>BSBN01000400.1:5112500-7512500 GCA_027924645.1 Cunninghamia lanceolata
TTTTGATGAAGACAAAGTCTTATTTTACATGGGACGCTACATATAGAGAGGTCGGCCTCTCTTAACAAACTCTGTTTCGATGCTAAAGAGAGAGTCGGCCAGATTTGACTATAATTTAAATATTTAATTTAAACTTTTTATCTTTGGCATTTTCTATAAAAGAGAATCGGCCTGCATTTGAAATATAATTGAAATTATTAAGACTCTCAAGTCGGCCAACATTTATTCCTTTGGAAGTCGGCCTTTGAGGAGTCTTTGATTTATGATTTGCAAATTGCAGTCCTATTTCGGGGGCATGACAAGGTGTGTAGGTGATTTTGAAGATTGGGAATCTACTTTATGTTTCCTAATGACTTTAGGACCAACAGTCATCACTTGGAAGTCAATGCAGCAGTTACTGCCAACTCTTTCTTCAACAAAAGCAAAATATATGGCAACTTCAAAGGCAACCAAGGAAATGTTGTGGCTTAAAAGGATTCTTGAGGATTTATAAGAAAAACAAGTTTCATCAACACCACTCATGGTTGACAACAATTCTACAATCAAAATGGTAGGAAATCCAATATTTCAAGAACAAACCAAGCACATCAACACCAAGCTAGTTATCTTGAATTTACATCTATCTAATATGCATAACTGTTGGCGTTTATTTCTGTTAAGTTACCGGATTCTTTAATTTGTAATATATGTTAATGTATTTATATATTAGTAATATATTATTATATTTTAATTTATATTATATTATCAATATTTTATATATTATTAAGATATAATTATAATATTTATATATTATAATACTTATATTATATTATTATAATATTTATAATGTAATACTAATATAATAGTAATAATTATTATAATATTAATAATCTAATATTTATTATAAATATTTATAATGTAATATTACATTATAAATATTTATAATAAATATTATATTATTAATAATTTAATATTATAAATATTATATATATATATATATATATATATATATATTGTATGAACGAACCCAACCCCCAAAAAAAATTTGGCTGAATCCACGACCCGAACCCGCAAACCCGAACCCGAACCAGAACCGGCAACTTAGTATTACATTATAAATATTTATAATAAATATTATATTATTAATAATTTAATATTATAAATATTATATATATATATATATATATATATATATATTATATGGACGAACCCAACCCCCAAAAAAAATTTTGGCTGAATCCACGACCCGAACCCGCAAGCCCGAACCCAAACCAGAACCGGCAACTTAGCTGCTAAGTTATAATTAACATTGCAGACCCAGCACACATGAATACCAAGGTCCACATACAAAAAACCATTTAAAATAACTATTAAAAACTAAGAGATGCAATTTTCAAGAAAAATATTTTCAAATCTCCAATCATTTTCAGCCCCAATGCAATTTAGGGCTTACCAGAACATTACTGCCTCTTCACCTTTTTCATGGATCATTTCTTCATCCACACAACTTTTCGATCTAAGACCATTTCTACCCCACAAAAAATGAGTTTCCATCGTGGATCTACAGGTGCATTAACTGGTTAATTCACAATGTGGAATTCTAAGGTGCAATAAGTGTATTAGTGATGTTATGTGGATTATGGCTGAAATCACAGACATAGAAACGAAGTAAGATTAAAAAGTCATTAAGGAGCAATTTTTCTTTTGTCTCAATTCTTTTCTACTGTTGTTGAAAGACATTGATTATGTGTACAATACACCTATCCATATGAGAGATGCAGTTTTCAAGCACAGGAATTTGTAGGCCATGCTCAGGACCAGAATGGTTACATCAATGGAGTGGAGATTTATGATGAGGAAGCTGTTTCCAATATAGCATTCAAAGTCTTTTATGGAGTTAGCACTCCCACTCTAGGAGCCAAAGGGGTTCCCAAAATATTGATTGGCAAGTGGTAGACAAAGGGTCCAATGGACAAGGGAGGAGTCATTTACAATATTATCTGAATCCACATTCGTGTCAGAGGACCTACTAGACGGGTAAGGGGATGGAAGAGGAAACTAATAGTGGTTTGTAGTGGGTGATGAGGCATAATAGAGAACACGGCTAGAAACTGCACATGGGCATGGAGTTTTGGTAATGGGGCAAAGTTAGCTCTTACAAAGGGGTATTGTAAGAACCTTGTCTAATACTACCCTGAATTTCTAAGTTCTAATGTGTTGACATTTTGTCAAACACTTGTCATGCAATGTCACTGTATT
Source organism: Cunninghamia lanceolata (assembly GCA_027924645.1). Lineage (NCBI taxonomy): Eukaryota > Viridiplantae > Streptophyta > Pinopsida > Cupressales > Cupressaceae > Cunninghamia > Cunninghamia lanceolata. The sequence continues at coordinate 5,114,739 of BSBN01000400.1, forward strand.
CCAATTTCTGAGTTTTGTGTTTGGTTTTGATGCTTGTTTTAGATGGTTTTCATTGAAAATACATATACCAATATATAGGAAACATAACCAAATACTTTGCATGCATAAAAATCAAAATACCAACACTAAATTGCCTTCATTTTCATCAAATCAGGTCTGATTACAATGTTTATCAAGTCTGGTATTGTTTGGAACAGCAAGGTATCCTTTATTTTAAATTAAAGATTTGAAAGAGTTTACAATCTCAAACATACCCGATTATTGTCTTCATCAATGGATATATAGCCATGCCATACATACAACAAAGAAATGCTGGTACAAATATATATGCAACCTGATTTGAAAGTCTGATACAGATGACTGTTGTAGCTTATTTCCTTCGCCCCATGACTCCCAAAAAGGTAGTGATTGGTCTCTAGGGCAGCGATTCCTCCTCCAAAGGGCTGTGATAGGGGTTGGAACCCTAAACCTGATTTTTTATGCCTTATGGCAGCAGTGACTCTCCCTGGTATGCAGTGAATCCTCTATGATGGGTGGCGGCTAGCATAAAGCCCAAATATGCTCTCAATATGAGAACAGATCTCTACCCAAGGTGGCGCTAGCAAATAGCATCAAACCCTAATGCCAATCTGCAATCAAACCCTAATTGTGGCACTGAAATATGTTGCCCAAATCTGATGTAAACCTGTGATGAAATCTGAATATGAATCTTCAATCACCAAAATTATATTTGGCCACAAAATCTCACAATTTTGGCCCTAAATCTCCTCAACTCCAACCTGCAGAAATAAATGTGTCTTTGAAGCTCAATCAACTCCTCAAAATGATCAATGAAGTGCAAATGTGAATCCTAGAATGAATCCACCTCAAGATGGAATTGGGTTTTCGTCCTTAGAATATGCTGAACCTGTAGTTGCAGCTCACAAGGAAAATATCCAATATGCAAATGGCAAATGATAATATGATGAAATAAACTCCAAATGACCTCCTTATAAAGCCTCCAAGCGGTCCGCTCCAATTTGCCATTTTTAATTCTTTTTTGACATCCATAAGTGGTGCGCCCCACTTGCATAATAAAACAATAATTTATTGGCATTTTATTATATTTTATTATGTTACTTCTTTCCTTTCTCCAAGTGACTTCAAAATTAGTTTCACTTGACTGACTTTCCTTTCTCCAAGTCTCTTTTGCTACAATGGCTCAACTAAACTTCAATTTGGCTTAGGTGAAGTCGGCTCAGCAAATGAGGACAAAAGGGGGGCATTACAGGTATTGACTGATTCAGTAGTCCTAATGATGATGGCAATGAAGAAAAAGTACAAATTCAATGTGCTCCAGGAAAAACAGCCTGATGATGCTGCACATACCTGAGGAGTATGACTGTTAATCTGTTAATGGTTTTCTGTTCCTTCCTAGCTTGCTGAGCTATTCTAGCAGCACCTGCTGGTTTGAATTAAAGGACTGTATCTTGGGTCTGCTTTTTTCCTTCTGCAGACTTGGATAATTCTTAGGTATGTTTAAGAACATCTACACTTGCTATGCATTTCACTCTGTTTTCGAACTAGATGGAGAGCCATTCACCACCAAAATACCCTTACTTGTGAGCAGTACTGTTCCTGACATTAGGGTACTTACAGCATATTTATCAATGCTTTGTACCAACATGCAGCATTAACACTTCATCCATCTGATCCTTAACTCTAACCCATATGCCCTTTGAGTTTGTCCAATCCATGGTGGTTATCCTTTGCCATTTATTCTGCTGTCTGAAATTCTTCCATATCAGGTAGAGGAATAAAGATGGAGTGGAAAGAATGTGACCAGTGGGTGGGAAAATTCAGTGTTTTGGTAAAGGGTATGATTTTCACCATATATTTGAGCTTAAACCTCAGTTTCCGTATTACAGTTAACGGTGTCTGGCACTTGGACAGGCATGGCAGTAGACAGGTGTACCAATGTGGCCCAGCAACATGGCAAGGAGTGTTTTGTAATTAATGGGATTTTGAAAATATGGAAGTCACAACATGGGAGGATATTTCGAATGAAAGGGTTAAAGCAAGGTTTTGTGAGGAGAGGGAGGAAGATATTACCTTACTAAGGAAGTAGGCAAAGTGGGGAGAAGTAAGAAGACATGGAACTACCTAAGTAATAGAATGGTGAGAGATTACCTTAAGGAGAAAAGTGGTGGTGGTTAGGTGAGAGAGTGTAGAGATCACAAAGAAAGATGGAAAGGTGGGATACATGTGTTCCATATCAATGTATTGTTAAAAGGAGATATTTTGAAATTTCAATGTGTTCTAGCAAGCACATACTTTCTCTAATGAAACAAGGAGGACCTTACAAATTGCAGAGCTTGATCATTAACTTTCAGCTAAACCTATAGCTGCAAGTTGTTAATTAACATTAATAACGTCAAAAGCATTTAGTGGGAGATTCAAAAACAGAACCAAATTTTCAAGGCATAAAAAATCCACAAACATGAAGACTCAGAAATGGTTTTGAACCCTACCTTCAGCAATATCATGGACAATTGCCATCTTTACACACCTACAAACAAGTCAAAATTGAATGTCAAAATCCTCCAAATGAGCACCAAAGATCTTTATAATGAAATAACAATTAAAAATTAATAAATAAAAAAGCTCATATCATATGATACAGAATGCCAATCCGTGTAGTCCATTAACTATTTACATCTCGTAAATTGAAATGTCCACAAAACCTATCACTTGCAAGTGTAGAAAATGGAGACATTTTGCAACCAAGTAATGCATACATCCAAAAGAACTGGTTTCCAGAGTTAAAATAATTGTAAGCATGGTCTTGAAATCTTGAAAGACATAACAAAAATCAATAGTATTGTGCAGGCAAATGAAATTGAAATTAGTCAATAAATATAATAAATTCTAAATTAGATATAGCCATTGGTGGCAAATGAGCATGTCTAACTAATATAAGCATGCCAAAACCTACTCAAGTGGATAAAAAAGGTTAATCTCTCAACAACAGAGAGAGATCCTAAAGAACTTTAGAATATATTAGCAAAAAATCAATCCTAAATGAAAGTGGCCACATGAAGTGTACTCATTAAATTGGTACATGGTGAATAAATTCAAACTATGATAAATCTCTTGAGAAAGTGTAAGGTCATAAGAAAATCAGTAAAGACTAAATAGCCATCATGCACCACTAGGAACGTCAAAGGTTTTAAGATTGCATGTGTACATATTTATACAGTGTATATATAAAATCATAAATTTAAAATGATATGAACATTTTTGGTCCTATACTTTAAAAAATAATAAATATCATAACATAATGGGCCCTGCCCATTGTTTTACTTTTTACAAACATACAATCCACCTCTGGCCTAGTGTACAATTAACATATTTCGTTTTGTTAAATGCAAGGAAAGTGATTTGTGGGCCCTTATGATTTGGTTGAGTGCACTGTTTCTAGGATGTAATTATCCCAAATGCAAAGAGAAATGAGACACAAAGTGGCGATTGACTGTAAATAGGTGGTGGATGTTAGAGAAGGTTAGGCTATGGGAGGTTATGGTTTGAATTCTTGTCTCTTTACTAGTCTGAAGGATTGAGTATTCTGGTCAAGTGCACCACCCAGAATGCTCTTGGTGTTGGCCTGTAGGAATTCCTATTGTTTCAAGAATTTTTTTGTTATTTTAATATTTTACACATTCTGTGAACTATTTTCCATATACCCTATTATCATGTTCTCTTTCCATATTTTTTAACATTAGAAAAATTAATATTCAGGATCTCAAGTACATTTTAGTTTATTGCAGTTTTAGATTTCCAATAATTTTAATATTTTGAGTAATTTCCAGAAATTAGCAGTGTCAGATGTTGTTGTGGCTATATATTCTGCAGATAATCAGGTTTTTATTCTTTTCAGCTTTACTTTAGATTTCTGTAAAGTTCTCCAGCCATTAAAAAGAGTTCTAGAGCTGAAACCTTCATATCTTCAAAATTTCAAATCAGCTTTCAAATTTCAGAACTAAGGAGCACAGATTATCTCAGCCATTAAAGCCGGTTCCTGTTAGGAACATAACAGTTGTATCACTGACACTTTCTTTGCCTTGCAGGAAAGCCTTAGTAATGGCAGATTTTTTCACATAAAATGAGTGTCTTGTAGCCCTTGTAGATCAAAGTCCAGCAATATGAAGAACTTTTGATAAAGGAACTGCAGAAGACATCTCTTTTGCAAAATATGTTGAGCTCTGTGAAGAAGATCAAAAGAAGTGTTTATCAGAAGGAGGCAATGCGTATCGATGGAAGTAGTTCAATGCATGAATATGATGCAAAAAATTTCAATGTAGTGGTGCTATTTATGAACATGAGGCTAACAACAAAGATATGCCTAAAACCTTGATTAATTGTTGCGGTCATCATCCTTGCAGTTATTTATCTTTAAGAAAGAGATGTTACAGAATAATATGACAATATTATTATTGAATGAATTACTTTACAAGATACAGCAATAGCTGTATATATAGAGAATACAAGGCTAAAAATAGCCAAAAGCAACAAAGCAGAAACGATAAGTATTATCTTACACGAGTGACCATTAATAGATAAACTATATTTAACACCCTCCCTTAATGGTCAATAGGTCAACTACACCGAGATGCCCTCTAAATTTGATAAACTTATCCGGGCTCAGAGACTTGGTGAGAATATCAGCAGCCTGCTCTTCTGTAGGAACATACTGCAAAATAACGGATCCGTCTTCGACAAGCTGACGAATGAAGTGACAATGAAGATCAATATGTTTTGTCCGTTCATGGAAGACAGGATTTTTTGCAAGTTTCAGCACCCCTTGATTGTCACAGTACAAGGGTGAAGGCCCAGCTTGAGATATGTTCATGTCCGAAAGCATCCGTCGAAGCCATACTGCCTCACAGGTTGCTTTAACAGCAGCCCTGTATTCAGCTTCTGTTGAAGAGAGAGCCACTGCCTGCTGCTTCTTGCTAGTCCAGGTGACTGCTCCTGTGCCTAAACTGAAAACATACCCAGAGGTAGACTTTCTGTCATCAACAGAGCCTACCCAATCCGAATCTATAAAACCGATCAGTTGAGGATCTTTGACTCGGCCATACAGAATACCAAAGTCAAAAGTGCCTTGCACATATCGCAACACACGCTTTGCTGCCACCCAATGTTCAGCTTTGGGAGCTGTCATGAAATGAGAGATGTAGCTGACTGCAAAACGAAGATCAGGTCTAGTGGCAGTAAGATAGATGAGACTGCCCACTAACTGCTTGAATGTGGATTCATTCTCTACAGGACAGTCTGAATTAGCTGAGAGTTTCAGCCCTTTTTCCATAGGGGTAGAAGCAAGTTTGCAGTCTGTGATCTAGAATTTGTCCAACAAACTTCTGGCATACTTTGACTGAGAAATGAAAATGTGGTCAGGGTGTTGCCAAACCTCAATATCTAGGAAATAATGTAGGAGTCCCAAATCGGTCATGTCAAATGTTTGACTGAGATCTTGTTTGATCCCCTAAATCAACTGCTCGGAGCTACCAGTAATAATCAGATCATCAACATAGATAACGATGAAAAGACTGTCATCAGCATATGGTTGGACATACAGATTGAAATCCGAGGGGCTCCTCTGAAAACCACGATCCACGAGGTACTTATCAATCTTGATGTACCAGGCCCAAGGTGCCTATTTGAGGCCATAGAGAGCTTTCACCAGTTTGCACACCTAGTGTTCTTTGCCCGTAACTTTGAAGCCAGAAGGTTGCGTCATGTAAACTTCTTCCTACAAATCGCCATTGAGGAAGGCACTCTTGACGTCCATTTGATGGACTTCCCACCCAAACTGGGCTGCCATAGCAAGGACAAGCCGAATGGTACTCATTTTGGCTGTAGGAGCAAAAGTCTCCTCATAGTCAACACCTTTTTGTGAGTAACCTTTGGCAACCAACCGAGCTTTATATTTGTCAAGAGTTCCATCAGCCTTGTACTTGACTTTGTATACCCATTTGCATCTAATGGGCTTCTGGCCAGGAGGAAGATCAGATAGAACCCAAGTATTGTTCTTCAGAAGACTCTGGTGCTCAGCATCCATAGCTTTTTCCCATTCAAGTACACCTTTAGCCTCAGAACAAGTTTGAGGTTCTGAGATGCTGTGAAGATTGGCCATGAGAGCAAAATTGACAGTATTTTGCTGCTTACTCTTCTTCCGACCAGATCGACCTTCGATGAGTTCATTATCATGAAGATCACCAATTGTTTTGGCCCACCATTTAGGCCGGAGAGCAGATGATCCAACATCTAAAATAGGGGCAACAGCATCTCCAAGAGAGGCAGGAACAAGATCAGTAGGATCCAGAGCATCCTGATGAGAGATGGGTGCTTGAACACTAGGCTGAGGTATGGGTAAAACTGCAGGAACCCTCCCATCAGGTGGAGCTAAAGGAATGCGAACATCTGAATCCTAAGCCGCGAAAGGTTGATCCTCAGTAGATGAAGTAGATAGCAAAAAAGGCCCAGTAGTCTCATCAATAACTACATCACGACTGAATATGAAACGATCAGTGTCTACATTAATCAATCTGTAAGCCTTATGATTTTCACCATACCCAGTGAACATGAGTTTTTGGCTTCTGGAGTCCAGTTTAGTGCGCTTGGCATTTGGAACCCAACCGTGAGCAGTGGAGCCAAAAATTTTCAGATGGTTGACGTGAGGCTTACATCCAGACCAGGCTTCCTCAGGAGTCATCTTTCTAACGGCATAGGTGGGAGATCGGTTCAGAAGATAGACAACAGTGTAGACTGCTTCAACCCAGAACTTCTTAGGAACACTTCTATGTTCCAACATAGAACGTGCCATTTCTATAATAGTGCGATTGCGCCACTCAACAACACCATTCTGTTGAGGTGTGTAGGGTGTAGTAAGCTAACGTTTGATGCCATGTGCAGCACAGAAATGAGTGAAGTTGGAGGAGCAAAACTCCCCGCCATTATTAGACCGAAGAGAGATGATTAGATAGCCTGACTCTTTTTCCACCAAGGCTTTGAACTGCTGAAATGTACTAAGCACATCGGATTTCTTTTTCAAGAAATATACCCACATCTTTCTGCTGAAATCATCAACAAAAAGCAAAAAATATTTGCACCGAGTAACTGAAGGAGTGTTCATTGGTCCACATACATCAGCGTGAACCAACTGCAAAACTTTGGATGCTCGACATTTGTCACCATCAGAAAATGGGGTCCTATGCTGTTTACCAACCTGACAGGCGTCGCAAACGCCAGGAAGGTGAGTTTGAATGTCCGGAAGACCACCGACCAGACTCTCCCGAGCTAACTGAGAGAGATAGTGCATGTTGAGGTGCCCATAACGCTGATGCCAGAGTTTACTGATGGAAGCGCTCCTGGCTGCTAAAGCTAGTTCAGGAGAATCACCAAAATCCACGAGTCTATATGGACCATGATCCTCAAGAGCCTGAGCAACGGTGGTGCGTGTCTCACAGTCCACTATGTTGCATGAGTGCATGCTGAAGACAACATCCAGATGCGGTGAGTGGCGCATGATCTGACTAACAGAGAGGAGATTCAGCTCCATGCCAAGTACAAAATAAACATCGAGAAATATTAAATTTCTCCTACCAAACTGAATCTACACAGTGCCTTTTCCGACAACAGTATACTCTTCGCCCCCTCCAAAACTGACAGTCTTTAAATGGCGTGTACTCAGTGAACCAATCTCGTGAATGTGTGAAATGTCGGGAAGCTCTTGAATCAATGTACTGTGCAGAGGATTTGATATGATCGGCAAGGCACTTGGCCATAAGGGCGTGAACCGTAGAGTTCTTCTATTCAGTATGCTTGACAGAACACGTCATCCGCACTCTTTTCAAGGCAGGAAAGACAGGATACTGGAAGATGTATAACAAATAGAGGACAAAAAATTGAAGACAATAAAACCGGCGCAAAAAAACAAACACTGATTTTGAGACAAAATAGAGAAAATTCATGCAGAGTTTGGACAGGATCGCCGGTGAAGATCGAAGCAATGAACCCATCACAAAAATAGCTCTGAAACTTTGGACAGAGGCGTTGTTAGGAGATTTTAAGACGATCGGTAAGTTACACCACTCAGAGCAAAGCTGAAGACTTCCACCAATCGTAACTAAAAAAAAATCACGAAGCAAAGAAGATGCTTGATCTGCAGTTACGACCAGATGAAGAATAGAGCAAAATGCCGCCGAAATTTAAACAAAACTGCAGTCGCGACTGGATAGGAACTGCAAGTGACAAAGCCGCAAGAAGGAAATCGATGACCAAGGATATAGAGAAAATCACGATTCTGATTAAAATCAATCACAAGATATAATCCAAGTGCTGAAAAAATGACAGACATCCACTCGTATGCAGAGAACGCCTCTCTGGAAGAATGTGAATCACAAAAAGAGAGCAAGACCACAGGAAAAAAATGTGATCCCAGAAAGATGCGACTTACAAGAAAACGCCAAAGTATGCGATCAGAGCGTGAGCCGTGCGAACTCAAAAAAAGAGGAAAAACAAAAGGAGTCGTAGAATAGCACCCTCGAATACAGAGAAGTAGCGATTTGGAACAGAGGTAGAAATCGCCGCTTCAGAGGATGAACGGGAAATTGAAAAGCGCGTACAAAATCGTACAACCAAGGCGTCGGAAAGAAATTAGAAATTTTAGCCTTTTGGCTCTAATACCATGTTACAAAATAATATGACAATATTATTATTCAATGAATTACTTTACAAGATACAGCAATAGCTGTATATATAGAGAATACAAGGCTAAAAATAGCCAAAGGCAACAAAGCAAAAAGGATAAGTATTATCTTACACGAGTGACCATTAATAGATAAACTATATTTAATAAGAGACTCCAGTAGATAAAGGGGAAAAGGCTATGAGCAACCTCCAAACAACTTTATGGGCCCATTCAGATTTTCTGTTTTGTTAGATTCACCTTCTAAAAAAGTGATTTGCGGGCCCTTAGGATTTGGTTTGATGCACTTTTACTATGATTAAAAAATTCCACATGTTAGAGGAAGGCATATTGCTTGAGGTAATGTTTTAGAGCCTCATTTCTTTGGCAGTCTAAAGAACTGAGCATTCTCACCCAGTGCAGTGCACATATTACACTTGGAGTTGGCCTGGATTGGCATGCATACCTTTTCACAAAAGTTTTTTCTACTTTTTGTGCGAGCTAATTTCCATAAAAAGTACTGTTATATTCTCTTTCCAACACTTCAATATACAAGAAAAAAGAAATTAAGTTTTAGGATTTCCGTTAATTCCATATTTTAGACTTCTAAAATTCCAGTAATTTTCAGTTTTTTAGTTTTCTTTCAGTACTTCCCAGCAGTTTTCTGATTTTTGCAGTTTTTAGCAATTTTAGATTTTGTTGTACCTATATTGAATTCTGCCGCAATCAAATTTTTGTTTCTGTTCAGCTTCAGTTCAGATTTTGTAATGACCCCTACCTAATTTGCCCTAGAAAAATTCAAAAATATCAAAAACTAGGGTTAGGGTTTCGGAATTACCATTTATATTACCTTCAAACTGCATCATTCTTGTGCTCTAAATCTGCAATCATAACATAGGGAACATATATACAAAATATAGATATACTAACATGCCTCTTGAAATATAAGTGTTAGATAAGATTTCCCTGCATTCAAATTTATAAACAATATTCATATAGACAGTTCAACTATTTATTATTATGAAATTAAATCCATTTATTCACTCAGTCAACTCAATCATAGTGGGGATGACAAGACATTTATTGGTCAACAATACCTCCATGCAGGCCCTTACGGGGGCATGGCAGGCTATTACTCAGTCTCCCTTCCATACAGGCCATAATGGGGGGCTTGGCAGGATGTAAGTTGTCAATAAGGCCTCCATAAGGTCCCTTCAGGGAGGTGTGGCAGGGGTGCTGATCAGACTTTCCTCCAAACAGGGCCTTAGGGGGGCATGATAGGGTTGCCTCCACATTTTCTACTCATCATCCCTCTATGATTGGTGAGTTCCATTCATGTAAATCACAGTAGTATCAATAAATCATTTAATAGGCACTGCTGTTCAATATACTGCTGTATATTATATTTCAGATCTGCCTCAAGTATAATTCCTCAAATCAGAAATATACACTCTTTTAACTCTGTATGTGAATCAGATCTCTTCTCTCCTTTCTTTTATATCTTTACTTCATCATGTTGAGAGACATCCCTTGAAAGGGTGATGTCTCTTCAAGGCTGATCACAGCCTTTTCCAAACAGATCGCTGCCCATAAGTCTTGATTGCCTATTAACTAATGTTTGTTATGAATCGCTGCCTTAATCGCAGCTATTCAAGATTTATCATTAATCGCTGCTTTTTATGGACTCGTTGCTTGCTTCCTTCTTTTAATGATATGCGCTGCCTTATGATCTTTTAAATAAGATTTGACTTATATAAAGTCATTCTTATATTGCTAAGTATATTTATTTATATATTATTATATTTATATTTGTATATTATATATTATGTATTATATTTATATTTATATATTATATATTATATTTTATATTATATTTAAATTATAATATTTATATTTGTATTTATATTTATTATTTATAAATACAATAAATATATTATATTTTAATTATATAAAAAATATTTATAAAAATAATATTATTTAAAAATATAATTATCATCCCAATTGACGATGACAAACACCATATTTGACGAAAGCGACTTCTCTGTCTTTATCATGATGTTTAAATCTTTAATTTAAAGAATGCCTTAATATCGGGACATCACAGTCTGCCCTGCCCAAGATTGCTTGTCCTCAAGCAATCATAAACATTTTTCTTCATCTTATTTCTTTTTGTTAATGCTTGTTTATGTTTTCCAGTTCCTTGCTATAAATTATCTTTAATCAAAGAATCTTAGTCATTTATTGTTCTCAAATTTTAATTTTTCAAAATTTTGACTATTTTTGATCCCCAGGCTGGCAGGATCAAAGCTCTGATACCAATTGTAATGACCCCTACCTAATTTGCCCTAGAAAAATTCAAATATCAAAAACTAGGGTTAGGGTTTCGGAATTACCATTTAGATTACCTTCAAACCGCATCATTCTTGTGCTCTAAATCTGCAATCATAACATAGGGAACATATATACAAAATATAGATATACTAACATACCTCTTGAAATATAAGTGTTACATAAGATTTCCCTGCATTCAAATTCATAAACAATATTCATATAGACAGTTCAACTATTTATTATTATGAAATTAAATCCATTTTTTCACTCACTCAACTCAATCATAGTGGGGATGACAAGACATTGATTGGTCAACAATACCTCCATGCAGGCCCTTACGGGGGCATGGCAGGCTATTACTCAATTTCCCTTCCATACAGGCCCTAACGGGGGGCTTGGCAGGATGTAAGTTGTCAACAAGGCCTCCATAAGGTCCCTTCAGGGAGGTATGGCAGGGGTGTTGATCAGACTTTCCTCCAAACAGGCCCTTTGGGGGCCATGGTAGGGTTGCCTCCACATTGTCTACTCATCATCCCTCTATAGTTGGTGAGTTCCATTCATCTAAATCACAGTAGGATCAATAAATCATTTAATAGGCACTGCTTCTCAATATACTGCTGTATATTATATTTCAGATCTGCCTCAAGTATAATTCCTCAAATCAGAAATATACACTCTTTTAAATCTGAATGTGAATCAGATCTACTCTCCTTTCTTTTATATCTTTACTCCATCATGTTGAGAGACATCCCTTGAAAGGGTGATGTCTCTTCAAGGCTGATCACAGCCTTTCCCAAACAGATCGCTGCCCATAAGTCTTGATTGCCTATTAACTAATGTTTGTTATGAATCACTGCCTTAATCGCAGCTATTCAAGATTTATCATTGATTGCTGCTTTTTATGGACTCGTTGTTTGCTTCCTTCTTTTAATGATATGCACTGCCTTATGATCTTTTAAATAAGATTTGACTTATATAAAGTCATTGTTATATTGCTAAGTATATTTATTTATATATTATTATATTTATATTTGTATATTATATATTATGTATTATATTTATATTTATATATTATATATTATATTTTATATTTTATATTATAATTATTATAATATTTAAATTATAATATTTATATTTGTATTTAATAATTTATATTTATTATTTATAAATACAATAAATATATTATATTTTAATTATATAAAAAATATTTATAAAAATAATATTATTTAAAAATATGATTATCATCCCAATTGACGATGACAAACACTATATTTGACAAAAGCGACTTCTCCGTCTTTATCATGATGTTTAAATCTTTAATTTAAACAATGCCTTAATATCGGTACATCACAGATTTCTGTAAAGTAGGAGTTCCAATTCTGCAGATTTCATATTTTGATTTCAAATCAGCTATCAAATTTCAGAACTTGTTGGCAAGTAAACTGGCCGCATAATTTTGTGTTATTCTTGTGACTCACCCAGGGGGCAGCAACATATGCTTGCAACAGCAGGAGAAATCATCATAATACAGATGATTTTCCTTTGTGTTTGAGAGGGGGAGCTCCCTCATCTGATTGGGGGGGTTTCAGAATTTCTTGGCAGTTTTTACCCAAAAGTACAAAACAGGCATAAAAAGCAAAGAATAAGAAGAAGAAAGACAGAGAAACCCTAGATGGAATAAATGCAGGGAACCATCAGGTGAACTCGGGAAACGGAAAAGGAAGGGTATGTGCAAAATTAAATAGGAGATCAGAGTAATTCCCTCATATGTTATTGACAAATAAATGAAGATTTAGCCAATTTGTATTCATGAAATACAAAGAATAAATGAAGAAAAGATCTCACATTAAAATAAAGAATAATAGAAAATTTGTGAAAAATGAAGAAGGCTCAAAGTCCTGCAATATTCTTGTAATTTCTTCAAAACAAAAACCAAAGTCTCCCTCTCTATTCCCTGTACAATGCTGTGCAAAAATGGCAAAAAGTCCTTTATAATGATTAAAAATGAAGAAGGCTCAAAGTCCTAGCAGCCACACACACCTTACAATCACTAGACAAATTGCATTATGGAAGCAATAACAACAAACACTAGCAACAGGGACTTTACAATCCTCTCAACCTCACACCTCTCACTCTTACACATATAGAAACAGGCTTTCACAACAACCAAACAGAAAAATACCTCTGTATCCTTTTATTACAATCTTCTCTATACTCTCTTATCTCTGTCTCATATCTCTTGTGCGAGGAGGAAGATATTCTATAGTTTTTCTCTATACTCTCCTTGTAATGGGCCCACTCAGAAAGAACAGTAACCACCCGTCAGGGATGTAACAGCGATCTCCTCCCATAAAGTTAATGGATTTTGAAGGCATAATTAGAAAATGTAACAACCAAAAATGGAACTACCGACTGCTGTAGTCCACCATATATTATATAATCATAAATGCTAAGAAATGCGGCTGCCTGTGCCCTCATTGCACTGCAAAAGAATTAAATCAACCCCACCAAAATGAATGTGACGCTGCCTAGAAGGGAAGAACCAAGGATATTGCGCAACTTGCAGAAGAAGACGGCTTTTTAAGATGATGCTGTCATGTTCCCTTTTTCCAGCAGCATTTAACATTATTATTAATTAAAAGTATTTTTCAACACTAAATTAATATAATATATATATTATAAAATAAAAATAAAACAATTTCAAATTTGGGTGCCCAATTTAGGTCCCATGGGTCCTAAATCAAGGGGTATAACTACAAGCTTTTGTGCTCATTTGGATCATCCAGTTTATATTGTAATTTATCATTTTCAAATTCATCTGTTGTGCAAGAGAGGACGAAACCCCTTGACTGCACTTTGTGAGGTTAGGACGAAGACCCTATTCCTCATACTTCGCAATTTGATTCATGAATTGCAGTGGTGCTGACTGAAGATCTTGTTTAAAATTTCAGGTTGTTCACTAAGCAATTGCAAGCTTATTATAGAATTTTCCAAGGATTGTGAAGTTCATGACAGACATCTCCTTGTGTGCTCACCCAAGAAGAAGCTCATACTTCATTCAGGAGCTGCACAATTTGAATTTCCTCTCAATCAGTATTCCGCACTAGCACTTGGGAATAACTTTAGCATCAGATCTGAGCACGTTTGTGCAGCAAATACTGATCACACAAATCACCATCCCTTAAGGAAGTCGCAGCCAGTTACGGTCAGTTCATTCCAGCTCGCCGAAGTCAAGGTTGTTTGGCCCTGCCAGTCGTATTCTTCCATCCGCAGCTAGGTAGAGCAGACTCATCAAGACTGAACAAACCCGCCCCCTCTTCAATCATTGATGCTTCACCACGTGGATTAATGGCAGATTGAGTCACTTATCGGGTGGTCATCCTCAAGTCAGAAGCAACCCGCGATCTGTGCTACAGCTAGATTGTGTCCATCAGTCAAGTGCAGCGCACCATTTCATGGATTGTAAGTGAATGTATAATTGCATATACAGGATTCTAAATTCTGTACACTGAGTTGTATTGCAAATACTTGATATTCTGAAGCTAGCGTACTGCTCACTGGAGCAATCAATTATTGAATAAGAATGTGTGACGTTTGATAGAGGTTAATGTCTGTTGAATGCAATCTGTTTGTTTTCGGTCAGTGACAGTACAATAATGTGAATGGAATTGTTTCAAACTCTGCTAACCGCATAATATCAGATTGTTATAAGTCTGGGTGCTGTGACCCATTTTATTTAGCTGTGAATGCATCCATTTATATCAGAAAGATACATGTTTATCAAACTCAGAAGAATACTGAACTAGATTAAACAACTCCGGCACATCACATTGATATAAACTAGATTAAACAACTCCAGTACATCACAGATGCGCCTAAGAAAAGGAATACGTGCAGACAAGGATGCCAGCTCAAAATTTGTCCTAGTCACAACCACACAAGAGGATGCTTGCAGATCCCAGATTATATTAGTCAAATCCGCCCAGCATAAAAGAAATAACATATACAGGATTCTAAATTCTGTGCACTGAGTTGTATTGCAAATACTTGATATTCTGAAGCTAGCGTACTGCTCACTGGAACAATCAATTATTGAATAAGAATGTGTGAAGTTCGATAGAGGCTAATGTCTGTTGAATGCAATCTGTTTGTTTTCGGTCGGTGACAGTACAATAATGTGAATGGAATTGTTTCAAACTCTGCTAACCGCATAATATCAGATTGTTGTAGGTCTGGGTGCTGTAACCCATTTTATTTAGCTGTGAATACATCCATTTATATCAGAAAGATACGTGTTTATCAAACTCAGAAGAATACTGAACTAGATTAAACAACTCCGGCACATCACATTGATATAAACTAGATTAAACAACTCCAGTACATCACAGATGCGCCTAAGAAAAGGAATACGTGCAGACAAGGATGCCGGTTCAAAATTTGTCCTAGTCACAACCACACAAGAGGATGGTTGCAGATCCCAGATTATATTAGTCAAATCCACCCAGCATAAAAGAAATAACAACATTATTGATGAGCTAGCAAGGAACTGTCATGCAGGTCCCAAATGACCAATCAAAGAGAAATAACTCCAGCAGTAAGAGAAAACATTGATTAGGAGAAGATATTCAATTATGCCAACAAGATATAAACTAGATTAAACAACTCCAGTACATCACAGATGCGCCTAAGAAAAGGAATACGTGCAGACAAGGATGCCGGCTCAAAATTTGTCCTAGTCACAACCACACAAGAGGATGGTTGCAGATCCCAGATTATATTAGTCAAATCCACCCAGCATAAAAGAAATAACAACATTATTGATGAGCTAGCAAGGAACTGTCATGCAGGTCCCAAATGACCAATCAAAGAGAAATAACTCCAGCAGTAAGAGAAAACATTGATTAGGAGAAGATATTCAATTATGCCAACAAGATAAGTATCTAAGTAAGGCAACCACCCTCTTAGCCACATAATAATGTGGGCCCTACCAAATAAGTCATTGTTTAGAATAAACTACAGGTCAATATGCCACATGGATACGTGGGTACTAATTCAGAGCATATGACAACTAGGTACGTGGGCCCCACCAAAGAACTATCAAAACCAAAGAAAATAGAAACCAGGGATGAAGAACCAAATGTCAAGTAGACTAGAGAAATAATAGATAATGCCAACTGCCAAAAGAACAGAACAAACAGTTAAATTATGTAAGCAACAATCATTGCATTATTCGCCAGATGCCACCAAGACTGAGAAAAGATCTTACGCAACAATCTCAAAAAGACAAGTAACAACCTAAAAACCACACCAAAATTAGAGCAAAAACCAAAATCAAACTGCCATTATTTTTGGATGACGCAGGATCGCCTGTGGGCCTGAATGCTCCTGCATTAGAGTACATTTTAGCTCATTAAAATATTTCATTACAAACTTTATAAAATGAAAATTATAAAACAATGTTATAATGAGGCTAAAATTTGACATTCATCTAGGCGTCATAAACATTCCTTCAAAAATAGCTTCCATTGATGTAATGTCCCCTTCCTAGACGGCACATAGATGAGCAGTGGTTAGCCTATTACCAGGGTTCCCGTAGGTCAGCAGAGTGGTTAAGGGACCTATCCAAGGGCAATGGAGCTTTGCTGAAGTCTTTGGAGCCCTTTAGTTTGGTGTCAGAGGATGAATATAGGAGTTGAGTTGAGAATACTAAAAGTTTGCCTTAATATGAATAGTGAATAGTAACAGAATAGTGAATAGTGAATAGTAAAAGTGAAAAGGTCCCCATCCTAGGAAGAGACCCTCAAGGGTCTCTTCCCATTATGGAGGGAATATTTATTGTTTTTTGAGAAGGTGGGCATCCCATTATGGAGGGAATATTTTATTGTATTTTGAGAAGGTGGGCATCCCATTATGGAGGGAATATAAAGCAATGAATTGGGCTCTCTTTTGGTATTCTATTATTATTTTCTAAAAACACAATTGCAGGTTTGGAGCTCTGGATAGAGTTTTCAGCAGATTGCAGCTCTTCTGAGGACGAAACCCCTTAGAGGACAGTGGATTGGATGAAAACCCAGTTCACAAAACAGGGAAACCTACTCTGGGTTTCCGTTTGGGCATCATTTGGCTTCATTTTGTGTTCAGATTTACGATCAAACCTCTATAGGCCTAAAAACAGGGGTTTGGACAGCTTGCTTCAATCATTTGGTCATTGGAATTCATCATACTTGGCTGCTACAGCTGCAGGTTGATACTATTGCAGGTTTGGGAGTGATTTGTGGATCATTAGATCACTTTTGTATGTTTTTATAAGTCTGATTTTATAATCAGACCTGACTGTTTGTACTCAGCCATCATCTCACGATTGTAATCGGCAAGCTTCAATAATCGGGTATGTCAAATTGAGTCACCTAACTCATATCTTTAATTTGAAATAGTTTGCTTGCTGATCCAATCAATTTCAGTCGTCTTTGTGGTGTTATTTGAATGTTAATATGTTACCTTTTCATTAACATATCATGGCAAGATCCTACATGCATTGAAAACACCAAAAACACAAAGCAAACCATTCAAACACAATCAGAAAAATTCAGAACAGCAAGGCACAAATCAGATCAAAATATAAAAAAATCATATCAGAATTGGTAGGGGATCTTTCAATTGATGATGTCCCTTGCCACATTCTGAAGCGGTTGACTCCTTTACAATTTGACAATTTGTTGATCTAAAACTACATTGACTTCTTTTTTATGTCTTTTCCATTCATCTTGATCACTTCATTTCTTGTGATTCAAACCTTCATCTAATAGCAAGCCAAATTTACTTTAGTACTATATGCCTTGAAATCACGTATGTCTTTGCAATCAAGCAAACCTTTATATTGTTGTACTCTTTTCCTAGTGTTATTGTGGCACTTGCAGAAATTATACATTGTGTTAGATGCTTTTTGACAATGCCACTCCATTTTATGCCAACATGCCAAAATGATTGTATTCAAACGATTTTTTAAAAATGTAAGAATTCCCTTGTTTTCCTGTTGCTTTGCTACCTCCATGGGTGCCTAAACATTAACAGCTAGAAATATCTCCCATGGTTCAACATCTCCAATTTTCTTTTTAATGGCAATAAATTGAAAAGGAATTTCATATGTTAATACAAGTTATTCAAGGAACATTCTTGAGGGCTAGAAGGATGTCCACAAAGTTTATGGAATCCAAATCTAAACCTGTCAAGTGTTTTTTGTCAAGCAGTTCACATGTCTTCTCGGCCTTGCCAATACTTCTATAAGTTGCACACATGTCAACTAGGGCAGCTGCAATCACAATTTGATGAGATTCTTTAATGCTTTATGTTCTAAGGGATGTCTATACCCAGTCCCAACAATGTCATAAACGCATTTCTTCAAGGCATTTTGTCAAACAGTTCACAGGCCTTGTCTCTGGTTCCATGTTTTGCATACATGTCCTATTCTAAAGTTCGCAATTGAATTCATGAAGTATCCACAGGGATCAAACTCAAAGTCACAAATGTTAGGGCCAGGTAGAATATCACAAACCCTGAAATTCAGTCATTGCACCTAGTTTAGAGTATGAACAGCTGCAAACCGGAGAACTGGCTTTGACGAGCTTAAAAGCCGTTGCAAGACAGTAATTGCTGGAGTCAACTCTTGACTGGTCACCCATTCAATTCTGTTATAGCTCTTGCGGCTTCAAATATGACCATTTCTGCTTTGTGGTGCAAGCACCCTTCTCAATAATCATGAAGGGGCAATCACTTATTTGTGAATTTACATTTGGTTCTCATATAACCTAGCTGATGTAACAGATCAAGAGGTATTGAGTTAAAGGTGAGCGAACTATTCCTCTGGTTAAACTAATTGCAAGCTTGCTTACAGCCAAGCAATCATTTTGTTGAACCTGATGAAGCAAGGCTAGTGTGTGCAATTGTACAAGAGCAACTCGGAACTGAATTGCTTCTTAGACCTTGTTACTGCAACATTTAGCAATATCTGGAGTGATCTGAAGCAAGTGAATTCCACTAAAAAGAGTAGCACTGGCTACAATTGGTTTTTTTTATCAACAATGGCTTGTTTTAGATATCTCTCAATTTAACCCAACAATGCATCATCTGTGATTCTGCATAAAACTCATATTGCATTAGCCATTTCAACAAATCCATTTTGTGTATTCCCTGCAATCAACGCATTCCATGATATCACACTTCTTTGAGGCATTTCATTGCCTTTTCTACCCTCCCATACTCATGCACAAGTCTGTCGGGCATTTGCAACTAGAGCATCTAATAGAATCTCCTTTTGTTATGCTTTGATGGATGTTCATACCTGTTTAGAACGGCAAGGGAGGATACAGGCATTTGCATGTGGGGATGTGGGAAGCAGAAGCACACTAGCATTTTACATGTTTGTGCCTGCGTGCAATACAAGCCTGCAGCCTGCTTTAATATTTTTATCACCATGTGCATTGCGGACTTGTAGTGGGCAGGCACACAAAGGTATTTAGCACTAAAGTTGTGCAAAATGCATTAAAAGTCCACACCCCACTTTATATTATAACTACAAGTCTTTTGAAATACATTCATTTCTACTTTGCAGGATGGCAGAAGATGGATACATAAAGGCAGTTTGCATGCAAATTGCCGAATTGCATGATAGGCCGCTTCTCCGCCAACCTATACGAAAACATCGGGTCTTTGCTTGTATTTGCAAGTGCATAAAGGTAGGGAGCGGGGACATAACGCCATTTAGCTATTTAAAAATAGGCTCAATGTAACATAAGTCCATGCCCCCACTTTTTATATTTTGACCACCATCTGAACTTGTGGGAGGAGGAGATAAGAAGGTATTTACTATTTAGCATTTTATGCCTTGAATATGTGAATTGTGAGCCGACACCCCTTAACAAAAAATATAAAGAGCACTTTGAATTTATATTGTACTTGCTTTGCAGCAAGGTGGGGTTAGAGTGCATGTTGGCAGTTTTGCATGCATAGGTGCGTCATAAGTCAGCCCCTCCACCATATAACATACATAATGCCTTTGAATTGTATTTGCATTTGTATTACAAGATGCGGGGATATGGGAAACGGGAAGCAACTCAACAATTTGCAAGTGTTGCAATGTTGCAAACGAAGCCCGCAACTCCACTCTTTTACACTAATTTGACGATTTTATATTGCAAATGCATGTTCTGCTTCCACCCTTGTCTATATATTGCAGATTTGCAAGCCCAAAGTGTATTTTAGCAATTTTAACTGCATGTGTAAAGTAACTCTGCCTTCAACCTAATGCGCATGTTGTCGAACTTTGTGTGTACTTCTAAGAAAATGTCTAATTGCGCCAAATCTCAAGGTTCCTTGCATGTTGGCAGTTTTGCATGCACAGGTGCGTCATAAGTCAGCCCCTCCACCATATAACATACATAATGCCTTTGAATTGTATTTGCATTTGTATTACAAGATGCAGGGATATGGGAAACGGGAAGCAACTCAACAATTTGCAAGTGTTGCAATGTTACAAACGAAGCCCGCAACTCCACTCTTTTACACTAATTTGACGATTTTATATTGCAAATGCATGTTCTGCTTCCACCCTTGTCTATATATTGCAGATTTGCAAGCCCAAAGTGTATTTTAGCAATTTTAACTGCATGTGTAAAGTAACTCTGCCTTCAACCTAATGCGCATGTTGTTGAACTTTGTGTGTACTTCTAAGAAAATGTCTAATTGCGCCAAATCTCAAGGTTCCTGTCAGGTTTGCATTTGCAAACTTTCAACCAGGAGAATCTCACGTGACCAATTTGAAAAAGGGAGATTTTCATTATTCTAATTCAAAGCCAACCTTTTAGTTTAGGCCACTGGTGTTAACAACAACATTCCCGCAGCTTCAACAAGTCTGAAACATTTGGCATATGAATTTGGGTGGCTTTTGAACAAAATCTGGTTGATGATTGTCATGGACATTCAAGGATGACGTATAGCGACGACTTTACAACTTGACAGACATACTCAACAAATCCAGACAATTGGCTTTAACTCTTAAATTATTTACAACCAAGATTAACGATCAATGATTTTGCTTTGAAGTACCAGAATTTGACTTGATCAAGCTTAAATAAATAAGGAATTTTACAAATGAATTAAAGTACTCACACAACCTATCAGATAGACAAGTTCAACTACCGAGGGCTCAAAGTTTTAAAACTGGCATGACCAAAATTGCAGATAACAGAACTAAGATGCACAGTTGCTCCCAGCCATAACAGGAAGTTCCTGTTAGCAACACGAGACACAATCAATTGATTCCTTGTATCTTTGACTTATTATTTTGTTGGTATCACAATTGTCAATTCTTGCTCCGAAAAAAACTGAAATGGTATCAATGCAGATACCTATCCTGTAAGTCTGTTGAAGAGCAGTTTTGAAGGAGAACCAATGACAAGCTGGGGAAAAGATCTCAAGGAGACTGTTAAAGCAACACAAAAATTGTCAAGAGAACTTTGTTGCAGCTTCCATATGGTTGTATAGGCTGAAGTTAATAGAATACAGAAGAAAGTCAGCATGGCAGTTGTCTGGAAAAGTTCACTGTTTGGATATGGTTGCATCAGTTGAGGTTGATAAAACATGGAAAAAAGATCATATCTTGTATTGAAGTTTAGATTATGTAATTGCATCTTTGAAAGAAAAGATAAATTTCATGACAAAAGTTTAAACACAATAAATATTGAAATAAGTAAGATATATAACGATGTTGTAATGCATGTTTGAAACAAGAAACTTTGAAAACAAAATTGTAAGGAAAATTTTCAAGAAATATTCAAATAAATACATTTATAGCAAATTGACAAACAACTATTGCATGATACACCAAACTTCACGAGTGAACTCCACAAAATCTAAGCATAATTTGGTGTCTTAAAAGATTCATAACTTTATAAGCGTCACATCTTTAAAATATCAAGTTTTGTCCAGCATGTTTTAAATGTGTAAATATTTTTAGTCTAATTGATATTTTAACAATCCATGCATTGCCAAAAAGTTCAAGCCGAGTTTTACTGAGTTGAGCTATGTTCATTGTTTTTGTGTTGGTGATTATGAAAAGACCAATGAGATTTGGTAACTACAAATGAGTTCAATGTGTATGATCTTGGAAGAATAGACAAAGGAACAAGCCTTGAACTATTTCAGGGATGACTATCAAAGAAAAGGAGAAACCATAAAACCACATACCCATAAATGCGTTGAACAAGTGTAGGATATGTAAGAAAGAAATGAACCTGATAATTTTGTTTTCATACCTATCTCTATCTATACCGGGAATATCCACTGCAATAAGAGCCATAGCAGCCATTCGGTACATGTGATCAGCGATAGATTCGGGATCCTTTACTTCACGATAAACCCAACCAGTTCTTTTTGTGGTCTGCCAAGTTATAAAGCTTAGTTCTTACAGTACCAACTTCAAAAAAAACATATATCAAGAGTTCCAAAAATGAAACTCCTGCCATCTAAAATTTTCTAGTTTTATAGCATATGCAAAATCATTGAAGCTCAATTTCAACAATGCAAATGAAAAGAAAAATATATAAATAAAGGCAGCTAATGTTAGATGATAAGGTCAAGCGAGAATGGACACAAGTTGCATCCATTGAACATGTGCTCTCAAGGTTACGTTTATTTTTCGGAAATTGAAGCACGAGTGCAAGTACAACAATAACAAAAGAACTTTCAAGGTGCAAGTTCAAAAGTAAACAATTTCAGGGCATCAAGAATGGCAAGGAATTTCCACTAAATCATTCACATTTTACAATTTTTTTTATTCAGGTTGCTTATATTTAAAATGCCTTTTGTCTTTTTTAGAGAATGAGTTCTACTAGGGTTTGTCAATTCTTTGTTTACGAAGGCATCCTCCGAGCGCTGGTGTTTTTTCCTAGTGACTATATATACTGGTTTCTTCCTCAATGGCACCAAGTTGGGGGGTGACGGTGTCGCCCCCCACACGCCATCCCTCCCCTTTGTTCTTTTAGGGATATGGTGGTTGAATCAAACTCTACCAATTTGTAGAAAGAAATTAACACAATGCTGAAGATGGGAGGCAAAAGGAAGATGGAGCAATCAGGGAGAGGATCAAATCCATGCATGCCAGCCTTAGAGGATTCTCTAATCATTTACCTAGATGTATTGAAAATTTGGAAGTATGTATCGACCTTTCAAAAAGCTTCATATGTAGATTTCTAGGTACTCAACATTCTCTAGAAGAGTTGTACTCTTGGACACAAAGGAACTGGAAAACAAAAGGGGAATAATGATCTATGTTCCTACACCAAGGGATATTGTATAGCCACTTTTGCCAATGAATAAGATAGGGATGATGTCTTTGGAAGGAGAGCCATACTTCTTCCAAAATGTTGGTCTTTTTATGAAGCATTAACATGTTAAACCCTTGAAGAAATTTTGACAATGACACTTATTTGGATCCACATGTATACTCTCCCCCAAAAATTTTGGTCCCCTTACATATTGGAGATGATTGCTATATCTTTGGGAGTGGTGATTGATATATCAAAACTATACCATGGCAAAGGCCTTTTAGTCTATATCAAGATTTGTGTGGAATTGGATCTCACCTCCCACCCTCCAAAAAGTATTACCCTAAAAGCAAGTGATTTTGAATGGATTCAAATTTCAAACTTTGGATTATGAGAGTTTGCTTTTCATATGTAGAGGATGCCATTGAATATGGCCATCTTATTCAAGAACACCCAACAACCCAGAAAAAGGTCTAGGAGGACAAGAAGGAAGAACAGATGGGTAGAGATGTAGATAGTTTTATGAAGCCTAAGAAGAAACAAATAACAAGGAACAAGAATGCACAATCAAAAGGCAATAAGGGTTCAAAAGGAGCAAATGCAACTCAAGAAGGCATGGAATTAGTTAAAGAATCTAAGTTTCAATCCAATAAAGGGGAGAAGAATGAAAGAATGCTTGAGGATTACAACTTCATAGGAGAAGTAAAAAGGCTCCTAAACGAGCCGATGGAAACCCGGAAAGCTTCAAGCCCAAGGAAAAGAACCAAGAGCAAGGGGTCCCCCAAGTTCCCAAACATTATGGAGATGAAATCAGATAAGGAAAAGAAGCATTAGGGGGAATGGAACGAGTTCAGAGCAAGAAGATAATGCAAAATCTTTCTACCACAAACATTTAAAAAAAAGAGAGATTTTGGAAAAGTTACAAGGTAGGAAGGCCAAATAGGTATGCAGCCTTACAAATAGTAGCCCTAGGAGATGTGGCAGCAGGGCATCACTCTCAACTGGAGGATATCTTAGTGGGCACCAAGAGATCAAAGGTTTGTCAATGAAGATCCTATCTTGGAACATTAGAGGACTATACTCTCCTTCCAAGAGATGGCTGCTTTAGAAACTCTTGGAAAAACATAATCCGAAGATAGTTTTGCTTCAATAAACAAAGTTGGATAATGTGCAAGATGTTCATGACTTTCCTCTTTTTCTTGGGAAGTGGGGAACAATAAGCAAAGATGTCAGAGATTCTTCAAGAGGGTTAGCTATTATTTGGAACTGTCAAAAGGTCTCTCTATAAGAGATCTACTATTCAAATTCTTCGTTGGCTTGTCTAGTAAGAGGTATCTCTTCTAAGTTTAACTTTACTCTCATTAACATTTATGGTCCTCAATCTCAACAAGAAAAGGATACCTACTAGGCTATGAAATTTGATGAAGATTACCAAGGGATTGTGGCAGTGCACTTTAATGCCAAGATTGACTCCTCTAAGATGAGAAGAGAATCCTAGAACTTGGGTGATTATCAAAATTTTATCTCTTTTCTCAAAGATTCTAATTTGTGGGACATCAAGCCACAGTGTGGCTGGTTCACTTGGTCCAACCGGAGAAAAGGGAATGATAATATTGTTGCAAAGATCGATAGATTCTTGGCCTCTACTCTATGGCTTAACATGGATGTTATCTTTCCCTCAAAGGTCCTCATAGAAACTAGCCCATTCCTCTTATTATTGACAAAGATAAGTTCCCTAGAAGAGTGCCTTTTCGTTTTGAAAAATGTTGCAAGGATCAACAAATTCTTGGCCTCTACCCTGTGTCTTAACATGGATGTTGTCTTTCGCTTGAACGTCCTCATAGAAGATAGCTTTGATCACTAGCTCATTTCTTTGATTATTGACAAAGATGGGTTCCCTAGAAGAGTGCCTTCTCGTTTTGAAAAAATATTGCTAGAGCATAAGGATCTAGATAGGGTAGTCACTAATTTCTAGAAAGCCCACATTTTCTTTTTGGGACAAAGATGTCCATTTCCAACAGAAAGCTTAAAGCTTTGAAACAACAATTGAAGGAGTGGAATTGTCATGATTTTAAAAACCTGTTTCAAAGCAAGAATGAACTTGAGAATAGAATGGTTGATATTCAAAAACATCTCCAGACCAATGAAGTGATTTTGAATATCAACCATTCTATTCTCAAGTTCATTCTTTCTTTGAAACAGATTTTTAAAATCTCCAGACCAATGAAGTCTCAGATTCTATGAACGATGAGGAAAAATATGTTGCTAGTCAACTAGATGATATTTATAGATGTGAGGAGATCTTCTAGAAGCATAAATCAAAAATCAAATGGCTCAAAGAGGGAGATTGCAATACTAAGATTTTATATTTATCATGCAGAATGAGAAGGCAAAGAAACTATATCTCTAAAATTGAAATAGTGGAGGGTATATTACAAAAAACCCGAATATCATCAAGGCTTCTCTTTTCTTCTTTTAGAAAAATGAGTTTACTAAGGAAGACAAAGAAAGGGGGAGAAGCAAGATTTGTTCCTTGGGCCAATCCCAACCATTTTCGGAGCCTTGAATAATGTAGCTCTTGTGCAAAGTATCTCTAAAGAAGTTAAGACTGACCTTTTTAATATGGCAAGAGATTGTGCTCCTAGTCCCGATGGTTTCTTATCTTCCTTCTTCCAACACTGTTGGGATCTAACGAGAGAAGACTTGTTAAGTGTTGTGAAAGAATCGGAGGACTCTAGATCGGTTCTAAAATCCATGAATGCAAAGATTTTGGCTCTCATTTGCAAAAAGAAATAAAGCTCAAAAGTCAAAAGACTACAAACCTATCTCCTTGTGTAAAATTGTGTACAAGATCATCTCTAAGGTGATAGCTAATAGGATTAAAGTCTTCTTTCCTACCCTAATTGTTGAAGAATAGGGAGGTTTTGGGAAAGGGAGGTAAATTATTAATGGGATAGCTACAATTCATGAGCTATTGCACTCTCTTGAAGTCAGTAACAAGAAAGGTATATCCATTAAACTTGATATAGCCAAAGTTTATGATAGAGTCAACTAGGTTTCCCTAGATAGAGTTTTGGAGAAATTCGGCTTCAATCTTGAATGGAGGGATTGGGTTAAAAACTGCTACTCCTAAACATACTTCTCAGTGCTTGTAAATGGCTCTACAAAAAGTTTTTTCTTTTTTTGCCATCAAGGGGATCCCCTATTCCCATATCTCTTCATTATTATGGCAAAAGCTTTGGGTAGATATATTGGCCCTCTTAAGAATAGAGATACTCTAAAAGGGCTAAGAGCTTCTTCCAATGGGATAGTGTTAACACATTAACGATTTGTGGACGACACAATGCTAATCTCTGCTACGTTGGTTCAAGAAGTAAGGATAATCAAGTATCTCTTGGGAGGCTATAAACAAGTCTCAAAATAGAGAGTGAATAAAGAGAAATCCAAGATCTTATTTTTCAATATTCGTGGGTTGGAACAAGATTTCCTTTGCGAATACCTCTCCTTTGGAAAAGAAAATTTGTCAAACTCCTACACAAGCCTCCATTTTTCCTAAAGGGAAATAAAAAATATCTTTGGAACTCTACAATGGATAGATTCAACAATTGTAGATTCAACAAAGCTTTAGAAGGTTGGAAAAGGAAATGAGCCTCCTCAACTGGGGGATTGGTTCTCTTGAAATATGTGGTTCTCCTAAAATCTATCTTCTGGGCCATCCTAATCTCTTTGTTGATTGCCCCCAAGGGCATTATCTCCAAAATTACTGCAATCATGCAAAATTTTCTTTGGCAGGGCACAAGAGATCACTTCAAGTACCCTTTATCTTGGGAAAAGATTTGTTCTAGTAGTAGTAAAGGAGGACTTGACATCAAAGATCCTGGTCTTTTCAATCAAGCCTTAGTGGCTACAATGGTGTGGAGACTCATTACAAATAATCAAACTTCAAGGCTAGTATATTCAATGAAAAGTACCTTCTTGGGGGCAATCTAATAAATATGCTTTCTTGTAATGATCTTCCCAAGGGTTCTTATCATTTGGCAAGAAATGAAGAAGGCAAAAGATCTTATGCTAGACATGGTTTTTTGAAATATCCAGAATGGTAGATTGACATGTTTCTAGGATGATTGTTCGTTGATAGATAAACCTATTTAATAATCCATTTTTCTAGAGGTTAGCCACCTAACTCAGAGACAAGTGGGGACCTAAGGTCAAAGATTACTGAGAGAAAAAGGTGGAGATGTTAGAAGATCTAGGACTTGGGAAACTCTCCCAAAGCTCCCTAAAATTAGGACAAAAGCTCTATCTAGCATCTCCTCTCCATTGCATAGCTTCAAACCGGTATAGAGTAATAGAGAAGACTCATTTATGTGGCTCTGTAGTGGGAATGCCATTTATACAATAAAGGAGGGATACTGCAACTTGGTGAATTTAAGGAACGACACTGTATCTACCTTTTCCTAACGATATGGACCTCTAAAGCTCAATCTAAAGCTAAATTCTTCCTATGGTGGTTTGTTATAGAAAGATTCGCACTTGGGAGCATCTCAAAAATAATAGCTTCTCTGGGCCAAGTACATGTCCCCTTTGTCTAGCACAAGAAGAGAAAAGTAATCACTTAATTCTTCATTACGATTACACGAGGTATTTGGAACTGTTTTCCTTAAGAGAATATATTGAGTGCCATTGCCTAGTTAAACTCAACATTATCCAAGATCCCTCATATTTAGCATTGGGAATGATTGGGGAGAAGATATGGCTGGAAAGAAATAATAGAATCTTCAGCGGTAAAAAAAAAAGAATCAGGCTTAGTTATGAGAGGTGACTGTTGCTTGTTCTCATAGTTGCATTTTTCAAAAAATGGTTGAAACCAGAGAAGCCAACATAATGGAAACATCTATTCTTAGAAATTGGCCAAATGTCAAAAAGTGCTATTGTGTAATTCCTCCCAAGGAGATAAGAAATAAAAAGTCTAATCTACCCCTTCTATTAGCTGGATTAAATTAAATTTTGACGAAGCTGGTAAGAATAACCCTAGTTTCTCAAGTGAGGAAGCCTTCCTCGAAAATCACAAATGAAAAGTATTAGTCCTCGGCACTTGCTTCACCAGAATTAACACCAATAATATCACAAAAGCTGAAGCGTTGGTGCTTGGGCTTAAACTAGAAGTTCAAATTCAACTTCACAATTTAATTGTGGAAGGAGACTCAAGTACTATTATTAATGGTTTGAAAGGCATCACTCACTAGAGGCTCTGAAATCTTCTATCAGAGGCTATTTCTCTTCTTGCACAATCTAATTGTGGAAGGAGACTCAAGTACTATTATTAATGGTTTGAAAGGCATCACTCACTAGAGGCTCTGAAATCTTCTATCAAAGGCTATTTCTCTTCTTGGAAGATTTGAAAACGTCCGCCTTTAAAATTCAAGAAGGGAAGGAAACCGTGCATCTGATTGGTTGGCCAATCTCACTATAGTTCCACCTATAGTGCTTGGTAGACTATAGTTTCACTTAATGCAATTAAGGCCCTTTCGTCAGTTGGTTTGGTGTGCACACTATAGCCCCCCCATTCCTTGGGATAGGTGGGGTGGTTAAGCTAGTTAAAGTCTTTAGGTTTAGTGTGCTTCCACCTTGCCCTTCCTCTAACTATGCTTGGTTAGGCTCCTAGTTAGCTATAGTTCCACGGACCACCCCATTTTTCCTCTGGCTATGCTTAGTTAGGTGGTGCACGGGATAGGGAGGGGTAGAGGTAGGTGTAGTGGAGGGTAGGGGGTGGTGTTTGAACAAATGTAATACTACTAGTGGACTATAGCTCCACCTTGTCCTATAGCAATAACATTATTAAGGAAGAAGCTCCCATTGATTTTTTAAATATCATTAAAGATGATAATATTGGAAAGAACGCTTCCCCCCCTTTTAGTTCCTCTTCTTTGGTGTCTTAAATTTAACTCTTGATTTTTATTAGTGTCTGGGCTTTCTTTCCATTTTACCCCTCCTATTCTCATGGCTTTTGCCCTAAGATGTGGCTCCTTCCATTTCAATCCTTTCCCTTTTTCTCCACGGTTACTTGGTTTCTTCACCCTTATCCTCCTTGTTGGCAAGTTTATCTCACTTGATTTGTGCATTTCCATCTTTGTTGGGAGTCTTTGGTGGCACTTTCTTTCTTGTCTTCACTGGTTTTGGTGCCTTCTCTTCAACATTTTATTACTATGCCAGCTTTATGTTTGAGTGTTGCTCATTTCTAACTGCTATCTTTTGCTTCCTTGCAGCGTGGATTTTATCTTGTTTTCATGGTGCCTTTTGTATGGCTCACTAGTTTCATTCTTTTGTTTCTCTAGACAACACTTTACAATGTCAGTTGGGGTCTTTGGAGGCCCTTCTGTCATTTGTTGGCACAGGGAGCACTATTTCTTTCCTTTGTTTTCCTTGCTCTCTCTTATGGTCTCCATGAGGGTGTCACGAAACAACAATATATGGTAGTAGCAAAGGCCTCTACTTCCATTTCACCTATCCCTATGCCTACATTATTTCTCCTTCAAGCTCTACTTCATGTTGTAGCCTTATTGATAATGATAGTTGGGCTATGGGCAAGTGTCATGAGCAACCTTCTCCATCCCAACATTTGGATGATGATGGTCTAGATCCACCCTCATGATCTGGTTTGAAAGGTAAACACAAAGTTGTCTGCATAGATCCTTCGCCTAGCAAAAACCTCATGCTTCCCCAAAACCAGTCTAGTTTCAATGGAAGCTCAACAATGTTTCTCAGCTGGCCTCTACAAGCAATACGCAATGGGATTCTTTTTTCCAAATATTATTTCTCTGCTCCAAAATCTACACATGGAGATGAATTTCATCCGGAAAACTAAACTGAAAAAATGAGTTTCCAACAACTTAATTCATCAATCCAAGACCTCTTGGACAATAATAATAGCCACCTTTTTTAGATTCAGATTGATGTGGATTGTAAGAGGCACATTTTGGAAGACTAGGCTAACACTCTTAACTCCATTCATACCAATGTGGGTGACATTGAGGACATATACAAGAGTCTTTGTATTCTTGTTCATGAGGTGAAAGTTTTGGCTTGTCAAGTTCATCATTGGCTTTTCCACAAGGGTTGGAAGAAACAATGCGTACCTCTAGATGTGAAATCCAAGAATGACATTGAAGAAGACACTTGAAATTTCTCTTGAATGTATGACTCTACTATGTTTGGTTCTTGTTCCTTTAGTTATCATGTATCGTGGCCTTTAGGCATTTTTTGATGATTTAATAAAGATTTTTAACTTTATCAAAAAAGAGAATAGCAAGGAAGATGGTTTGAGTCTCCACTACTTGCCTCTATAAAGAGTGGAAACTCTTAACAATGTAGCCCTTCGTGTCCTTGTCCATAAAACATGTTGGAAGCAAACAAAATTATTTCCATCAAATAACAAAGTGAGAATTGTGTGTAATAATGCGGTCAGCTCTTTAATGTTAATAATGGTACTAATGTTTTTTTTAAATGTATCTTATATTATGACAAAAATCACGAAAGTTACATCAGTTGTGCAACAAAATTTCACAAAAACTTGTCCTATGAAAGCCAAAAAACCTAGAATCTAAACTTTTTTCCAAGGGGCAAAGAATCTATGTCCTTCCAGATGGCAGAAATCATAGTTTCTAGTTTAATGTGCATATCCGGAATAACTTTAAAGAGTATTGAACAATTCTAAGTGAAGTGGGTTCACTGGAAATTAATTTTCATATCCACTTCCAAAGGAAATCTATGCAAACAGCCTCAGCATATGCCAAAACTCTATATCATTTGGTCCAGCAGTCAAAACAAGGCATGTTTTCCAATAACTAAACTTTTTTCTTATAATATGCATGTTAAATATTGTATTTAGTAAATTACAAAGTCCTTAACCCTAGAGAACTAGAGGTCAAAATTCATCCCCAACCTTACTACAACCATTATACATTCCTAGCTAGAAATGACTAAATATTTCAAGGTAGAACAAAGCCAGATTTTTCGTCCTACGAAAGCTATAAAACCTCGCATCTGCATCCTTCCAAATAGTAGAAACGATGAATTATGGCTTTAATATACAAAGCCAAATTCTTCTAAAGGGTATTGAACGCATCCAACAAAGTGGGTTGCACAAAGAATTTATTTGCACATTCGCATCCAAAGGAAATCTATGCAAAACAGCTTTTGCATATCCCAGAACTGTCTTAGGCATGTCTTTTTGAATTTTCACCTTTCATTATATTATTACTATTTAATATTATATTTCAAATTTATGAAATTACAAAGTCCTTAACCCTAGAGATTGTAATGGCCACCCTAATTTTTTCCAAAATAATGTTAGCTGAAAACCAAATCACGAACAGTCTCCAATACACTTTCTGATCACCAAGATCCCGAGGTGGGCAAGGTAAGAGCATACGGTGTACGAATCACACAACTAGTTGTTTGAATGCAGAGACAGAATGCGAGGCAGCAAGCCAACCAAAGACACACGCAAGGCAGTGAAGTAGACCTGTCAACCACTTATTCAGCAGGACCAATGTGTATAGATGAACCCTAGCAGAATGTCTAAGCTTGTATCAAGACCAAATTGGTCGATAAGCTCGTTCGATGCCAAAATGGGGTTTTGAATGCAATATGCTATATAAACTGGCGGTGAATCGTCCAGTTGATTACAAAATGACATGCAAGCTAAGCAGTTGCACTAGTGGTACTACCATCTAGTGTTTTTACATTCATTATTCATTGCTTCTATTGAGATCAAATAAATAAAGTGAGCTGCAAATTAACTTTATTCTGATCTGAAACTGGAACACTGTTGTAGCTAGTGCAAGCAAGCTGAAATACATGTAATTCTGAAACAAACTACTACCAAACAACCCAAACTGAGGAGTAATGTGAAATATACCATACAAGAAGCTGTATGACAAGCACTGAAGGTCTGAAATCAAGTCTGAACTGCTGCTATGTCTGTTGCAGGTCTGATTTTCTGTGTATGCAGCACTGAAAATACTGTTCCAGCACCTCCTACATCAATTCCAAACACCCTAACCTGCATCTTCTCCTCCTCCAAACTGCCCTAGATCTCTTCTTTTGCCCAAGGCACCCCCATTCCAAGCATTTTGAACAATAATAGTGAGGCATTTAGCACTAACAAACCTTCACGTCCCCCTTTCAGCTGGTACGACCTGTACTAGCATGTACGGCCTCCAAGGAATCCACACATCTCAAAGTAAAGTCTGCACAAACACTCTTAATTATGGCATCAGGTTCCAAAATGAATTATCAATGCAGATTTGAGACATTTCATGCAAGGAAAATCACCCAACAAGCATATTGGTATGGCTGTCCTGGGTAAGATGGTACCTGGGAATGAATCCTTCACACACTCCCACAAGATTGCATTTAAACACACCAAAATCATATTGAAAACTGCACAATCAAAATCTCCTTCAAAACACATCAAAATACTCATCTCAGTTCCACAGCAAGAGGACTCCATTGAAGCTCTACGTGATTTCAGAAGCAAAATCACCAAATAATCTAGCTAGGGTTGATCTTTCACAACTGAAACTAGAGGAAGAATGAGGTATTCAACCCCACAAGACAAAGCTTAGAAGCTCTTCACAGAAATTTCATATCAAAATGCATAAACTTCAAATGAGCATTGAAATCCTCTTTTATAAACTTCTCGTGAAGCACCCAAATGAAATAATATAAAATAATACTTTATGGCTTCATGGATTATTTATTTCCCCTCTAAAATGGGATGCCACTTTAAAAGAATATGACTTTTCTAAGTCGAGTGCCAACCTAGGGAGTTATAAGACACTTTTTAAATAGTATAAGTTAACTTTAAAATATAAGATTAAAACCTTTAGACAACTTAAAAATAATTATTTAAAAAGTAACTTCCATTTAAACGACCAAGTTTGCCTTCGGGAAACTCAAGGAACAAGGCTAATTGTCTCCGAGTCAATTACTAACGAAAAGGGGACATTACAGAGATCAAGGGTTCAACTCCCATCCCCAACCTTACTACAACCATTACACATTTTTTTCGTAAAATTAAAAATATTTATTAAATCATCAAAAAGCCTAAAGGCCACAATACAAGTTAACATAAGAAACTAGATCTAGACATAAATGAGCCATACAATAAGGAAAAAATCAAGTGTCTTCTTCAAAGTTGTCTGATTTCGCATCCAAGAGTTGTGTTGTTTTTAGTACACTAAACCCCATGACAAAGTCAATGATGTACTGGTGAGCCAACCTCTCATCTCCTACAACAAAATATGAAGGCTTTCACATACATCTTCGATGTCACCTACACCGGTATTATTAGTGTTTAGAGTCTCTACTTGGTCTTCCAAAATGCACCTCCTTTAATCAACATCAATCTAGATCTAAAAAAGGTGACTTCTCATTATCTAAGAGGTCCTAGATTGACAAGTTTAGTTCTTGTATGTTCTTCCGTTCAATTCTAGTTTTTCAAGGCAAATTTTGGAGCAAAGAAATGATATTAGGAGAGAGCTCCTGCTAAGAGTTGCTAGTAGAAGCCAGCTAGGAATCATTTGTGTAAACTTCCATTGAGAACAAGACTAGATCCTAGGAAGCATGAGGTTTTTTACTAAATGAAGGATCTGAAGAAATAGCTTTGCATTTGCCTTTTGATCCTAAAAGTGAAGGGGGATCCAAACCACCATTAGCCAAGTAAAGAGAAGGAGAAAGTTGCTCATGACTCCTACCCACAGGCTGATTTCCTTTTGCCAATGTGACTACAGCTCTAAGTTGTACTGGAGTATGGATCATTGACCACAACCTCTGGGACGAGTGGCAAGGATGATAGGTAAGCCTCCACTTCAACCACAATGTATTGCACTTCGACACCCACTTGTATACCATCCAGACGAGCAAGGCACACATAGGAGAGATGCATCACTCCTTGTGCTAGCATAATAAGGAAGACAAGCGATGCCAAAAAAGCAAAATAGTCTCCAAAGACTCCTATCGTTGCATAGTGCAGTCCAAAGTTGTAAAAGGATAAAAATCAGAAAACAAAACATGAGGTGCCATGAAGCAAAAAGGTAATCCACAAGAGATGGATGCAAAGGCAAAGACGGTTGTGGGATGGCATTAATAAATGTCCTACACACATACGTAACTCAAACATGGGAAAGAAACAATAAATAGAGGGTACTAATACCATTGCGGGTGAGAAAGGAAGCACCAACAAAGACTCCGAGCTAAAATATAAGAGCGTTGATCAGCTAAAACCATGCCACCTATGAAGATAGGGGTGGGAAAGCCAAGTAACCACAGATTAAAATGGAAAGGCTAAAAAGGAAACAGCCACGCGCTACTATGGAAAGGCTATGAAAATAGGAAGGGCTAATAGGGAAGAACACCTCAAAATAATAAGAAACAAAAATAGCTAAATGCAACGAAAGAAAGGAGCTAAATGGGATAGGAAGGCTCCCACTTTAGTGAGTTTTGGAAAATCACTAAAAGTTTCTTCTCAAGTAGTATGCTGACCTCTACATCTATAAAGAATGGAAACCTTCTTAAAGATTGAGATTTTCCAACTAGTCCATTGTTTGATTTCCTTCCCTTATAGAGTGTAATAAACTAAAAAGTGATAGTTCTCGAACCTTCCAAGAAGTGACTTGGCCTGTAAGAAAAGGTCACAAAGCCTGCAATGAGTTGTATTTCCGCCTTTCATACCATTAATGATAGTACTTGAATATCCTTCCACAATTAGATTGTGGACTTGAACTTCAACTTCAACTCCTAGCTTAAGCCCAAGCATTGGTCCTTTAGTCTAGTGAAGCATTTCTCCTTTGTGATTTCTAAGAAGAGCTCTTTCACGTAAAAGACTAGAATTATTCTTAGCCACTCCATCAAAATTTAATTTGATCCATCCCCTTGGAGGGGGGCACCATGGTTTAGGCTCTTCATTTCTTCGAGCCTTAGGGAGAGTTACATCATAACACTTTTTGACACCTAGCCAATTTCTAAGAATAGAAACTTTCATTGGATTAGCTTCTTTAGTTTTGACTTTTTTTTCTGCAAGGTCCAACTATGAGAGCAAACAACAACCGCCTCTTCCCATAATTGATCTTGCTTCTTTTCTTTGCCATTGAAGATTCTAATATTTCTTTCCAACCATATCTTCCACCTGATCATGGCCAATGCCAAATGCCAAAGATCCTAGAGGATGTTGAGGTTTATTGGACAATGCCAAGATTCAAAATGTTCTCTGAAGGTATTCAAATTGAAACTATTCAAGAAACAATTCCATAAACCTCTCACGTAATCACAATGTAGAATGAGATAATTACTTTCCTCTTCTTGGGCCAAACATAAGGGACTTTTACTAGGTCCAAAGAATCCTTTCTTTTTGAGATGCTCCCAAGTGAGGATCTTCACATGACAAACCAACCCCAAAACGAATTTAGCCTTAGCCTAGGGAAAGGCAGAATCATTGATAATTCTAGGAGTCACCAAATTGCAATTCACTCTTTCACAGTGTAAATTCTATTCTCACTATGGAGCCACCCAAATGAGTCTTCTTTATTACTCCAACCCAATTTGAAGAGATGCTATATAGAGCTTCTGACATGACATCAGGGAGCTTCTCAAGAGAGTTTTCCACATTCTAAGTCTTCAGAAAATCTCCACCTTTCCTCCCAATAGTCTCACCTTTGGTCCCCACTTGTCTAAGATAGATAATTAACCTCATGAAATCTATCAACCAACAATCTTCCTAGAAAGAGGTCAATCCACCATTATGAATATTCCAAAAATCATGTCTAGCAATGAGATTCGTAGACTTTTTCATTCCTTCCTAAATCATTTCTAGCAATGAGATTCTTAATCTTCTTCATCCCTTCCCAAATGGTAAAACCCCTAGGAAGATCATTACAAGAAATCATAGTTATCATATTATCCCCAAGAAGGTACTTTTCCTTGAGAATGATGACCCAAGAACTCTAATTATTAGTTATGAACCTCCACACCATCTTAGCCATTAGGGCTTGATTGAATAGACCAAGGTCCTTGATGTCAAGCCCTCCTCCACTTCTACTATAACAGAGCTTTTTCTAAGAGGCTAGGGGATAGTTGAAGTGGTTCCTTATGCCTTTCTAGAGAAAATTTTGCATGATAGTATGAAATTTAATACCCTTTGGGGCAATCAACAAAGAAAACGAGTAGATTGGTATTGCTTGAAAGACAAATTTCAGGAGAACCAATCTCTTAGTTGAAGATAGGCAATGGCCTTTCCAACCTTCCAGAGCCCTAGGTAATATTCCAAAGATATTTTTTTATTTCCTCCTAGGAAGAGTGGAAAACCTAGGTAGGTGCAATGTCCCCTTTTTTAGCAAGGTTGGAAAAACGAATGTTGTTGAGGCTTGGAAAATGGAATGTTGAATTTTATGGCTTCAACTAATTTTGCTAGCTGAAACGAAGTGGTATTTTGACTTGTGGTATTTTTGTGCAAATTATTGATAAGTCAAAATAATAATATAAAATTGCCAAGAGGAAAAACGTCCCAGGTGGGAAGATGGAAAATAACTTAAAGGTGGGAAAAATGAAGTTTGGAGTGTTTATTAAAATATAATATTTTAAAGGGCGGGAGCCCTGGCTCGATTGGCTAAGTAATTCCATTGCAGTAAAGATGGTCACGAGATCCAGTCTCCCCCCGTCCCTGTGGTATCAAAGGGCGTGTCGTGCCAGCATCACCGGTCACGTGAAAAAAAAGTTTACCAAGCACTAAAATATATATATATAATATTTTTAATATTAAAATATTATATTAATTTCCACCATATTGGCGCTCATGAGAAAAAAGAGAAAGTCATTTTAAAGGCAAAAGGAAAAATAAAATAACATGACAAATAAAATAATATTTTAAAAATAAAATATTATTTTATTATGGAAGCGGACTTGAAAGCAAAATAAAATACATTGGATTTGGGTGCCCAACTTGAGGATTATAAAAAAGGTGTTTGGGACTTTATTTTATTATGGAGGTAGACTTGAAAGCAAAATAAAATATATTTGGATTTGGGTGCCCAACTTGAGGATTATTTTGGATCATATTGTGAATTTGTCATTTAGAATTTGGAGATTTTCTCTTTGGCTGTAACTTTGTTTCAGCAGGCTTCTAAGGAAAAAAAACCCTTAGAATTTGGTGGTTTGGACGAAAACCCATTCCACTTTGTGAGGTGGATCCATCCAGGGTTCATCATTGGATTTAATTGCAAGTTTTTGGTGTGGATTGTGTTAGGTCTCAAAAATGCAGGTTGCTGATCCTAAGAGGATGCCAAGCTCTATGCTTAGATTTGCAACGTTTTTGAACTAACTTGACAAAATCAACCTTCAAGGTTTATTGATTTCCTACACTTCAGGTCCTGCTACACCTAGGTGGGTGAACCTTGGGATTTAAAGCAGACTAAATGTATTAAATCTGTCTACAATGGCAAAGGGTGTAAGACAGATGAAAAGCTTACTATCTAATTATATCTAATGTCTAGTGAATGGTTTAATAGAAATTGTATAAAGTAAAAAGATTTTGAAAGTAAATAAGACCAGTGCTTTATAGGGTAACAGGGTCGAATGAAGGACCAAGACTAGTGGCTTACAATGGGTACTAATTCTAATTGTTTGGCACAACTTTAGTTTATAACTTGTATACACGTGCAAGGGAATGACTGACAAACTCTTCTTGATAATCCAACCAATATAATCAGATATCTTACAATTCACCAAAAGGTATTTTAATCCTTACTTGAAGGAACCAATTGAAATGAATGAGTAAGAATAACAGATAATATTACCTTGGAGACAGAATGGCAATCCTAATTATATGGCTCTACTTAGTAATCCAAACTTAATACTTCCAGGCTACCGTGACTAATCAGAAGGATTTTAATTCCTCAAATGGAAACCAATTTACTCAATCACACAGATACAGCGAATGTGTATTGACAAATTAAATATATGCTTGATATATTTATTTGAATAACAAGGAAATATAGAACTGGAGACAACCACAGAATTGAGTAACTATAACAAACAATTGATACCAAGATAGAACCACTGAATCATAGAACTTCAATCTACTTCTTCAAATAAAACATGCAACATAGTCTTTCTGAAACATTGTAAATTATATATATGTATATATATTCTACTGCTGATGATCTTTCAACACCAATTGTCTGAACTTATATAGATTTTTTGTGAAGAGACATAACCCTTCAATAAGACTTTTTTGGAAATTAACAAGATTAACAACTATTACATAACCGTGATTAGGCTCTATTTAGCCATAAGTAAACTTTAGCCAGATGGTCCAAGTACTCTTGATCACGATGGGAATCAGTAAGCTCAACAGCACTTCTGGTAATCACATCAAGTGTGACCATCCTTTCCAGGTGCTTGCAAGCTTCTCCAGATGCAGAGACTTTGTCTTTCAGAGCTCCTGTAGCCTCGTGTAATATAATTCAACAATCAACAATCCACTCTTCTTTGCTCTTTATCTCTCCATTGTCTTTAAATAACACGGGCACTCCTGCATTTGAAGCTTCAGCACCTTCCTTAGCATCAGCTTTGAGTTTATCGTAGTATTTCTGATGTTGTCCGAGCAATGTTCTTGTATTGGAAATATCTGCACTGTCAGAAACATTTTTATTTTGTATCTCAATCAATTTCTCCTGCATTCTTTGTTCAAGTCTTTCATGCTCTTTAATTGCTTTGTAATTCTGAGAGTAATTATCCCAAAACAGGTTTAACCACTGTACCATGTTTGCATATCTGCTCTGTAGTACTGTGACAAATGCATCTATTTGAATTTGTGTTGCCTGGTCAGGCGATAATGCTTGAGTGTCTTGTGAGCTCTCACCCTGGGTTATTCTCTTTGTTGATTGGCCAAACGTACTCTTAACAGCATCCTTCAAGTAGTCATTTTCTTTTGTCAATCTTTCACAGCTCAATCTGTATGCATCTCTCTCTTTGATCAACATTTGAGCTTGTGCCTTGTTTAATTTCGCAACATTGATGTCAATGTCTGCTGTAACCAGAGGGTCAGTTTCCCCTGCTTTTAAAGTCATGACATGGCCGAAAGTCTTTTCAGTATCTATGATGGCTGTCTTCTTATGGGGAGGATATAGCGCCCATATCATCAAGGAATTTTCATCATTGTTGTATTTTGTACCCATGTACACTTCATTAACTCCCTCTGGAGTGAGTCTATACTTATCATCTGCACTATTTAGAAAACTGTCAAAAACCAAAGCAGAATTCAAATCAAGACCAGGAAAAATCATAACTCCTGCATCTTTGAGCAATTGTTTACCCCTGCTAGGAGTCATATCCTGTATCTCCTTCTCTACCGTTACTCTCAGCATATCTAATAATTGTTTTTCATTATCAGCAGAGACATCATCCACTGATTCTCTAATTTCTTTTCCTTTGCACTTGTACAAAAATGACTTAAATTCTTTTAAATGAATAAATTTATCATCAGAAATGAAAGAATCATAGGCTATCTGACGTGGATCCTCATCAGCAGACCCCTCCTCGTCATGTATTACAACAGGAGGCTGATATTGTAGCATTTTCCTTTTGGACATTTCTACTGTTATGTCCTGTGGCTCTTCTTGCTCTGCCTGTTCTTCACCTTCAGATATAACCTCAATCTCTGCTATCTGCTTTTTCTTCTCACTTAAATCCCTTTTATACTTTTCTATCACCAACTCTACCTCAGCCTCTTCCAGGTTCCTAATAACATCATCATGTGGATAATGTATGTGCATGTATCCACTGAGATTTTGTTTTCTTCGTGCAAAGTCAATAAAACCTTCAGGGTCAAACCCTTTCCTTGCCTCAGCACTCCTCATGTTATAATGCATCAACTTATCCACAATGAGACTACAACCTTCTTTTGAAACCACAGTAAAATCTCCAAAACATAAAGTGCTGGGCATAAATGATTGTTTATCATGTGAACTCAAATGCATTACATTTGAGCAATGCATT
This sequence comes from Cunninghamia lanceolata, assembly GCA_027924645.1. Lineage (NCBI taxonomy): Eukaryota > Viridiplantae > Streptophyta > Pinopsida > Cupressales > Cupressaceae > Cunninghamia > Cunninghamia lanceolata. The sequence continues at coordinate 5,155,173 of BSBN01000400.1, forward strand.
TGCCTGATTATCTCTAAATATGCAAGTCTGTCAGGGACGGTCTTGGGCAATATGAATGGAGTATCTTCAAAACCATAGATTCTGATCATGGTAGCATCCTCAAAACAATACTAGTCTCCCCAATTATGAGTGACAGTAGGGGGGCCACCAAAATCTTTTGGCCTGAGGAACCTTTTTATTTCAGTTGAAATTGAATATTCACAGGGGTGATTGAAATACCTGTACAACACTTTCACACAGTGTTCTTCAAATTGGGCATAGCTAGAATGGGCATATCTACTGTCCCATATTCTAGTCCACATTTGTATGGGTATATTTTCCCCTTTCTTATCTGTAGAAACAACATTAAGTTCATTTGGCCATAACCCTACTTCCTGGCCGAAATACAATACCATATGCATGAGCAGTGAATAATGCTCAAAAGAGAATGCTGGGGAGCTATTTTTTATTGCAGACAGTCCAAAATCTATTCTATTGACAATATAGGCAGCATAGTCAAACTGCCTTGCATTATGACACTGGATGTCAGTAGCTATAACCATTAAAGGGATTGTCATGAACTCAGGGACCTCTGAACCAAGGACTTGGCCCACAAAATAATAAGTGTGCTGTATATATGGTTCAAATATAGCTACATGAAAGGGAGGACCATCATTTTCAGTTAGGGGCATCACTTCTCCTTCAACCCTGGGCCTATGGATGGGCAACCTCCATCCATTGTAGGTTGTGTCCATTCTCCAATATTCCTTCTCTAGGTCTTCATAAATAATGGCGACTGTGCACAAATCATCTAAATTAAACACTTCACAAATAGCATTTTTTGACAAGTGTACAATTGGCTCCCCCTGTGGGTTGCATATGGCTTTCATGCTTGGATTGTAATGTTTGGCAAATAGTTGGAGTTCAACATTCAGGAATATGTTAGGCACAACTAGTTTTCCCAAATTCAAGTGCCATGGGTTTGACACAAGAGCATTCCTAAACCTTCTATTGTAATGGAACCTAAAAAGTTCATATCCCCTGATTGGGGTCCAGATATCTCCTAGGCGCTTATATTTATCTTCTAATTTCTCAACTTCTGCCCTGAGTTGAGCAGACCTTCTGGCCTTGGGAGTTGACCCAGGCAATTGGTCAATTAAGTCCTGATTGAGTTTTTTGTCTTTTACTTTTTCTTCAGGGGTTTGATCAGTTTTTTGTTTTTTAGATTTACTGGTTTCCCCTTGTGATTTTCTTCCTTTTAACTTTCCCGGAGTCCATATTCAAACTTTGGCAGAAAATTCAAACACAAGCTATACAATGGTTTGTATGTATGTACCTGTCGTTCGGTGGCTGTGATCGAAATCCTCTGCTTTCGCTTCAAGAGTTCCTCTGTATTCTCTTCTCAAACAACCCTGTCAATTGTAATTACAATGATCGTAAAGGATTTCATAGCCGTTTGCATTTAATTGTCTGATCAATTTAATGTCGTTCATCACTGTGAAATGTCACATCACCATAACTCCTGTCATCGGCATGATTTTTAAAATGTCTGGGCGACCTTAATACTTCTTATAGCGCGAACAATCAATCGGCGTGACCCCTCAATTGTATTCCCGATGTTATGTTGAATCATATCTAAGTGGGTGTAACTATCGGCAGGACTTGTTTCATCGCCGTGTGGTTTAGATTTCTCTCCGATGTAATGAGTCTCACCGATATATGTGATAGTAATTTGTTATCGGGGTGATCAATACTATCGGGATAACATATTCATGTTTCCCCGAGCTTCATCGTCTTCCCGATAACCTTCTACATTCTGGATTGGAATGACTATTGTAATGTCTCACTGATATGGTTTGAAACTTCTTATCAATAGGTGTGACTTTATCTCCACCGGAGAGATATATACCATCGAGGTAATTCTTTTTAGTTTACCCGATCACAATTATCTCCCCGATGACTGCTTTATATTTCTTATCGAATAGAGTCTATCAAAGTGTCACCGACACCCTTTTCATCGCTGTGACTCAGGAATCGGCAAGACATAATTGCTTCGTTCCGATGTGTTAAGTTATGCCGATAGATATGTGTATCAAGGTGACTCACACCAAAAGTTCCTTTTATTATTTCGCCAAGACATGGGATTATCGGGGACTTATTTACTTTTCATTCCGATGGTTCACTTCTTGCCGATGGTTATTGTTTCCTTATCCCCGCAGGATGTTCGGCGAGACTCTTGCCGAAATACTTCATTGGTATGATATACACTGTCGGGGTAGCTTTTAAAGGTTCATCCGATGATTATTAGTCATACCGATCGGTGTGATTACTTAGTTCTCTTACCGATGAAAGGCTATCGGTATAACTTCCTCCATCGGCGACTTCTATAAATCTCTTTTCAATTTCTATTCACGCCGATACTCATTGTCATTGTCTTCTCATGCATCGGTATAACAACACAAAGTCTTGCCGATATATTTAATTTTAATAAATTTTGCATTGCTTGGCCATGGACATCTTGTGGGATGTATCAAATTCTTGCTATGGTTTTGGGATATTTTATGATTTTGTCCAGATGTGAAGTGAGAATACAGTAAAATTTTAAAAATTTTACTGTCCCAACGGATTGAAGCTAGGGTTTGAAGGGAAATTGATCAGATAAGCTAGGGCTTCATATTGGCACTAGGGTTTTGAAGTGTTATGCAGATTCGAAGGACTTTCTATGACATATTTGCAGGTTACAGCTGCTAGAGCTTGTATATGAAAGCAAGAGTGGTACGGCTAGCTTGAAGAAGGTTTTGGCATTGGAATTTCATGATTTCATGGTGGAATTCATAGGGTTTTGAAGGCAGATCTGAATTATACCTTTGCTGGCCGCTAGGGTTTCTAAAGCCATTGTTATCATTGAAAGTAATTTGCTGATTTGGGTGGTTGTAGAGGCAGTTTGCAGACTTGCATGAGTTATATCAGACCTAAATCAGGGCTTTATCAGGCTGCAATCAAACTTTAAGGTCATCATTTGGCACTATATCAGGTGTTCAATTCTGGAGGTTGGAGCCTCATTTTCAGGTTGCTGGGCACAATTTCAATCATATTCTGAGTTGTATCAGACTTGTATCAGCTGTAGGGACGCTCAGAAATTAATACCTGCACTTTGGTATTTGTTGTTTTCTTCCATTTTGGTCAAATAAGGGCCTATATCAGTCATTAAGTGTCATTATCAGTCATATATAGGTCATTGGGCACAGGGCACATTTTGTATACATTTCTGAGTTGTTTCAGAATTCTATGAGCTGTATATGCAATCAGAAATTCATAACAGCAGCTGAGTGTTTCTTATTTCTTTCATATTTGACGTAATGAAGGCTTGTACTTGACCGGGTATGTAAAGCAATAAATTATTTGTTCAAATCTTTAATTGGAATCAATTCTATCGCATTGTTCTTTGTTGTTAATTGCAATCAGATTTAGAAATTTCTACATTTTGGTGTTTAGTTGTTATATTTTAAGTTCCCATATAAAAATATATCATACGTCATTCAAGCAAACATCGTAAAACAATCAAACACTCAGAAATCAGGTTGCATGACAAGTGTTTGACAAAATGTCAAACCACACAAATTGAAAATTCAAGGCGGAATAAGACAGGGATCTTACAGTAGGATTCCAGCAGACTTCATTTTCCAAAGGAAAGGCACTATATAGAAAATCTTGTTCCACCACATGAATGTTGAAATAGAAGATCTTGGATTTCTCTTTATTCACACTCTACCCTGGGGCTTGTTCATAGTCTAGTCTCCTAAGAGATCCCTAATTATTCTTACTTCCTAGACCATTGGTGCACAGAAAAGCATTGTGTCATCCACAAATTGTTCATGCATTAAAATTATCCCATTAGAAGAAGCTCTTAGCCCTTTTAGAGTATAACTCTTGAGAGAACCAATATACCTGCCCAATTATTTAGCCATAATGATCATATGATAGGGGGACAAAAGATCCCCTTCGTAGAGACCTCTAGTGGTAGGAAAAAAACCTTCCATGGAGCCATTTACTAGCACGAACAAGTAAACTAAGGAGAAACAGCCTCTAACTCAATCCCTCCAATCAAGGCTCAAGCCAAATCTCTCGAAAACTCTATCCAAGAAAACCCAATTGAGTCTATCATAAGCTTTAGCCATATCAAGTTTGATGAACATACATTTCGTATTGCTAGCTTTACGAAGTGCAAGAGTTCATGAACTAAAACTATCCCATCCATAATTTTCCTCCCTTTCAATCAACCTCCTTGTTCTTCTACAATCAAAGACAAAAGAATAAATTTGAGTATGTTTGCTATCACCTTTGAGATGATCTTATACACAATGTTACACAAGGAGATAGGTCTATAATCTTCTAGATTATGAGCTTCATTTGTCTTCAAAATGAGGGTCAAGAACATTGCATTCATGGACTTTAAGACTCATCCGCAATCCTTAGATTCGTGCACAACAAGCAATAGTTCTTCCCTTGTAAGATTCCAAAAATGTTGGAAGAAGAAAGTTGAGAAACCATCAAAGCTAGGAGCACAAACCCCTACCATTTCAAAAAGGGTTGTCTTGACTTCTTCAAAGATTTTCAGCATAAGAGCTACATTGTCTGAGGCTTCTAAATTGGTCGAAGCCCAAGGAATAAATCCTACTTCTCCCTTCATTCCTTGTCTTCCTCAATTAACATATTTTTCCAAAAAGAGACAAGGGAAACCTTAAGGATATCTAGGTTTTCCGTTACATGTCTCTCCTCAATTTCAATTTTGGAGATATAATTTCTTTGCCTTCTCATTTTGCATGTTAAATGAAAAAATTTAGTAAAGTGACCTTCCTCTCTGAGCCAATAGATTCTTGATTTGTGTTTCTAGAAGATCTCCTCACATCTATAAATTTCTTCTAGTTAACAAATGTCTTTCTCTTCATCCTTCAGAGATTTGAAGTTTTCATTGGCTTGTAGATGCTTTTAAATGTCAACCATCCTATTCTCAAGATCATTTTTGTATTGAAATAAATGTTTGAAATCATGACAATTCCATTCCTTCAATCGTTGTTTCAAAGCTTTAAGCTTTCTATTGAAGATAAACATCTTTGTCCAAAAAGGAATGTTGGGCTTTCCAAAAATCACTGACAATAGTATCCAAATCCTTATGCTCCAACCACATTTTTTCAAACCAAAAGGGCACTCTTCTAGGGCACTTGTCTTTGTTAGTAGTCAAAGAAATGGGCCAAAGATTGGAAGCTTCAATGAGGAACTCCGAATGGAAAACAACATCCATGTTCAACCACAAGGCAAATACTAGGAATCTATCTAACCTTGCAGCAAGACTATCCTTCCCTTTTCTCCTATTGGACCAAGTGAACCAACCACACTGTGGTTTGATATCTCACAAATCATACTCCATGAGAAAAGAGATAAAACTATGATTATTCCCCAAGTTCTGGGAACCCCCTCTGTTCTCAAAGGAATCAATCCTATCATTGAAATATCCTGATACAATCCTTTGAGATTCTTTATCAAGTTTCATGAATGCCTTGATTTGGGACTTGGGACTAGCATGTATCAATTTTCTGTTTAGATTGACGACCATAAACATTAATGAGAGTGGCATTGAACTTAGAAGAGATAACTCTTACCAAACATGCCATCCAGTAGTCTAAAACATAGATCTCTTGTAGAGAGAGCTCTTAATGGTTCTATATAATAGTAAGCCCTCTTGAGGGCCCCTTTGCTTCTTTGCTAATTATTCCTCATTTCTCAAGGAAGAGAGAAAAGTCGCACACATCCTACATATCATCAATCTTTGTTTCTTGAAGCAAAACTATCTCTGAATTATGTTTCTCCAAAGCGCTTTAAAGCAGTCGTCTCTTGGATGGGGACTCTAGTCCCTAATGTTTCGAGACAAGATCTTCTTTGACCAACATTTGATCTCTTGGTGTCCGCCAAGATATCTTCCAGTTGAGATCAATGTCATGTTGCCACATCTACCAAAGCAAGGTGTTGTTTGCAAGGCAACATACTTATTCTACTTTCTTGCCTTGTTACTCCCAAAATCTCTATTTTATTTATTTTTTTAGTGTTTGTAGTAGAAAGATTTTCCATTGCCTTCCTACTTGGAACTCAATCCCCCCAAGGACCTCCTAGTGTTTCTTGTTCTTATCCCATTCTATTTCCATGGTGATTGGAAATAGGAGGGAGGCTTATTCTTATTTCTTTTCCCAAGGTTTGGAGCATTTTGGGATTCCACCAAGTCCTCTAGGAACCTTTCCAAATCTACTTTGAAATTGTAATCTGCTAGCTGTAACACCCACTCTAATCTAACAAAATTATAAACTTACATCTAACAATAGAATTTCAGCGGAAAGATTAACTAACTATTATGAAAATAGTATCGAATGCAATAGAATTCAAATTTCAACTAACTTTCATTTTCAGCTGAAATAATCTTTTCTAACAGAATACATATAACCAAGAATAAACTAACTAACTTTTGATTAACTATCTTTCTCCGATAAAATTCAAATATTAAGATAGGAAGAGAGATTAAGAAAAGTACAACTTGAATAGTTTCCTGCTGATTTGTTTGTAAGATCCTCCTCTGGATTCTGGAAAAAGGAATATCAACAAGGGCTTTATCCACCCAACCAAGACCAACTAGTCTCCCGTGCTTCTTCAACTGAAGAAACCCAACCCTTCAAGAGGGTGTTTAGCGAGGAATCTAATAACAACAATATGCCTCTGAGCCTGGTGTCAAGAACCTATACCTCTTGATCGATCTTTTCCCTAAAGGTACCTCCTAACTGGAAAGATCACTCTGACTAGTGGTATATCTGGTACTTGATAGCTAACAGATGCCTATACTGCATCGTAACCCTAGCCAAGGATTTCTAATAATTATCTGACACTACTATGTCATCAGCATTCCCACCCTTGCTCGACATTGACATTATTTCATATGTTTCTTTTTGGTTACAGCTTTGGATGAAAATCATGAATAATCCACTTGACATACTTACAGATTCATAAGAGATACGGCATAAGAACATTTAGATAGAAAACTATCCTTTAACTCAGTGACCGAAGTCAAATTTCTCAATGAGACTATAAATATATAAGTAGATGTAAGTATACATTCATATATATAGGTGTAAAGAAAAATACTTCTACAGATTCAAAAGATTTGGTATTTGAAAGACACATATGGATTCAGGAGGTCGTTCATGAATCACATTATAGAAAATACAGAATCACATAATTAATTGGTAATCTTGGTCAGCTACGACTATCCAAAAAAAATGTATTTCTATTCATTGCATGATGAACTATAGTATAATGAAAGGAACTATTGTCTTGCCTAAAAAAGCTTTTACAAGTCGAGGCAGAGGAATATGCGACTGCAAAGACAAATCTTGATTGACGGACTGGTTCTTATGGCCGCTCCTATGATATTGACTCTTACTTGCGACAAAGTAAGAAAAGAAATGTAGCTCACGCACAAGAATTAGATGGTTCGGATTTTTGAGTTGCGATGACGAGGACACTCAAAAGAATGCCAATCAATGTTCATAGAATAGCTTACTAATCCTGCGAATGCTTTTTGGAAAGAGGGTGCGAATGTTGCTTCCAAAAGATTGACTAAAGAATGACGATGCAAAGAATGAACGCCAACAATATAGGCATGCCCCCTCCTTCCCCCGTCTGCATGCAAGAAGGAACGTTTCCTTCTTGCGTGCGGGCAAAGTGGAGTTACACATCAAGACTCCAGCTTGCACACCACCAAGCGCTCCTCATGAGGTGAGCGAAATATATTTTATTTAATATACATAAGGAAAATAATTCTTACCAACTTGAAATATATACGTATATGTATGTGCCTTGGCCAAAGCTACGATGATATAGTTGTCTAGACTTAGACTTCGGCAATATTGTTGTTTTTCGATTCTCGTAACCACACCTCTCCCTGTTGATATCCCTTTTTCCTTGTCAATTGATTTATCCTGCAAACACTTCGACAATTAATGGAGGTTAAATCATTTCCTTGAAACAAACATTAATATATATATTATATCCATGCATACATTCATTCTCACATATAAGTGAAAAATATTCGTATATAAAAGAAAATCATTCTCACATAATTATACACATTATCCAACGAATAAATTTCATATTCACATAAAAGCAATTATACACAACTAACAACATAACCAACGTTTCATTGTTCAGAAGAAGGGGATGTAACACTAGCATTCCTTCATTTTTCTCCACTTCCATTGGTTGAAACTAAGTTTCTTTAACTATTTCTACACCTTCTTGAGTTGCATTTGTTTCTTTTGTGCCCTTATTGCCTCTTGATTCTAGATTCTTGTTCCTTGTTGTTTGCTTCTTCTTGGGTTTCATAAAACAATTTATATCCCTACCCATCCCATCTTCCTTCTTATCTTTGTGGACATTGTTCTAGATTGTTCAGCACTATTGAATAAGATGTCCATCCCCTACATCTAAAAGGAAAACTCTCTTGATCCAAGTTTTGTATCCATTGAAAATCACCTGCTTTCAAAGTAATGCTACTTAGAAGAGGGGAGGTGAGATCCAATTCCACATAGATTCTGGCATAAACTGAGAGACCTTTGCCATGGTATGGTTTTGATGTATCAATCAACACCCCCAACGATTTAGCAATCATCAAGAAGAGGTAAGGGGACCAAAACTTGTGGGGGAGAGCATACACATGAATCCAAACATGTGCCATTGTGGGGATTTCCTCTAAAGATTTCCTCTAAAAATCCAACATTTTGGAAGAAATAATGCCCTTCACCAAAGACACACTCTAGCTAATTCATTGGCAAAAATAGCTATGAAAAATCCATTAGCACAGGAGCAAGGTTCATACTCCCCATAGTTTTCCAATTCCTTCTTGTCCTAGAGTTCAGATCTTCCAGAGAAATACATTCTTCTGAAATTTCAATACATCCAAGAAAATGATTGGAGAATCCTCCAAGGTTGGCACGCATGGATTTGATCCTCTACCTGATTGCTCCATCTTCCTCTTGCCTCCCACCACCAACATTGCATCATTTTCCTTCTCCAAATTGATAGAGCCAAATCCCACCATTGTATCCCTGAAGATCAGGAGGAGGGCCTCTACCTGATTGCTCCATCTTCCTCTTGCGTCCCACCACCAACATTGCATCATTTTCCTTCTTCACATTGATAGAGCCAAATCCCACCATTGTATTGCTGAAGATCGGGAGGGGAGAGAGTGCCACCCTCCTACCTAGTGCCATTAAGGAAGAAACCAGTATCCAGAGAGACAAGGAAAAACACCAGCTCTCAAAAATTGCCCTTAGAAACAAAGAAATCAACAAACCCTAGCGGAGCTCATTCTTTCTCATGTCAGCAATAGACCTTTACAACCATTAGACATTACCAGCCAGAAATGGTAATGAATTTTTGTGGACTTCATTCATGGCTTACCTGCTTTGGAAGGAAAACAGAATTTTTGTCTTGGTAGATTGCTTAACTACAAATGCTCACTTTATGGCAATGATGAAACCGTGTGATACATCACACGTGCTGAATTTTTTTATGAAAAATGTTTACAAGCTACAGAGATTTCCTATGGTAATAGTGTGAGATCAAGACCCTCTTTTTGAAAGTAACTTTTCAAAGAAGTTATGTTTACAAGTCAGCATATCTTTGACCATGAGTTCTTTGTACCATCCACAAACTGTTGGTCCAACAGAGGTTGTGAACAAGTGCTCAGAAGGATATTTAGCAGTGTTTTGCACAAACAAAATCAATAGTTTAAGTAGTCATACTTTGCAGAATGGTGGAATGATACAAATAACCATATGCCTGCCAAGATGACTCCACTAATTTCCCTTTAAGGGTACAACCCACTCAAGCTTAAGGAATTCACTCATACTAGCAGCATAGCAAAGCACCAACAATTAAGAAATATCTCAAAGAGTCTTATGAGATCATCTACATACATAGGAAATTTTTGGAATATGCTCACAATTGCATCAAGCTGCAAGCTTATTAACATCAAATACGGCAAAAATTTGAAGGAGACTTGATCTGTGTATGCCCTCAACCATACAAGCAAACATAATTGAAGTAGAGTGATCAAAACTTCAAGATATCACCCATGTTTTATGGACCATTCTGGATTAATAAGAAAATTGGCCCTGTCAATTATTCATTAGAACTACCCCAATCAAGTCAGGTCCACAATGTTTTCCACGTATATTGTCTCAAGAAGAAATTGGGTGCATGCATTCCTGTCCAAACTGAATTACCAGTCCTTGACAAAGAAAGAAAGCCTGTGTTTGAACCTTAAGGTTTTCCCAAAACTTGTATAATAATTTGTGTTCTAAACAAATCAAATGAGTATATGATGAAGTGGAAGGGTTTACCGCAAGACAAGGCATCTTGGGAGAATCAATCTTTCATGGATTCACATCCATCTCTTCCCATGCGCTGCCTCTTACAGTGAACGTATATTAACTATTATTATCTATTTGCGAACAGCTGTGTCACGTGGCATATGTACCTATTAGCATCTATTGAATAGATGCCTATGTGTTACCATATGACTCTTCTGTGCAGTTCTGATATGTGTGTGTGTATGTGTAAAGACTGATTATACTAGGGAATTATAATTAACTGGCACATAAATAGTAAACCCAATGATACCCAAAAATTTCAAATGACTGGAATGCAAAGACAGATTGTAACAACAAACTCCATGAGAGTGCAATGTAATACTGATGATACCCAAAAAATTCCAGGTGCCAAAAATGGAATGATTGATTGTGAATTGTTAACTATACCAAACACATCCAAAAGACTGGTAAGCAAACACCAAATACATTAAAAGTTCCAACTGACTTGAATTCAAAGAACTAAACCAAGCTACTGGAATTGGCACCGGCCATGCTCAAATTTTCAGCTGACTGGAACAGAATTACAAAATACACCCATAAAAATTTCAAACGGCTGGAATAGAAAGATTGAGTATATCCAAACTTTTCCAAGCGAATGGAATATAAAAACTAATTAGTAATTACACATAATAACACCAAAAGACAGGAACGGGGAAAACCCCAAATTCCAAATGACTGGAATGTAGATACTGATGACTCACAAAATTTCCAAAATGGCTCAAATGTAATTACAGATGACATCTAAACATTACAGATGGCTGTAAAGAGACAACTGATAACACACAAAAATTCCAAATGACTCGAATAGAGCAACTCTTTAGAATGAAAAAATTCAAATGATTGAACGACTTTATGCACCAAAAAAATCCTAATGATGTAACACAAAGAGTGACATTCAAAATAACTGGAATGCAAAGACTAATTAAATGATGCAAAAATCAAGTTTAATCAACTGATTGGACACTAGTTGCCCCTAAAATTTATAAATGCCAAGTACCGATTACACCCACAAATTCCAACTATCAGGAATGTAAAGACTGATTATAATGGCAAATTCTATATCACTGAAACAGAAACAGAAATAGTGTAAGGGAAATAGTGTAATGTCTGCATTAATGACACCAGAAAATTCCAAATGACTGCAATGGAATAACTTATTGAGCTCAAAAAATCCAAAAGATTGGATTGAAAGACTGGTTAGACTCTCAAATTCCTGATGGCTGGAATGTAAAGACTGCATAAACCAAAAAGTTCCAATGATTGGGATGCAAAGACTTGTTAGATGGAAAAAAAAAACTCAGCCGACTAAAATGAGGACTGGTTATTTCCACATTTTTCAAATAACTGGAATAGAAAGACTGATTAGTGATTACCCCCACCAAAAAAAAACACAGATTACTAAAAATGAATGAATGATTATATACAAAATTTGAAATAACTAGAATGCAAACACTTTTTAGACCCAAAAATTCCACAAAAAAGGAATAGAAAAATTGAGTACACCCAAACGCTTTAAATGACTGACTGGGTAGTCCCAAAAAAAAAAAAAAATCAACTGACTCGAATGGAAATTAATCATGTCCAAAATTTTCAAATGATTGGAATGTAGAACTAGAAACAGATTATATCCAAAAAAACAAAAAGTAATAATAATTGAAACGGAAATATTCATTATATCCAAAAATGTCAAATGAATTGAATGCAAAAACTGGTTATACCCAAAAGTTTCAAGTGATTGAACTGCAAAGACTAATTATAACCAAAGAAAAAAAAAACCCAAATGACCAGAACACAAGGGCCATTTGCACTCAACACAAATTATTTATTTAAAAGGTGAAATGACTAGAACACAAAGATTCGGTACACCCAGATGCTTAAAATGACTGGAATACAAAGACTGGGTACTCCAAAAAAATCAACTGACTCGAAGGAAACTGATCATATCTAAAATTTTCAAATGATTGGAATGGAAAAACCAATTACACCCCAAAAAAATCAATAATTAAAACTGAAATATTCATTATATCCAAAAATGTCAAATGAATTCAACACAAAAACTGGTTATACCCAAAAGGTTTCAAATGATTGAACTGCAAAGACTATTATAACCGAAGAAAAAAAAAATCCAAATGACCAAAACGGAAGGGCCATTTATACTCCAAAGAAATTATTTATTTAAAAAGGTGAAATGACTTGACCACAAAGATTCACTATACCAAAAAAATCAAATGACTACAATGCAAACACTGATTACATCCAATAATTCGAAATGAGTGGAACGAATAAGACTGATTGCGGGGATTGGTCATACCCAAATTTTTCAAATTAATAGAATTGAAAGACAGATTGTACTGCCAAAAAGCTTAAACTATATTAAATGACTATAACAGAAATACATTGTACTCCGAAAAAGATTAAACCATATTAAAAGACTATAGTAGAATGACTGCAATGCAAAGTCTGATTACACCCAAAAACACAAAATGAGTGGAATGAAAAGAGACATTATACTACAAATTCCAAATAACTGGAAAGAAAACACTGATAATACCAAAAAAAAACACAAACACAAACAAATGGAATAACAAGATTGGTTATACCCAAAGCATCCTAATGACGGAACTGCAGAGACTGATTATACTGAATGAAAAAAGAAAATAAGAAATAAAAATAGAATCAAATGACTGGATGAAGTGACTCACCTTGAGGCGCTGGCAAAGAGTAAGAAAATCAATGGCTGCAGAAGGAGAGGGACCATCAGCTTGTGAGGTCGTGCGTTCGCCTCCCGTCATTGCCTTACAAAATCCTACTCTTGACAAGCTGTTCTGAATTCTGTTGTGAAGACGGAAAGTTTTTAGTCCGTTGCAGGAGAAGAATGAAGATGAGTAGGGCGTACTAAATACTCTATTCATCCCCATTCCCTCTTTACCAACAATTTGTTTTTTTAATGCGTTCGATCTTTGTGATGTTTAATGTTTGAATGTCTATACTACGTGACTTTTTAGAATATCCAACCAAATCAGAGGGTATCTTTTATTCTCCTCCTTTCATTGGCCAATTTTAGCAAAAGACCCATCTTTAAATCAATCCTCGAGGATTTGTATTCTATACCCAAAAAAAATTGTCTATTTTGGAGGGGGTGCTTGTTAGTAGAGGTATTTTAAATATATCTATTTCAAAGAATTAGAGATTATCAATTTTGAGTGGCTTATTTAATTGTAGTAAATCTAGTATGGATGAATTTATAGATTTATGTTTTTAGAATTATGGCTTATTTAAGATATTTGTGTTAGTTTATAAAGTTTATATATATAAATAATGGGATGTAATGAATGTCACATGTAATTGAGTAAGAAATTTATATGAAAGAGCTTTCGTTATCCATTTATTCCATTACAATCTCTATTGTTGTCATTGTAGTTGTGCTAAATGGATGGATTTAATTTTTTCTTCAAAACCCATATGTCACCCAACAATTTAGCTACCTTGAAGGTGTCAACCTCTTACCCTTTATATTTTTCTAAGTATCACATTGTTAAACTTTGGGGTTCATTTTCTCACTTTCAGAGGGATTTTGATGATGTCCAAACTAATTTTGATTAGTTTTAAAACATGTCTAACTCGTCAAAATCTCCAACTAAAAAATTGTTAAAATCATAGCTCTAGATCAAAAGTTACTCTCTTTAGAAGGTGTTTGGAGAAAATAACATTAAACATATGATTGCAAGTGAGTAACACACTAATATTAACATTCTCACACTTAATATTTACATTGCAATGGCATAATATGAAACGTAAATTGAATTAAGTGTGAGAAGAGATAAGGCCCATAGCCTCTCTGCATCGACAAAACTTATCCATGCTCTTTGGTTTTGTAAGAGAATTTAAAACATTATCCAAAGTGTACACCTCATATATTATGACCTTACCGTCCTCAACTATCTCATGAACAAAGTGGAACATGGTACATGGGATTCTTTACCAAACAAATATCACTTCGACTATCACAACTGATCCTCATCATCTTGTAGAAAAAACTAAGATCTAAACACAACCTCTATAACCATATTGTCTTCTTATAGGCATGTGTAGAAACCATGCATTTTCCTTCTATTTTAGATAAAATAATAGTTGTTTGTCTCTTACTCATCTAGCTAACAATTCTTTCAAACAAAGAAAACACATAACCACTAGTGGACCTCATGTTATGCAAAGATCACCAACCCAATTCCAATCAACAAAGCATTATATGTCCAACAACTTGCTCACATCGTTATTCCCATGATAACATAGATAGTAATCACTTGTTCCTCACAAATATTTGAACACCCTCTTAACATAATTCTAATGACCTCTACCAAGTTTAGACATAAACCTACTAAGAACTCCCACTACTTGGACAATATCTAATCTCATACATACCATTGCATACATCAAACTATCAGCAACACTAGAATAAGGAACATTATACATAAACTCAAATTCATCATCCAAATTAGGACATTGGTCAAATGAAAGCCTAGTGTTCACAAGTAAAGGAATGCTCATTGGTTTATAGTCTTGCATAGCAAATTGTTGCAAAATAGTCTCAACATATTTACTTTGATTGAGCCAAAAAATAATGTGAACTCGTTCATTGTTGATTTCTATTTCTAAAATAAATTTTGTAACCCCTAAATCCTTCATTCAAATGTACTAAAAAGATGAGTGTTGAGTTCCCTAATCATCCCCTTGTTGTTCCCAATAAATAACATGTCATCAACATGCAAGACAATGATTGGTAATTGATCATCAATGAATTTAAAATAAATAAAATGATCTACCTCACTCCTTACAAACCTAAGCTTCAATGTGAAAGCATTGAACTTTTGATACCACATCCATAGAGACTATTTCAAACTATACAATGACCATTTCAACTTGCAAACCAAATTTTATTTTCCTTTCACCAAAAGACCTTCAAACTTTTTCATATAAATTTCTTCCTCAAGGTCTTCATGCCAAAACACAATTTTAACATCTACCTACCCTACATCAAAGTCACAAGCAACAATAATATAAAGAAGAAATATAATTGAAGATAACTTAGCTACAAGAGAAAATTTTCACTAAAATCAAGTCCCTTTTTCTAGGAGTACCTTTTTTCCACCATCCATGCCTTGTATTAAACTCCAACTTACTATCTACTATGAATTTCTTCTTAAACACGCACTTGCAACTAATGGGATTTCTTCCCTTAGACAAACTCACTAGATCCTAGGTGTGACATCTTTCCAAGGCCATCATATCCTCCTACATTGTCCCTATCCAAGACTCATGCTCTTCCAAAGAAATAACTTCTCTAACAAATCTAGATTCATCATCAGTACAAGATAAAACAAATACACAACAAAAAATTGGTGGGATATACCTATTTATTGGGTTTTGTTGCCTCGTGGAACTCCTCAAGGGTGTAGTAAGAGATTTTTATTGTTATTTTACATGCTCATCCACGTGAGAAATCTTTCATGAATCTTCTTCTTCCTCTCCATTCTAAGATCCATCTCATTGTTCTTCAAAATGTACATCTTCTTACTTCTCAATCTTCGTCTCAAGGTGCATTGTCTTCCTTTCTTTTTCCTTTGGTTGTACTAGATTATAAAATACTCTAAGTTCTCTCATCCTTGAATAAAATATTTTCAAGGTTAGAGGATTCCAAACCTTATAAATCTTAATATGTTTGCCATATACTCTTAGATGTGAAACATAGGGTTTCTTGACTATCCACACCTCATATGGTGTCTTATTAACTAGAGTTGAACTAGGATATTTATTTACCAAGTAACATGTAGTGTGCATAACCTAATCCCAAAAACACTTATCCAACTATGCACCACTCAAAATGCTTCTAGCTTTGTCTATTAATGTCTAATTCATTCGTTCTACAAACCCATTTTGTTGCCGTGCGTATGTGGTAGATTTTTGTCACATAATATATTCATGCCTATATAAATCATCAAATTCCCTAGAGCAATATTCACCTCCACTATCAAATCTCAAGAACTTAATTTTCTTATCCGACCATTTCTCAACAAGTGCCTTAAATTCCATAAACTTAGAGAAAACTTCAAATTTATGTTTTAAAAAAGTATATCTAGGTAAACCTTGAGTAATCATCTATAAATAAAACATAATATCTAGATTTACCCATAAAGTTAACATCCACTAGACCAAACACATTTGAATGAATAACCTCTAAAAAGATTTTTTAGCTCTAGTACTTCTCATAAGAAAACTAACTCTATTATTTTTGTCAAGCACACATTGCTCACAAAAAATAAACTCAATAAAATAACCCAAAAAACCATCAACCATATGTTTATTAATCATGGTCCAAAGACCTTTTTCATCCATGTGTACATGAAATTAAAATTTTCAGTTCTATTGGCACAAGTATAATAAGTAAATGCATCTACCTTAACTAAAGTCTAACACTGAGATCCCTTAGCAGGCACCAAATTTCCTCTTGCCAACTTGCAACCACTCTTGTCAGAAGTCACATGCACTCCAACATCATTCATCTTATAAACAAAAATTAAATTCCTTGCAAGTCCTAGAATTTGCAACACATTAATGAGAGTTTTCATTGTCCCATCATTGAACACCTATTTTACCTTTCATTGGCCTACGATCTTAAAAATGTTGTTATCACTAATAGACACCTCACCCCATCGCATGCATATTGTGAGAACCACTCCTTGTGAGGATTCATGTCTTAGGGGATTCTTGAATCAATAAACCATGAGCCATCATTAGCAATGTTAGCTCATAAATAAACAAAGTACCAATGGCATCATCGAAAGATTTTTCTATGGAGGAATCATTAAATGTCTTATTGTTTCTACATTATTTTTTCATATCGTCCCACTTCCCCTAATTCCAACACTTCACTCTACTCTTCCTAGGGGTTTTGGATTCTCCTTTTGATTTTGATCTATCCTTAGATTTCTCTTGCTCTCCTTTGGAACCACTTTTATCCTTAGGCCTTCCTTGAACATGCAGTGCATCCTTTCAAGTCCTCATATATGGATTTTCTCATCTCTTCACTAAGCAAAGTAGCAACAAGGGCATCCATATTTGGATCTATAATAGAACTAGTCAAACAAACAATTACAATTTTACAAGATTCAAGCAAAGAACAAAGTAGCAACATATGTTTATCCTCCTCTTTTAGTGTAACATCAATAGAATCTAGCTAACTCAAAATCAAATTAAAATATTTATCTATGCTCTGCAACTAAGTCTCCTCCTTCATTTTAATGAGCAAATCTTCCTTTAATATACAACTTATTAACAAGACTCTTTGATTAGTAAATATCTCATATTCTCTTCTATAGATTGAATGTGGTAGCCTCCTCTGAGATATTTAAGAGAATAGAATATGCAAGACACAACTATAGGGTGCCCCATGCCTTTTTGTCAAACTTTTTCTAATATTCATCAAACATATCTAAAAGATTTCTTTCTTTTGCAACAACTCTCCATTATTCCATTTCTTCCAAGAGGTCTTCCATTTTCAACTTCCACGACTCGTACGTAAAACTATTTAATTTCTTAATCTTTGAATGGGAAGTGCTAGCCATGGCTTCAATGACACACAGATTTGCAAAACTACTGTATTAAATACTTCCACTATAGCCACAAAAAACTCACAACACTTCCAAGAAAGGTACCCCTCTCTAATCACAACCATAGCTTTGATACTAAATGTTGAGAAATAAGGTAAACAAATACAATGAAAGAAGAAGCAAATAGTGAACAAATCTGATTAATCGATTAGGTTAACATGTGATTAACCATAAAATATAAGATAAAACATGGAGGAAACCATATAGAAGCAAATTAAAATTATCAATAATGCATAACACCAAATTTACATGGAGAAACCCTTTTAGAAAAAATTCCACCAACAAGGAGATAACGAGATTGTATTAATCTTAGGAGCAAGATTGCACTAATACAATCCACTCAATCTTCTTTACTCTTACAACATTTTGGCTACATAATAGTACTTCGCATGCATAACACTATGAGACCTTTGTGTCAACATTCAATAAATAGAGCAAAGAAAACAAGAAACCACCAAGAGGTTTTTGTAAACTACTAGCCACCAAAACCATGACCCACAATAAAAAAAATATGTGCCGTACCATGCATTGAATTATTTATCCAAGATAATAACCAACTAATGATAGCATCTTTGACCCCATAACTCCTGGTAAGCATCACTCCCAAGACTAGCACTCCATGGTGAAGATGCCAAGTTCTACCATGGGTCCCACCAATTATAACAAGATGCTCCACGACTCTCAAAGTAACTCCCATGTTGAACTTTTACCATGATCATCTTATTCAATGATATTATAATAATATCCCAAGTATCTCTAGATCTTCATTTGTGACCCAAAGATCTAGCCACCTTAAGGGTGTCCACCTCTTACCCTTTTTTTGTTCTTAGGTATCAAATTGTGAAACATTGAAGCTCAATTTTCTTACCTTCTGAGGTTTTATTGAAGGTTTTAATGATATCTAAGGGTGAAAAGGAAATGACCAACACAAAGATAGTTTTTCGAGTTGGAGCACCTGAAAGTGACATATATGTTTTAAATTTTAAAATAATATAAACTAATGAAATGTGGAACTTTTAGTGTAGTTTATGTTTCTAACTTTTAAATTTTTTTAACATTAGTTGGATATAGTTTTTTTTTCAAATTTAAGAGAATATTTTAATTGCTGAAAAAAATTTCAAAAAGTGAAGTTGATGGGACTCCACTTTTAATATAGTAATTTTTTTTTTCTTTGATTTTTTTTGCACTTAACTAAATGAATATCTAATGCATGGAGAAAAATAATAATTTTTAATGAACCTTTTTTAAATAAATTTTTAAAGTGAAGTTTACTTAAAATGTAATATTTTCAATAGGACTCCACTTTATGTCTAAACTATTTATCATAAAAATAAAAAATAAAAAGATTACAATTTTTTGGAGAGGATTCTCTCCTCTAGTGCACCATTTAAAAAATTAAAATAAATTTTAATATACTTTTTTAAATATCTAATCAGCCTTGTGTTTGATTATAACAACTTGTAGTAAATTAAAAATTAATAATAATAAACTAATTAAAATATATTAAAAAAAAATTATCAATTCTAGGCCCTAAGCCCTACTAAAGGATATTTTTAGATTTTCATGAAAATATCCTTAGTTGGAGAAATGTGGAGTTAAAGATCCACTTTTGTTAAATTTGCCCAAAAGAGGGGTTAAGGTACCCCATGGGTTGTCAGCTCAACTTTTTCGGGTGAAAGGGTTTCAGTTAGGTTTTAGCCAAAAACCCTTTCTCCTGAAATAGTTTCAACTAAACCTTGTTTCGGCCAAAAACCCTTTCCAGCTGAAAAGGTTTCAATCAAAACCTATTTTAATATATTTTTTGGGGGACATTTTGTTAAAGAAAATAAACATTTTTACAATTGAATAAAGGAATTTTACATGAAATATTAGTTTTAACACTATACTAGCTTTGTAAAATGCGATAACAATTCTAATTTTGCCACACGAAGGAGGTTGGAGACACCTTTACTATGGCAACATGTTTTTTCAAGTATATAAATTTAATTAAATTTGTTTTAATTTACATAAAAATGTAAATATTTATTTTAAAATTATTTTATACATAATTTTTTAAAAGAATATTTTAACTACCATATATGGGCATTAAATTTTCTTATCAATTTATCCCCTATCTTAAGCCCCCTCTATAGTGCACCGAAACACAACATTTAGGAAGACAACCCTATCGTATCATGGGAAGTGATGCCCTAGAGGTATATTTGAGGGCTATAGAGGTCAAAGTAATAAGGCAACTACATAAAAATTTCCCTATAGTTATTTTTGCTTGACCTTCTTCTATATGTTCTTCTTCTAGACTTTTCCCTTGGTGATTTTTCTTTTCTTTCTTCTTCTAGTGATCAATTTGTTGTTTTTGGCTATGCTAGATTCCCCATGAAGGGTCTAGTTAAGTTGGGAGTTCTTATACTCCAATATGCAAGCCTTAAATAGACTCGAGACCTTTTACTACCATGTCTCTTGGTGCCACTCTACTCTATTGGGTGGTTTGGCATATGTACCAAAAATATAAGTATATTGAAAGGTGGGAGTGATAAGTTGGATTAGTAAGGGACTCTTTTGGGAGACACAAAGATAAAAATTAGTAGTGCATATAGTTTTTAAGTTCTCTAAAATATAACGTTTGCTCGGTTTCTAGGGTTTGAGGTTTCCATAGGGAGAGGGTTTAGAATGTACACAATTGAGTTTGTAATTTAGGGTTTAGAGTTTCAAGTTTTTTAAATTTTGATTTAGGGGTTTAGAGTTTGAGATTTGTCAATTTAATATAGGGCACATGTTCGCAAGGTTAGTTTAATAAAGTAGGTCAATGTACCATAAGTGCATTGTATATCAAAGCTTTATGTAGGATTCAACATATTTGTCATAGCGACCATCTAAGGTTTACATGTTAAAGTTGTATGATCCCTCTTGAATAATTATATGGTATCCTTAAGTTCTCTTTATATCATATCTCTCTTAGCTTGCATATCCTTGAGTGCTACCTGAGGTGTCTTTCTCTTAATCCACAATTTCACTCTAGATCTATTTGTGATCTATTTCACTCCAATGATATATTATCTTGATCTTTATTTGTATCATATCCCTCTCATCTCGTAGTGTAGCACTCTACTCAGTTGCAGTTGTGAAGAAAGCTCCATGTGTACTTGACTCACAAGATTAAATAACATGTTTAGTGAAGAAACCAACATGCTCATGTAGTCTCTTTGTATTTGTCACTAGCATTATAGGTACATCATGTGAAGTCAATTATATACATTAGACACCATATTATTTGTCATAATCTTCTATCATATGCTATAGTTGAGATACCCTAGACTACAAGAGTAGAGTATGAAGGATGGTCCATATGGGTGAAGAGAAGGCTTGACATCTAGACTACTATCTATATTAGGGCAATCAACCATATTAATGAATCATCAAAATCCCAAGTTGTCATAAGGTTATGATACCCCTACTATAGATACTTGTAAGGGTGGGACATGGCTTGAATGTTCAAAGGAATCATTAGATCCCTACTATTACTACAAGTAGGGGGTGAGACATGTCCTGGATGATGGATATATAGAAAATATATTGAAATAAGGAGGTAAATTCAAACTATATTAGTGCATGTAGAGAAGTTATATGATCAAAAACATAAATTATTTGAGGTCTCGTAGTTTAATGAAATTATGTGTTATGAATGCATGCATGCAATGTCATATTGGTTTATTAATTTTGAATCCTTGGGGGATTTGGGATGTTTATATGGTAACTTAGGTTTGGGATCTAATTGGGTTTTTGTTTTAAGGACTTTTGACTCAATTATGATGTATCGTATAAGGTTTACCTAGTTCGTGATATATATGTACCTATTTTAAATATTTGGGGTTGGTGTATAATCAAGGGTTTCTTTAGGGTTCTATTTTCATGTTCAAGAGGTAAAATTATTCAACCTAACAATTATGATGTGAAATTTAGGGTTTTTTAGGTTTCAAATATAGGCTTCAGATAGATAGAAGTTTTGCTTAGGCAACTTGTGGAATCTTCTCTAGCGTTTAAGGTTCGATGGGTGATGTGTAAATGATAGTATTTATTATTGTACAATGTGTATAAATGAATTATATGTATGTGTGCATGTGAATTTGCACACTTTATGATGGAGAATAAAAAGAATAAATCAAAGCTAAATGATTGAAAAAGATTTGATGAAGAGAGAAATGTAAAAAGAAACAATAAGAGAAAATTGGGTAAAGAATTAGTTGCATCCAGTCATGAAGAACAAATTGAAGTTATTGAGGAATAAATTGAAATTATTGAGAAATGAGTTTAAGAACATGTTGAGAAACAAATTCAAGAAGAAATTGTTAGAGGTACAAAAGAGATTGTGAATGAAGAGGAAATTGATGATACAATTTTTTTCATAATGTCAAATATTTAATGGATATAGATGAGGATTTTCTTTTCAATAAGATTCCATTTGAAGATATGTTACCTAAAAGTACAATAAAATTGCATTGTAAAAGAATTTGGGATGAGCTTTTTGAAGGAAAAACCCTAATTAGAAAAGCACAATTATGTGTAAATTATTTAGGAAAAAATAAATGACCCTTGTTCTGGAGTTGTCAGGGGTTGATAATAGAAAGAAATAAGAAGACATAAAATAGATAGTAATTAAAAACTTACAAGAATAATTGGATTCTATTCATACCAAGAGTTGAACTAAAGATTTAAGTGTTGTATGCAGGACATTTATGACTACAATATCAAGTAAAAAAATATCTTATAGGAGACAAATGAATGCAATTTTAGAAATATTGCATGTTTCTAGAAAAATAACAGAGATATATTGTGAAGAGGAATAAACTAGACGAAATCAAAGAAAATTATTAGGTAAGTACTTGTAAGGTTCCTCAAAAATATAGAATTTTAGATGATGTGAAGAATCAAGTAATTGAATATTGGACTACCCACTTTCGTGTTGCCTCCAATAGGAGGGACACGATACAAAAAGTGGGTGAAGATGGTATGAAGTTTCTTCATCTAAAACATTTTATAAATATTGTTGCCACCCCATTTTTCTTGTCCCCAATCTTGCAAATTTGTGTTAAAATCAAGTAAAAATCCTAAGTATAAACCCTAAAAAATCTGTGTAAAATTTGTCTAAGTGTAATCCCTGAAAAGCTTAAGGGTAGATCCCTTGTTGTTCACTAAAACTTCTAAGTATGAGGTTTCCCTACTTTTCCTAAAAATTCTAAGTGTTGTCATCCCCTTTTGTTGTGCCTTTCAGCAATTCAGTAGGTTCGCAAGCTCGTGAACCTGCCGAAAGGTAGTTCTATGGTTCGTAAGTTTGAGAAAGGGAAAGATCATCGAAGAAGAAGTTTGAAAGAAGAAAAGAGGTTGAAAGAGATGGTTTTTTTGGCAATTCAACTAGTTCGTGAACTGTAAAAAAAAGAGAGCTCATGTTCAAGAAAGGGAAAGATCATTGAAGAAGAATAAGAAGAAAAGAAACAAGTTCACGACGGGCTGAGTTAGTTGAAAGGTGAGTTCGCTAAATGACAATTTTGTCAAAAAGGAAAAGATAAGGAAGAGAAAGAAAGAAAAAATCAAATAGATGGATTTTCAGCAATTCGACGAGTTTGCTAACTTGCGAACTTGCCGAAAACATTCGCCCAAGGGAGAATTTACCGAAAGTGATTTTCAAAAGGATTTTTTTAAGTGTTGTAAAAGTTGTAAGGTACATTTTCATGGGTTTTTCAAATTTTTAAGATGCTCACCTACTTTCAAGCTACCATGAATGCACAGTTTGACCTATTTCAAAAGTAGATGAAGATTTTAATGATGAGTAGCTGAGGTGGATGAGTTTGGTGAGGAATGAATTATTGTGCCATAATTTTAATTTTCTCCTAAGTATTAATATTGCAATGTTAAAATGCTTAATTTGATTTGATGTACATTTCTGGTGCCATGAGAGTTAATGCTAGTGCAATTGGGTAGGTAATTGGTGTCCAAATGCAGGATTGACTTTCCCCCTATATATGCATGTTCAGAAGGCATTTCACTAGGAGGCGTCACTTTGGCACTTTTTTAGGTGACTGGTGCAGTGCAACTAGGATTTCAAACATTGTAGAAGTTGCAGATCTTTAGGAGCAACATTTGTAAATTGTATGAATGAATCAATGTACAATTTGTGAGTAGAATCATACGTCTCCATTGTTGCAAGTGTTCATTTAGGGAATTCCTAATTTTTGCAGGATTCCTCTAGCCATGATTTGTGGTATGATTGTAATCTTCATTTGAAGCATTTGATAGATTAGTAATATATTACATGTTGTAATGGTCATTTTAAGATTGCACATGGATGAATGTTGTGTGGGAAGGTATTAAGTTTCATGTACCTAGGTGTTCTAGTTAGGCAACTCAATATTATTTCTTTGTTGTTCTCCCCTTTGATCATATGTAGACGTTATAACCCATTGAAGACACTAGTCTAAGGGGTGTTTTGATCACCCAAACACTTTATAACTCAAACAAAATCAATCTAGTGTGAGATAAAAGTAATCAAATCTGTATGCCTTATGTGGTTTGCATTATAACCAAGAATATAAAATGTGAACCGTTCAAATGATATTTAAAACAAATCACAATTGCATACTAGCAACTTGTAGTTGTGCAAGGTTGCTTTCATCAGCTTAAATAGAGGTTATTTTATGCAACAAGTGTGTTTTAATTCAACGATAGTATTCGGGATTAGAACAACGATTTGGGTATTGTTGCAGAGTTATAAATTTGAAGATATATATTGTGTAGTTTTCAATCCCTTATAAGGGATACCTCCAGGATTACCCTCCTAAGCTTAATTGAGCTTGAAGTGTAGAGGAGTCTACCCGCTCCTATAATTTGGCCAAAATCACCCTTAACCTATTGATAAACCTCTTTCAATCACCTTGATGACACCCTAGCCTGGGTGATTGTGAAATTTTTTAGGGTTTTGGGTTTTAGTCATTTTAGGAGCCAACATTTTGGCACTGCTGCCAGGAGCCATAAAATTATTTACTTATGGTTGTGTTTATTGCAATCTTGTAATACAGTGATAGTTCAAATATTTCTTCCCAACTGGGGAAGTGGTGACTCTGTTTTGACAAACTAGAAATTAAGTGCAGTTTGAAAAGAAAAGAAATTCATAATGAATAGAGGAAGAAGCCATGAATAGCCTGGGCATGATGATTCCTTTGGCAGCATAGGAAGTAGAAGGAACAAATGGAGAGTAATAAACTCAATAATGTCTTCATTGAATGCCCAAGATCAAGTAGGTACTTCTGGCCGCAATGATGCATAGATATCAAGGACGGATGTATGTTCCTAATTTAGCAAGGTTGAGAGAATTAGTTCTAGAAGATTTTCACAATGCACCTTATTCAGGGCACCCTAGTGTAACAAAAATGATAAAGGGACTCAGTCCATTGTATTTCTAGCCAGGACTTAGGAGGGATGTTACTACTTTTGTAGCCCAATGTTTGGAATTCCAGCGAATTAAAGTTGAGCATGTACATCTTGCAGTACTCTTATACCCACATAAGGTACCAGAATATAAATGGCAGGTAATCACTATGGATTTTATTCAAGGGTTACCTATGACCAATAACTGACATGATGTCATCTTGGTTGTTGTTGATAAATTGACAAAAGTAGCTCACTTCATACCTAGAAATCTTAAGGATGGTTCATTGGTCTTAGCGAAAAAGTTTATGCAGGAGATCTTCTGATTGCACGGAGTGCCAGAAACAATCATCTCTGATTGCGACACTCGAATGACTTCCATATTCTAGACTACACTGAATGCTTCTTTAGGAACCAAATTGAATTTTAGTTCATCTTATCATCCTCATCATTCAATTTTTCTTCACCATTTAATCCCTAAAATTAAATTAATTTAATTAATTCAATAGTCACACCTTCTAACAATTTTCCTATTAATTAAATAAATATTCAACAAATATTTATTTGATTAAATTATCCACTTCTCTAAACCTAATTAATTAGGTAAATCATGTTTATCTTATTAATCAAGCCTACTAATCAGCCTACCCCTAACCTAGTTGATTAAATAACCATTATTTAATTAGCTACTCTAGCTTATATGACCCCTAGAACTGGATTAATTTAATAAATTATTATTTAATTAATCCTAAATCCTCATTACCTCATCCACTAATTTACTACAACCACACTAACTAAGTTAATCACCTTGATTGACTTGGCCAAAGCATGATTAACACCTTCTCCCACACCCACAAATTTAAAATTACAAAACATTCCAACTCACTCCAACTCACCTTTACCATTTTTGTGTAAAAACATCTTCCTCTTTTTTATCCTACAAATGTAAGAGGCCAAAAATGTGCACATGTTACATGTTTCTCACAGCTCCACATAAAATGGAATTTTTAATTCCAACTCATCCCAAGGAAATTAATTTTAAATTTCCTCATCCATCTCAATCACATTTAATGTTAAGTCCTCCCCAAAATGAATAAAAGATTCATTTTTATTCTCCACCCTCCAAATTTGTTGATCAAATCCTAGCCCTCCATCTCACAATCAATCTCATCCCTTGATCTCGACAATGAATCTCCACTGTTGAATCAAAATCCCCTCCAATTTGCCTATAAATACAAGCCTCCACAAACCATTTCAACATCCAATTTTTGAGTAGTGTTATTATGCCCAAATTTCTCTTATCCATCTCCATTCTTAGCTAGGCTATAGTGATTTGTATTTGCATTGAGAGCATTTCACATTGAAGAATATAGTCATGGGTAAAGCTAGAGCTTGTGGGTGCTAAGCTCTTGACCTTATCAAGGAGAAGGAAGATCTTAAGGTATAACTTTTATGTTTTATACATTTTAGTTGTGTTTTTAACCTTTAAGATTTTCCCAATCTTCAACACATATGTGGATTAGGTTGTACAATCTTCCCATGGAATACTGGGACCCCAGGATTTTATGTAAGATTAGTAACTAACTTGGGTCATTTATCAAAATTAATGAACATCTAGAAGAAGGGGATTTTGGCATCTATGCCAGAATATGCGTTAACATAGACCTTGAAGCACCCATCCTAGAAGAGATGGAGACTAGAACCAAAGAAGGGGTATGTCAACAAAAAGTAGAGGTGGAAAGAACAACACCCCAATGCAAATCTTGCCACAAAGTTGGACATGAAGCCCAAGAATGTAATAAGAAAAATTTGGAATTTGACAATCCCACCCCAAAAATCATAAAGGAAGAAGATATAGAGACAACATAAGTAAAATCCACGGAGGGGGAGATGAATTCAAACACACGAGAAACAAGGGAAGAGGAAAATCAAACCCCAGGTAGAGAAGCTGACAAATTTCAAGGGATTTCCACTTTTGAAGTGGCCTTGGAGATATTTGGATGCGATAATGACCTTAATCAGGTCCAAGAAGATCTTGATGTCATTGCCCAAACACTAATAGAAAACATCAACAGTGAGTTTTCGAAGGATGAGACAAACATTATGGAGGAGACACTCATAAGTCAGTCGAAATCCAAAATTAAGAACCCCAAAAGTGGGGAGAAAATCTAGAGAGGAATGAAGTCCAACAGAGTTAAACTGGTATTAGCAGGCTAGGTGAAAGGTCAAAGAAAACTGAGATCGGGGAAGGGGCAAACCCTTCCCGAGGAGCCATGAGGCTAACCTCGCAGAATGTTAGGGGCCTGAATTCCCCTAACAAGAGGCACTAGGTCAAGCACTTGACAGTGTTGGTTAATCTTGATATCGTCCTTTTACAGGAAACAAAGATGAACTCTAAAGATATGAAAAATTTAGTAATGAAATGGAAGAACAAGCAGCGCTTCTATGTTGATGTCATTGATGCCTCCGAAGGTATGGTATTATCTAGAACATAGACAAGGTGACAAATGAACTAATCCATAGTTAGAGCTCTTGAATCACAATCAAGGTAAAACTTACCCCTTTGAATTGGAGTTACTTTTTGATTAATGTTTACGAGCCCATAAGCAACTCCCAAAAAGTGGCAACTTGGAACCATATTTCATCCTTCATGTAGGAAAGAACACTAAAGCTATCCATCATTGGTGGGGATTTCAATGCCACAATGGATATAATGAAGAAAAAAGGAGGGATCTCTAAACTGTCATAGACTCAATTGGATTTTCATAACTTCATCCATAGAAACCATCTTTTAGATTTTCCTCCTTCTAATGGCAACTATACTTGGAAAAATAAAAGATAGGGTTACACGAACATAGCAGAGAGATTAGATTGTTTTCTTTTGTATAGAAATTGGGCGAATATACTCCAAATCATGGAATGCTGAATCATCCCACTTTCAGGCTCTAACCATTTCCCACTGATAATAAAATTTTGTCTAGACTCCCCACCACTGAGATGCCCCTTTAAGTTCGAAAACATGTGGTTTAAGAATCCTGAATTGATAGACAAGATTTTGGAATGGTGGGAGGTTGCCCCAAATTTCAAGGGGTCTAGGCTTATTCATTTTTTCAAGAAATTAAAATTTATAAAGGAGAAACTGAAGGACTGGAACAAAAGGAGCTTCAAAAAAATCTTTGAAGAGAAAAGGAGGATTAAGATCAAGCTCGAAGAAGTAAATGAGACAATTTTCGAAGAAGGCATGGTGCAAGTAACCTATGCTAAGGAGAAGGATCTATCTAAGGAACTAGTAGAAATTTTGGAAAAAGAAGAAATTTATTAGAGACAGAAGTCCATAGAGCTTTGGCTAAAAGAATGGGACAAAAATTTGAAATTATTTCATAATTCAACAAATATGAAAAGATCTCTTAATAGGATCTCCAAAATCAAAGATAAGGATGGATTGATAAAGGAAAACCAAGAAGAAATTGGACAAGTGGCAATGGATTACTTTAAGGATCTTCTCAACAACCCAAGCATGGCCAATTCAATAGAAACACAAAAAGTCCTAAGTCATTTTCCCCAGTTGATCAGTGATGAAAAAATGATAATCTTAGCTATCCATTCACAGAGGAAGAGATCAGTAACGTAGTGTTTCAGATGAGCCCAGATAAATCTCCTAGCCTAGATGGCTTCCTTGCCATTTTTTACCAAAAATGTTGGGGAATTGTTGTCAAAGATCTGGTCACTGCCGCAAAGGAGCCCAAGAAGAAAAGGACTATGCTAAAAGATTGTAACAACACTTTCCTCACTTTGATACCTAAAAATAAAGAAGTGGAATCAATGGACAATTTCAGACCCATCTCCTTGTATAACACAACCTACAAAAGTGTTTCCAAAGCAATGATGAACAGACTCAAGAAGATACTCCCTTACATTTTATCAAAGGAACAAAGCAGATTCACCTTAGGTAGGGCCATTACTAATGGAATCATCATCACCCATGAAGTTGTCCATTCCATCAGGAAGAGCAAATCAGATAGAATGATCATCAAACTAGACATTAGGAAGGCTTATGATCAAGTGGACAAACAATTCCTTCTAGACGTCCCAAGAGATTTGGCTTCTCCCGAGAATGGATTCTATGGGTATCAAGTTGTATCTCCACACCCAGGTTCTCTATCCTCGTCAATGGGGGACCCTGTGGTTTTTTCCTCTTCTTGTGGCATTAGACAATGAGACCCACTTTCCCCCATTTTGCTCATAATCATGGCAGAAGAATTGGGTCATTTCATAGAATCTAAATCCAATGAGGGAAGTTGGAAAGGTATCAAGATAGCTCCTAACCCCGAATCAATCACACACCTCCAATTTGTAGATGACACACTTCTATTTGGTTTTGTTAGACTTAGGGAAACCAAGGTGATCAATGAAACCTTAGAGTTCTATTGCTAGGCCTCTAGACAATAGATCAATAAGAACAAATCAAACTTTTTTTCTTAAATACGGGTCTCAAAAAACAGAAAGAGATCACCACAGCTCTTGGTTTCAAGACCAACCCTCTACCAAGTAAGTACCTTGGAGTTCCCATCTTTGTAGGATCATGCAGATCTTTTATTTGGGATCCCCTCATCTCAAACATAAAGACTAAGATGTCTTCTTGGAAAGGAAAATGGTTATCAACAGCAGGAAGAATATTAATGCTTAAAGTTGTTATCTTGGTCATACCAATCTAAATACTTTCCTACCTTAAATTACCTAAGAAAATAAAAAACTTAGTCAATCAAAAGATGAGAGATTTATTTTGGAATAGCACTTCAGAATCCAAAAAAAACCCTAATTAACTAGGATAACATATGCAAACCAAAATAGCAGGGGGTGTGGGCATAAGTAAATGTTTAACATTAAACATGGTGTTGGGGGCCAAACTAATCTGGAATATATTCTCAAAACCCAATTTGAAATGGGTCAAAACCATCCAAAATAAATATTTGGACTCAAATGACCCCACCAAGATATTGACTACAACCAGCCCTCTTAGGGGATCGACAATTTGGAATTTCTTGTTGTCATGTAGGAAATTAATTACTAACCACCTATCTTGGGAGATCAGGAACATATAAACAACACTAATTTTGAAGGACTATTGGAATGGGTATTAAGCCTTGAAAGAGTTCCTCTCCTTAGAAGCACAAAGAGAAGTATCTAAAAGGGCTTGGGCAGTACACATCAGATACTATCTAGAAGCTAATTATGAAAGGACGAGATGGAAATGGAAAACTTGGAGATCTTTAGAGCTAGGGGAAGAACAAATCAAAAGTATAGAGGCAGAGTTAGAAAAGAGAAAGATTTTCATTTCACATGGGGAAGAAACTATTAGGTGGTGTGGAGCAAAGTTGAGGAACTACAATGTCAAAGTGGGTTATAAAAGAAGTAGCAATTAAAAAAGACGATTGGCCCACCCACCTATGCTAGAATAAACAATGCTTACCTAAAGCTGGAGCCTTTGCATGGGTGGCCTTACAGAAGAGAATTCTTACGTGAGACAGGCTAAGAAATATAGGCTTCAGTGGCCCGTTTTGGTGTGTCCTATGTAAAAATGAATAAGAAACAGTTAACCATATCTTACTCAACTATTAGTTTACTGAATCATGTTGGAAGATGGTGATGTCAAAACTAAATTGGACTAGCCCATTGCCAAATGGCATCCTCTCATTATTTAGAGCATGGCCTATTCTTTGAAGAGGAGCAATTTTTCAAACATATGGACAGTGTGCCCTTCAATATTGATCTGGGATGTGTGGAAAGAGAGGAATATAAGGATTTTTCAAGACAAGTCTTTGAAAATGGAGACCTTTCATAAAAAAATGGAAAAAGCCATAGTGGAAGTGGTTAATACTACAACAAGAAACCAAACAATAAAAAAGAGCACATTCACAAGTTGGGATAGTGAAGTAAATAAAGCTTGTCATGGTTTGAAAATCTCCCTCATTCATGGGAAGCTGGGGGCTCATCTCATGATCAAATCAAGGGCCAAAATAAAATGGAAACCACCAAAGAGAGGATGGATCAAACTAAGCTTTGATGGCACCTCGAGGGGAAACCCAGGGGCGTCAAGAACAAGAAGTATTATTCACAATCATAAGGAAGAGGTCATTGTGGAAGAAACTAGAAAGCTTAAGGAGGGGTCCAATAATGAAGCAGAAGCACATGAGCTCCTATTAGGGCTTCAATTATGCATCAAGTATGGTTTCAGAAACATCCATATCGAGGGTGACTCACAAATTATAATAAATGCCATTAGAAATAGAAACACGCCTAATTGACGAATACAAAACATCCTTGAGCTATGTTGGGAGGCTTTGGAGAATTTAGCAGACTTTAGAATAAATCACATTTTTTGCGAAGCAAACCTAGAGGTAGATAAAATGGCCAACTTGGCAATTGACATGCCAACCTAGCATCATGATGTCGTAAAAAAGTATGCACTGTCTAGTAAATGTTAACCCAATCACAACATGATTGAAATTAATGAAGGATAATCATAAAGGGGCTTGCAAAGTAAAGCAAATTGTTTAAGATGACTATAGGACCGAATGGAAACATCATGAAAAGTATTGGAGCATCCAACACATCATGGAAGATTTATTTCTATAACCAAGAGGCAATTCATTTCATTCCCCACCATCTGCAACATGGAAATGACTGTATGCTTGAAAGCCAAGAAAAGGCAAGCTGCCTTTCTAGGACCAATTTCATATTTAAGATCAAGGAAGGTCTTCAAGTTAGGATCACCTGTGGTTTTGCATGCCATTGGGATGTTGCTTGGGGAAATATTCATGTCCACCAACCATCACTACAGGGTTAACTGTGACACATCTTCGATGTTGGTTGGGGTTCTTCTCGATCTCGGTGAGGCAAAAGACATCACAAGGGAGGTGGCGACGATGATTATAAAACCACAGTGGTGGAGAGGACTTTCAAAGGTGTTGGAAGTAGCAGTAATTGGACTTGGTTTTAGCCCTAGTAACGGTGTGTGGCCAGTAGTTTTGAGGCCATACAATGGCCCATGGATACCATATATAATTGAAGTGGTGGGACAAGAGGTGGATAAGTGGAGCACCAGGCCCGATGGGGAATTGAGTTCTTGAAAATGCTTGCTGGGGTGGCAGACCCCTAGGGTGTGGATTGGAGCCCAACTCTCAACTCGAGAGGTTCAAAGCTGGACTCAAGTGATGTTGAGGCAGTGCCACAACCCATGGAGAACCCACTAGGTGACTAAGTCTTTAAAATTTTCTATGTTCTTCTTCTATATAGGATAGTTTAACAGCTTAAGAAATAGATACTATAGGCAGAATAGAAATAAGTAATTTCATGTTGTTTCTATGGTGGATATGTTACAAACTCATTTTTATATATAATGCAAATCCCATATATGGGAAATTTTCCCATGGGCCCTCTTTATGAGCAGTCATTTCTTAAATTTTTCTGATTTCATTTGATTCAAAAGGGCGTGACCCCAAAAGGTCACAATTCACTCATCAAAAAAATATTGATAAGAAGCCAAACATTTAGAAAGTGAAAAATATGAACATGTGATAGGTCATTTGACCAACATTGAAACAAATATTTACATTTAATGAATATTATAGGACCCTCAAAAGACACTACTAATAACATATATACTATGGTTTCTTCTATGTTTTGCAAGGGAAACAATTTTTTCATCTTCTAACTTCTTAGGTACTCACAAAACCTTTTCCAAATAATATACTTTTAATCACCCCCGTTTCATTATTTTAGTAGTTAAGATGTTACTTTATAATTATTGATATTTATAATATTTAGAAAGGTGATTTTTTTAATGCTACACCACTATTTATTACGAGAGTTACATCATATGATTACGAAAAATTAAAATATGCTAATTTTTAAGGTTTTTTAATGACTAATTAATTCAACAATCAAAGATAAATTTCTTACCCTTTAAAATAATTTAATTATTTAACATTTTGGTTAGTGTGTATGAGGTAATTTTGTTGAAATGATTTGTTTATAACACACCTAAATCAATCCCATAAAGTTTAAAAACTAATCATTATTATAATTTTTTTTTTCTAAATACTAGAACCTATAAGGAGATTAATCTAATTCTCTTCTACTTTTTAGTGTATAATAAATTCTTTCCAATTTAATTAATATAAAAAAATTATGAAATTATTTTAAAATTAAAAAATACACCTAAATTTTGTTCATGAGATTCCAGGCTCTTATTCTTCTTGCCTTGATCATTCCAACATCAAATGGAACCACCCACTAATAAGAACATGGAAATTGAATTTCGATGGCACCTCATATGGTAACCCAAGACCCCTAGGGGTTAGTTGTGTTGTCAAGGACTATGCAGGCAAGATGAACAAGGGGGCATCAAAGAAGCTCAAACCAAGAAAAAATAACTAAGCAATAACAAGGCATTACTACTTCTGTTACAATTGGTGGGTTCATGAAAAATGGATAATGTAATGATTGAAGGGGATTCATCAGTATTTATCCTCTACCTCATAAAAAAGACACTCAAAAAACTAGATGATGAATAACATACTAAATGATGCTTGTAGGGTGGAAATTTACCAGATCAAGCAAACAAGATAGATTCAACCCAACACTCAAGAAATTAAAACCCAAAACAAACTAAAAGACATGCAAATTGAAACAATTTCACCTGGGTCGTTAGATTCCTTGTTTTATTTTGTTGATTGCTTCACATTCACAGCATAACCATGATAGAGATTTGATGGATGAGAGGAAGACAGATTGATGATGGAAGATTGATGGATGAGGGAACAATTCAGCAAAGTGACGGTGCTTAGAAAATTCATCCATGCCAAATGGATTGAAAATTGGCTAATTTATAGGCAAATGTGAGAAAATGGAAGGATAAACCTTCCATTTTGCAAGTGATGGTGAAATGGAAAGTTGCTTTGTGCAACTTGGAAAAGGAAATGGAAAGTGGGTGAGTTCACTCAAGAGATAAATAGAAGGTGAGCAGAATGAGTTGAGTGATGAGTTGAGTTGAAAATGGAAGGTGGAAGAGATAACTCAAGAAGGTTTGAGAGATAGAAATTAGAAGGTGGAAGAGATGAGTTGAGTCATCTCAAAAGATAGATATGGAAGGTAGGTAAATAATTTAAATAATTTAATATTATTTAAATTATGAGGAATATGAGGATAAAATGATAAATTAAATAAAATATTTATTTTATTTAATTTAAGAGGAAAGTGGACCAAATAAATAAATAAAATTTATTTATTTAATAATGGTTAAGGATAGGATTAAATTAAATAAACGTTATATTTATTTAATTTAATAGAGGAAAATGCTAGTTAGGATGGCAAAGGGGTTATGATGGCGACATGGATACCTAAGGCAAAACAATAAGGTGTTGTAAGAGGACAATTTTGGGTGTCTACATTTTGCCCCTCTTTGAGATGATGTTCGAGATGATGAGATTTGTGTCGAGCAACATCATTTCAAAGAAGCTAAGATATGGATAGAAGAAAAAGAGATGATAGAGAGATAGGATGAGGTTGAAATGATAAGATGATGATGCCCCCTCGAGAGGATGGGCGGGTTGGACAAACACGGGTAAGCTCTCAAAATGAAATGAATTGGTAAAGGAAGAAAGATAAGGAAATGGATAGAAGAACAGGATATGTTATGCTGCAATGAAAGTGAGCAACCATATGTTTGATTTAGCACGAGACGTTATGCACCAGGGTATAAGGACCAAGGTGATGACGTGTCTCATGCCCCAGCATAATACAACCTTGTCTAGATACAAGATATGAATATTAGCTAGGTTGGACACTGATGCAAATACAAGATAAAAAGATAACACACACACAAGCAAGCAAGCAAGCATGCATAAATGATACAAAAATAAACAAGGTATTGCACCTGTCAAGCTGTAAACTGATGATTGATTGCTGATTGATTGATGATGATAGTGTTGTCATGGCAGGGAACTATATATCCCTAGATCAACACAAGGATGATGATGATGGATTGATGTGGCTTACGACAAGGCTAGGATCAAGACCATTGATTGTGATTGGATAATTTGACAAGCTTGATTAACTTGATTGGTATGGATAAATGATGACTTGCATTTGATATAATTGCTTAGATTGATTTGATTGATATGATTGAATGAAGTGATTGAAGAATTGATCGGAATAATTGATTGGAAGAATTGTTTTGAAAGATTGATGAAGTGATGAAGATAGATGATAGAAGAAGGTGATGAAGATAGATGATAGAAGAAGGTGATGAGAGAAGAAAGAGGAATATCATATGTGCTTGAATCTGGGCACTTCCTTCATACTCTAGACTGCCTACATACCCATGTCCATGGGATCAAGGCACGTAATGATAGAAATGAGATGTAGTTCTGATGGTGTTTGATGATACGAGAGATGAAAGATAGAAGAAAATGAGATGAATGATGAGAAAGATGAGCAGAGGAAAGATGAAAGATGGAGGAGGGGAATCATCTTGTGCTTGAATTTGGGCATGTCCTTCACACACCAGACTGCCTACATACCTATGTCCACAGGATCAAGGCACTCAACGATAAAGATGTGATGTAGTTCTGACTTTGTGTTTGATGATGATGAAAGGTGGATTGATTTGATGATTGATTGGATTGATTGATTTGATGATGATTGATTAATGATTTGATTGTTGATTTGATGATTGAATTTGATGGTTAGACTAATGATTGGATTTGTTTTGATGGATTTGATTTGATTTGAAGAACATAATTGGATTGATTAGAGTTTAATTGGAATAATTGATTGGATTAATGATTTGATTGCTGATTTGATTTGATTTTTGATTCGATTAGAAGTTTGGCTTGATTTGATTTGATTATTGATTCAATTAGAAGTTGGCTTGATGGCTTGATAGATTAACTTGATTCAATTTAATTTTGATGATTGACTGTGATAAGTGTTTGGAATTTTGTTGGATTTTATGATTTTTTTAATATTTTGGGAATATTTAATTTTTTGTATTTTTTAAGGACATTTTATAATTTTTCTTTTTTTGGAATTATTTTGAATTTTTTCCAGGACAATTTATAATTTTTTTGGTATTTTTTCAGGACAATTTTATAATTTTTTTGGGATTTTTCAGGATTGTTTGTGATTTTTTTGGATTTTTTCAAGACATTATACAATGTTTTTTTTGGATTTTTTAGGACATTTTATGATTTTTAGGGATTTTTTCAGGACTATTTGTGATTTTTTGGGATTTTTTAAGGACATTTTATGATTTTTTTTGGAATTTTTTCAGGGCTTTTTGCGATTTTTTTGAATTTTTTAGAACATTTTATGATTTTTTGGATTTTTTGGGTATGTCATGGGATGCCAAATGGATTTACAATTTGTGC
The DNA here is from genome assembly GCA_027924645.1 of Cunninghamia lanceolata. Classification (NCBI taxonomy): domain Eukaryota; kingdom Viridiplantae; phylum Streptophyta; class Pinopsida; order Cupressales; family Cupressaceae; genus Cunninghamia; species Cunninghamia lanceolata. The sequence goes on from BSBN01000400.1 coordinate 5,192,142, forward strand.
AACCTTTATGCTAGATACCAATGACAAAGGAGGACCAAGTCTAGGTGCAAGAAAGGATATAGGATGGATTTGGATGGATGAAAGGATGGGCGATAAGGGATGACTAGATGTATGCGCAAGAGAGCTAGGATGCGATCTCAAAGACTATGTCGCATAGGAAATAACATGCCCCATTCTAGATAGTATGCTTAGGATTTTTCATGACAAGGCTCAAGACGATAGCATAGTGATAAGATTAGGCTTATGAAAAAAGGATAATGATAGGATGAAATACTGGAGTGGAAAGGATAAGGTACATCAAGAGTTTTTTCCAAGGCATGTTTCAACATTTTGCCCCCAATCTTTATCAAGATCAAAAGAGGAAGGATGGGTGAATGGATGCAATAGGATAGGTATGTGTAGGTGTAATGGATAAGGCTAATAGGATAGTGGTATGATAAGATATGATAGGATGGAAAATGATAGTGCGGATGAGACATGGTGCCCCCAAGTGTAGGTGACATAGAAGATCAAACTTACGCATGATGCCTGTTTGCCAGGTTTTCATCATGGTACTTATCCAGGGTGCCTATTTGCCAGGTTTTCACCATTGGACAAGAGGATTTCTCTTTACCTTTTTTTTTTTGAATTTTGGATAGGATAGGTAGATATGGATGGAAGGGACTCAAGTGTCTAGTTCCATGAAAGGTGATAGTCCCGCTAGATGGATGTCGTCGCATGGACCATGTCAAGTGTGCTCATAGATGTCGGTAAGGGAGATTGCATGAAAGAGGTAGATGGAGTAGGTAGATGGTGGATTATGGAAGGTGCAATATTGGATCATGATGTGGATGATGGATTATAATATGGATTATGTAGGACTTATGGATGGAGGAATAGTGGATTGTGATGGAGGAAAGGTTTATGCAAAAGCATGGACCATAGGGATTGATAAGGGAGATATGTAGGATAATAGTTAAAGGATGGGGAGATGGAGGTCGATGGAAATGTTGTGGGATGGAAGGGAATCATGACCAATGGCTGCACACACCATGATAAACATTGAAGCTTTCGATAGGATGGTTGGGTAGGAAGCAATGGTGTTGTTCGCTTAGGAGATGGTCGATTTAGGCATTTAGGGACCCACATAGACTTAGTATTTTTATGATTCTTACTTTTCATGTGGGATGGAGGATTTTGCGACTTTTGGATGGAATGGATGGAAGGAGATGGTTGGGATTCGCGAGAGTTGGATGCCTCACTTGACTTGATTGCTTGTTGCTTAGGGACCCACACCTTTTTCATAATTATTTTAAGGTGGGTGGTTGTATGCAGCTCTTGAGATGGATTTTTCTTTGATTCTTTGCTTTTGTTCCCTAAAGCATTAGGATTTGTAGGATTTTTTACTTTATGAATGTAGGCATTCACATTTTTGCTTTGGAATCCCATGGGTATGGTGGAAGTAGGGTTGGTGGAAGCTTCATGTTTAGACAATATGTGCATTTGCTAGTCATGATTGAGATTTTTAGAGGATTTATGGATGGATGGATTATTAGGTGTTGGAAGTAGTGGAGGTAGATCCGATGGAGGGATATTAGGAGTTGGAAGTAGCGGAGGCAAATTGGATGGTGGAAGGTGTATGGTCACATGCTTTTGACATTTGTTAGAGGATGGATGTGGAATGGCGACATATGATTTAGGTGTATGATAGGATTTGTGGTGGAAAGAGGTGGATTTTGGATGGATGAAAGAAGTACCAACATCGTTAGATTGTTGACCTTGAGGTGTGTATCCAAGGCCAAATGAGTGCGGAGGGATCTTGAGATGGATGGGCTCCAAAATACCTTGTTCGAGGGCCTAAACCCTTACCTTGATAGTTCATGTTTTGGAGGATGCGATTGACAATGGGACTAGGTGTATGTGGAACACTAGACACGAGTTCCTTATTGGACGGAGAAGGTGAAATAGAGGATAATGGTTTGTGGTGTTCTAAAGAGGAACACTTATGGATGAAGGTGGATAGGCCAATAGGACATAATGGTGGAGTTGTGATAGGGTCGATAGTGGATGTGAAAGGATCATTAAGATCTTGCTTAAGTGCATTGTGATCCAAGGTATTTGTTTGATCTTCTATGCTTATGTGTTCTTGGGAGGCACATGTCTCATTATGAGAAGCAGAATTTGTCTCATTAGGGTTAGATGGAGGATGGATAGGAGCAATTTGGATATCTTTCTCAGGGATGGATATGGGATTATGGATAAGATCAAGGTGCTCATGGATAACTTCTTCATAGGTATCATCTTGATCATGGAAGAGGTAAATGTTATGGATGGGTAGCATAGAAAGGATTTGATCTTGACTCAAATTAGGGGCTAATGTTTCCACATACTTAGGATCATGTTCTTGACATACCTCTTGGGTGGCTTGGATGGCAATAGAAGGCTCTTGGATAGGCTTTTGGTCAACAACACGAGGGTATGATAGGTCTTGATGTGGACTCATGGGAGAAATCTGTTCAATAAGCTCAATGGTTTGTGGACCACATGGTGGAGGTGGAGGAATAAGCAAAGTATTGGGAGATTCTTTGATAAGCTCATGAATGGGACTTTGATGACATGGCAATGATTTATTCCTCGCTAATAGCCAATGGATCACATCCTTTGCAAGTGTATGGTTGAATGGACAATATAGTGGATGAATGATAATGGTGGATGGAGTGGTAGGTTTAGAAGTAGGATTTGGATCAGATGGAGGGATAATGTGCTTGGATGGAGGAATAATGGGATTGGATAGATTAGGACTTGAACTAGATGGAAAGATAAGAGGATTAGATGAATTGGTTTTATCTAATCCAATCTTACCACAATCTTCTAAGTTCTTGATCAATCTTTTGAATTGTTTACAAGTGGATATGAGATGGCCCTTACACCTATGGTATGCACAATATTCATCATCTTTATATCAATGGGGTTTAAAGTAGATTTCTTCAAAGGATATTATCATTGGTAGCTCAATCAAATTTTCTTGGATCAATTGTTGTAGGGTCATCTCCAAGGGATCTTTTAGTGGAGGGCTTGATGGATTAGAAGGTTGAAATGAAGGTCTTGGGAGAGGACTAGCTAACTCATGTGTTGGCATGTGCTCAGACAGTGATGGAGGATGCTCATAAGATGCTTGCTTTAGGTTGGTGTCTCCCTCATCAAAGGCTATTAAGTCTTGTAGCATATGCTGACTTAAGGGTAATGGATTTATGTACAAAGGGTCACTTAGACTTGAGTCAAAGGTTATTGGGTCTTGTTGAATAGGTGGACTTAAGTCTATTAGGTCTTGTGGCAAGAGTGGACTTGGATTCACTTGATTTATGTACAAATAGCCACTCGAATTTGCATGTTCATGTTGTGGGGGCCACTAATAGTCTTGTGAATGGGTTTGATGATGAGGTGGCATGGTAGGATACGTAGGTAGAAGATCTTGGGGTATGGGTTGTTGTGGATAATGGTAGATATTAGAGGAAATAGGGCATGATGATGTGGCAATGTTATGGGAGGATGTGGGATAAGGTGATGTGGAATTGTCATGAAAAGATGTGGGATTAGTTGGTGTGATATTGTGATGATAAGATGTAAGATGAGGTGATGTAGTAGTGATTTGAAATGTGGATGGATTTGATTGGTAGGGAATAGGATAAGGTTGTTAGAAATGAAAGCGACACTACTTCAATGGAAATTTGATTCAAGATAAATTTTAGCAAACTTTAACTGTGTGTTATTAATGGAGATTGTAACAAAACATAAACCCACAATACAAAAATATACCAAAAGTAGAATGAAGCACATAACACAAGTGTTTAACATGGAGAAAACCCTTGCGGGTAAAAAACTCCACCAAGAAAAGAGGCCAAGTTGTATTATCTTCACAAAAGGAGATTACAAATACATTCACTTCCTCTATCCTCCAACCTTCACTCCGGCAGAACCTGGGTACCTATAAACTGTTATATTCCTCTCATCTACTATGCTATGGTTTATATAGAATTTACACAACCTCAAGACATTAAATGACTTCTTACAAGCCCATAACACTTGTCAAGAGTTAACAACACAACCTTGGGCGTCCATGGCCAAGAATAGGCTCTTACGGGGTCATAAATGCTGTCATACATGCATCCTACACTTGGGAAAATGTGCCCATGCAAACTTGAATGCCTTGGGGCTAAAAATAGCAACTTACAACATCTTATGATACGTCATATGCTATTATTAGTGTCATAGATTCTTATGACAACTTACAGTTGTCATAGAATCTCTTACACCTTCTTACAACATCTATGACATGCATCATAACACTAAAAATAGATTATTCCTCCACATGTGCACCCCACTTTGACCAATTACCATTTACCATAGTAAATGACATCCCGTAACTATCGTCGGTAACTCCGAGACTTACCGTGCAGTAACTCCATAATTATCATGGACAGTAAATAATTTTTACCACTGTTGGTGAAACTTGTACATCCCTTATGGGTAATTACAAATTACAAATAATAAATGGAATAAATACAATATTGGGATTTACAAGGTTAATGGCACCTTATCCCAACATTCTCCCACTTGACATTATACATTGTAAATCAACCCATAGGAAATCAAATGAAAAATAATCAGGCACTAGAAACAAGGCCCATGGCCTCTCTGCACCACACAAACTTCTCTGTGCTCACAGGCTTAGTCAATGAATCTGCAACATTCTCCTCAGTGTCTATCTTCTTCAACTAAATCTCTCCATTTGCAACCAACTCTTGAACAAAGTGATACTGAACATCAACATGCTTAGTTTGACATGATACATGGGATTCTTAGCCAAACAAATAACACTCTGGCTACCACAACCAATCTGAATATTCCTGCAATCAAAACCAATACCTATACACAGTCTCCTCAACCAAACTGCCTCCTTAGAGACATGAGTTGCAGCCATATACTCTGCTTCTGTGGTGGACAAAGCAACTGTAGGCTGCCTCTTACTCATCCAACTCACTACACCTCCAAACAGAGTAAACATATAGCCACTAGTGGACCTTTGACTATCCAAGTCACCTGCCCAATCTGCATCAACAAAACCTTTTATGTCCAAAGATTTATCAGCACAATCAGTACCAGAATAAACCAAACAATGATTAGGAGTACCTGCAAGATATTAAAACACCCTCTTCACATAGTTCCAATGCTATCTACCAGGGTTAGACATAAATCTGCTCAAAACTCCCACTGCTTGGGCAATATCTGGTCTAGTGCAAACCATTGCATACATCAAACTCCCTACAACACTAGCATATGGCACATTAGACATATTCTCAAGATCGTCCTCAGTCTTTGGACACATATCTAATGAAAGCTTAGTACCAATGGGTAAAGGAACGCTAATTGGATTACAGTCTTGCAAACTAAACCTCTACAAAATAGTATTCACATACTTACTTTGTGACAACCAAAGCTTTTTGTTAACTCTGTTCCTCTTGATCTCCATTCCCAAAATATACCTTGTAGCACCAAGATCCTTCATCTCAAATGCACCTGAAAGTTGGGCTTTAAGCTCACTGACCATACCCTTAGTATTACTGAAAAACAACATGTCATCAACATACAAAGCAATAACCAGTATAGAATCATCAACACAATGAATGTAAACACAATGATCCTCCTCACTTCTAACAAAACCCAATTTCCAAACAAATGAATCAAAATTTTGATACCACATTCTGGGGGACTGTTTCAGACCATAAGGAGACCTCTTTAACCTACAAACCCAATGTTCTTTTCCTTTTACCTCAAAACTTGTAGGCTATTGCATATAAATTTCTTTTTCAAGATCTCCATGCAAGAATGCAGTCTTAACATCCATTTGCTCAATCTCCCAATCATAAGTTACAAAAATAGATAAGATAAATCTAATTGAAGTCAATTTAGCAACAGGAGAGAATATCTCACCAAAATCAACTCCCTCTCTCTGGGAATAGCCCTTAGCTACCAGTCTAGCCTTGTACTTCTCCAATGACCTGTCTGCTCCAAACTTCTTCTTGAAGACCCACTTACATCCTATGGCCTTTCTTCCTTTGGGCAAACAAACAAGATCCTAGGTGTTATTAGAGTCCAAAGCCATCATCTCCTCCTACATGGCTAGCTACCAAGACTCACTATCATCTGCAGAAATAGCTTCCCTGTAGGATCTAGGTTCATTGTTAGTACTCAATAAAGCATATACACAATAGAAATCTGGTGGGCTATACCTGTCAACTGGATTTCGTTGTCTTGTGGATCTCCTCAAGGTTGGAGTAAGAGACTCTACTTGTTCTTCTGCATGATCATCTGTACCAACTTGTTCTGTCACAACAGATTTATCTTCATCAGAACTACTTGAATCTTCTTCTTCTTCTTCACCCCCCAATCCATCATTTTGTTCTTCCTGAGATGCATCTTGCTACTATAAATCAAAGTGCACCTTCTTTATCTTTTCATCTTTTTCTTTTGGCTGCTTAGGTTCAGAAATAGCTCGAAGTTCCCTAAAAATTACATCTCTAGAAAAGATAATCTTGCGGGTTAGTGGATTCCAAAGCTTATAACCTTTCACATTATCATCATATCCAATGAATGTACACTTTTCATCCTTTGGATCCAACTTAGATCAATTTTCCTTAGGCACACGAACAAAAGCCTCACAACCAAAAACCCTTAAATGTGAAACAGAAGGTTTCTTACATGTCCACACTTCATAAAGTGTCAAATCAAGAGCCTTACAAGGAGATCTGTTTATCAAGTAGCAAGTAGTACACACAGCCTCTGCCCAAAAGCATTTATCCAACTGTGCATCACTAAGCATACTTTTGGCCCTTTCCATAATTATTCAGTTCATCCTTTCTGCAACACCATTCTGTTGTGGTGTATACGGAGTTATCTTTTGTCTGATTATACCTGCATGCTTGCAAAACTCATCAAATTCCTTAGAGTAATATTCCCCTCCATTGTCAGATCTTAATATTTTTATCTTTAAACCTGGTTGGTTCTCTACTAAGACTTTGAATTCCTTAAACTTAGTGAAAACTTCAGATTTATGCTTCATAAAATAAATCCATGTAAATCTAGATACATCATCAATGAAGGTTACAAAATAACAAGATTTTCCAATAGATTCATTATCCACAGCCCCAAACACATCCGTATGAATAATTTCTAACTTCTCTTTTGCTCTATTGCTTCCTGAAGGAAATGATTTTCTATTTTTTTTACCAAACACACAATGCTCACAGAAATCAAAGTGCTCGTCAAAATAAGAGAAACCGTCTAACAATTCTTTATTCTTAATAGTTTTCAGTACATTATTGCTTGTGTGTCCCAATCTACGGTGCCACAACATACATGTATTTTCAGTAGTAGCCTTAGATACATAGGAGGCATTACAAACTGTAGTGGCTTCAAGCTTAAACAAGTTCCCAAATCTCTTCCCTTTCGCTATCACCAAGTTCCCTCTCACCAATCTGCAGCCATGCTTGTCAAATGTCACATGCATTCCCAAATCATTCAACTTCGAAATTGAAATCAGATTTCTAGCTAATCCAGGAACATGCAAAACACCAGGGAGGGTTTTAATCCTCTCATCACTGAAACGCAACAATACCTTTCCTTTCTTGACAATCGGATATGTAGAGTTGTCACCAAGGTAGATATTACCTCCATCATATTCTTCATATGTGGAGAACCATTCGTTATGCGGGGTCATATGAAATGAGCATCCTGAGTCAACCAACCAGTGATCATTAGAAACAAGATTACATGTAGAAAGTAAAACTTCTTTACCTGCATTCGAGGACTTATCCGAAGCACTCTCCCACTATTTCTTGGGGTTTCTGCACTCCTTCACATGTCCCCTTTTACCGCAGTTCCAACATTTAACTCTGTTCTTTTTACCAAGAGTCTTAGATTGGCCCTTGGACTTGTCCTTAGCCCCTTTCTAATCTCCTTTAGGTCTCCTTTCCTTAGACCTTCCCATGATACTGAGAGCATCCCCTAAACTATCCGAACTCTTCTTCCTCAATTCCTGTGACAGTAGCACTAAAACAAGAGCATCCAACTTCGGATCCGCAAGGTTAGTAGTGATAGAAAGGATAACATTCTCCCAAGACTCAAGTAAAGAACATATAAGTAAGATACATTTATCTTCCTCACTAACCTCAACATCTACTGAATCAAGCTAACTCACTAATGATTTTAAAAGTTTTTTAAATGCTCAATAACTGACTCACCCTCTTTCATTTTCATAGAAAATAATTTTCTTTTTAAATAAAGTTTATTTACCATACTCTTGGCTTGATAGATCTCACCCAACCATTTCCACAACTTGTATGCAGTCTCTTCCTTTGCGACATTCAACAGGACAGAGTCTGAAAGACACAACCGGATGGTTCCCCGTGCCTTCTTATCTAGTCTATCCCACTCATCTTGAGATACATCGTCAGGTTTCTTCTCTTTTTGAACAGCCAACCATTGGTTTCTTTCTTCCAACAAATCTTCCATTTTCAGCTTCCACAACTCATACCCTATTTCGTTGAACTGCTTAATGTCCAATCAAGAGGTTGATGCAACAGTGGATGCAGCCATAATAACAACACAAGATTTGCAAAACAAACACAACCAAATCTCCCACTATAGCTACAGCTTCCACACTACCACCCAAGAGTCAAAGCTGGCCAGGCTTTGATACCAAATGTTAGAAATGAAAGCAACACTACTTCAATGGAAATCTAATTCAAGATAAATTTCAACAAACTTTAACTGTGTGTTATTAATGGAGATTGTAACAAAACATAAACCCAAAATACAAAAATATACTAAAAGTAGAATGAAGCACATAACACAAGTGTTTAACGTGGAGAAAACCCTTGCATGTAAAAAACTCCACCATGAAAAGAGGTCAAGTTGTATTATCTTCACAAAAGGAGATTACAAATACATTCACTTCCTCTGTCCTCCAACCTTCACTCCGACAGAACCTGGGTACCTGTAAACTGTTATATTCCTCTCATCTACTATGCTATGGTTTATATAGAATTTACACAACCTCAAGACATTAAATGACTTCTTACAAGCCCATAACACTTGTCAAGAGTCAACAACACAACCTTGGGCGTCCATGGCCAAGAATAGACTCTAATGGGGTCATAAATGCTGTCATACATGCATCCTACACTTGGGAAAATGTACCCATGCAAGCTTGAATGACTTGGGGCTAAAAATAGCCACTTACAGCATCTTATGACACGTCATATGCTATTATTAGTGTCATAGATTCTTATGACAACTTACAGTTGTCATAGAATCTCTTACACCTTCTTACAGCATCTATGACATGCGTCATAACACCAAAAATAGATTATTCCTCCACATGTGCACCCCACTTTGACCAATTACCATTTACCATAGTAAATGACATCCCGTAACTATTGCTGGTAACTCCGGGACTTACCGTGTAGTAACTCCATAATTACCGTGGACAGTAAATAATTTTTACCACTGCCGGTGAAACTTGTATCCCTTATGGGTAATTACAAATTACAAATAATAAATGGAATGAATACAATATTGGTATTTACAAGGTTAATGGCACCTTATCCCAACAAAGGTGATGTGTAATCAATATGATATGTGGATAGGTTAGATTGGTGTGAAACAGAAGGGGACACCACATAGCAATGGGGTGGAATTGGTTGGTGTTGAATGGATAAAGGATGATGATATACTTGCTGGGTTTGACATGTGTCTAGGAGGTGTTGGGCCTATGCTATAAGATGTTGCATATGAGGTGATTGCCCTGCTTGAAGTTGAAGTTGTTGAATCAAGTTATGGACATGTTGAATCATTTGTTGGCTTAGGGGTGATTGGCTTGTTTACACTTTGTGAAGTAGGTCAATGATCTCTTGTGCCACGTCCTCTAAGGTTGCCATGGTGTAAGATGGTATGGATTGGATTAGAAAGAAGATGGATATGGATTGGACTTATGTGACAAAGTTGAGACTTTTGGATATAGTGTTTTTTCTTGATTGATTGACTAGATTGGCTTAGTCGATTAATTGGATTGGTTTGATTAGTTGGTTGATTGGATAAGATTATCTCCAAAGAGATAGACTCATGAACTCAAGGGTAGACAAGGTTGGTTGATAATGGTGATATGATCAAATGATAGATAAGGACCAAAGCCAAAGGACAATGTTGGTTGACTGGATCAATTTTGGATAGCTGATGTAGAGTTTCAAAAAGGATGTAAGGCTCAAGAAGTTCAATGATATGATATGGTCAAACTAGATAGGATGGTATAGAATGGTGTGGTTAGATGACTTTGATTGATTAGGATATGGTTGATTAGATGGCTAGCATGATAGGATGAAGCGTAATGATTGGGAAATGTATTATGACGAGTGGATTGAGGATGATATGGCAGTATCAAACAAAAAATCACACATATGCATGCATGCACACCAAACACACTGATCAATATGTACACCCTAGGCTAGGCAAGGACAGTATTTGTTGGATCCCTTAGCCGTGCCTATTCAAAGCAGATAGCTTCAGGATCTTGGTAGCACCAGCTCCCCTCCACGACACTCACTTTTCACGCATACCAAGATCTAGGTTTCCCAAGGCTCGTCCCCCCACCGAAACTTAGGATTGTCCCTGCTATCTCTACTAAGAACCACGTGAATCAGGGTGGCTTCAAAGGTCCAACCTTCTACACCAACAAATAGAGGGTTTTTGGCCACTAAGACATGGTTTTTAGTTTGGGATTCTATTCGGGTGGCTATACGTGCGGCAATGCTACTCTATGAGATGGAGTCTATTAGGACAGTAAAAATTTGAAATTTTTACTATCTTTTCACTCCATCATATTTGAACAAATCCTGAAAAAACATCCCAAAAGACCATAATAGAAATTTAATGTATCCCACAAGGTGTCTATAGATGAGCAGTGCCAAATTTCTTCAAAGTCAATCCATCGGCAAGATGTTGTTTTGTTTACACCGATACATAAGGGATCATTTGAAAATAAGCATCGGCGTGAGAAGGCAGATCGGAAGGAGATTTATGGAAGTCACCGATGGAATAAGTAATACTGATGACCTTACATTGGCAAGAGAAGCAAGTGGTCATACCGATCGGTATGACAGATAACTATCGGATGATCTTTTAAAAGTTGCCCCGACGGTATATATCATACCGATGAAGTATTTCAGCAAAAGTTTCACCAAACATCCTGCGGGAGCAGTAAAGCAAATAGCTATCGGCAAGAAGTAAACTATCGGGATAAGACACAAAGAAGTTTCCGATACTCAAAGTCTTGGCGATAAGAGAGCTTTCGACGAGACTCACAGCGATACACATATCTATTGGGATAATTCGACATATCGGGACAAAGGAATTAGGTCTTACCGATTCACAAGTCACGGTGATCAAAAGGTGTCGGTGACACTTTAATACACTCTGTCCAATAAAGAATTTGAAAGGGCCATCGGGGAGATGATTTGGATCGGGTTATCTATAGAAGGCTATCCCGATAGTATATGTCATTCCAATAAGAATAAAATTCATACCTGTTGATACTCTAGCGGCGAGACAATAACAAAGTCATCCCGATCCAAAGTAAAGATGACTATCGGTGAGACAACAAAGATTGGGGGAACATAATTATGTTATCCCGATAGTATTAATCACCTCGATAAACAAATCATATCGGTAGGACTCACTATATCGCAGAGAAATCTAAAACACATGGTGATGAAGGAAGTCATGCCGATGGTCGCGCCCACTTAAGATATGACATAACATAGCATCGGGAATACAATTGAGGGGTCACGCTAATTGATTGTTCGTGCCATGAAGAGATATAAAGGTCGCCCAGACATTTTAAAAATCATGCCAATGACAGGAGTTATGGCGATGTGACATTTCACAGCGATGAACGACATTGCATTGATCAGACAATTAAATGCATGCGGTGATGAAATCGTTTAAGATCATTATGATTGAATGAGTTACTTGAAAAGAGAATACAAGAAAAATTGATTGAGCTACAAAACAGAAGTGCTGCTGATAGTACAGATATCTCTGATGCAAGAGCATTGCTCAAACAACACCAAAATTATTATGACAAACTTAAAGCTGATGCTAAGGAAGGAAATGATGCCTCAAACGCAGGAGTGCCCAGGATATTTAAAGACAACGAAGAGGTAAAGAGCAAGGAAGAATGGATTATTGATTGTCAAATTATATTACACAAGGCCACAGGAGCTCTGAAAGATAAAGCCTCTGCATCTAGAGAAGTTTGCAAACAATTGGAAAGCATGATCACACTTGATATAATTACCAGAAGTGCTGTTGACCTTACTGATTCTCATCGTGAGCAGGATTACTTGGATTACTTGGCTAAAGTTTACTTGTGGCTAAATAAAGCCTAATCATGATTATGTCATAGTTGTTAATGTTTGTTAAGTTCCCAAAAAACTTATTGAAGAGTTATGTCTCTTCATAGAAATATCTATATAAGTCCAAACAATCGATGCTGAGAGATCATCATTAGTAAAAAATATATTCATATACATTATATACAATGTTTCAAAATGACTATGTTGAATGTTTTATTTGAAGAAGAAATTTGAAGTTCTCTAATTCAGTGGTTCTGATTTGGTATCAGTTGTTTGTTAAAATTGTTCAATTGTGTGGCTGTCTCCATTTCTGTACTTCCTTGTTATTCAGATTGATATATCAAGTATATATTTAATCTATCAATACACATTTGCTGTATCTGTGTGATTAAATAGGTTGGTGTCCATTTGAGGAATTAAACCCTTCTGATTTAGTTACAGTAGCCTGGAAGCATTAAGTTTGGATTACTAAGTAGGGCCATATAATTAGATTGCCATTCTGTCTCCAATAGAATATTATCTGTTAATCTCGCCCATTCATTTCATTTGGTTCCTTGAAGTAAGGATTAAAATACCTTCTGGTGAATTATAAGATATCTGATTTTATTTGGTTGGATTATCAAGAAGAGTTTGTCGGTCATTTATTTGCACGTTTATACAAGTTATAAACTAAAACTGTGCCAGACAACTAGAATTATTACCATTAGGAAACCATTAGTCCTGGTCCTTCAAATTGACTCTGTTACCCAACAAGGCACTAGTCTTATTTTACTCAATACTTAAAACCTTTTACCTTGATATTGCTTATACAATTTCTACCAATCACTCTTTAGACATTAGACATAAAACTATTTAGCAAGCATTTCATCTATCCTACATCTTATGCCATTGTAGATAGATTTAATTAGTCCACACATTCACATTCAATCTGCTTTAATTTTCCAAGGTTTACCCGCCTAGGTGTAGCAGGACCTAAAGTGAAGGAAATCATCAAACCTTAAAGGTTGATTTCGTCAAGTTAGTTTAGAAACGTTGCCAATCTAAACATAGAGCTTGGCATCCTCTTAGGATTGGCAACCTGCATTTTTGAGACCTAACAAATTGGTGACTCTACTGGGGAATTAGTAAAAGACCTTAGAAATTAATCCTTTCTTCCATAGAGTCATTTCAAAAAATTTAATTCGGTAACTCTGCTGGTGACAAGAACCCTACAGATAAAATATAAACTTTTCCTATTTAATAAATAGGTGGCGACTCTAGTTACAATTATAACAAAGAATTCAATATCAAATGGATGGTAGGAGATCCAAGATGGAAGGTAGAAATTTGCAGTCATCTCCACCACTTAGAAACATTTCTAAAAGAAATGGGAATTCAAAATATTCCCACCAAGATAATAAGCTGGATATCCAAGAGAATGATTCAGAACAAAATATTTCAATTCACAACAAATTCACACCTCTGCATGATTCAAATGAGAACCTCAGTGGAGCAACTGATGATATTTTAGCAAGGTATAGACCCACTCCTCGAGAACAGCGTGATTATGATGCAAAGATTATGAGGGATATTGATCAAAACCAAGCTGAACATGATTTCAAGATGTCATTACATTAGGGAGAAGAGATAGGTTATGAATTTTCAAACTAGGGAATGAATGATAATCCAAAATATCAGGAAATAAATAACAATGCAGAGAATTTAAAAGACACGAGTGAAGAGCAACAGGAAATACTCATGCTCCGGAAAGAACTTGAAAGGTACAAGATACAGGAAGAGAGACAGTTGTTGCAACAAGAAATTCAACAGAGGAAAAGTAAAGCCAAAATAGCTCCCCCAAAATATGTACCCTCGCATAGAGGGAATATTTCAAGAAATACACAGCAAAATACAAGTGGTGCTCAAAACTCACATGCTTCCGGAAGTCATCAGAACACTATTCCCCAAAACCCTAGACCACCTCCCATACGTAATGCATCTCAACACATAGTAAATACTTACCCACGCCCTGGTCAACAATATTATAGACCACAAAATCATCACACAAATCCCCACATGAACCAACATCAACAATATGCATATCATCAGCCACCAGGTGGATACAATTATTATCCCAATCCACCACCTTTGAATTTCCCACCCCAAAACCTTGCAAATATATGTAGTCAATTTGATTTAACTGGATATCAGTTGTATCCATATCCTATGGATAGTACTTGGAGAAATATGGTTCCCAAGTTTACTGGAAACAATGCAATATCTGCGGAAGATCATATCATAAGTTTTAATGCTTTTGTACAGGATATTGGTATGGATTGGGAAGACATTAGAATGAGGTTATTTATGATGTCCCTCACTGAAGATGCCAGAGATTGGTTTAATAGCTTGCCTGATGCATCAATCAATTCAATAACTGATTTCCATAACCAGTTTAAGGATCAGTGTGGTAACCAATATGCTCCTGAGTTTGCATTACATGAATTAATAAGTATACAGAAGTATCAAAATGAGTCAGTATTTGATTTCAACTTGAAGTTTTCCAAGTTACATAATAAGGTACCACATGGAGCTAAGTTATCTGACCAGGTAGCACTAAGTATCTATATGAAAGCATTTGACCCCAAAATAGGATACGAACTTAGAAATAGGTGTCCTGCAACCTTGGCCGAGGCACAGAAAGTGGCCATAACTATTGAAAATAACAGGAAGGCTGCGGGAATGGTCAGTAAGAGGGATAATCATAGAAATCCTCAGAATCCAACTATTTAATAGACTAAACCAGATGGTCAGCATAGGCATGAAAGACCTAGGTTACATGATATGCCCTATAATACAAATTGGAAGGATGGAAGACCTATCGATAACAACAGAAAGCAACCATATGGAAAGGATACTCCTGATCCCCTGAAAAGAAACATGGCACATATGGCAGAAAATAAACCTTGGTGTTTTGTATGTAATTTACCACATTTACCTGAATACTGTGAGGTAGCTAAATCAATACAGCAAGAGGAAATGCTATACAACTATAATAGGGATAATCACACCATCAATATGATGCAGGATACACCATGTGTGGTGACAGAAGATTACTCTTCTTCAGAAGAAGAAGGATATGAGTATGATGTAGGGAACCAGAAGTATCATATCAACATGGGAGAATAAGAGGTATTCTCAGATGAGGAAGCTAGTTGTAACAACAAGTCATATGGTCAATGGAGAAAACCTACTGAGGATGAAAGAGAAGCTCTCACAGTGGCTGCAGTGGCTCAAGCTCGAAACACTTATAACTTAAGGAATAGAACAACAAATGTTGGGCAAGGAACTCCTGGGAGTGTATTTATAAAAGACCAGAATAACAAAGGGAATAATACAAAATCGTCATCCAAAGAACCAGAAAAGGGGGATAAAAATAAAATAAAAGAAAACCAAGAGAAAGAGAACACAAAAATAGAAAAGAATGACCAGATCATAGCCCATTCTTTTGACATTGCACATGCAGTGTCTCAGGTGAAGATATCAGTCCCACTCCTAGAGATGATGAAAATAGATAAATATAGGAGTACAGTTGTCAAGATGATTTCTGATACACCAAATCCAAAACATAAAGGGTTTGAAAAAACAACAAATAATGTACATCAAGAAAATTTTAAGATGCTTGAGGTATACCTTGGTGACACACTTACAAAAAATCCCTCACAGGTAGATCCATTCTATACTACACTAGTAATCAAGAACATGATAGTTAGGAATTGTATGATTGATTCAGGTGCTGCTATGAATATCATGCCTATAGCAGTTATGAAGGAATTGGGAATGTGGGTTGATACTACGTATGGCCAGTGTTATGCAATGGATAACAGATCTATTCCAGTAGTTGGTATTATGAAAGACGTAGAGATAAAACTTGCCTCACACCCTGAAGCAACATATAACATTGACATCACTGTGGTTGATATCCCACCGTATTATGGAATGCTTCTATCAAGGCAATGGGCTGCAATGGCAGGAGGCAATGTTCAATTAGATCTATCATATGCCACCATACCAGTGGGTGGCAAGGAAATCAAGTTGTGCAGAGAGCCAAGGTATGACAATATTATAGAAAGAATGGATCGGCATCAGATAAATTTCTTTTGTGATACAGATTTAGGAGATTTCAAAGTTGGAGAAACTACACCAGGAGTGCATAACACTGATCCAATACACACTGAATCTGTGAAAGAAGAAAATGATCTGTGGAAAATGTATTTTGATGGTGCATGCAGCAAAATAGGAAATGGGGCTGGAGTAATTTTCATTTCACCAGGAGGTAAAACTTTCAAATACTCTTTCCTATTGACATTTGAATGCACAAATAATGTAGCTGAGTATGAAGCCCTGCTCATTGGCCTAAACATAGCCACTAAACACAAGATAAAAAAGTTAGCTGTTTATGGTGATTCTGAACTGGTCATCTCCCAAGTAAGAGAAAAATACTTATCTAAAAATAAAAGATTAAGACAGTACAGAAATGCAGTTTGGGATAGTGTTGAATTATTTGATGCCTTTTCAATCAGCTGGGTTGATAGGTCTAAAAACATTATGGCAGACTTTTTAGCAAACATTGCATTAAAGAGAGATGATGTCACATTAGGAGGAATCACAGAAGTTGAATTTAAAACTAGACCTACCATCCCTGATAATATATAGAACTGGCAAGTATTTGATAGTGATGCTGATATAATCAATTTCTTGCATTGTGCTGACTATTATGAAAATCAAGAAATTGATTTTAACGCATTTGTAGAGGAACATGATGGGAAGGAAACCCTTTTTGGCCATGAGGTGGTTCAGTTGAAAACGAATAAGATACCCAAAGGACTTATTGCATTAGAAAAGGCATTTGATGGCCATGACAGATATAAAAAGAAAGACACACCAGTGATACCTAGTAACCTTGAAGAAATCAATTTAGGGACATAAACAACCCCAAAAAATGTGTATATTGGAAGAAGTCTTGACCCAAAAATCAGGAGCAGACTTATCAACCTGCTCAGGAAGTACAGGCATGTATTCGCTTGGTCATATGATGATTTAAAGGCATATAGAGAGGATTTATTTCAACATGAGATACCACTGAAGCCAGATGCTAAACCATTCAGACAGAAGCAGAGGCCGATTAATCCTACATTAGCCCCTAAAATGCTAGAAGAACTTACAAAGTTAAGGGATGGAGCTATAATCAAACCTATTAGACATTCTTCCTGGGTTTCAAATTTAGTGCCTGTCAGAAAAAAGAATGGTGACATTAGACTGTGTGTGGATTTCAGAAACTTGAATAAATCTTCCCTCAAAGATAATTATCCTCTCCCCAATATGGAAGCAATATTGCAGAAAGTCACTGGGTGTGAATTGTTATCAATGATGGATGGTTTCTCCGGTTACAATCAGGTAAAAGTTAAGGAATCAGAACAATTTAAGACTGCATTCACTACTCCGTGGGGAACATATGTATATTTGAGAATGCCATTCGGATTAACTAATGCCGGAGCAACATTCCAAAGAGCAATGGATGTGGCTTTTGCTGAATTGATCAATAAGATTATGATAGTGTATCAAGATGATTTGACAGCATATTCAGAAAAGGCTGAAGATCATTGCACACACTTCGAACAAATATTTATCAAAGCTTTAGAATATGGGATATCATTGAACCCTAAAAAATGCCATTTTGCAGTGACAGAAGGAAAATTGCTTGGCCATATAGTCTCGAAGGAAGGAGTCAAAATAGATCTTGAAAGGGTAAAAGCAATTGGTTAGCTCCCTATTCCAAAAAATGTAAAAGCCATACAATCATTTTTTGGCCAGATAAATTTTGTCAGAAGATTTATACCAAATTTTGCAGAAATTGTTTGTCCTATATCAAAAATGCTAAAGAAGAACTTAGAAGTAAAGTGGACAACAGAAACATTAGAAGCATTTGGCAATATTAAGAGGGCAATCAAGCAAGCCCCAGTCTTAATATCCCCTGACTTCAATAAATCATTCCAATTGTTCTCATTTGCTTCCTATCATACAGTTGCAGCAGTGTTATTACAAAAAAATAATGATGGCTATGAACAACCTATCTCTTTCTTCAGCAAGTCCCTCCAGAATGCAGAATTGAAATATGACATTATTGAAAAATAGGAATATGCATTGGTAAAAGCAGTTAAAAATTTTAGACCATATTTGGTGGGGGCAAAAATCATAGCATATGTTCCTAATGCTGCAGTGAAGGATGTATTGATTCAAACTGAAGTCACCGGTAGGAGATGTAGGTGGATTAATAGGATTCAGGAATTCAACATTGAAATCCAAATCACTAAATTAGTGAGAGGACAGGGTCTTGCCAAATTGATGGCTGAAAGTAATCTAGAAGCTTCTCAGATATGTAATGTTGATGCAAGTACCAGTATTGAACACACTCCATGGTATACTGATATAATATATTATCTAAAACATATGAAGTGTCCTGAAGGATATGATGATAACAAAAGGAGGACACTCAAACTACAAGCTTCAAAATATGTACTCATCAGTGGGGATCTTTATTGGAAAAACAGAGATGGGGTTCTACTATTATGCTTGGATGAATATCAGTCAAAACATATTATGAAGGAGTTGCATGAAGGCATGTGTGGAGGTCATTTCTCAGCAAAAACTACAGCCCACAAAATCCTGAGGGCAGGATATTATTGGCCTAAAGTTTTTAATGATTCATACCAGTACACTAGAAAGTGTGAAGCATGCCAGAAATTCTCAGGCAAGTTAAAATATCAGGGAGCACTACCTTTAAAACCTATGCAGGTTGAGGCTCCATTTTATCAATGGGGTATTGATTTTATAGGTGAAATCTCAGAGAAATCAAGTGGGGGGCACAAATGGATTTTAGTGGCTACTGATTATTTTACAAAATGGGTAGAAGCGATCCCAACCAAATGAGCTACAAGTAAAGTGGTGATTAACTTTCTAATGGAGAATATTATATGCAGATTTGGTACTCCAGTAAGATTGATTACAGATAATGGGATGTGTTTTAGATCTGATGAATTCAAAGGATTTTGCAGTACTCATGGTATCACTGTTTCTTACGCTGCTCCCTACCATCCACAGGCCAATGGACAAGCAGAATCGAGTAACAAAAGCCTCTTGAAAATCATAAAAAGAATGTTGGACATAAACAAGAAGGCTTGGGATTCAAAATTAAGAATGGCAGTATGGGCTGATAGGATTACTATAAAAAGAGCAATTGGAAGATCTCCTTATGAGTTGGTGTATGGCGCACAAGCCAGATTGCCATTGGAAAATCTTATACCAGTATACAAGTTTATTCTTCAGGAAGACTTGAATATTCCTGAACCCATGGAGGAAAGGTTGGAACAACTGGCAGAACTAGATGAAACAAGAAGAACAGCTCAGAGGCAGAATGTTAAATTACAATCACAAGTAAAATATCTCTTTGACAAGAAGGCCAAAGACAGAAAGTTTGAAATAAATGATCTGGTACTGATGTGGAATGCAAGATGTCAGGACAAAGGAAAACATGGAAAATTTGAAGCCCTGTGGCTGGGTCCTTTCGTTATCACTGGCAAGGGAGGTGATGATTCTTACTATGTACAAAATATGACAGGAGAGGAGCAAGAATTGCCTGTACATGGGCAATACTTGAAGCAGTTCTTTTCATAAACATGTACAAAGAGGATTAAGCATTGCCAGTGCATGGACAACCCTCAAATGATTCTCAAAAAATATTTTATTCCATGCACAGTAGTCTAGGAATCATTCCCGCTCCCCATCATTTGTTACTTTCCTTTTCCCATTTTCATAAAAACCTCACCCCAAAATAAACAAAATATGTGGTCTACTTCCCCAGGAGATCTGGATCCTTGTTATACTCACAGGGAGTATACATCCCAGACAGAGCCACTGTTAGGACAGTAAAAATTTGAAATTTTTACTATCTTTTCACTCCATCATATTTGAACAAATCCTAAAAAAACATCCCAAAAGACCATAATAGAAATTTAATGTATCCCACAAGGTGTCTATAGATGAGCAGTGCCAAATTTCTTCAAAGTCAATCCATCGGCAAGATGTTGTTTTGTTTACACCGATACATAAGGGATCATTTGAAAATAAGCATCGGCGTGAGAAGGCAGATCGGAAGGAGATTTATAGAAGTCACCGATGGAATAAGTAATACCGATGACCTTACATCGGCAAGAGAAGCAAGTGGTCATACCGATCGGTATGATAGATAACTAGCGGATGATCTTTTAAAAGTTGCCCCGACAGTATATATCATACCGATGAAGTATTTCAGCAAAAGTTTCACCAAACATCCTGCGGGAGCAGCAAAGCAAATAGCTATCGGCAAGAAGTAAACTATCGGGATAAGACACAAGAAGTTTCCGATACTCAAAGTCTTGGCGATAAGAGAGCTTTCGGCGAGACTCACAGCGATACACATATCTATCGGGATAATTTGACATATCGGGACACAGGAATTAGATCTTACCGATTCACAAGTCATGGCGATCAAAAGGTGTCGGTGACACTTTAATACACTCTGTCCGATAAATAATTTGAAAGCGCCATCGGGGAGATGATTTGGATCGGGTTATCTTTAGAAGGCTATCCCGATAGTATATGTCATTCCGATAAGAATAAAATTCATACTTGTTGATACTCTAGCGGCGAGACAATAACAAAGTCATCCCGATCCAAAGTAAAGATGACTATTGGTGAGACAACAAAGATCGAGGGAACATAATTATGTTATCCTGATAGTATTAATCACCCCGATAAACAAATCATATCAGTAGGACTCACTATATCGCAGAGAAATCTAAAACACATGGCGATGAAGGAAGTCATGCCGATGGTCATGCCCACTTAAGATATGACATAACATAGTGTCGGGAATACAATTGAGGGGTCACGCCGATTGATTGTTCACGCCATGAAGAGATATAAAGGTCACCCAGACATTTTAAAAATCATGCCGATGACAAGAGTTATGGCAATGTGACATTTCACAGCGATGAATGACATTGCATTGATCAGACAATTAAATGCATACGGTGATGAAATCGTTTAAGATCATTATGATTGAATGAGTTACTTGAAAAGAGAATACAAGAAAAATTGATTGAGCTACAAAACAGAAGTGCTGCTAATAGTACAGATATCTCTGATGCAAGAGCATTGCTCAAACAACACCAAAATTATTATGACAAACTTAAAGCTGATGCTAAGGAAGGAAATGATGCCTCAAACGCAGGAGTGCCCAAGATATTTAAAGACAACGGAGAGGTAAAGAGCAAGGAAGAATGGATTATTGATTGTCAAATTATATTACACAAGGCCACAGGAGCTCTGAAAGATAAAGCCTCTGCATCTAGAGAAGTTTGCAAATAATTGGAAAGCATGATCACACTTGATATAATTACCAGAAGTGCTGTTGACCTTACTGATTCTCATCGTGAGCAAGATTACTTGGATTACTTGGCTAAAGTTTACTTGTGGCTAAATAAAGCCTAATCATGATTATGTCATAGTTGTTAATGTTTGTTAAGTTCCCAAAAAACTTATTGAAGAGTTATGTCTCTTCATAGAAATATCTATATAAGTCCAAACAATCGATGCTGAGAGATCATCATTAGTAAAAAAATATTCATATACATTATATACAATGTTTCAAAATGACTATGTTGCATGTTTTATTTGAAGAAGAAATTTGAAGTTCTCTGATTCAGTGGTTCTGCTTTGGTATCAGTTGTTTGTTAAAATTGTTCAATTGTGTGGCTATCTCCATTTCTGTACTTCCTTGTTATTCAGATTGATATATCAAGTATATATTTAATCTGTCAATACACATTTGTTGTATCTATGTGATTAAATAGGTTGGTGTCCATTTGAGGAATTAAACCCTTCTGATTTAGTTACAGTAGCCTGGAAGCATTAAGTTTGGATTACTAAGTAGGGCCATATAATTAGATTGCCATTCTGTCTCCAATAGAATATTATCTGTTAATCTCGCCCATTCATTTCATTTGGGTCCTTCAAGTAAGGATTAAAATACCTTCTGGTGAATTATAAGATATCTGATTTTATTTGGTTGGATTATCAAGAAGAGTTTGTCAGTCATTTATTTGCACGTTTATACAAGTTATAAACTAAAACTGTGCCAGACAACTAGAATTATTACCATTAGGAAACCATTAGTCCTGGTCCTTCAAATTGACTCTGTTACCCAACAAGGCACTAGTCTTATTTTACTCAATACTTAAAACCTTTTACCTTGATATTGCTTATACAATTTCTACTAATCACTCATTAGACATTAGACATAAAACTATTTAGCAAGCATTTCATCTATCCTACATCTTATGCCATTGTAGATAGATTTAATTAGTCCACACATTCACATTCAATCTGCTTTAATTTTCCAAGGTTTACCTGCCTAGGTGTAGCAGGACCTAAAGCGAAGGAAATCATCAAACCTTAAAGGTTGATTTCGTCAAGTTAGTTTAGAAACGTTGCCAATCTAAACATAGAGCTTGGCATCCTCTTAGGATTGGCAACCTGCATTTTTGAGACCTAACAGAGTCTCCCAGCCTTCAAGGGTTGCGTCTTGAAGGGTTTTGGGGGAGGTTGGCTATCGGTATAGCAGAACAACACACGTTGTTTGTGACTTTTGTCACAAATGCATTATTTATATAGCAGATTGGAATGGTCTGGCTTTGACCTGTTTTTGCTTGGGTTTACCCCTTCTCACAGCAGGAAGGTAGGCCCTCTAGAGTTGGCAATGATTTCTCGTGCACCCCAGATCTGTTGGTTAGGCAGGGGGAGAGGATACTTTCATTGCCAAATTGGGTTACAGCCAGACTCAGACAAGCAAATGAAGAAAGTGAAAAATAGGCACGATGAAAACAAAGTTAATTTTAATGCCCAAAACCAAATATGCCTATTTTAGTGATAAATGATTATTCTTTGACCGTTCAAATATGCAAAAGATAGATCAGTAGTTTATTTTCTCTATTCTTCTACAAGTGTGTTTTGACAAGCTGTACAGATAAATTATTAGATGCCAAAGTTATGATCAGATAAAAACTTGCAAATGATGATCTAATATAGCCAAATGGACAACAAAAATAGAAAATTCAGATGATTCTACACAATTTTTAAAAAATCGTGAAATTTTGATGTGTTTTGCTCAAAATATGATCAATTGAAGTTTGAAAGAAGGATGAGGTTTACCTGAGAAATTACCTATAGAAATGGTGAAATTACCTAATGAGACCCAGTCCATTATGAATTTCATGGAATTACCTTTCCAACGAGTCCTTCCATGGGAGTTTTCAACCCCGTATGACAAAGTTATGGTTAAGAGAAAAAATTTGCCTCCTTCGACATGTTTGAAGGCACAAGGTTTGACTCGGTTGACTTTTCTTTGACTTTGCTCGACTAATTTGCAAGTTTGACAATTTTATGTTTGTGGTTGTAGCTTTAAGTTTATCAGTTTGAAATAAATGATGTCCCCTTTTAAAGATTTCAAAACTCAAACCCCCAAAAAACTACACAATGAATTATAAAATACTTTGGATAATATTTCATCTTTCTCCCTCAACCATTGCTATAGAGAGGGGAATAAAATAACCAATTTTCTTTCAAATCAAGGGATTGATCAAAATGAAGAGCTCATCATAAGAAACAACATTTACAAGTGGAAAAATCTTTGCAAGATATGGAGTAATGAACTTGATGGGACTCTTGCATTGAACCCTAATTATTACAAGGGAAATTGAGGACAATGGGAATGAACAATTTCTATCATTTCTAGTCAAAGCTCTTCCATTGAGGGGGTACTCTCCTATAGTTCACACAATAGAGTGGTTTTATTATAATTGTCAACTAGCTCTCATTGTTGGCATCCTCAAATCAAATCTCTACCTTTAATATTTCCAATTCACAAACTCATGGAGCCTTGATTCAAATTGGGAGAAAACATTCACTTGATGGCTTTCCTCAATGAAATAATGGAATCTAGAATGAGAAGGGTATTTTTTTAGGGTGGCAATGTGTTGGAAGTGATTCAAGAGGTGTTGGGTGATGAGGCCTATCATTACCTCATTAATTTTCTATGTAGTAATCCCTTATTCCTCTTCTTTTCCATTCCTCCATGTGGATTTAATGATAAGTATAAGAATTGTTACTTATTTTAAGATGGAAATAAAATATGTAATTTAGCCTAATTGTAGTTGTTCATTTAAGTTTAATTGGTGATGATCTAATAAAATATTAATACAAAAAGCAATTTTATTGAAAATAGGATAGTTTTGGATGAGCTTTAGATGCAACAGCTTGGTAAATTAAGAGCACCCAACTCCATAAATAGAGGACTCATATAGTTCTAGAGCCTCTATCTCTAGAAAAGGTAGACCTCTATAGTTCTCAGGATTTTATCTTTGAAAAATACAATTGAACAAGCATGCAACTTTTGTAGTTCATGGCAACAGTGAATAAAGAAAGACCTGTTTTTCTTCTTTAAGTTGCAGCAAGTGTTCCACCTCCAGTTTATTTATTAGAAAGAAGTTAATTGTTAGTGATCATCTAAGAAATACTAATTTTGCTGGCAAATGCGAATTAATTAGTAACTATTTTTAATTGTTCATTTATGATACACATTCTAGAGTCTTAGTTGAACTTGTTGATGCTTAAATTTGTCAATCATCACCAACAATGGAAAATTCTGAGAATGTGGGATTGACTCTCAGAATAACCTCTAGATTTTAAAGAAGCTAGTTCTTCTCTAGGGTTTGTGGGAAAAAGGAAGAAAAAACAAGATTGCAAACAAAATACCTAATCTGTTAAGGCGATGCGCCAGATTCATTGCCTACCCAACAACACAATGATTAAACCTAAAAGATTTCACTGGTAAAACTAAAGAGCAAGATGCATGATTAATTACCCAACATAATACAGATTTATCAGAGGCTAATAAC
Organism: Cunninghamia lanceolata; assembly: GCA_027924645.1. NCBI lineage: Eukaryota > Viridiplantae > Streptophyta > Pinopsida > Cupressales > Cupressaceae > Cunninghamia > Cunninghamia lanceolata. Next base: position 5,217,622 of record BSBN01000400.1, read on the forward strand.
AGAAAGAAAGAAGAAGCAAGAATCAAAGACAAATTCAAATTTGCATAAAGCACCACTTTCTCTTCATTGTTTGAGGGAGAACAAAATATAGAGGCAAAAATTGCATAATTTACAATATTTGAATCCTTCATAAGAAGCACTTGCTAAGGCAAGAAAAATGTCCCTATTCTGCTGCTAAGAAACTTTCTGATCATCTGTGTGTGTCTCTATTAGAAAACAGGCGTACCATTAACCGTCGAGCCCTCTACATATCATGACATGATTTGGCATTGACAGTGCCGCTATACATTGAATGGCTTGTGTTTGATCTTCATGTGTTATGCCTTTATTACAATATGCAGTGCCTTCTCTTAGACTTGCAGTGCCATAATTTGAAATAGACTATGTCTTCCTCATAGACTGCACAACTTTCTAGTTATTTCTACCTGTTCGTGAGAGATGACTGTGTTTGATAGAAAAACTTGCACCATGTATCCTCTATTAGTTGCGTGTCCATTTGAATGGCATCACCCTTTTTAACGATGGTGCTTTGTTCTTAATAGACTTCTGACTTGGCTTCTTTATTTTCCATAGGCTGAGTTCCTATTCTAATTGGCTGAGCCTTATGAGTTTGGATGGCAAACTTTCATTTGTTTAGTGCCGAGTTTTTATGGACATCTTCTTATATGGTCGAGCTTACTTCAAATGTGGTTGTAATAACGTGCTTTATCTTTTATGCTAAGGATGAACTTCATTGAATGGCCAATGGGTCGTAGATTGATGGTGTTATGATAGTGCTTATATCATGGAGGTAGCACATTATTTGATATTGACACGTGCCTTTATTTGTTGGAGCCTCATTCTTATTGAATCTGCATTATGCATAATTTGATGTGGGAGTTTGACCTTGTTGCTTGGGTACCCCCTTGCTATACAATGAGCTGAGAGCCTTTGATTTATAATAGGCCACCTTCTTGAGACACCCTATAGACATAACACGCTGTGCCTCCTCTTATGCAGTCATTGATTTGTGACTTATGTGCCATGACTAGAAACCTACACTATCTCAAATGTTGTATCATTTGAATGGTGCTTATGCTGAAGCTCTTAGACTGCGTGCACATTCTGGCAGCGCCTTTATTCTCTCTATTGATTGAATCCTTGTATTTGGAGGGATTGATGATAGTGTAACATGCCCAATATTCTTGACCATCAATTGATAGAAGCTTGGTATATGTAAGCGTGATTTGCAATTTATGCTCACCCGCTCTGTTATCAAGGTTGAAAATATATAGGAAGCCCCATACTTTGGTATCATTTAGGGATATGTTGTTATTTGCAACTATGACACTTGTTCAGAAATAAAAATGCTGACTACATGGTCCATACTATTAATTACTATAGAAACTTGCTGTTGTGATGTACTTATAATCAGAAATATAAGTTGGCAAATAAGTGAGGTTAGATTCTAGAGTTGTTTATCTCAAACCTAGTTATTGTTGTTTTATATTCAAAAACTAGTAAATTGTCAGAAAAATATATCAGGGATACTACAGTCCCTTCACTGAATTACTGAAGGAAGAAATGAATCAATCTTCACTAAATCTCCCTTGGATCTTCATATTATTGACAATGAATCCTTGAAACCGAATTTGATTTCGTGAACCCTAATCCGTATTATATCAAATTTTTGAAATGGAGTGAAAATTTCTCACCAGTTCTTGGCGAATGGCTGGGAAAATGAGCCTTCTCATTTTGAATCCCAAAAAATTGTGCCTTATCCATTGGGCGTAGAGTCAAATATTTGACACAGAAACAACCAGCACCTTGAAGACATATCTGTAGCCAAAACTGATACACAACTACCAAGAAAGTGCATGATTTTGAAACTAAAATTCATGCAAAACCACAACTGACATTTTGTAACTGAGACCATACAATGATTATTGAAACTGACTGTAGATCCTTTATTGCAGCTGAGATTTATTGAAAGCAAACAAACTGAAACTGAAACCTAATGCTGCTACTGCAACTTATTCTAAAGCACTAAGACTAAATTACTGATCTATGAGCTGCATAGGAACATGTCCATTGACAGGGATAGAGAAATAACTCCCAGATCTGATTATTCTTCCCCATTTAATCCAGAGTGAACTGATAATTGACCAAATGAAATACATGAAGAAGTATAATAGAAACTTGTACCTTTTCACCTTCCTCATTTTTAGAGACTGCTCCTTGGCATGAAAATTCCAGTCAGGCTGATCTATATACTGCTCTTGATTCAGCAGATGGTGGGAAGGGGAAATTAAGCATTGGAGTTCACCTCTTTGCTGGTATGTGATAACTTCTATTGACAGGACTTCATCGATGATATCTTTTGTATGTTCTTTGACATGATCATGATCCAAAATAGTATTAAGGTTAGGCTTGCAAGTGACAGAACTATCCATCACAACCTTGAATCTGATTGGGATTTCCTCTTGAAAGCAGAATGGGTTATGATGCAATTCTGTATGTAACTCTTCATTACTATAGAGGTCTCTTGAGGTCTCATTACCATGAGGTTTTACATGTATCTGTGGATCCTCATAAAAAAAAAGGGAATAACCATTTTCAAAAATAGAAAATAGATTAGCTCTTGCATAGGATTCCTCTTCAACCTCATCTTCATGATCATCCAAAAGAGGCTTTACAAAACAACCATTCGCTCGCTCAATGGTGGAATCCTCCCCATCCAGAATCTGATATCCTTGTTGAAAAACTAAGAATAAATCCTCATTCTGTTTCTCCTCATGCTGAAGAATCTCTGGAATTCCTTCAAGATGTAAAACCTCATGACAAAAAAAAGCAGTCACCCTTTGTAGACTCTGTAGAAATGTCTTTTGCAATTTCTTTTTTAAGAAAAGGCACATATGTTGCATCTTCCGTCACCCAGTACTTTTTAGCTTCTAGACTCTTATGCAAGTACTTTTCAGCTTCAAAGAGATATAAGCCATCATTATAATCTTTATATTCTTCACCACTTGACTAAATTTCTAAATCACACTTTGCCACATGTGCATGATGCTCAAGACTGGCTAGGGACACTGGACAAACATGAGCTACCTCTTTCCTTGTATTTTGATCTTTAAGACTTAAATTTTCTTTGATATCAAAATGACAAAGAACCTGATCTATGACTTCTATTGGCTGATTTGTAGCTACATATGCTTGTAAAGAACAATTCTCAAAATAAGTGGGTCTCTTTTGTGCCTAAGGGAGAATTTCTTCTACAAACTGACTACATTGGTATTGTTGTTCATAAAGATTTTAAGGTATGAACTATGGATCAACATGATACAATTCTTGATATTTTAGCTCATTTAGCTCATGGATGAAGGTTTTTATAAGTTCTCTTACCTCCAACATCTCCTTACGATTTGGCAAATCAGCAAGGAGGGTGGGTGGACTAGAACAAGTATGCATTTGGCTACAAGAAAGAGCTTGAGACGGGATATTTGCATGAGGTATCCGTGGTTTTAAAGACAAAGGAAGCAATTTACTAGCCTTTATGAGGTTATTTTCAGCTCTAATAGCAAGATTATATGATTGGGGTAGAGTTTCACCTCCTAAGGCTTGTATCATGACAGATATTTTAGGTTCTAGAGCCTTCAAATAATATAGAAATGCAAAAATTGGAGGAGGCCTCATATCAACTGAGAATTTTTTCCATACCTTATCAAATCTTGCATTGAAATCACACATGCCTTCTACAGGATGCCTCTTGCTTATGATGAGATTCTGGGTGAGTGAGCTGGCATCTGTCCTTTCTTGGAATTGATTGTAAATGAGCTCTCCTAGCTGATTCCATCTTGTGATTGAACTGGGCTACAATTCTCTATACCATTCTTTTGCTTTGTCTTTGAGTGAAGATGCCAGCAATAGAAGGGCTTCATTCTTAGCTGTGATATTGTGAATGGTGCACAAATTGGCAACATTCTGAATATGGTTTGTAGGATAAACAGAGCCATCCCCAAGAAAATGAGGTAATGATTTCCATGTTGCCTTAGGAACTTGACCCTGTCATTGTAGAAGCAGAGGACTTGAATCCCAAGTCACAAAAGGCAATTTCCTTGCAGGAATATTGAGTTGTAGAAAAATATTTGAGGCTGCCATGATCTGCAGAGGTAAAGACCTGAGAAAGAGTCACCAGTAGAGTCACCAGGTGGAAGATTCATGCTCCCATGAGCAGATATTTTTGTGATTTTCCACCAAAACCACAAAATATAGGGAAAAGATTCAATGAAAATAAAGACCAAGGTCTCTAATTTTGAGTCCCACCGTGGTCACCAAAAACTGTTGATGCTTAAATTTGTCAATCATCACCAACAATGGGAAATTATGAGAACGTGGGATTGACTCTCAAAATAACCTCCAGATTTTAAAGAAGCTGGTTCTTCTCTAGGGTTTGTGGGAAAAGGGAAGAAAAAACAAGATTACAAACCAAATACCTAATCTGTTAAGGTGATGCGCCAGATTCATTACCTACCCAACAACACAATGATTAAACCCTAAAAGATTTCATTGGTAAAACTAAAGAGCAAGATGCATGATTAATTACCCAGCATAATACAAATTTATCAGAGGCTAATAATAGAAAGAAAGAAGAAGCAAGAATCAAAGACAAATCCAGATTTGCACAAAGCACCACTTTCTCTTCATTGTTTGAGGGAGAACAAAATACAGAGGCAAAAATTGCACAATATACAATATTCGAATCCTTCATAAGAAGCACCTGCTAAGGCAAGAAAAATGTCCCTAAGAAACTTTCTGATCATTTGTGTGTATGTCTCTCTTGGAAAATAGGTGTGTCATTAACCGTCAATCCCTCTACATATCATGACATGATTTGGCATTGACAATGCCGCTATACATTGAATGGTTTGTGTTTGATCTTCATGTGTTATGCCTTTATTACAATCTGTAGTGCCTTCTCTTAGACTCACAACACCATAATTTGAAATAGACTATGTCTTCCTCATAGACTGCACAACTTTCTGGTTATTTCTGCCTATTCGTGAGAGATGATTGTGTCTGATAGAAAAACTTGCACCATGTATCCTCTATTAGCTACATGTCCTTGTGAATGGCGTTACCCTTTCTCACTGTGGTGCTTTGTTCTTAATAGACTTTTGACTTGGCTTCTTTGTTTTCCATAGGTTGAGTGCCTATTCTAATTGGCTGAGCCTTATGAGTTTGGATGGCAAACTTTCATTTGTTTAGTGCTCAATTTTTATGGACGTCTTCTTATATGGCCGAGCTTACTTCAAATGTGGTTGTAATAGCATGCTTTATCTTTTATATTGAGGCCGAACTTCATTGAATGGCCAATGGGTCGTAGCTTGATGGTGTCATGATAGCACCTATATTATGGAGGTAGCGCATTATTTGATACTGACCTGTACCTTTATTTGTTGGAGCCTCATTCTTATTGAATCTGCATTATGCATTTGCTGTGGGAGTTTGACCTTGATGCTTGGGCGCCCCCTTGCTATACAATGAGCTAAGAGCCTTTGATTTATAATAGGCCGCCTTCTTGAGCCACTCTATAGACATAACACGATGTGCCTCCTCTTATGCAATCATTGATTTGTGACTTATGTGCCATGACTAGAAACCTACACTATCTCCAATGTTGTATCATTTGAATGGTGCTTATGCTGAATCTCTTAGACTACGTGCTCATTCTGGCAGTGCCTTTATTCTCTTTATTGATTAAATCCTTGTATTTGGAGGAATTGATGATAGTGTAACATGCCCAATATTCTTGACCATCAACTGATAGAAGCTTGGTATATGTAAGTGTGGTCTACAATTTATTCTCACTTGCTCTGTTATCAAGGTTGAAAATATATAGGAAGCCCCATACTTTGGTATCATTTAGGGATATGTTAGTATTTGCAACTATCACACTTGTTCATAAAATAGAAATGCTGACTGTATTGTCCATGCTATTAATTACTATAGAAACTTGCTGCTATGATGTACTTATAGTCAGAAATATAAGTTGGCAAATGTGTGAGGTTAGATTCCAAAGTTGTTTATCTCAAACCCAGTTATTGTTGTTTTATATTCGAAAACTAGCAAATTGTCAGAAAAATATATCAGGGCTACTACGGTCCCTTCATTGAATTACTAAAGGAAGGAATGAATCAATCTTCACTGAATCTCCCTTGGATCTTCATATTATTGACAGTTAATCCTTGAAACTAAATTTGCTTTTGTGAACCCTAATTCGTATTATATCAAAATTTTGAAATGGTGTGAAAATTTCTCACCAAAACTTTAACAACACCAAACATATCACCATCATGCCAAAATATAAGAACAAGAATAGGAATGCTATGAGGAGAATTGATTCAAATAGAGTAATACATAATAAAATAGGAAAAAGAAAAAGAGTTCAGTAGTTATGTTGTTGAGATATAGTTTTCTTATATGAGCAAAAAGACTTATGAGATAAAAGATGTGTAGATTCTTTTGATTTAGCTTGAATGAATGCATTATATTATTTGTACATTCTATTTGAATCATTATTATGAATAGCTCTCCATGTGAGTTTAACATGTTCTTTTTTATTTGACAGAGCCAACCACTCAACCTAAAGAAATAAGAACCCCTCTATGTGTTGTAGATAAGTTTCCCTTTCCTCTCATATTTTCAGTTATATATGTGAATGTTGTAATGTAAATTCATGTGTTGGTTATTCGCATAACATGCATGTCTCAACTTGTAGGTCACTCCTTGAGTGTCTTTGAAAAGTCTTCTTTCGATTCTATTGTTCTAGAAAAACTTGTTATTACATAAAATCTTTAAAACATTGTAATATCTTTAATTTCAAAAAGTGTAGTCTTTAATTAGCAAAAACATTTGATTTTCATAAGGTAGTTTCCTTTCAAAAAGTTTCCCTGTAAAACAAGCATACACATTTCTTTCTCTTAGTGTATTTAAACTTACTAATTTAATTTCTAAAATTTTAATTTGAAGTGTACAAATCTATTTTTTAGATTAAGAAAACTCCTAGTTAGGTTTCCTAGACCCCTATTGTAGACAACCATGGACACCACCTAGGTTGACATAGAGATGACAATCTACTAAAGTGAAGAGGATGACAATGACCCGCATCACTTTTTTTCTCTGTTGTTGGGTACAAACAATTTTACTTCTAGGTGTTATTAGGGTACTATTGGGCAATCAAGCTAGTAGGTTTTTTTTGCAATTAATTTTTTGTTGTTGTGGATACACCTTTCTTCTACATGGTTAAGAAAAGATATTCACATGGTTGATTTACAACAAAGAACCCCCAACCCCACATATAAAAAATAATACCCACAAGGAAAATAATTTTAGGACAGGAACCTTAGAAACAATATCTTAGTGATTAAGACCAACCTAAACTTCTCAAAAAACCATAGAAGTTAAGCAACCAAGGGATCTTATTCCATAGGAACTAATGGAAAATGACAATGGATGAGATGAGAGAAGGGTATAAAGAGCATTTACTTACCCCATAAATTTAAACCCTAATGAAGAAGCCCCATGAAGAACATCTCCCCTTCTATATTACCCACTTTTAGAAGTATGTATTTTGAGGACCCTAACCAATTTCTTTTCAAATTTAGGGTCCTTTTCCAAACTTATGATTATAAAATAGACAACCAAAAGCTCAATTTGTTTCCTTCTAGACTAAAGGATTTATCCATGTATTGGTTCATGAGACTAACCTCCAAATCCATTAATTCATGGGATGAGATGGAAACAATATTTATAGATAGATCATACCGAGACTACTATTAGGTAAGGGATAGGAAGGAAGAGATTTTCTGCCTAAAATAAAAAGAGGATGGAAGAGTACCTAAACCAATTATTCTTTGTTCTATGGTAATGTGGGTATGTGATGAGTCCTAAACTTACTAAGACAATATTCTTGAGAGGCCTAGAAGAAGAACCTAGGTGGACCCAAGTGACCTTATTATGGATTTGGTTGGAATGATTGTTGATGTAGATATGAAGTTGTTGGATAATTTGATGTGGGTTGATAAGAGGTTTGTTGGTACCTCTATTTTTCAAGCCCCATAATTGTAAAATCTTGTTTGACTCATCAAAATTGTCCCAAGAGGTTCCTATGCATTTGTCTCATTTTGTGTATCCTGATGTCCTGATATGCCCCCTAAAATTTTTGTTGATTTTGAAATCTATGAGATCATTCAAAATATAGAATTTGCAGTTTAACTCCCATGGATCCAAAACCACTCTTAAACATCCTAACAATATATACATAAAATATAACTTAAATTATAAGAAAGTAAATGCGACTTATACTTAAATGTTATATTTTATGTATATATATGTGTGTTAGAGTCACTATTAATGTTGGGTTTGAGATAATATAACTAATCCCTTGGCAAGTTTGACACTCTTTCAAGAAGCAAAAAGCTGCCATGTGTCATGGCTTTAAGTCATAGAACTTTTCCTTGTCCCCCAGTCACGTCATTAATGCATTAAAGACACATATTTGAAGATGGAGGCAGATAATGTGTGGTAGATGGATTTAAACAGAGTCAACATGTTGTTTGAGTGCCAAGGGAGGTTGATGAGAATTAATGTTGGCAGGTCGTGGTAGATATTTAGCGCCCAAAAATGTAGTAGTATAGGGTGCACTATAAAAGCATGTAAAAAGAAGGGAAAGACATTGGTTTGGGAACCAATTGTCTAGTCTGGGAGCACCTAAGGAAGAGTTTTAGACATCAAACGAAGAAAAAGTCATTCTTGCAAGTGAAGGAATGTATTCAACATAGTGTAGGAAGGATTTGTAAGGTAGATTTGCATGTAATTGTATGCCTCCATGGGAATTTGTAATGATTTTGGCAAATGTATGATTGTAGTTGTATGTTTTCTCTTGCCACATTTGCTGGCATGATTGTAACTGAGGTTTGGAAGTGTGTGACAACATTCATGTTAATACAAGGCTTTGTATTTGCCATTCCTTTGTTGCATATGAATCTTTGTAGTTCTTTCTTGGATTACAAAGTATGTCCATCACATGAAAATCTATTTTTGAAATGTATGTGAATATATACTGTTGATCGTCTGTTGCATATTTTCCTTCCTCCTTGCATTCTATGACTCTGTTGCCCAATGGATTAGGCATCCGTCCATATTGTTGAAGGACCAAATAATCTTTTTCAATCAAATCCTCATGCTATTAGTTGTAGGAGTAGGAGTAGGTTTAGTTTTTAGATGCATGATGTTCATGATTTAATGCAATACACTGGGACAAATCTATGGCAATCTAAAATTATTTTAACTTTTTGTGAGTCATGTCATGCATGTTTGCATTTTGCCACTATGTAAGAAATATCAAATGAATATACTTTATGGGGATATCATAAATGCAGTGTATGGCTACATGTGAAAAATGTGTAATCAACTATATTGAGGTTTGTAGGTGGCTGGTTGATCTTGGTTTAGTGATAGTGTTTGGAACCAATTCAATGAGTTGGGTTTAGCAACCAGTTTTTAGTTGTTCATATGGTTGTCTAACCTTAGGGAACACCCTCCTGAGTCTCAGTCGAGCTCAAAGTGTAGGAGAGAAAACCCACTCTCGTCCATAGGCCCAGAATCATTATCAACCTGTTGATAAACCTATTTCCAATCATCTTGATGACACCCCTAGCCTAGGCGACTAGGTAATGTTTTAGGGTTTTGGATTGTGGTTATTTTAGGAACCAACAAGGTTGATGGATGAGAAATATATGGTGGTAATGTGGATTGAAGTGGAATAATTTTTTTAGAATGGATAAGGGTGGGAGTGAGTGAATGAGACTTGTCAATGTTAAAAATAAAGATTGTTGTGGATTGGAAAGCATGGGGACATTGATTGAATGTCCTAGAAGGGATGGTGACTCTTACAGAGTGTAATGAGGGTTGACCTTGATGTGGTTGTTGATGTGGATGAGATGATGAAGCATAATTGTGATGAGGTGGAGGAGGAGGCACACTACCACCTACTTGTTGATTGACGTGATAATTGGTGAAGTCATGGTTTGATTAAGCAAGACAATGGCCCCATGGATTTTCAAATGCAAGGGATCATGGTGAGTCATTGTGAATGAGGTTCTTGAGATTATCCATGTTGAAATGGCAAGAAAGCTTGTCTCCCACATCAATAAAGTGCTCAAGAAAGTCATCCTTGTGGTTATCTATGAAATTGTTGAATCTTGCATGTGTTCTTTTGTCATTAAGAAAGTATATAAAGCAAGGTGAGTATTGTGGTCAATTAACAAGATTTGTAGGCTCACCATATTCAAGTTGATTTATGAGACTTTTAGGGTCACTTGTATTGTTGAGATAGCTATGAGGCAAAGAGGGACCCTCTTGTGAGTTGTGGCCAAAACTAGAGCCAAAGGGGGTTTTTGTTGTAGGTATCCATGTTCTTTTTAGCTTGAGATCTAGTTATTGGAGGCATGAAATTATGGTGTGATTATGAATTATAATTTGAATGAGGTGGTTTTGACTATGGAAGATTTTGAAGGATTTGAAGTTGAGGTTATTATGGATTTGATTAGACTTGGGTTGACTTTGGATTGATTTAATTTGGAAGTTGATTGACCTTGATTAGGGTGCTAAGATGAATTGATGTGAACTGATATGGTTTATGGATTTGGGTGAAATGATTTATTTTAAGTGATGGATAATTAGGATCAAATTTCAAGAGCTTAGGGTGATGATTTGGGTTGAATGAGGTTGATTTCTATAGTTAAGATAGGCTATGTTCTTAAGCAAGAGTTGATTGGATTTTGATTTATGGATTAAGGTTCAAAGACTTTAGATAAGGGATTAGTTACGATTGGATAATTATACTTAGGATAGGCCAATTTCCTAAGCAAGTTTGGATTAAGGATGGTGGGTTTGATTTAAGGTCTTGATTTTTAATTTAGGATTTGATTGAAATGGATGAAAGTTGCATTAGGATTTGAAAATTTGAATGATGATTAGGTTTAAAGTTTTGAGGATGAGTAGTAGTTGGATTTCAAAACTAATCAAGATTCAAAATCAAAGAGGGTGATTTGATTCAGGGGTTTAAATAGATGGATGATTTTGGATTTAGGTTTATGGGTTTTCTAAAAATAGAATGCATATGCCAAAATAGGATGAAGGAATTATGGATGAAAATGCCAAAAGGCGTCAGGATGAACTACTAGCAACCTAGGATGGATGAGATGAAGTTTTAATAGATACGGCAATGTGTTAACAAGGATATTAAAACAAATATGGATATACTGGTTTTTGATAATTTTTGATATGGGTTAATTAAAGGAGTTTGATGTGGATTTTAAGATGTTGGAAGGATGATTTGACTCAGAAAATATATTAATGGCAAGGTCAAGGTGTAAGATCTCTAGCTTATAAATTTTGAATGTTTAATGTTTTAACCTTTGGTAAAAGAATTTTTGGTCTTTGTAAAAGTTGGATTTTAACTTGAGGTGTTCAAAGGTTTGTAAATGTTTTGGATTCAAAGGATATTAAGGGTGTCTCACAAAGAAGACATGTCAAGCACATGAATAACCTATTTTATTTAAGTAGGTGTATATACATTTGTAGGCACACCATTATGCCTTGTCTAATCATGGAGTGTAAATCCCATGATGAGGCATTGACCATTTTTTATCACCCAAGATCACTCAATGGTACAAGAGGAGAGCATACACAGCATGGTGCTAATCGCTAACTGATCATGCACTACAAACATATATGATTGATGGTCTTAGATCTAGGCTTTACAAGTTGCTAGGGAATGTCCTTAATATACCCAAGGGTATGAGATGCCAATGTCTGTGAATAAGAGTACCTCTATAAGATGTTGAAAATCAAGGTGAAACTACTACTATAAAACTTTAATTATGTGTGTTCAAAATTGAAAATTAGATTAATGAGTTTCAATTTACTGTGTAAGTAATTAGCACATTCAACCAATGTAGTTGTGAAGGAAATAAATCATAGAAGTTGACACATAATTTACGTGGAGAAACCCTTATGGGAAAAAACTCCACCTAAAGATATAATATGCATGTATTAAATCTTATAATCAACTTTAGATTTAATACTGAACTCTCTCTGAATTCCTTCAACTTCAAAAACATGTCATTAATTTCCACCAACTCAAGTTATCATTATATAGAAGCCATGGATCTCAAAATACAATTAATTGTACCCAATAACATGAGACAAATCCTCATGCAAAAACCAAGCACCCAATATAGTGAACTCCAAAGTTGCATAGTATAAATCATCTGTTAACTGCAAGTCTCAAACATGGGCACCCAAGTAGGGGCGGGTGCAAAAAGATGGGGGGCCAAAAAGTGGCCAACTTTTTAAAACTTTTTAAAAAGCAATAATGCACTAGCGTTATATGTGACTATAAAAAAAGCAACATTTTTGTCATTCTTCCATCTCTGTTTTCCTGCAAACCCGCAACCTGTAAACAAGGGAAAGCGCACTTGCATTATTAGAGGCCATATTGTCACCAAATTTTTGCTGATTCATCATCAAAATGCTGCCACGACGTTAGTGAGGCCGAAGGAGTAAGTTCTATTTGTTTTTTTGTGTGAATTTGTTACTAAATAGGTAGATTTAAGTGGTTTTTTGATGTAAATTTATTTAATTTACAGGAATTGATAATGCACCTCCTCCTCCTAAAAATCCTCAAAATCCTCCATCACCTGAACACCAAATACCTGCTGAAGAATAATCCCAACAACAAACACCTCCAGTCATTCCTCAATATGCCCCTAGAACACAAGAAAATTTAATAGGGAAAATTGAAAAAAATAAAAAATAAATTGAGGACATAATTACAAGGTTGAAAAAACCTACAACTTCAACCTTACATAGAGTCGCGCTTGCTCAATCTCTTGAATCTATGTTATCAAATGTAGATTCAATTAGCAAACAAATCTCTAGTTGGTTAGATAAGAGGAGAGAGTTTAGAGAGTTCTATGCAGACAAGTTATCTTATGAACAAGTCAAAAATGAAAAAAATACAAAATTTGACTTGTGTTCCCTTTTCACAAACCCATGACCAAATCAACCTCTACCCCTTACATGCAAGAGGTTCTCTATCCATTGGTGCAACAACCAAGCGATAAGGGACCATTTTGGGCAGAGGTGGTGGATAGTTTTTGACCATCCTACATGCAACAATGATGAGGTCTCATAATATTGTTTGAGGAAACTCTATTGTGAGTTTGTCCTCAATAAAGTGCCAAACTATTTTGATATGCAGGACTTCCATGGTAGAGGTGGGGGGTCAACACAGGATAGATAAGGGGCATGTGTTGACCCATAGCGGCCAGCAAGATGAGCACTCACTAGACTAGCCCATGAACACATGTCTATCCCTTCCGTTGTGAAGGAGAGTGCTGAGGTCGCGACACTACAGTCCATTACTTCCTTGACCCAGAGCATCATAGAGCATGCCAATCCTGCAGCACAACGTGAGCCGGAGGACACTTCAAGGAGTAGGGTTCCACCCCATACTGGACAGCCTAGGGTTATGACCCCACAGATAGTTAGGACGCAGGTGCGCAGGCTACATCTACAGTTAAGCAGATGGTGATGACAAAAGCCCTCCTGAATGAGACTTTCAACCTTGATACTCAGGTAAATGTTAATAAGTTCATTGAATTTAATTTATTAAAATTCATTTTTGAAAAGCAAGATTAACTAATTTAGTTTGATGATTGTAATGAAATTTTAGGGTCATAGCATTCATTCAGTTTTCAGCGGTTCTCCACCTCCATATTACACTACGACATGTATTGCTGAGGTATGTAACTAGTAAACAATTATAAATATTTTAAGTGAATAGCATTGTTATATGAATGGTATTCTAATATCTGATTTTAGATGTTGAATAGGTTAATCTTGGAGATTTTATAGTAACACTCGGGCCAGTGGAGGTGGAGTTCAAACCTTCACTCAGGTAATAAACTAAAGAGTTTAACTAATGAATTATACTTACTAGATTTTTGTAGTTTATATTCATATCATTGATTACATTGCATTGCACATCTTTCAAACTCAAAGCATTACTACATGTTTCATAACTAATAAGTAGATGTTGATAGATGATAAAATTTCAATTACAATATAGTTTTTTGAAACAATGCCTCAAAGAAATGTGGTCTCATGCAATGCCATGACAAGAAAATGCATAGACAAGGACATCACCATGAGACCACATTTCTTTGAGGCATTTTTTCAAATAGCTCACTACCTTGTCTATGCTACCACATTTTCCATACATGTCTACCAAAGCTTGTTGATCCCCTCTACACTATTCTTTGATAAATTCTCTCTAATAAACTCATCCAATTACCACCAATTAGACCCCTTGAAACAAATCTTCCCCTTTTAAAGACATACGATCCCAAAGGTTTTTTTAGTATCACCATGCCCTAGGACATGACACTAGAGAGGGGCACGAGCCTATGACATCTTATATAGCATATGATTGACTCCAACATCATCGAGGTTTTAGGTATTAATTATGGGGGCAACAACTCACCCCTAACCAAAATCTTAAAATCTACACTAACCCATTCCCCTACAAACTATGTCAATCCTATTTCCTCAATTTCTTCCATCGCTACTTTTGATCCAACATCTAACCCACCTAAGTCTAATGAGGACCCTTCCTTTAATACTACTATATTCTTTGAGATGATAGGCACGTTAGACATTCAACCTTATAATTAGATTATTGAATCCACTCCTACACCTGCCATCACCTTCTTGCTTGACAATGTGCCTACTGATGATTATAATGATCCTTTGTAGATTGAGGCACAAGTACACTATAAAATGATAGTTGAATCAAGGTGGATCTTTTGAGCCTTATTAATGCAGTTACAAAGGAACACTTATACATCACTAGGTTGCAAAGAGATTCTTATCCCCTTCAGATATCTCTTAGTGTACACATAATGACACTTCTATACCTACTTTTGGCTCCCTCACCCTGCTAATCTAGGTAGGACCTAAATGCCTAGATGTCTCATGTCATATCATCCCCACCTCAGACCACTATCTATTCTCTTAGGTCATCCTTGGCTCATTGCAATGTGGGTTGTCCCTAAACTGTCATCCACTAGTGCCTTAAATTCCCAATGATGGTTATGTCTTCACCATTTCTCATAGCCCATACCAACTAGTTGTTACCTTAAGACACTTCTCCTTAGATTATTTTTTGTCAATCCCTTCTGGTCCACCTCAACCTCATACCAATACCCTCTTTCACCTTTACCTATCTTATGCCTCTAAATGCATTGCTCCCCCCACCACACCACCTCTTTCTATTACTTCACCTACTCCACTAGCTATGCCCCTATCTTCCCCACCATATATCCACCTATTATTGCTTCACCTTCCTCATTGACTTCTATCTCCCCTCTAACACCCCTCCAAGATAAAGTAAAAGAAAAAATGTAGGACCTTTCCCCACCCACTTCTAAAAGTAGGCTAGGTAATAAACTTCCCCAACACTACACCTAACCTACTAACCAATCCATATCTACCCTACCTATTTTCATAATCTACCCCTACTAGACATTCCAGACCCAGTTTGCTTCTAACCCACCCCCTAACAAACCTCAAGACAAAGAAAATGATAAGAAAATTTTAAAATAAGGTTTTTCTTGTCCTATTTTTCCTCCCTCCTATTATCCCACAAACTTTTGATATTCCTCCTTCCTGCAAACCCATAAACTTGCCTAATGTCTATGTGATTTCTAGTGCCATTCTTGTATCCTTTATTTTGCCCCTCATTCCCATCACCAATCTTTTCCTGAGATATTAAAACCCTCTAGCTTAGGCATTGTCCTACCTCCATCACTACCAAACAAACAAAAATTTGAGCACTACTCTACCTCACCCTACCACCAACCTAAACCTAAACTAACACCTTCACTCCCTCTCTAACTTCTTCTACATCTACTATCTCTCTAATTGAGGTGGCTCCTCTTCTAAATCCTCATTATCCTAGTATGCTCATGTCTACTGGAATCACAGAGGAACATAGATTAGTGGAATATTCTCTACCTGAGCCATCAACCCATGCAGTTGGTGGGTGTCTCTTTGACTTAATTGTTTATTTTCACATGTTATCAGTAATATTCACTCGTTCAGTGACCATCATTCCCTATATATACATTCAGGAGGGCACTGATCTTGTTGCATCTAAAAAATGTCCCCTTTCTACTTCTCTTGATGCTACTATGGTCCCTCCTTTGTACACCCTTATACCACACAATAGTCATGAATCCTCATATGACCATGATTGGGATAAGGATGACTTATTGGATGAGGATTTCAATGAGGAGGCATTGTATCTTCATCTAATTTGTATATATGCATGTGACTTGTGTGCTTTATTGTGTGTACTTCCATGTTTAGGTGAATGTGTATGTATGTTAGGAGCCATGACCTGCATCACTATTCTAGTTTTCGTAATTGAATAATGTTGTTTTATTTTCAGATGATGCAGATGAAGACACCTCCTGATGTTCATATGGCAATGAAGCATGGTGTGTCTTCCGTAATTGATAGCTCCATGCCTTTAACAGGGGTATGAGGTAGATTAGTAAATTTCAAATTACATTCGTTGTTATAGTTGTTTATTATTGAAAAATCAAATGATTATTGATTTGAAGTTTAATTTCTATCTGGATGCTTTCTATAGGACATTACAATGCCACAACCTGATCCTACTACTGTGGCAAATGAGGAGAGAGATTATTTGGCAGCGGTAAGTGATTATTTTGTTAAATGTTTCATTTTTTATAATGTAATTTCTATATATTAATGTCTATACTTTTTATTGTAACAACTACAACTCCATGATGAACTAAATAGGAGAAGCCCTCGGGTTCGAAGTAGACCACTCTCATATGCGTCTCCATCCCCTCGAAGATAAAAGGCCGCCCATTATCTATTTTCTTCACCTAGAGGGGAATGACTTTTTATTGGGTTCCTTTGTTGTATGCCTATATGGCATTTGTGGACATATAATTTGTATTGCATATAGTTGACATTGTATGCCTATATGGCTATTTTGTATATATGTTATACTTATATTGACATATATTGATGTATGCCTATATGGATATTTGGTTAATACACATCTTTTTTGTTGATATAGTCATTATTTACATTATAAATCCATGTGCATGCTTCATGCTACCATTCACGTGTATGCTTCATGCTTCTTGTGTATACTTCACATGTTCACGTGTATGATTCATACTTCCTGTGTATACTTCATGTTTTCACGTGTATGCTTCATTCTTCCTATGTAGACTTCATGTATTACATGTATTTACATGTATGCTTCATGCTTCCTGTGTATACTTCACGTATTACGTGTATTCACGTGTATGCCTCATACTTCATGTATTAGGTTGATAAGCACTAACATAAAAGGGAGAGCAATTTATCATTGAGAAAGACATCCATAACATCCTTGAAGAATACAATTAAGAATACAACCTTAGGCAATATTGCAAATAAATGAATTTAGGTTCTCACGAATAGTGATGATATGTTTTAGGTTCTGACATTTCAAAGGCGAAAAGTTGTGACCCTTCGAATAGGAAAGACCACCCTTTTATAATGAAAGGCGGTGACCATGCCTAGCATAGATGTACCCAACTAGACGTGTTGGTGATAATGGTTTGGCCCCATGAAGAACAAAACAAAAAGTAGCCTACCTTGCAACTTTACACTATATGCATTTGACAATTTTTGGAGCATCAAAAAAACTTTCACCACGGGCAAATGCCTCAGAGATATCAAAAAATAAGAGAGGCTATTGTAGAGGGGCCCTATGTGATCCTGTAGCCTCAGATAAAATATTTTTAAGTGACATTGTTTTCGAGTAACAACTCGTCAAAGATTGTTGCCTTTTTACACTTTGGACTCTTAAGGGGTATCATCGGTACAATGTAGCTCAGACTGTTTCGGCATTTGGGTATGAAACAAGACCATGCCTAGCCTAAACGTACCCATCCGGATGCATTGGAACTGTTGGTTTAGTTGCATAAGGAGTAGAATGAAAGTTACACCCCTTTGCAACTTTACACTGCATGCATTTGACACTTTTTCCATCAACTGAAAACTGGACACCATAGGCAAACGCCTCAGAGACATCAAAAAATGAGAGAGGTTATTGTAGAGGGGCCCTACATGATCCTATAACATTGGATGGATTGTTTATAAGTGACATGCTTTATGAGTAACAACTCGTCAAAGATTATTGCCTTTTTGCACTTTGGACTCTTAAGGGATATCATCGGTATAATGTAGCTCAGACTGTTTCGACATGTTTAGGTGTGAAAAAGGACCATGCCTAGCCTAAATGTACCCATTTGGATGTGTAAAAACTGTCATTTTGGTTGCACAATGAGCAGAACGAATGTTACACTCCTTTGCAACTTTACACTACATGCATTTGACACTTTTCCATCAACTGAAAACTAGACACCACGAGTAAATGCCTCAGAGATATAAAAAACTGAGAGAGGTTATTGTAGAGGGGCCCTATATGATCTCGTATCCTTAGATGAAATGTTTCTAAATAACATGGTTTCTAAGTAGTAGCTCATCAAAGATTGTTGCCTTTTTGCACTTTGGTCTCTTCAGGGATATCATCGGTACGATGTAGCTCAGACCATTTCGGCATGTTTGGGTGCGAAATAGGACCATGCCTAACCTAAACGTACCCATCCAGATGCATTGGAACTATTGGTTTGGTTGCACGAGGAGTAGAATGAAATTTACACCCCTTTGCAACTTTACATTGCATTCATCTGACACTTTTTCCATAAATTGAAAATTAGACACCACGGACAAACGCCTTAGAGATATCAAAAGCCAAGAGAGGTTATTGTAGAGGGGCCCTACATGATCCTGTAGCCTCAGATGGATTATTTCTAAGTGACATGCTTTTTGAGTAACAACTCGTCAAAGATTGCTACATTTTTGTACTTTGGACTCTTAAGGGATATCACCAGTATAATGTAGCTCAGATTGTTTTGACATGTTTGGGTGAAAAACATGACCATGCCTAGCCTAAACGTACCCATACGGATTCGTTGGAATTGTTAGTTTGGTCACACAAGGAGTAGAATGAAAGTTACACCCCTTTGCAACTTTACACTGCATGCATCTGGCACTTTTTCAATCAACTAAAAACTGGACACCATGGGCAAATACCTCAAAGATATCAAAAACTGAGAGAGGTTATTGTAGAGGGGTCCTACATGATCCTGTATCCTTAGACAAAATATTTCTAAGTGACACGGTTTCTAAGTAACAGACCGTCAAAGATTGTTGCCTTTTTGCACTTTGGTCTCTTAAGGGATATCACCGGTACAATGTAGCTCAGACTGTTTTAGCATGTTTGGGTGTGAAACAAGACCATGCCTAGCCTAAACATACCTATTTAGATGTGTTAGAACTGTTGGTTTGGTCACATGAGGAGTATAATGAAAGTTACACCCCTTTGCAACTTTACATTGCACGCATTTGACACTTTTTCCATCAACTGAAAACTGGACACCATAGGCAAACGCCTCAGACGTGTCAAAAACTGAGAGAGGTTATTGTAGAGTGGCCCTACATGATCTTGTAGCCTTAGATGGATTATTTCTAATTGATATGCTTTCTGAGTAACAACTCATCAAAGATTGCTGCCTTTTTACACTTTGGCCTCTTAAGGGCTATTACCTGTTAACACCCCCCGTTATTCCTTTTCATGATCATGTTTTAGGTGAAATTATGGTTGAGAAAGGGTCTCCCAAGTTTGATCTAGGGCTGTAAAGGTTAAGTTTGCAAATTGAGGTCTCCAGATGGTCAAATGGTGAAACCATAAATATGCATATAATCTGCCCAATATTCACTGTATATGTGTAAAAATGCAGCAGCAAAAAAAAGACAAACATGTGTCAACTTGGAACCAAAACATATGTAAACTTGAAATATAGAAATGAAAGGTCTAACTATCAACTGTAATACATTAATATCAATAACATGACTTTACAAAATCAATGTGCATACTTATAAATTATTCCAACGAACCATTTGGGTTTTCTCTACTCTTTATTGTGTCAAGTATTGCCTCATGGTCAGACTCACGCACCTTCCACAAGGTCTTGTTCAAAGGTCTACCCTGATATTGTATCAAATGAACATTGGATGCAATGATAAGGTTCAAGTAATGAAGAATCTTTTGATGCATGTCAAAGACCTGAAACAATCAAACATTAACACTCTTATGTGGGTACCTTCTAAGCCATGTTCCAGTAACAACCACTGAGCTTGTAGGGTATTCGATGTTTTCTCCATTTGTAAATGGGGCCTCCAATTTCTTTTTGGCCTCAACACAATGACACAAGTAATAATCCATTCCCTCTTCATTGTCTTCATTTGTAAGAATTGCATAAACATGCCCTACATTGATATGTGCAACAAATTAGATGAAATTAGTCAACATTACAAAAATGCTACAAAGTAAGATAACATTAAGAATTTCAAAAACTATGCAAGTAGATATATTACTTGGTTGAACTAGATCTGATATGTGGTCAAAGTCAATCGATGATTCCATCTGTGTCAGTTCCAGTGCCGTCGGGGGTTAATATGTGTCAAGTGGCCTAAGATAACTTAACCACCATTCATCAACCCACTCCTTGGACTCACACTCATTCTAGGCTTGAATTATACATGAAGAATAAAAGCATGCCATCTTTCATGTATGGATACTCCATGAACCTGCATTTGAGCTTCTAAAAGAGTGTAGCTCACTTGATCCTGTAAGTGTACAATAATCCTCATATGGTGAAATGTTAGTATCATCTATCAACCAAAAAAATCTACGAACTAAAGACTTACCTTCATTACTTGGACCCATCGAAGCATTACACTACTCGATGATTGATTTTGCATCTGTCAACTTTGCATTGTCTTTATACTTTAACTCTTCTCGTGGTATGGCTCTTTTGATACATGCTCCTGCACCATCATGCTCCCCCTTTCCATGTCTGATGTCACAAAAGTCCCACATATGCTGAACACCTGTAATATTATGCATCATGCTCAGCTAATAGAACATCCACGAGTTCTTGAATTGTGATGTACAATTATCTGACCATATGATATGCTGACTAAATGATATGCCCCTTCTAGCCAAATCATTGTAGAACACTTGGAAGCAACCTTGTACAAACTTTGTAGAATGCGTGCGATCATCACTAATATAAAAATGATACTCCCTTATGATCTTTCAGTCATCCTCTGTACTATCATTCGCATGAATGAATGCAATGTGCATAAATATAGAAACCTGTGTGGAGTTGTAATATTGTTATTGCATCTCACGCTGTGGCTGTAGAGTGTAGTTCTCTACAAAGTCAATGACTGCTACCAAGTGGAAATGTGTCCTTGCATATCTTAATTTGTAAGTCCAACCATCGAGCTCTATGGGTATGCCTTGCATACTCATACACTATACTATCACAAAATGTAGACATAAACTAATACACTGGAATCTTTTGAATAACCAAATCACACCTCTTTGCTTCTTTACCATCTTTTGTATTGTAGGCCACTGTTTTATACTTGTCGAACTCTACTAGTTCATTTCCAATAGCATGTGTGCTTTCCATATGTTCACATATTGGCATACGTTGCAAGCCACCGCAATGCTGACGTGCCATCCAAGCATAATTTCCTTTAGAATATTTGACCTTCCTCTCTTTCACATAAAATTGTTGATATGAAGTCTCTTGAAGATGTTGGTGGGGCATGTATGCCACAATCTTGTAAAACATTGTTAGTATGCAAATCTAAATGTATAGACCGATAAACATCAAAATGGTTATAAAATTCAATATGTAATCTACAACAACAAGTAGTGTGTGTGTGATTTATTTTGACATAGAAAGGTTTTAGCATTTCAAAATATCTTTGACAAAATTTAATTTGAGGATACATCTCTAGAAATTTACCAAAAAACTATGTTTGAGTCATATCTAAAAAATGCTTTGGATGTGGCTCATGGTTTCAACTACCGATTCTCCTTCTTACCACATCCCTTTGATTCGGAGATACCCTTGTGTAATTCTTCCAAAAGTCTTCAGTTAGTGATCTCAATGCTTCAACAATTGGTTTATTTTTTCGTGGTAGTCTCCCTCAGAATGCCCATAATTCATTGACATTGGTGTCCTCGATTCTTTGGCACCTTCCAACGACTCTTGATAAAGTTTTTCTATTAATTCTCAATGCTTGATTCATCTTTCTAATGAGATGAGATTTCCTCGTTTGATTACCATGAAAGATGCTCTAAATGCATAAACAAGACCTGGGAGATAAACCTTAAGAGGGAAAAGCCCCCAAGGGGACATTTTCTGACGTAACATCTACTAAAGCTCAGAATTCTTGACATTTTACTAGAATCCTTCACCAAACTAGTTGTGAGCTCCCTGTTATATGCTTCCATGGAGGGTGAATCCCCAATGATATTTCTTTTATTTGCTAGATACTAAGCCCAATCAAAATCTATAGAACTTCTGTGAGAAATAAACTTGTCCCCCTATAATGAAAAACCAATGATGATCTCAACATCAATTAAAAAAACATTAAATGTGATATATTTCTTAAGAAATTGAAGAGAAATGTAATGCATACATTTTGTGTTGGAGTTGATGATTGCTTTCGCAGAGGATGGTTGATCTTAGCCCTTCTAGAAGGATTCCTAATGCTTTGTGCTTGAGGTGATCTAAATGCCTTCTTCATTGTTTTGAATTGAAATAAAACCTATAATTCACAACAACAAAACAAAACACAAAACAACCAAAAATACAAACAAACAAGGACGTGCCAAAAAAAATTACAATAAAGAAGTACTAAATATGTTATCAGGTTGCTGATGTATGTTAATTGTTTGCACAAGTTTACAACAATGTTGTTTGAATCCCTATCGTTGGTGGTGGGAGTGCTTGTATTTCTATTTGTTTGGGCAATGTGAAATGGAATTGGGGATTGTTCAATCCCCCTGGAGTGTTAACCTATAGTTGTCATTTATGTTCTCAGTTCTGCATTATTTTTAATTCATTTTAATTTTTTGCCAAACGCATCTGGCCAAGAATCAACCTTCTAGATTGGGGAAGCTATTTGTAGCAAGAAATACGTGAGATTATTGAATTTCAAATAGAAAAATCAGTTTGCCATCAAGTAAACAGATTCAAATAGAAAGTCAATACTTAGAACTAGCTACTATTGCTCTTTCTCAGAGAAATTTACGAAAAGAAAAAGCAAATTCGCAATTGAAGATAACAGTGAAAAATACCATATTAATTGTAATTATTTCCAATGTTTTGTATCTTACAAAATGATGTGGCAGTTTCTCAACAACCAAAAAAACATACCATGGATATGGCATAACCATTATTGAATATTGATACTAATTTCCCAAACATAAGAAGCAAATATGTCTTTTGTTCATTTGTTTCTATCCATCCTCTTTCTTTGTGTCCTCTTTCTATGACACACTATTCTAATTGTGGGTGTTGATTGTTCATCACATTGAACACCCTCCTGATGATTCTTGTCTCCCACTTGTTGAAACTCAAGGATGGTTTCCTACCGAGGTTTAGGAATGACAATCAAATAATTGTGTGCAACAAACAATTCATCATGTTCCTCTAGCTCCTCTTCATGCTCACTACATGATGAGTTTGATTGTTGGGCTTCCTATACACAACACAATTTAACTCATTAAAATAACATATCAGAACTTATTTTCTTGCTTCAAAGCATATAATTTAATAAACCATGAAAATCTATATTTTTCTCTATGTAAACTGATAGTTATTAATCTTGTAGCAACTCATCACAATTTTAGCTTTTCTTGTTTCATTTCTCTATGCAAAAAAGAAACTATTGTAATTCTAGGTGTATCTGTCTAGATTAATATCTGTATCATTTACTTTGCAATGGAAATGAAGGAAAAATATGAAATTTTATTATAGCCCATCATGCAAAGAACTTACCTCAGATTCATGACAAAATAGAATCGGAAGCACCCATAGGCACATTCTTAAAGAAACACATAATGACAAAATATTAATTAGAGAACATATGCAAGTGATATTAGTAACATAAGCCAAATTCACTGGCACATGAACAATAACATACATAATTTTCATTATGTTTCAATACATAAGAAAAACATAAACAATGCTCAACTTCCAAAGTTTTTTTAGCTTTATGGTATTGTGTTTCTTTTGCCTATGTGTCATTTGTATAAAGTGCATAGGTGTTGATTGCGTAAAACTTCCAAACACAAAAGTGTCTTTCAAATAAATTGTTAAAAAAGTAAAAAAATAAAATAAAACAACTTATCCAATTGAAAAAAATTGCAAGCTATATTAATTGACATTACAAACATCCACTAATAGAACACTCAAAACATTCAAATTACTTAATTTCCATTACATTTTGTGTGCAATTAAAAACACAATACTTAACCTGTAAAGAGTTAAGTATATTGTATTGAATCCTCACAACCATCTTAAAGTGAACATGATGATCAAACAATGTCATTCTCACATGAAATGTCCTCATCTGATGGCATAAATGCACCATCATTAAGGGGCCCTAAATCCACAAATAAATTAATACCATAGTTTTCATGGTCTTCTTCACCTTTAGCTACAGGTAAATGAAAATCAATAAATTCATCATCTTCATGGACTTGATGCCCACGTGGTTGCTCATATCCTTCAAACACTTCAATAAACTTGTCATGATCTTCATCTTGGTCATACACATCATTGATAATATAAAGTTTTCATCATCTCTGTCTTGGCCATCTATGTCTTCAACATGGACTTCTACATCTTCAAGTAAATCATGGTCCTCTACATCTTAAACAAATGTTACTCTTTGTCCTCTTGGATCATAATCAATCACGAATGACCAACTAGGTTGTTCTAAATTTGGAATGAGAAATATCTGGTCACATTGATTTGGAAACACATAAGGTTTAGAAGTGGCTTCAAACCTAGATGTATTGATCATATGGAATCTATTCTTGTGCAGCAATATAGTTTCATCTTCACCCACTTTGATAAGCTTGTACCATTGAACATGAAAAATAACTTTCTTAAAAGATATAACATCAAGCTCTATAATATCCTCCAACACTCCATAATAGTGAAGTGTGCTTGTGATTGGTTGTCTATCATTTGCATGTGAACAACATTCCACCTCAAATGATACTGAAATTCTACAATCATAAGTTTGTCTCTTGTCACCAACCTTTTTGATGCGAAAATGATGACAGAAATTCGACATTCCTTTGTAATATGTTACCTAAATTCATATAAATATTAACTAATTAGATTCAAGGATAAAAAAGTTGAAAGACAAATCACTAAATACCTCAAATATGTTAATATATATATGTATCACCTCCCCATTTCTAGATCATTTAACAAAAATTAGTTGTTGTTGAGTCACTCTATTCTTCCCCTTTGTTGCCTCTTATTTAATATTGGTCTTTAGCCAATTCCATGAGCATCTATCTGGCCAATTTCTTTTATGTCTTGCAGGAAGTCCTCGAGCAAGGTTTTGACCATGTCTATTATATACATTGGACCATGCCTTTTCATCCTTTAATTTCTTTTGTTCAGTGTACTTGTCCATCCATTCCAACATAAAGTTAGAATTGTATGCAACATACAAATGTAATGACTCCCACTCCTTAGCATCTACAATGAAAAATAGAATTGTTTAATGAAATAATAATTATTTAAATCTATGTCTTATAAAATTTAAGATAAAAACAATTACTTCAAACATTTTTGTATACCTTTTATCCTCTTTGAAGTCCCTTGACCCTCTAATTTTTCTCTTTCAAATGATTGAGGTTGGTTATAATCCCATAATCAAGGAGCTTCAAGATGCAATTCAGGTAAGTACTCACTCAAATGAACCATTATCTAGAAAACCATGTACCCCTCAACCATGGACCCTTCCGGTCGAGCCTTTTGCCTCACAAATTTTTTTAGAACCTTCATATATCTCTCCACGAGCCACATTGTTTGAATATGGATAGGACCACACTGTTCAATCTCTTCTACTAAGTGTACAAGGTAGTGCTCTTGAGAATTGAAGAAGCTCAGAGGGAAGTACATTTGAATATCACACATCAAAAGTGGAACATTCCTCTTCCAATAATTCAATTCATCCTAATGTATCTCTTTAGATGAAACCCACCTACAAATATTAATGTGTATTATAATAAAGACTTATTATTTGTTCAAAACTAAAGGTATAAACGTATATAAAGACATTACCAATAATGCACTTCAAAGGATAAGAATCATGGAAGAGTATGCATGATAGATTCAAAATACCTAAAATATTTGGATAATTTGTAAATAGTTAACATGACATCACAGTCAAAGGTGCTTGGTATTTCTGCGGGCAACACATGCTACATGACCATTAACAAAAACAAATGTTAAAATATGCATGAACTTCTGTTATCACCAAGATATACAAATTTCTAATTATGTTGCCAACAAATTTGACATTCTACAAAGTTACCTTTATCTAGTTGTGCCAATCATGTGTTTTTAGCCCTGAGAACTCTGACCCATCTCTTGTGAATAAGTTTTTTAATGTCACACCAAAACCAAAAGGAAATCTTATGTTTTTCATTGTATCAATGATTTTTTCTTTCTCCTTTGACGTAAAAATCCATGGAACATGAACAAATGAGTTGTTTTCATGCAACCACATGTTCGACATGATATTGGCAACTTGGAGGTCCTTTCATAAATTTATTTGTGCTTCAAGGTTGGTTCCATTTAGATGTTTCCACAAACACTCTACCACATTTTTCCCGATGTGCATAGTATCAAATAGTGGGCTATTGGCAAGTTCTCATAATATTGTAATTTGTAGAAAATGGAGTCTTTTCATTCCTAGTGGAGAGCCTGTCCCTTCTTTTTTGTCATATAGTGCTTTCCACCTAGCAGGGTTCATCCTTCTTGGCTTCCTCATTTCCACTTCCTTTCCATTGAACTTGTTTTTCTCACACACTCGATAGCGATGATTTTGTGATAAAAATTGTCTATACTCATCATACACAGTTTTATTGAGATCCTTTGACTGCCTATACAATGTTTTCGGCCCACATGATGGACAACCATGTTTCCCCTTTGTTTGTAGCCCTTAAATAAGGATGTAAACCATATTTAGTAAATGGTAAAATGAATAAAACAATTACAAATGTAATTTATAATATATTACCACAACAAATAGAGAGTCCCGGGGCATCATGAATTGTCCAGATAAGGATCACATGAAAGAGGAAGTTTCTATCGTTGATAGGTCTTGATACATTGTACATATTTACACCATCCCATAATTCATGAATCTCATCAATGAGGGGCTCCATGTATACATCCATATCCTTTACCTGATACTTCCCTAAGTAAACAAAATATCTATATTAGGGTTTAACTGAGTTGACATTTTTTTATATAATCTTCAAGAAAGCATTGCATTAGCATGTTCTAGTACCTGGTATGATATGAGTTAACATTGCATGCTCCTTTTTCATTGCCATTCAAGGGGGAAGATTGTTGTTAATAATTAAAACTGGGCAAACATAATATGATGTTCTAAGATCTCCAAAAGGATTGACACCATCCATTGCTAGCGAAATTCTTGCATTCCTTGACTCATTTCTTAAATGTGGCCATTTTTCCTCAATCTCTTTCCAATGTTTTCTATCTACAACCATATGCATGACACCATCTTGGTGTTAGGAATTGCATGCAGAAGATATCAATTAAATGCAAATAAAGATTAAACAGAGGAATGAAAATACATAGAAATAATAACAACAACTTGCATCACATTCAATTGTGAAAACCTTATTGAAATCAGGTAACACTAAGACATGGAATTTAGCAAATTTCTATTACAGACTCTCAAATCTCCTATCTGCTTCTCTCGTCCACACAAACTTCACCTTGCAACCACCCTTGATGGTTTCTAGCATAGGTGCACATATGCCACTATAGTTCTTAATGAATTTCCTATAGAATGTGGCCAAACCATGGAAACTCCTTACCTCCTCTGCTGTCTTAAGTGTGGGCCAATTTAGAATAGCCTCCACCTTTGAAGGATCCATCTTTAGATCACCTTTGGAAATGACAAAACCCAAGTAGATCAACTCTTGTTTCATGAAATCACATTTGTCCAAGTTTATCAATAGCTTCTGGTCTTTTAGCCTCTTCAAGACTATCTCTATATGTTTCAAATGCGCTTCTTTACTTTGACTGAATATCAAAATGTCATCTAGGTATACTACCACAAACTTACCTATGAAATCCTACAATACTTCATTCATTAGCCTCATGAAAGTGCTAGGAGCATTAGACATACCAAAAGGCAATACAATCCATTCATATAACCCTTCATTGGTTTTGAATGCTATTTTCCATTCATCACCTTCTCTTATCCTTATCTGATGGTACCCACTCTTCAAGTCTATCTTAGAGAAATAGGTAGCACCCCCCAAATAGTCCATTAGGTCTTCAATTCTAGGAATAGGAAACCTGTATCTGATGGTTATCCTATTTATTTCCCTACAATCAGTACACAATCTCCATTTCCCATCTTTCTTTGGTGCCAAAATAGTGGGGACTGCACATGGACTCAAACTCTTTCTTATTAACCCCTTGTCTAAAAGTTCCTCATTCTGCTGAGGGGTCATCTTATAGGATGCCTTATTGGGAAGTACAGCTCCCGGTATGAGATCAATCTGATGGCTGATATCTCTAATAGGTGGTAGTGAGTCTGGTATATCTGCTACAATTACTTCCTTATAACTCTCAAGTAGTTCTCTGACCTCCTTAGGTCCTATCTCTCTCATATTTTCGCTTTTCTTCTCCTTAGGTTTCACAACTAGAGCAAAACCTACTCCACCTGATTTTTCTACTGTTTGAAGGAACTCCTTTTCTCCTACCAGCATTACACTAGACCCTACATGCTATGGATCCTCTTTTACCGATGACTGTATCCTATAAGTCACACCATCCTTTTGGAATGAGTAAGCATTCTTTTCTCCATCATGATGAGCCTTTCTGTCAAACTACCATGGTCTGCCCAACAGAAGATGGCAAGCATCCATTGGAAGGATGTCACACAAAATCTTGTCTCTATACCCCCCAATACTAAATTCTACCCATGCTTGTTCATTGATGACTATATGCTATCCCTTGTTTAACCAATTGACCCTATATGGACAGCTATGGGGTATCTTTTCTAATTTTAATTTATCTACTGCTTCCAAAGATATAATATTGTCAGTAGAACCAGAGTCAATAATAACTTTACAAACCTTACCTTGGATCTTGCAGTTGACTCTAAACAAAGCTCTTCTTTGTGACGGTTCAGTCTGCACTAGTTCTTTGAGCAGTGTCCTCTTGATCATCAGATTTTCTCCCATTTCTGATGTCAAATTCACTTCAGGGGATGTCACACTCCCCGCATCCTCTTGAGTCAATGTGGTTCTTCTCTCATTACCATGAGAAGTTGAGGCCTTCTCTGGACACTTATATGCCGGGTGCCCTATCTGATTGCAGTTATAACATCTCATGTTGGAGAACTTAGATCCTCTACCTGATCCATTTGTCCCACCTCTTTCATTAGGCCTTCTTCCTCGGTAGCCTCCTCTGCTACTTGAGTCCCCAACTTGCTCTCCTTGGCTAGACTCACCATTAGGCCTCTGGTTAGGACTTCTTCCTCCAAAACTACCTCTGCCTCTAAAATTTTTGCCACCTTTTCCTCTACCTTGTTGCTCACCTTTCCTCTGCAGCTTCTCTTCAGCTCTTAATGGTACTTGAAAGCATTTTTCCATGGTTTTAGGGGTCAATAAACTTATCTCATCTTGAATATTGAACCTCAGACCATTTAGATACCTTGCTACCTTGGCTTTTTCATCCTCCATGTACCCACAACGAAGAGTGTATTTGTGAAACTAGCCACATCCATATCTTTTTGCTCAAGGTTCTGCATTTTCCTGTAAATCTGCACCTTGTAGTCAGATGGAAGGAACTGGGACTTGATCTTCTCCAGCATTGTGCTCCATGAAGAGATCATAATCTTCCTATTCTCTTCCCTCTCTCCTTGGGTGTAATTCCACCATGTAAGGGCAGCACCTTTGAGTTTAGTTTTTGTAAACTTAACTCTCTTACTTTTAGGAACTTCTTTGTACTCAAAATAGTTGTTTAGAGCCTCAATCCATTCCATGACTTCCTCAGCATTCATCTTTCCCCTGAATATGGGGATATCTATCTGAGCCTCTGAAGAGTCCTTGCCAATAGCCTTAATGGCTTCTAGGAAATGCTTTTGATCAGCCAATATCTCTGCCTCTTCTTGTTCCTCTTCTTCTTATTCCATGTTCTCTTTTTCTTCATCTGAACCTTCCTCTATCCTTTTTCCTATCTTCAGTGTCTTTAGTTCTGCTTGGAGTGCTTCCTTGACTCCAGTCTTGATCATCTCTTCCATCTCCTTAAATTTCTTGACCACTTTGGTGGTCATCCCCTTTGGAGGCATATTGCTAGCCTCTCCTTCGCTCTCCTCTGCTGATATATACCAGATCAACCACATAACCTTTTATGGCTATGATACCAATATGTTGAGGAGTGCACAACAAAAATCGCAGACCAGGTCCCTATTTCCTCACAGTCAGCAAGACTAAACAAATGAGCCACCGATACATCTCCATTGGTTAGACAACCATTGTCAGAAAGACTTTCTTAAGTCTCTTCGTGATCAAACTCACCCCGATAGCTCAACTTCAGAGAGACTTACTTCTATCGGCCAAGTCTTTCATCCTTCTGACAATGCCTGATGACAGTTAAGTTCCGCCTCGTCTCAACCGTGACGGCTTCCACACCGGTTGGATGTGACCTTATCGACGAGACCCTTCCTGTCGGTGAAACTCTTAACTTGTCTCCTGATGCGCTGATGAACCAACACCCTCGGCGAGACTTGCTTTGTCAGTGGGACTTACTCCAGAGCTGCCGATATGCCGATCACTCCGATGTCACCTTTGACCTTCTCTCATCGGCATGACAATTACTATTGGCCACACTAGGATTTACTTCACTGATACGCCGATGCACAGTTTACCTTCTCCCTAACCCTAGCACATGGAGATGCTAGGTCAACCTACTGTGTGACACACACTATTTGGATCCTCTATGCCGCCAAACAATGAAACAAAGCAGAAAACAAAAACAGATATTTGTACAATGAAGCCATTCCACTGATTTGAACAGAAATCTTACCAGTGGAATGCTTCACATCGACATATTGTAACAATGGAAAGCACAGGAAGAATGGAAATCTACAGCTATACAATTTGTAGTTACAGGAAATAGAAATCAAATTGACGGAATAGAATTGTTCTATTTCTCCTTAGCACAATACACAATTACATTCCTCTCCTCTACGATCTGATTACCAATCCCTATTTGGTTCATTCCTCTAGGCTTATAAACTCACCCTGAGGAAAACCAACCGATTCTAAATGACTGGGAGAAAAACCAGCCGATTCCAAGCGGTTGGGAGACCAACCGTCTTAAGACTAACAATTTGACAAAAGTGACCTAAGTCACTTTGGGACTTACAAACAGAAATGAAAATGCATTGGTCAAATAGACCTTATTACAACACAAAACATGATTTTCTAGGTGCTTCTGCACCAGTTTTTAACATCTTTTTGCATTTTAAGGCCTCTACCTATTATGGTCATGCTCTATCTGAATACATGCACCAAATAATGTAGAATGTGGAGGGTTTGTTTAGTTTGGAAGCTAGGGTTTCAACCCCTCATGCACAAAAATCCTTCACACTGCCACGACCATCTTCTTCCACTGTTATCTCTTTCTGTTTATGACTATAAATGAAGAAGAGAAACAAGGGTTTGATCTTTCTGTACCTTCAAGGTTTCAAACTGTTATGGCCACTCTCTTGTATTTTTCACTGCTCTTTCTTTTTACCTGTAAGTGTAAAAGAAACTTGAGGGTTTGAGATCTTTGAAAGACCTTGATCATCCTGTATATGGGTACACACTTATCATGAAAAATGCTACTTTTCTATAATGAATATGACTGTATTTCTCTTTTATTTGAGTCTTCTTGACCGTGGGTACAAAAAATAGCACTAGGGTTTGATTTTCTGTCAAACAGGTTTACTCTTTATCATAACAGTCTCTCTTTCTGTAGAGCAATAACATTAAGAGTCTGAGGTGTTAATATCTATGGAGTTTCTTTCTTTGCTTTCATAACACCTTCTGACTATCAAGTCATTAGTGATGATGATACACCTTTGCTATCTGTCTTCACTGTAGCTACTTGGCATAAGCAAGTCTTTATATTCTGTATGACAACAAATCATTTAATATTCTGTAGCATTCATTGTTATCATCTAATATTCTGTAGCATACATTAGCACCTCTGTGAGACTCTACTATAGCATAGATGGTCTCTTTATTTGTTTGCATATGATAACTTGTACTCTTCAACTTGCAAACTATAGTATGATGAACTTTTGTCATGTGGCATAATTTCTGACTGGGTACTGTCTTTGTTGCAACTGGAT
This sequence comes from Cunninghamia lanceolata, assembly GCA_027924645.1. Lineage (NCBI taxonomy): Eukaryota > Viridiplantae > Streptophyta > Pinopsida > Cupressales > Cupressaceae > Cunninghamia > Cunninghamia lanceolata. Next base: position 5,250,391 of record BSBN01000400.1, read on the forward strand.
TTATACTATGGCATAGATATCATTTGTCTTCTCTTAACTGTCATATGTATTGGGATTCTTCTGTGCATAGATATCAATTATTGTATCACCTCCCTATTTACAACATTAAAGCATATATTCATCACAGGTCTTAGGTTGTGTTAACCAGAAATAGTCTTTTTATGCTTTGAAAAAACCATTTCCTTCATAAAAACCTGTTTTCAAACCTTCCTTAGAATCACTTTTGTGGTATTTATGCCAAGTCTGAATTGTGTAAAAGTCAGATTTCTGGGTAAACATTATGGATCAAATTGCATTATTTTTATCCATATCAGGTGTATCACCATTTTACCTTTAGCATTCATTTAGTTTCTTTTGTCCCTTTTCCCAACAAGTAAAAAACATACGTCTCAATAGAACATTTGAAGGGAACCAACCCATAATCTAGAGGTCTAATCTTGTCATAGGGCACCCACAACCTGAGATTAGTCCCATGTTACACGGAATTGCAGTGCTTTAACCAGTCTTGCATACGGGTGCAATTCCTAGTGATAATAGGCATACCTTCGATTGAAGATGGAATAGATGATGTACCTTGAGGTTGAGGTGGGAATGATGGCATACCTCCTTCCTCACATGTGAGTGATTATGTACTCCCAACTTGAGATGCAGTAGATGGTTTCCCTCCATCTTGACTTGTGGTAGAGGACATGTCTCCAACTAAGGCATTCAAATCTCTCATAGCACGAAGATTTTGTTGGAAATAAGGCAAATAACTGAGAGGGGGTGAATTAGTTATCTTAAAACTTTTCTTACTTTTAACTTTCTTAACACTCAGTTCTATATCAAAACATGAAAGCATAAGCAACCATAAGAACAGAAATGAAATTAACACACATAACACAAGGATTTTTATGTGGAAACCTTGTTAAGGGAAAAAACCACAGGGTGACTAACCCAAGATTGTATTCTCTATTAAAAGAATAGGAGAGTACAAAATGGCACTTGCCAGTTGGGGCTTACTACCCGAGCACACTGCTCACAAGAGGCCCACTGCCTACAGGAGACTCATTGTTTACAGAACTTACAGAAGATATCCAAGTGTTTGAACTGATGAACAACATCTACATATGGAAGAATTTAGTTTCAATTAGGCTCAATATACTGATCTAGCACATTTCATTTTTCCTCTACTTAGTATCACTCTTTTGTCACATTCTGAGCTTGGATTACTGTCTTCACACTTTTCTTTGCTTTTCTTTGCACTTCATCAAAACTTCTATCACTATCACACCTTCACAAGCTTGAATCCATTGGGTATATATATCCGCATCAAGGATTTCAAACAACCTTCTAGTCGGCAGCAAGATCACTTAGGATATTTGCAAGTTACTGTTCTGTCGGCTGAATCCATACTTGATTAATGATGCGCATCAAAAACTTAGGCATAGAAATCATTAATCAGGTCAGCCAAAAGTGTACAATGTCACAAATTACTTGATCAACACTTTTTACACATCCGGATTGAAGTTTGATACTCTGTCGGTCAGTTCTTCCTCTGTCTGCTCTGTCTAATTGGAGCCCAACACTTAGATGTTCATATCTTTTGTATGCTTTGTCACCAGAGACTAAATCTCTAGAATACAATAATTATGATGCCCCTCTCAACTTTTCAAAATCTGCAACTCACTGAGTTACACCATCTGAGAGATCCAGACCTGATTGTCAGATCATGTTGCATGCTCTGTTCTTGTCTACCGAACCAAGACAATCTTCAATCTGACTTCTGGTATAGGCATATTATGTATTGCAAATGTGTGGAATAGACTTTGTTGCCATCAATGACAATACTTATAAAGCCAAATAGTGTCTCTTGCCAACAATCTCCCCCTTTGGCATTGATGGCAACACTTAGTGAAAAATGATTATCATAGTAACTCCCCCTTTGTTTGTGCTTTGTTTCTTTATACTATTTTACCAGTGCTCCCCCTTAGCTAGATTCCTCATTTTTCACTACTCTGTACTCCCCCTTTGACATCAATGGCAAAGGGTGGGATTCGCATGCCAAAATTGTGTAAAAACTATTATATACATGGCCGCATGTGTACATACAATTCATATGTTATACTTACATATACTTAAGTATATCTGTAAAGGTTGTCTTCAGCTGTACAATCTCTGTGGCCCAACTCCTCTTCATTCTATCCAAAATGGAGATGTGTCCACTTAACAAAAATGCATATGCTTCTGCCCTCTTCAAGTTTGTTGGATCACTGGTCCGGGCTGTACTTAGAGCATCTGTTAAAGCATCATGCAATGCTTCTAACTTAGGGAGGATTATTCCCCTAAGTTCACCCATTCTATCCATTAGATGTTTCTTCTCCTTAACTAGTTTCTTTATATCATTTATGATAACAACTGCTTGACATTCTTGGTTTACCAGAGAGATAGTAAGAGGATCAAAATTCTGAGATAGGTTTGTCAATTTTTCTTCTTGTTCTTTCATCTTTTTCTCAATGTCCTCTGCAACTCTAGGCCAAGATAAACAAAATTTATATATATCTCCTCCATCCATAAGAGCAATTTCAATGCTCTTTATGCCAATGTCTAGGGTTTTTTTGTCATTGTCAATTAGTCCTTGTACCTCACTAAATCTTTTTCCAAAGAACTCTTTTCGGACCTTAGTTTCTGCTAATTTTTCTAAAGATTCAAAATGTGTATTGACAGAATTAACCAAGTTTTTCAAATTACCGGATGGAGAGGTAGATGCATCCTTCTAAAATGTGGGCATGATCTTCTCCAGTACTTCGGATGCAATATTCAACAGTTCACTGTCCTCCATATGAGATTTTAGAAGTTTTTCTTTGCTTTGGCCTGAGCAAAATTTGAACCGGAGAGAGAGTCTAGATTCAGTGGCCCTTGAATTAACTCAGGTTCATCTAGCTCCATCATTTCTTTGTCCAAGAAATTCTGCATTATCTCTGCAGTGCCTCTTGTTGATGATTCAGACTTCTTCCCTTTAGAGGTGTCTGGACTGGCTGGATGTGTACTTACCATCCTTTTCTACTTGTTCTCCTTCCTCTTTTTCCTTATTTTCTTACTCTTGATTCTCCTTCTCTTCTTTTCTTCCTTCCTCTACTTCTCCGATGACCAGAAGATTTGTCTTGGCAATAGTGGGATTCAGAGGAGTGACATTACCAGTGTCTTCTGTCAGTGTTTCCTTTTCCTTGTGAACTTATTCTTCCATAACTGAAGAGTCTAATGCCTCAGATGGCTCTTCATCAGTTTTCTTTAATCCTTCGACATCCTTGTCAGAGAATTCTTCATTGATTTCCTTTAATCCTTTAACATCCATGGTAGAAGGCTCTTCATCTGCTTCCTCTACAATGGGAAGATTAAACCTTTTCAAGGCTTTTTGAAGAATTTCTTTTGTTTCATCAGCTATTTTGTCAGTTTCTCCTAGCATGAGTTTATTCATTCTGGATTTGCTTAAGAAATCTTCTTTGTTGTGCTTGAAAACCATGTTCATTAGTTTTGGAGTGATAGATGGACATAACTGTATCACTATTTGTTCCCAGATCTCCAAGTCTTTTGCAATTGCATTTTCTTTTCTTAGCTCCAGAACTTCTTCTAGGGTTTTAGGAATTAATGAAATTATTTCAATGAAGGCTTTGTTATAGATGTTCAAGTACCTGACAGTTGCTTCCTCAAGTATTCTCTTATCTGCATCATTATAATCATCATAGAACTCTGTCACCGGCTACAGGTTTCCATCCACAGTGACTACTTTGATGATGTCTTCAATTGAGAGAGTGGGTTTCTCAACAAACTCTTCTATCTTCTGCTCCTCATCATTCTTTTCACCCTTGGAGAGTTTGTGCTTGGATTTCTTTAAATCTCTGACCTCCACATCTGATTCTATCTCTTCATCATCCTTGAGGCTCACATATGTCCTTGTGGCCTTAGTCTTCTTTCTCTTTTCACTTTTGACAGATGGTTTGGTTTTTGATTTGGTAGTTTTTGGGCTTTCAGGAGTGACAGGGGCAGAACTTCTAGTAGATCTCATCCGGGTAGAGGCTTTCACCAGAATGCTTTCTTTCTTTGCACCTTCCCTCTCCCTTTCAATTTTCTCCATTCTTTCTCTATTTGCATCAAATGCCTCCTTTGTTATGCCAAACATTCCAGCAAGTTCTTCAACCTCCCTTCTCACTTTCCTTTTTGTTTCAGGCTTCCTTAGCTCAACATGCAATTTTATGTTTAGCTCATCAAAGGTGCCAAACCTCTCTGCTTTAGTGTCCTTGGGTTGACTTAACAGATGTTGAACATGAGCCTCTAATAGATTTTCGTCTACTTCATAACCCATGGGCATCACCCATACAGTCCTTGGCTCAACTGCCTCCATTAGACACTGATCTGTATCAACCATGAAGCAAACTGTGTCTTTGTATTTTTCAACTATTGACTTTGGTATTCTCTCTCTTGCATGCATCATGCTTTGGAAGTTTTTGAAGTAACCCCAGAGAGCTGCCTTCTGGGCTTGTGCATCACCAAGTTCATACAAATAATCCTTGATTTGAATAGCAACTAGTTTGTCATTTGCCCAGATCAGACCTCTTGATCCTGGTAACTCATTCATGAAGTAGAAGAATAGACATAATACTAGACTGCCATACTTGAAGAAATTTTTCTTATCTTTCTTGATCTTGTCCAGATTCTCCAATAGTCGATTCAATAGAAGTTCACACAAATCATAGTCTGCATTTTCTCTTAGCATCTGATATGCAACATAGATTTCTGTACTGGATACAGAATTCTCCCTGCTTGAGTGATAAATCTTGTAACCAATTATAATTGATGCAAAATTGACATTCAGATTAGTAATATCATCTATAGTCATTGCCCTCATGTCATATTTTGATCCGGTGGCTTCTATTACCATTTGATTATTCACAGCTTTGAGTGCAGGTAGCCCACCAGTTGAGTGTAAACTGGTTACAGCCCTGATGCATCTTTGGTTATCTTAAATGGACTCATTAACCACATAAAGTTATCATGTATCCTGCTCAAGACATACTTGACCCATTCATCTTCTCCAAATGTCAGGAAATGTATGCAATGTGCAAAGTGCTTATCCTTTAGGGCCTTGAATTTTGTCTTGAGTTCAAAGTTCTCATTACTTAGCTATTTGTGATACAATTGTATCAATTCTAGGTCTCCCAGTTCCTTAAGGTTTGTATGAATGTAAACCCTAACATCTTCTACATGTAGAACACCATGCGAGATACTGGAAAACGCACCCAAGGGATCAACTTCTAGAGACTTGTAAGGGTGTTTCTTGAATTTTGGTCTCGGCCTTTCAGAGATATTAACAACCATGGGAGTAGCCATTTTAGCAAAGAAATCCAGAGAGAATTTGCAGAAGGAAAATACCTTTTTACGCCTTAGGGTTTGTAGCAAATGCTGGAGCAAATTTATGCTTGATTTCGATCTTTAGCTTGAACTTGAGTAGTCTGCAGGATCTCTTCTCAGAGCTCTTCTTTCTTCTTCGTGAGTGAAAAGTGTTGTAAATGATGAGTGAAAATCCTTTTATCCTTGCACAAAACCTAATTCCTTTTGTAATAAATGCATATTTTTAAGTTATTCGGTAACCCTATTTTGAGTGAATTTCTCATGAATCACCGTGCGGATATTCAAGTCATCATCCAAGTGAGTTGGAAACACACATTTAACCTTCCAAAACATATCTCCAAATCTATAGATCATAAGCTTGGATTTTTAGATCATACTGGATTTGTATGTGTAGTTTTGCTTTTACCAGATGGCTACCAGAGCAGGAACTACTCATAACTTCTTCAAATCTTTATGCGGATTACTCAACTTTTGACTGAATGATTTTTGATGAACCTTCAAGATCCCTTTAATCTGCAACCTCTAACTCTGATCCATTGTGCCGAATTCAGGCACTTACTAACTGGTTGGGGGAATTTGATTTCCTCTGTAGCTCCCCTGAGCCAGAGCTCACCTTTTAATTTTCGGAAGGATTATCAACACCAGATTTTGGTGCGGATCCATCACAAGTATAAATCACACTCTTCTTTATCTAAATCTTACTCATCTCCTTTTTGATGGGAAGACCTATGGGTTTAGCAAACCTATCTTGACACAACACTTCAAGACCTATGTCATACCCCAAGTCTCCCTACCAATTCAAGTGCTCATAGACATTTTCTACCCCAAAATGCCTAATTCAACCTAAACAGTCTATTACAGAGGTGAAAGACCTATTTGTCTGTTGTTTCCCATATAGACACTAATTTCTTGGTGTGAGGAATTCTTCTTCTCCCTCACTGCTTCCAAGATTCTCAACTCCATGGCTTATAGCCTTCTTGAGCCCGTTATTAGCCCCTCCTAAACAGTCCATAAGATCTTCAATTCTAGAAATTGGAAACTGATACCTTATGGTGATCTTATTGATAGCTCTGGAGTCTGTGCATAGTCTCCATGTTCCTCCTTTCTTTGGTGCCAACACTGTAGGCATTGCACAAGGACTTATGCTTTTTCTAACCAACCCCTGGTCAAGCAACTCTTGTACTTGTCTGGTTATCTCCTTATGTTGATCTGGAGTCATCTTGTAAGGAGCCTTGTTAGGCAAAGATGCTCCTGGAATCAGATCTATCTGATGGCTGATAGTTCTTTGTGGAGGTAGTGTTGCTGGTGTTCCATCACTAATGATGTCCTTATACTATTCCAGTATAGTCTACACCTCTTTTGGGATCACTACCTTTTTGTCTTTTTGTCCTCCTTAGGTTTCACTATGATAGCATAACCAATACCATCCTCCTTAAGAGTGTTCAAAAACTCTTTTCCACTCACAACTAAGATACTAGGACTCTTAGTCTTATTTGCTTCTGCATCTTCCAATGATTGAATTTTATAGGTGACACCATCTTTTTGAAAAGAATATGCATTCTTCTCACCATCATGTATGGCCTTTCGGTCATACTGCCATGGTCTGCCCAATAAGAGATGACATGCATCCATAGGTAGGATATCACAGAGTACCTGGTCTTTGTATCCACCTATACCAAACTCTACCCAAGTTTGCTCATTGACTATCACATGCTGACCTTTATTTAACCATGTGACTCTATATGGATTTGAATGAGGTATTCTTTGCAAATTTAGTTTTCTAACTGCTTCATCTGATACTATGTTATCAGTAGACCCTGAGTCTATGATTACTTGACATACCTTATTCATAATCTTGCATCTGATTTTGAATAGTGCTCTCCTTTGGCTTGGTTCAGCTTTCACTGGTTCTTTGATCAAGGTTCTCCTGACCATGATGTTCTCTCCCACTTCTGAGGCTAGATTGACTTCACGTGATTTGCTGCTTGAAGGATCATCTTGTACATAATGATTTCTTTTATCAACTCCTTGAGAAGAAGATGTGCCCTTATCAGGACACCTATATGCTAGATGGCCCAATTGACCACAATTGTAACATTTCATAGTGGCAAAGTAGGATCCTCTGCCCGATCCTCCTAATCTTCCTCTGTTAGATCCCCTTCTTCTGTAGTTTCCTCTACTACTAGTCTCCCCACTCTGCTCTGTGAGTTTGGATTCTCCTTGGGGCCTTTGATCAGTATTCCTACCACCATAACTTCCTCTTCCTCTACTGTCTCTACCTCTTCCTCTTAACCTGCTGCTTGGCTTTTGCTTCTTCTTACCCTTCTCCTCTACCTTGAGTGCTAGCTGATAGCTTTGATGCACCGTTGTAGGGCTGAATAAGCTGATTTCCTCTTGAATACTCCACCTCAAACCATTGAGATATCTTGCTACTTTCACATTTTCATCTTCCATCACCTTAGACCTCAGGCATAGTTTTTGAAACTCCTTAGTGTATGCACTGACATCTAATTCTCTTTGTCTCAAATTTTGCTGTTTCTTTTACAACTGGACTTCATAATCTCCAGGCATGTATACTTCTTTGATTTTAGCCACCATACCCTTCCAAGTAGCTATAGGTTTCTTGCCTTCTTTTTCTCTTTCAGTTTGAACAAATTTCCACCATGTCAAGGCAGCTCCTCTGAGTCTTGATTTAGCCACCTTCACCTTTTGTGCTTCACTCACTCCATCACATTCAAAGTGATTTTCTAAACCTTCTATCCATTCCATAACCAAATCAGGTTCCATATTTCCACTAAAAAGAGGAACTCCTTCCAATGTCTTACCACTCATGGCTTTCAAGGCCTTCAAGAAAGGTTCTTCTTCCATCTTAGGATCAGGTGTGGGCTCGTCATCTTCTATAGACACACCTTTTTCCTTGTTTACTTTCTACCTGACTTCTTTAGTCTTTTCCATCATTACACCCAGTTTACTTTCCATTTCTGCCAATCTTTCCTGTAGGAGCCTATTATCCTCTTCTTGATCATCAACCTTCTTTGCCAATTCTGTATTAGTCACCATCTTCTTGGATGAACCTACAGACTCACTTGAACTCAGTGATGACATACAACTTCTTCTATTCCAACCTAGGAATAGCCCAAATCTTTAACTAGCTCTGATACCAATTTGATGGGGAGGCCTATGGGTTTAGCAAACCTATCTTGACACAACACTTCAAGACCTATGTCATACCCCAAGTCTCCCTACCAATTCAAGTGCTCATAGACATTTTCTACCCCAAAATGCCTAATTCAACCTAAATAGTCTATTACAGAGGTGAAAGACCTATTTGTCTGTTGTTTCCCATACAGACACTAATTTCTTGGTGTGAGGAATTCTTCTTCTCCCTCACTGCTTCCAAGATTCTCAACTCCAAGGCTTATAGCCTTCTTGAGCCTGTTATTAGCCCTCCTCTTTGGGTCTAGGGTTCTAATTGCTTGGTACTCAACTTCTTCTACTCTATTTTCACCCCTGTCTCTTAGACTGTAACTTGCATACTAGCCGGGCTATAGCACAGCTCACCTAGCACAAGTTCACATGGCCTCTCTCTGATAGCCCAATCACTAACACAAACAAAAACAAAAGAAACAAGGTCTCTGCTTGATGGCCCTCCATGACTGTAAAGGAAAATGTAGGGGCATCAAGACAGAGGCATCTTGTACAAACAAAAACAAAAGAACATAAATTAAACTGTCTACTCTACTGCAAAATGAATTATACAAGTACTCTATAGACAATATACAAATGGATTCAAACTGTCAATGTTTCTATTATCAGAAGTTTCTCTATTACATTCAATGTGTGTTCTACAATCTTTGTCCAATATCCCCACCGATTTACAAATCCAAGAATAGTTCTTATACCATTCATCCTTTTTCTGTTATTAGACGGTTAGGGTTTCCTACATTCGTATTGTTCCTAGCTGTTCCATCAGCCTAACACCTTGGCATACAGTTAGGGTGATAGCCCGATCCCTTTTTCAAATAACCGACAGTCTACTTACTATGGTTTGCTTTCCTGACTGTCATTGGTGTGACAAACACCATCGGCACACTCCAGGAGCTTCACTCTGATCTCACTTTTCTCACCGATCAGTTACTTAACCCTGTCTTCACCGTCACGGCTTTGCTGGCAGTCATCGGCAAGATAATGCCTATCGGCATCGTCACATTTCGTTCCCCTGATATCCAAGCTTCCTGCTGATGAGTCCAACATAACCTTGCTTAGTGTTACTTTTGCTTATCGGTGTGACAAACACCATCGGCAAGCTCCAAACTTCTACTGCCAATATACCATCTCTCTCCGACGGAAACTTCCCTTCGCCTTTGTCAGTGTGACCTTTGACATCGGTGAAACCTTTCACCTCTCCTCTGATGCGCCAACTCTCCCCGACAGATAGAATCATCTGCCAGACTAAACCTGTCGGTGTAACTTTCCTTTTGTTCATCAATCTCAATGTGCCTGTCGATATGTATTGTCTTTGTCTTGTTCTTCGGTGAGACTCTCTCCATCGCTCTGACTTTTGACCTGTCTTCCGATCTTCATCTCACACCGATATGCTTCATGTCCTCTTTGCTATCAGCCAGACCTCCTATCATCCTTTGCCGATGTCATGTTTCTTTTGTACTTGTTGGTGTGACTTTAACATCAGCCAAACCTTCTACTTCTCCACCGATGTCATATCTCATGCCGATGTGCCTTATCTTTGTCTTATACTTCGGTGAGACCTACTTTGTCTTTCGCCAATATACCTTTTTATCGGTGTGACACCAGCTATCGACATAACTTCAAAAGGCTTCACCGATGAGCTCTCTCACTCCGATGCAATAGTCTGCAGTTTCACTTCAAGACCCGATACACTTGAACCAAAAGAAAATCAAGAAAATACTTTATGACCACTAAGGTCATCACCGCAAAATGCATTATATACATATGGGCTCACTCCAAGCCCCTTGGTGCTCCTGCACCACTTTTGAATCTCATCTGCATTCACTTTGCCTTTGCCTTTGTTTTGTTTCTGATCATGTTTTACCGGACCCTTTCCATCATGATTTCTGCTTCTACAGAATCTGGCTATATGACCGGATTTATTGCAATTGTAACACACAACATTTCCTTGCTTATTTGATTGATATCCTCTTGATCTGCACTGATTAGCCATATGCCCCATTTTATTGCATGTAAAGCATCTACCATTGAAAGAATTGTTCATTTGCATATTTCTGCATTCATGAGATTTGTGACCATACCTTTTGCAACTAAAACATTGACCGGAGAAGGATGAATAGTTCTGATTCATTCTATTCCTGCACTGAGTTGCTTTATGACCAAATTTGTTGCAAATGAAGAAGTTTCCATTGAAAGATGGATATCTTTGGGCATTTGGTTGCCTTATTGGAGGTCTTCTAGGCCTGTTTCTTTGACTTCCTGATCCAAAGTTCTTTTGACCAGATTCAAAGCTTTCACCTTTCTCATATCCCAAGCCACGCTTATCATCTACCCTCTTTTGAGTTTTAAGAAGAACTTCAAGTTGAGCTAAGCTTATCTTGAATTTTTCTTTGTATTCATTTGTAGATTGAAGATCTTGTTTAAGAGTGTCTATCTGGATCTCAAGCTGTTCTTCATTGTATCTGGCTTCTTCAAGATCAGATTCAAGATGCCTAATTATTCTGTCCATTTTGTGGCAGTCCTCTGTTTTCTCCTTGAGGGATTGTTTTAGGTTATCTTCAGTCTTTCTCTTTTCTTCAATTTCTTGGGTGAATTTCATAACCCCTGATTCCATTTCATGTCTTATCACAATGACTTCTTTTGACAACTTCTCACATAGCTTAGTTTTCTCATTCAGATCCTCATCAGAATTATTGGCTTCATTCTTTTTTGCTAATCTCTAAAGTAGTTCCTTTCTCTTTTTCACAGAATTACTAAGTTTTTCTTTCAACTCATTAATGAAATCATCAACTTCCTTGAGTCTCTCTCTCAAATTATTGACCTCAGAGTGGGATTGTTCAAGATCATCTAGGACAGACTGAAGTTGTTCTTTCATACCATATGCATCCATTGAGATTCCCAAATCTTCCTCAAGCTGTTAGGCTTGTTCAAAGGAACTTAGCTCTAATACCAATTATTGGAAACAAGGCAGATAACTGAGAGGGGGGGTGAATCAGTTATCTTAAAACTTTTCTTACTTTTAACTTTCTTAACATTTAGTTCTATATCAAAACATGAAAGCATAAGCAACCATAAGAACAGAAATGAAATTAACACACATAACACAAGGATTTTTATGTGGAAACCCTATTAAGGGAAAAAACCACGGGGTGACTAACCCAAGATTGTATTCTCTATTAAAAGAATAGGAGAGTACAAAATGGCACTTGCCAGTTGGGGCTTACTGCCCATGCACACTTCTCACAAAAGGCCCACTGCCTACAAGAGACTCACTGTCTACAAAACTTACAGAAGATATTCAAGTGTTTGAACTGATGAACAACATCTACATATGCAAGAATTCAGTTCCGGTTAGGCTCAATATACTCATCTAGCACATTTCATTCTTCCTCTGCTTAGTATCACTCTTCTGTCACATTCAGAGCTTGGATTACTGTCTTCACACTTTTCTCTGCTTTTCTTTTCACTTCATCAAAACTTCTATCACTATCACACCTTCACAAGCTTGAATCCATCGGGTATATATATCCGCATCAAGGATTTCAAACAACCTTCTAATTGACAACAAGAACACGTAGGATATTTGCAAGTTACTATTCTATCGGCTGAATCCATACTTGATTAATGATGCGCATCAAAAACTTAGGCATAGAAATCATTAATCATGTCGGCCAAAAATGTACAATGTCACAAATTACTTGATCAATACTTTTTACACATCCGGATTGAAGTCTGATACTTTGTCGGTCAGTTTTTCCTTTGTCTGTTTTGTCTGATTGGAGCCCAACACTTAAATGTTCATATCTTTTGTATGCTTTGTCACCGGAGACTAAATCTCTAGAATACAATAGTTATGATGCCCCTCTTGACTTTTCAAAATCTACAACTCACTGAGTTACACCATTTGAGAGATCCGGACTTGATTGTTAGATCATGTTGCATGCTCTGTTCTTGTCTACTGGACCAAGACAATCTTCAATCTAACTTCTGCTATAGGCATATTATGTACTGTAGATGTGTGGGATAGACTTTGTTGCCATCAATGACAATACTTATGAAGCCGAACAGTGTCTCTTGCCAACATTTTTTGCATTCGTTCCCTTTGTATATTTACTGTTTGTATAGCAAGACAAAATGTGATCACATAGAGAGGTGAGCGGAGAGATAGAAGAAAATTAGAGAGTGAAGTTGACAACTTGAGGGAAAGATGGGTAAGGAGGAGGGAGAGAGGTGGAGAGGTAAGGAGTTTTGTATAGAAAGCTAAAACCCTCTCATGTGCTACACAAAACTCCTTACATCTCCACCTCTCTCCCTCCTCCTTACCCATCTTTCCCTCAAGTTGTCAACTTCACTCTCTAATTTTCTTCTATCTTTTTGCTCACCTCTCTATGTCTCATCTCTGTCTCCTCACCTCTCTACCTCTCCCCTCTCTAGGTCTCTTAGTCACTCCTTATCTACCTCTCCATCCATCCTTAGCCATCTAGGTCTCTCACTTAACCCTAAACCCTATCCCTAAACCCTAAACCCTTAACCCTTAAACCTTAAATCCTAAACCCTATCCCTAAACCCTCAACCCTTGACACTATACCTTAAACCCTAATCCCTTAAACCTAAACCCTAAACCCTATCCCTAAAGCCTTAACCCTCAACCCTTAAACTTCAAATCCTAAACCCTATCCCTAAACTCTCAACCCTCAACACTATACCTTAAACCCTAATCCCTCAACCCTCAACCCTAATCCCTCAACCCTTAAACCCTTAATACCTCAACCCTTAAACCCTAAGCCCTTGACCCTTAAACCCTAAAGCCTTAAACCCTCAACGCTTATCCACCCCTCTCCTCCCCTATCTGCCTCACCCCCATCTCTCCCCTATCTCTCTAACCCCTCTCTCCCTAGGTTGTAGGTCTCTTACTTGTATATCTCTTAGGGCTGTCTAGATATTTCCCTCCCTCTCCACCTCTCTCCCTCCTCTTTACCCATCTTTCCCTCAAGTTATCAACTTCACTCTCTCATTTTATTCTATCTCTCCCCTCACCTCTTTATCTCTCACCTTTGGCTCCCCCTCACCTCTCTACCTCTCCCCTCTCTAGGTCTCTTAGTCACTCCTTGTCTGCCTCTCCATTCGTCCTTAGCCATCTAGGTCTCTCACTTAACCCTAAACCCTAAACCCTATCCCTGAAGCCTCAACCCTCAACCCTTAAACCTTAAATCCTAAACCATATCCCTAAACCCTCAAACCTCGACACTATACCTTAAACCCTAATCCCTCAACCCTAAACCCTAATCCCTCAACCCTTAAACCCTTAATACCTCAACCCTTAAACCCTCAACCCTTAAACCCTAAAGCCTTAAACCCTCAACCCTTATCCACCCCTCTCCTCCCCTATCTGCCTCACCCCCATCTCTCCCTCTCTCTCTCACCCTCTCTCCCTAGGTTGTAGGTCTCTCACTTGTATATCTCTTAGGGCTTTCTAGATATTTCCCTTCCTCTCCACCTCTCTCCCTCCTCCTTACCCATCTTTCCCTCAAGTTGTCAACTTCACTCTCTCATTTTATTCCATCTCTCCCCTCACCTCTCTACCTCTCCCCCCTCTAGGTCTCTCAGTCACTCCTTGTCTGCCTCTCCATTCGTCTTTAACCATCTAGGTCTCTCACTTAACCCTAAACCATTAACCCTATCCCTAAAGCCTCAACCCTCAACACTTAAACCTTATATCCTAAACCCTATCCCTAAACCCTCAAGCCTCGACACTATACCTTAAACCCTAATCCCTCAACCCTAAACCCTAATCTCTCAACCCTTAAACCCTTAATACCTCAACCCTTAAACCCTCAACCCTTAAACCCTAAATCCTTGACCCTTAAACCCTTAAACCCTTAAACCCTAAAGCCTTAAATCCTTAACCCTTATCTACCCCTCTCCTCCCCTATCTGCCTCACTCCCATCTCTCTCCCATCTCTCTCACTCCTCTCTCCCTAGGTTGTAGGTCTCTCACTTGTATATCTCTCAGGGGTCTCTAGATATTTCCCTTCCTCTCCACCTCTCTCCCTCCTCCTTACCCATCTTTCCCTCAAGTTGTCAACTTCACTCTCTCATTTTATTCTATCTCTCCCCTCACCTCTCTATCTCTCACCTCTGTCTCCCCCTCACCTCTCTACCTCTCCCCTCTCTAGGTCTCTCAGTCACTCCTTATTTGCCTCTCCATTCGTCCTTAGCCATCTAGGTCTCTCACTTAACCTTAAACCCTAAACCCTATCCCTAAAGCCTCAACCCTGAACCCTTAAACCTTAAATCCTAAACCCTATCCCTAAACACTCAAACCTCGACACTATACCTTAAACCCTAATCCCTCAACCCTTAAACCCTTAATGCCTCAACCCTTAAACCCTAAATCCTTGACCCTTAAACCCTAAAGCCTTAAACCCTCAACCCTTATCCACCCCTCTCCTCCCCTATCTGCCTCACCCCCATCTCTCCCTTATCTCTCTCACCCCTCTCTCCCTAGGTTGTAGGTCTCTCACTTGTATATCTCTCAGGGCTCTCTAGATATTTCCCTTCCTCTCCACCTATCTCCCTCCTCCTTACCCATCTTTCCCTTAAGTTGTCAACTTCACTCTCTCATTTTATTCCATCTCTCCCCTCACCTCTCTACCTTTCCCCTCTCTAGGTCTCTTAGTCACTCCTTGTCTACCTCTCCATCTGTCCTTAGTCATCTAGGTCTCTCACTTAACCCAAAACACTAAACCCTATCCCTAAAGCCTCAAGCCTCAACCCTTAAACCTTAAATCCTAAACCTTATCCATAAACCCTCAACCCTCGACACTATACCTTAAACCCTAATCCCTTAACCCTAAACCCTATCCCTAAAGGCTCAACCATCAACCCTTAAACCTTAAACCTTAAACCCTATCCCTAAACCCTATACCCTCGACAATATACCTTAAACCCTAATCCCTTAACCCTCAGCCCTAAAGCCTCAACCCTCAACCCTTAAACCTTCAACCCTAAACCCTATCCATAAACCCTCTACCTTTGACACCATGCCTTAAACTCTAATCCTTCAACCCTTAAACCCTCAACCCTTAAACCCTTAATCCATCAAACCTTAAACCCTTAAACCCTAAACTCTCAACCCCTAGATACCCTCAAACCCTTAAACCTTAAACCCTTAAACCCTATACACTTAACCTTGGACACTCAACCTTGAACATTATCCATCAACCTTCAAACCTCTACCCTATACCCTATATCCTCAACCCTATACTTATGCCCTAAACCCTCAATCCTCATTCATATGCCTTATACCCTCAACCTTAAACCCTAAACCCTATATCTTAGACACTAAACCTTGAACATCATCTGTCAAATGTAAACCCTCAACCCTCAACCCTATACCCTCAACCATATACTTAAGCCCTAATCCCTCGATCCTCAACCCTATACCTTAAACCCTGAAACCTACACCCACAAACCCTCATCCCTATACCCTATAACCTAACTCTTATACCCTAAACCCTAAATATTGTGCCTCAACCCTATACTTAAATCCTAAACCATACACTCTCAACCCAAGTCACCCTATGCCTTATATACCCTCAATCCATATCATAAACCCTAAACCCAATAGCCTAAACCCTAATCCCCATACCTTACACACTTAATCTTATACAATCAATAAGCTGGATATTATCCCTCAACTGTAACCCTCTACCCTCTACCCTCCACCCTCTACCCTCAACCTATTACTTAAGCCCAAATGCCTCAAACCTCAACCCTATACCTTAAACCCTAAATCCAAAAACCTCAACCCTCAACCCTAAAAACTATATGGGCTCAGGTCCTTATATACCCTAAACCCAAAACCCTTACATACATACATACAAGCATACATACATACATACATACATACATACATACATACATACGTACATATAGGCATACATACATACAAACATGCATACATATATACATACATACAAGCATGCATACATACATACATACATACATACATACATACATACAACCATACATACATACAAGCATACATATATACATACATACATATAAGCATACATACATACATATAGGCATACATACATACATGCATACATACATACACACACACATACATACATACATACATCATTGAACATACTTAAAAACCTTGAACATAAAACATTCCAAGCGAGACATAACGCGAGCGTGTTATATTGCACTCGCATTATGTCAAACTTGACAAACATCGGGTAAACTTTTGCAAAAAAGGAAAAAATGCAAAACAAAACATAATGTGAGCACCTTATAATGCACTCACGTTATATGTTGCTTTGGGAATCCCAAGCCTTAGGCTCAAGATTTGCTTTGGATTTCCAACCCAAAGGCTTGGAGTGCCTTCCCAACGTCCAAAGACGTGTTTTTGCATATTCTACAGGATTTCACATAATTTCATTCGTGCTAACCCTCAAATTTGCACGTGTTTCAAGGTCAAACAAATCGAACACCTGAGTAATGTTAAACTTTCTCTTAGCTATTTAACAATATAATTTTTTTCACATTTTGACAATGTTAAGCCTTTCATCTTTAATTTCTTTTGTTTGTGTGTCCGTTTTTTAGCAAAAACTAGTGTTTGGTATTTTTTTCTTTATAAATTAACCGTTCATTGAAATTTCAAATAAATTATATTTTTATAAACTAGACTCCATTCTATACATATTAAAAAAATGATTTTCAGTTAGTTTTCAAAATTTATAGGGGTAGCACGGCCAAAATTCTATTTTTCAAGATGTGTCCACTTTGAAAATTAGTAAAAAATCAAATATTTATTAAAAAATTATCAGAAAAATTAGGCATAAACTACATGTTGTTAGCTAATTTCTCACTGAAGCGATTTTAAAAATACCAAAAAAAAGTTAACCTTAAATTGAGGGAGCCACAAAACACGCTATGTTATGTTTTTTTGACAGAAAGAACACCAATTTCTATGGCTCCCTTTTTTGAACCCCTTAATCTATACCATTTAAAAAAAATAGTAGTTTAAAAAGTAGACTTAGAGCACTACGAACGTTATTTTTTGTTGCATCTTAAATTTTTAGTATAACTATGCTAAATTTCTCATCCAAGGTCAGTATTTCCTGATTTCAGAAAAAAGTGGCCACTTAAGACCCCTTTTTGGCTCCCCATCTTCCTGCACTTACCCGTACTCCTATTCAAACTTAGTCAACTGAAGTGTTATGTGACAATAAAAAGGCACAATTGAAAGTCTCAAGATGGGTGCCCAAGTTGTCCCAATCTATTTCAATCAACTAAAGTGCTCCAACACACACCAATGTCATGCAAACAACATGCATAATTGATGTCCCCAATCTAAATTTGTAACAACCTGTTTGTATCATGCAAGAGTCATGCAACAACCTATAGCATCATGCAAGAGATGCAAAACTGAACCTAAGTTAGAGTGACACGCAAGACACATGCAACACCATACAAGTACATGTAATTGACATGCAACTACATGCAACAACATGCAACTCACATGCAACAACATGCAAGTCCATGCAAATAACATGCAACAACATGTAATTCCATGCAAGCTCATACAAGTGACATGCAACAACATGCAATTCCATGCAAGTAACATGCAACAACATGCAAGTCCATGCAAGCTCATACAAGCTCATGCAAGCAACATGCAAGTATCATGCATCTCTAACTCCATTGTTAACTCCCACATCATATCCATGCAAAGTATATCAACATTATCCACTCATGCAAACAAAAAAGCAAACTCCAAGTCTGCATTGGAGTCTCCTCCAAAGTGGGCACCCAAGATGGGTCCCACCTCCTAGGAAGTATCACCAAGTCAAGATAGACTTTAAGAAGTCAACTCCAAGTCTTCATGGGATCCACTTCCAAAGTGGGCACCCATATTGGGTCCTACCACATAGGAAGTAACTACAACATGTCCAAGTGATAAAATTAAATAATATTTTATCTCTCAAGTCTCTATGTGTTTGAGAACACTTTCCAAGAACTTTGGAGACACATGAAAATGATTAGGATTGCAAAGTTAATGACAACTTATCCTGACACAAGCATGTGGTTAAGGTCGAGTCCCTTTTGACTTCACCTTGTCTCCTCAATCCCTGTAGGGTAGACAACAAGGTTGTACTAGACATGAGGATCCTCCTTTGAAGTCAATGTTTTGATCTTCCTCTTTTCTATACCCCATTAAAATGCATGGTTTGGGTCATCCCCTAAGGTGATGAAATCCAAGGGCAAGCTCACTACTAGGAAAGAAGCCCAAGTGCATTTGATTCCCAAGATCACCTTGTAGCGCAAGGGAAGAGTATACACAACTTAGGTTCTTGGGAGGAAAAATAATAAAAAGAGAACAAAGTGTTTTTGATCTCTAAGATCACCCAAGGGTGTGAGGAGAGAGAATACACACTAAATTACCTTCACAAACATGGTATACAATGGTTCATCACCCTTAACATGTTTATTTGTGCAACTACACTAGTGATGAAAAGATGAAATCTTCGACAAGCACGACTACATAAAACTAGTTAATAGATACCAAATAATGTCTTGTACACCAACAAATAAGCTACACAAACAAGATGTTAGTGACAAAAAATAGCAGATGATGGTTAGTCCAAGGCCCAAAATTTGAGAAAAAGATACAAATCTTTCATAAAAATGCATGTACTAAAATAGAAACAAATATGATGAAAAAAATAGAAATGTTAAAACTAGGCTTAGACATGCCAAAATATATAGGTTAATGATTACCAAAATTACCTCTGATGCACTAATTTATGAAATGAAGGTGCTAATTTGGAAACATAGGTACTAAGATAGAATGAATGCACTAAAGTGTGAGACCTACATGGCAAAATGGCCAAGGTTAGGGAACATTTGATAAAAATAGCAACCTACAGATAGACAAAGAGTAATTATGACCAAAACCAACAAAATAGCCTTCCTACAAACGAGAAAATGCAAAAAAATAGAGAGCTAATTGATCAAAAACAATAAAATAGAGAGTTTTAGGGTTAGGAATGGAGGCATTGATCTGCAAACAGAACCACCACGAATTTATGGATGTGCTAAAACTAGTCCTAGATGTGCTGAAATGTGACAGAGGCCAAAAAACTTGATGGAACCTATAAGAAATTGGTCGAACCTACATGCACAGAGGATTAGAAAGCATAAAAATGGGTTATGACATGAATACCTTGCACAAGTAGAGAGGTAGAGGCCTAAAAACCCCACAAAATGATAAAAAATACATTAAAGTCATTAAGTGTAAGGGTTGCACAAAATAACAGTGGACACACTAAAACACATAACCACACGCCAAAGCGTAACGAACACGCTAAAGCTAATATTGTATGTGCCAAACTACGAACCTACAACACAAAATCTATAAAAGAAAGCTAAAAAAGATGTTAGTTAAGGATGTAGGTACCACCAAGCATGCCAAAATGTATGCTAGTGAATACAAAACTATATAAACAAGTAATGATAAGCATAACTTATTTAATTTATGCACAAAAGCAACCTCAAGATTAAGTCTAAGGATTAATAAACATTAATCAAAGAAAAAGAAAGCTCTCACCAACACCTTGATCCTTGTTGTACACCTAAATGATTGTTCTCAAAAAGATTATTGCTATTGAGAGAGATGTCAAGTGCTCAAAATGGTAGAATAATATTGCATTCAAGATTTGTGTTAAAAATGACTTATGAGGAGTTCAATTTATAGATTTTTGGATGGGAGAATCAAGGGCTAGGATTGATATGGTTGAGGATGTTTGAGAAGATTGGAGGAATGAGGGACCTCCAAGTGGCACCTTGTGGTAGGTGCACAAGTGGAGGTCCAAGATTTAAGGAAAATCAAGGGTGGAGGATTGCCTTGGAGAAAATGGATGGTGGGGATCCAAAAAGTAGATTGTTGGAGTGTTGTGCAAATCTTGCCCATACCCATATTACAAATCATGTACAAATCTTTTACCATATACAATTTTGAGCCTTTTGTCAGATTTACCTTGATTAATCATGCTTTAAAATGTACAAATGATTAGCTAGGTTACTGATTACTTTTAGTCAACTAATGATCAAGAGAATAAAATAGGAATCAAATAAATAGGATGTATTTATTTAATTTTTGGAATGGGGATGGTGAACCTAGTTAAATAAATATTTGAATTTATTTAACTAAGGTTGGATTATGGATGAAATATGAAAAGATCAATTAATCAAATAAATAGTCTCGATTTATTTAATTAATATGGAAGAATAATCAACTTATTAATTAAAAATTATTTAATTAATATTGGTAGGAAAATTAAAGTATAATTAATTAAATAAATAAGATTTATTTAATTAACTATAATAGAATGACCAAGGGATGAACTGGTGATGACAAAAAGTATGTGAGACAATTTTAGGTGTCTACAATAAGAATTTCAATGATATCAATATCAATTGAATTGATATCAAATTTGGTATTAATATCAAAATTGATACTAATATCAAATTCAATTTTAATATTCATAGTTAAATCAATTTTCATACATATGAATTTTAATTTTGATATCAATTCAATTGATATTGATATATAAATTCATAAACATTTTGATATCTAAATTAAATCAATTTTCATATCAATTTAATTGAATTGATATTAAAATTCACAAATATTTTGATATCATTTTATCATAAAAATATTTTTTTCCATAGTTCATGATCGTGTAAATATGTTTCTGGATTAAATTGTGTAAATTTGGAATAATAAATAGACGTTTCAGATCATACTACATGATCCTTCTTCAGGATAAGAAGAATAATTTGAGAAGAACATATATGATATTTGCAAGACAAAAGGATATTTAAATAGATGGGGAAGGACAAATTAAAAGAGGTAAGGTCAAAGGTTGACATAAGAAAAAACAAAATAATTGTAAAAAAGCCAAGAAAATGAGGAAGAAAAAATTACAAAAAATGTGAGAAACTCGAAGAATAGGAGAAAGAAATAATAAAATACAAAGAAATGAGAAGGGAAATGGGGGAGGACAAATTAAAAGAGGTAAGGCGAATGGATAAGAAAAACAAAATAATTGTATAAAAGCTATAAATTGAGAAAGAAAATGAGAATAAGTAAAGAAAAAAACTATCTTAAAAGAAAGTTACAAAATATGTGAGAAAAGATAAAATTAAATAATAAAATAAAAATAAATATAAGAGAGAAAAGCCCTGTTAATGGGGTTGGTGATGTTGATATCTAGAAAAGGAGAAGGGAGACAAGGTGGACACATCCAACAAAGGGATGGGTAAAGCTTAACTTTGATGGAGCTTCGAAAGGAAATCCAGGAGAATTGGGAGTTGGCTACTTGGTTCGAGATTGGAAGGGGGAAATTATCAGTAAGGTGTTTAAGAAGTTAGTGCAGGGATTCAATAACGAAGTGGAGTTTTAAGCACTTATACTTGGCCTCAATCTATGTCATCAACTTGGAGTTTCAAAGGTAGAGGTTGAAGGGGACTCCATGATAGTAATTAACGCTCTTAGAAAAAGGACCATGGCCAATTGGAAATTAAACATATTTCTGAATGAAGCTTTGCATTTAGTCAATGGTTTTGAAAGAGTGGTGTTTAACCACGTGTTGCGGGAAGGAAATAATGATGCAGACGAGTTGGCTAACCTAGCCATCGTATCACCAAATGAATTGCTACGAGAAATAAAGATTAATGATGGCACCAGTGCACCTATCTAATAGGCCGTTCAGTCCGTTCAATGAGTTGGGGCTGGTGAAGCGTGCAGGAAGAATTAAAGAACACATAATTGATATGCGAGATAATGCATTTGTTGTGGTGGCATTTTGCATGGTTCATTGTGTTGGTAGTGATGGATACTCCCATCTATCTGATTAGCAGCAAAAGACAAATGTCTTTTTTAGGAAACATCATAGACAAAAGGATGAAGATGGTGTTCAAGCTGAGAAGCGACATTGTGATCTTTGCAATCAAATGGGTCCTCGAGGAAGATTTGATGGTTAATTGTAACAGGTATAGGGTGAATATCGATCTAGCATCGATGTTTTTGGCGGTGCTATTGGATTTAAATGAAGATAAACATTTAATTCAAACATTGATGGAGGCATTTTTGGAAATGGAATACTAAGGTGGTTGGAAGGAGGTTTTGGGTGTCGCTTGTTATGGCTTAGGGGTGTCATTGCCAGGGGATTTTCATCAGGTGAATCATGTAGGTGACACCGTTAACTAGTGGCCGTTTGTCAATGAAGCAGGGGAATCAAAGATAGCTGGTCAAAGACGCTGTGCTACCCAGGGGATAGCATTTCTTGAAGAAGCTTGCTGGCCTGGAGGTGGAATTTGATTGGATGCAAGAGATCCTGGAGCAATACTATGTTGTTGATGAAAATGCTTGAGGTGGAGTCATCTATGATATGATATCTGACTGTAGATCTATAAATATGTTATATATTTCTGATAAACAATATTGTAGATAGTAGAATGTAATAGGAGCTAGGGTTACAAGGATTTTGGAAGAACCCTATTTTGGTTTTTTGTTGGTTTCATGTTGAACCTTCAAACTTTGTTAATTTTTTGGTTAAGTTTAATACAATGGGAGCTGACCCTAAGTTAGCAGTTTACCGATCAAAAAAAAGAGAGAAAAGAAAGAAAAAAGAGCTAAATTAAAATAATTAAAAAGAACAAAAAGAATTATGAGTAAAGCAAGTTAAAAATAAAGTAATTGAAAAATAGAGACAAAAAGACAAATAAAAAATTAAATAAAGTAGAAAAACTTAAAGAACAATGATGGCTAAAACATCAAGAAAAAGCACAAAATAAAAGGATGAAAGGCCAAGTAAAATGATGGAACCAAGATGGATAAACACAAGAACGTGGAGGGAGATCAAAGCAAGGGGGGAGGAAGACAAATCATCAAGGAGGAGGGATTGTTTTGTTTCGGATTTCTTTCTCCTATTCTTCTAGTTTCTCACATTTTTTTGTAATTTTCTTTATTTTTCCTCATTTTCTTGGCTTTTTTACAATTATTTTGTTTTTCTTATGTCGGCCTTTTACCTTACCTCTTTTAATTTGTCCTTCCCCATCTATTTATATCCTTTCGTCCTTAAATTATCATATATGTTGTTCTCAATTTGTTCTTCAAATCCCGAAGAAGGATCATGTAGTATGATCTGAAACATCAATTTATTATTACAAATCTACATAGTTTAACCCAGAAACATATTTACATTGTTTTATCAACTGAATTGATATCAAATTTGATATCAATTTCAATTTTGATCTATCAATTCAATTAATTTTCATATCAATTTCCATTTTGATATCAATTTTAATTTTTATATTAGTTTCAATTTTGACATCAATTCAATTAAATTGATACATATGATACACACTCATTTTCTATTTGTTTTTGTACTATAAGGATAAAACTCTATGCTCGAGATCCTCCATGACATCAACACCACATGCAATCATGTGTTTGTGGTGTGTGTGGGGGTAAATCTAGCACATATGAAGAGAGTGGTGGCGAAGGCATAACGTTTGCACTTCAAAGCAATGGAGGTGGTGGTTAACTACTTGCTGACATGGAAACACAATGCACACTTCTTTCTCCTCCTAACTCAATTTCACAATCACTTTCACACTATTGCCCTTCGCAAATGAACAATACTGATAGCTACTCTTTCCCCTTCTAATCAAATTTCATTGCCATAGTTTAATCCAATCCAATCTTTTTGAATTTTTAACAAATTGATATTTTGTGAAATAATTATCGTTTGAACTTGAAGCTCCAAAAGGAAGAAATGATTATAGGGCTATAAGAGTTAGCAAGCTAGACCTCCTCCTTACCACCTTAATTCCACTATTTTTCATTTCAATCCTACATGAATAATCTCTATTGTGACAAATTTTCTTTATCACCTCTTTATTGCGTTAAGTGTGGTTGTTGTGAATGTTGGAAGTCCTTGGCATGCTTTCTACTCCAGTATATTCCTACCCAAGTAGGAAATCAAACTTTAGAGTTGAGATAAGCCAGCCAGTTTATCCAAAGAATCATTAAAAAAAATATATATATATATATATCTAGATTCAAGAAGAGACAATATGAAAGCCCGCAAAGAATCAAAGCAAATAACAACAAAATAGTAATGCAGAAATTCAAAATGTTCAAAATTGATGATACTACCTATACCGCTTTGTATTGTTTTCTTCTCCCTACCGTCCATAGCCGCCCACTCATCGATTTCGTTTTAACGTTACTTGTTCTGTAATTCTTCAAGCATTTCGGCGGTTAATTACTTTTGGTTCTCTCAAAAAAATTGTGGAAGCGAAACTCTTCTCTGAAAATCATCAGAAGGGCATCTTCTAATATGATTGATGAGGTAGTTGATCGAGTAAAATTTTGTTGTTTATTCTCCTCCATTGTAATAAATTCATTCTATTAAATTGCTAAATGAAATTTTATCCAAATTCATGCGCTGTTTTACAGTACCCGTACATTATTCACAGTTTTGATCGGGGAAAAATTCGTAAAGTGGTTTCACCCTTGGATTAACCGTCATTCTGAATCTAAACGCTGGTTTGGAAAATTCCCAACACTTGCAAGTTTTAGTTTTAGTGTAATGGCAAACCTACACTTACTACGCTGCTGCACATGTCGCATCATTGTTGTCCTGTGTGACAACCCTGACATAGTAGAGCCGATTTCATTTTTATTCCTAGGGTTTGTGAGAAAATGGGAGGCCATATGAGCAGCACGAGTGGTACGATGGCTGCAGAAGAGTCTGACTGTGAAGGAAGATCAAAGTATAAAGCTGCGCTCAAAGCTTATAAAGAAGCCTGCAAAAACGATTCTGTCGTCAAGAATTTCGACGACGTGCTTCAAGATCGCACAGGGCGACTTGTGAACATCGTTGTAAGTGGCATGGCAGAGCACAGCTTGTCTCTCGATTCTTTAAGGGAGATCGTCACTAGGTTGCACGATATGGACTTGGAAGTCTTAAAGCTCATTAGGGAAAATATGAAAGACATCTGGAAACATAAAGACGTGTTAGAGCTGGTTACGGAATATGTGAATAACAGTATACACACTTCAAGATTCTATGCCGCTCTGAAAGATTCCCTGGGCAGGGCGAGGGACAGCCAGCGTTTAATTCAGATCGCATTACAGCACATCCCGCCTAATGGCTCCCCTTTCAGCGAGTCGCAGTACAACAAGGTTACGGAAAAGCTTCAGGAATTTAAGATGGCTGGGGATCCCTTTGACTAGGAAATTTCCCGTCTATTGAAGTCCGTCTGCGAAGCGCAGGAACAGATACTGGCTAAACTAGTGACGAAAAAAAATAAGTTGCAGAGAAGGCTGATGGGCGTGAGGATGGGGCGGAGCTTGTTAAACATTCTTTTTGCGTTGACGGTGGTGGTGGCAGCTGCCGTGGGAATGTTCTTTATGGAGTTGGCGTTTCCTTTAATGAATACCCTCGACTCCGCGCGAGGTCGGCTCGCCTACCTGTGTAGAAAATACCAGAAGGAGATGAAGATGCAGCTTGAGGTTATAGACGCAATGCTTAAAATGACTACAGTAAGGCATAACAAGCTGAAAGAAATTAACTCCATGGTGGAGAACCTACAGAAGATCATCAACAGGATTCACGAGAGCATCGACTCATGTTCCAAGGACAAAGATGATCTGCGCATTCTAGTGGATGGTCTCAGGGAAAAACACCAGAGTTTTACGGAGGAGCTCGGCACTCTTTTCGTTTATGTCGGAGAGTGCGCCAACTCCATACGCGAGGGCAGGAACGGCGTCCTTGACATTATCGAGCCTAACCAGGAGGAGGTATTTTAGCTTTTAGAGGATTCGAAACTGAGAGGTTGCGGTGGTTAAGGGGGTCTGCAGTAATTATTATTAGTTATTGCAGTAGGCAAGTTATTATAGTATTTATTCATTTTGATCCTCTATCTTAATAATCTATGCATATAAATCTTATTTTTATTTTGTTTAAAATAGCAAAAGCATCTTTGAGAGTGTTGTTTAGTGGTGTATTTATTATGGTGTTTCATTATGATCCTCTATCTTAATAATCTCATGTATATAAATCTTTTTTTTTTAGATTGGAATCTTATAAAACTAGTATATTTATATTTTAAAAAATATATCTATAGTATGTCGAGAGATATCTTCCAATTTCTTTTTTAGTTTTTGGTTTTTATTTTATTTTTTATTTTTTTATAAATTACTAGAGCTAGAATCAAGCATTTGATTTCCCACTAGAATATTTGCATTTTGGTTTAAAATAGCAAAAGCATATTTGAGAGTGGTGTATTTATTGTGGCATTTCATTATGATCCTCTATCTCATTCTGGTGTATTTGTTGTTGGTGATTTGAATGTTCCATCTCAATATGCAGCAACTGGTGAAATAAAGGTACATAATTTTCTTCCTAACCTTTGAAATTTGTTGTCCTGTCATGCTGAAAGAACAAATTTGTATGCCTTAGTTTTTTGCCCTACATTATAGGATGTTTTAGTCATTGCCAATTGGTATGAGCTTGGATACCCTAGGGATGATCTGTCATCTGAGTCTTCATATATGTTAGACCCTATAAATTCCATTAAAGTGGATTCCCATGACCATCCTAGAAATACATATTCCAATCATGGCTCTGCATGTTATGCAAACCAAAACCCATATACACCCATGCAAAATCATAATGATTTAGCAGTTTACCAGTATGAAATTCAAAAGACCACTCAACTGTTGGAGTCATTATTGCAGCAAGAAAAAGAAATATAAAATCAGATTAGGCTGCTAGAGTCTAGGCCGCAGTCTAGTCCCACTACTACACAGAGGGGGGGTTTAAGACAATTTTTGAGTAAATTGTCTTAACTTGAGACAAAAAAAACTTGTGTATTGTCTTAAATATTGTCTTTAAGCGAGTGTCTCAAATTATTGTCTTAAAAAATTGTCTCTGTAAAGACAATATGAAACAGAAATATTTTTTTCTCTTTAGAGACAATATGAAAAAATGTATTTAACAAAAAAATTTGTTTTAAATATTTTTTTAGTGTGGTTTTCAACATTTAATGTTTCTAGATTCTCGTCGTCCTCCTGTTTGTTGGAATTTTTATTTTTGAAATCACAAACGTGGTTTTTATTTTGAAGCTATTTTTCACCTAAACACAGACTATAACCTACATAAAATATGCTTTTCCTATTCAAAGGTGCTAAAATAAGACATATATTCAAGGATTCATGCATGAAATCATAAAAATAACATCAATTACTAGCTGCACACAATAGAAACAAGTCCTTGAAGGAAGAAACTGATATATTTATTGCTAAAAAGATGTTTTACAATAGTACATGCTTGAAAATGACTGATTTGTTCTCAAAATCTAGAAAATTACATCTATTTTCAACCACAATATGATTGATTTTTGAGTTACAGTACAATGGTTTGCCGGAAGAACTTTTTAGAAGTTACAACACCACAAAAATTTGCAAGAACTAATTAACAAAGTGAGCCTAGTTTCCTTTTTGGTTATCCTACATTGGAGAGAAAGTAGGACATCATCAAAGACTATTAAATGACTCCTTCATGACTATTGCTGACTTTTTGACTTTATCTTGGTCACTGGAAAAAGATCTTATCTTTGCTTGACTACCAGAAAAGCTCTCGAAACTTCTCTCAACCTCTCTAGATACTTGCAGCTGTCCATTTATGTTCAAACTACCTCTTAGATCCCTCAACTTTTTGTACCATCAATCTACCTGTCCAGGAGAAAAAATGAACACTATATGTTTGCAGATAGAAGCAAGTAACAATAAGCTACTAAATTGTTAAAAATGCAGCTGAAAATGGTCAGTTAACCTTGAAAGACAATACAAAACTTATAGATTTTGCAGACTAGCTGTGCACAAGATAAACCATGCTCCCATGGATGATGAGTAGAATGTAGACAATAGCAAAAAGATGGTGAGAGTACCAAAAGGCATTGAACCCTGTCAATCTGTTGAAAGGCCATGAAAGCTTGACAACATTTCTTCTGAACCACTGAGTTGCAAGTATGAATGAAATGGTCATGAGAACCACCATAAGGATCCCCGTAATTCCTTCTGGGCCTTTCACAAGGTCATAATAAGTGGGTTGTTTGTAATGAAAGTCTTCCTCTATTAGAGAGAATTCTGATTTGGGGCATTCACCAAACGAGGGAAATCACAAGCTAAGTGGTTACCAACATGTAGAAGTACTCCTACAACAATTGCCACTACAATTGTCTGAAACAAATCAATTGATTATAAGCTCATGTAATAATAAATTAAGCCTAGTAGTTTTCTTCTTAATGATTTATTTAAAAAAAAGGCCTAATTGTTTAATTACCTTGTGAAAATTTATGTTGTCATCAAAGGGAACGAAGAGGCCAAGCTTAGTGGACTTGAGCCAAGTGATAGTATTTCTACACACATGAAGCAATATGAGTGCCATGTTGAGTTTGAGAGTTTCTGCAGTACCTTTAGCAGTGAGAAGGCAATAGCCCATAACTTTAAAGGCTTACTTATTTTTGTACTGGAAGAATTTCCATGTGAAAAGTGCTATCATTGCAAATGTCCATAAGAAGATAAGCCACACCCTTTGCCAATTCTCATCCATGAAAATCCTAACCTTAGACGCTACCTTCTGAACTGGGTTTCTCATCTTTGGACCAAGATTTTGGCTCAAAGCTTGGCTGGTGCAACTCAAAGCTTGAGAATAATTCATATAAGTGTCTCGTTATAATAGCAAGGTTTCTAATTGCCATAGCTATAGGACAAAATTTTTGCTCATTCACTAGTGCGATGAAAATATAAGATTTCTTCATACAAATGACGTTTTATGGTTGGCAACAATTACCTCAATGTATCCAAAATTTTTAGGGTCAAGCTCCTCCATTATTAGTGCTATGTATTCCTCTGCTTGCTCTTTAAGTTTTGATAATTTGTTTGCAGAAACACTCAACATAATAAGCTATGAACAAACACATTAATGAGAAGTCATGGCTCAAATGTAATTACCATTTTAAAGCATTCAAACAAAATATAAATTTATCTCTTTTATTTCTTCCTTTGTTACTCTTCCATTAGCGTTCTTGTCTACCTTGAAAGTCAAGGTTTAAAATTCTTAAAACTCATAGTTATTTGGCTCTAAAACAGAGAAATTTTTGAATGCTAAGAAATATTATTTAACAAAAGTAGGAAATTAAAGGGTGACAGGAGCCTTGGAGTTATCAAAATATGAAAACCTTGAATTTGCCAAATTTTGATGCTAGGGAAACTTCATAGTTATAATTTCATTAATGATTTGGGAATCAAATTCAAGGCGACTAATAATAGGAACCGATTTTCATGCAAGATGGCATAGGCAAAGACTATGATGATATCAATCATTTAATTTACGAACTTGCATCATCTATATCAATTCATGACTGTTACTCTACTAATTGTAGTAGAAAGGGCAACATCTAAAAAAATCATAACTTTCAATTCCCTTGACCAAAATTAAAAGTTCAATATGTTCTAGAAAGGTGGAATAACAAGGAATAAAACTCACAAAGTGTTTAACATGATTCCTTAGCACATGTGAGCAGTTTTTTCTACAAATTAGATCTCTATTTCACTCAGAACAACAGTTGACACAAGACTATCTTTATATTTGTAAATACCTTCAAGGATGTTCTAGCTATGTCAAATATTTTAAATGAATTTTATCTTTTCCCAACCTGTAGTATTAGAAAATATAGCTATCACTCCAATCCAACAGATTCAAATGACTATCATCAACAATATCTGGCGCATCCAAAGTTCTCTCTGCATATTGTAGACAACCACATAACAGACAGTCAAAAACTACAATGAAGATAAAGACCTACAGTTTTTAGTAAGCTACTGAAAGAGCTAATTCCCTACACAAGTATCAAATAATGTTAATAAATCCTTAGCAACTTATAAAACATCTTATCACGCTAAAGAATTTGCCCAGTCCTTGGAATACAAAAAACCAAATATGAAATGTCCACTGAATGTACAAGATCTTCAATTTATCACATCTTCAAACAAACCTAAAAATAATCCTAAGCTTAACTAGTTGGATGGACAATTCAATCTAATCCCAAAATAAGATATTAAAACTCACCCCAAAAAAATCAATGACAATAACAAGTTTACTACCCTTGTTTGGGCATTCCCCTGAAACCCTAATGCCAACTGGGTGTGCAATTTATCTATTCTTCAACCAACCCTAAACCCGCCTAAGTGGATTGTCTATTCAATCTAAAAAATAGTTAGAACACCAAAGTATTCACAAAACAATCATAATTTAAAAAAGAAAAATAGGAATAACTATTACTTGAGGTATGTAGCAATTGTGTGATTTACTAGTTCTGGTCCTAGCATCAACAGACAGAGCTTCAAAATACATGGATTGCAATCCCTTTGTAGATGGCTTTCTACTGTTTAAGGTGACATTTGATGAAGAGGATTTGTTTATGTTTAGGGTTGATTTTGCTAGTTTGTATGAATCCTCCTTTTTAGGTTCAACACCATCTCAGGCACATTACAGGCACACACTGACGATTGGGCTTCGCCACAACAATCATCGAAGACACGCTTAAGGGTTGAGTTAATCACAGAACCGCTCCCCGCCTCACGATGAGGACTTTTTGAAAATGACAGGATGCGCACTCTCCACGAGAAATACACCATCCCCACCTTCGTAAAGGGCTTAAGATAGAAAAGAAATGCGATATCCCCTCCTTGCGATGAGGGCTTAAATGATTGTAATAGATTTCAAACAAATCTCAGAGTGCAGGAGGGACTCATTGCCACCAGTCTTTAAGACAGCACCTGAGAACAAGCACATTGCTAACATCTACAACAGACAGCTTACCTTATATATGCCCCCACCTTAAGGTGGTTGATATTAGGTATCGATATCAAGCACGTTAAGGTAGGAGGAAAACACACAAGGGAACACGAGCTCTCGCAAAGCCCATGCCCCCCGAAGGTGACATGTACTTTACGATCACCAAATGTTCCCACAAACACATCCTTGCAAGAAAAGTTGTAGTGTCCATATAATCATGATAAACAACAATGCATAATGCAAGATTCAAGATAGATAAAGTGCATGGAGCAGCAGTATTGTTATGTTTTGTAAGTGTGATAAGACATCATCAAGATCACACGACAAAGTGCATGGAGTGATTCTACTAGCCAAGCATCGGATAATGTATATCAACCCCATCACCATATAGGAACTAAGTCCAATTTTTGATTTCTCGCTAAAGGGACACTAGGTCTACATCAGTATAATATGTTTTTTGTCATCCGCCCACTAGGTAGAACCACTAGAGGAAGGGAAATAATAAATCAAGAGAGGAGAAACAAGTGCCTTAGGGACAATTACATAGGAGGGTGCCCCCAAGTCACCAACCACAACGCTATGTCCATAAGACACAACACACAACAATGAAAATAGAGGAGAAGCAATTTAGAAGAATGATGATACAAATAGAACAAGGGTCATAAGAGAGGTAGTCTCCTAGTACCCTGGACCTTACAAGAGAATCAAGGGTCATCCCAGGAGGCCTAAACAACACATAACACATCATGGGGGAAACACATCACGAGAGATAAAGAGTTAGAGATACTTACTTGTGAGGATCATAGAACTAAGTGTTGTCATCAAGCAAATCATTGTCATCTTCCCATTCCTGAATGTTAGAGGAAAGTGGGACATAAGGTACCATAGCCCAACTCTTGTTCTTGTTTTCAAGTTGTCCAGTCTTAAGATCTTCTTGTTTTGGTTTAATGTTTGGTGAGATGTTTTCTTGTTGAGATGCAAGTCGTTGGGCATATTCTTGTTGTCTCCTCTTTTCTTTTGCTTGTCTATTTCTTTTTGTCCTACCACTTATCTCTTGTAAGATAGTGTTTTTCTCTTTCATAGGTTTTTGTGTTTTAGAGGAGGAAACACCAGGATCAAATCTCATTTGTCTAGGTGGAATATTTTGTTGTCATGGAATACCTCCCAATCCTTGTAAGGATGGTGGGGGAGGAACCTCAGCATAGGGTCCATTTCCTTTCGGTCTAGGATTCTCTTAAAATGCGGGTTGTTCGTCTCTTGTTGTTTCTTGCATAGAGGGACTAGGCACTTAATGTAATAGTTTTGTTTTGTAGTTTCTATAGCCCAAGAAGTTAAAGTCTATTCGTGGCTCCAGTTCCACCTCAGATCTGTCCCAAAAATAATCTAGTATACAATGTTGTCTTGTAACCAAAGTTTTATACTTATTGCGAGGGATAGTAATCACTTGTCCATTCAAAGAGAATTTGACACAGTTATGAATTGTTGAAGGGACAACTTTCATAGCCTTTAACCATGGATGTCCTGGTTTTATATGGAATAGGTCAGAAATAGGGACAACATCAAACCATTGTTCTACATGTTTCTCAAATACAGTGACCAATAAAGATATATTCCCAGAAGTGTTTACAAAGGTTCCCTTATGTGTCTTAATCATCATATCCGAAGGGTCATAAGATCCTTGCATTAATTGATGTGAATAGAGGAACTTTCCGTGGAGACATTAGTCATGCAATTAGGATCAATAAGGGTTCCATCCACAGGGTTTCCCATTATTTTCATAGTGATATAAAGAGGTCCTTTAGTTTCTCCAATTGTTCTATCATGAGGTGTAAACACAAGTTCAGGTTTGGGGACCTTTCTTTTTATGTAAGGCCTAGGAGGGAACCTATTTTTATTGTTGTGATTAGAGGACATGTGTATATGTTTTGAAATCAATGTAAGATCAGATTTTAAAAGCTTTTCAAAAGTTATGCAAAAGACAAGTGCAAAACTATGTATGAAAATGACCTAAAATGCTTGATTTTTAACTTTTTTCAATGCAAGTAAGTGAAAGAAAAGGTGTTGTAAGAAAATTGATGAAGTGAAGCAACTAATATATCTGATATAAGTCCAATAAAGAAATAATATCCTTCACAACACACTTTTTATGCAAATCTAAGATGATGACAAATCAAAACCTAGTGAAAATACACTAAAATATGTAAATTTTCACAACTTTTGAATGCAAAGACCCACTAAAAGGGGTGTTGTAAATTTTTTTAGGAGGTGTAGAAGATTATAGCAGTAATATCAGTCAACTAAAGCCATAAAATCTTTAACAACATGCTTGGAGTGCAAATCTAGGTCAAACCCTAGGTCAAATATAGGCAAAATATGCAATTTTTTTACCAAATTTCAATGCAAAAGAGTATGAGAAAGGGTGTTGTGAGGTAAATGATGATGAAAATCAAATTATAATAGTAATAATAGCCACATAATGCCAAAAAATATGTCACAACACGCTTATAGTACAACTCAAGGTCAAACCCTAGGGAAAATATAGCTAAAATATGTAATTTTTTAGCAAATTTCCACTGTAAGAGCCCGATAAAAAGGTGTTGTAAAAAATTTTAGGAGGGGAAAAAGATAAAAACCCTGATAATAGCAAATTATTGCATAAAAATCATTTACAACATGCCTAGGATGCAAATCTAGAGAGACGATAAGGCCAAATCTAGTGAAAAATCAAGGTTTTCAAACCCTAGGCATGAAATTTTGCAAGCAAACTACTATGATGAAAAAATATAGTTAGAAAGAAATAATAATGAGTGTTTTAAAATGGTAGTAAAATCTGAAACAAGATTTTGACTACAAACCCTAGCTAATGCAAAACTAGGTTGTATTAAAAAATGCACAATTTCAAGCAATTTTCAACAATTTAAGCATGAAAATGCAATATACATGAATGACAAATGAAAAATTTCTGTATTTTAAACCAGATCTGATGATAATGATAGAAATTTATTGAAATTAAATGCAACTAATTCAAATTATATGAAAATGCAAGCTAAAAATGCCAATTTTTTCAAAGTTTTCCAAATTTTTAAATTTTTTTTTAATAAATTTTCAAATGCAATAAGATGAAAAATGATATAAATGAATGTGAATTTGAAGCATAATACTCAACAAGGTGCAAAATTTAAAAGAACACAGGTTCACCAAAATGTTTAAGGTGAAATTTGATGAAGAGGATTTGTTTATGTTTAAGGTTGATTTTGCTAGTTTGTATGAATCCTCCTTTCACCTCAAACATTCAAGGACTTCAACAAAGTAGGAAATCTACTATTAGGTTTTTAGTCACTTGGAATATCAGGAAAAAATGGAATTGTGTGATTTTGTTGTTCAGTTAAGCCCAATTATGCTCAAAACCCTAATTATGCAAGTTTGGAAGCAAACAGACAAATCACAGAAAATGCTCACACACAGAGATATCAAATTTCAAAGTTTAGAAAGCAGAACAGTCAGGGACTAATGAGCGGGTGCCCTAGTCCAGTGCCACCATTTTTGTCAGGATCTGGAAACCTTGTCTGCAACCTGTTCCTGTTGTCCCAAAGATTTTCTTATTACGGGATCCGGAGGACTAATGAGCGGGCGCTCGAGTCTAGGTCCCTATTTTCTTCTTTGACTTGTAATTCTGACAATCTTCATTACTCTCCCGTAACTCCACTTTTTTTGCTGCTGCAACCTGTAACCTGCAATCATAGAAAAATGGGTTGGGGGTTGTGGTGTTTAGAGGCTTGCCTCAGTCAAGCCTCGGAAAGACATTCAAGTCTTCCGAACACTATTGTCAGATAAAGAGTGTGTATCCCTATGGGATAGAGGCAAAATCTAAATGATAAATAATTGAAAACACAATTGATATCACCTTGTAGTGAAGATCTCATGGAAGGAAGATGCTCTTCATGCCATGAGGAGATGGATGCCAATTTTGCAAACACCAACACAAGAACAACACAAATTATGCTTTGCAACACACAATGAATGCCTTGAATCACTTTCACATAAGCTCATGAATCCAAAATGCCATCTAGTTTCCATCTAGTTTACAAATGAATGCCTAAACATGTATATATATGCAACTACAAACATTCCCGCTAAGAATTTCGTAATTGAAACTTACCGTGTCGTCATAGGACCTAAATAATGGTCATAAACTGACACTTTGAAATTGGTCCTAACCTAAAATAGGACAGGACTAGGGCACGGGTGCCCAAGTCCTCCCCCCTATTTCAGGCAGGATTATTGTTAAATGCATCCTCTAAGTCCAAATTGCCATGAAACTTCAAGGTTTTCTCATCGGGATGTCAAATTATCATGAAAGATGCTCTAAATGCATAAACAGGACCTAGGAGCTAAACCTTAAGAGGGAAAAGCCCCCAAGGGGACATTTTCTGATGTAACATCTTCTAAAGCTTAGAATTCTTGACATTTTACTAGAATCCTTCACCAAACTAACTTTGTGCTCCATGTTATATGCTTCCATGGAGGGTGAATCCCCAATGATATTTCTTTTATTTGCCAGATACTAAGCCCAATCAAAATCTATAGAACTTCTGTGAGTAATAAACCTGTCCCCTACAATGAAAAACTAATGATGATCTCAACATCAATTAAAAAAAAACATTAAATGTGATATATTTCTATAAGAAATTGAAGAGAAATGTAATGCATACATTTTGTGTTGGAGTTGATGATTGCTTTCACAGAGGATGGTTGATCTCAACCCTTCTAGAAGGATTCCTGATGCTTTGTGCTTGAGGTGATCCAAACGCCTTCTTCATTGTCTTGAATTGAAATAAAACCTATAATTCACAACAACAAAACAAAACACAAAATAACCAAAAATACAAATAAACAAGGACGTGCCAAAAAAAATTACAATAAAGAAGTACTAAATATGTTATCAAGTTGCTGATATATGTTAATTGTTTACACAAGTTTACAACAATGTTGTCTGAATCCCTATCGTTGGTGGTGGGAGTGCTTTTATTTCTATTTGTTTGGGCAATGTGAAATGGAATTGGGGATTGTTCAATCGCCCTAGAGTGTTAACCTATAGTTGTCATTTATGTTCTCGGTTATGCATTGTTTTTAATTCATTTTAATTTTTTTGCCAAATGCATCTGGCCAAGAATTAGCCTTCTAGATTGGGGAAGCTATCTGTAGCAAGAAATACGTGAGATTGTTGAATTTCAAATAGAAAAATTAGTTTGCCATCAGGTAAACAGGCTCAAATAGAAAGTCAATACTTAGAACTAGCTACTATTGCTCTTTCTCAGACAAATTTATGAAAAGAAAAAGTAAATTTGCAATTGAAGATAACAGTGATAAATACCATATTAATTGTAATTATTTCCAATGTTTTGTATCTTACAAAATGATGTGGGATTTTCTCGACAACCAAAAAAACATACCATGGATATGGCATAACCATTATTGAATATTGACACTAATTTCCCAAACATAACAAGCAAATATGTCTTTTGTTTATTTGTTTCTATCCATCCTCTTCCTTTGTGTCTTCTTTCTATGAGGCACTATTCTAATTGTGGGTGTTGATTGTTCATCACATTAAACACCCTCCTCATTATTCTTGTCTCCCACTTGCTGAAACTCAAGGATGGTTTCCTGCCAAGGTTTAGTAATGACAATCAAATCATTATGTGCAACAAACAATTCATCATGTTCCTCTAGCTCCTCTTCATGCTCACTACATGATGAGTTTGATTGTTGGGCTTCCTACACACAACACAATTTAACTCATTAAAATAACACATTAGACCTTATTTGCTTGCTTCAAAGCATAGAATTTAATAAACCATGAAAATCTATATTTTTCTCTATGTAAATTGATAGTTATTAATCTTGTAGCAACTCATATCACAATTTTAGCTTTTCTTGTTTCATTTCTCTATGCAAAAAAGAAACTATTGTAATT
Organism: Cunninghamia lanceolata; assembly: GCA_027924645.1. NCBI lineage: Eukaryota > Viridiplantae > Streptophyta > Pinopsida > Cupressales > Cupressaceae > Cunninghamia > Cunninghamia lanceolata. The sequence continues at coordinate 5,287,915 of BSBN01000400.1, forward strand.
CTAGGTGTATCTGTCTAGATTAATATCTGTATCATTTACTTTGCAATGGAAATGAAGGCAAAATATGAAATTTTATTATAGCCCATCATGCAAAGAACTTACCTCAGATTCATGAAAAAATAGAATTGGGAGCACCCATAGGCACATTCTTAAAGAAACACATAATGACATAAAATGACAAAATATTAATTAGAGAACATATGCAAGTGATATTAGTAACATAAGCCAAATTCATTAGCACATGAACAATAACATACATAATTTTCATTATGTTTCAATACATAAGAAAAACATAAACACTGCTCAACTACCAAAGTTTTTTTAGCTTTATGGTATTGTGTTTCTCTTGCCTATGAGTCATTTGCATAAAGTGCATAAAGTGCATAGGTGTTGATTGTGTAAAACTTCCAAACACAAAAGTGTCTTTCAAGTAAATTGTTAAAGAAGTAAAAAAATAAAATGAAACAACTTATCCAATTGAAAAAAATTGCAAGCTATATTCATTGACATTATAAACATCCACTAACAGAACACTCAAAACATTCAAATTACTTAATTTCCATTACATTTTGTGTATAATTAAAAACACAATACTTAACCTATAAAGAGTTAATTATATTGTACTAAATCCTCACAACCATCTTAAAGGAACATGATGATCAAACAATGTCATTCTCACATGAAATGTCCTCATCTGATGGCATAAATGCACCATCATTAAGGGGCCCTAAATCCACAAACAAATTAATACCATAGTTTTCATGGTCTTCTTCACCTTCAGCTACAGGTAAATGAAAATCAATAAATTCATCATCTTCATGGACTTGATGCCCACGTGGTTGCTCATATCCTTCAGACACTTCAGTAAACTCATCATGATCTTCATCTTGGTCATACACATCATTGATAATATAAAGTTTTCATCATCTCCATCTTGGCCATCTATGTCTTCAATAGGGACTTCTGCATCTTCAAGTAAATCATGGTCCTCTACATCTTGAACAAATGTTACTCTTTGACCTCTTGGATCATAATCAATCACGAATGACCAACTAGGTTGTTCTGAATTTAGAATGAGAAATATTTGGTCACACTGATTTAGAAACACATAAGGTTTAGAAGTGGCTTCAAACCTAGATGTATTGATCATATGGAATCCATTCTTGTGCAACAATATAGTTTCATCTTCACCCACTTTGATAAGATCATACCATTGAATACAAAAAATAACCTTCTTGAAAGATATAAAATCAAGCTCTATAATATCCTCCAACACTCCATAATAGCGAAGTGTGCTTGTGATTGGTTGTCTATCATTTGCATGTGAACAACATTCCACCTCAAATGATGCTGAAATTCCACAATCATAAGTTTGTCTCTTGTCATCAACCTTTTTGATGCGAAAATGATGACAAAGATTCCACATTCCTTTGTAATATGCTACCTAAATTCATATAAATATTAACTAATTAGATTCAAGGATAAAAAGTTGAAAGACAAATCACTAAATACCTCAAATATGTTAATATATATATGTATCACGTCCCCATTTCTAGACCCTTTAACAAAATTTAGTTGTTGTGTCACTCTATTCTTCCCCTTTGTTGCCTCTTGTTCAATATTGGTCTTTAGCCAATTCCACGAGCATCTATCTGGCCATTTTCTTTTATGGCTTGCAGGAAGTCCTCAAGCAAGGTTTTGACTATGTCTATTATATACATTGGTCCATGCCTTTTCATCATCTAATTTCTTTTGTTCAGTGTACTTCTCCATCCATTCCAACATAAAGTTAGAATTGTATGCAACATACAAATGTAATGACTCCCACTCCTTAGCATCTACAATGAAAAATAGAATTGTTTAATGAATTAATAATGATTTAAATCTATGTTTTATAAAATTTAAGATAAAAACAATTACTTCAAACATTTTTGTATACCTTTTATCCTCTTTGAAGTCCCTTGACCCTCTAATTTTTCTCTTTCAAATGATTGAGGTTGGTTATAATCCCATAATCAAGGAGCTTCAAGATGCAATTTAGGTAAGTACTCACTCAAATGAACCATTATCTAGAAAACCATGTACCCCTCAACCATGGACCCTTCCGGTCAAGCCTTTTGCCTCACAAATTGTTTTAGAACCTTCAAATATCTCTCCACGAGCCACATTGTCTGAATATGGATAGGACCACACTGTTCAATCTCTTCTACTAGGTGTACAAGGTAGTGCTCTTGAGAATTGAAGAATCTCGGAGGGAAGTACATTTGAATATCACACATCAAAAGTGGAACATTCCTCTTCCAATAATTCAATTCATCCTGATGTATCTCTTTTTAGATGAAACCCACCTACAAATATTAATGTGTATTATAACAAAGACTTATTATTTGTTCAAAACTAAAGGTATAAACGTATATAAAGGCATTACCAATAATGCACTTCAAAGGATAAGAATCATGGAAGAGTATGCATGATGGATTCAAAATACCTGAAATATTTGGATAATTTGTAAATAGTTAACATGACATCACAGTCAAAGGTGCTTGGTATTGCTGTGGGCAACACATACTACATGACCATTAACAAAAACAAATGTTAAAATATGCATGAACTTCTGTTATCACTAAGATATACAAATTTCTAATTATGTTGCCAACAAATTTGACGTTCTACAAAGTTACCTTTATCCAGTTGTGCCAATCATGTGTTTTTAGCCCTGAGAACTCTGACCCATCTCTTGTGAATAAGTTTTTTAATGTCACACCAAAACCAAAAGGAAATCTTATGCTTTTCATTGTATCAATGATTTTTTCTTTCTCCTTTGAGGTAAAAATCCATGGAGCATGAACAAATGAGTTGTTTTCATGCAACCACATGTTCGGCATGATATTGGCAACTTGGAGGTCCTTTCATAACTTTATTTGTGCTTCAAGGTTGGTTCCATTTAGATGTTTCCACAAACACTCTGCCACATTTTTCCTGATGTGCATAGTATCAAATAGTGGGCTATTGGTAAGTTCTCATAATATTGTAATTTGTAGAAAATAGAGTCTTTTCATTCCTAGTGGAAAGCCTGTCCCTTCTTTTTTGTCATATAGTGCTTTCCACCTAGCAGGGTTCATCCTTCTTGACTTCCTCATTTCCACTTCCTTTCCATTGAACTTGTTTTTCTCACGCACTCGATAGCGATGATTTGTGATAAAAATTGTCTATACTCATCATATACAGTTTTATTGAGATCCTTTGACTGCCTATACAATGTTTTCGGCCCACATGATGGACAACCATGTTTCCCCTTTGTTTGTAGCCCTGAAACAAGGATGGAAACCATATTTAGTAAATGGTAAAATGAACAAAACAATTACAAATGTAATTTATAATATATTACCACAACAAATAGAGAGTCCTGGGGCATCATGAATTGTCCAGATAAGGATTGCATGAAAGAGGAAGTTTCTATCGTTGATAGGTCTTGATACATCGTACATATTTACACCATCCCTTAATTCATGAATCTCATCAATGAGGGGCTTCATGTATACATCCATATCCTTTACCTGATACTTCCCTAAGTAAACACAAGTTCTTTATCAGGGTTTAACTGAGTTGACATTTTTTTATATAATCTTCAAGAAAGCATTGCATTAATATGTTCTAGTACCTGGTATGATAAGAGTTAACATTGCATGCTCCTTTTTCATTGCCATCCAAGGGGGAAGATTGTTGTTAATAATTAAAACTGGCCAAACAGAATATGTTGTTCTAAGATCTCCAAAAGGATTGACACCATCCATTGCTAGCGAAATTCTTGCATTCCTTGGCTCATTTCTTAAATGTGGCTATTTTTCCTCAATCTCTTTCTAGTGTTTGCTATCTACAGCCATATGCATGACACCATCTTGGTGTTAGGAATTACATGCAGAAGATATCAATTAAATGCAAATAAAGATTAAACAGAGGAATGAAAATACATAAAAATACTAACAGTGAGAGACAAGTTTTAATGTGGTTCACCCAAACTTGGGCTACATCCACCAAAAGAGAGTCCAATATTATTATTTAGTAAATCAAATTGATTACAACCAGCAATCCTATCAAATTTTAAATACCATTACCGAGGTGCTTGTTTCAATCCATACAAACTCTTCTTCAATCTGCACACCTGTTTCTCCTTACCTTTGACCTCAAATCCCTGTGGTTGTTCTATATAGATCTCCTCCTCCAAATCACCATGGAGAAAGGCAGTTTTCATATCTAGCTGTTCCAAATGCAAATCTTCAGCAGCCACAATACTTAAAACAGTACGAATAGAAGTCATCTTGACAACCAGAGAAAATATCTCATCAAAATCAATACATTTTTTCTATGCAAATCCTTTTACAACTAACCTGGCTTTAAATATTTTCTTACCTCCATCTTCTTCTTTCAGCCTATAAACCTATTTGTTTGGTAAAGCCTTTTTACCTATAGGCAACTTACATAATTCCCAAGTTTGATTTTTTAGCAAGGAGTCCATTTCTTCTTTCATTGCAAGCTCCCACTGAACCTTTGTGTCCACCTACATAGCTTCATCATACCCTTTTGGTTCACCAATATCTATTAAAAAATAGAATACAAAGAGGGAGAAAACCTTTCAGGAGGTCTATTTAGCCTTGTTGACCATCTAACATTCACTGGAGTTTGTGGTATTTTTTGTTGCTATTGCGGAGCATGAGGAACCACTGGAACATCATTAACTGGAGTATCATCCAGCAGCACATAATCCTTTTCTTTCTTCTCTTGCTGCTACAACTGATCTTTGTACAACACCTTCTCATTGAATACAACATCCCCGTTTCTCACAATTTTCTGATTTTTAACATCCCAAAGCCTATAACCAAATTCATCAATGCCATATTCAACAAAGATACATTTTTTTGATTTTGCATCCAACTTGGTTCTATTTTCAAAATCTACATGTGCAAATGCTTCACATCCGAAGGTTGTGAGAAAAGAATAACCCACCTTCTTACCTATCCATGCCTCCTTTGGAATACCACAACCCAAAGGAACTGAAGGACCTCTATTAATTAAATATACAACGGTGTTGACAACCTCTGTCCACATGGTTTAAAGGTAGTCCAAAATGTAATCTCATGGTCCTTGCATGCTCCATTATTGTCCTATTCATGTGTTCAACCACTCCATTCTCCTGTGGAGTCCCTGGAACTATTTTCTATCTACAGATTCCATTAAAGGAACAATCATCCTCAAATTCTTTGCTACAATACTCACCACCATTATTAGATCTGAGACATTTTAATCTTTTACCTGTCTCATTCTCAACCAAGCTTCTCCATTTCTTAAATGTTTCAAATACATCAGATTTTTGCCTAAGGAAATAAATCCAAACCTTCCTAGCTACATCATCTATGAATGTAACATAATACTGAGAGCCACCGAGAGAAGATACCTGAGATGGTCCCCATACATTTGTATGCACAAGCTCCAACTTTTCATCTTTCTTTTGCTTCCCATCCTTGAGAAAACTGACTCTCTTTTGTTTTCCATACGCACAACTTTCACAAAAATCCATATTAATACATTTTAGACTTGGTAAAACTTTCTTAGAATGAAGTACCTTCATACCTTTTTCACTTATATGCCCAAGTTTGTTATGCCACAGTGTTGTCTCAGAACCTGCAACAACTGTTTCAATCTCTTCCTGTGAACTTGCAGCAACTATTCTTGAACCTATTTATTTTTTCTCTACAATAGCTAAAGTAGAAGGAACAATATGACGTGTACAAAGATATAAGGTGCATACTTTCACACCTTTTTCTACTATTAAGGCACCTCTTGAAACCTTCCAATTTTTATCAGTAAATGTAACAATGCAACCTTCATCAGCTAGCTGCTCAACCTTGGAATGTGACTTACCTCTTGTAGTAGCCAATGATTCCTATTCTGCAACTTAATTTTGACTCTTCCCTTTCCAACAATCTGACAGGGTTTGTTATCTCCCAAATAAACCAACCCAAAATCCCCTTGGACATAATCAAGAAAATAATTTCTATGGGGCGTAGCATGAAATGAGGCCCCTAAATCTAAAACCCATGAATCATCAGCATTATCTAGGGAAAGAATCAAAGCATCATCATTAGATTTATTACTTACCACATTTGCCTCCTTATTGCCTTCTTGTTTGTCTCCTTCTTTATTCTTCTAAGACCAGCAATCTTTCTTTAGATGGTCTGGTTTCCCATAGTACCAACAATCCTTCTGTCCTCTGGATTGGGACCTCTTCTCCTTTGATTTTTCTTATGACTTCCCATGACCTCCAGAACCTTTTCCTCTCTCCTTTGATCTTCCCTTGCTTTCTACATTCAAAACTCTACCTAATGTGGACCCTCCTGAGCTTTTCCATCACATTTCCTCGCTAAGAATAACACCAACAACATCATCAAAATTCAAAGTGTTTGAACCAGAGATAGAGTTACAGCCATTACCAAGCTATTCCAGCTTTCTGGAAAAGAACATAATATCAAGAGGCCTCACCTCTTCATCAAATTTCACTTTCATAGAAGTTAACTGACCGGTAATCATATTAAACTCATTTAAATGATTCATCACAGATCCACCTTCAATCATTTTCAGATTAAACAAACGCTTCATGAGAAATACCCTATTTGAGGTTGAGGGTTTTTTCATATAGTTTAGCCAAAGTTTTCATCAGTTCACTTGTTGTCATTGCTTTTGTTATATTAAATGCCACAGATGGTGCTAGGCACAACCGAATGGTTCCTAGTGCCTTTCTATCTAGAAGATTCCAATCCTCATCAGTCATTACTGCTAGTTTCTTGGCTATTCCTTCCAACGGCCTCCATAAATCCTTCTAATAGAGATAATCCTCCATCTGCATCTTCCATAATTGATAGTTCTGCCCATTGAATTGATCTACCTTCAATTTACCCTTGTCCGCCATTGCTCCCACTCAATCGTGAGACTCCCACTCAACTGTGACCTTCCTACAGACGATAATCGAACACAACCCACTCTGATACCACTTGTTAGGAATTACATGCAGAAGATATCAATTAAATGCAAATAAAGATTAAACAAAGGAATGAAAATATACAGAAATAATAACAACGAGAGACAAGTTTTAACATGGTTCACCCAAACTCGAGCTACATCCACCAACAGATAATCCAATATTATTATCCAGTAAATCAAACTGATTACAACCAACAATCCTTGCAACTCAATACTGCTGCAAATGCTACAATACATCAACCGAAAAGCCTAACCCTTAGCCACTTTTATCAAGCCTTATGTTGGTTACAAAATAGGGTTTTTTTTATGTCAGCTAATAAAAATAATTTGGGGAGAAACCGCACCAATAAAAGTGGGGAAAATTTAACCTCCAAGTCTGATTAGGCTCCATATAACAACACTTGGCTCCTCCCTTGTGCATGATAATGCATATATTTTGCCAACTCCTTGCATTTGAACATCCTCTCAAACCTTGGCTTTAGTGAAATGTGACGTAGTACTTTATAAGGAACCTTCTTGGATACTTGATCTTGGCGATACCTATTTGTGTGACACACTGAGCATTGTTACAAATTTGCATTCTTTCCATAGTACAATATTCGGTGATTTGGACATGCATCATATGTATTGTACTCCATTCTAATGTCTTTCATCATTGAAGATACTTCTCTATGAGAATGAGGCAACTTATTGTCCTTTGGAAGTATTTTATTTGCCAAAAGTCTACATGAGGCAACAAATGATTTTTATAAGATAGGTATACACAATATTCGAAACTTTCAAGACATTTAGATCATTAATTTATAGGAATATCGAATCCTACCTTAATATATCAGTAAAGCATGTGTTTGTCAATCCATGTGTAACCTTCAAGTTCAACAACATAAGTGTCTCCAATATAGAAGTATCTGCATTTGGGAAAAGAGGTGTCCTAGCCAACTGAGCTAGGGGTGAATCAATAACTTCTTTAGAAGATGTGTAGAAGTATTGGATAAATTCATTGACACCAGCCTCATTTATTTGCGAAGTGGTCTTATCCATAAATGTTTCTTGTTCTTCATCTTGAGAGTGGCTATCATCAGTGACATCCATTGGTTCTTCAATAATATTGGTAACTGGAAGCAACTTTTCATCAAAAAATCACTTGAAATGATCAATAATAATGTATTAAATAATATACATATTTATTTATTATAAGAATAACAATTTGTTAATTATAGTGTACCTCTTCTATATAAACCCCATAGTTCAATCTATGGATACCAACAAGTCGACGCTTCTTTAGTTTCCTATTTTGACACCTTTTGCAAGTGCAATATATCATTTCCTTGAAGTATTCATCTATCCCTAGAGCAGGTCTTGTTTCCCATTCATTTGAATATTCAAATGATGATGATGTGCTATTTCCCTGAATGCACCATGTACTATCAACAATAAGAGTGCAACTTTTAACTTGAGTATTACTTCTTTTTGAAGAGAAAGTGACTCTTAGGTGCATGATATGTTACAACTTAAGAAATTTGAAACTTTGAAAACGTGGCTTTAAGGTGAGATACACAAAAGTGGAAAAGTTTTAGTCATTTTTATATAGAATCTATGGGGTTTTAAGTGCATTTTCTTGTTCTTGGATCACCCTTTTTTGGACATTTGCAATGTCAATGCGTAGTACCAGCATTAGAGGTTGAAGAAATTTTGTTCTTATAGTAGTAGGTCATGTGACACCTACACTAAAGATGCAAATGTAGGTTATAAAAGGTTGTATTGAGGCAAATGTAGGGTAAAGACCAACAAGAATAACCTAATCTGGATGCTAGTGTGTCCTCTTGGTAGCTTGAGAGAATATGTTACAACGATTTGTATCATTGTTTAACACAATCCTATAGCAAAAAAAAGATACTATGTTTCGAGGTTTGTCTCATCATACGACCATGGATAAACACCATCTTTGCAATAGGTTTCTCTTTGAAATCTCTCACTCAACCCTTATGTCATGAGTTGCTTGACTCCATAGCCCATTGGTAAAGACCATCATTTACTTAAACCAAAGAAAGTAATCTATTTTTAAAAATTTTCACTATTATCATTACACTCCAAAGATTAATTATTTGTCTCATTATATTAGTACCCCTAGTGTAGTAGTATGGTAATATTTTTTCAAGGTGTTTGCTAATTTGGAGGGTTTTATTGATGTCACAAAGGAGTTTCATAATTTGTGTAAATTGCTCTAAAACATATGTTTTTTCATCATTAACTAGTCCAATCTTTCGATCATAAAAATGATATGAAATATTACTCTATGTGCTACCTATTAAATCCTAGGTTAGTGTTTCATTTCATTAAAATGATACTGCAAGTACCAAAAATAACAACATAGATACCTGGTCTGCCATTTCATATAGACACCTAGAAAATAGCCTAATAGAAAGCTACAAAGTAAAGTGTGTGGATGCTAGTTAGGATCATTACATAAATAGCTGTTGAAATATATGAAAACATGTATCCCAAAAAAACCATAAAATTATTATAAAATATAGCTTGAGCAATTAAAAAAAATGAAGATTCGATTAAACTTACATAGAAATTGATTATGAATTGCTGACATAGAATAACCTGAAATACATGGATTTAAATTAACTATAGCATGATCAACAAACCAAACCTACACCTAAATGATACTCAAATATACAAAATATGATAAGAATTTTACAACATAATTCAATCACTAAACAAATATAGAGATATCCGATTGACTGAAGAATTTGTGTTATCTGCAAACCATCAACTATTATAATATTTGAAAAGTGAAGGTCACTTGAATCAAAGGCGTGCGATTAGTACAATTTTTGTAATTCTATTTTTTTATTAACATATTAGGAGTGGTGATTCAAAAAAATTGTAAATGCATTAACTAGGAGACCAAATTTCATGATAAAAATGAGAGTTGAAGTAGAAGGATGTGCTGAGTTTAAGAATTTATATGAAGTTAATCCTCATATTGCACAAGAATTGAAAGGAGGGATAATTTTAAATAGTTATGTATTAAATAGATAAGACATTAATTATATATGTTTTTATCACATGAATTATATTTTCAATATTGTCTAACCTGATTGCAAGACCCAAACTGGGAATTATCTTGCTTAAAGCATTCAACTGGTAAGTCATAACCCTAATTATATTAAAATTGTGATTTTAGGGCAAAATTCAGGGCAATTCCAAAAGGGGACATTACACATGTGCTCCATATCTTTATTTCAAATTGGCAGGGAGAGGTGGAGGCCGATTGGGGCATATGCTCCATGCCTTTATTTCAAATTGAGTGGCAGGCAGTGAAGGGGAGGGGTAGGAGCATATGCTCCATCTGTTTATGCTTGGGAAAATAGGTCAATGATCATATAAATTTGTACCCTTGAAAGTGGCCTCTATTGGTATCCCTTTGTGATCTAATATTAGTAAGGAAAGCTTTAGCTTTGTCCAACTTTTCATTCATTTGTTACACGCCTGCATTGCCAAGAAAATCCTTTTAGAGGGCAAGCAAATCTACTCTCACATCAATGATAGGAAGTTCACATTTGCCACAAACCCACTTTTACAAAATTCATTTGTCAACATATATGACAAATGCAAAAATCACCACTTCTAGTAAAGGCATATGACAAATGCTAAAATTAAGTCTGGGTGAAAGGTGCATGTAGTATGCCACACCTAAATCTAGGTGTAGCATACCTCAATGACTGAGACCAAGTATTAGAAAGCGTCCATATATCAATAAAAAAAAAGTTAAAACAGATCCACATTCCCAACAAATTTTTTTTTCTAACACATTCACTTTCATCAATAGCTACAAAATCTTGCAACAGTTAATGTGTTCATATTATAGACTTAGTTGTTACTTTGAAAAAGGCATGTCGCTATATGTGTAAGGGGCCAATAACTGTTGCAACTCTAGAATTAGTATTGTTTGTATGCTCTTAATTTTATGCACTTGAAGTCCTCAGATGAAAGATAAGAGGGAAAAATTAGATATTAATACTTCTACATTTGATATGCAAATCAGAATTTAAAGAGGATTTGTTGACTTGGAACAAAATCTATTGGGAAATGGTTTTTAAAAATTAAATTTTTCAGTAGACAACAAACCATTCCTGATCATATGCCTTAGGCCTCTTCTATAGAAATAATGAAATGCAATACTAGTCTTCAATAAAAGACCCCAAAGAAGAAAACTCACATTTCTTACATTACATATAATTGTCAAGTGTGTGTTGATCGATGCTCATTTTCAAATGATAACCCTAGATTGAGGCTAATAAAACTTAATGAAGTTCATTGAAACTGATGTAAAACTTATTAAGTCTAATTTTCCATAACAAGTAATACTGTTGTAGTCATGCATGGGAACATAAGAATATAGAAAGACAACAAATTACCTTGGAAATATCATGTAACAAGCTGATATGACATTTCAAAAATTTGAATGAATCCTCTTACAATGAACAAGCCCTTATGGTATCTCAGAGATGACTGTATTGGGGTTTTCTGTAGAATTGAGACTGTTGTAGGTGCCTAGAAATCCACATAAATTGCTCAGATTGCTCTCATAATGCAAATCTCATATTTCAAAGGATTAAAATGAATTCTGTTAGACTAGGTGTCTAGATTGCAATGAAGAAATAGGTCTAATCTAAAGTGTTTTCTGATGCAGCTCCTAATTGTCTTTGCTATTACGGCAACCGGGGATCCACTAAAATGTTCATAACTCCATAAATACTTCAGATTTTCATTTAGGATCTTTTGTAATAGTTACTCCTACCTTAGGCAACCCCAAAGGATGTAATAAACCACTCACAAAGGCAATGATTGATTTTCTTGACTCCCACGTACCTTTTTGGGATGTACGATAGCTAGAGGGAGTGTATGGCAGGCTCTTCTTTGTCCAAACCTTCTCACTCAGCCACTAATTTGTCTTTTCTACTCACAATAAGACAAAAAATCCTATCCTAATCTTTCAAATAACAATAAAATGATTTCACACTTTTCCTTAGTACGGCTTTCTTGTACGGCTCCTCAGTACCACACTCTTAGGAAAAATAAAGCAAATGATATAGTTTACATCACCCAACTGAACACAAAAAGATATTCCTTATTTAAAAGTTTCCTCAGCATTAATACATCCTCAAAGAAAGAAGTGGTGAATAGTTTACATCACCCAACTAAACACAAAAATATATTCCTTATTTAAAAGTTTCCTCAACATTAATGCATCCTTAAAGAAAAGAGTGGTGGAATAGTTTACATCACCCAACTGAACACAAAAAGATATTCCTTATTTAAAAGTTTCCTCAGCATTAAAGAGTTCTTATCCCAAACCCACATTTTAAATTATTGTTTTTTGAAATTGTTACTAAATTTTGTTCACACCTAATTTAGTTGGACCAAATTTGCAGTTGTTTCAAAAGGGGCAAAAGAACACTTTTAAGTTATTGCAATCAGTGAATGTTTGATGTCTTGACAAGAGGAAAACAATGATAAGTTGTCATGATAATCCAACAGTCCAACCAAGACTGTCAAATCATCATGACAAGTGAATGTCCATGTCAAGAAATCAAACTGTCAATGAGACATAGTTGATCTAACTGTTTTTATCTTTCAAAATTATAAGACAATTTGATTATTCAAATGATCATAATTGAAAGCAAGAAAGAAAGGTATTCATTTGAACTACCATTTCATATCATGTTTGGAACATACATTCAGTTTCAGTTATTCTATCCTATGCATTGATTGAAAAGGAAACATACATAAATCAATTGCATAAGGTAAATTAACTGATCATGTATAAAAGAAGTGTTTAAATGTGTCCCACACAAGCTGTGGGAGTGACTAAATTGAGCAATGCAGACATATGCAAGCTATAGAGTTGATGATAAAAGGAAATGGAAAAGAACACATGAGAATATTAAATATCCATCATTGCCTTTTGTTTGAAGGTTGATGCCTGGTCTTCATATCTTCATCTTCAGCTCCAGTCATGTCAGTGAACCTGCAAAAATTTGGGGTAGATCCTATTAGAGCTCCGGATATTTAAGATTTTCATATGCTTTTATCAAACAAACATATCAACTTGCAAACATCATGCATTTCATATGAAAGAATCAAATCAGACACGTGCCATAAATTAGAACATCATGAGGAAGATCAATCAACTTCATAAGGTATGTTTTTATGCTAACTTGTTTGTTCACTATGCAGGTATAGGAAAAGTAATGTTGCTGATTTGAAGACATTAAAACATTGGGAGAAAATGTGGTTCCCACAAGGGTTGAGTCCAGCATGTTTTTCCTTTTTCTATTCATTTGAAAAGGATATCAGAATAAAAGACATGATGCATCATTTAAGATATATCATGCATCATAAAATCAACTTGTAGAAGAGTGTGTCATCATGATAAAGATAAAAGGAGCAGTTGCTCCTATAAACTATGTTCACTTTGATAGAAGATTGATTAAATCAGATCAGACATATTCAATTTGTCTCATTACAGATCACAAAGAGATCAGTGTTTCAAAATCAACTTGCCAATATACAGAATACAGAAATGCAGCTATGAAAAGGTACTTTTCTTTATTTTTACCACCCTTGGAATGCCTTTCTGCTATCATATTTCATGTTACAGTCATCTAAATAGGTCAAATATCATAAGATAGGACCTTAAGAGGTCACATAAACACACAAATTGCAATGGAGGACAGACTTGTGATTAAGAAGAGTATCAATTGAAAAGTGCAATAACAGCTATAGATTAGTGTGAACAAGTTATACATTAAATGTTCAAGGATCAAATGACAATATCAGATAATCAGGTGATTATATATTACTGTATGGAACAAGGCATAGGTGCATGATATGAACATATGATTAAGTGCTATGAACAAAGTGATAGCATACAGAAGATCAAAGTGTCAAGCTACAGGTGATGATAAGAGAAACAAAACCATGCCTTTAAAATGTTAAAACCTTGTAGCATGTAATGCCTTGGAGCTACAGAAGGTATAAACATAAGATAATATGCATGATCTAGGAGTGACAGTCACAAGAAATAACAAGAACATGCTATAGAAAATGTCATACATGTTTGAATCATTCCATACTGTTGTGAGCAAGTTTAAATATTCTTGACATCTTTTGAAGAACAAATGACTGATATAAAGATATAATGCATCATTTGACTATGACAGTGACGAGAAATGGAGGAGGATCTTTCATGACTATGCTTGAAAAGGCTTCTATCTACAGAAAAGTGAAAGCCTTTTTGTGTTTTAAAAACCTTTGTCTCATTTCTTGTTACAATTGAAAGAGAGCTATAGAATACAAAATAATACTAAAGAAACCCTTGTTACATTTTTGAAAAAACTAATACCATTATTGCATCTACACCTAAGAAAAATGCACAAGAAAGAGGTCATATACAGGCATGGCTGTGGCCAATGGAGTTTCTTTATGTACAAAAAATAAAAAACCCTTGTTATATATTTTGAGACCATTGTACTATTTTTCTGTAGATTTAAAAGAGAGCACAGTAATGTTACAGGAAGTATGGCCATGTCCAATAAAGCCTTTGTGTAAGAGAAAATCATTAAACCCTTGTGATATAATAGCAAACCCTCATTGTTTCTTGCATCTACAGTCAAGAAAAAGCTATGCACAGTCACGACTGAAGAAGAGAAGTTATTTTCTATAAAGAAACATGATACCCACTTCATCATTTCAAAAAACCCATAGCATTTTCTTTTAGTCACAGAGAAAAAGAAATCATACACAGGAAAATGCTATAAGAAGAATCAAGAAGCTCACCTTGTGTGATTATAGAAGAGAGAGATTGTAGCACTAGCCATGACCTTCATTTTTTGAAGGATTTTGCATAGGAGTTACAAGTCAAAGACACAATCAATCAAGAAAGAAGAGTGTTAGAAGTTGCAATGTATACTCAACATAGAAGCCATGGCTAGATAGGAGGAAAAAAACCACAAAAAGAAATATAAAATGCCAAACACCACTCACTGTAATGCTCACCTTCTTTTCTGAACTCAAAATGCCAAGTTTCGACTGGAGAAGACCATATGAGGGGTGAGAAAACCAGAAGAGTATGCCAGAGAAGAAAACCCTAGTCGGCCGAATGTTTGAGTTGTAGAGCAAAATAAGATGAAAGTGAAATGCAAAATGAAGTAATCTTTAGGGTTTCTCTTGTTTTTGTTCGATGGAACCTTCTTCTTGTCATTCTTTTTTGACTTTACAAAAAAACAAATCAAGTGCCTTATCCAAACACCGGGGGTTAAGACTTCAAACTTGAAGATTCCTAGTGATCATGAAATGGAGGGGCCGACAATACATATCTTTTTTTTTGCATTTGATTTTAATAAAGTCAATGGTTGGCATCATGAGAAAGACAAGGTTCATTACCTTATAAAGCTTTCAGTCCCTTTATTTTTATATGGTCGACATGCCTCATGTGAAACTTGAACATGGTCGAAGGTGCTCTTTGCCTTATCAAGCAAGACAAAGGTTAGAGATTCCTCATTATCATACATGGTGGCCGATTAGGGTCAAAGAGAATCTTTTATACCTTATGTTTTTTTCACATCAAAGGTCAAAGGAAGGAACATCATATGAATACTTGGTATGCATAATGAGGTGGCAGATTTATGGAGAAGGTAATATTTTGTATGGTGATAAAGGTATTTTGCATGAGGGTAATATGAAGACAAAATAATGCATGCAAGATGGCAGGAGCATGGATAAGGTGATATGCCTTATGAAGGCAGGGGATGTTTTTTTTGCCTTAATGCAAATGGAGTAATAAGGGTGAAATTTTTGCCTTAATGCATGTATCATGCAACTAGGAGATATTTCTTGCATGGAGACATAAGGAGATTTTTTCTTTCTCTTAAGTCCTATTTTTTGCATCAAATCATGCAAATTATGTGAATTAGGCAAGTGTAATTGGAGAGATAAGGTACTTATTTTCTCTTTCATCTATCATGCATAACTTTACAATTGAAATCAATGTAGGTAAATAATAAAGTAATATTCTACAAATTACTTTATTATTTTTCACAAGTTGTAAATTCATAGAAAATAGAACAAAATGTAACTAATAGTAAAGTAATTATCACTTAATTACTTTATTATTTACTCACATCATTTTTGCAATGCAAGATCATGCAAAATAGATGAGTTGAGTTAGCTGAGGTTATTTAGAGACTTTTTGCATGATTTGGAGGGCAATTTGAGGAGTTTTGGTCAACTTCTTGGTCAAACATATGGAGAGGATCAACTTGAGCTATTTTTGCTCAATTTGTGACAGTTTGGACCCTTATTTTTAGGGATTTCTTGGTTTGCTCATGGATCACTTTGGAGAGATTATTTTTAGAGAGGCAGTTATCTGTAGTTCTATTTTTCATGCCTCTTAGAGAGAGCAAGCTATATATTGTAAAGCAAAACTTAGTTTTTTCTAGTTCTTGCATTCTTTTCTCTTTTACACATTGAGAGAAAGAAGGTTTTGTAACCCATATTTGGGGTTCTTACCTTTTTTGCTCTTTATACTTTGGAAGAGAAGGAAGGTTTCATAACTCAATTTTACAGATTTTATAGGGATTACAGCAGGTTACAGGTTCCATTTTCTTGCCTTTGATGCAATATTTTTCTTTATTTTCATTGGAATCAAGTGTTTGCCTTTCCATTAATGCTACTTGTATGAGTGATTTTGATAAAATTTTATTGTGTTTAAATATAAAAACCTTTAAAATTATTATCTCATTCTTACTTGCAAGTATTAATCATAGTGATATCACATAGGTTGTGCTACTGAAGTTTGTTTTCCTTCATGTTGTGAAAAATCATTTTTCCTTCATAAAGAAGATAATTTCTAGCCTTCCTTAGAAACATTTTTGTGATTGCATTGCCAAAAGTGGATTGTGTGAATAGATTTCTGAGATCTATTGTGAGTCAGATTTGCAAGTTTTCCATCAAAATTAAGTGCATCACCACATTTGCAGTTTCGGTTTTTTAGTGATTCTATTAGATCTTTTTACCCTTTTCCTACAAAATTTATTATTTTATCAAGGGAACCAGCCCATCTGGAGGTTCAAACTCACCATAGGTCACCCACAACCTGAGTTTGATCACATGTTTCAAAGGATTGCAGCGTTTTCACAGCTTTGCATAAGGGTGCAATCCTCATCAACAACAGAAATTACTCCAGAAGATTTTGTACTAGCAAAAAGTTAAGATTCTATTACCACACAGAATACTAATTACCTACATCTAAGAAGGATGGGGAAGAATGGGTATGTTTATTTTGTACAACACTAGAAAATCAAAATTTTTGATAGACGTACAGGAAGACCTATGTGTGTGCGTGCGAGTGTGTGTGTGTGTGTGCGTGCGCGTGCGCGTGCGCCCATGTTATAAAGGCTTTCTAGTCAGTTAAATGAAGACCTTAAGAGTGCACTAACCTTAAAGGCCAACATCAATTGAAGAATCGATAAAATCAGAACTAACCTTTATAGCCAAGCAACTTTATCTGTCAATTTCAGCTCCTTTAGTTAGGTGTGGTTGAGAAAGCAATTAAGATCATTTCATTACATCAGTTGCAAGTGACATAAATATGATCAACACTGCATAGTATAACAACCATATGCACTTTGTAGGCCTGCCACAATCACATAAGAGAGATCAAACTTGTGCCATAAACTGGGAACTAAAAAATCTATTCCATATAATATGATAAAAAAACTTGACACCAGGTTACATTTATCCATTGTTTTATGTGGCTTGATAAATATATTCCACAAGCTAGAGTAACCATGAAGGCTTGCCAAATTTCCTGGCAACTTATAAAAGAAAATCATGTCAGTAAACTGAAAAGCCTCTAAATAAGCATTTCTTTGGAATAAACAAGGCAATTCTGATTCTCTCAAAGATGCAAAACTTGAATTCCTGTCTGAACACAAAAATTTAGTATTTCCATAACAGCTTGTGCCAAGGAAAAGTGCTTTGACAAAAGCATCATATTATTTTAAAAATCTAATAGAACTAGTTAGTACAAATCAGATGGCAACCATTTAAGCACACATAAATGAGTATGCTACTATAATAGATCTAGATCTGTGAGACAGTCGCTGTTCTAATGGTAATACTTAAAATGCAAAACTTGGATTCCTATCTGAACACAAAAACTAAATAATTCCATAACAACTTGTGCTAAGGATAAGTGTTTTGACAAAAGAATTAGATCATTTTAAAAATCTAAATGTACTGGTTAGTACAAATCAGATGGCAACCATTGAAGCACACAAAAAATAGTATGCTATTGTAATTAGATCTATATCTATTAGACAGTCACTGTTCTATTGGTAATACTTAAAGTGAAAAAGAATAAGGTGCTACTTGGATACTAAAAGGAACTTTGATTAAGGAGATCAACAAAATGTTTTGAACGGGTAAACAGAAAAATACTTACAAAATTTCTCTTTGCATAAATCTTGCCAAAAAGAGGAAAATGTTTTAACATGCTATAAGAAAGTCTCAATTGTCAACAAAATGTTTTCCCTATCATCTAAAAGACCTTTCAGAACACTTTTCTTGAGCCATATAAAAAATGATTCAAGCAAATAGCCAAGGAATTATTCATAGTTTCTAAATCAACTAATGTCCATGCTATCTCCTGCAGGGCTGCAGATAGATGGAACAAAAGAAAATGGGCGCTCAAAAGGCGATGAATGTGTCATCCCATCCCGTCTTCTTTTGTTTGGGAGTGTAGGCTTCGGCAAGATCTTCCTCCACCCTCAGGATCTGAACAATCCCTCTTACCGCAAGCTGTTCTACTGGTGTTAGAGGAAAAACATGACCACTTACTCTACATACACAGTTGTAGTTATCATAAACAATTCTCTGATTGCAATTTTTATCACAAATGTGTGTGCTTCCTATTAATTTGCATTGATAAATATTTGCCCAAACATGCTCAATATGACATCTTTTATCACATTTATGAGTAAGCACATCATCTTCATGATTTAGGAGGCTCGACAAATACACTACAGTTGTTGTCTCTTCATTCATGACCGACTTAGCATGTACTTCTTCCATGTCTTCCAACTTCTTGAATATATCGAGACTCTTTTTTTGCATATCTACAAGTCAGCAGCGTGTCAAAAATGACAACATTTCTAGTTTCAGAAACAACTATAATGCCTCTTCTTGTGATAAATTACTAACTATATCTAGAAACAATAAAATAGTTTCTCCACAACAATATCAGTAGGTACTTATCTGTCAAATAACCAGGTCGCCTAACATAGAGGTGCCAGGCCCAAAAAAGCCCAAGAAGCCCCCAAAAAATAACAAAAAAAAAAGGAAAACATCGTGTTTAAACCCTACCAGTGAATTCAGAGCCTTACTTCAAAGATCTCTGATTTTAAAGTCGTTGGTCTCAAGTCACGACACAATATAATAAAGTAACAAAAATTCAACGATAGAAATGCCTTACCATGATATTACTATATGAAAAAAGTTATAATCTCTAACCCACAAAAATTGCCATATCAAGTGTCAAGATTTAAAACCAACTTGCTTCAATTAATAAACTATTAGAAGATTTTCACAAGTTTCATCCTCTCTTTACAGTTTCAGGCCGTTAATCTAAAATATAGTCCCTTTCTAAAAGACGAGAGTCATTTTAAATGGTTAAAACATAATTTCACCTAACAATTCACAGTATTTTCTCTCAACCATTCTTTCAACCATGAAATTACTATTCCCTCACACCTACGGCTAACACAAAACCTATAATAAGTTCTCTGGTAGTATTATCAAATGATAATAGGTCGTGATAAAAGCCTCTGTACATTCAAATACAATTTATAAAGACTTCCGGCAAGAAACATAGATATTTGTAAGCGCTTCAAAAGCTTCCGTAGGATTTAACAAAGCCATAGACGAAAACATAACTTTAAATTTACATATATTATTTCTATATGTCAGCTTGATATGGTACACCAAAAAAGCCACGGCTAAAACATAAATACTATAAATATTTCATATAAAAATTCTTATGAATGTGAATACCCAAAAATTATCTGAACCTACCACTTTGTCCAACTACTATTTAAGCACAAACCCTCTATTTTCGTAGCTTCCAAGCCTTTTCAGAGGGAAAAGAGGGGTTTCAACTTACAATTCATGCCATTTTTTTTCTCAAATGGTCTTTCAACCAAGAAACCCCAACCTCAAAACAACTATGCTGTGAAAATAAAGCCTACCACAACTGTCCAGTGGTTAAACAGAAACAAATTAACAGAAAACAAGCAAGAAATTACTCACGTAATTTGGAAAGCCCCTTGCAATGAAAAACTTGAGAAAAATTATAGCAGAGCCCCACTCTAGCATACACCACCCTCAAATTAAATGCTAAAACTTTCCTCCAGTCTAAATGGTTCCAAGCACTGTGAGAACACCGCCGATGTTCCAGAGAAGGCGCAGGTAAACCACCACTGCCAAAGCAATGATATCAGAGCATAGGTCAAAGACAAATAAACCTTCTGTAGATGAAAAATTAGTACAAAGACAATATGAAGATAATGCAAACAACCCAATACCTTTTACCTTTGAACCAAGTCCTCCACAAATGATAGAACGGAGTAAATGCACCCAAATCTACTAGGTTTGTTCTCTTTGATGGATGATTGATTGGTTGGAATGTTGATTGCTCACTTCTACAACATAACAATGATATGAGGATGATATATGAATGATTTGGATAGCAAGATGATGAAAATGTGATTGTTAAGAGCCCCTCTAAAGTGTCAAATGGCTTGAGTGAGGCTTGATTTATAGGAGATGAGTGACAACAATGGACGGCTAGGATTAGATTGATAATGGATGGCTAGGATTAAATGATAGTTGGAGTTGTAGTCATTTGACAAGTGTCTCATGTAGGTTGAATGAGAGGGATTAAAGTCAAATGGTCTTCCACTTTGCAAGGAGATAAATGTGGAGATAGAGACAAATGGCTTCCACCTTACATGGAGACAAATGTGGAGATAGAGACAAATGTGGAATTATTCCATTTTTGGAAATGAATGATGTGGAATACATTAATTAAATAAATATTTAATTTATTTAATTAATTTAGATGAGGGAGAAGTGAAAATTAATTAAATAAATATAATTTATTTAATTAATTGACTAGAGGGATTAAAAATGGGATTATGATGGGACTAAATGGGATTGGTTAAATAAATATGATTTATTTAACTAATTGGGTGATGGAAAGGGCAAAACATCTCATTAGGTGTCTCAAATGATGTATCGACAAGGCATGGTCAATTTTAGGTGTCTACATTTTGCCCCTCTTTGAGATGGTGTTGCGACTAAGAGAAGTAACATCATTTCAAAGAAGATAAGGTATGGATGGATGAAAAAAGATGGAAGAGGTGTATCACCTGTGCTTGAGTCTGGATACTTCCTTCATATTCTAGATTGCCTACATACCCTGTATCCACGGGATCAAGGCACTTAATGATAGAGATGAAAATGATGATATGTAGTTCTAAGTGTTTATTGATGATGTGGGAGATAGATGATTGAAGAATATGAGATGGATGAAGATGATGATGTAAGGATATGATGATGCCCCCTCGAGAGGATAGGCGGGTTGGAAGAACACGGGTAGGCTCTTGAAATGAATGAAATGATTAAAGATGGATAAGGAAATGGAGGATACAAGATAAGGGATGGATGAAAGAGATGAATGATACATTATGCTGCAATAAAGTGAGCAACCATATAGTTTGATATAGCACTAGACATTATGCACCAAGGCATAAGGACCAGGGTGACAATGTGTCTTGTGCACTCAGCATAATACAACCTTATCTAACGTATGAGGAAGAAAACTTAGAGCATTGAAGTCCTATTGCACAAAAGGTATGATATGACCTTAGATGCAAAGGCTAATGCCAAAAGCTATTCCAACATACACAAGATATGAATATTAGCTAGAAAGATTACAGATTTGATACAAATGCAAAATAAAATGATAACACACACAAGTAAGCAAGCAAGCATGCACAAATGATACAAAAACAAACAAGGTATTGCCCCTGTCAAGCTGTAAACCAATGATTAATTGATTGATAATGATGATGATAGTGTTGTCATTGCTGTCCCTAGATCAACACAAGGATGTAGGAATGATATATCCCATTGATGATGATGATGATTGATTGATTTGGTTTACGACAAGATTAGGATGAAGACAATTGATTGTGATTGGATAATTTAAAAAGATTGATAAGCTTGATTGGTATGGATTAAGGATGACTTGCATTTGGATTATTGCTTGGAATGATTTGATGATTTGATTGATTTGATTTGATTTGATGGTTGGATTGATTTTCTTTGATTTGATGAATTGAATTGATTTTGATTTAATTGAATGATTGATGAATTGATTTTGATTAGATTGATTTGATTTTGATTTTGATGGATTGATTTGATTTTGATTTTGATAGATTTGATGTGATGGATTGATTGGATGTTTGATGATATATGATGTTATTGATGGGATGATATGGATTGGATTGATGATTGGATTTTGATTGATTGATAAATTGACTTGATTTTGATGATTTGATTGATTTTGTTTTTGATGGATTTGATGTGATGGATTGTTTTGATGATGATGGATCTTATTGCTTGGATTTTTTGGTTGGATATATTTGATTTTTTTGTATTTTTGAGAATATTTGACTTTTTTGTATTTTTTTGAAATGTTTTGTCAATGGATTTACAATTTGGGTAGCCTTTATTCTAGATACCAATGACAAGGGGAAAAACCAAGTCTAGGTGCAAGGATGGAGGTAGGATGAATGGATAGGATGGGTGGATAAAAGGATGAGTGATAGTAAATGGGATGGAAGGCTCATGATAGATGGGTGGATACAAGGATAGGCCATGGAACGGAAAGCTCATGATAAATGGATAGATACAAGGATAGGCTATAGTGGATGGATGTATGCCTCATAATGGAGCTAGGATGTGATCTCCAAAGAGTATGTCACATAGGAATAACATGCCCCATTCTAGGTAGTCGAATTAGGATTTTACATGATAAAAACTTATGACGAAAGGATGACATGATGTATTTTACATGACAAGGCTTATGACAGGTGGATAATGATAGGATTGTTTGGAAAGGGTGAGGTATATCAAGAGATATCCAAAGCATATTTCAACATCTTTCCCCCATATCTTTATCAAGATTAAAAGGAGGAAGGGAGGATGAATAGACTCAATATGATAGGCATGTGGGTGTAGTGGCTAAGGATGGTAGGATAGGATATAGCAAGATAGGACATGATAAGATGGAAAATGATAGGTTGGAAATGATAAGATGGATGAGACAATGTGTCCCTAAGTGTAAGTGACATAGAAGATCAACCTACACATGACGCCTGTTTGCCAGGTTTTCATCATGGTACTTATCCAAGGTGTCTGTTTACCAGGTTTTCACCATGTTGGATGAAGGGATTTCTCTTTACTTTTTTGATTTTTCTTTCCTTTTTTACACATGACACCTGTTTGCTAGGTTTTCATCATGGTACTTTTCCAAGGCACCTGTTTACCAGGTTTTCACCAGAGGACAAATTTTTTTTAACTTTTTTTTGACTTTTTTGATTTTTTAGATGGGAGAAAGTGGATATGGATAGGAGGGACTCAAGTATCGAGTTCCATGAAAAGTGATAGTCCCACTAGAGATGAATGTCGTCACATAGACCATGTCAAATGTCATTATGCTCATAGATGTTGGTAGGGGATTTCATGAAAGGGAGATGGAGTAGGTAGATAGTGGATTATGATGTGGATTATGCAAGATTCATGCAAGGATGGATGGATGGGGGATAGTGGACTATGACGGGGATTATATATGGAAGGATAGTGATTTATGATGTAGATTATGTAGGATTTATGCAAAAGTGGATGAAAAGTTTATGAAAAAACATGTACCATAGGGAAGTGATTGGGGAGATATAATGGATGAAATATGGGGAGGTGGAGGTATGTGGAAATGTTGTGGAATGGCATGGAACCATGACCAATGGTTGCACACACCATGATAAACATTGAAACTTTTTATTGGAAGGTGGTGTAGGAAGCAATGGAGGTGTTTACGTAGGGGATGGATGATGGAGGAATTTAGGTACCCACATAGACTTAGTATTTTTATGATTTTTATTTTGCTTGTGGGATGAAGGAATTTGAGAGTTTTGAATCGAATGGCAATTTGGGATGGAAGGGGACGGTTGGGAATTTTGAGATGTGGATGCTCCATTTGACTTGCTTGATTTTTGATTAGGGACCCAAACCATTTTAATTTTGACCTTTTCTTTTGGAGGTATGGGCTTGTATAGATTTTTGAATGGACTTGGCTTTGATTCTTTGCATTGATGTCCTAAGGTATGATGACCCTTAGGATTTTTGACTTTATAGGTAGAGGCATCCAAATATTTATTTTTGAATCCCATGGGATGGATGGAATGAGTGGAAGCTTTATGTTTAGACAATATGTGCATTTGTTGGTCATGATTAGAATTTTTATGGATAAGTGGATAAGGGATTAGTGGAGGTAAATTAGATGGGGGGAAATTAGGAGTTGGAAGAAGTGGAGGTAAAGTGGATGGAAGGAGGTTAGGAGTTGGAAGTAATGGAGGTAAAGTGGAGGGTGGAAGATGTATGGTCACATGCTTTTGATCTTTGTAGGATGGTGGAGGTGGAATGGCCACATATGTTTGTGGTTTGTGATGGAAAGTGGTGGACTTAGGATGGATGGAGGAATTACCAACATCTTTAGATTGTTGTCCTTGGGGTGTGTATCCAAGGCCATATGAGCATGAAGGGACTTTGACATGGATTGGCTCCAAAATACCTTGTTCATGAAGGCCTAAGCCTTTACCATGATAGTTCATGTTTTGGAGCATGCGATGGGCAATGGGACTGTGTGGTTTGGACACTAGACTTGAGTTCATTATTGGATGGAGAAGGTGAAGTGGATAAAGGTTGTTGTTGTCCTAAGGAGGAACACTCATGGATGAAGGTGGTAAGACCAAGGGGATATGATGGTGGACTTGAGATGGGGTTGGCAGTGGATGTGGAAGGATCATTAGGATCTTGATTATGTTCATTATTCTCACTAAGATTCAAGGTATTTGTTTGATCTTTTATGCTTTCTTGGGAGGCATGTGTCTCATCATGACAAGTGGAAGCTTGTGTAGGAGTCAAGGACAACACTAAGAGGGGGGGTGAATCAGTGTTGTGTAAATTTTTAAATCTTTTTCAAAATTTAACTTGCAGAGCACAAAGGAGAGAAAGCTATTATTGATTTGTCAACCACATATACACAAAACTAAGAATGAAGAAGGAGAACAAAACCTTATAAGCAAAGTATTAGCATACACCCATACAAGATGAAAACAATATGAGACATAACACAAGTTTGCACGAGTGGAAAACCCTCCTGGGGTAGAAAAACCACTCCAAAACTACCTCACTGGCTTTATCAAAAATCTCACTGATTACAATGTTTAGAAGCACCAACTTCAAGGAGCACCAACCCCTAATCCATTTAGAAGCACCAACTTCAAGGAGCACCAACCCCTAATATAACTTGTCTTCTCTTTTGTATATCTCTGTTCAATTACACTCAATCTGATCTGCATATTAATCTCATGATCTCTGATTATTTCTGCATAAGAATTCACTTGATGCATTCAATTGCATATTGTCTTTCTGATGATCTTGTCAATCTCTGTGTCTGTATTTGATCCCGTCAGTGTCATTCAAATTGTCTTGAAATTTTCATTTGAATTCACATCCATTTCAACTGTATTATTTTATCATTGATTTGTACACTCACACACACACCTGCCAATGTACCTAAAAAACCATTATATACAATTTGAATGTCTTTTCACTTTTCATATCCTGTATGTTTCATCTCTATCCAATTATGAAGTTGCATCAAAATAACCCTTCATATTCTATGATCTGAAGAAAATGATTTATGATTGAGACCTTTCAATTTCCTTTTCTCAAAGAAAATTAAAACAATCACAAAAATTCATCTTCATAAAAAAATGAAGATCCTTTCATCTTCTCAAACAAAATCTCTTTCATATTTTTTATTTAAAAAAATTATCTTCTTCAAACCCTTCATCTTCTCTATTAAAAAAATTAATGACCTTACATATATATTTTCAACTTCATCAATCTTTTCATTTTCTCCAAAATAAAATACCATAAATGATATCCTTTACACAAAATCTTCAGTCAATTCATCTTCTTCATAAAACTCTTCAATTTGCAAAATAAAATATCTTCAAGAAAAAACTTCCATGCTTCTCTTCATTTTCTTCTTCAAAAAAAAACCATCTGCAAAATAAAAATATTCTCCACAAAAAAAACTTTTAATCTTCTCATCAAAATAAGAAATATCTCTCAAAATAACTTTCCTTTAAAAAAAAAAAAAAAACTACTCCTTAATATTCTTCTTGCCATGAAGGAGAGTTTAAAAAATAGAAAGAAGAAAAAAATCTTCATAAAAACTCCCACAAAATCTCCCACAAAAATCTCCTTAAAAATAGCTTTGAAAATCTCCTTAAAATCTCCTCAAAAGTAGCTTTGTAACTTCACATTTTTATTTGTCATAAAATATGGCATTTAAAGGGGATCAACAAAATAGGATAAAAATCAAACTTTATATATTTAAATATTCAATGTTTTTGCTCCCCACTTTTTAAGCATATAAAGTCCACTTTATTTAAATAAAGCAATTTGAGCTCTCCTTCCAAATTGCTCCCATTAAATATTGATCTTCAAATATATTTGGATGCTTTTTAATAAATGGAGCTCCCATTAAATAAGGTTCTTCATAAAACAAAGTCCTTTGAATATTTAAACAAGTTAGCATTTCCTGACTTAGCCATGAAGCAACATATCAACCTGAAGTATATGAACAACTCCTATCAATACCAACACCTTTTTGACATCAATGACAATCTACTTTCATCAGCTTGCACATTAGGGCTAGATGGAGGATGGATGGATGGGGTGATAAGCTCTTGACCATGGAATGCATAGAGTTGGCTAAGAGGATCATCATGGTCTTCTTGATCAAAGGTAGAATCTTAATCATATATAGGAGCTTGATCATAGATAGGATTAAGTGTGTTATGTATAGGTTGGATTTGGATTGCTTGTTCATGGATAGGTATAGGATCAAGTTTCTCATGGATAGCTTATTCATAGGTAATATATTGATCATAAAGAAGGTATAGGTTATGGATGGGCTGAATGGAAGGGATTTGACCTTGATTAGAATAAGGGCTTGATGTTTCCACATGCTTTAGATTAGAATCTTGACATAGCTCTTGACTTTCTTGAATGGAAGTGGAAGTGGGAGACTCTTGTATGGGCTTGATAAGATCTTGACAATGACCAACATGAGGGTGCAATGGCTCTTGACTTGGACTCATGGTGGGAGACTTTTCAATAGACTTGAGGGCGTATGGTCCTATTTTAAGCATTTTTGCTGTAATATATAATTAACATTTTAAAAAGATTGTATCACATGAAAGGAAATGGTCCTATTTAAGTATTTTTGCTGTAATATACAATTAACATTTTAAAAAGATTGTATCACATGAAAGGAAAGATTTTGGACAAACTGTCAAAATTTATATAGAATTATGATTATATATGTATTTGGTTTATATATAATTTTACAAAAAAAACACTCATTTTTGGTCGTAAATATAAACTAAAAAAAAAAAAAAAATCCAAATTGCCTTTAAGAATTAAATAAATATCTATAAATTTTAGATTTTCTATTAATCTTCCTGCATTAATATAATTTTTCAGACGGCCAAGAGGTAGTTGGTGTTTCATTTATTTTATTTGAGGCTATTTTCCTTGTCAATGGATGTATGATTGTGAAGAACTATTTCAATGAAATTTAGAATCAATTGATTGTGATTTTTCTTGTTTGATAATAGTTTGTATGAAGAAAGCATCAGTTTGTGTAATGAGAATGATGAAGAGCCCAGGGAGAGGAGAGGTAAACAAAATTTAAATTGCTTTGAAGCATACAAAATTTAAGCTTTTTAAATATTATTCATTTGAGGAGGCATAGTTATGTGTTGTGAACATCTTGTGATTCAGGAGAGCCCTGTGGATCATTTAAAAAAATAAGCACTCATTTGTTTTTGTTTATATGCACTGTATTGCTATGATATGATATGAAGTATTATGTTTAAACGTATTAGGATTCATGCAACCCACTTTAGATTTTTATGTAAATATTTTTGAAATGTTTAAAGAAGGTATATTCAATCCAAGAATTAAAAAATTATTTCTTAAATCAACTATATACAATTTCATATTTTTTTTAATTTTTAGTCTTAATATGCAACCAAATAAATACCCAGAATAAATTGCAAAAGTTTCTAAAATGAATTCATAGAATTTAAAGGTTTCTAAAATTTGAATAAATTACTAAAATTTCTAAAATGAATAAATTATTAAGTTTCTAAAATGAATTCAAATATAAAAGTTTCTAAAGTTTGTTTACCTTATCCAAAAGTTCTTTTATTAATATAATTCATATAAATATATATTTATTTGTTTATAATTATTTTTTTAATATAAATTTTCAAAAATATATGTCAAACACTTTATAAAAAAAATAATTTATTTTTATAAATAAAATTATATATTTATTTATTTTAATACACTCTCACAAAATTTATATTTTTTTTTATGGAATATTAACTATAAAATTACGAAAAGTTACTAAGATTTCTAAAGTTACCAAAATTACTCAAGCTTCTACAATTTACTGTTTCTAAAATGAATTCATAGAATATAAAGGTTTCTAAGATTTGTTTAATGTCATACAAAAGTTTTTTGTATTTATTAAAATAATTTATGTGAATATATATATTTATTTGTTGATATATATATGTTTATTTATTGTAATGCACTCTCACAAATCTAATGGAATATTAACTATAATTTCTTTTAACACATGGAAATATTAATGAAAGTTACTAAGATTTCAAAAAACTTACATTCAATCATAACAAACTTGAAGAGATTTCACTCTTCATTTTTTTTGGATGCATTTGCATTTTTTTGATTTTCTCATAGAATAATTTGAGAGCTTACTTCTACAACCTGCAACTCTTAGATAAAAAAAAATTAAAAAAATTAGTTAGAGTTTGAAAAGAATGCAGAGCAAAATAAAATAAGATTGCAAAGCAAATAGAATCAAATAAAAATAATCCCTCTCAGATTTACACAAAAAATAAATGAAGGAAGCAAATGAATGTTTTGTTGTGAATGAAATGTTTTATATGACTTAAATAACTAGAAGTTTCAAAAATAGAAGAAAATAATTATTGCTTAAGTCACTACATGATATTTCCTTATTTGTAGCCAACTTTATTATTTGTTTTAAAATTATATTCATGCTTATTAAATTTATGAAGTGTAATAATTAAATTAGTATGTAACTCTATTAAAAATTATTGATTATGTGAGGTGTTTTTATTTTATTTTATTGATTTAATTTTATTTAAACAGTAAGTTTAAATTTTATTTTATTTTTGTGAGTTAACATAATGTGTGAGGTTTTTTTCAAATGTTTGCTTTAAACCTTTTTGAAATTATAATTAGTTGAGATATTTATAATTAAATTTAAAAATGTCTATTACTTAATTGTTTAAAGGCCATATTCAAATTTATAATTAGAGTTCTAAATGATATATTTAGATTTATTTAAATGATGATAATTAAATTTAAAAGGGTCTTTGGACATGCCAAATGTAGATTTTAATATTAACTTAACATTAAAAATTAGCTAGGGTTGATTATTCAATTAAAATAATTATTCCATTAAAAACATATTAAGGTTTAAGTTTTAATATTAACTTAGGGTTAACATTTTTAAAGTGAACACAATTTTAGTTAGAAAAGATTAATAAATAAGAAAACGACTCTTATTAGTATTTCTATTATTTAGTAAAGGATTGATTATTGGATTAAAAATATATTAAGCTTCAAGTTTTAATATTAACTTAATATTAAAAATATATTAGGGTCAATATTTTTAAAGTGAACACAATTTTAGTTAGAAAATATTAATAAATGAGAAAACAACTCTTATTAATATAAGTGTTAAAAATGAAGTTTTGGTATGCAATTCAATTGTATTGTGAAAAATTCACACAATACAATATAAAATACATTACTAATTATGAAAATATTTAAACTTCAAGCTTATTAGAATAGTGTTAGGATTAGAATTAGTGGTATATTACATATAGTAGATCTCAACAAAGCACAAAACTCTAAAATAAGAAATATAATAATGGAATAAAGATAAGGAAGCATTTGAAATGACCCAACCCTAACCCTAACCGTAATTCTAATTAAGGTTAGAATTAGGGTTAGGGTTATGATTAGAATTAGGGTTAGGGTTAGAGTTAGGATTAGGGTTTCTATTAGAATTAGGGTTAGAATTAAGGTGGGTTACAATTAGAATTATGGTAAGAAATAGAGTTACAATTAAGGTTAGGGTTCAAATTAGATTTCAACTAATTCTAATAGTGATTAGGGTTAGAATCAATGTTATTATTAGAATTAGGGTTATGGTTAGGATTAGGGTTCTTATTCGAATTAGGGTAGGAATTCAAGTTACAATTAGGGTTAGGGTTCAAATTAGAGTTAGGGTTAGAGTTCAATTAGGGTTAAGGTTAGTATTAAGATTAGGGTTAGGATTTGAATTATAGTCAGGCGTAGGGTTAGAGTTAAGGTTAGGGTTAAAAATTAGAACTATGTTTAGGGTTAGAATAAGGGTTAGGGTTAGAATTAGGGTTACTGTTAGATTTAAAATTAGGGTTATAGTTAGGGTAGAATCAGGGTTATGATTCAAATTAGAATTAGGGTTAGGGTTAGAGTTAAGATTAGGGTTAGAATTAAGGTGGGTTACTATTAGAATTAGAGTTACGGTAAGCATTAATGATTATGGTGGGTTACAATTAGGATTAGGGTTCAAATTAGAGTTAGGGTTAGAGTTTAATTAGGGTTAAGGTTAGTATTAAGGTTAGGGTTAGGTTTTGAATTATAACCAAGCTTAGGGTTAGAGTTAGGATTAGGGTTAGGGTTAACATTAGAGCTATGTCTAGGGTTAAAATAAGGGTTATGGTTGGGTTAGATTTAAAATTAGGATTAGGTTTAGGGTTTAGGGTTTAGGGTTGGGGTTAGGGTTAGGGTTTAAATCAGTGTTAGAATTAAAATTATAGTTACAATCAATTTTATGGTTAGGGTTAGAATTAGGATCAGTGTTAGGTTTAGAATTAGAGATATAATTATGGTTATAATTAGGGTTAGGGTTATTGTTATAATTAAGGTTAGGGTTAGTATTACGGTTAGGGTTATTGTTAGAATTAGAGTTAGGGTTAGTATTAGGGTTAAGGTTGTTGTTAGAAGTAGGGTTAGGGTTCAACATTTATATTAAAATATTCATTAAAAATAGGTACCCTTTTTGTAAATCTAGCCTAGGTAATTCTAATATAACCTTGGTTCTGACCCTAACCCAAACCCTAATTCTAAATCTAACCCTAATTATATTTCTAACCCTAACCCTAACCTTAATCCTAACACTAATGCTAACCCTAACTCCAATTCTAACACTAACCCTAATTCTAACCTAAACACTAACCCTAACCCTAATTTTAACCCCTAACTCTAATCCTAAATATAATATATAATATAATATAAAATTCTAATGATTATATATTATAATAATAATTATTATAAACATAATATATTATTATATAATTATTAGTGTACACATTTCATTTAGCTTCATTTGGCTTTCATTTGGCCTCATTTCGAAGCCTCATTTCATGCACATAGCATAAGACACCTCAGCTGGGTGTGTGGCAGTTATGAAGAGTCCTTCAAACTCTTTCACTCCACTTCTCTTTTGTACGTTGCTACATCTACTTGAGATCTCCTTAAGTTATGAGATTGACTCCCATTAACTCAAGGTTACTCAAGCCTATATGTACTTGTATTTTTTACTTCTAATTCACTCCAATTGGTAATTAGCAAAGCATTAGTAGATCTTGTTTCTAACATGGTATCAGAGCTATGCTAATTGTTTGTTGGTTCGATTGGAGGCAAAAATCTTCTATTTTGATGGAATTTTTTTTAGAAATTTGACATTTTGCAAGTTTTCATTTATAATTTTTTTTGTTGAAAATGTAAATTTTTTTTGCAAAATCAACATTTGCTAGCTATGAAGTAATTTTGGGCACACTTTTCTCAATCTAGTGGTCAATTTTTTGGCCTTTAGGCCTCTATGTTGTCATTTGGATTGATTTGAGCTTGATGTTTGAAGATCAAACTACTGGTCGAGGTCATCATTCTATTGTTTGGGATCACAGTCAAGGCCTTTTCTCATTGTGGTAGACTTCTTTTCTATGGTGTCCACCTGCTTAGCATGTACGCCCCTTTGAGGGCTTCAAGGGTCTCTAGTGGTCAATGTTTTCTGTAGCTTGAGAGGCATTTTTGGTAGCTTTACTTGTGCAGACTTGATTTGAATGTGTAAGCTTGATGATTTGGTCAAAGTTTCCATTAACAAGATGATGGCCATGCATTTAGATAAGGGCGTTTAAGAAGGTCTAAGAGTTTTTGGGTGAAATTGCTCCTCTACGGCTTTAGTTTAAGGGTTTGATCCTCTATTTTGTGCCCATTTTGTCCAATTCAGGCTGATCTTTTATGGAGCGACAGTTTTACCTCTGTTGGTCATCATTTATCTCTGTTCCATATATCTGTCCTCAGTCTGCATTTGATCCATGAATGTACCTTCACAAGCGTCCAAGCTCACCTCATCTATTTGGTTATCTAAAAATGGTCGACCC
The DNA here is from genome assembly GCA_027924645.1 of Cunninghamia lanceolata. Lineage (NCBI taxonomy): Eukaryota > Viridiplantae > Streptophyta > Pinopsida > Cupressales > Cupressaceae > Cunninghamia > Cunninghamia lanceolata. The sequence continues at coordinate 5,320,998 of BSBN01000400.1, forward strand.
TGCATCATTTGGGGTTTCTATTTGACTTCTTGGTTGTAGGTTGTCGTTTAGGTTTACAGTTGTAGCAGACAGTCTCCATAGGTGGCGTTTCATAGCCAGCAGTCTCCTTTCAACTTGTCCTCAGAGAGCTGAAACTCAATGTTTACTGGTCTATGTTCTAACTACTCACCACAATATTCTCTAATGGATCTGTATGGTTTGTTGATTCTATTTATTATTACAACACGTCACTTGTAATTCATTTAATGTGGTCACAGTTTATGTTGCAAATTCTAGCACCTGCACTACAGTGAGAGTCACAGTTAGATTATATTTCTTTTACCGAGTCACTGTATGTTACAACAGTTGTTGCACCAACTAACACCTAGCATTTCCCTTGTTGTATGCAAATAGAGTCTATTTAAACAATCTCTTTTTGAAATTGTAATATCATAATAGTAACATTTAATGTTACATATGTGATTAAAGTCTTGATGCTCCAAACAATTGTAATAGTGACATTTAACGCACTAAAGTGCCACAAACAAGGGGATGTCACCTAATATTGAATTTGGGGGGTGTATAGAATGTGCCTTGAACATTTTAAAGTTGTGCCAAAGAGCACTTCCATAGAATCATGTCAAGAGCACTTCATTAAGTCATGTCTAGAACACTTCCACACTTTCTTTCCATTTTTTCAGTTATGGGGGTTATTCATGCACTAATTTATAAAGTACCACAAATAATATTGGGATAAAAATATTGAATTATGGGGGAGTTCATAGAGGTGTGTCAAGTGCATTTCCAAGTTGTGCCAAGAGCACTTCCACAGAGTTATGTCAAAGATCACTTCCATTACTACTTCATCATTCTTCAACATTTTTTTTCATAGAGGTGTGTCGAGTGTATTTCCAAGTTGTGCCAAGAGCACTTCCACAGAGTTATGTCAAAGATCACTTCCATTACTACATCATTCTTCAACATTTTTTTTCGTAATGTATTGAGATTTGTCAAGTACCCTTCCATTGAGATGTGTTAAGAACATTTCCACTACACTATCACCTAATGCTACATGTGCATCCAGAGTTGATTCTTCGAGGACTTCTAGGGATTCATCACAGCAAAAGATTGATATCAGTTCATTTGCTTCTACAGATTTTAGAGTTGCTTCATAGAAGGCTTCCACAGAGATTCTTCATAGCAGGATTATCACCTTCGGGTATTTTGTAAAGTGTCTAGTACACTTTCTTGTTTTTTTCTCTTTTGGGGGGTAGTTTTTTTCCCATTGGGTTTTCTACCTTTCTCCACTTATGAGAGCTTTTTGTACATGGGTATCTCATTAGGCTTTCTTGCCGGAACCCATCTTTTACACCCACCTAAGTTGTGCTTAAGGGGGGGTATTAGTGTACACATTTCATTTAGCTTCATTTGGCTTTCATTTGGCCTCATTTGCAAGCCTCATTTCATGCACATGGCATAAGACACCTCAGCTGGGTGTGTGGCAGTTATGAAGAGTCCTTCAAACTCTTTCACTCCACTTCTCTTTTGTAGGTTGCCACATCTACTTTAGATCTCCTTAAGTTATGGGATTGACTCCCATTAACTCAAGGTTACTCAAGCCTGTATGTACTTGTCTTTTTTACTTCTAATTCACTCCAATTGGTAATTAGTAAAGCATTAGTAGATCTTGTTTCTAACAATAATTATTATATAATATATTATAAAATATATATCTAATATAATATTTTTTTATATATTATAATTAGTGTTAGAATTAGGCTTGCGGCTCCAGTTGCTACTAGCATATTTATATTAAATATAATATATCTATAGTACGCCGAGAGATATCCTTCCCGTAGCGCCTATTTTTTTAATCACTAATCCTAACATTAGGCACCTTGAGAAGGATATCTCTTGGCACACTTTAGATATATTATATTTAATATAAATATGCTAGTACTAAAGTATGTCATAGTATTTAAGGGCACCTTTGAATGGATAACTATCATAAAAAACTTGCTTCATCAGTAGAGGAATAGGTTTTTATTTTTTAATTTTTTATAAATTACTGCAGCTAGAATGCAAGCGTTTCAGTTCCATTTTATATTTCTTATTCTTGGCATTTATAAATTATTGGCAGCTAGAATGCAAGCATTTCATTTCACATTAAATATATTTCATATTCTTGGCATTTATAAATTATTGGTACCTAGAATATTTGTATTTTGGTTTAAAATGACAAAAGCATCTTTGAGAGTGTTGTTTAGTGGTGTATTTATTGTGGCATTTCATTATGATCCTCTATATTAATAATCTCATGCAAATAAATCTTATTTTTATTTTGTTTAAATAGCAAAAACATCTTTTAGAGTGTTGTTTAGTGGTGTATTTATTGTGGCGTTTCATTTTGATCCTCTATCTTAGTAATCTCATGCATATGAATCTCATTTTTGTTTTGTTTAAAATAGAAAAAGCATCTTTGAGAGTGTTGTTTAGTGGTGTATTTATTGTGGCGTTTCATTATGATCATCTATCTTAATAATCTCATACATATAAATCTTTTTTTTTTGGTTTAAAATAGCAAAAGCATCTTTGAGAGTGTTGTTTAGTGGTGTATTTATTGTGGTGTTTCATTATGATCCTCTATCTTAATAATCTCATGCATATAAATCTTATTTTTATTTTATTTAAAATAGCAAAAGCATCTTTGAGAGTATTGTTTAGTGGTGTATTTATTATGGCATTTCATTATGATCCTCTATCTTAATAATCTCATGCATATAAATCTTTTTTTGTTTTTTGTTTTTAGATTGGAATCTTATAAAACTTGTATATTTATATTTGAAAAAATATATCTATAGTGTGTTGAGAGATATCTTCCAATTTTCTTTTTAGTTTTTGGTTTTTATTTTTTTATTTTTTATAAATTACTGGAGCTAGAATCAAGCATTTGATTTCCCACTAGAATATTTGCATTTTGGTTTAAAATAGAAAAAGCATCTTTGAGAGTAGTGTATTTATTGTGGCATTTCATTATGATCCTCTATCTCATTGTGGTCTATTTGTTGTTGGTGATTTGAATGTTCTATCTCAATATGCAGCAGCTGGTGAAATAAAGGTACATGGTTTTCTTCCTAACCTTTAAAATTTGTTGTTCCTGTCATGCTGAAGGAAAAAATTTGTATGCCTCAGTTTTTTGCCCTACATTATAGGATTTTAGTCATTTCCAATTGGTATGAGCCTCAATACCCTAGGGATGATCTCTCATCCGAGTCTTCATATATGTCAGACCCTAGAAATTACATCAAAGTGGATTCCCATGACCATCCTAGAAATACATATTTCAGTCATGGATTTGCATGTTATGCAAACCAAAACCTATGTGCACCCATGGAAAATCATAATGATTTAGCAGTTCAACATTATGAAATTGAAAAGAACAATCAACTGTTGCAGTCTAGTCCCTCTCCTGTTGTTCCCATTTGTTCTCTTCCTCAACCTCCTCCTATTGCCAATGAAAATACATACAAACAATTAGACCTTTCATAGGTCAGTTATGAGCAGCAATCCATACCTAAGAAGATTTATTATTAGATGCCATTATTTGATGGGTGTGAAGTTTATGATGGGAAGGCACACATTGAGGCATTTTTAGATTTCATGGATAAGTTCTAGTTTGAAGATGAAGATATGTGGATAAGATTTTTTTTTAGATCTCTATGTGGAATAGCACGGAAGTGGCTGGTTAGTTTCCTTAACTAGCATTTTGCTTCCTAGGATCAGTTAGTGGTTGCATTTGAAGATTTTGCAAATAAGATAGACCGTGTGTTTCTTGTCCAAGAACTAGAAGATATTAGAAGGTAGGAAGGAGATTCTAGCATGGAGCTCAGCCACAGATTTGCGGTTGCCATGTCTCACATCCTAGAGAATTTCAAACCTGATCTTCTTGTTTGCATTGACATATATTTGAGTGCTTATGATGGTACCTTAAGCCCAGTTTCTATATGGGAAGAGTTTAGTCTAATGAGTATGCAGCATGCATACATGTTCATTGATTATGTTAACAAAGTTAAGAGGGATATGATTGCAAAATCTCTATCATCATATGTAAAGAAGGCTGATAATGAATAGGCTATTGTACATAGCAGGGATGTGAATGCTTCATGTGATCCAAACACAATATCAAATGATGATTGTGTAGTCAGAAGGGTAGAAGTGGAAGGTGGTGGTGTGTCATATGATAGTGATGCAGATGATGAAAGCAATATTTGCACCTACCTTCAGCTGGATAGTTCATCAAGTGAAAGTGAAAATGATGAAAATAGTGATGACTTCCAGCCTAATGCTAAGGCATGTGGTTCAAAGAACAATGAGGATGTTGTGTGCATAAGTGAGCAACAAGTTGAATAAGCTTGTAAAGTTGATTATGAAGATTGTGCATAGGTAAATGAAATGGATGATGAACAAGGGACTTGTTTCTTGTTTCATGTATTGACCTCCTTTGTTCCTATTTGTGATGAGGCAGTTAATGCTTGTTTTCATGAGGGAGATGTAGAGGTGGTTGCACATGTTGATAACTGATCAGAGATAGTTGTTGGTGTAGCCATGAAGTTTCAGTGTGAAGAGCTTGCCTTGGAATGTAAAGATGGCGATCATATGGATGCATATGAGAACCTATTTGTGTTGTGCAAGGTATGTTCTCTTCCTCATGCAAAGTGTGCTTCATTAGAGCCACAAGGAACTAAAATAAGAATGAATGTGGAAGAAGATATGTGTCATCAGTCTATTTGCAGCATAGAATGTGACACAACAAGTTGCCCAAGTGAAAGTGAAACAGAGAGATAATTGGAAGAACATGGTTCTTCACTTGAGGTGTATCATGATATTGATTTATGTGCTAATGTTTTGAATTGTAGCCCGAGTCATGATTATGATTTAGAAATTGGAATTTGTAGCAGCACATATGAAAGTTTTGTACAAGAGCTAGGTGGAATTGAGAATGAATATGAGTCCTTCCACTTTGATGTGGAAAATTTACTAGCTCTTGAATGTGTTGGTGTAGCAGTGGAGGTTGAGTCCTTTATATGGGACATTGATGTAAATGAGTAGAGAGGCATGTTTATGCCTAAGTTTCAACATGTTGTGGCCCAACTTGAGGATATGATAGAGATGGAGTCTTTCCAGTTTGCTCTACAAGATGAAATACCTTCTCTTGTGGACCAACAGTGCATTCAGACATAGTTTCCTTTGCCATGTGAATTGGAGGTGTTTTATTTTTCCCTCAATTTACATGAAGAGGTCAGTAGGTATGATAGCTTGGCACATGATAATGGAGGCTTGCCTTCATTTGATTCTTTTGTTGCTAACCTAAACATTAGTTTTGCAACCCTTGTTGCTGGGAACAAACATGACGTAGCTATGAATAGTTTAGGCACCTATTTTTTATGGATTCCATGTAGTAGTAATTTCATTAAGGAAGCTGACCTGGGCTTCACAAGCATATGTTGCAGATTAGCACATGCTGGGGACAATCTTCAATTGTTGTAGCTAGGGGAGAAATGCAAATTTGGTTTGAGGGAGATCAACTCCTTCATTCAACTTGTCTTTGATAGAGACAAGTAGTTGCAACAATTTTGTGCAGGTTTGGCCTGCAGTGATCTAAAATTTTGCTTACAATCATTTTTCTTTATGATTGTATGTTCTCTTATATATATGCCCTTGCTTTGTAAATATGTTTCAGTTGTTTCCCTTGTTCATTTTTTGTTTTTCGTCTACCCAGAGATATCCTGGATCCTTAATGTCACACTGCTTGTCACACATCCCCAACCGGAGCTAGTGTTGGTGCCCATAAAAACTAGCTCCCGAAATGCCTTATTTTGCTCTAAAAATCCATCAAAATCCATCAAAGTTCCCACTTTTGCCTTTGATATTTAAACCCATAAATTATATTTGATATGAGATATTGTACGTGGGTTCTCTTCTAAAAAATTTTAAGTAAAGCCCCCAGTGCCCTTATGTTTTATTCCCTTAGAAGAATTTTGCTCATTTTTGGCCTTTGTTAGCAAATCGACAAATTCCTGAACTTGCGTACTTGTTCACAAGTTTGTGGTTTTGTTGGTTCACCGACATTAATATTCACCAATAGAGGGTGAAGGAAGGAATGTGTTTCATCAATAGAAGAAAAAGATAAAACTAAGGAATCAAAGTGTCTTTGTCAGTGAAAGTGGTTGTTTGCTAACCAACAAGTTCACTGACATATTACTTCGCCAATGGATGAGAGATCCGCTAGCCAAGGGAAGAAGGGATAAAAGAAAGATGGCAAAGGGAAGTTTCACAAGGTCTTTTTTCGATGAGTTTTGAGGTTAGAAAAACTGTCGGTTCGCCGACCGGCAAGTTCACCAACAGTTGGTTTTGCCGATGGCAAATTCGCTGATTAGCGGCATAGAAATTTCTTAAGGCACGAAGTAAAAAGAGAATGAAGTGGCAAGGTGGATGGTTCAAGTTTCTCTAGATTTGCTGATAAGGCAAGAAGTAGGGCGAAAAGTGGCTAGTTCATAAAAATGAATATTTGCCGACTAGGTGGATAAAGGAGGCTAAAGCCATGGTTCAAAAAAGGATAATTTCACTAACAACGGAGAAATTAGGGCTTGGTTCTTGAAAAGAGAAAATCATCGATAAGACAAAAAAGAAGAAGAAGATGGTAGAGTTAGCAAAAGGTCAAGTTTGCCGATAAGGCAAACACAAGTGCAATTTGACTAAGGCAAACGAGGAAGAAATGATCTAGCAAGGTGTTCAGTTAGAGAATCGACTAAAGGCCAAACTAGTGAAAAGTTTGGATATTTAAAAGTTTGCCGATAAGGCAAATTTGCTGACAGAGTAGAGAGGGAAAGGAATGTGAAAGATAACCAAGGTGAAATGGTTCAAAAAGGGTGACTTTTGCCAACCAAGGAGAAAAAAGTAGAAAGTTCAGCAAATTGAAGATTTGACGATAAAGCAAAAGATAAATAGTTTACCATAGGGCGAAGTTGCCGACAAGAGAAAAGGATGCACCAAGTTGCCAAGTTTGAAAAGAACAAGTTTTGCTGACTAAAGAGATAGCAGAGGTTTGGCAAATTAAAGATTTGCTGATAAAGGGCAAAGGTGGTTTAGTTTAGGAAAATCACTTTTTGCTGACTAAGGAGCTAATGGAGAAGACAAGGTTGTGCCAAAGATGAAGTTTAATAAAAATAAAATTTGCCAATAAGGAAAAATAGTGCCTAGGATGACACAGAGAGATAATGGAAGGAAAATGAGAAAGGTGCAGAAGTTCATGAAAAGTGACATTCGTTGATAAAGGGAAAAATAGAGATCAGAGGTAGAAAATTAAAAGGAAGATCAAATGATTTGTAAAGAAAATAATAAATGTAGTAGTTTGAAATATTTTAAACATAGTTTAAATTTTTTTAGAATAGTGTAAAGAGCTTTACACGGGCATTTTTTGGCAAATCATATTACAAGCGTTTATCTTCCTGAAAATGTGCCATGATTGCAGGCAACCAGTCAGTTGTAGGTAGATGAAATAGTAGAAATCTTCAATACAAAAGGACCATAATTAAATGTAGGGATAAAGTATTTCAGCAGGTAAATCTTTCTGCAAATACTTTTGTTTTTGAAGGATGCCAAGGTGTGGGCACTTGCAAGATTTAGAGTTGTCAGGATGTGGGATTTCCTTCCAAACGTGCAAATTTTTTGACTATACAATGGGCCATTTTTTTTGTAGCATGGGCTTGGTGTGTTGACTGAGTTTCAACACCCAAGGGTTGCACAGTAATAGATTGCTATATATGCATAATTATTAGATGCATTCAGGGTTAGTCGTTGAACCAATTGTCTGGTATGCAGTGTCTCAAGATAATTCTAGGGCTTCAAATCAAGCCAGTCAAGGTATTAAATGGAAGGATGTGTTTGATGCAGCATAGGAATAAATTGTAATACATATTTTATGCCGTGGTATGTCTCCATGGTCATTTGTAGTGATTTAGGGGAATGTATAATCGTAACTTTGTATGTTTTCCTTCACCACATTTGCTTGTGTGATTGTAATAGAGATTTGATAATGTGTGACAACATTTATGTCAATACATGCTTTGTGTTTGGTCATCTCTTTGTTGCAAATGGGTCATTGTAGTTTGGTTCTGGATAATTAAGTATGTCCAATGTATGAAATATAATCTGAGAAATGTATGTAAATAGATTTTAGTTTTCTATTGATGCTGGTTTAGTTCTTTCTTCCCTCTTTAATGCTTATGACTTAGTTGCCCAATGGAGTAGGCACCAGTCCATATTGGAGAAGAATCAATCACTTTTTTAAATTAAATAAATCATTCACCTGTAGTTTAGGGGAAAAACCATCTCTCCTGTGCATGTACATTCACATAGTTGAATCAACTTAATATAGAGGTCTATGTAACTAGTCTGTCTTGACCTAGTGATAGCTCTTGGGGTCAAGTGTACATTGGGTATGGCTGTGTTTGTTCATTTGTATTTTATTTCATGCCTCTAGGAATATCCCTCCTAGGTTTAGCTAAGCCTGAAGTGTAGAGGAGTCTACCCACTCCTATAGTTGGCCAAAATCCCCCTCAACTTGTTGATAAACCTCTTCCTATCACCCTGACAACAATCCCTAGCCTAGGAGATTTAGGAATGTTTTAGAATTTTGGGTTACAACTATTTTGGGAACCAACACCGTTAATGTAATTCTCAAGAATTATTTTAGAGATCAAACTTTTGTTTGCTTGTACTATTATGCCTACAAATGAAAAATAGAAAAATAATGTAAATGAAAAAGACGAAAATAAAAAAAAAGGGGTGAAAAAAAAACTGACAAGATCCAATGGCAGACGTAAAACACCAAATTGCCACAATTTTCGGCAGGGATTTTTTGGCATCCAACAATTTAATGGGAGGAAAACATTCCACATATAAGCATATCATCTAATAAACTAGAAAAACTTAAAAGAACAATGATGGCTAAAACATCAAAAAAAATACTTCATAATTTTAAATTTCAAAGAAACATTTGACAAACAGTTCTAGACATTTGACAAATAAAAAGAGAACGATTGCAAAATACATTAAATTGTATTCCTATGGAAACAACATGAACAAGAATGCAACATACCTTGCTTTGAAACTTCCCAAATTAAATTAAAAAAGGCAATTTTAGTTGTGACTACTATGAATAAAATTTTGTTTGAAAAAGTGAAAAACATTTGAAGGGATTACCTACCAAACTATAATAAATATGCTTCCATGTAAAACCATCAACGTAATTCTTAGGATTTATTTTGGAGATCAAACTTTTGTTTGTTTATACTATTACCCCTGGCAACGAAAAATGGAAAAATGACGTAAGTTACGAAAAAGAAGAAAATAAAAAAGGGGTGAATAAAAAATCTGACAAGATCCAATGGCAAATGTAAAACACCAAATTCCAACATAATTTTTGGCAGGGATTTTTCGACGTCCAATAATTTAATGGGAGGAAAACCTCCCACATATAAGCCTATCAGCTAATAAACTAGAAAAACTTAAAAGAACAATGATGACTATTACATCAAGAAAAATACTTCATAATTTTAAATTTCATATAAATATTTGAGAAACAAATAGACATTTGACAAATAAAAAAAGAATGATTGCAAAATACATTAAATTGTATTCCTATGGGAATGGCGTGAACAAGAATGCCACTTACCTTGCTTCGAAACTTCCCAAATAAAATTAAAAAAGGTAATTTTAGTCGTGATTACTACCAATAAAATTTTGTTTGCAAAAGTGAAAAAATTCAAAGGTATTACCTACCAAACTATATTAAATATGCTTCCAAGCAAAACCGCCAACGTAGTTCTCAGGATTTATTTTGGAGATCAAACTTTTGTTTGTTTGTACTATTATGCCTACCAACGAAAAACATGAAAATGATGGAAATGAAAAAGATGAAAATAATAAAGGAGTGAATAAAAAATTTGACAAGATCCAATGTCGAACGTAAATCACCAAATTCCCACATAATTTTTGGCAGGGGTTTTGTGGCATCTGACAATTTAATGGGAGGAAAACCTCCCACATATAAGCCTATCGGCTAATAAACTAGAAAAACTTAAAAGAACAATGATGGCTAAAACATCAAGAAAAATACTTCATAATTTTAAATTTCAAAGAAACATTTGACAAACAGTTCTAGACATTTGACAAATAAAAAGGGAATGATTGCAAAATACATTAAATTGTATTACTATGGAAACAACATGAATAAGAATGCAACATACCTTGCTTCGAAACTTCCCAAATTAAATTAAAAAAGGCAATTTTAGTCGTGACTACTATGAATAAAATTTTGTTTGAAAAAGTGAAAAACATTTGAAGGGATTACCTACCAAACTATAATAAATACACTTCGAAGCAAAACCGTAAACATAATTCTCAGGATTTATTTTGGAGATCAAACTTTTGTTTGTTTGTACTATTACGCCTGCCAAGGAAAAACATAAAAATGATGTAAACAAAAAAGATGAAAATAAAAAATGGGTGAATAAAAAATCTGACAAGATCCAATGGCGGATGTAAAACACCAAGTTCTCACATAATTTCAGGCAAGGATTTTCCAGCGTCTAACAATTTAACGAGAGGAAAACCTCCCACATATAAGCCTATCGGCTAATAAACTAGAAAAACTTAAAAGAACAATGATGGCTAAAATATCAAGAAAAATACTTCATAATTTTAAATTTCAAATAAACATTTGACAAACAACTAGACATTTGACAAATAAAAAGAGAAGGATTGCAAAATATATTAAATTATATTCCTACGAAAATAACATGAACAAGAATGCTACCTACCTTACTTTGAAACTTCCCAAATTAAATTAAAAAAGACAATTTTAGTCGTGACTACTACCAATAAAATTTTGTTTGGAAAGTGAAAAAAATTCTAAGGGTTTACCTACCAAACTATAATAAATATGCTTCTAAGAAAAATTGTAAACATAATTCTCAGGATTTATTTTGGAGATCAAACTTTTGTTTGTTTGTACTATTACGTCTGCCAATGAAAAATGAAAAAATGATGTAAACAAAAAAGATGAAACTAAAAAGGGGTGAATAAAAAATTTGACTAGATCTAATGGCAGACGTAAAACATCAAATTCCCACATAATTTTTGGCAGGGATTTTCTGGCGTTTGACAATTTAACAGGATGAAAACCTCCCACATATAAGCCTATTAGCCAATAAACTAGAAAAACTTAAAAAAAAATGATGGCTAAAACATCAAGAAAAATACTTCATAATTTTAAATTTCAAATAAACATTTGACAAACAACTAGAAATTTGACAAATAAAAAGAGAACGATTGCGAAATACATTAAATTGTATTCCTATGGAAATGGCATGAACAAGAATGCCACTTACCTTGCTTCGAAACTCCCCCAATTAAATTAAAAAGGCAATTTTAGTCGTGACCACTACCAATAAAATTTTGTTTGCAAAAGTGAAAAATATTCGAAGGGATTATTTACGAAACTATAATAAATACGCTTCCAAGAAAAACCATCAACGTAGTTCTCAGGATTTGTTTTGGAGATCAAACTTTTATTTGTTTGTACTATTACACCTACCAACAAAAAATGGAAAAAACGACGTAAATGAAAAAGACAAAAATAAAAAAAGGGGTGAATACAAAATCTGATAGGGTCCAAAGGCGGACGTAAAAAACCAAATTCCCACATAATTTCAAGTAGGGAATTTTTGGCATCCTACAATTTAATGGGAGGAAAACCTCCCACATATAAGCCTATCGACTAATAAACTAGAAAAAATTAAAAGAACAATGATGGCTAAAATATCAAGAAAAATACTTCATAATTTTAAATTTCAAATAAACATTTGACAAACAACTAGACATTTGACAAATAAAAAGAGAACACTTACAAAATACATTAAATTATATTCCTACGGAAATGACGTGAACAAGAATGCCACTTACCTTGCTTCGAAACTTCCCAAATTAAATTAAAAAAGACAATTTTAGTCATGAATACTACCAATTAAGTTTTGTTTGAAAAAGTGAAAAAATCGAAGGGATTACCTACCAAACTATAATAAATACGTTTCCAAGAAAAACCCTCAACGTAATTCTCAGGATTTATTTTGGAAATCAAACTTTTGTTTGTTTGTACTATTATGCCTACCAACTAAAAATGGAAAAACGACGTAAACGAAAAAGACAAAAATAAAAAAAGGGGTGAAAAAAATCTAACAAGATCTAATGGCGGATGTAAAACACCAAATTCCCACATAATTTTCTTCAGGTATTTGTAAAGTACGCATTCCATAACAAAAACTTGTTAAAGTATATAATCCACTTATTTACATTAACTCAAATAAAAAGGATAAATTTTTTATATATCAACAATAATGACATTACATCTTACAAATCTATGTGCTATAACTAGGTGTTAGCACTATAAAATATACAATATACATCTTAGACTCTCTTTCCATAAGTCATCTCAAATAATAACAAGGTACAATATCAAGTACAAGTAATGAATAATAAATCAAATCACTCTTTTTAGCCACCACTAACCCACATGGTCATCCGCAAGTGGAGAGATGGGAACATGGCTCAAGCACTTTTTCGCCCAACCATGAAGCAATTAAACTTCCCTGGATTCCTTCATGACACAAAGGAAACCTGGCCCTACACGAAATGCCTAGCAACCTAGAAACAATTAGCAAGAGGGAACACCCGATGCAACCTGATGTCTAAATGCAGATCTAAATGATGATGTGCAATATCTCACAACAGGATGTGGCACAGAAATAGAATAAAGTTTTCTAGTCAATATTTCATCTATTTCAATGAACATGGCTTGGCCCAAGCACTTAAAATGGTTATGGTCAAATCTTGAAAAAGAGGAAAAGCCTTCTCTGTTTGCCCACATTCGGCATCCTAGCCCAAAAGTAACCCAACATTCACATAAAAAGATAAACTACTTCCCCTTTTAAAGAAAAAAGATAACACTTACTTTTGCCTAGATACATATACTAATCTCTTTCTTTTGCACAATCAACAGAAATACACTTTCAAGAAAATATTCACAATAAAGAGCTTCATTTATTCATTCAAATTTCATACAAAAAACTATAAAACGGAGTATATTCTTAACCCATATTTCATTCATAAATTTCTAATATAAATTTATAGAACTAAGATTTTGTATCTATAAGTAGGTTCACAATTTCACTCAATTAAAGTTGTAATAGGGATTTAAAAAGATACAAACTTGTTTAACATCTTCATGATTACCAATAAAACATCACTTACAGTGAGGTAAAAGAAGAAAATTTGATTAAATATATCCTAAATCTACCATAAGAACCTTGCTATCTACTATAGGAACACAATCAAGTTTGCTACAAGAACACATTTCAGCTACGACAGAAATTAATACAATTTTTATAGGAACAAGGAGTTTGCTATGACATGACAAAAACAATAGTCTAGACAGGAAATAAATAAAATGGTGATAGGAATAAATAACTATTGTGATAGGAGTAAATAACTGCGACAGGGATTTAAGGTAATCTGTGACATAGATTACTAACTGCTATGACATGATTAAAAACTGTGACAATAATAGACAATAAAAAGCTATAGGATTACATAACTACTGTGATAGTAATTAAATAAAAATGGTGATAGGAATATGGCTAGCTGACTAGATTATAACATAGGCCATTTGAAAAACACTTTAAGTTGATAGATCATTAAACAAGATGCCTTAGTCAGTACACAGGCCTAGAATAATAATATACAGTCCAACAGAACTAAAGGCAAGTCAATTCATTAGCGAGAGGCCGATAGAATAACATACACAAGTAGAGAAATAAACATGCAGATTGAATATACTCTGGAAACTTATACAAGAGGTAAGGCAACATGTTGATATAACTAAAAACATACATATATACCATAAAACCAAGGCTGAATAATAGTACAGAAGTCGACATGGATGAGACTCGGGCCATGATAAATATTCAAATCAAGCTATTTTAACATAAGGGCTGATAAGAACTAAGTTCATGCCGAGAGAAATCACCAGACTCTTATTTTTAACAAAGAAGTAGATATGAAGATAAGAAAGACTATTTAATACTTCCTTAGAGGCTAACATGGTTAGGAAATGGGCCAAATCAAATGACATAGGTTGATACATGCCACGTAGGCCTACAGGATATTAAACAAACTGAAAGAAATTGCTCAAAAAGAATACCAACACCACTTAAGGAGGTAAGAATGGTTTAAGGATCACAAGCACAAGCTGATCAACATGTCAAGATCTCAAGAACATTCACACATAGGTTAGGAGAAATAAAAAGGAGGCCGATTAGAGAGGATGTAGCATTTGGTAAGGAGTAGGCCGATAAGGCTGATAACAGAGTGTATAACAGGCCGATACATCTCATATACAGGTCAAAATATGTTTCATAGGTTGACAAGGATAAAGAGACTGATATTATATACATGTACATGTCATTCTATTAGTATGAAAGTTGTTGAGACCAAAAAAATAGGCCAAAATAATTATGATCAGGCCAAAGGAAAAAATAGAGAATATGCTAAAACAAAAATAATGAATAGGTTGGTTTGATATTCAAAGGTGGCATAAAGAACAAACAAGGCTGTTAATAAGAGAATAAAGGCTACTTAATTCTAAACGTAGGACAAATACAGAACATTGTCATTCACCAAATACACCTCACAACTTTATCAAGTATAATTCAGAAGAGGAAAAATACCTGGTGGTCCACGCTCTTCTCTATAGATCGATTTCTTCTTCTTGTCATCAATGCATTCTCCTACTTTTCCACCTTTTGGTCATTCATCACAGATCTCTCATTTTTCTTCTTTTCTGATTAATGATAATTAATTCTTTTATCTTGCTTTCTTCTTTTTAATAAATCTCTCGTTTAATCTTGGCATTCTTAGTTTTAGATCTTAGGTTTTTCTTTTATTTTCAATTAACTATCCCTTATGTGGGTGCCAAGATACTGCCACTTATGCTTTTTAATGCAACTCCATTTAACACTACCGTTTAAATTTACATGCCAAGATTTATTATTTAAATTTAGATTTAGTTAGTATATTTCTAAATTTATATGTATTTCTATCCTTAATAATATATATTATTTATTTTTAAAATAATCAAAGATATTATTTTCAAGTAAGAGTAAATAATATATGTAGAGAGAAAAAAATATGTATTAATTATAATTAAATAGAATTATATTATCCAATTCTATTAAATAAAATTAAAAGAACGTAAAAATACATACATGGCTAACTTATATAATTCAAAGAACATATTGTAGCAACAAGGTCACACATTTATTTAATCATCATACATCAATCACATCCATTAACCATATAATGCTCAATATGACTAGTAACCATGTTATGATGCATAATAAAGCCACACAATAATGCATAATGACATCAAGCTAAGTGAGCATGTGCATGCATCAGGTTTATCCATTATGCCAACTCTTTTCAGTGGCTAGGATGTTTCTACCTTAGCTATGTTCTCGTCTTCAACATTTTTCCTGCACTCAATCGCACTTAGATTTTTGTCTATGGGTCAGTTCCTTATAATCATAGCTGAAGAAAAAATAAGATATACATCCATGATTATACCAATATTAATTGATCATTAAATTGACTTTCAAATTTTATGCATTTTAAATAACAACAATTTTACTTTTACACACATAAAATCACTCAATAGTAAAACAATCATAGCTCAATGTCCAATTATTTGAATTATAATTAAAGTCCCAAAAACAAGATGTGACATCCTTCCCAATTAGGAAGAGACATCATCCCATTGTCTTATTAAACACATACTGAAATAATAAAAGTATCTTACTATAACAATAAAAGTATCATCAATCAAATAAAAGTATCTCTACTATGCAAATAAAAGAGTCTCTGCTAAATCCTCATATTATGGAAAGATCTATCTATTTCTTCTACATTTTCTCATGTGGAACTATCCACAAAACATTAGTCCCATTGGACCTTATACTGAGTAATATCTCTATTACGCACTTAACATTGCATCTATCAAGAAAATTTTGAATAGATAATCAATCAATACAATCAATACACATGGCACAACTACCAATACAATGTATATAACTAACACATGGTACAACTACCACCCAATTGCATTCATTCTAGCATAATAATAATAATCACATCTTTAATGCACACTAGATGGGGCATAAATCGTAGTTCATCACAGATATATATAAGCATGAATCAACATCACAATGCACATGCAATCTCATGGTAATACAATATAATATCAAAAGATCAGTCCTCCTAACTGACACTAGGTCGAGATCTCAAAATAACAAAACAAAACTCCAAAGGTGTACCAACTAGGTCAAAAGCAACCATCGTGCATACTACTCCTCTGAGACTACACTGCTCCATCCTCCAATTGCTACTACAATGAGAAGATGCTTTATCCAATGACGCAATAGACCATAGGCAAGTCAAGTCCGTAAAACTCAGGACCACACCTATGCTGGGATAACCTCTCCAGCTATCAACTAAGTCTAAGGAAATTCACCAGGCTGCCATTCCCATTCTTAAGGAAAATTACAAACAAAAGATTACTCTCTCAACAATCCTTCTTCAGGCACTACCTGTAACAAAAGAACTCAAGGATCAAGGAAAGCTAACTCAAAAAGATTATAGGCACCACTACCACACTTTCATCCTGACCAAAAGAATGCCTCAACTCTAGACATGGTTTCCCTACATGAGGTACTTTCTCATGTTCCACTCCTATAAGAGATGGTTTCTCTAACACTCTAGCTCTATACTACCAAGACTAGGATCAACCAAACAGGTTCTTAGAGGGAAGAATCTAACCACACCCTCTAACAACACAAGCACTTCCATCATGCAAGACTTAGCAACTTGTTACTCACTAGGAGTACATCTAAGGTGGCCACAACACACCAACAAGGTTCAAGGCTACTTGCAACACCACTTCACTCTTAACTAAGCTAGACCAAAACGTTCAAACAACACAACACTTCACCAATACAATTACTAAAGCAAGATTCAATCCAACCAAGTTCTTTACATATCTCGTTCACATAAACAACATTTAATCCCATACAAAATTCAACTCTCATCAAGTGATCTATAGTGACAAAAATCCATTTCAAAACTTCCTCAATACTTCAAACAATATTCATTGCATCTAACAAAAATCAATGAATTTAATCTACTAAAGCTATAGTAACATGCACACCAAAAATTAGTATATTCTCCACATTCTACTCCCTTATACAATCCATCAGAGGTCCATCATGGACATGATAGAGAAACATAACAAGATACATGACCAACAATGTAAAACATTCAAGCATAGCCACCAATAATAAATAAATAAATAAAAATATCAAAATGGAAGAAATGTCAATTCCAACAATAAGGCATAAAATGAGCTCAATTTCAAAAGTAAATCGTACATGACCATAAAGGTCTCCAAATAAATATCAAATTTTGATGGCTATACTTATTCATAAATAAGAATAAAATTTCAATGTTGGCCTTTATAGCGTTTAGAGATTTACCAAAGTCAAATAAATAAAGTATCAAAATTCAAAAGTTACACATTACATGAACTACGTGACTAATTCTAGTCACTAGAGAGGAGTATGATGCTACACTACACCTGGACCCCAAGCTGAGGTGAGTAAGAGAACACACTCAATCACACCAACCAAACGAGTCCTCTAAGACTCCAAACACATCTATAACATAAGATCATTTCTACTTAACCACACGAATATCACTCAAGATGTCCAACAACAGAGGTTGCATCATGTTCAACGGAATCATAATCATTATGCAAAGACACACACAATCATACTCTAGAAAACATCCAACAACCAAGATTACGCTAGGACAAATTCAGGTTCACAAACCAAGATATCTCAACACATCAATCTCTCTAACAAGTAGCAGTTAACATTTCTCACCAAACAAGGATTCACCAAGCATATGGATAATGCATTAATGCAACATTCGCATGAGGCCAAATTTCTTCACAACATGATGACAAGCATACTAAATGCACACTAACAATGAGGAAATCACAACTCAAAGTCACAAGATGCGGGGTTTGCTAATTCACTCACGATTCTGATACCTCAAACATTGCCAGGACTATGCAAGCGACCTTTTTCACAACCCCTTTTTCTTTTTAACTCTTTGAATAGTGCAATGCAATAATTACATCCAAGTTCCCACATGAATCCTAAGGAAAATGCAATATGAGAACATAAGTTATTACCTAATGATATATTCTAACAATGCTATGTAACACTATCTTTCTTAAAACTATAAAATTAATCCACACACAGGTTCATGCTCTCAATAAGACAATGCAATATGCATCTCAAGAAAGCATTACCATTCACCATGTAGAGGCAATTATTAAACAATTATGACAATCATTTCAAGGATATGCTACTCTTGCAACAAACATACACACAACAGGGTGCACAATGCAAGGCACATTTAAACTAGCATTACCACAACATTTTTCTTCACATAACAAGCGTATGATGAAAAAATCTTCTTTCACATACTAATGCATAACTCTTCAAAGAGTAAACTAAGTTCAATCACACTCAAGAACATGGTATTTACTTTTACACAAAGGTTCTCATAACTTCACTATCAAAAGTGTTTACACAAGCATGAACATGACCCTACAAAGGTCACTCGAGCATTCACACATACTACAAGGGTTCATGCCAAGCATTCAGAACATCAAGAAGGAAAACACACATAAGCAACTTCTCAGCAACCACTGAGTCTATCTAACCTCGAAACAAAGTATTCCTCTCTAGACACATGCAAGGAAAACATAACAAAAGAAGGCACATGCTACTCACTGCATGCCAACACACAAGGATCCACACATGCTCAAACAAACTAAGCAACACACACCCTAGATCTCCCAATGCTGGAACCGTGCTCTGATACCAAATGTAAAGTACGCATTCCATAACAAAAAGTTGTTGAAGTAAATAATCCGCTTATTTACTTTAACTTAAATAAAAAGGATAAATCTTCTATATATCAACAATAATGACATTACAACTTACAAATCCACGTGCCATAACCAAGTGTTAGTACTATAAAATATACAATATACATCATAGGCTCTCTCGCCATAAGTCATCTCAAATAATAACAAGGTACAATAATCAAGTACAAGTAATGAATAATAAATCAAATCACTCTCTCCAGCCACCACTAACCCACACAGTCATCCGTAAGTTGAGAGATAGGAACATGGCTCAAGTACTTTTCCATCCAACCATGAAGTAATTACACTTCCCTGGATTCCTTCATGACACAAAGGAAACCCAGCCTTGCACGAAACTCCTAGCAACCTAGAAACAACTGGTAGGAGGGAACACTCGATGCAACTTGATGTCTAAATGCAAATCTAAATGATGATGTGCAATATCTCACAACATGATGTGGTAGAGAAATATATAAATAAAGTTTTGCTAGACAATATTTCATCTATTTTAATGAACATGGCTTGGCCCAAGCAATTAAAATAATTATAGTCAAATCCTGAGAAAGAAGAATTTAGCCTTCTTTGTTTGCCCACATCCAACATCCTAGCCCAGAAGTAACCCAACATTTAAATAAAAAGATAAACTAATTCCCCTTTTAAAGAAAAAAGATAACAATTACTTTGCCTAGATACATATACTAATCCCTTTCATTTGCACAATCAATGGAAATACACTTTCATGAAAATATTCACAATAAAGAGCGTCATTTATTCATTCAAGTTTCATACAAAAAACAATAAAACAGAGTATATTCTTAACCCATGTTTCATTCATAAATTTGTAATATAAGTCTAGAACTAAGATTTTCTATCTGCAAGCAGGTTCACAATTCCACTCAATTAAATTTATAATAGGGATTTAAAAAGATACAAACTTGTTTAACATCTTCATGATTACCAATAAGGCATCACTTACAGTGAGGTAAAAGAAGAAAAGTTAATTAAATATATCTTAAATCTACCACAAGAACCTTGTTGTCTACTATAGGAACACAATCAAGTTCGCTACAAGAACATAGTTCAGTTCACTACAGGAACACAGTTCAGCTGTGACATGAATTAATACAGTAAACTATAGGAACACAAAGTTTTCTACGATAGGACAAAAATAATAGTCTACGGCAGGAAATAAATAAAATGGTGATAGGAATAAATAACTGTTGTGATAGGAGTAAATAACTACGACAGGGATTTAAGGTAATCTACGACATAGATTACTAATTGTTGTGACAGGATTACAAACTGTGACAATAATAGATAGTAAAAAGCTATAGGATTACATAACTGCTACGACAATAATCAAATAAAAAAGGTGATAGGAATATAGTTGGCCGACTAGATTATAACATAGACTATTAGAAAAACACTTTTAAGTCGATAGATCATTAAACAAGCCGCCTTAGTCAGTATGCATGCCTAGAATAATAATATACAGTCCAAGAGAACTAAAGGCAGGCCAATTCATTAGCGAGAGGCCGATAGAATAACATACATAGGTAGAAAAATAAACATGCAGATTGAATATATGCTGGCAACTTATACAAGAGGTAAGGCAATAGGCCGATATAACTAAAAACATGCATACATACCATAAAACCAAGGCTGAAGAATAGTATAGAAGCCGACATGGATAAGACTTAGGCCTTGATAAATATGAATTGAGCTATGTTAACATAAGGACCGATAAGAATTAAGTTCATACCGAGAGAAATCACTAGACTCTTATTTTTAACAAAGAAGTAGATATGATGATAAGACAGACTATTTAATACTTACTTAGAGGCTGACATGGCTAGGAAACGGGACAAATCAAATGACATAGGCTGATACATGGCACGTAGGCCTATAGGATATTAAACAAACTAAAAGAAATTACTTAAAAAGAATACCAAACCCACTTAAGGAGATAAGAATCGTTTAAGGATCACAAGCACAAGATAATCAATACGTCAAGATCTCAAAAACATTCACACACAGGTTAGGAGAAATAAAAAGGAGGCCGATTAGACAAGCTGTAGCATTTGGTAAGGAGCAGGCCAATAAGCTCAATAACAGAGTGTATAACATGCTGATACATCTCATATACAAGCCGAAATATGTTTTAAAGGTCAACAAGGATAAAGAGACTAATATTACATACATGTACATGCCATTGTATTAGTATGAAGGTTCTCGAGACCAAAAAAATAGGCCAAAATAATTATGATCAGGCTAAAGGAAAAATTAGAGAATATGCTGAAACAAAAACAACGAACATGTTGGTTTGATATTCAAAGGCTGCATAAGGAACAAACAAGGTTGTTAAAAAGAGAATAAAGGCTACTTAATTCTAAATGCAGGACAAACATAGAACACCGTCATTCACCAAATACACCTCACAACTTTATCAAGTATAATTTAGAAGAGAAAAAATACCCGATGGTCCACGCTCTTCTCTATAGATCAATTTTTGCTTCCTGTTGCCGATGCTTTCTCCTACTTTTCTTCCTTTTGGTTGTTGATCATAGATCTCTCATTTTTCTTCTTTTCTGATTATTGATAACTAATTCTTTTACCTTGCAAGTTCTTTTTAATCAATCTCTCATTTAATCTTGGCATTCTTATTTTTAGATCTTAGCTTTTTCTTTTCTTTTTTAGTTAACTCTCCCTTATGTGGACGCCAAGATACTGCCACTTATGCTTTTTAATGCAAATCCATTTAACACTATCGTTTAAATTTGCATACCAAGATTTATTATTTAAATATAGATTTAGTTAGTATATTTATGAATTTATATGTATTTCTATCCTTAATTATATATATATATATATATATATATATATATATATATATATATATATATATTAATGCGCCTAGTAAACTTTTTAACATGACCGGTGACGCTGGTGCGACACGTCCTCCGGCTCCACGCGAATGATTTTGCCCAAAGTAATGAACCGATGAGGCCACAACACGGGGCACCTCATCCCCTAGCAAGAACACTTCAAACCCACGATCTCGGTTGCCCAGCGAAGGCGTAAAGCCTGCGAGCTTGTTGGCCCAGTGGGGGTTTGAACTCTAGTGGCCGCCACTACAACCAAGCGACTTAACCATCTAACCATGCCCTTATCGGCAATATATATTTTTTATTTTTAAAACAATCAAATATATTATTTTCAAGAAAGAGTAAATTATAGAGAGAGAGAAAAAAACACTTGTATTAATTATAATTAAATAAAATCATATTATACAATTCTATTAAATAAAGTCAAAAGAATATAAAAATACATACATGGCTAACTTATATAATTCAAAGAACATATTATAGCAAAAAGGTCACACATTTATCTAATCATCATACATCAATCACATCCATTAACCATATAATGCTCAACATGACTAGTAACCATATTACGATTCATAATAAAGCCACACAATAATGCAATATGACATAAAGCTAAGCAAGTGTGTACATCTATCAGGTTTATCCATCATGCCAACTCTTTCCAGTGGATAGGGCATTTCTACCTCAGCCATGTTCTCATCTTTGACATTTTTCCTGCATTCAGTCGCATTTAGATTTTTGTCAATAGGTTGGTTCCTTATAATCATAGCCAAAGAAAGAATAAGATATACATCCACGATCATACCAATATTAATTGATCATTAAATTGACTTTCAAATTTTATGCATTTTAAATAACAACAATTTTACCTTTACGCACATGAAATCACTCAATATAAAAACAATCATAGCAAAATGTCCAATTATCTGTATTATAATTAAAGTCCCAAAAAAGAGATGTGATAGATTTTTCGACATCCAACAATTTAACGGGAGGAAAACCTCCCACATATAAGCCTATCAATTAATAAATTAGAAAAACTTAAAAGAACAATGATGGCTAAAACATCAAGAAAAATACTTCATAATTTTAAATTTTAAATAAATATTTGACAAACAACTAGACATTTGACAAATAAAAAGATAGATTGCAAAATACATTAAATTGTATTCCTATGGAAATGACGTAAATAAGAATGCCACTTACCTTGCTTCAAAATTTCCCCAATTAAATTAAAAAAGACAATTTTAGTTGTGACTACTACCAATAAAATTTTGTTTGGAAAAGTGAAAAATTTGGAAGGATTACCAATCAAACTATAATAAATATGCTTCCAAGAAAAACCATCAATGTAATTCTCAGGATTTATTTTGGAGATCAAACTTTTATTTGTTTGTACTATTATGCTTGCCAATGAAAAATAGAAAAATGGAGTAAACAAAAAAGATGAAAATACAAAAAGGGGTGAATAAAAAATCTGATAAGATCCAATGGCAGACGTAAAACACTAAATTTCCACATAATTTCTAGCAGGGATTTTCCAACGTCTGACCATTTAATGGGACGAAAACCTCCTACATATAAGCCTATTGGCTAATAAACTAGAAAAACTTAAAAGAACAATGATGGCTAAAACATCAAGAAAAATACTTCATAATTTTAAATTTCAAATAAACATTTGACAAACAAGTAGACATTTGACAAATAAAAAGAGAACGAATGCAAAATACATTAAATTATATTCCTATGGAAATCACATGAACAAGAATGCCACTTACCTTGCTTTGAAAACATCCCAAATTAAATTTAAAAGGGCAATTTTAGTTGTGACTACTATCAATAAAATTTTGTTTGAAAAAGTGAAAAAATTTCGAAGGGATTACCTACCAAACTATAATAAATACGCTTCCAAGCAAAACCGTCAACAGAGTTCTTGGGATTTATTTTGGAGATCAAACTTTTGTTTGTTTTTACTATTATGCCTACCAACGAAAGACAAAAGCATAATGTAAATGAAAAAGGTGAAAATAAAAAAGGGGTGAATAAAAAATATGACAAGATCCAATGGTGGACATAAAACACCAAATTCCCACATAATTTCTGGCAGAGATTTTCTGACGTCTGACAATTTAATGGGAGGAAAACCTCCCACATACAAGCCTCTTAGCTAATAAACTAGAAAAACTTAAAAGAACAATGATGGCTAAAACATCAAGAAAAATACTTCATAATTTTAAATTTCAAATAAACATTTGACAAATAACTAGACATTTGACAAATAAAAAGAGAATGATTGCAAAATACATTAAATTGTATTCCTATGGAAATGACATGAACAAGAATGCCACTTACCTTGCTTCAAAATTTCCCAAATTAAATTTTAAAAAAGACAATTTTAATTGCGACTACTACCAATAAAATTTTGATTGAAAAAGTGAAAAAAATTTGAAGGTATTACCTACCAAACTATAATAAATATGCTTCGTAGCAAAACCGTGAACATAATTCTTGAGATTTATTTTGGAGATCAAACTTTTCTTTGTTTGTACTATTATGCCTACCAACAAAAAATTGAAAAATGATGGAAACAAAAAAGATGAAAATAAAAAAAGAGGTGAATTAAAAATCTAACAAGATCCAATGGTGGATGTAAAACACCAAATTTCTACATAATTTCCAGTAGGGATTTTTTGACGTCTGACAATTTAACGAGAGGAAAACCTTCCACATATAAGCTCCTATCAGCTAATAAACTAAAAAAATTTAAAAGAACAATGATGGCTAGAACATTAAGAAAAATACTTCATAATTTTAAATTTCAAATAAACATTTGACAAACAATTAGACATTTGACAAATAAAAAGAGAACAATTGCAAAATACATTAAATTGTATTCCTCTAGAAACGACATGAACAAGAATGCCATTTACCTTGCTTCGAAACTTCCCAAATTAAATTAAAAAAGTCAATTTTAGTCATGACTACTACCAATAAAAAATTGTTTGAAAAAGTGAAAAATTTGAAGGGATTACCTACCGAAATATAATAAATAATTTTCCAAGATCGTCAACGTAATTCTCAGGATTTATTTTGGAGATCAAACGTTTGTTTGTTTGTACTATTACGCCTGCCAATGAAAAATAGAAAAATGCCATAAACGAAAAAAGACAAAAATAAAAGAGGTGAATAAAAAATCTAACAAGATCCAATGGCAGATGTAAAACACCAAATTCCCTCATAATTTTTGGTAGGGATTTTCTGGCGTCCAACAATTTAACTGGAGGAAAGCCTCCCACATATAAGCTTATTAGCTAATAAACTAGAAAAAATTAAAAGAACAATGATGGCTAAAACATCAAGAAAGGGTGTGCTTTAGGTTGGAGAAGGGTTATTTGTGAATCCGACTCCTAGATTGTTATTAATATGATGAATGAGCAGGTTGTGGAAGGCATGCAGTGAGGTGTGTGCAAGAAGTTGAGTCCACTTTTTGGCCAAAAAGTGGAAGTGTTTTCCTTGATTTTCAGAATTTGTCACATTTGACCTAAAAATTTGAAGCACTTAAATGTAGAATCTTGAAAAAAGTCAGTAAATATGAAATGTAGTACTTAGAGTCTAGTTTCCAAATATGTAATTTTTTTTAATACCTAGATGATACAAATTGATTTTTAATAGGTGTTTCTAAAAACAACTGTTTAAAAGTCATTTTTTTTTACTATACCATGCACATGTACGTCATCCATATTTTGACCTCAATAATCATATTTTTCTAAATCCTTTTGGGAAAAGATTTGTAACTCAATGAAGCACGTTTTCCATATTTGTTTGTAATTTTTTATTGAATTTTTTTTTTGTTAATTTTTTATTGGCCATTTTTGGTGTTTTAAAAAATCGTCGTGTACGTCATGCATAAGATGACCTAAACTTATCATTTTTTTTTCAAATTGAAAAGAATTGTCTGAAGTACGTTTTCATACAATTTTTTTACAATTTTTTTTGATAAAAAGTTATTAAAATATTAAAAAACCCTATAAAGTAAGTTTATGGACCTGTTTCATCAGAAATTAATTGAAAAATAGAAAAATAATCCAATTGTAAAAAAAAATTACATATTTGGAATCTACATTGTCTCATCTATAATGTGTTTTAATTTCGTAAAAAAAATTCTACAAAAAAGGCCTTCAGACATATGCCCAAAGTCACTATTTTGTTGTGACATTGACATGACCTTCATCTTGCAAGTCAAACTAGGTCCAAAGCCAAGGGTCAGGTTCCCAAGCCTTTTTTCTGACTCAAAATCCATAGCAAAAATCGAGTTAGAAATTCAAATTTTATGAAACGGGATCCCGTTTCATAAAAGATTAATATTTTAACTTTTTATGAAACGGGATCCCGTTTCAAAATAGGATCCCACTTTTGGCTTGGGATCCCAAAGCATAATGGGATCCCGTTTCATAAAAAGCAGGATCCCATATTGTTTTACTCGATTTTGGGTTTTTTCCTAAGTCTGAAACTTCCACCTTAAGTGGACTCATCTTTGTGCATTTACCCAGACTTCTACTTGACGACTTGTGCCAGTGGTTAGACCGATTCTCCATTTGAGTCACTCGATGGATTGTCTTGTTTGTCCATATCCCTAGAGAGTGGAACAGAGTGGCTGATTATCTAGCTAAGTGGGCCTTTGATCAGGTGAGGTATTGGAATGTTAAGGAGTGGGATCTTTTGTCCCAAGATTGTATTCAAACTTTGGAATGGCTTATCTCTGAAGACATGGATGGTTAGTTGTGGTTCCTCTTTAGGGCCTTGAGGTGGTGGGTTGTTTGAATTCTAGTTTGGTTAGACGGTGGTTCGATGGTTCTATTTTTACTTTCTGTTGTTTTTGTGGTCTTTTGCTTTCTTTGTTATGTACTGGTGGTTTCTTTTATACTAAATTTTTACCCCTCTTTTAAAAAAACATCAAGAAAAATACTTCATAATTTTAAATTTCAAAAAAACATTTGACAAACAACTATACATTTGACAAATAAAAAGAGAATGATTGCAAAATATATTAATTGTATTCCTATGGAAATGGTGTGAACAAGAATGCCACTTACCTTGCTTTGAAGCTTCCCAAATTAAATTGAAAAGGGCAATTTTTGTCGTGACTACTACCAATAAAATTTTGTTTGAAAAAGTGAAAAATATTCAAAGGGATTACCTACGAAATAGGGCCTAAATTTGACAATTGTGTAACTGTATTTAGGCATTTTTGTTGAAAATACAATCAAAATTTAAAAACATTGTATCATATGAAAGGAAAGATTTTGGACAAACTATCAAAATTCATATAAGATTATGATATATATATATATAATTTTTATATGATTTACTTATACTCAGGCATTTCATAGTATTTGAAGGGCACCACTGAATAAATAACTGTCATAAAAAAATTGCTTGACAGGTAAGGTGCACTGTCAAATTTAAGCCCTGCTACCAAACTATAATAAATACGCTTCCAAGCAAAACTGTCAACGTAATTCTCAGGATTTATTTTGGAGATCAAACTCTTATTTGTTTGTACTATTACGGCTGCCAACGAAAAATGGAAAAATGACGTAAACGAAAAAGATGAAAATAAAAATGGTGAATAAAAAAATCTGACAAGATCCAATGGCAAATGTATAACACAGTGTTATGGTGGGACAAGTCCCCCTATTTTTCCCCTGCTCTCGTTGGCCAGAATGCCTCGGGGACGTGGGGCGGGGATAGGATGCCCCCCATAGTCCCCTTTTTTATGAGTTTTTGGGGATGTCCCAGGGATGCCCCCTTGACATGGGCAACGTCCCCTGGAACGTCTCATATTTTGAGGTTTGCATTTGCAAATTCGTCCTGGGCGGGAGACTTGTATTGGACCCGTTGGGCCGACATCCTGACGCTGTGATGCTTCTTCGGTTGCTGCGTTTCACCAGAAGGAATTATATACGTTGCCAGAGCGCATGACACAGATAAAAATGCCTTGAGAACTTTGGAGGTTTACAATGTGGAGAAAGATGAGTGGGAAAGTTTACACATGATGAGTAAAGGAAGGGACGAATGTGAGGCCGTTTTCACAGACGGGCAAATGGTAGTCATAAGTGGATTCGAAATAGTCACAGTGGTGGTTTGACAGAAGCACTGAAGTTTTCAATCCCCAAATGCATTGTTGGAAAGTGGTGGAGAATATGTGGAGAAGCAATGAATGCCCTCGTTCCTCTGTAGCTGCTGCGCTATAGAGGAACATAATATTTTAAATATAACATAATAAATTAATAATCTTAAATATAATAATCTATTAAGATTATAATATAATATTAAATATAAATTTAAATATAATAAGATAATAATATTATTATAATAAGATAATAATATTATTATAATAAGATAATAATATTATAATTACACCTTAGTGTACGCCAAGATAACACATAGATAAAAGTAACAAGTTTATTCGTATCTCTTTATTTTTTAATTTTTTAACTTATATTTTTTAATTAAAATTTGTTATATTTGTTATTTGTAAACTTATATTTTTTTATTAAAATTTGTTTTATTTTTTTAAGTAAAACACCAAATTCCCACATAATTTCCGGCAGAGATTTTCTGTCATTGACAATTTAATGGGAGAAAACCTCCCACATATAAACCTATCAGCTAATAATGATGACTAAAACATCAAGAAAAAAGCATGGAATAAAAAGACGAAAGGCCAAGTATAAGGATGGAACCAAGGATTAAAACAGGAAGGTGGAGGAAGATCAAGGAAAGAGGGGAGGAAGAAAAATAATGAAGGGGGGATTGTAATGTTTTCTTCTCCCAGTACCGCTTTGTATTGTTTCTTCTCCCATAGCCAGCCACTCATCGATTATGTTTTAACACTATTTGTTTTGTAATTCTTCCAACATTTTGGCAATTAATTACTTTCATTTTCTCAAAAAAATTGTGGAAGCAAAACTTTTTTCTGAAAATCATCAAAATGGGCATCTTCTAGTAAAATTTTGTTGTTTATCCTCCTGCATTGTAATAAATTCATTCTATTAAATTTCTAAATGAAATTTGATCCAAATTCATGCGTCATTTTA
Source organism: Cunninghamia lanceolata (assembly GCA_027924645.1). Taxonomy (NCBI): domain Eukaryota; kingdom Viridiplantae; phylum Streptophyta; class Pinopsida; order Cupressales; family Cupressaceae; genus Cunninghamia; species Cunninghamia lanceolata. The sequence continues at coordinate 5,350,130 of BSBN01000400.1, forward strand.
CAGTACCCATACATTATTCATAGTTTTAATCAGGAAAATTTTGTAAAGTGGTTTGACCCTTATTGTTGGATTAACCATCATTCTGAAACTAAATGTTGGTTTGGAAAATTATTAACACTTGCAAGTTTTAGTTTTAGTGTTATGGCAAACCTACCCTTACTACGCAGTAGCACATGTTGCATCATTGTTGTCCTGTGTGATCACATGGTAGAGGCATACATATATGTGGGTTCATCCAGCATAAAGGTGCCCATTTCAAATTCTATTTCATTTTTATTCCTAGGGTTTGTGAGAAAATGGGAGGCCATATAAGTAGTAGGATGGCTGGGGAAGAGCTTGACTGTGAAGGAAGATCAAAGTATAAAACTATGCTCAAAGCTTATAAAAAAGCCCACAAAAGCAATTCTGACATCAAGAATTTTGACAACGTGGTTCAAGAATGCACAGGGTGACTTGTGAACATCCTTGTAAGTGGCATGGCAGAGCACAACTTGTCTTTGGATTCTTTAAAGGAGATCGTCTTCTGGTTGCGTGATATGGACTTGGAAGTCTTAAAGCTCATTACGGAATATATGAAAGATATTTGGAGACGTAAAGACATGTTAGAGATGGTTACGGAATATGTCCATAACAGTATAGAGACTTCAAGATTCTATGGTGCTCTAAAAGATTCCTTGGGGAGGGTGAGGGACAGCCAACGTTTAATTCAAATTGCATTAGAGCACATCCCACCTAATGGATCACCTCTCAATGAGCCGCAGTACAACAAGGTTATGGAAAAGCTTGAGAAATTTAAGATGGCTGGGAATCCCTTTGACGAGGAAATTTTTTGGCTGTTGAAGTCCATCTGCGAAGGGTAGGAACCGATACTGGCTAAACTAGTGACGAAAAAAATTAGTTGCAAAGAAGGCTGATGGGCATGAGGATGGGGCGGATCTTGTTAAACATTCTTTTTGCGTTGACTATTGCTACAGTGGTGGTGGCAGCTACCCTAGGAATGATCTTTATGGAGTTTGAGATGAAGATGCAACTTGAGGTTATAGATGCAATGCTTAAAACGACTACTGTAAGCTGTAACAAGATGAACGAAATTAACTCCGTTGTGGAGGACCTACAAAAGATCATCAATAGGTTTCATGAAAACATCAACTCATGTTCCAAGGACAAAGATGATCTGCGCATTCTAGTGGATGGTCTCATAGAAAAACACCAGAGTTTTACGAAGGATCTTGACACTATTTTCACTTATGTCAGAGAGTGCACTGAATCCATATGCCAAAGCAAGAACTGCGTCAATGACATGATCGAGCCTGACCAAGAGGAGTACTTTTAGCTTTTAGAGGATTCGAAACTGAGACGTTGCGGTGGTCAAGGGGCTGCAGTAATTATTATTAGTTACTGTAGTACACAAGCTATTATAGTATTTATTCAATGCAAATTATTTGTTTTGTACAAAAGGAGTTGAGTTTAATTGGTTAGAAGTATTAAGTTTTTAGTGTGGAAATCTAGGTACAAATTTCCATAAACATATCTAGTGTAGAATTTTAAATGGATTTTTTTATAATTGATTTTTAATGTGGATGAAGTTTCTAGATAATGTGGATTGGTAAGTAAGGACTTTTGATCTTCAAACCTAGGTGCCTTTTTTTTAATGAAAATGCATGTATCTTTATATTAATTAAAGACAATTAATACATTTTTACAAAAAAGTGTTGGGTGGTAGAAAGGCACACCCTAACAAAGCATGGGCAGAGCCTAGAAAGAAACTGCATACATAATATAGCAAAGCTTCCTTCCATGCCAAAGAAGGAAGCCTACAAAAACGTTACAAAACAACCAAGCACCAACATCACATGAAGATCATGTAACTGCAACTGGGAAAATAGGCACTAACTAAAATAGGATAAACATGCACCGACATTAGCTATCGATCCTTCTATCACCACGAGAGTCTTTAAACACTATGAGACTTTTCTCACAACCGACAAGAATACCAGACATATTTCAATCAGAAACCGTGAACATGAGGCATGGAGATTCTTAGTCCTTTAAAATGTCTTGCTGAAAACAACCACAAAAATATACATCCAGAAACTAAAGACTAAACCCTAGGCCTCTAGATTAATCAACTGAAAGTGGCCAAATTGGAAATCCACAAATAGGAAATAGATAATCACAAACAAGAAATAGAAAATAACCAACCGAACCATAACCTGCGCCTTCGCTCCAGCCGCCATCGACAATCAAAGCAAAATATCTTCTATTCTCAACTCACAACCGTATGTCACCATAGAACCCACTGAAGCCACTGCCACCGTCACCATAGCTGCCACCAAAAACTGCAAAAACTAGGTCCTCGCCGCTGCCATCAGGAGAAACAAAAGCATAACCCTGCAAATGAAACCACATCGCTGTTCAAGACTGCTCATTGCGCCATGACTGCAATTCGTTGCAAGGATTGGAGAAACACATACACTGGTTTCTCCCCCATGGAGAGCACCGCCCTCGGCGAAGGTAGGGTTAAGGTTTCTCCCCCATGGAGAGCACCGCATGAGAGCCAAATTAGAATAAATTTCTAGGTGCCTTTTTAAATAACTAATAAAAAGTTTAATTTTATATTAATATTATTTCAAAAATCTTTCAAATTTTAATATTTATAAATTTATTTTTTATTGTTTAAGTAAAGGACTTCTATTAATATGATTTTTTATATTTTATAATTTGATTAAAATTTAATTTATTTTTCTAAAAATAAATAATATTTATTTATTTAAATTATCTTATTATAATTTAAATCTCTGTTATGATTTTTCTCCAATCTTCGATACAACGAAAACTGTTCTTATTTGAATAAAGACAGGTGGAATTTCAAATGGAAGTTGAAGTCATAATAAGTGGTAATGCAAGACCATGAATTCAATCTGATTCATAAGTAACAAGTGCCACGTAGTGGCTAGTACCTCCCATTTGATTATGTTTGTGCTTGTATTGTAGTAAGATTGTGAGATATGAATGTATAAGATTGACAAATTAATATAATACAATTTACAAACTTAAGAGATTGATTTTTGTCATTGATTTGACACCATTATATGAATATAAAACTTAAAGAGTAGTAGAGTTTGCTTACCTATGGTGGATCATGAAATTAAGTAAAAAGTGGCTATTAAGGCCCTAAATTACATGAAAATACTAGATTGGAACCTGGTTGATGGACGGTGACGGTATAGATTTAAAACATATTGCAACAAATTTTTTTTAGGGACCTCACCAATGCCTTCATGTTGCCGATTAAGCTCCTTCCGCTACTACCATGAGTGGCACAACTGATATTTCTAGCACCTCATGCACTCCTTGACTGGTAGATTCGTTGTGGTTGGTAATTGCTTTGGGGAGGTGGGGGGACCAATCGGGTGCATGCATTCTTAAGAAGTAAATGGATATGAAGACATCTCTGCATCTTGCTCTCATTTCCTTGGTGAAGAAGAAACTATGACTCTATATAGCTTGATCGAGGTTGCCTATGCATCCACATATTAATCCCCTTTGCATAGCCTTGAAAACACATTTTTCCACTAGTGAGGTTCTCAATGTATGCAAAGGAAAAAGGCCACCTACCATTGCTTCTCCTTTAAACAATTGGTATCCACGAAGTGTCGTGTTCCACCATTCCATATTGTAAAGATAATAAAAAATTAGTCCCGAAGCTATTGCATGGACATAGTGCCTATCTTGAATTAACTCCATGGTATTTGAAAGGACTGTGGAGATAATATTAGACCAATAAAGGATTCTATCCTCCATTTCTTCCAACAGCATTTGTCCGCATATGTTTCGAATAGCAAATTGAGCCATTGTACAGTCTATATCGAAGATCTGGTGGAGGTCAACAATTGTAATCCTTCCCTTCATTTGTGGTTCCCAAGGCATGATTGGGAAAGAGAGGTGCCTATTCACTTTGTTGTTCTCCATATTTTATCTTGGAAGCAAGAAAACTTTAGAAAAGGGAGTCAGCAAGATCTTTGACAAGATTGTCAATTAGATGCAAAGGGGTATCTATTAATATATATTTTGGCAAAATATATACATAATACATGTTTTTAAAAATTTAGATAACATTTTATAGTAAGGGGAATTCTTTCTTAGTATTATTTAGATTAATAGATCTTTTGTCACGTTGATGTTGAGTTGAACATGATTGAAAGAAAAATAACAAGAATATTTAAACTTTGAGAAGAACTTTATAAAGATTAATGGTACACTACAGGGCATCTTGGACAAGAAATACCATTGTAACAATAATATTTCCAATAATTAGGATGAATTTAACGCAAGACTTGCAAGTTACATAGAAACTAAACATTTGAGATGAACCACTGATTACTACTGCTCGTAGAGAAATAAACATTCACAAAATAGTTAGGATGTCAGCAGTGAGCCCCTCGGTAGAGGAACCAAGATCACTCTCTTGATGAAAGAGGATGAGGTAGGGTTTGTTTTAGGAGTAGATTCATTGGATTCTCTAGGGTTTCTGGCTTTAGCTCTTATGGGGATTTGATCCTGTAGATGGAATATCTTGAAGAGCGGAGGCTCAAGGATTTGATCGAGAAGCACTTAAAGAATTTATTTCATGAAAACTCCTATTTTTTAAAGGGCTTTATTTCATGGACATAGAGAATTTACCAAGCTGTTGTTGAAATGTACATGACAATTGAGAGGGGGGGTGAATTAGTTGTCACAAAAACTTAACTTCATATGAGTATCAAATCATCAAATCCTTAACTGCTGATAATTAGAATTAAACATGAAAGCATGAAACCATAAACTTAATAACAATCACACATTTAACACAGTAGGCATGAAATTTTTACATGGAAAAACCTAAGAGGGAAAAACCACGGTGGGTGTTAGCCCAAAAGATATATGAGTTATAACTATACTGAAAAATAGAGGCTCACTGCCTACAGGGCTCACTGCAAATAACAACTCACTGCCAAAGGGTGGCTCACTACCAAAATGGTGAACTAATTAAGTAGTATCTACTCCATGCCTAGGTTCAGTTCCTTTGAAGCACAATAAAACTTCTCTGCTCTGCTCTTCATACCTTCACACTTATCTCTTCATTTTTGCACACCACACATGTTTTTTTGCAATTACATTGCATGCTTTTATACAATTAATCAACCATGGAATATACATCAAGGTCGATATTACATTCATCAACCGTGAGAACAATCTCCAAGGTCGGCACTACAAAAATACATAAAATAGGTCTAGACCTAATACAAATTAAGCTAAGGAAAAGATGTAAAGATTGTAGGAGTACAATCAACACTGAGAGGGGGGGGGTGAATCAGTGTTGTGTGAATTTTCAAATCTTTTTACACACTTTAACTTTCAGAGTATAAGGAATGAATGATACCTTTGATTTGTCAAATACATATGACTATAAATGCAGAAAGAGAATAAAACTTCATAAGTAAATTGAACACACACAAGGAAGATCAATATGAATCATAACACAAGATATGCACGAGTGGAAAACCCATCAGGGTAGAAAAACCACTCCAGAATTGCCTCACTAGCTTAACTGAAAAACATGCCTCACTGGCAATACAAATTGTCTTACTGACAAATATTAAGGTCACACTGACCTATAAGCCTCACTGGCTAATACAATGCCTCACTGGCAAACCAAATCACCAATAGAAGTTATAAACCAAATCAGAGGGATACTCTGTTTCCATTCAATACAAATATATGTCTGTCAAATACCCATTCTATTCAATCTGATCCAATCAACACTGCATATCAAATGTGTATTCTAATCCAACACTTCACAACACTGTTTGTTTCATCTCTATTCTTCTTCATTCGTACATCAATGCACCTGGAAAACAAATTTATACAAGTTGAATGTCTTTTCACTGCATTGGAACCTTTCACATTCCTTCACAAATTTCTCTTGTATCTGATCACACAAATTTTGCAATTATAAACAACAAGACTTTTGAAATTTCACTTCTCTGCAAAAACACATTTCCTTTTTCTCCTGTAAATCAAAACCCTTTCATTATTCACAAAATAAATGATCAACTTTGATATTCTTCTGTATGCAATTTTTATCTTAAAAAAACTTTCAAATTCTATCATTCCCCTGCAAGAAAACATGAATAATTTTCACTATTTATTTTCTCTTCACAAAAGAAATCCGTTCATCTTTCATATCTGCCCTCATTCTTGTCTCTGCAAAAACTTCAATGGACTTAAATCCATTAAGCCATTAGTCATCTCCAAAAGAAATCATAAAAAAAACTTTCATTTGATCCTTCAAAAAATCTTGATATCATCTCTTGGTATTCCTGCCTTTTCATCTTCCTCTGCATCTTCTCACAAAAATAAATTTTTTCCCAAACAATTGGCTCCCAAAAAAAATCCTCTCAAAATAAATCTCCAAATCATCTTCTCAATCTGCCTTTTAAAAAAAATACCTTCATTGATTCCAATCTTACCAAAAAAAATCTCTTCAAAAAATATCATTAAAAAATCTCTTCTCACATTTAGAAAAAACAAAAAATAAAAAATCTCCTTATGAGAACTTATATACTTTCCATATTCTATTTTATGCATTTTAAAAAGCAAATAAAATAGAAAGTTTCTAAACTTTAGAAAGAGGACCATTTATGGATAATTCACATTTTTCAAAAAGTCTTCTAAACTTAAGCCCATGAAAATCCGAACCCCACTAAGTCTTTTAGCAATAAAAAAATAAAACTCTTTATTTTTTTTTTAAACTCTCCATTGAGCTCCCCATTCGGTGATTTGATGCCTTAATAAAAACTTAAATGGCATCGGGCTATTTAAGCATTTGGAATGTTTTCAAAACATTTAAACTAAAAACAAAACCCGCTCACACTTTATGCATCCTTTTTGCCCGCTCATGTAGATAACGTGCTCTATCGGTGGAAAGGGGCCGGTTGCCCTATGACCTTAAACCCTCCAAGCGGTGTTTTTTAAGTTGCAAACCTACTATTGTAAGTCACATTCAAAATATAAGAAAAGTGCAATTTGCACTAGATGGACAGAGAAGGTTTTCTATGCTTTAGATGCATAATAGTTATCTTCTAAGTCTCCAACATAACCTTCAACAAATCCTCCTTGAAATTCATTTAAATCTTAGTAAATAAAGACTTAAGATTTCACTATAAATGTCTCTGACATAAACAACATTGTTACCACATAAGGCAATTCCTCAACTCCTGAAGATGTATTTTTCAAAGCAACTGAATCACAAACTTTGCCATTAATTCAACAACAATATACTACTAGAAGGATGATCCACTTGTAGACTCTTGTTCACCTTTGCTCACCTCTGAACAAACATGTTGATGACACCAAAAACTTTACCAATAGCAATCTAGTTATAATCACTCTTATCAACCTGTAATATCAAGAAATCATCTCCAAATGAACAACTCCTGTTTGGCATTCTTGATAGAATGAACAATTGTGAAAGACATCACCCTGAACGACCTACGCCAATCTTGAGAACTTACTTTGTCAACCAACTTTGCATCATGATCAACATATCAACTTCTAAAGCACCAAGAAGGATAAACCATCTGCAAGACTCACAAGATGTGATCATCACAAGACAATTAAGGATTCAAAAGAAGAAACAAACAATACATTTTCTCTGTATTAAATCACTACCACTTGAAGACATCCTGAATTAAAACTGCACCATTCTTGAGAATTTATTCATGAAGTATTTGCACAAGACCAAACACAACTCTATCAAGCATTTTGCATCCCTGATAAACATTCTCTGCAAGACCACTCAACAACCAATCTTTTTGACATCAATGACAACCAGTCACCATCAAAGATGTATGCAGATAATGCCACACCTTAGTTGGGACTCAAACACAATCCACCACACCACAACACACTTCTACAATCTTTGATGCATCTCCGCAAATAATGAATTCAACTAGGTCAGCCAAGACTAATGAGAGCACTAGGAATGCTAAGAACGTTCTTCATTCACAATCCAATTTTCTCTTTGCGGACCAATCCAAATGTAGGAACATGATTAGAAGACATCCACAAGCACATTGTAATCACCAGGAACAACCGCATGATCTCTAACCACTCTATCAAGAAGATTCTTCAAACCAGAGCACAAGAACAACATTGTCAGCCAATATCATAAGTAAAGGATAGCTTGCGGACCACCAAATCATGAACCATTGTATTTGAATGCACTTAACATCATTACAAACTTGATTCAAGAACTACAGACCGAAATACTTCAATATGGAGGAATGCGGAGCATAATACTTTCTCCCTATCACCACCAAACATACAAGAAAAGTAGTTTTCACACTGGTGAACATAACTCACTCAAATCTTTATTCCAAAGGTTCAAACTTGGAATATAACATCTTCTGATAGACTTCTAAATAACTTCCAATCTGTAGGCAAAGATATTAATTCTATAGGAAATGCAGAGCAAACTTCTGGACTGTTCTTCTGAGTACAATACATTGTTTCCACTACAACACACTGTTACCATCAGAGGGGCTAATTTTCTCAATATCCTCAACAAAGTAAGAGCACAGTTGACACCAATGACAACACAGATATGTTGACATCAATGACAACATTGGTTAGGCACATACTTGCAACAATCTCCCCTTTTGTCATTGATGGCAACATATGATGTGAAAAACTTAATGACCATCAAGACAAGATACTCCCCCTATCTTTTTACACATCTACACTCTTTCTCCCCCTGAGTTTTTCACATGATTTCTCTCCCCCTTTGACATCAATGGAAAAGGGCACATACTTGCATGCTATTGCTCTGATCCACTGAACTTTCTCTATTATCAACACTTACTTTATCAGAAACATCTAGCTACTCCCCCTGAGAGGCAGCCCTCAAAACATCAATCTAGATCAAAGAATGAAACTTTGAGCACCAATGGATTGATGCATTCCTATGCATCTTAGTTCAGCGCAGGAGGGGTAATGACCCCTAACTTTTCTCTGAGATACTCAAAGGTATCTTTCAGCAGAGGCTTAGTGAAGATATCTACAATCTGATCCTTTGTGGACACATATTCCAGCTTTACTTCATTCTCTGTCACCTTCTCTCTCAAAAAGTGATACCTTATTGATATGTGCTTTGTGTTGGAAACATGATTGCCGTTGCACCAAAAGGTCAACCTATTAATGCCTGATACAACCACCAGAGTTAATCAATCCACGGGAGGCAATTAAGCCATGTCATGAATCCCATGAGAGATGTTGGCTCACTACCAACAACCCCCCCAGCATCACTAGCTGGAGCCCGTGTCACTCACGGGGGAGATTCAAACCTGGAACCTTTGGCTCTAATACCAATATTTGGAAACATGATTGTCGTTACACCAAAAGGTCAACCTATTAATGCCTGATACAACTACCAAAGTTAATGAATCCACAAGGGGCGGTTAAGCCATGTCACGAATCCCACAACAGATGCTGGTTCACTGCCAACACTTTGTTATTGAGCACATCACTGGATTCTTTGAAATGTTAATGGCACTTGTATTTTCACAAAAGATTGCAACTAGATCTTCATATACAACTCTTATGTCCCTCAAAGTCTACTTCATCCATAACACTTGAGTGCAACAACATGCTACTATAATGTACTCTGCTTCTGCAGTTGACAAAGAGATTGAATTTTGTTTCTTGCTCAACCATGAAACCAATCTTTTACCCAAGAAGAAAGCACCTCCACTTGTACTCTTTCTATCATCGACATCTCTGGCCCAATCTGCATCAGTATAAGCACTGAGAATGAAATTATTATCCTTTGGATACCATAAGCCATGATCTAGAGTGCCTTTTAAATAGCTCAGGATTCTTTTTATTTCCATCACATGTGATTCTCTTGGATCATCTTGAAATCTTGCAACAAGACAAATTGCATGCATAATATCAGGTCTTGTTTGAGTTAGATAAATCAATCCTCCAATCATGGATCTATAGTTTTTCTGATAAGTCTTAGGTGATTCATTAGTTTTGCTCAACTTGTAGCCAATCACCATGGGAGTACATACTGATTTAGAGTCTTCCATCCCAAACTTCTTCAACAACTCTTTAACATACTTATACTGAGATATGAAGATTCCTTTACCTGATTAATTGATTTGTAGACCCAAAAACAAATTCATCTCACCAAACATAGACATCTCAAACTCCTTCTACATTTCACCAACAAATTTCATGCACATAGTTCCAATGCCTCCAAAGATGATATCATCAACAAAGACTTCAATAATGAAGATTTAATCACCATTAATCTTGAAATAAAGATTATTGTCAGCAGTACCTTTATTGAATCCTAAATGTAACAAATATTTATCCAGCCTTGCGTACCAGGCTCTAGGAGCTTGCTGGAGTCCATACAATACTTTCTTCAACCTACATACCATATTATCTTGATCTGATACCTGAAATCCTTTTGGTTGCTCAATGTAGACTTCCTCTTCCAATTCACCATTTAAAAATGTAGACTTCACATCCATTTGATACACTTTGAAATCTTTATAAGTTGCAAATGCTAGAAACATTCTGATTGCTCCAATCCGAGCTACTGCAGCAAAAGTCTCTTCAAAATATATCCCTTCAATTTGAGAATATCCTTTGCACACAAGCCTTGCTTTATTCCTTACAATTTCTCCATTTCCATTCAGCTTATTTCTGAAGACCCATTTGGTTTCAATAACATTTTTGTTAGCAGATCTTGGAACTAATTCCCAAGTCTCATTCTTCTCTATCTGCATTAGTTCTTCTTCCATTGCCTTAATCCAATTTTCATCATTGTAGGCTTTATTCACAGTATTTGGTCCAACTATAGAGAGCAAACGAGAATTTACTTGTTCTTCTACAACTCTTTTCCTTGTTAGTACTCCCTTGTCTTTGTCTCTAATAATTTGATCTTCAAAGTGATTGATTCTTACATACCTGGGGGTCTTAGAAGCAACTTCTGGACCCTTTTCTTCTTCATCTTGATTGACTTCTTCTTCAACTTTTTCTTCATAAGTAGCAACAGGTTCATCTTATTCACAGCCATTCTGATTTGATGTTCTTCCTTTGTGTTCATCCACCTTCACATTTGCACTCTCCACAATCTTTTTCAACCTTTTGTTGTAGCACCGATAGGCCTTTCTCTTGGTAAAGTATCCAAGGAAGTTTTCTTCATCACATCTTGCATCAAATTTCCCTAAATCTTCATCTCTTATGATATAGCATTTTCTTCCAAAGACTTTGAAATACCTTATTGTTGGAATTCTTCCATACCATAGTTCAATAGGAGTTTTAGTACCATTTCCTTTTACTTGAACTCTATTTTGAATGTAGATAGTAGTATGTATAGCTTCCTTCCAGAAGACCTCTATCCTTCATCATTGTCCTTGTAGCTTCTTGAACTGTTATGTTCTTTCTTTCCACAACTCCATTATGCTGAGGAGTCCTAGATGCAGACAATTGCCTCTTTATTCCTTGTTCTTCGTGCAGTAATTGTTGAATTCATTTGATGTGAACTCACCTCCTCTATCAAACCTCAAGGATTTGATTTTGAGCTCTATTTCATTTTTAACCATTGCCTTGAAGGATTTAAACTTCTTTAGGGCTTCAGATTTGTCTCTCAAAAAAGTAACCCAAGTCATTCTAGAATAATCATCAATACGCAACATGAAGTACCTGTCACCTTGTAGACATCTTATCCTTGTAGGATTACATAGATCTGTATAAACTAGATCTAGCAAACTAGCAGAAAATTGCTCTTTGTTCTTAAAACTTGTTCTTGTCTGCTTCCCCAACTGACATTCTTTGCAAATGGTATTGGTAGGTTTCACAAGTTCTGGTAAATCTCTCACAGTCTGACTTGAACTTATCTTTACCAGATTATCAAAGTTTATATGACACATCCTTCTATGCCATAACCAACTCTCATCTACTTGAGCTATTAAACAGTAATCATTAGTTCCTCTTAATTCATTAGTCACACATTCATCATCAAAATCTCTAACATAGTAGCATTTCCTTGGAGCTCTAGGCCTATTCTCAAATCTTTTTCTATTTCTTTCAATTCTTTCAAGACATCTGGAAGCATAATGACCTACTTTACCACATGAAAAACATTGAAAAGGTAGTTTGCCTTTGAACTTACCAGAGCCTCTTTCTAGTTTGTCAACAAAATTGGCTTCAATTTCATCAAGCTCATCATCAGGTTCTACCTTGTACTTTTCTGCTCTAGAGAACTTCTTTGAAGTACTAGCTTTGAAAGTTGTTTCAACTTTTGGTAGAGCATCACCAAATTCTTTCATTTCAAAAGAAGTAATCTTACCAAGCAACTGATCCTTGTTTATCTTTTTCACAGTCATTAATTCTTCAATTGTAACCACCTTGTGAGCATAGGATTTAGGTAATGACCTAAGAATTTTCATCATAACTTGAGTTCCTCCCATACCTTTGATAACAAGTTCATCAACCTTTTGCATGAAGGATGTTATGTTTTCATCTTCTCCCATCTTAAGACCTTCATATTTAGATTTCAGTCCCTGCAGTTTGGTACTCTTTACAGATTCATCTCCTTCATATAGATTACTTAATTTATCCCAGACTTCTTTGGCTAACTCATAATCCATAACCTTTTCAAATTAGAGTCATTCAATGCACTCAACAGAGCATCTCTGGGTTTTATATTTATCTCATATTCTTTGATTTCATTTTCTGTTGTCAGACCATTCTCTGGCATGGTATAATCAGTCTGTGTCACTTGGCATACTTTATAACTAATACAAAGCAGATGGCTTTTCATGCGAATCTTCCAAGTTGCATAATTCATTCCATCAAATTGTGGAGCCTCCTTCTTGTAAGACATCCTGGATCTACCTCAAGCTATTAAGCTTACCATCGAGGAACCTTGCTCTGATAGCAATTGTTGAAATGCACAGGACAACTGAGAGGGGGGGTGAATCAGTTGTTACAAAAACTTAACTTCATATGAGTATCAAATCATCAAATCCTTAACTACTGATAATCAGAATTAAACATGAAAGCATGAAACCATAGACTTAATAACAATCACACATTTAACACAGTAGGCACTAGATTTTTACGTGGAAAACCTTAAGAGGGAAAAACCATGGTGGGTGTTAGTCCACAAGATATATGAGTAATAACAATACCGAAAAATAGAGGCTCACTGCCCAAATTGCTCACTGCAAAGAATGGTTCACTGCCAAAGGGTGGCTCACTACCAAGGGTTGTCTCACTGCCAAAATGGTGAACTAATTACATAGCATCTACTCCATGCCTAGGTTTAATTCCTTTGAAGCACAATAAAACTCATCTGCTCTGCTTCTTCACACCTTCGCACTTATCTCTTCATTTTTGCACACCACACACACTTTTTCACAATTACATTGCATGCTTTTATACAATTCATCAACCTTGGAATGTACATCAAGGTCGGCATTACATTCATCAACCATTGGAACAATCTCCAAGGTTGGCATTACAAACATACATAAAATAGGTCTGGACCTAATACAAATTAAGCTAAGGAAAAGATGCAAAGATGTATGTGGATCACGCCACACCTTAACTCCAGACTCAAACAAAATCCTCCATGCCACAACATGCTTCTACAATCTTCGATGCATCTCTGCAAATAATGAATTCAACAAGGTCGACCAAGACTGATGAGAACACTAGGTCCGCTAAGAACACTCTTCATTCACAATCCAATTTTCTCTTTATGGACCAATCCAAATGTAGGAACAAGATCAGGAGACATCCACAAGCACATTGTAATCACCAGGAACAACTGCATGATGTCTAACCACTCTGTCAAGAAGATTCTTCAAACTGGAGGACAAGAACAACATTGATAGCCACTGTCATAAGTAAAGGATAGCTTGTGGACCACCAAATCACGAACCATTGTAGTTGAAGGCACTTAACATCATTACAAAATTGATTCTAGAACTGCAGGCCGAAATACTTCAATGTAAAGGAATGCAGAGCATAACACTTTGTCGGCCCTGTCACCACCAAACATACAAGAAAAATAGTTTTCACACTGGTAAACATAACTCGCTCAAATCATTATTTTGAAGGCTCAAACTTGGAATATAACATCTTCAGATAGACTTCTCAATAACTTCCAATCCGCAAGCAAAGATATTCATTCTACAAAAAATGCAGAGCAAACTTTTGGACTGTTCTTCTGAGTACAATACACTGTTTCCACTGCAACACACTGTTACCACAAGAGGGGCTAATTTTCTCAGTATACTCATCAAAGTAAAAACATAGTTGACACCAATGACAACACATATATGTTGACATCAATGACAACACCGGTTAGGCACATACTTGCAACAATCTCCCCCTTTGTCATTGATGGCAACATATGATGTAAAAAACTTAATGAACATCAAGACAAGATACTCCCCCTATCTTTTTACACATCTGCACTCTTTCTCGCCCTAAGTTTTATACATGATTCTCTCCCCCTTTGAGGGTAAGTGCAAAAAGTTGGGGGGCCAAAAAGTGGCCAAATTTTTTTCAAAAAAATTTAATACATAACGCGAGCGCGTTATAACGTGCTCACGTTATGACTAACTATAAATTATAAAAAAGAGCATTTGTGCTCATTTCATTTCTTTGTTTTCCTCCACACCCGTGGCCTGCAAAACCTAAGAAGCACGCTCGCATTTTAGAAAAGTCGATTGAACACCAAAATCTTACCAATTCATCACCAAAATGCCGCCACGACGTCGAGCACGCCAAAGTGACTTTTATTTGTTTGAATTTGTTTCTAAATAGGTAGGTTTGAGTTGATTTTTGATGCAAATTTCGTTAATTGTCAGGAAATGTTAATGCACCTCCTCCTCCTCTTCCTCAAAATCCACAAAATCCTGAAGAGGAAATACCTGCCGAACAACAACCGCCTCCATCCATTCCTCAACATGCCCCTGGAACACAAGAAAATCTAATGGGGCAAATTGAAAACAATAAAAAAGAAATTGAAGACATAATTGTAAGGTTGAAAGATCCTTCCACTTCAACTTTGCATAGGTCCACGCTTGCTCAATCTCTTGAATCTATGTTATCAAATGTAGATTCAATTAGCAAGTAAATATTTAGTTGGACGGATAAGAGGAGAGAGTTTAGAGACTATTATGCAGACAAGGTGTCATATGAAGATGTAAAAAAATTACAAATTACAAAATTAGACTTGTGTTCCATTTTCACAAACCCACAAACAAATCAACCTCCACCTATTACCTGCAAGAAGTTCCCTATCCATTGGTGCAACCACCAAGCGATAAGGGATAATTTTGGGCAAAGGTGGTGGATGGTTTTTGACCATCCTCCATGCAATAATAATGAGGTCCCACAATACTTTTTGAGGAAACTCTACTGCGAGTTTGTCCTCAATAAAGTACCAAACTATTTTGATATGCAAGACTTCTAGGGTAGAGGTCGGGGGTCAGCACAAGATAGACTAGGGGCACGTGTTGACCCATAACAAGAAGTGAGATGAGTAATTAGCAGACCAACCCATGAGCATGTTTCTATCCCTTCCATTGTGAAGGAGAGTGTTGAGGTTGATACACTTCAGTCCATTAGTGCCTTGACCTAGAGCATCATAGAGCATGTTAGTCTTGCAACACAGCGTGGGTTGGGAGATAGTGCAAGGAGTAGGGTCCCACCCCATGCTTGTCAGACTTGCGGGTTAGCCTGTGGTTATGACCCCATGGATAGTTAGGACATAGGTGCATAGGCTACATCTGCAACTGAGCATATGGTGATGACAGATACCCTCCTGAGTCAGACTTTTAGCCTTGATACTCAGGTAAATATTAGCAAGTTTATTGAATTTAATTTATTAAATTTCATTTTTGAAATTCAAGATTAACTAATTTAGTTTGATGATTTTAATAAAATTTTAGGGTCATAGCATTGATGCAGTTTTCAGTGGTTCTCCACTTGCATATTACACTACATCATCTACTGTCGGGGTATGTAACTAGTAAACAATTACAAATATTACATGTGAATAGCATCATTATATGAATGGTATTCTAATATCTAATTTTGGATGTTGAATAGGTTAATATTGGAGATTTCACGGCAACACCTGCCAGCGGTGGTGGACTTCAAAGCTTCACGGAGGTAATAAAATAAATAGTTTAATGAATGAATTATACTTACTAGATATTTGTGACTTGTGTGCTTTATTGTGTGTACTTCCATGTTTAGATGAATGTGTGTGTATGTTAGGAGCCATGATTTGCATCACTATTATAGTTTTCGTAATTGAATAATGTTGTTTTATTTCCAGATGATGCAGGCTGTGGAGACACCTCCCGATGTTCATAGGGCAATGGAGCATGGTGTGACCTCTGCGATTCATAGCTCCATGCCATTGACAGGGGTATGAGGTAGTAGTAAATTTTAATTTACATGCATTGTTATAGTTGTTTATTTTTGAAAAATCAAAAGATTATTGATTTGAAGTTTAATTTCTATCTGGATGGTTTCTATAGGACATGACATCACCACGGCCTATTCCTGCTACTAAGGCAAGTGAGGAGACAGATTATATGGTAGCAGTAAGTGATTATTTTGTTAAATGTTTCATTTTTTATAACATGTAATTTATATATATTAATGTCTATACTTTTTATTGTAATAGCTAAAGATGCAGGAAGAACTAAATAGGAGGAGTAGCCCTCGGGTTCATAGTAGATCGCCCACATATGCGTCTCCATCCCCTAGAATATCAAAGGCTGCCCGTGATCTATTCTCTTCACTAGCCAGAGGGGAATGCCTTTTTATTGTGTTCCTTTGTTGTATGCCTATATGGAATTTGTGGACATATATTTTGTATTGCATATAGTTGACATTGCATGCATATATGGCATTCTTGTAAGCCTATATGGCTATTTTGTATATATGTTATACTTATATCGATAGATATTGATGTATGCCTGTATGGATATTTGGTTAATACAAATCTTTTTTATTGATGGCATCCATACTTGCATTATAAATCCACATTTGAATGGATATTTGTAGATGGCTACTTCAAATATTTAAAGTCCAATTGTATTACATAGGATGTTTGTTGATCCAATAAGCTAGCTATTGTTATTCAAGTATCACCTAAACCTCATTTTGGAACTAAAAGATAAAAGTTGTATTTAAAAAAAATGAATTATATTCATAGTGGATGTGGTTTTGTTCTTGCAATAAGAAGTTAGAGAAGACACAAGCTTTCATAATCATATCTTATTGATAGTTAGGGTTTGCCTATTGGGCATTAAACCCTAAAAAAATCTACTTTTCTTAAGACTTTAAAACTGTCAATTACTTGTTGTGTGTAAAGTGCACTTTTGTTTTAATTTAATATTGACTTATAATCAGAAGTTACTATCACTTAAATCAACCTACTAAAGGGTCTTTAAGTCATTAGTTCACCAGCCCTTCAACCTAACTCAACCAGCATCTCTGGTAAACTCTCATAAGCTCAAGCGCCATATCATAATCGAAGGTCATATTTAATTGATATGAGGGCAGGAAAAAGGATTGGATCAAACACATCAAACTGAGCATCATACCTCTAGGCACATTTTTGCCTCTCTCTAAACTATCCATTTTGGTGCCTTGATGTAAAGTGAAGTGGCATGGCAGAGTACAACTTGTCTTTGGATTCTTTAAAGGAGATTGTCATCTAGTTGCGTGATATGGACTTGGAAGTCTTAAAGCTCATTAGGAATATATGAAAGATATCTGGAGATATAAATACATGTTAGAGATGGTTACCGAATATGTCCATAACAGTATAGAGACTTCAAGATTCTATGGCGCTCTAAAAGATTCCCTGGGGAGGGCGAGGGACAACCATCGTTTAATTCAGATTGCATTAGAGCACATCCTGCCTAATGGCTCACCTCTCAGCGATCTGTAGTACAACAAGGTTACGGAAAAACTTGAGGAATTTAAGATGACTAGGAATCCCTTTGACAAGGAAATTTTTTGGCTATTGAAGTCCGTTTGCGAAGGGTAGGAATAGATACTGGCTAAACTAGTGATGAAAAAAAATTAGTTGCAGAGAAGGCTGATGGGCTTGAGGATGGGGCAAATCTTGTTAAACAGTCTTTTTGTGTTGACTATTGCTACAGTGGTGGTGGCAGCTGCCCTGGGAATGATCTTTATGGAGTTTGAGATGAAGATGTAGCTTGAGGTTATAGTAAGGCGTAACAAGATGAACAAAAATAACTCCATTGTGGAGGACCTACAAAAGATCATCAATAGGTTTCACGAAAACATCGACTCATGTTCCAAAGACAAAGATGATCTGTGCATTCTAGTGGATGGTCTCATAGAAAAACACCAGAGTTTTACGAAGGAGCTTGACACTGTTTTCACTTATGTTAGAGAGTGCACCGAATCCATATGCTAGAGTAAGAACTGCGTCAATGACATGATTGAGCCCGACCAAGAGGAGTACTTTTAACTTTTAGAGGATTCAAAACTGAGACGTTGCGGTGGTCAAGGGGCTGCAGTAATTATTATTAGTTACTATAGTACACAAGTTATTATAGTATTAATTCAATGCAAATTATTTGTTTTGTACAAAAGGAGTTGAGTTTAATTGGTTAGAAGTATTAAGTTTTTAGTGTGGAAATCTAGGTACAAATTTCCATAAAGATATCTAGTGTAGAATTTTAAATGGGTTTTTTTATAATTGATTTTTAATGTGGATGAAGTTTCTAGATAATGTGGATTGGTAAGTAAGGACTTTTGATCTTCATACCTAGGTGCCTTTTTTTAATGAAAATGCATGCATCTTTATATTAATTAAAGATAATTAATACATTTTTAGAAAAAAGTGTTGGGTGGTAGAAAGGCACACCTTGACAAAGCATGGGCAGAGCCCAGAAAGAAACTACATACATAATATAGCAAAGCTTCCTTCCATGCCAAAGAAGGAAGCCTACAAAAATGTTACAAAATAACCAAGCGCCAACATCGCACGAAGATCGTGTAACTGCAACTGGGACAATAGGCACCAACTAAAATAGGAGAAACAGGTGCTGACATTAGGGCATCGACATTAGCTGTCGATCCTTCCATCACCACTAGAGTCTTCAAACACTATGAGTCTTTGCTCACAACCGACATGAATACTAGACATATTTCAGTTAGAAGCTGTGAATAGGAGGCACAAAGATTCTTATTCCTTTAAAATCTCTTGCTGAAAACAACCACAAAAATATACATCCAGAAACGGAAGATTAAACCCTAGGCCTCCAGATTAATCAGCTAAAAGTGGCTAAATTAGAAATACACAAACAAGAAATAGAAAACAACCAATCGAACCATAACTTGCGCCTTCGCTCTAGCCACCATCGACAATCAGAGCAAAATATCTTCTATTCTCAGCTCACAATTGTCCGTCACCATAGAACCCACTGAAGCCATCGCCACCGTCACCATAGCTGCTGCCAAAAATGTCCAAAAACAGGTCCTTGCCACTACCATCAAGAGAAACAAAAGCATAACCTTGCGAATGAAACCACATCGCCGTTCTAAACTGCTCATTGCGCCATGACTGCAATTCGTTGCAAAGATTGGAGAAACGCATACATTGGTTTCTCCCCCATGGAGAGCACCACATGAGAGCCACATTAAAATAAATTTCTAGGTGCCTTTTTAAATAACTAATAAAAATTTTAAATTTATATTAATATTATTTCAAAAATCTTTCAAATTTTGATATTTATAAATTTATTTTTTATTGTTTAAGTAAATGACTTCTATTAATATGGTTTTTTATATTTTATAATGATTAAAATTTATTTTATTTTTCTAAAAATAAATAATATTATAATTTAAATCTCTGTTATGATTTTTCTCCCATCTTCTCTACAATGAAAAGTGCTCTTATTTGAAAAAAGACAGGTGGAATTTCAAATGGAAGTTTAAGTCATAATAAGTAATAATGCAAGACCATGAATTCAATCTGATTCATAAGTAATAAATGCCACGTAGTGGCTAGTACTTGTCATTTGATTGTGTTTGTGCTTGTATCGTAGTAACATTGTGAGATATGAATGTATAAGATTGACAAATTAATATAATACAATTTACAAACTTAAGAGATTGATTTTCATCATTGATTTGACATAATAATTTGAAACCATTATATGAATATAAAACTTAAAGAGTAGTAGAGTTTGCTCACCTATGGTGGATCATGAAATTAAGTAAAAAGTGGCTATTAAGGCCCTAAAGTACATGAAAATACTAGATTGGAACCTAGTTGATGGACGGTGACAGTATAGATTTAAAACATATTGCAACAAAAAATATTTTTTAGGAACCTCACCAATGCCTTCATGTTGCCGATTGAGATCCTTCCACTGCTACCGTGAGTGGTACAACTAATATTTTCAGCTCCTCATGCACTCCTTGACTGGTAGATTTTTTGTGGTTGGTAATTGCTCTGGGGAGGTGGGGGGCCCAATCGGGTGCATGCATTCTTAAGAAGAAAATAGATATGAAGATGTGCCTACATCTTGGTCTCATTTCCTTGCTGAAGAAGAAACTATGACTTCGTAGAGCTTGATCGAGGTCGCCTATGCATCCACATATTAATCCCCTTTGCATAGCCTTGAAAACACATTTTGCCACTGGTGAGGTTCTCAGTGTATGCAAAGTAAAAAGGCCACCTACCATTGCTTCTCCTTTAAACAAGTCGTATCCACGGAGTGTCGTGTTCCACCATTCCATATTGTAAAGATAATAAAAAATTAGTCCTGAAGCTATTGCATGGACATAGTGCCTAGATCTTGAATTAAGTCCATGATATTCGAAAGGACTGTTGAGATAATATCAAACCGATAAAGGATTCTATCCTCCATTCCTTTCAACAACATATGTCTGCATATGTTCCGAATAGCAAATTGAGCCATTGTATAGTCTATATCAAATATCTGGTTGAGGTCAACAATTGTAATCCTTCCCTTCATTTGTGGTTCCCAAGGCATGATTGGGAAAGAGTGGTTCCTATTCACTTTGTTGTTCTCCATATTTTATCTTGGAAGCAAGAAAACTTTAGAAAAGGGAGTCAACAAGATCTTTGACAAGATTGTCAATTAGATGCGAAGGGGTATCTATTAATATATATTTTGGCAAAACATATACATAATACATGTTTTTAAAAATTTACATAACATTTTATAGTAAGGGGAATTCTTTCTTAGTATTATTTAGATTAATAGATCTTTTGTCACGTTGATGTTGAGTTGAACATGATTGAAAGAAAAATAACAAGAATATTTAAACTTTGAGAAGAACTTTATAAAGATTACCGGTACACTACAGGGCATCTTAGACAAGAAATACCATTATAACAAGAATATTTCCAATAATCATGATGAATTTAACGCAAGACTTGCAAGTTACATAGAAACTAAACATTTGAGATGAACCACTGATTACTACTGCTCGTAGAGAAATAAACATTCACAAAATAGTTAGGATGTCAGCAGTGAGCCCCTCGGTAGAGGAACCAAGATCACTCTCTTGATGAAAGAGGACTAGGTAGGGTTTGTTTTAGGAGTAGATTCATTGGATTCTCTAGGGTTTTTGGCTTTAGCCCTCATGGGGATTTGATGCCGCAGATGGAATATCTTGAAGAGCGGAGGCTCAAGGATTTGATCGAGAAACACTTAGAGAATTTATTTCATGAAAACTCCTATTTTTCAAAGGGCTTTATTTCATAGACATAGAGAATTTACCAAGCTGTTGTCTAAATGCACATGACAATTGAGAGGGGGGATGAATCAGTTGTCACAAAAACTTAACTTCATATGAGTATCAAATCATCAAATCCTTAACTGCTGATAATCAAAATTAAACATGAAAGCATGAAACCATAGATTTAATAACAATCACATATTTAACATAGTAGGCACCAGATTTTTACATGGAAAACCCTAAGAGGGAAAAACCATGGTGGGTGTTAGCCCACAAGATATATGAGTTATAACAATACTGAAAAACAGAGGCTCAATACCTACAGGGCTCATTGCCCAAATTGCTCACTGCTAAAGGGTGGCTCACTATCAAGGGTTGGCTCACTACCAAAATGGTGAACTGATTAAGTAGCATCTACTCCATGCCTGGGTTCAATTCCTTTGAAGCACAATGAAACTTCTCTGCTCTGTTTCTTCATTCCTTCACACTTATCTCTTCATTTTTGCACACCACACATGCTTTTTCACAATTACATTGCATGCTTTTATACAATTAATCAACCTTGGAATGTACATCAAGGTCGGCATTACATTCATCAACCATTGGAACAATCTTGAAGGTCGACACTACAAAATACATAAAATAGTCTGGACCTAATACAAATTAAGATAAGGAAAAGATGTAAAGATGTATGCGGACAATGCCACACCTTAGTTGGGACTCAAACATAATCTGCCACACCACAACACACTTCTACAACTTCGATGCATCTCCGCAAATAATGAATTCAACCGGGTCGGCCAAGACTGATGAGAGCACTAGGAATGCTAAGAACGTTCTTCATTCACAATACAATTTTCTCTTTGCGGACTAATCCAAATGTAGGAACACAATTAGGAGACATCCACAAGCACATTGTATTCACCAGGAACAACCGCATAATCTCTAACCACTCTGTCAAGAAGATTCTTCAAACTAGAGCACAAGAACAACATTGTCAGCCACTATCATAAGTAAAGGATAGCTTGCGGACTGCCAAATTATGAACCATTGTATTTGAATGAACTTAACATCATTACAAACTTTATTCCATAACCGCAGACTGAAATACTTCAATGCGGAGGAATGTGAAGCATAATACTTTCTCCCTATCACCACCAAACATATAAGAAAAGTGGTTTTCACATTGGTGAACATAACTCACTCAAATCTTTATTTTGGAGGTTCAAACTCAGAATATAACATCTTCAAAATAGACTTCTAAATAACTTCCAATCTACAGGCAAAGATATTCATTCTATAGGAAATGCGGAGCAAACTTCTGGACTGTTCTTCTGAGTACAATACATTATTTCCATTGCAACACACTGTTACCATTGGAGGGGCTAATTTTCTCAATATCCTCAACAAAGTAATAGCGTAGTTGACACCAATGACAACACATATATGTTGACATCAATGATAACACCGGTTAGGTACATACTTGCAACAATCTCCCCTTTTGTCATTGATGGCAACATATGATGTAAAAAACTTAATGACCATCAAGACAAGATACTCCCCCTATCTTTTTACACATATGCACTCTTTCTCCCCCTGATTTTTTCACATGATTTCTCTCCCCCTTTGACATCAATGGCAAAGGGCACATACTTGCATGCTATTGCTCTGATCCACTGAACTTTCTCTATTATCAACACTTAATTTATCAGAAACATCTAGCTACTCCCCCTGAGAGGTAGCCCTTAAGACATCAATCTAGATCAAAGAATGACACTTTGAGCACCAATGGATTGATACATTCCTATGCATCTTAGTTCAGAGTAGGAGGGGTAATGACCCCTAACTTTTCTCTGAGATACTCAAAGTTATCTTTCGGTAGAGGCTTAGTGAAGATATCTACAATTTGATCCTTTGTGGACACATATTCCAACTTTACTTCATTCTCTGTCACCTTCTCTCTCAAAAAGTGATACCTTATTGATATGTGCTTTGTGTTGGAAGCACGATTGCCATTGCACCCAAAGGTCAACCTATTAATGCCCGATACAACCACCAGAGTTAATGAATCCACAGGAGGTGATTAAGCCATGTCATGAATCCCACGAGAGATGCTGGCTCACTGCCAACAATCCCCCTAGCGTCACTCACTAGAGCTTACGTCACTCGTGGGGGAGATTCAAACCCAAAACCTTTGGCTGTGATGCCAATTGTTGGAAACATGATTATCGTTACACCAAAAGGTCGACCTATTAATGCCCGTTACAACCACCAGAGTTAATGAATCCACAGGAGGTAGTTAAGCCATGTCACGAATCTTGCGAGAGATGTTGGTTCACTTCCAACACTTTGTTCTTGAGTGCATCACTGGATTCTTTGAAATGTTTATGGCACTTGTATTGTCACAAAAGATTGCAACTAGATCTTCATATACAACTCTTATGTCCCTAAAAGTCTGCTTCATCCATAACACTCGAGTGCAACAACATGCTGCTGTAATGTACTCTACTTCTACAGTTGACAAAGAGATTGAATCTTGTTTCTTGCTCAGCCATGAAACCAATCTATTACCCAAGAAGAAAGCATCGCTACTTGTACTCTTTCTGTCATCAACATCTTTGGCCCAATCTACATCAGTATAAGCACTAAGAGTGAAATCATTGTCCTTTGGATAGCTTAAGCTATGATCTAGAGTGCCTTTTAAATACCTTATGATTCTTTTTATTTCTATCACATGTGATTCTCTTGGATCAACTTGAAATCTTGCAACAAGACAAATTGCATGCATAATATCAGGTCTGATTTGAGTTAGATAAAGCAATCCTCCAATCATGGATCTGTACTTTTTCTGATAAGTCTTAGGTGATTCATCAGTTTTGCTCAACTTGCAGCTAGTCACCATGGGAGTACATACCAGTTTAGAGTTTTCCATCCAAAACTTCTTCAACAACTCTTTAACATACTTAGATTGAGATATGAAGATTCCTCTATCTGATTGATTGATTTGCAGACCCAAAAACAAATTCATCTCACCAAACATAGACATCTCAAACTCCTGCATTTCACCAGCAAATTTCATGCACATACTTCCATTGCCTACAAAGATGATATCATCAACAAAGACTTCAATAATCAAGATTTGATCACCGTTAATCTTGAAATAGAGATTACTGTCAGTAGTACCTTTATTGAATCCTAATTGTAACAAATACTTATCCAATCTTGCGTAACAAGCTCTAGGAGCTTGCTTGAGTCCA
The DNA here is from genome assembly GCA_027924645.1 of Cunninghamia lanceolata. Lineage (NCBI taxonomy): Eukaryota > Viridiplantae > Streptophyta > Pinopsida > Cupressales > Cupressaceae > Cunninghamia > Cunninghamia lanceolata. The sequence continues at coordinate 5,375,230 of BSBN01000400.1, forward strand.
TACAATGCTTTCTTCAACTTGCATACCATATTATCTTGATCTAATAGCTGAAATCCTTCCGGTTGCTCAATGTAGACTTCCTCTTCCAATTCACCATTTAAAAATGTAGACTTCACATCCATCTGATACACTTTAAAATCTTTATAAGTTTCAAATTCCAGAAACATTCTGATTGCTTCAATCTGAGCTACTAGAGCAAAAGTCTCTTCAAAATCTATTCCTTTAATTTGAGAATATCCTTTGCACATAAGCCTTGCTTTAATCCTTACAACTTCTCCATTTTCACTCAGCTTATTTCTGAAGACCATTTGGTTTCAATAACATTTTTGTTAGTAGATCTTGGAACTAATTCCCAAGTCTCATTCTTCTCTATCTGTATTAGTTCTTCTTCCATTGCCTTAACCCAATTTTCATCATTGCAGGCTTCATTCACAGTATTTGGTCCAACTATAGAGAGAAAATGATAATTTACTTGTTCTTCTGCAACTCTTTTCCTTGTCAGTACTCCTTTGTCTTTGTCTCTAATAATTTGATCTTCAAAGTGATTGATTCTTACATACCTGGGTGTCTTAGCAACAACTTTCAGACCCTTTTCTTCTTCATCTTGATTGACTTCTTCTTCAACTTTTTCTTCATAAGTAGCAATAGGTTCATCTTATTCATAGCCATTCTGATTTGATGTTCTTCCTTTGTGTTCATCCATCTTTACATTTGCACTCTCCACAATCTTTTTCAACCTTTTGTTGTAGCATCGATAGGCCTTGCTCTTGGTAGAGTATCCAAAGAAGATTCCTTCATCCAATCTTGTATCAAATTTCCCTAAATCTTCATCTCTTCTGATATAGCATTTGCTTCCAGAGACTTTGAAATATCTTACTGTTGGAATTCTTCCATACCACAGTTCATAAGGAGTTTTAGTACCATTTCCTTTTACTTGAAGTCTGTTTTGAATTTAGATAGCAATATGTATAGCTTCCTTCTAGAAGACCTCTGTCCTTCATCATTGTTCTAGCAGCTTCTTGAACTATTTTGTTCTTTCTTTCCACAACTCCATTATGCCGAGGAGTCCTATGTGTAGACAATTGCCTCTTTATTCCTTGTTCTTCATGCAATAATTGTTGAATTCATTTGATGTGAACTCACCTCCTCTATTAGACCTCAAGGATTTGATTTGAGCTCTATTTCATTTTTAACCACTGCCTTGAAGGATTTGAACTTCTCTAGGGCTTCAAATTTGTCTCTTAGAAAAGTAACCCAAGTCATTCTAGAATAATCATCAATAAGCAACATGAAATACCTGTCACCTTGTAGACATCTTATCCTTGTAGGACCACATAGATCTGTATGAACTAGATCTAGCAAACTAGTAGAAAATTACTCTTTGCTCTTAAAACATGTTCTTGTCTGCTTCCCCAACTGACATTCTTTGCAAATGGTATTGGTAGGTTTCACAAGGTTTGGTAAATCTCTCACAGTCTGACCTGAACTTATCTTTACCAGATTATCAAAGTTTATATGACACATCCTTCTATGCCATAACCAACTCTCATATGCTTGAGCTAATAAATAGTAATCATTAGTTCCTCTTAATTGATAGATGTTACCTCTGGTCTTCTTACCGGTAGCAATCACAGTTCTAGAGCTTTCCATGATCTTGCATCCATTGTCTTTGAATCTTGAATGATAACCTTTGTCACACATCTGAGCCACACTCAAAATATTATGCTTCAGGTCCTTCACATATAGGACATTGTCAGTATTATGCTTTCCATCAAATGAAATAGATCCTCTTCCACAAATCTTTCTAGCTGCATTGTCTCCAAACCTAACCAGTCCTCCATCATACTTTTCCAAACCTAAAAACATACTTTTGTCATCAGTCATGTGATGTGAGTATCCACTTGTTGGAAATAAGGCAGATAACTCAGAGGGGGGGTGAATCAGTTATCTCAAATTTCTTATCTTTCTTTTTCTTCTTTAATAGTTAGTGCAACATCAAAACATATAAGCATATATGATCATGAGAACAAAAATAAAATCAACATACATAATATAAGGATTTTTACGTGGAAAACCTTGTTAACAGAAAACCACGGGGTGACTAACCCAAGATTGTATTCTCTATTAAAAGAATAAGAAGTATAAAATGGCACTTGCCAATTAGGGCTCACTGCCCGAACACACTACTCACAAGAGGCATATTGCCTACAACAGACTCACTGTCTACAGAACTTACAGAAGGTAATCAGGTGTTTGAATTGATGAGAATCATCTACAAATGCAAGAGTTTAATTTTGGTTAGGCTCAATACACTTATTTGATGCACTTCATTCTTCCTTTGCTTTAATATTGTTTCTCTGTCACAGACCAGACTTGATATGTTGTTTTCATACTTGTCCCTACTTTTCTTCACACTTTATTTCATCACTTCTATATTTCACACCATTACATACTAGAATCCATCTAGTATATATATCAACATCAAGGATTTCATCAAATTTCTAGTCGGCAACAAGAACACTCAAGATATTTACAAGTTACTGATCTGTCAGTTGAATCCATGCTTGATTTGTGATGCGTATCAAAAGCATAGGGATATAAGTCATTAATCATGTCAGCCAACAATGTATAATCCCCAAATAGCTTGACCAACACCTTTTATTCATCCGGATTGAAGTCTGATGTTCTGCCGACCAGTTCTTCCTCTGTCTGGTCTACTTGACTAGAACCCAATGCTCAGATGCTCATATCTTTTCCATGCTTTACTACCTGAGGATAAATCTTTGGAATATAGTAGTCATTCAATACTCCTCTTAACTTATCCAAGTCCGCAACTTGCTGAGTTACACCATCTGAGAGATCTGGACCTGATTGTCAGACCTTGTTGCATACTCTGTTCTTATTCACCGGACCAAAACAATCTTCAATCTGACTTCTGGTATAGGCATACTATGTACTGTAGATGTGTTGGATAGACTTTGTTGCCATCAATGACAACACTCATGAAGCCACACAGTGTCTCTTGCCAACAATCTCCCCCTTTGGCATTGATGACAACACTTAGTGAAAAATGGCTAAGTGTCACAGTAAACTTCCCCTTTGCTGATGCTCTATCTTTTGCACTATTTTACTCATAAGTATATATATATATATGTTATACTTACATATACTTATGTATATCCGCAAAAGTAGCCTTCAACTGTACAAATTCTGTGGCCCAACTCTACTTAATCCTATCCAAAATGGAGATGTGACCACTCAAAAAAAATGCATATGCTTCTACCCTTCTTAAATCTGTCGGATCACTGGTCTGGGCTGTGGTCTGAGCATTTGTCAAGGCCTCATGCATTGCCTCTAACTTAGGGATAATTATCCCTCTGAGTTCACTCATTCTATTTATTATATCCTTCTTTTCTTTGTTTAGCCTCTTTATTTCATTTATGATGACAATGGCCTAGCTTTCTTGATTCATTAAAGATGTATTGAGGGGATCAAAATTCTAAGATAAACTTGACAATTTACCTTCTTGTTCTTTCACCTTCTTTTCAATATCCTCTGTCACTTTGGACCAAGATAGAAAAAATTTGTACATTTCCCCACCATCTTTAAGAGCATTTTCAAGGCTCTTTATTCCAATGTCTAGGGTCCTATCATTAGCAATGAGTCCCTGTACTTCAATGAATTTTTTTCTCAAAAACTGCTTCTGGACCTTAGTTTTTGTTGATTTTTCTAGAGATTCAAAGTGAGTGGTGACATAATTTACCAAATATTTTAGGTTGTCGGATGGTGAGGCCGAAGGATCCTTTTGGAATGATGACATGATCTTCCCCAGCATCCCGTATGCCATCTCCAACAGCTCACAGTCTTCCATGTGAGATTTCAGCAGTTTTTCTTTTGCTTTGGCTTGAGCAAAAGATGCTATTTTCATTGTCTGGACTAGAGAGAGAGTCAAAATTTAGTGGCCCTTGAAATAGCTTAGGTTCATCTATCTCCATCATTTCTTTGTTCAAGAAATTCTTCACTGCCTCTACAATGTCTCTTGTCAGAGATTGAGTCTTCTTTTCTTTTGGGATCTCAGAACTGTCATCATAGGTCTTCTCTACTTGTTCTTCTTCTTTTCCCTTTACCTCCTCTTCTTGACTCACTTTCTCCTCTTTTCTTCCTTCTCCTTCAACTCTTGAATCTAGAATGTCTGCCGTGGGATCTGGAGGAGAGATGTTACCTGTGTTTACTACTTCATGAACTTCCTCTTCCAGAATAGAGGAATCTAAGTCCTTAGACTTCTCTTCATCTATCTCTTTTGATCCTTCTACATTTTTGTCAGAAGATTCTTCATTGGTTACATTTAATCCTTCAACATCCATGGTAGAAGGTTCTTCATTTGTTTCCTCTACAATAGGAAGATTAAATCTTTTGAAGGCATTCCAGAGGATGTCTTATGTTTCTCTTGCTACTTGGTCAGTTTATCCAAGCATAAGTTTATTCATTCTTGCTTTACTCTAGAATTCATCCTTACAGTCCTTAAAGATCATGTCTATTTGCTTTGGAGTAATAGAAGGGTAGAGCTGAATTGCTATCTGTTCCTGAATCTCTAAGTCTTTTTCTTTTGCATTCTCTTTTCTTAGTTCAAGTACCTTCTCTAGACTTTTGGGAATTAATGATATAATTTTAATGAATTCTTTATTGTAGATGTTCAGGTACCTGACTGTAGCTTCTTCTAGAATCCTCTTGTCAGTATCACTGTATTCATCATAGAACTTTGTTACCGGTTGTAGGTTCCCATCCACAGTAACTGCCTTGATGATATCATCAATGGAAAGAGTGGGCTTTTCAACAAATTCTTCTACCTTTTCTTCTTTATTTTTACTAGCAGAGAATTCCCTGGATGTTTTCTTCTTCTTCATTTTCTTAACTTCCTCATCAGATTCTGTTCATCTTTGAGACTTGTGTATGACCTTGTGGCTTTTGTTTTCATTCTATTTTCTTCTTTTCCGGATGTCTTGACTTTCAGTTTGGTGGCTCTTGAGCTTTTAGGAGTGGCAAGTGCAGAGCTCTTAGAGGATCTAGTCTGGGAGGAGGCTTGTACCAGAACACCTCCTTTCTTTGCTTCTTGTTTCTCTTTCTCAGCCTTCTCCATTTTCTCTCTATTTGCATCTACTGCCTCTTTTGATATGCCAAATCTTTTGGCAATTTCCTCAACTTCCCTTCTAACTTTTCTCTTTATCTCTAGTTGTCTTAGCTCAACATGTATTTTTACACTTAGTTCTTGAAAGGTTCCAAACCTTTCTGCCTCATGGTCCTTAGGATGGCTCAACAGGTGTTGAATATGTAGCTCCAATATTTTCTCATTGACCTCGTATCCCATTGGCATTATCCACACTGTTCTAGGCTCAATTGCCTCCATTAGGCATTGATCAGTGTCAACCATGAAGCACACTGTATCCTTGTATTTCTCAACTATGGATTGTGGTATCCTCTCTCTGGCTTACATCATGCTTTGAAAGTTCTTAAAGCAACCCCATAGAGTTGTACTTTGAGCTTTAGCATCACCAAGTCTATACATATAATCTCTAATCTGGATTGCAACCAGTTTGTCATTTTGCCAAACCCAACCACTTGATCCGGGTAGCTCATTCATGTAATAGAAGAATAGACACAGTATTAAACAACCATACTTAAAGGAGTTCTTCTTATCCTTCTTGATCTTCTACAGGTTTTCTAACAGTTGATTTAAGAGAAGATCACATAGGTCATAATCTGCATTTTCTCTCAACATCTGATATGCTGCATATATTGCAGTCCCATACACAGAATTCTCCCTACTAGAATGATAGATCTTATACCCAATTATCATTGAGGCAAATTTGACATCTGGATCTGTGATGTCATCTATGGTCATTGTTCTCTTGTCAAACTTAGATCCGATGGCTTTAGTTACCGTCTGGTTCTTGACAGATTTGAGTGTAGGTAACCCACTGGATGAGTGCAGTCTAGTTACTGCCTTGATGTCATCTTTTGTTATCTTGAAGGGCCTCATTAACCACATGAAATTATCATGCATCCTACTTAGGACATACCAGATCCAATCATCTTCTGCAAAATAGGGGAAGTGTATGCAATGTCTGAAGTGTTTATCCCGGAGGGCCTTGTATTGAGGTTTGAGTTCAAAACACTCATCTATTAGCTGTTTGTGATAGATGTCTATTAGCCAAGAGTCTCCAAATTCCTCAATGTTGGTGTGGATGTAGACCCTAACATCTTCTACATGCAATACCCCATGCAAAATGTTAGAAAACGCGTCTAAAGGATCAACTTCTAGAGATTTATAGGGATGTTTCTTGAATTTTGGACATGGCCTATCAGTGATCTTTACAACCATTGGAGTAGCCATCTTGCAAAAGATTTAGAAAGAGATTTTTAGAATGCAAGTACCTTTTTAAGCCTTAGGGTTTGAAATAGGAGCCGGAACAAATCGCTGGTTGAATTTGATTTCCCAGTTGATCTTTGAGTTGATTGTAGAAACTTCGTTGCAGAGCTCTTCTTATCTTCTTCGGGAATGCAAGTGTGCAAATGATGAGTGAAAGAACCCTTTTATTCTTGCACAAATCCTAATTTACTTTTGCAATAAATGCACAACTTAAGTTATCCAGTTACTCGATTTTAAGAGAGATCTTCTCGAATCATTGTGCTGATCTTAGAATCATTGTCAGTGAGGATTGACAATGTATCTTCTTTTCTTCAGTCATGCCATGGGTCCACAGATCAAAGTATCTCAATTTTGAATCATAACGGATCTATCTGTGAAAATTTTGCTTTATTGGATGGCTGTCAAATCAGATCAACTTGAATGGTTAAACTCTTGCAAACTCCATGCGAATCTTTCATATTTTTACCGAGGGTTATTTAGATATTTTTCTGAGAACCCTTGAATCCACAGCATTCCATGTGCCAAATTTAGGCACTAATTGACTGGCTGGGGGAATTTATTTTTCTCTGTGACTCCCCCTATGCCAGAGCTCATCTGTTTAGTTTCTGGAAGGACTATCAGCACTGGATTCCGGTGCGGATCCATCCCCAGTATTTTTTGTACTCTTCTTCACCCAAATCTTTCTCATCTCCCTTTGAACTTCATCAGCATTCACTTTACCTTTACCCTTATCTTGTTTTTAATTATGATGCATCAGACCCTTTTTAACCTGATTTTTACTTCTGCAGAATTTGGCAATATGATCGGATCTATTGCAATTGTAACAAACAATATTTCTTTGCATTGATTAATATCCTCTTGATCTGCATTGATTAGCCATATGTCCCATTCTTTTGCATGCAAATAATCTACCATTGAATGAATTGTTTATTTGCATATTTCTGCATTCATGAGATTTGTGACCATACCTTTTGTAGTTGAAACATTGTCCGGAGAAGGATGGATTAGTCTAATTCATTCTCCTTCTGCACTGAGTTGCTTTATGACCAAAATTGTTGCAATTGAAGCAGTATCCATTGAAGGATGGATTAGTCTAATTCATTCTCCTTCTGCACTGAGTTGCTTTATGACCATAATTGTTGCAATTGAAGTAGTATCCATTGAAGGATGGATATTTTCTAGTCCTGTTTCTTTGATTTCCTGATCCAAAGTTCTTCTGACTGGATCTGAAGCTTTCACCTTTCTCATATCCCATGCCATGCTTATCATCTACCCTCTTTTGGCTTTCAAGAAGAACTTCAAGTTGGGCTGAGCTTATCTTGAATTTCTCTTTGTATTCATTTGTTGTTTGAAGATCTTGTTTAAGAGTGTCTATTTGATTCTCAAGTTGTTCTTCATTATCTCTAGCTTCTTCAAGATCAGATTCAAGATGCCTGATTATTCTATCTATTATGTGGCAATCCTCTGTCTTCTCCTTGAGGGATTGTTTTAGATTATCTTCATTTTTCTTTTCTCTTCAATTTCTTGGGTGAATCTCATAACCCCTAATTCCATCTCATGCCTTACCATAATGACCTCTTTTGACATCTTCTCACATAGCTTATTTTTCACATCCAGATCTTCATTAGTATCATTTGCTTCACTCTGATTTGCTAATTTTTGAAGTAGTTCCTTTCTTTTTTTCGCAGAGATACTCAGTTTTTATTTTAGCTCATTTATGAAATCATCAGCCTATTTGAGTCTTTCTCTCAAGTTATTGACTTCATAGTGGGATTATTCAAGATCATCTAGGGCAGACTGAAGTTGTTCCTTCATACCATACATATCCATTGAGATTCCCAGATCTTCCTCAAGCGGTTAGGCTCTATTTGGAGGAACTTAGCTATGATACCAAATGTTGGAAACAACGCAGATAACTGAGAGGGGGGTGAATCAGTTATCTCAAATTTCTTATCTTTCTTTTTCTTCTTTAATAGTTAGTGCCGCATCAAAACATATAAGCATATGTGATCATGAGAATAGAAATAAAATCAACATACATAACACAAGGATTTTTACGTGGAAAACCCTGTTAAGGGAAAAACCACGGGGTGACTAACCCAAGATTGTATTCTCTGTTAAAAGAATAAGAAGTATAAAATGACACTCGCCAATTAGGGCTCACTGCCTGAGCACACTACTCACAAGAGGCACACTACCTACAAGAGACTCACTCTCTACAGAACTTACAGAAGGTAATCAGGTGTTTGAATTGATGAGAAGCATCTACAAATGTAAGAGCTCAGTTCTGGTTAGGCTCAATACACTGATTTGATGCACTTCATTCTTCCTCTGCTTTAATATTGTTGCTCTGTCACATACTGAACTTGATCTGCTATTTTCATACTTGTCCCTACTTTGCTTCACACTTTATTTCATCACTTCTATATTTCACTTCCTTACATACTGGAATCCATCTGGTATATATATCTACATCAAGGATTTCATCAACTTTCTAGTCGGCAACAAGAACACTTAAAATATTTACAAGTTACTGATCTATCGGCTGAATCCATGCTTGATTTGTGATGCGTATCAAAAGCATAGGCATAGAAGTCATTAATCATGTCAGCCAACAATGTATAATCCCCAAATAGCTTGATCAACACCTTTTACTCATCCAGATTGAAGTTTGATGCTCTGCCGGTCGATTCTTCCTCTGTCTGCTCTACTTGACTAGAACCCGATGCTCAGATGCACATATCTTTTCCATGCTTTACTACCGAAGGATAAATCTCTGGAATATAGTAGTCATGATACTCCTCTTGACTTATCCAAGTCCGCAACTTGCTGAGTTACACCATTTGAGAGATCCGGACCTGATTGTTAGACCTTGTTGCATACTCTGTTCTTGTTCACCGGACCAAAACAATCTTCAATCTGACTTCCGGTATAGGCATACTATGTATTGCAGATGTGTTGGATAGACTTTGTTGCCATCAATGACAACACTCATGAAGCCACACAGTGTCTCTTGCCAACACCACTATCAATAATCCATTCATCCTTATCTTTCTCAACATGAACAGCCAAAGCACTTTCTTCCATTGGTTTTTCTTCCTTCACACATCTAGCAGAATTATTAGACATAGGTTTTTCTTTAATAGAAATAAACAAGAATTCATTTGCACTAGTATTAGCATCATTAGATTTATCATCAGTCACACACTCATCATCAAAATCTCTAACATAGTAGCATTTCTTTGGAGCTCTAGGCCTGTTCTCAAATCTTTTTCTATTTCTTTCAATTCTTTCAGGACATTTGGAAGCATAATGACCTACTTTACCACATGAAAAATATTTGAAAGATAGTTTTCCTTTGAACTTACTGGAGCCTCTTTCTAGTCTATCAACAAAATTGGCTTCAATTTCATCAAGCTCATCATTAGGTTCTACCTTGTACTTTGCTGCTCTAGAGATCTTCTCTGAAGTACTGGCTTTGAAAGTTGTTTCAACTTTTGGCAGAGCATCACCAAATTCTTTCATTTCGAAAGAAGTAATCTTACCAAGCAACTGATCCTTGTTTATCTTTTTCACAGTCATTAATTCTTCAATTGCAGCTACCTTGTGAGCATAGGATTTAGGTAATGACCTAAGAAATTTCATTCATCTACAGTTCCTCCCATACCTTTGATCCCAGTAACAAGTTCATCAACCTTTTGCATGAAGGATGTTATGTTTTCATCTTCTCCCATCTTAAGACCTTCATATTTAGATTTCAGTCCCTGTAGTTTGGTACTCTTTACAGATTTATCTCCTTCATACAGATTACTTAGTTTATCATAGACTTCTTTGGCTGACTCATAATCCATAACCTTTTCAAATTAGAGTCATTCAATGCACTCAACAGAGCATCTTTGGGTTTTATATTTATCTCATATTCTTTGATTTCATCTTCTGTTGTCAGACCATTCTCCGGCATGGTATAATCAGTCTATGTCGCTTGCCATACTTTATAACCAATACAAAGCAGATGGCTTTTCATGCGAATCTTCCAAGTTGCATAATTCATTCCATCAAATTGTGGAGCCTCCTTCTTGTAAGACATCCTGGATCTACCTCAAGCTATTAAGCTCACCATCGAGGAACCTTGCTCTGATACCAATTGTTGAAATGCACCAGACAACTGAGAGGGGGGTGAATCCGTTGTCACAAAAACTTAACTTCATATGAGTATCAAATCATCAAATCCTTAACTGCTGATAATCAGAATTAAACATGGAAGCATGAAACCATAGACTTAATAACAATCACACATTTAACATAGTAGGCACTAGATTTTTACGTGGAAAACCTTAAGAGGGAAAAACCATGGTGGGTGTTAGCCCACAAGATATATGAGTTATAACAATACCAAAAAATAGAGGCTCACTACCTACAGGGCTCACTGCCCAAATTGCTCATTGTAAAGAACGGTTCACTGCCAAAGGGTGGCTCACTACCAAGGGTTGGCTCACTGCCAAAATGGTGAACTAGCTAAGTAGCATCTACTCCATGCCTAGGTTCAGTTGCTTTGAAGCACAATAAAACTTATCTGCTCTACTTCTTCACACCTTAACACTTATCTCTTCATTTTTGCACACCACACACGTTTTTTCGCAATTACATTACATGCTTTTATACAATTCATCAACCTTGGAAAGTGCATCAAGGTCGGCATTACATTCATCAACCATTGGAACAATCTCCAAGGTCAGCATTACAAACATACATAAAATAGGTCTGGACCTAATACAAATTAAGCTACGGAAAAGATGTAAAGATGTATGCGGATCACGCCACACCTTAACTGGGACTCAAACAAAATCCTTCATGCCACAACATGCTTCTACAATCTTTGATGCATCTCTGCAAATAATGAGTTCAACCAAGTTGACCAAGACTGATGAGAGCACTAGGTCTGCTAAGAACACTCTTCATTCACAATCCAATTTTCTCTTGGCGGACCAATCCAAATGTAGGAACATAATTAGGAGACATCCACAAGCACATTGTAATCACCAGGAACAATCGTATGATCTCTAACCACTCTGTCAAGAAGATTCTTCAAATCGGAGCACAAGAACAACATTGTTAGCCACTGTCATAAGTAAAGGATAGCTTGTGGACGACCAAATCACGAACCATTGTAGTTGAAGGCACTTAACATCATTACAAACTTGATTCTAGAACCATAGATCGAAATACTTCAATGCAAAGGAAGGTGGAGCATAACACTTTCTCGGCCCTGTCACCACCAAAAATACAAGAAAAATAATTTTCACACTAGTAAACATAACTTGCTCAAATCATTATTTTGAAGGGTCAAACTTGGAATATAACATCTTTAGATAGACTTCTAAATGACTTCCAATCTGTAGGCAAAGATATTCATTTGACAAAAAATGCGGAGCAAACTTTTGGACTGGTCTTCTAAGTACAATACACTGTTTCCACTGCAACACACTGTTACCACCGGAGGGTCTAATTTTCTCAATATACTCAACAAAGTAAAGGCACAATTGACACCAATGACAACACAGATATGTTGACATCAATGACAACACCAGTTAGGCACATATTTGCAACAATCTCCCCCTTTGTCATTGATGGCAACATATGATGTGAAAAACTTAATGAACATCAAGACAAGATACTCCCCCTATCTTTTTACACATCTGCACTCTTTCTCCCTCTAGTTTTTTCACATGATTCTCTCCCCCTTTGACATCAATGGCAAATGGCACATACTTGCATGCTGCTACTCTGATCCACTAAACTTTCTCTGTTATCAACACTTACTTCATCAGAAACATCTAGCTACTCCCCCTGAGAGGTAGCCCTCAAAACATCAATCTAGATCAAAGAATGACACTTTGAGCACCAATGAATTGATGCATTCCTATGCACCTTAGTTCAGAGCTGGAGGGACCTAATGACCCCTAACTTTTCTCTGAGATACTCAAAGGTATCTTTCGGTAGAGGCTTAGTGAGGATATCTGTAATCTGATCCTTTGTGGACAGATATTCTAACTTTACTTCATTTTCTATCATTTTCTCTCTCAAAAAGTGATACCTTATTGGTATGTGCTTTGTTCTTGAGTGCATCAGTGGATTCTTTGAAATGTTTATGGCTCTTGTATTGTCACAAAAGATTGAAACTAGATCTTGATATACAACTCTTATGTCCCTCAAAGTATGCTTCATCCATAACACTTGAGTGCAACAACATGCTGTTGCAATGTACTCTGCTTCTGTAGTTGACAAAGAGATTGAATCTTGTTTCTTGCTCAGCCATGAAACCAATCTATTACCCAAGAAGAAAGCACCTCCACTTGTACTCTTTCTATCATTAACATCTCTGGCCCAATCTGCATCAGTATAAGCACTAAGAGTGAAATCATTGTCCTTTGGATACCATAAGTCATGATTTAGAATGCCTTTGAAATACCTCATGATTCTTTTTATTTCCATCACATGTGATTCTCTTGGATCAGCTTGAAATCTTGCAACAAGACAAACTGCATGCATAATATCAGGTCTGGTTTGAGTTGGATAAAGCAATCCTCCAATCATGGATATGTACTTTTTCTGATAAGTCTTAGGTGATTCATCAGTTTTGCTCAACTTGCAGCTAGTCACCATGGGAGTACATACCGATTTAGAGTCTTCCATCCCAAACTTCTTCAACAACTCTTTAACATACTTAGACTGAGATATGAAGATTCCTTTATCTGATTGATTGATTTGCAGACCTAAAAATGAGTTCATCTTACCAAACATAGACATCTCAAACTCCTTCTGAATTTCACTAGCAAATTTCATGCACATACTTTCATTTCCTCCAAAGATGATATCATCAACAAAGATTTCAACAATCAAGATTTGATCACCATTAATCTTGAAATAGAGATTACTATCAGTAGTACCTTTATTGAATCCTAATTGTAACAAATACTTATCCAACCTTGCATACTAGGCTCTAGGAGCTTGCTTGGGTCCATACAATGTTTTCTTCAACCTGCATACCATATTATCTTGATCTAACAGATGAAATCCTTTCGGTTGCTCAATGTAGACTTCCTCTTCCAATTCACCATTTAAAAATGCAGACTTCACATCCATCTGATACACTTTGAAATCTCTATAAGTTGCAAATGCCAGAAACATTCTAATTTCTTCAATCGGAGCTACTAGAGCAAAAGTCTCTTCAAAATCTATCCCTTCAATTTGAGAATATCCTTTGCACATAAGCCTTGCTTTATTCCTTACAACTTCTAAATTTTCATTCATCTTATTTCTGAAGACCCATTTGTTTCCAATAACATTTTTGTCAGCAGAGCTTGGAACTAATTCCTAAGTCTCATTCTTCTCTATTTGCATTAGTTCTTCTTCCATTGCCTTAACGCAATTTTCATCATTGCAGGCTTCAGTCACAGTCTTTGGTTCAACTGTAGTGAGCAAATATTAGTTTACTTGTTCTTCTGTAGCTCTTTTCCTTATCAGTACTCCTTTGTCTTTGTCTCCAATAATTTGATCTTCAGAGTGATTGATTCTTACATACCTGGGGGTCTTAGCAACAACTTCTGGACCCTTTTCTTCTTCATCTTGATTGACTTCTTGTTCAACTTTTTCTTCATAAGTAGCATCAGGTTCATCTGATTCATAGCCATTCTGATTTGATGTTCTTCCTTTGTGTTCATCCACCTTCACATTTGCACTCTCCACAATCTTTTTCAACCTTTTGTTGTAGCATCGGTAGGCCTTGCTCTTGGTAGAGTATCCAAGGAAGATTCCTTCATCACATCTTGCATCAAATTTCCCTAAATCTTCATCTCTTCTGATGTATCATTTGGTTCCAAAGACTTTGAAATATCTTACTGTTGGAATTCTTCCATACCACAATTCATAAGGAGTTTTAGTACCATTTCCTTTTACTTGAACTCTATTTTGAATGTAGACAACAGTATGTATAGCTTCCTTCCAGAAGACTTCCGGAAGACCTTCTTTCATCATTGTCCTAGCAGCTTCTTGAACTGTTCTGTTCTTTCTTTCCACAACTCCATTCTACTGAGGAGTCCTAGGTGTAGACAACTGCCTCTTTGGGATGGAAGTTGAAGTCATAATAAGTAGTAATGAAAGACCATGAATTCAATCTGATCCATAAGTAATAACAAGGTGAGCGGTTGGGTTGTTATTTTGTTCAAGTCTTCACGCACAAATTTGTCCTTTGTTTCATTCTCTCCTTAATTTTTGTGCCTTCCTCTTTGTTATTAAGGTGTAAACTACTATTTTTAAATATCATCCACTTCAACAACAAAAGTCAATTTTGGCCAATAAAAATAAGACAAATATTTATCACTTTTTATTGTAAATGAGGTGTAAAATTACTATTAACTATTTAACCACTTAGATGTTTAATAGAACCCATTTAAATCCCATGCTAAACAAAATCTTAAGATACTAACTAGCTTTTCTTTAATCATTTCTCCTCCTAATAGCAAGATATATCCATGTCTTTGATTGCAGGTGGCGTTCCATGTACAAAAGACATTGCAAGTACAGGATACAACTCCTCAGGTGGTCAATTTTGAGTGGTAGGATGAGGTTGAGGCTTCGAAAATCCTTGGAAAAGATTCAAATCCAGTAGCGAACCAGTTGGGTAGGCTTAGAAATTTTGTATTTGAATTCCCATTTCATTTTTCTGTCCCAAGATCTCAAGAAGGGTTATGTTTACCAGGGGCAACATTTTGTTTCATGGAGGGTTTGAGGGTTTCTGGGACATTAACTCTAGGGCCACATGGGCTCTCCTCTGGCACATAAATATGCTTCACAGATGAGTGTAACAGTAGCTCTATTTCTTGGCTCTGTTTCTGATGCATTTTATTTACTTTGGAAGTTATATGCATACTTACCCTAAAGGCAGGGATTCGACTGTCAAGGTTAATTCTTTGACCTCAATTTTGCTTTCTAAAATTTCTAAGCGGCTCAAGAGTTTCATGCATTTTTAAATTCTTCCTGTTAAAATGAGAAATTATAGCAGTTAAATTTAAAAAGTGATATGCAAGCTATCGCATTAATGTTCCTAAGAGGACGAAATTTTCAGCCCTACCTCTCCATTACCCACTGAAAATTTGCAGCTATAAATCTATTTTAAAAGAAAAAAAGTCATTTAATTCTGTGATGTACATTTTTTAATTTTATGAGTTTACCTGCAAAATAAAAATATTTAATTCTGTGATGTACATTTTTTAATTTCATGAGTTTACCTGCAAAGTAAAAATAGGAGCCAAACCCTTTCCATGAGACCACTGCAAAGTACCCAAACCCTTTCCATGGAACTGCTTCCTAAACCCCCAGAAGAATTAAGAGAAGTTCAGAGAATGTTGTGTACACTTCTCATGTGTGACCAGATCGAAACCTCACTTTATATTTTCTATCTAAAATCTATAGCTACCTGAATCTGTTTCACTAATAAGACCTTCTTCATCCCTTGTTCCACAGACAGAAGGCAGACAATAATGGGGACTTTCTGCAGATGCTCCCGTGTAGAATTCCGCTGGTGATAAGAAATTAAGCTTCCAGCTATTTTTAAATATCATCGACTTCAACAGTCAAGAGTCAATTTTGGCCAATAAAAATAGGATAAATATTTACCACTTTTTGGTGTGAATGAGGTGTAAAATTATTATTGATTGTTTGACTGTTGAAGTGGATGATATTTAAATAGAGTATGAGTAAACCAGTGAGAAAAAAAAGGATATGATGGGCCCAATTAAAAGCACTGGCTAGTGGTCCCTGGTTCGACTCTCAAAACTCTATGATAAAGCTGAGAAATATCCATTTCCAGAGAAGAAGAGTTAACAGATTTGAAGCCGCGCAGCACCCAGAGGAATTGGTGATCGGTGGCTTCCAGTCCAATCACTAGATCTGTTATTTGCTCGCTCGACAAGATGGCTCCACTACCAAAGAACACAAACAGAATAATTACCACAAGGAGGACTTGCAGCCAGTCACATACTGACAGAGCAAGGTTGAAGAGGAGCATCTAAAGGCAGTTGTAGAGACCGCCTCAACAATTTCAAAGTTGGAGACAATCGGATGGTTTTCCAAGCAAATTAACACATACCAGAGTATCAGCATGTGCCGCTGCAGGACTGGGCGAGGGACAAGGCTCTAATTAAGCATATTCGTAAGTCTTTTTCAACAGTGGGTAAGATTGATTCTTCATTGGTTTGTGATCTTAAGCTCGCCCATTTGAAGAAAATTGGGGAATTTTAATATAAATTGTTTTTTTAAATTTTGGTTTTAGCCTAGAAGGCGATATGTTGTATCGTATTACCTGGTTTTAAAGTAGGCATTGATTTTAGCCCTTGTAAATTGAACTCAGAAGATAATAAGTTCTAGTTTATTATATGGGATTCAATTAGGGTTTGTTTTGACCCCTTGGAGGTTGAGTTCATAGGATAATTAGATTTATTCAATTACACGGTTTTCAATTAGGCTTTTTTTAAAGCTGCCGTAGGATTAGGTTTCAGAAGACAATGATTTCTACCGTGTGCCATGTCATTCTAAAGTGGGGTTGTTTTTGAGCCCCTGTTGATTTTTTGGCCTGCTTGTGCCGCCTCTGAATTGGACACTTTGCAAATTGATTACTGCGGCAGAAACTTATTTACACTGGAAATATCTAAAAAAAATAATAAAATGTATTTACTCTAGTATTGAAATCTGAAGATTCCTACTCTGGAATGGGGTACAAGTTTTGGAGACAGGTACACATCTTTGAGGCAGGAAGACCTGCAGGAGATGTCACAGGAAGAAACATCTGTACGAGGCAGTTGGACACTGTCAACTTGACAGCTCAAAAGATACCACTCAAACCATTTCTAACTCGTTCAAACAGAAAGTTAGAAGGAAATTTAGATGGCATGCACACATGTTAAGTAGAATTTTGTGGACAAAAGGAGAGTAAATTTTTTATTTTTTTAAATGTAAGTTTAGGCAACATCGATCTGCAAGGAAAATTATAAACACACTGTGCGATAGCTTAAGAGCAGCAAGCTCATTTTCATATATGATTCAATATCTTCGACAGCTGATTTTAATTAGATTATCCTCTACCTGCCGATGACAAGGGAATTTTTTACTGTTTAAATTATGTTTACTATAACAAAAAAAAATGATGTTTTCTCAATAATTAAGTTAAAAAAATGAATAGCAACCGCTCTAAAAATGCTTACATAAACATAGTGCCAATCAACAAAACAATTAGGTCCTGATTATACTTTATCATGTGAAGGAGAAAAAAAGAGGACTGATTTAGTAAAAACATTGAACATTGTTTTTGCATTTGTGTAGCTCATTCTTCAATACAGAATCTGGTTCATTGTTTATTAAATTTTCTTGGAACTTGGTTACCATATAATCTGACCGGAAGCATCAAGTTTAGTTATTAGAAAGAAAATAGGAAGAAAAATTAAAATCAAATATTGATTGAATTTGATCATAAGAAAATCTTAGGAAGCAGTATTGGAAAACAATTTCATACCAGTAACAAAAGGCTACAAACACTGAAATTGCAGATCATGGCATAGGCAAGAAATTTAAGATCACGTCCACCCTGTATGAAGAAAAAGTAGATCAATTGCTATCACATATGAACATAAAGATACTGCAGACAAGATTCATCATATAACGGAATTAAAAGTGAGCTTATGATGGCAAGTTATCTGCAATAGAAGTAAAATTGCAGAAAATCATGGTAAATTTTGAATAGTTATATCTATCAGTGTACGTACAAGGAAAGAATATTTGGAAAGACAGGAAATATCATCGACTTGTCTTAGGATATAACACAAAAAATGATGCGAACAAAATGCCTTTCTAAATCCATAGGTAAGATACTCATGCTTTTCTTGTTAAGATGAATTGATGTACACTGATATGGTTTATGGATTTAGCTCAAATGATTTTGTTTTAAGTGATGGATGATTAGGATTGAATGTCAAAGACCTTAGGGTGATCTTTCGAGTTGAATGAGGTTGATTTTTATACTTAAGATAGGCCATGTCCTTAAGCAAGAGTTGATTAGATTTTGATGAAAGTTGGATTAAGGTTTAAATACTTTCTATGAGGGATTAATTATGGTTGGATAACTATATTTAGGATAGGCTAAGTTCTTAAGCAAGTTTTGATTAAGGATGGTGGGTGTGATTTAAGATCTTGATTTTTGATTTGGGGTTTGATTGAAATGGATGAAAGTTGGATTAGGATATAATGATTAGGTTTGAGGTTTTGAGGATGAGTAGTTGGATTGTAGCACTAATCAACGTTCAAAATCAAAGAGGGTGGTTTGATTTGGGGGTTTAAATGGATGGATGATGTTGGATTTAGGTTTTGATGGGGTTCAAGATGAATGCCTATAAAACAAAACATATATGCCAAAATAGGATAGAGGTGCTGATTTATGGATGAAAATATCATAAGGCGTGAAGTGAACTACTAGCAACCTAGGACAGATGCAATGAAGTTTTAACAAATGCGGCAATGTGTTAACAAAGGTGTTAAAATAGGGACAAATACGTTGGTTTGTGCTAATTTTATATATGGGTGAATTGAAGGAGTTTGATGTGGATTTTTAGATGTTGGAAGGATGATTTGACTTGGAAAATGGATATACAACAAGGTGAAGGTGTAGATCTCCAGCTTACAGATTTTGGATGTCTAATGTTTCAACCTTTGGCAAAATAATTTTTGGTCTTTTCAAAGTTGAATTTTAACTTGAAGTGTTCAAAGGTTTACAAATGTTTTAGTGCTTTAGATTCAAAGGATATTCATAGGTTTCTCAAAAAAAGACATGCCAGGACTATGAACAACCTATCTTATTCAAGTAGGTGTGTATATATTTGTAGGCCCACCATCATACCTTGTTTAGTTATGGAGTGTAAAGCCCATGATGAGGCATTGACCATTTTTTATCACCCGAAATCACTCAGGGTAAAAGTGAGAATTTGAGTCCAATTTTAGTGAAAGTGTCACGGGCAAAAATATCTCCAATAGGAATGCAGATGTGTTTCATAAAAAAAATGTACACGCTTAGAACGGGAGCCAAAACCTAAACTCCCACCTATATATAACATGTGGTCGTTCACTGCTTGTTGATATGGAAACACACCCCACACTTCTTTCACCTCGGCTCATTTTCACAATCACTTTCACATTGTTTCCCTCAGGTGAATGAACAATACTAATAGCTACACTTTGCCCTTTCGATCAAATTTCATTGCCATAGTTTAATCCAATCCAATCTTTTTGAAGTTTTGACAAATTGATATTTTGTGAAATAGTTCTCGTTTGAGCTTGGAGCTGCAAAAAGAAGAAATGATTACAAGGCTATGAGGGTTAACAAGGTAGACCTCCTCCTTACCACTTTAATTCCACTATTTTTCATTTCAATCCTACATCAGATTTCTCCCTGAAATATTGTCTTTTGTGACAAAGTTTCTTTCTTAACTCTTCGTTGTACATGTGTGGATGTTGTGAATGTTGGGAGTCCTTGACATGCTTTCACGTTTTGAGTATTTTCTACCAACGCAGAAAGTCAAACTTCAGTGTGTAAGATAAGCCTAGCCAACATAAAAAAACAATTTATCCAAAGAATCATCAAAAGAAAAATCCAGAATCAAGAAGAGACAAATACAAGCATGCAATGGATTCATATCAAAGCCCGCAAAGAATCAAAGCAAAACAAATAACTTCCGACCGTAATTAAGCTTCTATAGAATAGAAACAACAAAATAGTAATGCAGAAATTCAAAATGTCCAAAATTGATGACACTATGCCGCTTTGTATTGTTTTTTTCTCCCTACCGTCCTTAGTCGGCCAGTCATCGATTACGTTTTAACGCTACTGTTGTCTAATTCTGCAATCATTTCCGCGGTTAATTACTTTCGATTTTCTTAAAAAAATTGTGGAAGCGAAACTCTTTTCCGAAAATCATCAAAAGAGCATCTTCTAATATGATTGATGTGGTAGTAGATCTAGTAAAATTTTGTTGTTTATCCTCCTCCATTGTAATAAATTTATTCTATTAAATTGTTAAATGAAATTTTATCCAATTCATGCCCCGTTTTACAGGGAAGAGCTTAAACAGCTGGTAAGTTGTCAACCTCGATGAAATCTTGTTGAAATCTGCAACTGATTTATTTTCTGTCGAAATCCTGGCCTGCTGCTGTCAAAAACATGGAAGACTGTGGATTGAAGTAACCGAAAACAGAAGTGACATTATCAGAAGTCTGAAATTCAAAAAAATGCCGGCTGTTTACTGAGGGTGGTTTTACAGTACCCAAACATTATGCACACTTCTGATCAAGGTGAAAAATTCGCAACGTGGTTCCACCCTTATTTCGCTGCACATGTCCCATCATTGTTGTCCTGTGTGACAAGCCTGACATGGTGGAGGCATACATATAGCGTGGGTTCATCCACTATAAAACTAGCACTTGCACCCATAGGAGGTTCAAGTAATACGCTGATAGGAACAACCAACACTTTAGAAATCTTTCCGGCGTGAGACAATTCTAGTACTATAATGCTCACATATAAAAGCCTATCGGCTAAATACGGATTTAGAATTCTGTTTCATTTTTATTCCTAGGGTTTGTGAGAAGATGGGAGGCCATATGAGTAGTAGAATGGCTGCAGAAGAGACTGACTGGGAAGGAAAATCAAAGTATAAAGCTGCGCTCAAAGCTTATAAAAAAGCCTGCAAAAACGATTCAGTCGTCAAAAATTTCGACGACGCGCTTCAAGATCACACAGGGCGAGTTGTCAACATCGTTGTGAGTGGCATGGCAAAGCACAGCTTGTCTCTGGATTCTTTAAAGGAGATCGTCATCTGGTTGCGCGATATGGATTTGGAAGCCCTAAAGCTCATTAAGGAAAATATGAAAGATATTTGGAAAAATAAAGATTTGTTAGAGCTGGTTACGGAATATGTCCATAACAGTATAGAGACTTCAAGATTCTATGCCGCGCTGGAAAATTCCCTGAGGAGGGTGAGTGACAGCCAGCTTTTAATTCAGATCGCGTTACAGCACATCCCGCCTAATAGCTCCCCTCTCAGCGAGGCGCAGTACAACAAGGTTACGGAAAAGCTTCAGGAATTTAAGATGGCTGGGAGTCCCTTTGACGAGGAAATTTTCCGGCTATTGAAGTCCGTCTGCGAAGGGCAGGAACAGATGCTGGATAAACTAGTGACGAAAAAAATTCATTTGCAGAGAAATGGCGTGAGGGCGAGGCGGATCTTAAACATTTTTTGGGGGGCAACAACTGCGACGGTGTTGATTATTTGGGGAACGGACATTATGGCGTTGGCGGCGCCGATAATGACGGGCAATTGGCTCCACTCCCTGTGTAGAATATACCAGAACGAGATGAAGAGGCGGCTTGAGGTTATAGACCCAATTCATAGAAAATCCACTGTAAGGCTTACAAAGCTGAAAGAAATTGACTTCATGGTGCAGAACCTGCAGAAGATCATCGAGAGGATTGTCTGTAACGTCGACTCATGTTTGAAGGAGAAAGATGATCTGCGCATTCTAGTGGAGGGTATCAGGGAAAAACATCAGAGTTTTACGAAGGAGCTCGGCACTCTTCTCTCTTATGTCGAAGTCTGCGTCAACTCCATACGCCAGGGCAGGAACCGCGTTCTTAACCCTAACCAGGAGGTGGTGTTTTAGCTTTTAGAGGATTCGAAACTGAGACGTCGCGGTAGTCAAAGGGGCTGCAGTAATTATTATTAGTTACTTATCAGTTACTGTAGTAGGCAGGTTATTATAGTATTTATTGAATTCAAATTAGTTTTTAACTTTAATTAAATGATTAACTATGTATTTATATTTTTTTATTATTTTTAAATGTTTGATTTTAGTTAAGGAGTTGAGTTTAATTAGTTAAAAATATTAGGGTTTTATTGTAGAGATTTATAGGAATAAATCTCCATAAAGATATTTAATGTAGAATTTTAAGTGGGTCTTTTATAATTGGTTTTAAAGTGGATGAAATTTCTAAATAATTTAGATTTTTAAATAATGACTTTTAGTTTTTATAGGTAATTTCTAATATGTTCTTTTAAATAGCAAAAAAAAAAAAAAATGTTTAATTTTATATTAATATTACTTTAGAAATCATTCAATTATTAATATTCATAAAATTTATTAATTTATTTTTTATTTTTTAATTAGACGATACATATGATTTTTTATATTTTATGATTATTAAAATTTAATTAAGTTCTAGTTTTTTAAATACATAATATTTATTTATTTTTTCTTTTATTATAATTTAAATCTTTGTTATGATTTTTCTCTAATTTTCACTACAAGGAAAAACATTTTTGTTTGAAAAAAGACACGTGGAATTTTTTATGGAAGTTGAGAAGCCATATAGATAGTAATGCAATAAATGAATGAATGATTTTAATAAGGTCGACAAAGGCTAAAGCAACCTATAAAGCCAAGAACAACATGCAAACCACACCTCCAAAAACACCTCCTTGTGTGGCCTCTGAATTGGGCACTCTATAAATTGATTACTAACTGCGGTAGAAACTTATTTATACTGGAAAAAAAATCTAAAGAATGAATAGCAACCAAATTATGTTTACTATAACAAACAAATGATGTTTTGTCAATAGTTAAGTTGAAAAAAATGAATAGCAACCACTCTAAAAATGCTTCCATAAACATAATGGCAGTCAACAAAACCAATTAGGTCCTGACTATACATTATCATGTGAATGAAATAAAAAGAGGGCTCATTTAGTAAAAACATTAAACATTATTTTTGCATGTGCGTAGCTCATTCTTCAATACAGAACCTGGTTCATTGTTTATTAAATTTTCTTGGATCTTGGTTACTATATAATCTGACTGCAAGCATCAAGTTTAGTTATTAGAAAGAAAATAGGAAGAAAAATTAAAATCAAATATTGATTGAGGGTAAGTGAACAAAGATGGGGGACCAAAAGGGATCTTAATATGCCACTTATTTCTTGAAATCAGGAAAGACTGATGTTGGATGAGAAATTGAAGATAGTTACACTCAAAATTTGAAGATACAACAAAAATAAGAGTCATAGTGCTCTGAATTTACTTTCTAAAATACTATTTTAAAAAAAAAATGGTTGAGATTAAGGGGTTCAAAAAGGGGGAGCACACAAATTGGTCCTTTTTTTTTTTCAAAAAAACATAACATAACATTTGGTGTGCTCCCCCTAAAAGGGTATGTGCAAGATCATCGCAGGCCAAATAGTGGCAATGAAAAAAAAAAATCGCGTCTTTACATAGCCAAGTTTGCGAATTGGCTAACTTTGACTTTCATAGGCATGTTAAAAATATCTGTTTTGTGGTTTAAAAAACCATTTTTATAGTTCTAGGAGATGGATATCCGTTTCCTAGAACTATAAAAATAGTTTTTTTTAATTCGTTTCATTAGTGTGTGTCATGGTATGATTTCTCAAGGAATGGGAAGAAAGGATGGTGATTCATAAGTTAATATGAAGAATGATTGTAGAGTGAATTGGCATTGTGGTAACTGTAGCATGTCATGGGGTGAATCATGCGTTAATATAGGTTGTGGAGTGAGAAGGGGTGGTATGGGTATGGTTGAATGGAGAAATGAGGTGATTTAATTAGTGATGACCTAGGTGAAGTGATGGGTAAGGTGTCTTATGTGGGATTGCTAGAAAGTGTGATTGGTAATGGTGGGGATAGCTAAATGTCATCTTCTAAGGGTTCAAAGGTGAGGAAAGTGTAAGATGGGGATATGGGATAATCCATGGTTTAATGATTATTCAAGGGAGACTCCTTAAAATGATTATCAATGATGGTGTCAATAGGGGGAATCGAGTCTATGAATGTAGGTGTGGGAATGTGAGCTATGACATTGGGATTGTGTTGGATGAATAATAGAAAGTAGGTGCACCTGTCTAGTGATGGAAGGAGCCACATGATCAAATGATGTTTGGGGAAGGGCTTTTCTTAGGAAAGTAAGGATTTGGGTGAGGGTCTAGGGTTTGGTGGAGAAGAATTTATGGAAAATTTGGAGGTCATTAAAATTGACATGATAGAAGAAGTACAAGACATGGCTAAGGATAAATGGTAGGCTCAAAATAGGATAACTAGGACTATGTTGATGAAGATGGAAAGAAAAGTCAACAACAATAGTATGATATAGGGATATGATTAGAAAAAAAAAGAGTACTACAACTAGCAAGAGGAAAGTGAGGACATAATGCAAAGTTAACATGACATGAACTCTCTTGGAAGGCTAAGCATGGACTCTAAGAAGATTGAACTAGATGGATCTATTAGGCTCACCAAATGAAAGAACCTTAAAGGTTAACCTTAATTAGGTAAGGTTATTTTTTAGTGTGGTTGTTTGTGCAACAATGTGTAAATTAATGTTACCTAAGGTTAAATCTAACTATTCTAACATTTTAATATCCATGAGAGTTAGGACTAACAATTAGACTAAAAACTTGACAAACAATACAACTTGGACACATGTAGGACTTGGAAAATGGAAAAGAATAAGTATTTAATGTGGAAAACAATGAAAAAGTCGTATTAGTTGCACCTATGTAGAGAAGTGGTCTTTATGAAAGATGCTTAGAATTATGCTCTATATCTATTTGTGAAGTTTGGAGGTGATTGGACCTAAAGGATATGACCACCATATGCAAAATAGCCTACCTAATGGGTATGTGCATGGAGAGAGAGAGGGGGGGTTGAGATAGAGTGAGAGGATATAGAGATGGAGAGACATACATATAGAGGGGTAGAGATAGAAAGAGAGGATTGAGAGATTCATCGATAAGGGAGAGTGAGCGATAGAGGGGAGATATAGGGAGATATAGGAATGATAGGGGAGAGAGGCAAGAGAGAGATAGGGAGAGATAGCTAGGTAGAGAGAGATAGAGAGGAGATAGATAGGGAGAGATAGAGGAGACATAGGGGAGAGATAGGGAGATAGAGAGTGAGAGAGATGTCCAGAGAGATAGGGAGATAGAGGAATGATAGGGGAGAGAGAGGCAAGAGATAGGGATAGATAAATAGGTAGAGAGAGGAGATAGCTTGGGAGAGATAGATGAGGCAAAGGGAGAGATAGGGAGATAGAGTGAGTGAGATGTTCAGAGAGATAGGGAGAGAGATTGAGAGGTAGAGGGATGATAGAGAGAGGGAGATAAGGGAGAGATACTTGGAGATAGAGGTTTAGGGTTTAGGGGTTATGGGTTAGGGATTAGGGGTATTATTTAGGGTTGAAGGATTTAGAGAGAGAGAGATACTTCTTTTGACATGCAATCGTAAACCCTAAAAAATGCCCCTAAACCCTAAACCCTAATCCCTAAACCATAAACCATAAACCATAAATAAT
Organism: Cunninghamia lanceolata; assembly: GCA_027924645.1. NCBI lineage: Eukaryota > Viridiplantae > Streptophyta > Pinopsida > Cupressales > Cupressaceae > Cunninghamia > Cunninghamia lanceolata. The sequence goes on from BSBN01000400.1 coordinate 5,401,113, forward strand.
GCCCCTAAGCCCTAACCCCTAACCCTAAAAACTAAACCCTAAATTCCTTACAACACCTTTCCATTTCATGAGTGCATTGAAAATTTGATGAAAATTGCATGATTTAAGGGGTTTTCACTAGCTTTTCATTCCTTATCTTCACAAGACTACTCTACAAGCGTGTTGTAATAGAATTTGTGACTTTGTCAGAATTATATCAGACCTATTTACTTCTTCCCTCCATCACATCCTTTACAACACCTTTTTTTTTGACACGTTTGCATTGAAATTTGATCAAAAATTGCATGTTTTTAGGCTTTTTTCACTATGTTTGACTAGTCAACTCTCTACAAACACTCTAAAGGCATGTTGTGTCTGATTTTTTCTCACAAGTTGATTGATTACATGGTTATTATCTTATATCCATCATAAAATTTCACACAACACCCTTTCTATCAGTTGTTTGCATGCTTTTATTGTAAAAAAATTACATATTTTGCTTGATTTTGACTAGGGTTTGACTTGCAAACTTGTTAAACTTGCATGGCATGCGTGTTGTGAAGGATATTATTGATCTAATTTACTGATATCCTTGAAATACTCTTCTGCACATCTTAAATTTCATTACAGCACTCTTTATTTGGACATTTACATTGTTTATTTAGGGTTTATTGTTTAGGGGTTCAAGTTTATTTAGTGTTTAGGGTTTATTGTTTAGGGGTTAGGGGTTCGGGTTTAGAGGTTTAGGGTTTAGAGTTTATAACATCATAATTTAGGGTTTGTAACGTCTGATATAAAATTCAAAAATTCATCGTCAATTGCTAATTTGTATTGAATTTTCATTGTCCATTTGGTCAAAATTGTTTGAAATTGTGTGTTTTTATGAGACTTAGTTTGTGCATGAGCTAGGGTTGGTAGCTAAAATTTGGTTTCAGATTTTACTACTATCCTTTACACTCTTTCAAGTATGATTTTGACCTGTAGTATTCCATTTCATTACATAATTTCATTTAGATCTCATACCTAGGGTTTGAAACTTGTATTTTCACTAGGTTTTGCACTAGATTCGTCTCTAGGGTTGCATTCTAGGGGTGTTGTAGTGGATTTTGTGGCCTTAGTGGATTTTTATCAGACATATTCCTCACTTACCTTTGATATATTCCTTACAACACCTTTGATATATTCCTTACAACACCTTTTCATTTCATGATTGCATTGAAAATTTGATGAAAATTGCATGATTTAAGGGTTTTTTACTAGCTTCTCATTGCTTATCTTCACAAGAATACTCTACAAGTGTGTTGTAACAGAATTTGTGACTTTATCAGACATATAGCAGACATATTTACTGATTCCCTCAGTCACATCCTTTACAACACCTTTTTTTGACACTTTTGCATTGAAATTTGATCGAAATTGCATGTTTTCAGGCTTTTTCACTAGGTTTGACTAGTCAACTCTCTACAAACACTCTAAAGGTGTGTTGTGTCTGATTTTTTATCACAAGATAACTAATTAAATGGTTATTATCTGATATACATCATAAAATTTCACACAACACCCTTTCTATCAGTTGTTTGCATGCTTTTATTGTGAAAAAATTGCATATTTTGCTTGATTTTTACTAGGGTTTGACTTGCAAACTTGTTAAAATTGCATGGCATACGATTTGTGAAGGATATTATTGATATAATTTAATGATATACCTGACATACTCTGATTCACATCTTAAATTTTATTACAACACTCTTTATTTGGACATTTACATTCACATTTTGTGGAAAAATTGCATATTTTTGCATAATTTCACTAGTTTTTGGACTTACAATCATTTAGGATTGCATTCAAAAATGTGTTTTGAAGCATATCTCTAATTTAAAGGACTGATATTTCTGTTATTTACTTCTATGCCTCATAAATTTGATCACAACACCTTTTCTTTACATAATTCGTAGTGAAAAAAAAAGCATAAAAATCTAGCATCTTTAGTTCATTTACATTCATATTTTGAGCATTTGATTGCTTGCATATTTCATAGATTCCTCTTGTTATTCAATGGAAGATTTATTTAAATAAATTAGGGGCCCTAAGTCCTTTTGCAAATTCATCAACATGAATCCTCAGGTGCTGCAACAAATAACATCCATCCATGACAGAGTTTATATAGGGTTTGTGAGTTTAGCATTGCCAAAGATAGAGAGATAAAGTGTGAGGGACATGGCCAAAGATATATAGAGAGAGATTCAGAGGTAGAGGGACAAATGTGATAGAGAGATAGGGGAGAGATAGGGAGATAAAGGTTTAGGGTTACTTGGGTTTAGGGTTTAGGGGTTTGGGGTTTAGGGTTTCTCAGGTTTAGGGGTTAGGGTTTAGGGGCATTATTTAGTGTTTAGGGGTTAGGGGTTCAGGTTTAGAGGTTTAGGGTTTAGGGTTTGTAACATCATAAAATATCCCCTTGGGGGATTTTACCTCCTAAGGTTTATCTCACAGGTCCTCATAGTGCATTTGATGTACTTGAGATTAGATTTATGCTTTCTGTTGAGTTTCACTAGGTTTTGCACTAGATTCCTCTCTAGGGTTGCATCCTAGGGGTGTTGTAGTGGATTTTTTGGCCTTAGTGGATTGTTATCAGACATATTACTTGATTCCCTCTGATAAATTACTTACAACACCTTTTAATTTCATGATTGCATTGAAAATTTGATGAAAATTACATGATTTAAGGGTTTTTCACTAGCTTTTCATTGCTTATTTTCACAAGACTACTCTACAAGCATGTTGTAATAGAATTTGTGACTTTATCAGCTTATATCAAAACTATTTACTTCTTCCCTCAATCACATCCTTTACAACACCTTTTGTTTGACACTTTTGCATTGAAATTTGATCAAAAATTGCATGTTTTTAGGCTTTTTCACTAGGTTTGACTAGTCAACTCTCTACAAACACTCTAAAGGCAGGTTGTGTCTGATTTTTTCTCAAAAAGTGACTTATTACATGGTTATTATATTATATCCATCATAAAATTTCACACAACACCCTTTCTATCAGTTGTTTGCATGCTTTTATTGTGAAAAAATTGCATATTTTGCTTTATTTTTACTAGGGTTTGACTTGCAAACTTGTTAAACTTGCATAGAATGCATGTTGTGAAGGATATTATTGATATAATTGGTTGATATACCTGAAATACTCTTCTTCACATCTTAAATTTCATTACAACACTCTTTATTTGGACATTTACATTCACATTTTGTGAAAAAAATTGCATATTTTTGTATAATTTCACTAGTTTTTGGACTTACAATCATTTAGGATTGCATTCAAAAGTGTGTTGTGAAGAATATATCTGATTTAAAGGACTGATATTTATTTTATTTACTTCTAAACCTCTTAAATTTGATCACAACACCTTTTCTTTACATAATTCACATTGAAAAAAAAAACATAAAAATCTAGCATCTTTAGTTCATTTACATTCATATTTTGAGCATTTGATTACTTGCATATTTCATGGATTCCTCTTGTTATAAAATGCATGTAAATAAATCTTTCATTTAATAACAAGAGGAATCCATGAAATGTGCAAGCAATCAAATGCTCGAAATATGAATGTAAATGAACTAAACATGCTAGATTTTTATGCTTTTTTTTCAATGCGAATTATGTAAAGCAAAGGTGTTGTGATCAAACTTATGAGGTGCAGAGGTAAATGAAATAAATATCAGTCCTTTCAATCAGATATATGCTTCACAACACACTTTTGAATGCAATCCTAAATGATTGTAAGTCCAAAAATTAGTGAAATTATGCAAAACTATGCAATTTTTGCACAAAATGTGAATGTAAATGTCTAAATAAAGAGTGTTGTAATGAAATTTAAGATGTGAAGTAGATTATGTCAGGCATATAAGTAAATTATGTCAATAATATCCTTCACAACATGCATGCCATGCAAGTTTAATAAGTTTGCAAGTCAAACCCTAGTAAAAATCAAGCAAAATATGCAATTTTTTCACAATAAAAGCATGCAAACAACTTATAGAAAGAGCGTTGCGTGAAATTTTATGATGGATATCAGATAATAACCATGTAATCAGTCATATTTTGAGAAAAAAATCAAACACAACACGCCTTTAGAGTGTTTGTAGAGAGATGACTAGTCAAACCTAGTGAAAAAGCCTAAAAACATGCAATTTTTGATCAAATTTTAATGCAAAAGTGTCAAACAAAAGGTGTTGTAAAGGATGTGACTGAGGGAAGGAGTAAATAGGTCTGATATAAGTCTGATAAAGTCACAAATTCTATTACAAAACACTTGTAGAGTAGTCTTGTGAAGATAAGCAATGAAAAGCTAGTGAAAAACCCTTAAATCATGCAATTTTCATCAAATCTTTAGTGCAGTCATGAAATGAAAATGTGTTATAAGGAATTTATCAGAGGGAAACAAGGAATATGTCTTATAACAATCTACTAAGGCCAAAAAATCCACTACAACACCCCTAGGATGCAACCCTAGACCTTTATCTCCCTATCTCCCTATCTCTATCATTCCTCTACCTCTCAATCTCTCTCCCTATGTCTTTGGCCATGTCCCTCACTCTCTATATCTCCCTATTGGTACTCTCTCTATAAACACTAAATCCTAAACCTCTAAACCTTAACCCCTAAACCATAAACCCTAAACCCTAAATAATGCCCCTAAACCTTAACCCCTAACCCCTAAACCCTAAATCTAGTCAACTCTAAACCTCTATCTCCATATCTCTCCCCTATCTCTATCATCCCTCTACCTCTCAATCTCTCTCCCTATTTCCTTGGCCATGTGCCTCACTCTCTATCTCCCTATCTCCTCAGTCTCCTCTATATCTCCCTATCATTCCTCTCTCTCTATAAACCCTAACCTCTAAACCTAAAGCCCTAACCCCTAAACAATAAACCCTAAACACTAAATAATGCCCCTAAACCCTAACCCCTAAACCCCTAACCCTAAACCCCTAAACCCTAAACCCAAGTAACCCTAAGCCTCTATCTCCCTATCTCTCCCCTATCTCTCTATCACATTTGTCCCTCTACCTCTAAATCTCTCTCCCTATGTCTTTGGCCATGTCCCTCACACTCTATCTCTCTATCTCTCCCCTCGGACTCCTCTATCTCTCTCTAAACCCTAAACCTCTAAACCTTAACCCCTAATCCCAAAACCATAAAACCTAAACCCTAAATAATGCCCCTAAACCCAAGCAACCCTAAACCTCTATCTCCCTATCTCTCCCTATCTCCCTATCTATATCATCCCTCTACCTTTCAATCTCTCTCTCTCTCTCTCTATGTCTTTGGACATGTCTCTCACTTTCTATCTCCCTATCTCTCCCCTATGTCTCCTCTATCTCTCCCATTCTATATTAATCCCCTCTCTCTATCTCTCTTTAAACCCTAAACCCCAAACCCCTAAACCCTAAACCTGAGAAACCCTAAACTTGAGCAATAATAAACTCATAAACCCTAAATAATGCTCCTAAACCCTGACCCCTAACCCTAAGCAACTCTATCTCCTAGTTTTCTTATTTTCATTTCCTTCATTGATAAGGGAGAGATAGGGAGATATAGGAATGATAGGGGGAGAGAGGCAAAAGATAGAGAGATAGGGAGAGATAGCTAGGTAGAGAGAGATAGAGAGGAGACAAATAGGGAGAGATAGAGGAGACAAAGGGGAGGGATAGGGAGATAGAGGAGACAAAGGGGAGAGATAGGGAGATAGAGAGTGAGTGAGATGTCCAAAGATATAGGGAGATATAGGAATGATAGGGTAGAGAGAGAGAGGGGTTTAGGGTTGCTTAGGTTTAGAGTTTAGGGGTTACAGGTTAGAGGCATTATTTAGGGTTGAGGGATTTAGAGAGAGAGAGAGTTCTTTTGACATGCAACCGTAAACCCTAAATAATGCCCCTAAACCCTAAACTTGAGCAACCAGAAACCTCTAAACCTTAAATAATGCTCCTAAACCCTAACCCCTAAACCATAAACTCTAAATAATGCCCCTAAGCCATAAGCCCTAACCCCTAAACCCTAAACCTATGAAACCATAAACCCCTAAACCTTAAACACTAAACCCAAGCAACCCTAAACCACTATCTCCTATCTCCCTATCTCTATTGTTCCTCTACCTCTCAATCTCTCTCCCTATGTCTCCCGAGTAGCCCTAAACCCCTAAACCCTAAACTTGAGCAATGCTAAACTTATAAACCCTAAACAATGCCCCTAAACCCTGACCCCTAACCCCAAGCAACCTCTCTCTCTCAATAATGCCCCTAAAACCCTAAATCTTAACCCCTAAGCCATAAACCCTAAACCTAAGAAACCCTAAGACTCTATCTCCCTATCTCTCCCTTATCTCCCTATCTCTATCATCCCTCTACCTCTCAATCCTTCTCCCTATCTCTTTGGACATCTCTCTCACTCTCTATCTCCCTATCTCTCCCCTCTCTCTCTTTCTCTAGCTATCTCTCTATCTCTTGCCTCTCTCTCCCCTAGCATTCCTTTATCTCCTTATCTCTCCCCTCTATCTCTCCCTCTCCCTCATTGACAAAGGAAATGAAAACAAGAAAACTAGGACTCTCTCTCTCTCTCTCTCTCTCCCCTAAGGAAATTGGAAAGGAAAAGGAAAACTAGGAAAGCTAGGAATAGGTTGACAAAGGAAATGAAAACAAGAAAACTAGGACTCTCTTTCTATCTATCTATCTCTCTCTCCTAAGGAAATTGGAAAGGAAAAGGAAAACTAGGAAAGCTAGGAATATGATTTAATTAGGAGGTAGATAGGTGAAAGAGAGAGAGAGATCCGAAAAAGTAGAAGTGTAGAGTCAAGGCAAGGTGCAATTTTGCCAACTTAATTTTATCTTAACATTCCCAAAGTCTTACATGATTAATAGTAATGTTAATCTATTTGGTGGAAAAGTGGAACCTTTGCAAACTTGTAGATGGAAAACATGACTCCACTTCCCAAAATCTCATAAGTATATAAATGAAGGTTTTGAAAAATAATTATGCATCATCAATGCAAAATCCTAATGCACTCATCTACAAACTTGTAAATTGTAGTGAAGTTCAACATCCTCATGCCTCATAAAGTTCCACAACGTTCATTTACCAAAAGACCAACTATTATGTGTAGACTTTTCTTATGTTTACATACATTTCAAAAAAGAACTTACAAAGTGCCAACATTACAATGCATAACATAATGAAATTTGTTGAAAAAGTTAAAAAAATCTTCAAACAAATGTAGTCGACTTGTATATAGCCAAACTCCATGATCTTTTCTACTATCTTATTTACTTACACCAAAGGAATGGTATATGGGCATCCATCAAAAGAATAATGATAGGGGGATTCTTATCAAATATTATATTTGGTAACTTTCTAGTAAATATTTATAAAAAAAAAAATGGAAACATAGACAAGGCATTGCTAACTATTTGATAGAATGCCTCAAAACAATGTGATTTCATAGATTACCATGATTATAGGAAATGCAAAAAATGGATCTAAAAATGGATATTACAATTTTGTTACCAATGCTCTTTACAAAACTTAGAAAATAGACAAGCCTTTTCGATCATAAATGAAATTAGACGCAATGGTCATAAGAATATGGTGGGATATTGATAGACCACCTTTTTAGCATTTTACACAAAGCTAAAGATGAATTCTTATGACCATTGTGGGATATCGATAGACCACCTTTAGAGAGAGAAAGAAAGTAACATATAGGCTAAAGCAAAATGGATATCCATTTTGTAAAACATAAAAAAAGGAAAAATGTTTTTTTACAAAAGCAAAATAGATATCCGTTAATAACGGATATCTGTTTTGCTTCGCTTTTGCCTTGTATATAGGCTTGGGGCTGTCATAGTTGACTTTCCCTTAATTTTAACATTTTTACAGGTTTCACTCTCTTCTTCGAACTTCACCCTTCGTGCAGGTGACTTTTTTTAATGAAAATTTGATCAAACGAAAAGGGTTTATAGAGGAAATTGTCATCTTTTTAAAAATATAATATTTTCTTGATTATCATTTTATTAAATAATTATTAATAATTTTCTATATAGTGTGTGTCTAAAATCTTGATGGATACATTGATTGAAAAACATCAATAACTTTCAAACCGTTTCACCCTTTTAAGATCCGAAAGATCTGTCACACTCTATGCTCCGTTGGCTATAGGTTAAAAAAAATTGAATTCTGATTTGTTTTGATCGCGTTAGGTTGGTTGGACAATTACTCTTTAGTTTTTAAAAAAAGTCACAGTAAAAAAATCATAACTAATTATTTTATTGGAAAAAAATTTCAAAAAAATATGCGTCACATCCGGGCATGAGTCCTCTACTTATTTTGAAAGTTTCAAATTTTTTTTTTTGCTCATAGTTACGTTGGCTGGACAAACACCCACTTTTTATTTTTTTCTGAAAAATTTAATAACTGTTCATTGAAATGTTCATTTTTCACTAAGTAAAACTAGTTTAAAAAAAAATAAAAAATAGTAGCTCATAAACTAGATTCAATTCTCTACAAATTTTGTTGTTACATGTTTTTCAAATTGTGTAGATAATCCATTCAAATTTTCACATGAACTTGATTAAGTTTGATTTTTTGTATTTTCATTGTCACTTACAGGTATAGTTTGGCCCATCATGATCCTGCACATACCCAAAATGTTAACTTTTTTTTAATATTTCAAAAATCACTTCAGTCAGAAATTAGCTAACACCATGTAGTTTATCCCTGACTTTTTTGATAATTTTTTCATGAATAATTGATTTTTTTACTAATTTTCAAAGTAGACACATCCTGAAAAATAGAAAATTGAGCGTGCTCCCCCCTAATTTTTTTGAAAACTAATTGAAAATCAAAAAAAAATTAATACATGTAGAATGGAGTCTAGTTTCCAAAAATGTAATTTATTTGAAATTTCAATGAACGGTTAAAAAAAAGTCAAAAATACCAGACATTGGTTTTTGACAAAAAAACGGATACACTAACAAAAGAAATTAAAGATAAAATCCTTAACATACTCAAAACATGAAAAAATTATATGGTTAGAAATCTAGCAGAGAGCTTCAAATTATGGTGATATTTTCTTCGACTTGTCATCGAAATAAGTGCAAACCTGATGGAGAGCACGCTCCAGATTATGTGGTTTTTATTACAATTTGGAAAAACACGTCTTTGGACATCCTAAACACAGTCCAAGCCTTTGGGTTGGAAGCCCAAGGAAAATCCAAGCCAAAGGCTTGGAAATTACCAAGGTAAAGCACACTGCACTAGCGTGCGTTATGGTGAACTAAAACATCTCTCTCTACCCACTACCCTCTCTCTCTCTCTGACCTATCTAACTACCTCCTAGTTTTCTTTTTCCTAGTTTTCCTTTTCCTTTCCAAATTCCCTTTAGATCCTACTAATTTCTCCCTATTTTACTATTTTCCACCTCTCTTCTCATCATTCTTCCCATCCAATGAACTTTTAGTTTTATCTTGTTTCCATTTCATCCTCCCAATTTATATCCTCATCCCTCATTGCATGTCCTATTTTTATTGTTTCCATTTGCTTTGTCGATAAGGAAGAGAGAGAGAGAGGGAGGAAGAGGGAGAGAGGGTGGAGATGGAGGGGAGAGATAGGGTTATAGGAGAGAGAGAGAGAGAGAGAGAGAGAGAGAGAGAGAGAGAGAGATTCTCATATTTAGGGGTTAGGGGTCAGGGTTTAGGGGCATTATTTAGGGTTTATGAGTTTAGGGTTGCTCAAGTTTAGGGTTTAGGGACATGTCCAGAGACATAGGGAGAGAGATTGAGAGGTAGAGGAATGATAGAGATAGGGAGATAGGGGAGAGATAGGAAGATAAAGGTTTAGGGTTGCTTAGGTTGAGGGTTTAGGGTTTAGGGGTTTGGGGTTTAGGGTTTATGGGTTTAGGGTTGCTCAGATTTACAGTTTAGGGGTTAAGGTTTAGAGGTTTAGGGTTTAGCGAGATAGAGGACCAATAGGGAGATATAGAGGAGACCAAGGGGAGAGATAGGGAGATAGAGAGTGAGGGACATGGCCAGAGACATAGGGAGAGAGATTGAGAGGTAGAGGGATGATGGTCATAGGGAAATAGGGGAGAGATAGGGAGATAGAGGTTTAGGGTTGCTTGGGTTTAGGGTTGCTCGAGTTTAGGGTTTAGGGGTTAAGGTTTAGGGGCATTATTAAGGGTTTAAGGTATATGGTTTAGGGGCTAGGGGTTAAATTTTAGAGGTTTAGGGTTTAGGGTTTAGAGGTAGAGGACAGATAGGGAGATATAGAGGAGACCGAGGGGAGAGATAGGGAGATAGAGAGTTAGGAACATGGCCAGAGACATAGGGAGAGAGATTGAGAGGTAGAGGGTTGATAGTGATAAGGAGATAGGGGAGAGATCTAGGGAGATAAATGTTTAGGGTTGCTTGGGTTTAAGGTTTAGGGTTTAGGGGTTTGGGATTTAGGGTTTAGGGGTTTAGGGTTTCTCAGGCTTAGGGTTTAGGAGTTAAGGTTTAGGGCATTATTTAGGGTTTAGGGTTTAGGGTTTAGAAAGAGAGAGCGGACCGATAGGGAGATATAGAGGAGACCGAGGGGAGAGATAGGGAGATAGAGATTGAGGAACATGGCTAGAGACATAGGGAGAGTGAGTAAGAGGTAGAGGGATGATAAAGATAGGGAGATAGAGGTTTAGGGTTGCTTGGGTTTGGGGTTTAGGGTTTAGGGGATTATGATTTATGGGTTTAGGGTTTCTCAGGTTTAGGGTTTAGGGGTTAGGGGCTAAGGTTTAGGGGCATTATTTAGGGTTTATGGTTTAGGGATTAAGGTTTAGAGGTATAGGGTTTATGGATTAAGGTTTAGAGGTATATGATTTAGGGTTTAGAGAGAGATGACCGATAGGGAGATATAAAGGAGACCAAGGGGAGAGATAGGAAGATAAAGAGTGAGGGACATGGATAGAGACATAAGGAGAGAGATTGAGACGTAGAGGGATGATAGAGATAGAGAGATAGAGATTTAGGGTTTCTTAGGTTTAGGGTTTAGGGGCATTATTTCAGGTTTAGAGGTTTAGGGTTGCTCAAGTTTAGGGTTTAGGGGTTTAGGGTTGCTTGGGTTTAGGGTTTAGGTTTGCATGTCAAAAGCAATCTCTCTCTTTAAACCCCTAAACCATAAATAATCCCCCTAAACCCTAACCCTAACCCCTAAACCCTAAACCCAAGCAACCCTAAACCTCTATCTCCCTTATCCTCCTATCTCTATTGTCCCTCTACCTCTCACTCTCTCCCTATGTCTCTAGACATGTCCCTCACTCTTTATCTCCCTATCTCTCCCCTTTGTTTGCTCTATCTATCCTAATCTATATCGGTCCCCTCTCTCTATCTCTCTAAACCCCTAAACCCTAACTCCTAACACCTAAACCCTAAACGCTAAACCTGAGTAACCTTAAACTTCTAAACCCTAGCCCCTAAACCCTAAACCCTAAAACTGAGCAACCCTAAACTCCTAAATGCTAAATAATTCCCCTAAACCCTAAAATTTAGCAACCATAAACTCATAAATCCTAAATAATGCCCCTAACCCATAACCCCTAAACCCTAAACCTCTCTCCCTCCCTCCCTCCCTCCCACAATAACCCTAGTTTCTTAGGTTGGGAAGCCTTCCTTGAAAATCACAAATGAAAAGTGCTAGTCCTTGGGTAAGTACATAAAGACGAGGGACCAAAAGGGGGTCTTAAGATGCCACTTTTTTCTGAAATTAGGAAACACTGATGTTGGATGAGAAATTGAACATAGATACAACAAAAATAAGAGTTGTAGTACTCCGAATCTAGTTTCTAAACTACTAGTTTTTTTCAAAAATGGTTGAGATTAAGGGGTTCAAAAAGGAGGAGCACACAAATTGGTCTTGTTTTCCTCAAAAACACATAACATAGCATCTGGTGTGCTCCCCCTAAAATGTTAACTTTTTTTTAGTATTTCAAAAATCACTTCAGTGAGAAATTAGCTAACACCATGTAGTTTATCCCTGATTTTTTTGATAATTTTTTCATGAATAATTGATTTTTTACTAATTTTCAAAGTGGACACATCAGGAAAAATAGAAAATTGAGTGTGCTCCCCCCTAAAATATTTGAAAATTAATCAAAAATTGAATTTTTTAATAAGTGTAGAATGGAGTCTAGTTTCTAAAAATGTAACTTATTTGAAATTTCGATGAATGGTTAAAAAATATGTCAAAAATACCAGACACTGATTTTTGACAAAAAATAGATACACTAACAAAAGAAATTAAATATGAAATCCTTAACATACTCAAAATGTGAAAAAATTATATGGTTAGATAGCTAACAGAGAGCTTAAGATTATGGTGGTATTTTTTTCAACTTTTCATTGAAAAACGTGCAATCTTGATGGGGAGCATGCTCCAAATTATGTGAATTTTGTTTGAATCTAGAAAAACATGTCCTTGGATGGCCTAAACACAGTCCAAGCCTTTGGGTCGAACGCCCAAGGCAAATACAATCCTAAGGCTTGGAAATTACCAAGGCAAAGAATAACATGAGCACGCTATACATGCTCGCATTATGTGCATTCACATAACGCACTAGTGTTATGCTCTCTCTCTCTCTCCCCCTCTCCCCCTCTCTCAAATCAAATTTATAGGTATTTTTTACAAATTATTTTTGTGTAATTTTTATCCAAGGAAATGCGTAATTGAAAAAAAGAAGCAACCATTTTCATCACTAATCCATAGTTGAAAGGAAAGATCTTTATAGATTCTGTTAAGTGTATACTTGGTTGATTCAATGCATTACTATTATGTCAAGTTATCAAGCTAGACAATATTATTCACTTCAGTTTGGATAAAATTAGTCACTCACTAATGATATGTCTTTTACATTTATATAAACAAGACTCATTTTCATCAACCCATATTTCCCCTCGGCTTGGTCTGAGATTGTAAGAACATGGATAAGAATGAATGTTAGAACTTGGCAGTGGCCCGAGATATTGATATTACATCACTTATCATGTGGGATTCTAAAATATTCCTTATAGTTGAAAAAAGTTTTTCTTTGAAACTTCAAAAGTTGTTTTACATTTCTTCTATGAACAATTTTCTTCACATGTGCATTTTTTTTCATTCTTTTATGTCCTGTACACTGTTAAGAACTTGTAAAATCTCATTGAATAATGTGTTTACTGCAGCACATTCCTCCTGCATTTGTTTCATAGTTTATAGACGACATAGATAGACATATGGTGTTGCAAGGTCCAGGTGGGCAGGAGTGGGATCTACAATTAAAGGGTACCATAAATAGACTAAAATTTCAACATGGTTGGGAAAATTTTGTCAATCATCATGGGCTAGAGATTGGAGATTTCGTTGCGTTTAAGTACATATCGAAGTCATATATTAAGGTTAAGATATTTCAAAGAATAAGGTGTGTGAAAAAATCAATGCTCTTAAGCTTATGAATACCAACATTGATACAGATAAAAGATGCCCTTCTAACATAGTATGCAGTTCAAGTCAACCAATGAGCAAAAAGTTGCTGATTGAATTGGTTTCTGATGAGGAAAATAATGATGCTATTGAAGCAATGGAAGAAAATCAAAATTCTAAGTCTAATTTAATTAATCTCTCTCTCTCTCACTCTCTCTCCCCCTCTCCCTCTCACTGTCTCCCGCTCTCTCTTGATGTGTGTGAGAGAGAGAGTTCCATCCATGAAAGCACATATTAAAGTTTCCATGCTTTTCAAAATGTGCTCGCATTATAATGCAAGCACGTTATAATGCTAGCACCTTTTGGGAAGCAAAAAAAGAGGAAAAAGCATGTGGGGTCCATGATTCAGACCCCACATGTCTATTATTCCTTGGTTTTCATGCATGCTATCAGACAAGAAAACACTTTTTCATGGTGTTTGACATTTTAAGAATCATTTTTTATCAATCCACCACCTTTTTTGTTTTTTCAATGTAGAAGAACTGGTTTTGCATGTTTTTGGACAAAATTTGATTATTTAAACTAAAAGTTTCAAGTTTCATATTGTTTCAAAGCTAATTTTCATGTATTTAGATTGAATTTGATGATATATGTTTTTGGTTTTTTCATAAATTTCACTAATCCTATTAGAGTTATATAGAATTCACTATTGAATATGAAGGAAATTGCCAAAAAGATCATATTTTTGAGAATTTTGAATTCAAATTTTGGAGGATTGGTCAACTCAAATCTCGAATTCTAAGGTATGTTCTTTATGTATTCGTTTACTTCATTTTATGTTCTTTAGAACACTCACAATCACTAAAAGTGGAACTATCTAAGTTAAAAAGTCATCATTATGTGCATTAATAGAATTACAATCATTAAAATATGATATATACATGAATTTGTTGTATCTTGAATCATTAATAGAATTTGTTGTATCTTGAATTTGAACTATGTCATTGATACCTCCCTACAACAAAGTATTATCATCATTCTCTCTAATGTAACTAGTTGTATCAACATTTCAAATATAGTGCTATTGATGCTACAAATCTGATATATTTGGTTCTCATATAGTAATGAGTTGTCACTATTATCCTCTTGGCCATTTACCTCTAAAAAAATAGTTTGATTTTCGTTTATTGGACCTATACTAGAGATATGTTCTTTGTTGTTTTCAAGTACCGTCTAAATTTATTGGACTTCCATCTCTAGGTTTCTCTGAGAAATTAGACTAGTTAGGCTGCAATAAACTCTATATTTTAGTCTTTTTGTCATCATAAAACTCAATCAAAAGATCACCAACAACTCTATCATCATAATTAGCCTTAAAATTACTCCTTTCTTGATTATTTCACCCCTTGGCTATCTTGAATAGCTAATTCAAACTATAATTGATGCTCTAAATACATATTCACCATGATTTTCTTCAAATCTTCCATCATAAAGCTAGTTTCTAATGTTAGTATTTTATCTCTTAACATTTCAAACATATCTATTGAAGGCAAGGAGTCTTGATTAGTGTCTTACCACTTAGACCAATTGTCACATCATTGCTAGTCAAACCAATGACATTCTCCTAACTTTAGAAGATTGCACCATAGTTAGGATTAACAAAAGAGATGAAACTTTAAGAGTTTGATCATGGTAGAATATGAGATCAATAATCAACATGTGCTCATATATGCCATCAAGAACATCTAGGCCTAGACTATCATTACACATTTGACTTCTAATCTAATCATGTCAAAATCAACAAGTTTGGAGTCATTTATTAGACAAACACAATCATAAAATCCCTCTTCATTTCCACTCTCAATAGTGACATATAAACCATTCAACTCATTCTCATAATTGGGATTAGGTGTGCCATCATACTCAATGTCTTCTTTACTGCCAATTGACTAATTTGTATTCATTGATTGTGATAATTCAACACTTTCAGTCCTTACAAGGGTACACCATACTTAGCTTGTTTGTCATAATAATCATCATGTTGATTATATTCATTATGCTTCTAACATCATGATCATTGTGTTCCTTGTTACGAAATCCATTGGTTTTTCTGAATTACCTTTGTGATCATCACTCCCATGACCTTGATTGACAATAGATTGCTGATTTGAGATGACTTCATACTTATCTAAACATGAGCTATCTAACTAATTCACCACCTACAATATAAGAATTTGGGCTGTCCTTTAACATCTAGGTAGGTCTAGTTTTACCTTGTGAGTCTCCATTTGGAATGGTTGGTCCATCACAATGTGCTTGTCATAACTCTCCTTAGTGCTAGTGACTTCTTGTATCTTGTCTTGAGTAGGTGTATCCATGAGAGGTTAAGAAAGTGTGTTTGAGAAGATATGTTAAGAAAATGTGAAATTAACCTAGAGATTGTGAAAAGTGTGTTTGAGAAGATATGTTAAGAAAATGTGAAATTCACTAAATAATTATATATGATTATATATTTTGAGATTTGTGTATGAGATTACTTTACTCTATTGTACCAAGATGGACTAATTTATCCATGTATTATTCATGATGCATATAGAAATCATCATCATTCCAAGGAAACGAGCAAGGACTCTAACACCAAAAGAGTGTGAAGATAAGAATGCGAGGAAAAGAGAAAGAATGGGGCAAATTCACGAAAGTAGAAAATTGTCAACCATACAAGAAGATGTGCCACCATTACCAATTAAAGAGGAACATCACACATCTAATCAAGCTAAGAGAGAGATGGAATTGGCGGCACAAAGGGAATGAATGCAAAACCTCCGTTCAACAAGGAAATTGAATCTCGAAGCTGGAGGCACTCCATCATTCACAGGTCAAGTTAAAGGAACACCATCTTTCTCTTCTAAAATTGGAGGCACTCCATCTTTCACAAGTGAAGTTGAAGGTACATCTTCATTCTCTTCTCAAGTTGAAGGCACGTCATCATTCATGCGTCAAGTTGAAGGTACACCATATTCTCCATCTCAACTTCAAGCCTTTTCATATTTTGCATCTCCAATTGAAGGTATGTCATCTATCCCATCTCAAGTAAATATTGAAGAAATTCCTAATGTTGAGTCAACTTTAACAATGAAAACGCCTCCTAGAATTTTGCATAGAAAGCCTAAGTTTCTAATTGATATTGATGAGAATGTTTTGAAGCCCATGCAAGATAAGATTCCCAAGTGCACTTGCCAAAGATATGTGAATAAGATATGGAAATCATTTTTTGAGAACTTAAATGAAACTAGAAGATGTCAACTACTTGTTGAATTGATGAGAAATCTAAAATTTAGGCCCATTATGAAATTCTTGGCCTAAGAACATTGGATGCCTCAAGTGAAAAATCAATTCTAAAGAATCTAATGAGTGCATATGAGAGTGTGGGTTCCACCTCACGCACCAAGGATAGTAATGTCACACAACATGTCATTACATCAACAATAGTAAGCCAACAAACAAAGAAAGCTCACCTCATTAGAAAGACAAGTCAAGCATTGAAAATAAGTAGAAAAAATCTAATGAAAGTCGTTGGAAGATGTGAAAGAGTTGAGGACCTAAACACCAATGAATTGTGGGCATTCTTTGGGAGACTCCCATGGAAAGACGAAGTTGTTGTTGAAGCCTTGAGATTCCTCATCGAGGAATTATAGAAAAATAACACAAGGGTATCTCCTAATGCAAGAGATGTTGTAAGAAGGAGAATTGGTTGTCATTCAACCGTGAGCCACATCTAAAGCATTTTTTGGATGTGACTCAAACATAATTTTTTAAGAAATTCTAAGAAATGTAGCCTTAAGTCAAAATTAGTCAAAGGAATTTTGAAATGGTAAAGCCTTTTTATGTCAAAGTAAATCACACATGCACAACTTGTTGTAGAGTACATATTGAGTTTTCTAATCATTATGATGTTTATAGATATATATGTGTAGATTTGCATACTAACAATGTTTTGCAGGAGTGTAATATAAAGTGTCCACCTAAATCTTCAAGAGATTTCATATTGAGCATCTTTTGCTAGAGAGTGGATGGTCAATTATTCCACAATACCTTATGCTTGGATGGCACGTGTGATCATTGTAGTGGGTTGCAACATTTGCCAATTTGTCAACATATGGAGAACACACATGCAATTGGAAATGAGCTAGTAAGTTTTGGTAAATACAAGATAGTGACATATAGTCTTAAAGATGGCAAAGAAGCAAAAAGGTGTGAATTGGTCATTTAAAAGATTCCAATGTATCAATTTATCTCTATTTTCTGAGATAATATAGTTTATGAGTATGCAAGGCATACCCATAGAGCTTGATGGTTGGACTCCTAACTTCACACCTCTAACAGTTGTGCATTAAGTCATGTTTTGTTAGCGCAATGATGTGGAATTACATGATTGCTTACTTTTTAGGGGCTTATTAGACCTTAAATCCACAAATACTATCATGGAGAGGCTTATTAAACCTTAAAGTCACAAGTTCTAGTAGGTCCTCTCATGGAATGCAATGATTACAAGATATGCATAAAATGGATTTGTTGAAAAGACTTTAAAAACTTTCAAGCAAATGCAATTGGCAAGTGCAAAGCCAAATTCCACAACATTTGCCAGCACCCTATCTCTACCAAATTAGGATCTTTGGAATAGGGTATGGACAACCATCAAAGCATAAAGGATATTATGTAGGTTTTTGTGAAGTTGACTGTGATGATTATTATGTAGGTTTTATTTTGAATGGTGGACAAGGGTTTGGTGTCTCAAGAAGTATTATACTTTTGGACTTTATCTTATGAACATTATGGTGAAGGTCAATGGTATTGTGTTAGTCATAGTGACAAACCTTAGAGGCCTGTGTAGTGTAATATACCTATACTCAACTTCTCTCTCTCTCATGTGGAGTATAAAGTTGGAATAGAAATATAAAATGCCAATCTTGGGTTAAAAACCTCATGGTGGGATCAACTTGTCCCTACACCCTTTATTAATGTGCTCGGAATGAATTTGTAGATGATGGTAAAGACAAAAGTAGAGTGCCTTCTTAAGTGACTAGTTTTCTCTTGAATATTGTTGTGGTTGTTAGTTCCATGTGTATAGTCTCATTGATAAGATGTATTGTTATTAGCCCTTAAGAACAAAATAAAAAATGCTTTACTTTGATTGAATATGTGGATAACAATTATGTATGTGCATATGAGAAAAATTTTACCTTAAAAAGAATTTGAAATGTTTGCAAGGGCTATAGGATAGACCTATGGCTTTATTGTAACTCTAAAATGATTTTAAGGAAACCCTTATTTATGGAATTGTTATTGTGTATATTTTTGCAATAATTAAGCTCAAAGTATATATGTTGCAATAATTGCAAGATATGCACAAAATAGATTTGTTGATAAGGATTTAGAAACTTTCAAGCAAATTTGATTGGCAGGTGTAAATCCAAATTCCACAACCTTAACCAACATCCTCCCTACCTATGCCAAAATGGGATCTTTGGAACATGGTATGGACATCCATCAAAGCATAAAGGATATGGGAATTTTGTCAAATCTGTTGTAGTTGCAACTACCCTAGTAGACATGTATGCAAAGTGTGGAAGCATAGACAAGGCACATGAACTATTTGATAGAACACCTCAAACAATGCCATCTCATGGAATGCAATAATTGCAAGATATGCACAAAATGAATTTGTTAATAAGGCTTTATAAACTTTCAAGCAAATGCAATTGAGAGGTGTAAAGGCAAAATGTGATCTTTTGAACATGGTATGGACATCCATCAAAGCATAAAGGATATGGGAATTTTGTCAGATCTTGTAGTCGCAACTATCCTAGTAGACATGTATACAAAGTGTTGAAGCATAGACAAGATAAATGAACTATTTGACATGATGCCTCAATGAAATGCCATCTCATGGAATGTAATGATTGCAAGACATGCAAAAAATGGATTTTTTTGATAAGGCTTTATAAACTTTCAAGCAAATACAATTAGCAGGTGTAAAGCCAAATTCTACAACCTTAGCCAATATCCTCCTTGCCTATGCCAAAATGGGATCTTTGGAACACAATATGGACATCCATCAAAGCATAAAACATATGGAAATTTTGTTAGATGTTGTAGTTGCAACTGCCAGGTCAAAGACATGTATGCAAAGTGTGGAAGCATAGACAACACACGTGAACTATTTGGCATGATGCCTCAAAGAAATGTCATCACATGGAATGCAATGATTGCAATATATGAAAAAAATGGATTTTTTTTATAAGGATTTAGAAACTTTCTTTAGCAAATGCAATTGGCAGGTGAAAAGCCAAATTCCACAACCTTAGCCAACATCCTCCCTTCATATGCCAAAATGGGATCTTTGGAACATGGTATGGACATCCATCAAATCATAAAGGATATGGGAATTTTGTTAGATCTTGTAGTTGCAACTACCCTAGTAGATATGTATGCAAAGTGTGGAAGCATAGACAAGGTATGTGAACTGTTTGACATGATGCCTCAATGAAATGTCATTTCATGGAATGCAATGATTGCAAGATATGCAAAAAAATGGATTTTTTTGATAAGGCTTTATAAACTTTCAAGAAAATACAATTGGTGGGTGTAAAGACAAATTCCACAACCTTAGCCAGTATCCTCCTTGCCTATGTCAAAATGGGATCTTTGAAACACGGTATCGACATCCATCAAAGGATAAAAGATATGGGAATTTTGTTAGATGTTGTAGTTGCAATTATGCAAAGTATGGAAGCAAAGACAAGGCACGTGAACCGTTTGGCATGATGCCTCAAAGAAATGTTGCCTCATGGAATGCAATGATTGCAAGATATGAACAAAATGGATTTTTTGATAAGGCTTTAGAAACTTCAAGCAAATGCAATTGGCGGGTGTAAAGCCAAATTATGAAACCTTAGAAATGGTATCTTTAGAACACGGTATAGACATCCATCAAAGCATAAAGGATATAGGAATTTTGTAAAATGTTGTAGTTGCAACTACCCTGTGAGAATGTATGCAAAG
Organism: Cunninghamia lanceolata; assembly: GCA_027924645.1. Lineage (NCBI taxonomy): Eukaryota > Viridiplantae > Streptophyta > Pinopsida > Cupressales > Cupressaceae > Cunninghamia > Cunninghamia lanceolata. Next base: position 5,421,636 of record BSBN01000400.1, read on the forward strand.
TGTGGAAGCATATACAAGGAATGTGAACTGTTTGACACAATGCCTCAGAAATGTTGTCTCATGGAATACAATGATTGCAAGGTATGCACGAAATGGATTTTTTCATAAGGCTTTAGAAACTTTCAAGCAAATTCACAAAAGAACCTTTCAACCAAATGCAATTGGCATGTCTAAAACCAAATTGCACAACCTTATCCAACATCCTCCTTGCCTATGCCAAAATGGGATCTAGGGAACATGGTGTGGACAACCATCAAAGCATAAAGGATATAGGAATTTTGTCACATATTGTATTTGCAGCTGCCCTTGTAGACATGTATGGAAAGTGTGGAAGCATAGACAAGGCACGTGAACTGTTTGACATGGTGCCTCAAAGAAATGCACAATCTCATGGAAATCAATGATTGCAAGATATGCACAAAATAGATTATTTGAAAATATTTTATAAACTTTCAAGGAAATGCAATTGGCACGTGTAAAACTAAATTCTTGTAATGGTAATTGATCATCATATTAAATATTTAATATAAACTGTCATATACATAATGTTAAGAACTTAACATCTAGTCTATATAAAGCCATATAGGCATGTCCAAACAAAGCTATATAGGCATATGCAAAAATATACATCGATAACATACAAAAGTATGTATACAAAGCCATCTAGGCATACAAAAAATGTCCCAAAATCTAGTTTCCTATGGACTTCTCTCAAATAATCTATGGCCCTTGCTTGGTTGTGAAGATGGAGAGCCAATCATTGACACATCCTCTCTGTCCCATTGAGTAGACCTCCTCGATAGATATTTTTGCAGCTCCATTTGTTAGTGCAATCAAATAATATGCACATTAATATAGAAAACATGAAATATATAACATCACATATGTAATCAATCACTTACCACTACCTGATGATCCCTCTCTATCATATTTTCTCTCTCTTCATCCATAGTTGGACGGGTTGGAGTTGTGACCTCTTGTGAGAAGCATCAAGAAGCAAAATTGACTAAACATAAATATCATTTATGTACATCAAATGATATGAGATAAGATAAGAAATACAAAATGGCATTTACATGTTACTGGCTCATACCTCAGTCAAAGGATTTGAAGACAACATAGCTGCAACAATGCCTACCTGCGCTGACTCGCGAAGATGAGGAGAAGTCTCCATATTTAGCATCTGAAAATAGAGTTCAAGGTTATTCGATCAAATATACACATAACATTATTTAAATGCATAATGATTACAAATGGTTAAATTTACCTCCATAAAAGTGGTTTTGCGTGCAAGGGACCAAGGAAATCTTGGAGGTGCTGGTGAAGCTCCCTATCAAAATCATCAAATTGTCACTAAATAATATTACCATTGACATATGTACTATATTTACGTTCATGTGATCAATTACATACATTCTGACTCGACCTCCTCCCATAACCCACCAATGGATGGCTAACAGAGGTAAGATGAAGACTATGACTCTGGAATTTCACTGCATAGATAATTACATACAATAATTTTGACTTATAATATACATAGTCATATAAAATTAATTACAAATTTCAAATAAGAATATATTAAATCAAGATGAAACTTATAAAAAATTACCTGGGAGGCAGTACAAAATGTATGTTGCAAGACATCATTTGTGAGAACAAGATCATCCAATATGGATGTGTCCATCATTGGATGCTATCCCTGTGTTGCAGCATCCTACCGAGAGTCCTGCCGAGAGAACTACCATGAATCTTGCATCCCATAATCACATAGGTTCCCACATGAACTACACATATGTGGGGGCAAATTATGCCTACTGATCTCACCCTCATCAGTCTGGTTGAGATCATCACTGTGTAGTGCTAGAGACTGTGTGAGAGCACTCAATGAATGTAGTGTCTCCACCTCAACACTCTCCGTCAAAGTTGAAGGGAGTGACACATGTGCTAGCCTCATCAGGAGTCTAGGTACATGGTTTTGGTCTCGTTGTGCCCCCTCTATTTCTTGGGCAAAGCCACTAGCTCTACCCTAGAACTCTCAAATGTCAAAATAATAAGGAATCTTCTTGAGGACAAACTCGCAATGGAATTTCCTCAAGAAATATTATGGCACCTCATTGTTGTTGCATGGGCGCTCATCAAATACCATGTACCATCTATCCCAAAAGTTTTGGGATATATCTTTGTTCCTACACCAATCAATACGGAAGCATTTGCAAGTCTCTTCTAATCTTTGGCCAATTTTAGGATTGATGAAGTGTGAACATAATGCAAATTTTGTAATTTTTTCATCCTTCACTTGTTCATAAGACAATTTGTCAGCATAGTATTGCCGACAGCTCTCCCTATAGTCATGAAATTCAGTGATTTGCTTTGTCACCGATTCGATGTGAGAAATAATCATCTCTAATGACTTTGCAAGTGCTCCCCTACGATCGATGCTTGCACTTGTATTGTTTAACATTTCAATTAGGGTTTGAAGATGTTTTTTGTTATTTTCTTCTATTTTCCCTAAATAATTTTTTTTGTGTATCTCTTTCATGGTGAGGATGTGAAGGTGGGGGATTTTGAGGGTTTTCGGGGTTGTTTTGACCCTCCTTAGTTGGATTTATGTTTTGTCCTGCCTCATTGACTGTAAATTCAATATAAAAACTAATCAAACATTGCAAAAGTCAAAAATTCTTTTTGAACTCACAAAAAATAATCAAATCCTACCTTCTTCGGCTGCTAGACCCTTTACATTTGCTTCATGTCATCTTCGGGAGCGGGTTTGGCAAGGTGGCATCGTGAAAACATCGATCACTCTTAGCACTTTCTTGATTTACCCTTCCTTCAATGCACTCATGCTATTTGACTGATTTTTCCTTGCCAAATTGTAGTTTTGGCCGTGGGTACGAAGGAAATGTATTTTTTTTGTTTTATGAGACAATAACGCGAGCACATTATAACACACTCACATTATTGTCTGCATGGGACCAAAAAGTCATGTGGCAACTTTTTGGTCCCACAACTCCATGTATACACCCCCTCAACACTTGCTTCACCAGAATCAACACCAATAATATCACAAAAACTGAAGGGCTAGTGTTTGGGCTTAAACTAGATGTTCAAATTCACCTTCATAATCTAATTGTGGAAGGAGATTCAAGTAGTATTATTAATGGTTTGAAAGACACAAAAATCACTCACTAGAGGCTTTGAAATCTTCCATCATAGGCTATTTCTCTTTTTCAAAGATTTGAAAGCATCTTCCTTCAAAATTCAAGAAGGGAAGGAAACCGTGCATATGATTGGTTGGCCAATCTCACTATAGTTCTACCTATAGTGCTTGGTTGACTATAGTTCCACTTAATGCAGTTAAGGCCATATCGTCAGTTGGTTTGGTATGTACACTATAGCCCCCTACTCCTCAGGATAGGTGGGGTGGTTACGCTAGTTAAATTATTTAGGTTTAGTGTTCTTCCACCTTGTCCTTCCTCCAACTATGCTTGGTTAGGCTCCTAGTTCACTATAGTTCCACCCCACCTTTCCTCTAGCTATGATTAGTTAGGTGGTGTACGGGATAGGGATAGGTGGGTAGGCATAGTGGAGGGTAGGGAATGGTGTTTGAAGGAATGTAATACTACTGGTGGACTATAGTTCCACCTTGTCCTATAGAAATAACATTATTAAGGAAGAAGCTCTCAATGGTTTTTTAAATATTATTAAAGATGTTAATATTAGAAAGGACACTTCCCCCTTTTAGTTCCTCTATAGATAAACTATTACATTGTAGTGTTATAAACATGATACATTCAACTATATTAAAATAATACCAATCCATTATACCAACCATTCAGCTGACAAACACGATGCTACAATTCACCTGAATACTTCTTATATTAGTACAACAATAATAACACTTAAATATTGAGAAATAATTGAGTGAATTTAAATGTTAGGGTATAAAGTCGTGACAAATTGTGCGTCTAAAATTAATTTTGGCATTCACTTTGTGTGGTGTGCATTTGGACTTTACCATGTTTTATAACTTTGGCACTCACTTTATGTGTCTGTTTATACTTTTACATGTTTGAACTTAAGTCTTCATGCATGTTTGTACTAACTTTGTGTGAATGAATTATGTTTGAACATTGGCATATTCACTTTTGTTTATGTAAATTGTGTGTCTATGTGTGTGGGAAAGCTAATTCAGGCATTTGCTTTGTGTGTGTGTGTTTAAAAACTAATTTTGTTATTCACTTTGTGTGGTATGTGTGTTTGAACTAACTTTGGCATTTGTTGTGTGTGTGTGTGAGCTTGAACTTTGACATTTAGTTTTTTTCTATGAATGAACTTCAATTATCACTTTTCATGGCGTGTATGAACAAACTTTGATCTTCACTTTATGTGAAATAAAATTGAAAGATTTGACATTATCTTTTGTGTGAAGTGTACAAATGAACCTTGGATATCATTTTGTGTGGATTGTACAAATGAACTTTGGAATTTATTATGTGTGTGTAAATAAACTTTCACATTCATTGTGTGCATGTTTGAAAGTTAACTTTGGCATTCACTTCATGTGATGTATGTGCATGTGTATTTGAAAGTTAATTTTGTCATGCAATTTGTGTGAAGTGTGTCCCTGTGTATTTGAATTAGCTTTGACATTCATTTTTTGTGTATGAACCTTCTTAACAATCATTTTGTGTGGAGTATATATAAAAAAATACTTTCAAACTATAATGATGTTCACTTTGTGAATGTGTGCATTTTAATGAACTTTGGATTTTAATGTGGGTGTGCATGGGGGAGGGGAGGGATGTTGAAAGTTAACTTTGACAATCATTGTGTGTGTGCATGTGTGCTTGAATAAACTTTGACATTCACTTTGTGTTTGCATGTGTGGGTGGGTTTGAAATTCAATGTATGTGCACGTGTGTGTGAGAATAAACTTTGGCACTAACTTTGTGTGTATGCACGTGTGTGTGTGTGTGTGTGTGTGTGTGTGTGTGTGTGAACTTTTCCATTTACTTTGTGTGTGTACAAAAATACTTTCAAGTTCACTTTGTGTGAAAAGTGTGTGTGTGTGTGTGTGTGTGTGTGGACTTTGGCTTTCACTTTGTGTGAATGAACTTTGGCACACTCTCTATGTGTAAAAATTACTTTGACATTAACTTTGTGTGAAGTGTAAGTTTCTAAATGAATTTTTGATTTCACTCTATGTGTGTGTCAATGGGTTTGAAAGTTAGCTTTGGCATTCACTATGTGTGTGTGAATGATCTTTCACATTCATTTTGTATGTTTGAATGAACTTTGGCTTTCACTATGTGTGGGTGGGTTTGAAATTTAGTTTTGGAATTCATTGTGTGTGCACATATGTGTATGTGAATGAGATTTGGCATTCACTCTATGTGTGTATGCATGTGTGTGTGAATGATCTTTGGCACTCACTGTCTGTACAAAAGTATTGATATTCACTTTGTGTGAAGTACATGTGTGTGTGTGTGTTTAAATGAACTTTATGTTTCATTGTGTGTGGGTGGGTAGGTTTAAAAATTAGCTTTGACATTCACTATGTGTGCACATGTATGTGAATGAACATTGACATTTGCTCTGTGTACGTACATGTATGTGTGTGTGAATGAACTTTGGCATTCATTGTGTGTATTTATGTGTGTATAAAAATACTTTGATGTTCACTTTGTGTGAAAAGTGTATAAAAATATTTTTAAACTTCAATGATGTTCACTTTGTGTGAAGAGTGTACAAAAATATTTTCAAACTTCAATGATGTTCACTTTGTCTATACACGTCTTTGAATTAACTTTGGTTTTTATTGTGTGTGTTTGGGTTTGAAAGTTAACTTTGGCATTCACTGTGTCTAGATATAATCCCACAATAATGAGTCCCACTTTTTGGCCAAGATGGACATTGATATCAACATTTTTAACTAAATCTTCACTTTCTAAGACCTATAGCAGCTAAACCGTTAAAAATTTGAAGATGATGTGAACTAGTGATTTGTAGTGATTTGTGTGTGTGTATATATATTGAAATAAATCGTGAATCTTTCAATGTCTCTTTTAATAACTAGTTTTTAATAGTAAAGAACATTTTTCAGAAAGTAACATTTATGTCATCCAACATAACTTTTTTTCTCGAAAAGATAAAATTCTAATTTTTAAAATATAGATTTTTAACATCAATATCTAGTGCATGGATATTTTTTCATAAATTTGTGTTACATATTTTTTTTAATAATTTTTGAAGTCAAGGTAACTATAATTTGGACATAGGAGTATGTCATCAAGCATAACTTCTTGTGTATATATCGAATTCAATTTTTTTTTTGGTGAAACAAGGATATCAATACCTAGTGCAAAGGTATTTTTTGAATTTTTTTTCAATGTTTCACTATTTTTCCACCTGCGTATAATGAAGAACTTGATGTTCGGTGAAAAATCTATGTTCTGTAAAAATTGAAAATTGAATAAATAAAATAAAAATAGATCAAAATTATACTTGTTGGAAAACTCGTTTCGAGGACTATGATCTTGAAAATTATCTTGTCAAGTTAATTACATTTGAAGGTCCAACTTGAGGCTTGAAACTGAATTTTCTGAGGAAAATTTGAAGCAGACATAGAAAGTGTCTTGCTAAGGACCGTTATTCCAAGGTGCTTTGATCGAAGATATTACCTTCGTTCAAAGGTTGTATCGACCAGCAAAAAAATATTATTTAAGGACCTTTGAACGAAGGTCATTAAATAAAATAATATTTATAGAATTTTTAGCAGTCGACCTTCGAACGAAGGCCAATTTTAGCTGACATTTCGCAAAAGACATGTCTATTCAAATTACATGTATATATACAAGGTTGTATTTTGTGATTTTACTATAAAAAAATAAAGGAAAATTTGCTAGGTCCATTTGAAAGGTCATATTTTTTGCAAGTACTTTATAAATTTGGAATGTGGAATTGGTAAAGAAATTATCGAGATCATATTTTGCAAATCCTTGAAGAAGATGGGAAATAAAAGGACAAGGCAAAATAAGGTTGCACGATATCATTCAGTAGAAAGTGAACAAAATTTGTGTGAGGAAAGGATGCAAAGATATTATGCTCAAAGATAAGGTATGGATATTTTATATAAATTATGAATTTTTTTCAATTAAATCATCTTCTAGATAAGATTAGGATCAATAATTGTTTTCAATTGAAGTAATTTTTTCAATTCAAGTATGTTTTAAATATATTCATTTATTTAAATGTTGCAGATCCCATTACCATTCCTAAGTCCTCTACTAAAACCATTATGTTCCCTAAATCTACTTAACTAAACCCTAAACCCTATTTGCCCTAAATCCTAAACCCTAAATAACACAAATAGGACATGATACTCCTAGAATTTTTTGATTGTAACATAAATAGGACATGAAAAGTTAAATTTAGATGGAACTTGTGCACATGACCATCCATATGGACATATCATTCTAGATGTTATTTCCATTTACATGTTTATTTTCTCTTCTTATAAATACTTTGACATGCATGCACTTGATCTGTAGTTTAATTGTAATTCAAAGTTGGAGAAAATTGTAAGGATGAATACTACATCCCTAACACTTTCTCATTCTGAACTCATAATCACCAAGTGATGCTTTATCCATAGTTTAATAATCTAAATTTTATATATTCTAAAATCTTCTCTTTTATATGATATGTGTAGGGGCTCAACATACGGAAACTAGAGTAGAGGTCCAACCTAATTTAGTTACTGGAGCAGAGGAGGCTGAAGCACACATAGTTCATGTTAGGGAGGAGACCCAATCACAAACAATTGATGTTAGAGAGGAGGCCCACACACACTTTGATGTTGGACAGGGGTCATGATCGCTTCCTTCTACTGATATTCATACTATGAATCTAATTAAAGAGGTGGAGAGAAAATTTTCTTACAAAAATAGAGATCATTTACTTGAAATGGATATAGAGAAATTAAAAATTTATGCTGAACAACCTAGTCAAACTATTAAGAGGGCATTGGCAAGAACTTCAACGAAAATAATTGAGACTTATTTCAAAAATTATGATACACTTGGTCAAGCCCAACTATTATCAACATTTCTTCTTCATGATGACATAAAAGAGCCATTACAATTGATGGGTGTAGATTCCACGAAAAAAGAGGACAAGACACAGGCCTAGAAAAAGATAATGTTGAAAATGTTAAAAAAAGGTTTGGGTTCCATTGGGAAACAATCTCACTCAGTGGATAAGAGCATTTCAAGAAGAGTGATGTTGGCATCTATTGTAAGTCCACAAATGTCAATAAAGCATCAAATCTCTTCACTTTCAAGTGAAATTGGCTTAAGTAGAAAGACACTAACAAGATATGTGAAAAGGAGAAAGGTTTTGGATGATACTACTGCAGAAGGCAATTAGGCATTGATGTGTAAGGATCCTCATTCTGACAATATTGGAGATGGTGTTAGGAACTTGATCTCAAGTTTTTGGCATGAACATACTTGTCCCTCATCAAATAAAAGAGATGTTCTAAAACACATGATCTGTCCAGACAATTTTGAATTGCATACAAAACATTGGTTAGACATAACACAACATGAGATGTATGTAATGTTTTGTGATGCAAATCCTCATATAAATATTGGACAAATAATTTTCAAATGTTAAGGCCACATTATGTGAAGGCAAACACCATTTTTGAAGCTTGTTGTTGTTATCATATTGAATTTGATATTTGGTATCAGGTGTTCTGAAATATCAGAGAAGAAAGTGATGGTTCTCAAAATGCACCTCCTAAATGAGTAAGTCAATTCATAGCATCCATCTTATGTGATAAATTTGATGATGATGTAGATGGTCCAATGAAATTCATAAAAGGACTTTGTGAAACATGTGGAAATCTGGCTAAAATTCCTTTAAGAAATGAAGATACTGACATGATGAAGATGGTAAATTGCAAGAGTTACAAGTACATAAAGTTTGAAACAAAAATTGGGAAAGAATCCACAAGGTTAGATTATGTAGAAGAGGAGGTACCTATTGGAACACTTATGGAAAATTTTTGTAAATTGATACAACCATACATACATCATGCATTTTATGCTAAGTGGCAAGCAAAACAATTTCAGTTGTTAAGAGATACTTTATAGAAAATCATGGATAAATCAAAGGGGTCATCCTAGGGCATATGCATCTAGTCACCTGATATGTCCTCACTTGAGATCTAGTGGAATAATGGGGAAAACATTTAGTTTTGATATTTTCCTTTGGCACTCTCAACCAGACTGTGCTCAAAGGAACATCACCTGAAACTTGATCTCTCATCTGGGTAAGGAGTGTTGCTAAAGTCTCCCTAAAATATGCATGCAGACCTCCTAATGATTGTCTAATCGTAACTAAACTCTATAAAATCATATCACAAAATTTACTTCTGTAGACCCCAGTGGTCGAAGGGTCATCTGAAATCAATCTCAATATTTGAATCTCTATATCAGTACATGCCCAAATCCCATCTATATTGTTGCATTGCAGAAAAATTAAGTTCTAATTTTAATTCAAGCACATGTATATATATATATATCTTCACATAATGTACATGTGTGTACAGAATATACATGAATTTAAACATAAATAATACATCATAATGAGAATGAAGGAAATTTAGCATGTTTTAGAATCAAGAAAATGACAACCCTAAATCTAAAAATAATGATGATGCACAATTTTAGAAAGCATAAATCTAAAACCTAAAAATAATGAAGATAAATTTAAACCCTAAAGTGAAACCAGGTATGATGTTAAATCAAATAATTTTTCATAATTAAAATATGACTTGAAAAATAAACTTTACCTAATGTTAATTTAAAATAATTAAAAAATGTGCATATACATCAAAATAAATCAACCTAAACTGATAAATGAATTAGCTAGAACATGATGATTGAACATAAATGAACATGATAATTTTGGATTTCAATTAATCATGAATAGATTAAATGCACTTAACTAGATTGATCCAAAGAGAGGGTATGAATGTTAATGTTTTGTGGTAAAAAGAGGGGTTTTAGTTTCAAGGGTAAATCCTCCTTTCACAACAAACATTTAAGGACATATCAACTGAGTTGAATCTCTACTAAGCAAGAGCATTCACCTAACAGGTTGGGCTATCACTTGGAATGATGTGGAAGCTCATATGTTATCAATTAATACCTTAATTTAATGCTCAAATACTCCTAAAACCCTAATTATGCAAAACAGTGAATAAACCGGTAAATTCTGATAAATGTTTGCAGATTAAGAAAAGGACAGGGATTAATAACTGACCATTTTTTTAAGTTTAGAATTTGGAATATTTGAGGACAATGCCCCAGGCGCCCAAGTCCAAGGCACTATTTTCTTTGTGGAATGTAGAACTCCTTCCGGCATTGATAATCACTGTTCCATCTGTTTTCGTTACCCAAAATGTGGACACTGCCCTAGGCACCCTAGTCCACTGCAGGCTGATTTTCAAGATGTAGAAGCTCCTTCAGATGTAGAATGTCCCTGTAACTCTAATTCCTATCTTTGCAACTTCAGAGGGCATTTCCCTAGCCGCCCATGTCCCGAAAATGCTCTGTTTCACTTCTTTCTTTCAGATCCTGAATCCTTGTCGTCTGCAACCTTCCTCTGCAACCCCACTCTGTGAAACTTGGTACCTATAACCTACAATCACAAAGGAGTATTGTTGGGGGTTGTGGTGTTTAGAGGCTTGCCTTAGTCAAGCCCCGGAGAGACATTCAAGTCTTCCGAACATCATTGTTCGATAAGAGTGCATATCCCTACGGGATAGAGGCAAAATCCAAATGATAAATGATTCAAACACAAATAAATGTCACCTTGAAGTGTAGATCTCACATTAATGAAGGCTCTTCAATCACATGAGAAGATGAAGCCAAATCTACAATCACAAACACAATAACAATGCTCTGCTCTGCAACAATGAATATCATGGATGCTCTAAAATCACAAGTATGCCTAAAGTTTGCAATCATCTTCTAGACATATTCTAGTTTACAAATGAAGTCCTAAACATGCTTATATATGCAACTACAAACATTGCCACTAAGAATTTTATATTTCAAACTTTAGGTGTCGGCATAAGACCTAACAACGGTCATATAACCGACACTTCTAATTAGGGCCTGGCCCAAAATAGGGTAGGAATAGGGTGCAAGTGCTCAAGTCTTCCCCCCTATTTTAGGTAGGAGTCATCTCAATAGCAACCCCTAGGTCCTATTTGCCTCAAGACTTCAGGTTTTCTCATTGGGATTCAAAATTAACACACAAAATGCTCTAAATGTATTCTAAGGACCCAGGAGCTAAACCATAAGAGGGAAAAGCCCCCAAGGGGACATTTTTTGACATAATAGTTAATACATTGTTGAATCAAACACATAACCACATATAGAGAAAATTAGCTAAGGACTTCCTTGCAAAAACTTTCCCATGTGAGAAAGGATTGAGTTTTAGCTAACCATTGAATGGCTTCATTTTCTAAGTGAAAGAAGCACTAAAGAGATTTTGATCATGGGGAGTTATAATTACTACAAAATATTGGTCTACCCTATCTATCTAATTGGTAGGATCAATACCATTAAATTTGGGAAATTCTAGTTTGGGGGTATGGGAAATTGCCTTAATTTTGGGACATGAATCCATCTACATTTATAGAGGAATAACTCTTGTTTGAAGTATGCATGTTCCAAAAATCTCCCAACTACTCTAGCATTTCTTTGAATTGAGCTTTGGTAGACAATTGTAGATAGTTAACTTTATCACGGATAGATTCTAAAACAACTCAAGAGGAAGAAAAAAGGTTATTGGACTTATATGAGAAAATGATTAGGATATGGAGATGATCAAAAACATGTTTGTGCAGGTAGATGAGGGAAGTATGAGCTTAGGCCAAAACAGTGTTATTTGAGCTACTACCATCTCCTCCAAGGAAATATCCTCCCCCATCTTGTTGGGAATTAAATTGTCTCAACCTTGGTAATTCCTTGCATTATTTATGTTTGTATATATTAATTCATTGTCTATGTTGTAAATTAATTGTAAATTCCATATTATCATTTTGTGGGATGTGGCACGGTGATGTGTCATCCTACATGGAAGATGACAACTTGTAATTTTATCCTCACATGAGGAGATAGGCATCCCACTTTGTGGTAGGAGCATTTTTCCATGTGTTGGCATCTTTCATGTTGTGTAAGGGAATGTTTGACCAAAACGGTTATGACAGATTCCTATGATGAAGTTATGACATGTAAGAGTCAGAAATAGAAGCATGTAAGACAGGTGAAGACATGTGTCATGAAGCATCTTTGAAAAAGGCTTATTTGGGTGCCCCAAGGTGGACTATGACATGTTGTAAGAGAATATACTATTTATAGCCTGTGTATGACAGATTTCTTATAGCTATAAGTTGTAACCACTATGATAGATTCTATGATGGTCGTAAGTGTCATAAGAGCATCTGTCATAGCCCATTTTGGAAATAGGTGACCTTTTTGGGATGGGAACTATGGACAAGTGTCAGGCACATTCTACAATGTTGACCAAGTGTCCTTAGGTGTGGGTTTTGGGTCATGAGGCCAAGTTAGACGCCCATTCCAAGATAAGTCCAATATTGCCTTGAATATTCTATATAAACAGGTGCTTAGAGGTGGAGAAGTATCATAGGTTTTACAGGTCCTGTTACTCTACTGGATTGACTCTAGATACGAGTGTCGAAGACCATTGAAGGTTGCATTGCAAGGGTATTGTAAACAACATTCAGTTTTGTTAATACATTGTGCAAGTTTCTAAGTGTGGGGTTTTTCACCCGATAAGGGGTTTCCCCACGTTATATCTTTGTCTCTCTTCTTCTCTCTTCTTTCTGGTTCATGTGTATTGCTGCAATATCTATTTTAGATGTTCTATGTTGATGTAGTTGTAAGGATTAAATTGAATTTGCATAGGCCTCTCCTCATTAGATTAGTGTAGGAAGCGATTTCTGCACACCTAGCTTCCTTTCAGTTAGTATCAGAGCCTAACTAGTTTTGGTCTTAGCTGTTGGGTAGGGGTTTTTTGAGCTGATCTTAAGTTGAGTGGGAGTTTGTGTAGAGTATTCTGAATTCTATTGCAGAAAGGAGATGGCAAACATATCCAAAAGATTTGAAGTGGAGAAATTCAATGGGACTAATTTCGAGCTGTGGAATCTCAAGATGGAAGACATGCTTGTTGACTGAGACCTTTGGGAAAGTGTTAATGGAACTAAACTAGCTGCAATGTCACAAGATGATTGAGATCTCAAGGAACAGAAGGCTAAGGGTCTCATAAGACTTAGTCTTGTTGATTCTGTCTTGTTATATGTCCATGAGGAGAAAACTGCAAACTTTCTTTGGAAGAAATTGGGAGATGTGTATCAAGCCAAATCCCTGGTTAATAAACTTTTTTTGAGAAAGAAGTTGTATTCCCTTCGAATGGAGGACGGAGGATCCATTGCTGAGCATATGAATGCTTTTAACATGTTGGTTGCATAATTGACATCTATTGTTGTAAAGATCAAGGAGGAGGACGATCAATGTATGACCTTGCTTTGTTCTTTGTCAGACTCGTGGGATCACCTTGTCATGGCTATTAGAAGTGTTGGTTTTTTCTTCTGAATCAATAGAGGATTTGCCAGTTCCAATGCACAAGCAGATTCAGCCAACTAATACAGGAGGTTGCGTGAGCTGCCTCCCCTTCACTTCTAGTTCTGCCGCACCAAGGGGGGTATCCCTATAGCTAAAGATGTGACATTGACTAGCCCAATGATAGAAAGATTTAGCTTGACAACAACAGGCAGAATACTCTCATGTGTGGACCAAGATGTGCATGATACATCACAAGGTTGGCAACATTCTTGGACATATTTATCTGGTTGTGGATGGGAGTATGCAGGGGTCCTAATCCTACTCCTACAAACTAACAGGATGGAAGATATGAAAAGATGGATTTTATGTTTTGGATGCAAGATAGGGGGTTTTGGGGCCTACTACTAACCCAGGAGCAGACCGGTGCCTATCTCAGGGCAAGGAGTCAACTAGACGTATACAAGAGAATGGATTGCATTTTGAATTCAAGCTTCAAGGGGTTAGATTGATGCTTGCCTTACAAACATCACCCAAGAATGGGTATTTAGCTACCTCTACTTACATATATCCCAGCTGACAGACAACCTTCTCCATACTTCACCTAAAACAATTTAATCCACTCCTTGAATGGAAGTTAGAGATGAAGCATGTGATATAGAAATCCATACCCTAGAACTTGAGAAACCCTTAGCAGCCAGATTCAAAAGAAGGAAAAGCATGCAACACATGGAGACAAGCAGCTAAACACATTCTTAAGAGCATTTTACATATAGAACAATAATAAAACTAAAAATATCTACAATGTACATTCATAATGCAACTCATAAACTCCAAAATGAGATAAAACAACAATGAGATGCCCTATTTTTTGTTATTCACACAAAAATTCCCAGGTCTTCAACCATCACAAATGAGTAACACCATTTGCTATATACAGCAAGGAAGGTGTACTCAGCCTTAATCACTGGGCGATTCAAAATTCACCAGATATAGTACATCATGAAAAATGGCACTCAAATATTGAATGCAGCAAGCAGAGGAAGAGGAAGGAGATAGGGAGGCCTCAAGCCCTATGTAGTCGCTTGGGGATTTGCATCTTCAATCAGGTACCTAATCCAGTCATGCTTTCATCCATACCCTGTAACATTCATCATTAATAGCATACCAACCAGCGGCCTTGGGGAATGCAGTAGACTGTGCGCCTTTGAAACTTTTCCCGCCAAGAAATATGACCCTGATTATTCAAATTATGTGAGAACAAATTATTCCACATTCACCCCATAGCGACCTCCTCAACACTTTATAAGCTAGGCCGTGAGCATATATGATGTCGGTGATTTTGCTCCTGATGACGCCAGCATATACCTCATTATGACCCCCCTGCACGATAATCCTAATATGAAATATCACCCCAATATTTTACATCGCCCTGATGCGAAATATCACCCTTATCAGAAAATCACCCTGATAAGAAAAATCACCTAACCGCATCACCTGATATTCAATATCATCCTGATGACCAACCTCATTGGCGCATCCTGATGCATCAGAGAAAAATCCTCCTACATATTTGAACCATACACCTCAGCGATGAACCATCCTGTACATATTCATGTCATCATCACATTCATATCCTCATCGGCAATCGAGGGGATACTTAGCAAAGCTGCCGATAGTAACTATCATGCCGAAGAC
Source organism: Cunninghamia lanceolata (assembly GCA_027924645.1). NCBI lineage: Eukaryota > Viridiplantae > Streptophyta > Pinopsida > Cupressales > Cupressaceae > Cunninghamia > Cunninghamia lanceolata. The sequence continues at coordinate 5,436,995 of BSBN01000400.1, forward strand.
CTCATAATGCACCCCACCGATCCTGATGATGTCACCATCACGTTGCAATATCGGGGTGATAAAACAACATCGGGGTGATCGTAACTAAGATGACTAATGTTAGAAACATGATGACCCCGTAGAAATATCAGGCCGATATCTGGAAATATGATGACCCCCCCAAGAATATCAGGTCAGGCTAAAACATGCTGAGGTGGCCTAAAGACTTAGAATTTTTTTGGATTTTTTGGGAGGGTGTCTGCAGATTTAGATGCTTGAAACCTGACTGTTCATGCAGGCACCAACAGGAAGCACCACATCCACATTAAAAATGGATGAAGTGGTTTCTTCGTTGTTATCTGAAGAGATGCGAAGAAAGTCTTCTGATGCAGCCAAAGAGGCTCTTGCAGTTCATGGAAGACCCAAGGAGAAGGGGAAAAAGAAGAACAAGAAAGATGATAAGGGTAGATCCAAATCCCATGGGAGATCCAAATCTCCTAGAAAGTCCAAGGCTGTCTGTTGGAACTATGGTAAATCAGGGCATTTCCAGAAGGAATGCAAAGAAGAAAAGAAAAAGAAGAAGAAGACCCCATATTCAGATTCTGACAAATCACAAGATGATGGTGATGCTTTCATAGCATCCCTGACAACCCATGCATTTGATGATGTGTGGCTGATTGACTATGGTGCATCATTCCACATGACCTCGCATCGAGACTGGTTCACTAAGTATGAGTTTGATGGTGGAAAGGTGTACTTGGTTGACGACTCTCATCTGAAGATTGTTGGTCATGGAAGAGTCTCTATTTGATTCCCTAATGGACAAGTGAAGGGGATCTCTAGGGTTATGCACATCCCAGGCTTAGCACAAAACCTGCTTTTTATAAATATGTTGAATGATGCAGGTGTGTAGGTTGTCTTTTTGAAAGAAGGATGCAAGATGACTAGAGGAGCTATGGTGCTTGCTAAGGGTACTAGGAGAGGTACTCTATTTCAGCTAGAGGCATGAAATACACAATGCAATAGTTCTTCTAACTCAAGGAAGAGGGCAACAATCACTTCATCCCCGCTATCTGAACGAGCAGTTAAGAAATCTATTGTTTCTAGTTCTAATGTTTGTAATCATGCCTTGGAAGTTAAGCTTCCTGTTGAAAAGATAATGTTATGGCATAAGAGATTTGGCCACATTGGTGAGAAGGGTTTGCGTTTCTTGAAAAATAAAAACCTCGTTGAGGGGTTAGATGATTGTAATCTTGAGTTTGACTTTTGCGAACATTGTATATATGGAAAACAAAACTGTGTTCAGTTTTATTTGAGTTCGCATAAGTCTTCTGGTGTGTTGGACTTTGTTCATTCTGATGTATTTAGTCCTGTTAATGTTCCTTCATTATCACAATCTGTATATTTTGTATCTTTCATATATGACTACAGTAGAAGGACATGGATTTATTTTCTCAGAAGCAAATCTGAAGTCTATAGTAAAAAGATTAAGTGTTTGAGAACTGACAATGGTGACGAGTTCTATTCTACAGAATTTGATAAATATTACAAGGAACTTGGGATTAAAAGACATAAGACAACTCCATACACCCCGCAGCAAAATGGAGTTGCAGAGAGGATGAATAGGACATTGATGGAGAAGGCTAGGAGTATGCTTAGTGGAGCTGGCCTAGAACAAAAGTTTTGGGCTGAAGCTTTTGCCACTACTTGCTATCTTGTAAACAGATCTCCTACATCAACTCTTGATGGAAAGACACCCATGTAGGTGTGGACTGGTAGAAAGCCTTCAATAAGGCATCTTCATGTTTTTAGTTGTGAGGCATATGCACATGTGCCTAGGGAGAAGCGGTCAAAATTGGAGAATAAAGCTGTTAAGTGTATCTTCATTAGCTATGGTGTCGGTGTGATAGGATACAAGATTTGGGACCCTGTGGCTGAAAAGTGTTGTATAACAGAAGTGTCATCTTTAGAGAGCTTACACCTTCTTCCACTATTTTACAACCAGAAGAAAAAGAAAAGAAAGAGGATGTTGTTCAGTTTCCTCCTACCCCTGAGAAGACTGAATAAAAAGACAATGTTGGACTTGATGATGAGGAGAGCTCTTGCAGCTCTGAAAGCTCAGATGAAGAAGCTGAACCTCAACCTCAGCTCTTAAGGAGGTCTACACAGATAAGGAAACAACCTGAAAGGTTTGGTTTTACATTGCTTTATTCTAGTTGTGCTTTTGCTTTGCTTACTAATAGTGGTGAACCTAGAACTGTATCAGAGGCTATGGCCATGAAAGATGTGGGTTCATAGAAGGAAGCCATGGAGGATGAAATGGCTTCTTTGGAAAAGAGTCAAACTTGGGACTTGGTGCCTTTGCCTCCTGGACGGAAACCTGTTGGATGCAAATGGGTGTTCAAGAAGAAATTTGGTGCAGATGGCAATGTTGAGAAGTATAGGGCCAGATTGGTTGCAAGGGGGTATTCACAAGTGGAGGGTATAGATTATGGTGAGATCTTCTCTCTTGTTGCAAAGCTGACATCCATTCGATTCCTGTTGTCTCTTGTAGCAGCTTATGACTTAGAGGTAGAATAGATGGATGTGAAGATAGCTTTCCTTCATGGTGATTTGGAGGAAGAAATCTACATGTCACAACCAGAGCATTACATGGTGAAAGGTAAAGAAAATTTGGTTTGCAAGCTTAAGAAGTCTTTGTATGGTTTGAAACAGTCTCCTAGGAGATGGTACTTGAAGTTTGATGCCTTTGTGTTGTCTATTGGATTTGTGAGATCGAAACATATCACTATGTGTATTATAAGTTTGATGGTGATCATATTCTCATTGTTGCATTGTATGTTGATGATATGTTGCTCATTTGGAAGGGTAAGAATATGATTTCTGATTTCAAATCTCAGTTGTTAGCACAGTTTAAAATGAAAGATTTAGGGGCAGCCAAGTACATTCTAGGAATGAAAATAAGAAGAGACAGAACCAACAGAAAACTTTGGTTAAGCCAGAGTAAGTATGTAAAGACCGTGTTGGATAGGTTCAACATGGCAGATTGTAGACCATTGTGTGTTCCTATTGCTCTGGGGACAAAGTTGTATGTTGATAATTGTCCAAAATCTCCTAGTGAGGTGGAGGACATGAGCAGAGTACCTTATGCTAGTGTTGTTGGCAATTTGATGTATGCTATGGTCTGCACAAGACCAGACATTGCCCAAGCAGTGGGAGTCCTTAGTCGATTTATGGCTAATCCTGGACGGATTCATTAGGATGCAGTTAAGTGAGTGTTCAGATATTTGAGGGGTACTTCTCAGTATTCCATATGTTATCATGGTAATGTTACAGGACCTCCACATTCTATTGATATTCGTGGAATTGTGGATTTAGATTGGGCAGGTGACATTGATAGCAGGAGATCCACTAGTGCGTATGTGTTTAAACTATTTGGTGGTGCGATTAGTTGGATGAGTAAGCGACACCCTGTTGTTACTTTGTCCACGATAGAAGCTAAGTATATGGCAGCAACTCATGCTTGTAAGGAAGCCATTTGGCTTAAGAGATTATGTTCATATATTGTTGTTGATGCAGGTCAGATCACGATCAGTTGTGAAAGTTAGAGTGTAATTTTCCTTGCGAAGAATCCAACTTTCCATGCTAGAACAAAGCACATTGATATTTAGTTTCACTTCGTGTGAGACATGATTGAGGATGGAAAGGTAAATTTGGAGAAGGTAGATACTTTGAAGAATGTTGCAAGTGCATTGACGAAACTAGTGGGCACAGAGAAGTTCAGATGGTGTTCGAAGTCTATGGGCCTCTCGGCCTATAGCGATTAAATCCTATTATTCTATTAGCTCTTAGAAGGTGTTTGACAAGTGGGAGAATGTTGGGAATTAAGGTGTCTCAACCTTGGTAATACCTTGCATTATTTATGTTTGTATATATTAATTCATTGCCTATGTTGTAAATTAATTGTAAATTCCATATTGTCATTTTGTGGGATGTGGCACAGTGATGTGTCATCCTACATGGAGGATGACAACTTGTAATTTTGTCCTCACATGAGGAGATAGGCATCCCACTTTGTGGTAGGAACATTTTTCCATGTGTCGGCATCTTTCATGTTGTGTAAGGGAATGTTTGACCGAAACGGTTATGACGGATTCCTATGACGAAGTTATGACATATAAGAGTCAGAAAAGAAGCATGTAAGACAGGTGAAGACATGTGTCATGAAGCATCTTTGAAAAAGGCTTATTTGGGTGCCCTAAGGTGGACTATGACATGTTGTAAGAGAATATGCTATTTATAGCATGTGTATGATAGATTCTCTTACAGCTGTAAGTTGTAACCGCTATGACAGATTCTATGATGGTCGTAAGTGTTGTAAGAGAATCTGTCATAGCCCATTTTGGAAATAGGTGACCTCTTTGGGATGGGACCTGTGGACAAGTGTCAGGCACATTCTATAATGTTGACCAAGTATCCTTAGACATGGGTTTTGGGCCATGAGGCCAAGTTGGACGCCTATTCCAAGATAGGTCCAATATTGCCTTGTATATTCTATATAAATAGGTGCTTGGAGGTGGAGAAGTATCATAGGTTTTACATGTACTGTTACTCTACCGGATTGACTCTAGATACGAGTGTCGAACACCATTGAAGTTTGCATTGCAAGTGTATTGTAAACAACATCCAGTTTTGTTAATACATTGTGTAGGTTTCTGAGTGTGGGGTTTTTCACCTGATAAGGGTTTTCCCCACGTTATATCTTTGTCTCTCTTCTTCTGTCTTCTTTCTGGTTCATGTGTATTTCTGCAATATCTCTTTTAGATGCTGTAGTTGTAAGGATTAAATTGAATTTGCATAGCCCTCTCCTCATTAGATTAGTGTAGGAAGCAATTTCTACACACCTAGCTTCCTTTCACATTTGAGGATTTCATTTGGTCCAACAAAATTAGATATGCTTTCTTTCTCATCCAAAATGACAATAACATGCCACCATTGTTGTGTATCTCAAGAATTTTGGAAAAAATAATCTAAGGCTCTCTATTATGTCATTTTAGATTTATCATTTCTACTCTTGGGTAGATCATGGATTCACAACAACATGGTTGTAGTCCCATCTACCTTCCATTAGTCTATTAGGTTTTTTCCTAACAATAAAAATTTTAGAATTAAAGTTGATCCACATCCTCTCTAATATTTTTAATAGATGGATCTTGGTCATTAGGATATTCCTTCTACATTTTCTACTAATTGTAGTTTCATATCTACTTCTTAAGCTAAATAATTTGCACTATTATCACATCTAATAAACTAGCATACCTATATTTATAAAATATATCTAAAGTACATCGAGAGATATCCTTCTTGAGACACCTATTTCCACCTATGTGTGGTAAATTGATAGATATCTCTGGGCGTACTTTAGATATATTTTTTAAATATAGGTATACTAGTAGCATTCGCAGTAGCAAGCCTAATTCTAACTATATTATATAATTATAAGAATTATTATAATTATATAATATAATATTATAATATAGATTAGATATATTATTATTATAATTATATATTATAGTATATGTGAAAAATATATAATATATCTATATTATATTAATAATATAATATAATATATAATTATAATTATATATCTAACCTATATTATAATATTAGGGTTATGGTTATGTTCATAGAAATATATGCTAAGTGTAATGTTAGCACAACTTGTCATAATTAGAGTTAGAGTTGGGGTTTGAATGAAGATTACATTCAGAATTAGGATAATTTTATTTAGGGATTGGGTGAGGATTAGGCTTATAAATAGAGTTAGATATAACATTAGGCTTATAAATCAATGCTAAGTGTAATCATTTTAACCCTAACCCTAACCCCAACCTTAATTCTAATCTTAAACCTATCCTAATTTTATCATAATTCCAACCCTAATTATTTTCCTAATTGTAATACTAACCCTAACCCTAATTCCAACCCTAATCCAAACACTAATTCAAATCATAATTATAATTGTAACCATGTAACCCTAACCTTAATCCTAACACTAATGCTAACATAACTCTAATTTTAACCCTAGTGATAACCCTAATTCTATCCTAAATTTGAACTGTAACTCTAACCCTAATTCTATCCTAAATTTGACCTATAATCCTAACCCTAATTCGCTAACCTGAATTCTATGCTTAACCCTAACCCTAATTCTATACCTAAACCTAACCCAAACCCTAATTCTATCCCTAAACCTAATTGTAAACCCAACCCTTTGGTTATATATATGCCTCAATTGTAACCCTAATTTGAACTGTAACCCTAAACCTCATTCTATCAAGAACCTTAAATTTATCCTTAACCCTAACCCTAATTTAACTCTAACCCTAGTTCTAGTTCTATTTTTTTTTTACTTATATATTTGCCCTAATTATAAATAAACCCATAACCCTAATTCTATCCCTAAACCTAACCCTAACCCTACTTTTATCTCTAATCCTAATCCTAGCCCTAACCCTAATTCTAACCCTAAGACTAATCCCAACCCTAATCCTAATTCTAACCCTAACCCTAACTAAATTTATAACCCCTACCTAATTATATTCATAACCCTAATTTTGAACTTGGTCATAATTCTATCCCTAACCCTAGCCCTAATTCTAATTCTAACCCTAACCCTAATTCTAACTCCAACCCTAACAATTTACTTTGTTATAAATATTTTTCCTAGTTGTAAACCTAATTATAATCATAACCCTAACTGTCATTCTATCCCAAACCCTATTTCTTTTACTATCCCTAATTTTGTCCCTAACACTAACCCTAATTCTAACTATAATTATAACTAAAACCCATAATTCTATCCCTAAACCTAATTGTAAACCCAACCCTTTGGTTATATATATGTCCTGATTGTATCCCTAATTTGAATTGTAACCCTAAACCTCATTCTATCAATAACCTTAATTTTATCCGCAACCCTAACCCTAATTTAACTCTAACCCTAGTTCTAGTTCTATTATTTTTTACTTATAGATTTGCCTTAATTATAACTAAACCCATAACCTTAACCCTAACCCTAATTTTATCCCTAACCCTAATTCTAACCCTAACCCTAATTCTAATCATAACCCTAACTATAATTCTATCCCAAACCCTATTTATTTCACTATCCCTATTTCTATCCCTAACCCTAACTGTAATTCTAACTATAAACCTAACTTTTTTGTTTTAGATATTTTCCCTAATTGTACCACTAATTCCAATCATAACCCTAACCCTAATTGTAACCCTATCCCTATCCCTAATTCTAATGCCAACCCTTTGTTTATATATAATAGCCCTAATTCTAACGTAAATTTAATTTGTAACTCTAACCCTAATTGTATCACTAACCTTAATTCTATCCTTAACCCTTACCCTAATTATAACCCTAGTTGTAACCCTAATTCTATTCCTAATTATAACCCTAATTATAACTGTAACCCTTACAATTTCCTAGTTATAAATATTTTCCCTAATTGTATCCCTAATTCTAATCATAACCCTAACTGTAATTGTATCCCTAACCCTAATTCTATCGCTAATCATAATTCTAACCCTAACCCTAACCCTAATGTTTTTTGTTATATATTTGCCCTAATTGTAACTCTAATTCTAATTGTAATTATAACCCTAATTGTAGCTTAACCATAATTATAATTCTAATCCCAACACTTTGGTTATATATATTTGCCCTAATTCTATCCTAAATTTGAATTGTAACCCTAACCCTAATTCTATCCTAAATTTGAACTGTAACCCTAACCCTAATTGTATCACTAACCTTAATTCTATGCTTAACCTTAACCCTAATTTAACTCTAAACCTAGTTCTAATTTTAATTTTAATTTTAATTTTAATTGTAACCCTAATTCTAACCATAATCCTAACCCTAACCCTAATTCTAACTCTAATTATAATCCTAATCCTGACCTAATTCTAACCCAACCCTAATCTTAACAATAATTTTAATCCTAACCCTAACCCTAATTATAAAATTGATATATGTAAATTATTTTTCAAGATTTCCCCTTGACAAACTTTTCAAAGTGGACCTAGATCCAAGGCCTATGAGGAAAGAACCCATTACATTATTATTGGTATAGTTTTAGTTCAATAAATTATTTGTGAACATTTTCTAGATGTACAGGGAATGAATCGACTACATTGTTATAAACCATTCACTAATTCTAAATTTAATTTTTTATGTTTTTTGACAATAATATTAAAGATTCATATGCTTTACATTGAAGGAAAATGTTTTGGTCCCAAAATCCACAATATTTTAGTGCATTATGTTGAGAGTAATTGTCTCTTTTGCGTCATTATTTGAACTATGGCTTGTGCCATTCTATTACTATTTTACTTGTAAAGAGTTTGCATAATATTTTGAATCCTTGCACTCTTTTGAATATATAAACCCTTGCACAACATTTGTAATACTTGCATTGAATGGATGAATGAATAGTTGTGTACCACTCTCTTCACATCGTTCTTATAGCTTGTGCCATTTTAAGAAGCAATGCCTCCTTTCTTCAATAGGTGTGATATAGTTAGGTCTCAAGTCTCATCATTAAATTAGTCTAGGCTTATTGTACTTATGATTTAATTTATGCATCTTTAAGAGGTACAAAGGTTTCAAAGATAGGAAAATAATCAAATTAGTAACTTACATGCATTAATTATGATTTGATAGTTTTACATTGTGAAGATTTGATTTGTAAGAATATTTGGTTTTCCACAAAATTGATTTTCTATGACCTTAAAATGGTTTAATGGTGAGTAAGAAAGTTGTATTTTTACATCATATTCATATTATATATTTACAAATATTTTAAATCACTACCTACAATACAAATAACATTTTTCCAAACAAAATATTATTACTTGAATATTATTTATTAGCATTTTCACTCACCAATATACAATTTAAATAATTAAATATTATTTTTCAAATAAAACTACTTAATAATAAATGAGTTACTTTATATATTTAACTATTTTTAGATATATCATTCATCTACTTTTGAAAAAATGCACTTGATATCATAATGGTTTTAACTTTTTGTATTTGAATTTTAATGCTAAGAAAAACATTTTAAGTGAAGAAAAGGTTTATTAATAAGAATGGTATTGAAATAGTTTAATTAAAATTATATATTTGATGTTTGATCAATATTAAGGATAGCTACTACCTTTGTTGGTAGAAGTTTCACTAAATTGTGACAACTCTGTGGTAGTTAATATGCTGAAGCATATGAGTATGATTGCCCTATATGCACAAAATGGATTTGTTAAAAGGGATTTTTATTTAATTTAATTTCTCATTAAAAACAATAAATGAATATTTCATATAACTAAATTCTTTATATTAATATAACATGATGAAATACTTTATAGAGATACGTCAGGAAAATATAAAAAAATGAATGATAATATACTAGAAATGCAATTCCATTGTTCTTCGATCAAGTAATTTTTCTCTCCTCATATTAAAATTGAAGGTTCAATAAAGCAGTAATTTTTGGGGTTATTCTGATCTCGAGTAATGAAATATTGGTGATCCTACAAAACTGTCTACAAATAACCCTCTTTCAAATTTAGATTAAATTGGCTCCTCCCCTATTCTAATGACTAGCTCCTCCTTTACTCGGGGCAGAGCCCAAGATACGTTTATTGCTAACACTTTGGTCCTGCTTGTGAGGCATGGATCTGGAAAGGCCTTGGCCATTGACCACTACATTTCATTTTGGCCTTGGCCTTGAAGGTGTAACTCTACCCTTGGGTGGTAGAACATTGTAAACCACCTCTTCACCTTTCCCAGCATCATCCCAGGTTTGATCCTTCTTAAGTGTGATCTCCAATTCGTTGGTCTTGTTCTATGTGGCATTGATTGTAGAGGAGCTCCATGAATTCATCTGAGGAGCCTCTTCATAGGGTAATCTAGTTTTAGAATCTGGGTGTGGGTATCTATAATACTGTTTCTTTGGCTGAAGATTGGCAATAATACATTTGACACAATTGTTAATGGAATATATCTAAAATGAGGCTACACTTTCCTCTGTTTATTGCAAACCTGGCCGCAACTGTCAAGATAATGAATACAACAATTACAAAATCAAAGAGGCTTCACTAGTAAACAAAAATCATAAATCAATTTATTATACATAAGTGGAAATATTTCCCTTGCTATGGAAGTAATCATGGCACTAATTAGCTGTTGGAAGTATTTCATAGAGCAGAGGAAATGTAGGAATTTTTTTTCTTAGCAAGGTGGTGAAGAAGGGCGATCCATGTCCAGTCATGTAACTGCCGCATGATTTCATTAACTAAATTCTTTTTCGTGTGGGGATGATTAATTAAAAAGATAATTATTACACAAAGAGGCGTTACTGTTACATATATTATTATTATTAGTTTTCTATCCCATCTATATATTTTGAAATTATAGAATCTTATATGCTATTTTTATATTAGAATCTTATAAAATAACATGGAATCTTGGAATCTTTTAGCTCTTCAACTCCACCCCTGCTGTGACTGTAGGAATGCCTCGGTGTAATGATGTTTTTCAAGGTCACTTGTCTTCTTCTAACACATTCCATAATGATGATTGGGGATCCTTAAAATTCACCTCTTCTTTCATATGTGCTCATACAAAGTAGATCTCTCTCACTTTGAAATTCTATATTTATATTCTAAACCCTCCACATAAAAATATTCTAATAATCCCAATAACTATTTATCCTTGGAGTGAATTCATTTACAATGAAATATTATTTTGGGTCTCCCATGTCTAATAAATTGGAGGGGTTGACTAGTTTATCTACTATGAAGCTTATTTCAACACATAAAATCTAACTTTACACACCATGCTTGGTATGATTTTTACTTAGCAATACAATTTCAAGATAGCTAATCCTATTCTATTTTTGGATTTCTAGTGAATAGATTCCTAGCTCAAGTGTACAATGAACATAAGAGCATTAGGTTTTTTGTATTCTATGATGAGATGTTTTATGTTGGCCTTTCTTTTTTTCCTAATTTTATTATGAATCACCTTCTATGGAAGACACATATGTTATAAATTAGTCTCATTATAGCTATTGAGAATTTCACACTAGTCTAAGCTCAAGAGCATGAAAAATGTGTTAGGATTATCCATAATTTAAATATATATGTTCTATCTAAATTGAGAATTATAATCAATTTGTATGGGAATGATATTCATCTCCCCAACCATATACCTTTTGAATTGACCATATAGGTACTAGGCCAAGTATTTACTAGATATCATATGGCATCACATTTATAAATGTGCCCAAATCAACAAGGTAGTTGATTAAATTCTTTCCAAATATCCTAACATGGTGAGAAAGAGTAGAGGTGACTAAATTTTTCTCCTATATATGATGACATAAATATTCAATGTTTTATATATTTTAATTGATTCCTTAGGTCATGTTAGTGCTTCAATTAGAATTTCCTTTTCAATAGAGTTGAATTACATCAAATAATGACACATTTTCTTTAGTTCATTTTATGTCCTCAACTATGTTATAACATACCTTTTATTGATCTAATGTGTTATCCATATCGGCTGGTTGTATATTTCCTTTTTATTCTTGGGATACATTCGATCCCTTTGGTGGGGTTGATTTTTTTTCTTGCATTAAGATTTAGATGAAATGTGAGAGTAATTCACTAGGGTTAATGTTGTCAAAGGTTTATTTTTGTTTCTTCTCAAAGTATAATTTGCACCCTTATGGTATTAATTATAACCATGAACATCATATATTTTCCTCAAGCTCATATTATTCTTATCCAAGAATATTATGTATTTTTAACATGAAGGAATGCCTAGAACTTTGTATCTAGTTTTACCTTGAATTTTTACATTGCATCTATCTAACACAAGTTTGGTTGGTATATTAGTGCTTCCCCATTTATAGACAACTGAAATGAACTCAAAGGAATTCAATTTTTAAAGAGTACAAGAAAGAGATAACTTTATCTAATATTTAATATATCAATCACAAGAGTCTAAGGCTTATTTACTCTAGTCTTATGGAATTTTTTTCCAAATTGCATCAAGATAATTTTTCAAAATTTAAAATCTTCTTATTTATAAGTTTCCATTTTCTTAGGTTCTTTCATATACTATATTCCCATGATAGGTATATTCTAACCACATTCAAATAGAAATTCACATGAATAACTAATGGTTTCTTGCTACCAACCTTGAAAGTTTTCTCTACTTTTTCTTATTGAGTACTTTTCTTGCCACGTGTCACTAAGATGGTTTAATGTTGATGTCAAATTTTGAATCTTAGATAACCATACAAAATCCTCATTTTTTTGTCAAAGAATAGGCGTGCATGTATGGTGTTCCCTAGTTCTTGATTGAACATGTTTTAGAGTTCCCCTTTGGTTTTTGTGATCTCCTCATTTTGTACCAACATTGAATACTTGGTTAAGCTCAAGATTATTCAAATTAATGCCTAGTTAGTGTAGTAGGTCCTAGGTTGGAGATCAACCTAGGTTCTGATAACAAATGTCACAACCCAATTTAACTTGTGATTAATTCAAAATTTTAGGAATTTCTCAATTTTTTGATAAGTGTCTTCATAACACTCATTGAGGTTACAACTAATGTTATTTTGTTTGATCTTAAGGAAAATGTATCACTCTTGAGTTAAGATTATGCCTAAATAGTGACCAATTTCATGACATGGATATTTCAACTCAATCTTACCTAATGTACATTGTATTTAAGATATAATAATGCATTTAGTAAGACTCTAAGATTAAGATAAATATATTCATAGAAAATAGTTTTTCTTTAATTTCATGTACACATAGGACTATGTGTCTTAAGGAATATCACTTGTTTCATCATTTAAAATAATTATTAACACATTTTTCTTCTCCATCACAAATATATCACAAGTAATCATGTGTTCATGTACATGCATATATCAACATATAATACAAGTATTGTTATGCATAATATTTTATAAATATAATAATAATTCAATAGGATGCATGTTCTCCTTCTTACATAAGGAAAGTAACCATCATTATTAAGTGTTAATCAATAATGTTGCCATGTCTATGTCTAGAGAACCCAAACATATCAATAATGTATTACCTACACATCAATTCATCTAATCACCATAAGGTACATGGTAAACCAAATTAAATATATAATAATATATGTATCATTAAAATTGAGATTGTATAATAAACCACCTATACCACTTGCAATTTTATCATGTGTTGCATTATGTCAAAGCTACTAAAAGTGGGAGAGAATATCATACTTTTTTTAATAACCATAGAACTTACACAACTCTCCCATGCACCACCAATACTAGGCAAGACCTTACCCTTCACATATGGGTTATACAAGAGAGTCATGTGAGAAAAATGAAGGCAACTAGTGTAATTATACATGACATAATTAACCATGTGGAAAGATTCCATAACACAACTAACATTAATCCATGACCATGTGTCTAAGATACTATAGATAGGAACACTTCCAACTCATTTTCATGACACTCTAACCCTATAATCCATGAAACAACAATCTATAACCCTAGAGATGACCTACTAATCACAAAAAGAATTGATAGTCATCTTATTGATGAAAATCACCCAACTATATAAATACTAATTAGTGATACCTAGTATAAATTAAATATAGTTAAGGATAAGAGGGAAGGACACATAGGGTGTGTCTAGTCTATGATATTTCCAATATAATTATCTCATTTATCTACAAATAACTCATCACTTGAGTTGAAGTATACAACTTATCCTAATTATATATGATCAACGTTAACTTACATGTGGCACATATAGATTTAATATGATAATATTATGGCATCATCATCAAATATAAATATGACACATCTATGCATCTTGGATTTTACAAGTGAGACACTCAACCTAAGAAAACCCCGAGAGAGTGAAACACTTTCTACCTATTCAAGATCTAAAGAAGTGAGAAAATATATCAATTAAATTACATGATCAAATGAGACACTATAATCACTAAATCCATTATGGAGTGAGACACTATAATCATAAGATGTATAAAATAGTGAGACACTTTGTTTAAGGAATACATTCAAGAGAGAGACGCTTTATTCATATCCTACATTCTCTTGAGAGAAGTATTTTCTTTTAACTGTTAATTGAGATCCTATAAAAGTTGGACATTATTTTCTAGATCATTGTAGGGAAACTCTTGTAAGAAGGTAAGAAACTTGGCTCAACTTTGCATGTCAAATTCAATGCTCCTCAATGTATTCTAAGAGACAACCAATGATAACCTCATAGTACAATGTAACGGGATTTGCATTAGACAAATTCCCTTGTGAACATGCTTTTCTATAGAAGTTGTATTCATTTAGGATGAGTAGTGGAGACTATGTTACTGATAAGTTAAATGAGTTAAACATTGTAGTGATCTAGTTCGAATCTATGTTTTAAGATGGATGAGGAGGAAAATGTATTACCTTGTTAGTTTCATCGATCAAATCTTTATTTTATTGTATAGTGCTTGGCATTTGTTGGTATAATGCGTTAGTATCCTATGATGCATGTAAAATGGAAGTGAATAAAGTGTTGTATGAGCATGTTTATGAGATTTTTTGTATTTGAGAGGGCATAGGATGACCATCTAAGATTTCAATAGGAGTTGGAATGCTTGTTTAAGAGGATCTTTCAATGGTGTGAAGGTAATTTATTCTTGTTGGTGTTGTGATATAAGAGTTTGGTTGCATGGAGAAGTCCACTATTTTTATTGTTGTTTTTTATTGGCTCACACATTGTATGGTTACCACCATGATAAGATTTAGGTCAAGTGAGGGAAGAAGGGTTCCTATAGTTGAAGAGATTAAGCACTATTAACTTTTTTTACTACAATAACTAACATAGATAAGTCTAAAAAGGAATGAACATTTGAAGTGTGACTTTCTCTTGGATAATTGGCATATAATTTTTCATAAAAATAGTATGGATATGGTTATTAGGATTCATATTGAATTTTTTAACTAGGGCATGCAACATAACTATTCTAATGCCTTCAAATCTTAAATCTATATTAGGGTTTAAATTTTAAATTTTCACCATTTTAATCTACTATTACCTGGTTTACATTTTCACCATTTTAATTTGCTAAATTAGGGTTTACATTTTCAAGTTGAATTTAAATGTGCTTGAATAAAGCTCAAGACCATGAAAATGGTGACGGGTTGTGCTTACCTTATCTCGAACACATCTTTGCTCACACTCCTTTGCACGAACACACCTTCACTCGCAGCAATGGTGGCTGCTCTTGTAGTGCCCCTCACCCTGTCATCGGTCTAATTGATAGTTGCTTATTAGATTTTGACATTTTGACAGTATCTTGGGTCATTTGATGATGGATCACTTGTTGTCTTGTTAATTCATTATGGAACTAATCATTATGGTATTAGTTGTGCTATTAGATCTTGTTATTTCATGCTTTACAATTGATAAGTAAACTAGATATTTCGGATGTTTTGATTGCTATATTTGATGTTGGGACATTGATTGTTTTATGTGGTTGATAAGTAATCCAAAATCTTGTTTAAATGTAGTGCTTTGTTTATACAAGAATGTGAATGGGACAGTGTCATATTACTCGCTCTCGAGTACCCTACCCCACTGCGATTTCCATTCACTAGATGACTGCATGTGGATATATATCTTGTTATGCTTAACCGTGTATTTGCTGCAGGATGCAGGTACTAGGCATCGACTCCACCTGATTTACCAGGTTTGAGCGTGCCTTCACCAATGGAATAGTTGTTTGGAGTTACATGAGGTCCCATGCCCTAAACCATCTCTGCGATGAGGATGAGCGTCACGTCTAGTTACCCTGCTAGTTGAGGTTGGTTGGGATGTGAGTTCACATTATGTTCCAATTAGTGGTCAGTTGGTCAAGTCGTGTGATTAATTGATTAGGTTGGCATTTAATTGATTGGCTTGATGCCTTGGTTAGTATGGGTATTAGAAAGTAATATTAATTATATATATATAATGTTAATTTAATGATAATATTAATAATAATGGGTAAAAATTTTCTAACCGTGCTTTGAATTAATTAAGTCAAATTATTTTGTCATGGACTTAATAAAATTGAAGTTAGTTATGGGACGTGAAAGTTAGTTTTCCTGTGAATTGGTTACCAAATAATTCTTTTTAAGAAGGGGGTTTGTTAATAAATGGAGGGAGGAAAATTAATTGCAGAATTGGAGAGGAGAAAATTTGCGGGTTTGGGGCAGAGAAGAGGTGACCTCTTGGATTGAGGAGCAATTCTAGCCTTCTATCAGACAATCATGGGAATCCAGGTTCCACTAATTCTACAAAACTCTTTCTCTGATCCTTGAATCTGTCTGTGACGAAAATAGATAAGTCATTTTCCCCGTTACACGTTTTGATGATTAATTCCATTTCATATTTTTGTTTTTCCTTCTTCGTTGCATAGTTTTCCTGTGTCTATTGATCTAATTTGATTTCCTTCGACTTTGCAAAGAACTCTTTTGTCTAGGTGTAATCTGCCTCCTCTATGACTAGTGTATGCAATCTTATGGCAGTAAATCCAACTATACCAGGGATCATTTCAATTCCTCCATCTTTCATCAATCCCCTGGCCAATAAAAAAAACCTCTCCACTCCTACCATTTCTACATAGATGTTTGAGAGAAGACCAGAAGTAGTGTGGCATTCTAGGATCCAAGCTAGAACGGTGTCGCCGTAATACTTCAAAGCCTATAATCATATGTGGTATCCAACCACAAAGAAGACGCATCCATACAACCAGCATAGATTTTACAGGTATCTCAATGACACTGGTAAGGTATTCAAAATTATTCACTGATACGACAAAATAAAACCCTAGTGAAAATGAAAATGATTAGTGAATAGCAAGATGAAAAGGACACGGTAAAACTTCATAAACTCTTTTTCCGGAATTGAAGGCGATTCATGCTGGAGGTCTCTAGGCTAATAATACCTGCCATTAACCTTAGAATCTAGGCTAGATCCTTAGAAATCTACCGTATACAAAGGTTTAGATATCAAAATAGGAAAGTCGTAATCAATTAAGTACCTTTATTTCAACCTACCAACGCATAAAAGTCCACCTTTATTTATTTGAAACTCGTCTGCCATTTATCATTAAACTGGAGAAATAATTTGCAGAAGACATTATTTACAACTTGTAAATTTGAACTATTATTGGTGTCTGGCACCAGTGATCTACAGGCACCAATAAAACTATCCTTTCATCCAACATCGACTTGATTGGCAAAGTTAGGGGGGTCCTTTTGATAATCAACAACTATGTACACATAATGCTCAGCCAGGAATTGGACGATTCTTGTTTTGCCCTTTTCATTCAGCTCACTTTAAGATGTTTATTTTTGCAATTGGTTATGCTGGCGAGAGGTCTATAACTATAGTATAAATACTTTTATAAAAGTATTGTAAATTGACAAAATAATTATATTGAGAACTTACCATGCCTCACGGATCTCACAATTTATATTCTCACGAATTTTATGGGACGATTGTCATATTATTTTCTGATGGTTAACATTTTATAACCAGCAACTAAACGCTGCACTCTCTCTAGAATCTATTTTCACATCACTCATAAACTACTTTTAATCTCTTTATAGAGATGTCTGAGCACACTTAAATCAGTTTGGCAATGTTTTAAAACAACCCTCACCACCCAGCGCAGCCAAGGAGATCGGCTATGTGCACACAACAATCAACTGTATGTTATATTGTGGTAATAGATACAAAAGGAGAATAATACTATGGATATTTCTGTCAGAGATAAACTTTTAGCGCATTAGTCACACATAGCGCTGTAGACACACCTTTTATGTTGAGAAATCTGCACAGCAGTAGGAGGTTTTAACAAGACGCTGGATACTTAAAAGAATGCCTTGGAAACCATTAGATTTAATTATCAAACCTATTGTTTTCGTCTTCTGTGACCCTTGCCATTAGAAAGATATATTAATAGAAAGCGAAAACTGTAAGTGGATGCCGTCAATTTTATCAATGTTCAAGTTTGAGGTACATTGCTGGAAGTCGTTAACCTAAACCAATATCATCCATTTCAATGGTCAAACAGCCAATAACAATCTTACACCTCAGTCACAGCAAAAGCTGTATTTAATTATCCCACTTAAAACCTAAGGTTAGTACACGTAACAGTTGACAAAGGTAATGTATTTTCATTATCCCTTAGTCCTTCGTAAATACAATGATTAATTTTAGAAGTTGAACTATCATGTCATTTGGGTAATAGGATTATATGGCAGTTTTAGTTACTATAGTAGAAAAAAAAAATTATAGTATAGTAATACATCCTTATATTATTGTGGTTTATCCAATTTAAATGAGTGACTATTTAGGGTTTTTAGAGTAATCATTGTATTTTATTTAACCCTCTTTCCGTGAAAACTCGTGGCTTTACCGTATCAATTAATAGACCATGGGTGATAGAAAAACAACTTAAAACCTTTTTATTTGTATTCTGTACTACTCTCAAGTAGATTTACATGCCTTAACATCATGTAGTCAGACTTTAATTAGAATTAACCATGACCTATTTCTATAGTTTAGTTATGTAAATTAATTAGATTAGAATTATGGTTTTTATAAAATTAGTTTAATATTAATCTTTCTTGGTAATTGACTTTACTTTCGGGGATGAAATATATATTAATTGATGCTAGAATTAGGTTGATTTCGTAAATAAAATTTAAATTAATTCTTGAGAAAATCAAGCCTATTTATAAAGGTATTTGAATAAAGTGGATTTATTTATTCATTAATAGAATTATTCTCTCTTAAATTAAAATTATGGAGCAATTAGAATATGGAATTAAACCTAGATGAGGTTCTTGGAAATTATTAAATTAGTTACAAAAGGATTTTTGTTGTTAATAAATGTATTTTAGTTAATCTTAATTATTTAGATAAATTTATAATAAAGATTCTAGTAAATTCAATTATTAGGATAAGGAGATGTAATAGGATTGAGGTGGTATTTGTTTAAAAATAGTTATTTATTCGAAGGGTTCAAGTAAGAACAATTAGTCGATTCATTGTAATGACATGATTAACCTGAGTTTAACTTGTTTAAGTAATTAATGTTGGGCATTGTAATTGATTTTTGACTTAGAAAAGATGAGTGTGTTCATGTGGATGTAGTGATAACCATTTAGTCATACTCGTCTTGTTTTGAGCCTCAATATGAGTCATGGAATGGAGAGACCTATGAGTCCTAAAGGGCCAGAAGACATGCGTTGCTTTGGACAATGATTTAAGAGTTGCCTTATGAGTATGTTTGGTGTATAAGTGGGATACCACCTTGCCGCGATCATATGTATCTGTAGGAGGATGTTATCTGTCTTGCTTGATGGTTAAGGCTTAATAGGTGTAGCAAGGAGAGTGGCTTTCAATGTGGGGCTAGCACCCAAAGTGGTCGCAGGGTAACCCATTGAAAGTGGATAAATCAAGTGATAACCTAAAATGAACTAGGGGGTTAAGGGTAGATTTCACATTAAACAAGATAAATGGATTCCTCTCCCATGGCCTATAGTGCTCGTTCAGACTAAGGATGGGTAGAGAAGGCCTGGTCGGCAAGATTGACTTCCTTGTCCTCATGAAAGGAAGGTCGATTCCGCATGTGTCACCCTATGGGGCCGGAGTCTAGTGAGAGACTGCCAGGGTAACCATAGATGGGGGCCGGAGTCTAGTGAGAGACTGCCAGGGTAACCCATGCTAGGACCGTGCAATGACACTCTCCCTACTACAACCTAGCATTCCTTGTATGGTTTCTCCATTTATGTTATGTGATGCCTCTGGAAGTCGTGTTGTGTTATGGTCATGTGATGTATTGAAGTTGGTCATCCTTCATTCATGATAGTCTTTGTCTACCTGACTGTTGTAGGTCGTTGGGACCTCATGTTAACTCCTAGCTCAGGGGGTGGACCTTAGGGTTCCACATGGTCGGGTGGAAGAGCTATCATATCCATTGGTTATTCCTTGTCAGAGTTCATGCGCAGAAAAGGATTATCTCAGTTTCAGACAATTGTACTTGTACCAATTGAGGAAGATATTTGTGTACCTGACTTGTGTACCAGGTCCTTCTTGATATATGTAATTTGATGTAGACAAGAGATGTCAATGATGTAATGATGTAACTATGTGTAAGGAAAAACATTGCAGTTGTGTATTTGATCATGAAGATTATATTTTTGATGACATACAATGAATTTGAATATGTTACTTAATCATGCATTGGTTTTTGATCAGATACTGATATGTGTTATTATGTTAGTTAATGTGTAAGTAATGCATCCTTGAATTCTTAAGAGAACATGTTGCAAGTGTAACGGAGTAATTAGTTAACATTGTTTGTTATCTTATTAAAAAAAATAAAAAAATAAAAAAATAAAAAAATTATGTTTTCCCATAGCATAAATGTATTTTCTCTAAGGTATTCAGGGCGGGGCATTATAGCTCTCCGCTAACAGGCTAGAATGCTCCGCTAAAATTAGTTCATTAAAATGAACCGAAAAAATAGAGTTGTCAGTTCATATAGCTATAAACAAACATTAAAATAATACCTTTGAGTGAAGGTAATCTTTGCTTGAAGGTATTAGTTTAATCTTGTTTTAAATTAACGAGAACCTTCGATCGAAGATTTTTGCACAATGACCTTTGATCGAAGTACCTTCGTTTGAAGAAATATTTTTAAATGAAGGTATTTGAAGAAATATGTGCCACTCCCTCCCAAATTTTTTATGTCCCAAGTTTGGGGCTAAGTATTGTGATATTACCCTCTATGTATACAAAAATACTTTGATGTTCACTTTGCCTAAAGTGTATGTACAAAAATAGGGGGCAGGTTGAAAGTTAACTTTGGCATTCATTGTGTGTGTACATGTGTGCTTGAAATAACTTTGGCATTCACTGTGTGTGTGTTTGAATGAACATTATATTTCACTCTGTGTGTGTGTGTGTGTGTGTGTGTGTGTGTGTGTGTGTGTGTGTGTGTTTGAATGAACATTGGCTTTCATTGTGTGTGGTAGGGGATGAGTTTGAAAGTTAGCTTTGGCATTCATTGTGTGTGAATGAACTTTGACATTCACTCTATGTGTGTACAAAAATACTTTAACATTCACTTTGTGTGAAGTGTATGTGTGTGTGTGATTGAATGAACATTGGCTTTCATTATGTGTGTATGAGTAGGTTTGAAAGTTAGCTATTGGCATTCACTCTGTGCACACATGTGTGTGTGTGTGTGTTTGAATGAACTTTGGCATTCGTTGTGTGTTTGTTTTTTGTAAAAAATACTTTGATGTTAACTTTGTGTGAAGTGTATGCACAAAAATACTTTCAAACTTCAATAATATTCACTTTGTGTGTACACGTATGTGTGTTTGAATGAACTTTGGCTTTGATTATGTGTGTCTAGGTTTGAAAGTTGACTTTGGCATTCATTGTGTGTATGTGAGAATGAATTTTGGCATTGATTGTGTGTGCAAAAATACTTTCACATTCACCTCATGTGAATTATATGTACAAAAATTATTTCAAACTTTCATGATGTTCACTTTGTGTATTTGAATGAAATTTTTCTTTCACTATGTGTGTGTGGGTTTGAAAGTTAACTTTGGCATTCACTATGTGTGTAAACTGTGTGTGTGTGTGCGCGCGCATGTGTGTGAGTGAAAAGTTAATTTTGGCATTCACTTTTTTTGAAGTACATGTGTGTGTGTGTTTGAACTAACTTTGGTAGGAAATGTGTGTTTGAAAGTACTCGACATTAATTTTTTCATTAATTTTTTTGTGTATGAATGTACTTCAACTATCACTTTATGTGGAGTGTGTTTGTGTATGCTTAAAAGTTCATTTTGTGTGGAGTTTGTTTGTGTGTGTATAAAAATAGTTTGACTTTCACTTTGTGTGAAGTATGTTTGTGTATGTATAAAAATACTTTGGTGTTCACTTTGTGTGGAGTGTGTTTGTGTATGAATGAATTTTGACATTCACTTTCTATGGAGTGTGTGTGTATATATCTAACTTTGGCATTCACTTTGTGTCAAGTGTATGTGTGTGTTTGATTGACCTTTGATGTTGTTGTTGTGTGTGTATGTTTGAAAAAACCTTGACATTCAATTCTATGTGTATGAGAATATACTTCAACTATCACTTTGTGTGGAGTTTATGTACAAAAAATATTGATGTTCACTTTGTTGGAGTGTATGTACAAAAATTTTGGCGTTCACTTTATGTGGATTGTGTCTATGCATGATTGAACTTTTCCATTCACTTTGTCTCATGTTTTTGTGTTTGTTTGAGTGGAATTTTTGTCATGTCTATGTGTGTTTGAAAGAATTTTTACATTCTTGTGTGTGTGTGTCTTTGAGTGAACTTTGGAATTTTGTGTGTGTGTTTGAGTGAATTTTGGCATTCTTGTGTGTTTGAAATAACTTTGACATTTAATTATTTGTATGAATATACTTCAACTCACTTTAAATCAAGATGCAACAATGATTATACTTATGACAGTGCTCAGATAAATGGCCATCCTACATGTTTGAGCCTTGTGTATAGGAAGGTTAAAAAGATAATGCTTAATCTTTTTAGGACTAATTCCATGAATTATTTGTTTTTATGGTGGATTATACTCGTAGCTCAAGACTTCAAGTTTTATGTGATTTGCATGTTTCTTTTATTCTCTAGTCTCTGATAAGAGACAAGAGTTGCTATTACTTCATTCTACTTGTGTCAACATACTTTTCTTAGAGGTTTCAAAACATAGACACAAACTACTACAATCAATTCAAGCCCTAAATGCTCAAATTTTCTTTTGCAAACACAATGCTTTGCCTAAATCTAGTGAGTTATAAGATGTGTTCACATATAATGACCTATCATCTAGCTAACATGCTAACTTATAAACCTTAACATACCAACTAACATGCTAACAAATTAAGGGTTTCTTTGTAAAACCATTGCCCAAAATAATTTCAAGGATTTGTTGTCTCATAAACCTCAACAGGCCAGCTAACATGCTTTTTTACGTCCTCATTCATGTCTTCCCAATTAGTCCTAATAGAAAAGCAAAGAAATAGATACAAATTTATACAAATCCAGTAGAGTAATGACAATAGATACAAGATATACCCTAGGAAAACCCTCAAAGGGGAAAACTAAAAAACCCAGCAACAAAGCACACTCAATGTATTATTCTTCAACAAATAGTTATAATACATTTGCAGTCTCAATGATTTAATGGAGATTGGCACTTTGAATCCTAGGGTAATTCTAGTTGCATGTACCTACAATGGAAAATTCACTAACATCTCCATACCTTCATTTTTATCATGTTCAAAATTATTGAAATAATACTATAAAGAATATTTAGCATCTTATGTTTATGTATGAATCTTGTATTTTTATTCTTACCTTTTGTTTTAGAGATGATATATATTCGAGAAAGTTTAGACAATCAAGTGGAGAATGAAAATAATTAGTGTATTAGCAGTCTTTCCAAAGATGATGCTTAATAACAAACATTATTTTTGAATTCAAGGTCGTGGAAGCCAAGGAGATACAAAATAACTATATATATAGTAACTCCAAATATGTATTGTGCACTAAATAAACTAGGTAAATGTATAATTCAATGACACATGTCAACATGTTCCATAAATCAATTTCATCTAAAGGACATCAAAAGTCAACATCATCAATAAGAATATGTAGAAAACTTTGTTAAATGGATGAAATCACACCAAATCATTTTAAACAATTCACATCAAGGAATGACATGAATGGATCAATGCCATTTAGAGTGAAAGACCAAAATAATCAATCTATATACTAACTTATTTGGAAAACATTTGAATAACAATGCTCTTGCACAACTATTTAGAATGACAACATGATTAAGAATGAAAAATATATGAATCATTTTCACATTATACTTTCCATAGATGAAACAAAGATTCTTTGTACGATCTGGTTTGAGTGAATCAAGGACTTATATCATTAATTTGATATTGATATCAATTATCTGATGCTTCCTTTGGGGAAAATAAATACCGACATGAATTCTTTTTACAAAAGTTTTTGTTTCCAATGAATGGGTGATAGACACATAGCTCAAATTTACAAGAGATCGATACATGCAAATCTTAAAAAATAGTCCAGAAAAAGCCTAAATAAATACAACCTACAAGTTGTAAAAGCCTAAGCTATATACAACCAACCTATAATACAATGTCCTTACATTGAAGAACATTTCTTTATGAACTGGAATTGCTTTTAATATTGGTAATTCTGAAAGCATTTAATAGATCAAAATGGTTTTTTCTTCAGGGTGCACCTATTAATTATTTGAGTAGATAAAATGAGAAATAACAATAAGAGCAGCTCCAATTCTTGATCCATCTTTGCATAACTATGGCAACATGTTGAATTGTCTCCTCTTCAAGGAGCTAAACAACAACTACTTGCAAATACCACCTAAATTTTGGGTCGTGACCGTAAAGAGCCCCATCCATGGCAATAACTATCCTCTTCATCTTATTTGTTGTCCCACTTTTCATCCTACTACATGTTTAAGCCTGGAGCTCTATCTTTACCAATCTTCTTAAGTATTCCAACAATGCCACTTGTTGCCAAATGAGATAATCTCTGAGTGACTAAATCACACACTTCCACAGTCAACTTCCATACTTTTATGGGATATTGGAAAATTTTAATTACATTCTATATTATTCTATCAAAATTAAACTAATCTAGGAAAAAATCATCATAGAATAACAGACACCTTGAAATGATCTTAAATATATATGCTATAGAACCACAACTATTAGAAAGAAATACATAATGTACCACTAAAATGTCTTTCATAACACTAGAAACTTCTTGCATAGTTGAGATATATGAAGTCCTGTAATTTAAGGAAACTTTCCATTAGAATTTGTCTAGATACTAGGAGAAAAAGATTAACATGTTGTGGTAAAGATATGGGAAAAGAAACCAATAGTAGAAAACCCAATAGGTTTGCTAAAAAAGGGACCTACTTAGTTCAGAACGTTGAAATCATCTTCCCAATTCCTATGTCCCAAAGCCTGATGTTCCTATCATACCCTACACTCAAAAACCTCAAACCAACATTGCTAAAGGATATATCTATAAATGCCTTGGAATGGCCCATGTATGTCCTCATGCATTTGTCACTGTTAAAAAACATCCCAAATCGTGATCTTGGTGTCCATGCTAGCAGAAAGCAAGGGATTTGCTAGAATTTTTAAAATATAAAGGACCATCAAATTACATCTCTTAATACATTTTCTAATATTTTAATCAATGCTCCAATGCCCACACCCAATGACTAACATGAATATGAGTCATAAACACATAATTCCACTAAATAGAATGTAAATGCACTACTTGTTGATGGCAATGTTAGAGATGTTTTAAAAATGTATGTAGTCCATTTATCAATATCAGATGTTAGAGAATGTTTTAAAATTGTATGCAGTCCATTTATCTCAATATTAGATGTAATTTGCAACTAAATGGACATTAACAATGAATTGAAGCAATGTTGTTAATTTCACTTGTGTATGACAAAATTCATTCATGTGGGCGAAGAGCATGCCCTTTCCAATTTAGGCGTACAAGAGCATGTCTATGTCCATGGCTATACATCATTGTAGATGCATTTCTTTTTAAACAAGAGATATTAATGTTAAATTCTAATTAATTAATTATTTGAATAGAAATCTTGCTCTAGATAGTTGAGTATGCAATGTGAGTAGGAAATGTAGATAAGGTTCATGTCCTTCATGGTGCAGAGTTCAAGTTGCATGCCAAATGTTTGGTCCTCCATGGATATGTCCAGTACTAGGTTGTATAACAATGTGCTCAGTAATGTCACAATCAATAGCTTCTTAGTGAAATATAATTCCAATACACGCTCCATTATCATGTGGACAAGGGTAATGGTATACAAATACATGCAAACTATACAACTGTAAATCACTCAATCCTCAAAGACCAAAAGAATCTTGTCTAAGCAAAACACTTCCCCTTCCTCTTTTATAAATATTCAAATATTCAGCAAATGGAATCCTAGCGACAACCTAGTCTACATAGTTCAGAATTGCAGATTCATGTGGACATTATTAACTATCATATAGTTAGCCACATAGATAAAGAGATCTTCTCTCTCTCCAAAATGCATTACCAATATCTCTTTTTTATAAGAATTAGAAGTAAAAATGTTTATTAATCAAAATCTCTTAAAATAGCTTCTTAAGAGAAACAAAAAAATATTTATCTCCTTTTATGAGATTTTCTTAAAATACCGCCATGAAACATTTGTCATAAAGCACATGTATAGTTGTCATATAAAACAAATAAGCATTAATGAGATTCTTTACTAAAATTAGCTCCATCAATCCCTTATTTGTTTTATAAAAGAAAATTGTCAGAAATTCTATTAATTTCTTGTTAACTCTTCATAAATAGTTGTCAAATTTAATATTCCAAGTGTCAACAAAACACATATATAATTGTCAATGGTCATATAAAACAAATAAGCATTAATGAGATTCTTTACTAAAATTAGCTCCACCAATCACTTATTTGTTTTATAAAAGAAAATTCTTGTAACTCCCTATTTTCTTTTGAATAAAAGAAATCGCTCAAAGGCAATGACTCACGAAAACGAAGTCTGTAAATATGCTCAATAAACCATCAGCAGCATTCGGTCTTCTGTGACTGAACACACAGAGAGAGTGGCCAAGCTTCAATACCAAAAGCAGCTTCTAATCTGTAAGGTACAAAACAAAACTACTCAGTCTCTTTACTTCATTTTACGGAATTCTTTTTCTTTTTTGTTTGACTGCTTTAAGATTCTTTCCATATGTTGAAGTTGTATATGGCACTATAGACGGCATCAGGTTTGGGCTTTCACGAAGCATTGAACTATCATTTGCAGTTAATCTTTGAAATTTTCATTGTCCTTTTAGTCTCCTTCTATTCTCTCCTGAATATTAGACTTACTGTTTCACAGTTGATATCTTTTCATATCCCCGTTAGTTATTTTTTAGAGTTGGATTATGCTTGTTCAAACCCTTTTTTGATTTCTAGCATAGTTATCTTGTCAAAGGGTACTGAGTTTAAGTTAGCTCTTCTAGATCTTCGCCAAAACTTCAATTTGCTGGAAGACTTCAATTTCTTTTATACATTTTCCTGAGCACTTTCACCATAGCAACAAAACCCCCATTTATATATATATATACATAGCTCACCATAGCAACAAAACACCCATTTATATATATACATATTTCAAAAGCAACCCCCTGAATCAAAAATTAAAATTAACAAAAAAAAAAAAAAAAAATTTAAGCATAGCGAGCTCCATGTGAGCACCCAGATGCCATGCAGCCCCATTAAGTTCTAACAATGTCCATAATTTGTGTTCCTCGTACATTTCACCATGGCCCAGTTTCAGGGCACTAGAAAATAAAGACAGTTATTACAGCGGCTTTAAAATCTGTAAACGGGGAAATTATTTTGCGCAATGGTGCTGTCTGAGCATCAGAGAGGAATATGAATTTGATTTGTATAGAATCGGGGCGGGTAGTAACGGCGTTAGGGCCTCCAGATTTGCCTCTAATTTTGGCGCTAGGGTTGCAATTTGCACTTGCCCTTTTCTCCTTCCTCTTTTTAAGGCGCCTCAACATTACCAGTTAATATTTTTTTTATTAGGCCGATAGGCGTTTCACAGCTCCTCATTTTGCTCCGATAGGCTTGTGTATGATTTCCTAAATTTTATAGTGTTTGTTTGCAGGTAAGATTTAGCAACATGTATACTGCTCGGCGCAAAATTCAAAAGGAAAAGGGTGAAGAGCCTACAGACTTCGAGGAGTCTGTGGCTCAGGTCAGAATCAATCTTGTTATGCATATCTTATCTTTTGATGCTATATGTATTAGTTTTTATTCAGGTGGTTATAACTACCCTCTGCTCTATACTGTAGGCCCTATTTAATATGGAGAACACCAATCAGGAGCTCAAGAGTGAGCTCAAAGGTTTGTATATTAACTCTGCCAAGTAAGTTGTTTTCCTATCAGCAGTTGAATTCCCATATGATATTTGTGACTTGTGATGCCTTAAATCTTTACTGCCCTCCAAAACTCACACCCTTGAATGTTTATTAGCTATTTCACAAGGTTTGTGTTTGTATTTGTGTAAAGGAAAAATTCAGAACAAACTTGTTAGAGTGATGAAATTATAAAATCTTTAAAAAAATTAAATTTATCATAAAACTTAATAATACATTATAAACTATTAAAAATGTTAATATTATTAATAATAATTATACATTATATTTAAAACTTAACATCTTAATCAATACAAAATAAACAAATTTATTAATAATAATGGCTTAGATTGCCCTGTGGCAAAGCAAATAACTATTCATTGCAGCTTATATATCATTTCAGGTTCTGATTGACTCCATTGCTGCTGAAGCCCACGCTGAAACTTGCCCTTGCTGTTATGGATAAATAGACTAGTGTTGATAAACTTCACCCCATTCACAACATTTACCCACTGTCCCATGCACAGCAATGGCCACACAACAGAACAAATTTGAAGGAGACCAATTCATAGTGCGCATGGATGAAAAATAAAAACCCTTAATTCATATGGCTGAATATGGAGGCGAATTTAAACAATTTTTTGTGTTTGTGTTTACATTTGCCAGATTTCAAATTTCACTGATGAAAATTGGCAAACCCTATGACATAGCTTTTTAGCATGTCTTGTAGTTTTACTTAGATGATTTCATCTACTAGAATAATCTTGAAGCAGAGTTGAAGTCGTCTTAGATTCTGATTGTCAGTTTCAACATCTTTTGATCTTGTACAGGCAAGTTGATATATCTGGCAACCGTAAGGCAATTGCCATTCATGTTCCATACCGCTTGAGGAAGGCTTTCCGAAAGATTCATGTGAGGCTCGTGCGAGAGCTGGAAAAGAAGTTCAGTGGAAAGGTTAACAACTTAACAAGTCCTGTGTGTTTTCTTTCTCACATATGTTTCTTCTTGCTTCCTATTATTATTTTGCAGTAATAATGTGGAAACCAATTCTTGCTGAAAAACAGGATGTTGTTATGATTGCCACAAGGAGAATATTGAGGCCACCAAAGAAAGGTTCAGCTGCAGTCAGACCCCGTAGTCGAACATTGACTGCTGTCCATGAGGCCACCTTGGAAGATGTTGTCTATCCTGCAGAGATTGTTGGGAAGCGAGTAAGATACCGTGTTGATGGCTCCAAGATAATGAAGGTAAGGCTGTTGGTGATAAGGAAACCTGTATATCTAGTTCTTTGGACCTAATCCAGGCTATATCTGTGTATCTTGTCTGACTAACTGTGCAATTGCCCATTTCAGGTTTATTTGGATCCTAAAGAGCGTAATAACACAGAATACAAGTTGGAAACCTTTACTGGGGTTTACAGAAAATTTTGTGGGAAGGATGTTGTTTTTGAGTACCCTTTGTCAGAGGCTAGTTAAATTACACCTTTAAGTCTTCTCCTTGCTGGATGGTGCTTAATTGATGTTCAACTTAGTTTTTTTGAGTAGGGTATGTATCAGAATATTGTGCGTAATACTGGCTTTGAGTTGTGAAATGTAAAGTCAAACTGTGGAATAATTGAAGGTCTCATTGAACTCGGCTTTGAGTTGTGAAATTTAAAGTCAAACTGTGGAATAATTTAAGGTCTCATTGAACTCGGTTTTAGACATATGTAATTGGGTGCTACTTTTTTGCCGGTCTAAGGGATCTTCTACTCAACAAATGAGTTGTTTCCATTTCAAATTCCGTGTCTAATCAAATTTTTTGGGCCCTGATGTTCTTTCACGGTAAAATCCTTGTTATCCAGTTGCTAAAATCATTCTACATCCCTGATTGATTACAATCTATGGGTATGATTGATTGGTTCTGCATAACTTAAAGAGGGATAAATTCTGAAATTAACGTATTTGCAATTTATTGGTGTTATTGTTTGGCTGTCACCCAAACCTAGAGGCTGCAGGGTGCATACGTGTTCTTTGTGGGGAGAGGGCCCTGAAGGCTGGATCTGGCCGTCTCTGATTGTTTCAGAACAGCCCCACATTCTATCAATTATCATCTTAGTTAGCTTGCAAAAATCAAGCCCTTTTCTCTATTTGTTGTTGGAGTGCCAATTGTTCTTGCAGTGTTTGACAGATGGATGGGCGAAGGTCCAACCCTCTCGCAAGCCACCTATCAGTTGAGTGCTCCTTAACATGGCCTTTTGTCAATTGCGTACCTTGACGCCCTTTCCTGTTGGTAGAGTGTAGGGTCCTTGTGTTTAACCCATGGGAGAGAACTTGGTTGATATATTGACGAAGTTGAAGAAGACAATGGACTCTCGTGTTATGCGTATAAATGATCTCACCATTGTCTTGCAGTGTTTTATGGATGGATGGGTGAAGTCCAACTCTTTACTTTCTCAACCCACCTATTGGTTGAGTGCTCCTTAATGAGGCCTTTTGTCAATTGAGCACCTTGACACCCTTTCCTCTTGGTAGAGTGTAGGGTCCATGTGTTATTGTCAATTGAGTACCTTGACATCCTTTCCTGTTGTTTGAGTGTAGGGTCTTTGTGTTTTTGTCAATTGAGTATCTTGACACCCTTTCCTGATGGTAGAGTGTAGGGTCCTCATGTTTAACCTGGGAGAGAACTTGGCTGATATGTTGATGAAGTTGAAGGAAGACATTGGCCTAGGGGAGAGGATCTGGTAGATGAGCATGTTCCAATAGTTGTAATAGTATTTGTGGATGTAATGCCCAATACTTTTAAAAGTTCAGCATTAGTAGTTGTGATTTTAAGGTTGTTAGTGTTGACTATAAGTGCTTATAATTGAATGAAATGTGTTCTTTAGATCTAAAAAGCAACAAATCATGTGATGCCACATCAGCGAACCAACAAAACATGACTTAATACACAACTATTATACCTTAATGCACAACTATCGGTCTACACTTCTTTTTGGGTCTTTTTGGACACCTCAACAAAAAGCATGTTGATGTGGTATCATATTTGATAATGTGGATCTGAAACTTTAGTTATAAGTCAGAGGTCTTGCCAATTTTAAACTGTTGTAAAATTTTGAAGTAAATTTTGAGAGACATGAAGGGTGCTCAACTACGGTGTCCTCTACCTTATACATCTGGTTTTGAGCATGTAAATGATCTCATCAATGATTGTACAAGCCTACTACTGTGACATCATGTTAAAATATTAATCTTTATTTGGTAAAGTTAAAGATTATTATTTATTTTTGTATTTCAGAAATAATTGTATTTATAATATTTTGTCTTATGGAAGAATATTTAGGTGTTAAGTCACCTTCTTATGAGGTTGACGCTTTGCACACACTTACATGAAAGGTGGCATATGGGAGTTATATGTAACTTTTCTTCTCTCACCTCTATTTATGAGGTGTTCTATCTCTCATATTTTTCTATCTCTATCTTTGTATTTTTTTAAGGCTTCTTGCCATCTTTATACATTGGGGGTTATTCTTTGATTTCCCTCCTCCAAAATCTAGTTTCCATTCTTGGATTTTTTTTGGATTTGCTGATGTTTGCTCTTATTTTGGTTTATTTCAAATGATCATATTATTCTTTCAAAGTATTCAAAGTATCAGAGCAAGTTTTACTAATCTTGCATTGAGTTGGATTGTTAAGATTTACCATTGTTTGGTGAGTAGCATTTAGAGGAGTCTTCTATGGGGAACGTTTGGCCCCATCGGCTCCTATCGACCCTATCCATCATAGCGCCTCTACCCTGTCGCTGCCTTTGCTGCGCTGCTTCACTTAAATGCCACCTCCCACCGTGCATCACAATAAAAAAAAACCTTTCTCGTGCTAATTTTTTTTTTTAGTTTCTTGATATGTTAAAATCTCAAAAAAAAAAAAATTATTAAACAAAAAACTTTTAATTTAGCTAAGTCTTCTAATAAAGTTTTCTTTACTAACTTTTAATAAAGTTTTGTTTTATATTTCAAGTTGTATTTGCAAATTTTTAAGTGTTTTTAATTTTTATTTTTTTTGGGGGGGGGGCGCAAATTTGGCTTTTTAGCTTGTCTAATAAGGTCATTTAAAAAAATTAAAAAATTGCATTTTGTTTTAATTTTTTTTTTCATTTTTTGTGCACCTTAATAGGTGATTTTTTCACAAAATTTTGCAAAATGTCTACCTTGATTTTTGAAATCAAATTGAATTTGTTCGTGGAAAACACATTAATTTTATTTTCCCATTTAAACATCTATTCAATGAAGCCCTTGACCTAATAGGCATTTTGATGTCACTTGAACTCTATCTTCAAATTGGGGCATGCATGAAAGCTATAACACGTGAAACTCTACGGAAAAGTTATGATAGTTCTCTCCGTCCTCGTACCCTGGTTTGTCTGCCCTCTACCCTAAAAACTGCTCTTCTGCAGACAAACCAGGCTACAAGGATGGGGATGCAAAGGAGCTGGATTTGAAGGAGGTGAAAAGAATTTTAATGGGTCAAGAAAGGAAGCGAAAGTGTGGTGGTGATGAGTCCGAGAAAAATTGCAGGGGAAGGAAGCAAGAATGTTTAATGCAAGATGATGGCGTGAAGACCAAGACAAACCATTAATGGTCCAAGCAAACCGTCAAAGCAAGCAAACCATCAATGGTCGTCCTTGTACCTTGAAGGCAAGAAACGCCGTCTGAGCCATCGACCATGTACGGAGGTTAACTCGCATAGCACAAAATGCCAACGGTCAGGATTGATTCAATGGTCGTCCTGTACCTGAAAGAGAAGCAAAACCCTACGATCAACGCTACGGACAGTACGGACCTCCACTCACTCCGCAGTGAAACGTCTATCGGCGTATATATATATATATCTGCTGGTTGGTTTGCATTTAAAAATCTGTGTATTTTTCAGCGCATTTTACTTAACTGAAACTCCAATTGGTATAGGATGCTAGGTACCATTGGCTGTGCACAAGAAGCCGGTCAATGCCCTCCCTTTGCTCGTTGATTACACGGTTGCTTCTTGATGCGAAAAATGTGGTTTTTCTGTTAGGTAAGTCTTTTACTAACAGTTCACTATTTTATTTCCAGTACAGCATGATAGTCAGCAACAGAATCAGTCATTTTACGCCTCTTCTATTTTTAATCAGCAGCTAACCACCCTCTCAACAAGATAAAAAGCTTAAGATCCAGAAACTTGTAGTTGCCATAAAACTGCTCTTGCTCCATTTAATTATGAATGACTGTCTAGCTAAAATAGAGATTCATGAAACTTGTAGTTGCCATAAAACCGCTCTTGCTCCATTTAATTATGAATGACTGTTTAGCTAAAATAGAGATTCATGTTATGATAAAAACAATCTGTTAACCGCTTAGAGAGAGATCAGGGGATTGAAAAGATGACATGAAACTTCATGCAGGATGGACCTGCTTAGAAAATTTTGGGAAGGTATTTGTTAGGTATTTCGTTGGCGTTATTGATGCCTCGTCTTCTTTATCTCTACTCCCCTCACTTCAAGTTATTGACGGAGGAGGATACTAGTGAACATTAATGACGTTCCGTCAGCAACCGTCTTTTCTTTCTCACGTGCAACAGCCTATTCTTCTGCAATCATCATTCTTCCTCAACCAATTAAATATGTACATTAAGTAACAGACTCCAACTCACCATTGCAACCATATGACTCTGCGTTTGATTGTATTTGTTGTTATTAAACAGTTAAATTTTATATTTTTATTATTATCAAGATGTAAAATGTATAATTATTATTTTTAAACTGTAAAATTAATAGTAGGTCAGTGCCACCATATCACTATGCCTTCGATTATAATTGTTGTTTTTGAACTGTTAAATTTAATATTTTTTTTATTATGGAGATGTCAAATTTATAATTATTATTTTTAAATTGTAAGATCTATGGGTGTTAATAGTAGATGTGATTTTTTCAGTCTTTGAAGATGTTGTTTCTGGATTTTACTGTGTATACTTTGGATCACAAAAAACATATTATTAATTGGGTATCCACTTTAAATTTCTTTTTATAAAAATATTATTTGGGAAATAGAGTTGACAATATTATTTTGGTAACATTTATTTTTTCCCAATACTTATTGGAAATCTATTTTTCAGTTTTTGGATACAAGCTAAAATTTTTATTTTGCAAAAAGATTATTCAGGAAATGGAACTTGACAAGTGTAATGCTAGCACAACTTGTTAGTATTAGGTTTGGTTTTAGGGAAATTACATATGTTGGTAATTTAGATTACCTTAACCCATTCTAAAGTTTTAGAAATAGGTTAAAATTTTCATTTTGTAGAAAAAATATTTAGAAAATGGACTTGGCAAGTTTTTCCAAATTTCAAAAGTTTGCATTATTATTTATTATTTCTGTGCATTAATAAATCTATTAAAAAATATAATATATTGATTTTTTTTTTATTTGTAATCTATTAAGTTGTAAGATAAATTGTATATTCATATGATTTAATCGAAATATTTATTTGGAAAAATAGGAAATATATATTTTTTTCAAACAATTGTTGACATGTAGAGAGTTGTTAGTTACCATTAAACATTCATTTTAGATTTTCTTTAAGTTCACATTATTATTTATTATTTCTACATATTAATAAATCTATTAATGTTTCCTTTGTTATCATATTTGTATCTTATGTTAAGTGGTGTATATTAATAATGTTATTTCTAACTAAAAAATATTTTTAAATTTATAGTTGATTTATTAGTTAGAATTATATTTCATTTTCTTTAAAAAAAAACTACATTGTAATACTTTAATGAGGTGTTTAATACTATATTTTGTTTTATATTTTTTAATTAGAGATTAAGAAGGTTTATTTGCTTGTCTTGATAATTATAGGGTTAAAATTCTTAGTTAGAGATTATACTTTTAAGAAAGTATATTTGTTTATTAAGCTAAGCTTGTTTTATATTGGTTAGAAACTTTAAATTCACTTTTTACTATGGTGACTCCTTCATAAAAGTTTTCTTACAACTTCAATAATGTTAGATTATTGTGTAGATAAATCATTAAATTAAAAAGGAACTCTTTGGGGAAAAATAGTTTGAGATTTTGGAACTCAAGGCTCTTGGAGCCTTGCTCTACATACTAGTGTTGTCTACTTATGTGCTTTATAGTTCTCCACTGTATATTATGTATATAGTGTTATCTTCCCCAACTCTAAAATTGCACCATCATGTAATTTTTTGTGTTCATACCTTTCCAACAATCGTTTGTTTTACAAGTTGTTGTATACAACATCATTGGCTTTGTGTTATTGGTCTCCTTCTTCTAAGAAAACAATATTGCTTGAAAAAAGCTATCGACGTGCCCACTGCTAGTTATAACATTCTTATCCTCCTTGTGCTTGTGATTTGCCTCTACCATATAATTGCTTGGTT
This sequence comes from Cunninghamia lanceolata, assembly GCA_027924645.1. NCBI lineage: Eukaryota > Viridiplantae > Streptophyta > Pinopsida > Cupressales > Cupressaceae > Cunninghamia > Cunninghamia lanceolata. The sequence goes on from BSBN01000400.1 coordinate 5,472,625, forward strand.
CCTCTTGTGGGTCTTCCTAAACCAGTTTCGTTACAAGTCATAAGAAACTCTTGTCCCATTTTGACACACCACCTCATGGATTACCCATTGACATGTCATTCATAGTCATCAACATCCCTATTCATTCATCTTCTACATGGGTAGTTATGTATTACATTTATTTTTTCATTAAAATCATTTAGTTAATTTTCAAAATTATTGTTTATATAGAGAATAAGTAAGATTCACATAAATATTCACTCAAATTTTTCCATGGTATTAAATTTTTTTATGTATTCTTGTAGTTTTCTTAATCCTCAATAACCTTCTTACTTTATATTAGATTTGTATGCATAAATTGTGGCATTTTATCCCTGATGAGTTAGAACTAAATCTACACCAACAAGATCTTTGCTTGTGTGCCAACACCCATGTGCATGTTGAAATATAAGGGTTTATACATAGTAGAAAACATCATTACAATTAAGGCAAGACTACTGGACTTTTACTATCCCTTGTATTGAGGTGTTTTCTTTTGCAAATAGGTACAATTGCATTATAATACTCTGCCCATTATGTGTTGTATATGTGTTAACATTAAATAGCCCCACAAATATAACAATGGTGAGGAAGAGATTGTTTACAATACCTTACCCATATCCAAAGCTTTGTCAATCCAAAAACATGCTCTGAGGTGAAAGTGTTCTTGTTGAAGCCTTGTAAACCTTCTCTAGCTTGTAATTGCTATCACATAATGTGATTTGCATGCCAACAGTCATATATCAATTTAATTAAAATTAATAGCTTCAACTAGTAACCAGTTGCTAACATTTTAAAGCTATTGGTAAATGTAAAAGATGCATTTCACTCTTAATTTTCCTATAAAACATATGTTGAATTGAATACACATTTTCATTAAATAAAATATACATTTTGATTAAATAATAAAAAGATGGAAACTCATTTTCATAAACTATTCTAGCTAATTTTGACAAGTTAAAAACACTTGTAATAGGCTTGCAAAGTAAAGTATGATTCATCATAATGTGTTAGGTTGTTGAAATATACACTTCAAATTGATGCCTCACTAATTGCACATATAATGGTAAATTCATTTTAGGTTGAAGCAGCAAAAAGCGATGAAACCTTGATCTCTTATAGGAAGGTGATGACACATTTTACTAGCCAAAATTGGTTAGGAAAATAGAGCAAATGAGGGCCCTAGGCAATAGAAGTTCAACTGTTAGAACATAATGTTGTTTGCATCCTCAATCAGTTGTAAATCCCCACTTTTCTAGTAGCTTCTTAATATATTTGTCTACAAAGAAACCAATAATAAAAGCCCAAAGCAAGCAAGATGATGGAAATCAAAGGTACTAAACTCGTTGCAAGGAATTTGTACACCCTATTAGTACTCTTTTGGAAACAGAAGCCATAGGTAATTGGTGCGAGTAATTCAAAAATAAGGAAACAATGTATTGCTATAAAACCATTTAACCAAAATCTGTGTCTGACTATATCTATGAACTCATCTTGGTGAAAGTGACCAAGATACAAAATCTACAAATGATAAAATAGAATAAACATCGGCTCAGTATCATATGAACTTCAACTCCTAGTTCAGAGTTGATTAATACAAATGAAAGAGTACAAGATCAGTGACTAAAAGTGATGTGACTGACTGGTGGATGTATAATTTAGTATATGTGGAATCTTGTTCTATTCATGATTGTTCTCTAAGCTACTCTATCATAACGCTAGAAGTCGGGGGTTTTCATAAGATCCTTTCATGCATTTCTAGAACATATAACCACACCACACAATGCTTTTCTTGAAGTTGGACATCTAATAAGAATTTTGTTTCTTTATTTTATGGTTTGGAATATCTAAAGTTTGGGCATTTAGGTGATAGTTCAAAGCTTTGCTTTTATTTTAAAAAACTTATTGTTCTAATAGAAAGTCTAATGTGCAATTCAAATGTGTTCTCATTATCAAAGTTTTTCTATTTGTTCTAATATAAGGTTTAATGTGCAATGCAAATTTTTTATTCATTTTCAAAGCTTTTTTATTGTTATTTTCAAAAATTTATTGTTATAACATAAGATTTAATGTGCAGTAAAAGACAAATTATCGATTTTCTTTGCAACCAATTTTTTAATTATAAATTCTTTCAATTTTGTTCACTATTATTTTGGTTAGGTTTTTATTTTAATATGTTTTTTCCTATATTATTATTTAACTCTAGAATTCTTGTTGTGCTTATTGATGGCGACCAAGACATAGAAAGAGTCCATAGCTGAGAAATTGTTGGGATAAGGTGCCATTAATCTTGTAAATCCCAATATTGTATTATTTCATTTATTATTTGTAATTTGTAATTACCCATAAGGAGATGTACAAGTTTTACGTCGACAGTGGTAAAAATTATTTACTATTCACGATAACTTTGGAGTTACTCTACTGGTATGTTCCAGAGTTACCGGCGGTAGTTATAGAGTGACATTTACTGTTTGGCAAGTATAAAGCTCATGGTAAATGAGGGTAGGCATTCCCCTTGAATAATCTACCATTTTTGGCATGTATGAAAAATGTCATAATGTTTGGTAAGTGAGTCTATGATAGCTACAAGTTGTCATAAGATTTTGAGATTCTATAATGCATATGACAGATATGTTAGTTGTATATTTGCTATATTTAGCCCCAGGTGCCCATTTTGGGAAGGATGCATGTTGGAGGTATCTATGATGGTTATGACATGCCATAAGATGCTATAATATGCCATTCTTGGACATGGGCACCCAACTTTGAATCGGTCAACTTTTGACACTTGGAGGTTGCTTGTAGGTGCCATTCTGATGCTTACATGTGGGATATTTGGAGGGGAGAGAAGGTGAACGCCTAGGATGAGTTGGAAAACATTTCTATAAGTATTTGCCATGTATTTGTTGTTGCAATACAGATTTTAGGTACTCAGGTGCTGCAGGAATGCTGTCAGATTGAAGACTGAAGGAGAGATTGGTGGTGTTGTTGTATTGTACAATCTTTTGCAGATTAATACAAACATTGGGCCTCTTTCCTTGTGTGGATTTTTTTACCCGCAAGGTTTTTCTCCATGTTAAACACTATGTTATTGTGTCTTGTGTTGAGTTCTTCATGTTTGGCATTTTCTCTGTAGTGGGTTTTATGTTTTGTTACAGTCTCCATTGTTAATGCACACTTAAATATTGTTGAAATTTATCTTAAATCAAATTTCCATTGAAGTAGTGTTGCTTTCATTTCTAACAGAAATCTCTTGCTATAGAAAAGAAGGTAGTCGTCAAGGTTGAAAATAAGGTCCCCAAAAAAGTTGGAGATAAGAAATGTAACAAGAAGCATAATAATAGCAATCGATGCTTTAAGATCTACTTGTATAAAGTTCTGAAGAAAGTGCACCCTGATATTGGTATTTCTAGCAAGGCCTCGAGTGTTATGGATAAATTTATCAATGACATCTTTGATAAAATTGCTAGTGAGTCTGCCAACTTTGCTCACCACAACAAGAGCACATCATCGATATGCAGGAGATTCATACAGCTGTGACTCTCACTCTTCCTTTGGAGCTTGCAAAGCGGGGAGACTATGAAGCTACAAAATTCTTCGGTGCTTGATCTTTTTCTCTTTATTTTGAACTAGGGTTTATAAAATGCTTTAGTGTTGAGGTGTTTAGTTTGTTTAGAGTGTCATAATCCTTCAGTTTTAGCAATTTTGTTTTTGACAATCTAAAGCAACAAATAAGAGGATAAAAAATTGTACTAAAAAAGCAAGATTCATGGTGCTTATTGGTACATTTATGTAACCCCAAATCATAAGTACAATTTATGAAGGAATTTTTGCTTTTGGGTTATTAAATTTTGATGTTTAAATGTTGCATTGGAAGCCAAAATATTTGAATATTGTGTAATATATATTATCCTTTAGGTTGATTTTTTGTGAGAGATTTTGCCAAACAAATATAGAGTAGCCTTTGAATTCTTGCATGGGTTAATATCTTAATTCTCAACCAAGAGGAACATATTGTGAGACTACATAAACAAAGAAATATATATTAGTACTAAGTCAAGAAAATATATTTTAGTATTGAGTTGTCACATATGATCAAGTCAACAATAACTTGTCAGTATTGGTAGAATGGAACAAATAAGCAAACCAGTCACATAAAAGAAAAAATAGAAAATTATTTTCATAAAAAAGGAGAACATTAAATAATAGTTTACTACTATTGGTCATTGACAAGTTTGAATAAGACAACCAATTTGAAGAATGATGTTAGATTAAAGTTTTTGAATGAACATTTTAATGCTTTCGCATTTCAAAATAATGAAAACAAGATTTTTTTTGTAAGAAGTATGAAATTTGAATAGAAAAGAGCAATCATAGGGTTTTTTAGTAATGTTGTTCTTATAGTTTACTAGTACAAGAAGGAGGTATAAATAATAATTCTTCGATTGTGTTGAAATTGGAGGTGGTGCTCTATATAGATCCCCTTTTGTTATAAATGTCATATACTATTAAATTTCTTGATAAAAATATTTTGTTGTTAAATTTGTTTGTGTACACCTAATGATATCGTGTTCCTTGGGGTAGTATGTACTAGCCACAAAAGGTGAAAATTAAATGCATCATGTTTACCCATTTGAACAAAGCCTACTTTTCTATGGTCATGAACTAGTGCATGTATTCTAATCCCTTGATCCAACAATCTTGCTAGTAGAAGTTTTTGTTGTGCAGATAGTCTATTGGGATGATTTGAACTAGTCTTGGGTGTTGGATGAGATATGATATATTGCTCATAAACTCAAATACAAGTTGATATATTCTTTAAAACTTGAAATCTTATGGTTTACAAGAATGAAACCCCATTTAAGAATATGCATATCATGAATCTACAATGCATTTGTGCTCTTGTTGGCTTGCATTCTTTTCATTTGTTAAACTAATCTAAATAATGATATCAAGTTCATCCTTGTCATGTGTCTAGTGTTGTTCCTTATATCTTACTCTCTCATTTTCGATCCATTTATGCTTTCTTTGAAGCTCCTTAATCTTGGGTGGCTATCTTCATAGAGAAATCTTACATGGTATTTGATCCATAATGTGAAGGGGAATCTAGACTACCATTAGCCAAGTGAAGAGAAGGAGAGGTTTCTCATGAATCTTGCCTACATATCAGTTTCCTTTTCCACTGTAATTATGGCTCAAAGTTGAATTGGAGGATGGATCATTGATCACAACCTCTAGGACAAGTGGCAAGGATGACAAGAAGCCTCCACTTTAACTATGATTTGTTGTACTTCAACATCCTCTTATATACAATTTGAAAGAGAAATGAACACATGATAGATGTAACTCTCCTTGTACGAGCATAATAGGAAAGACGAAGGGCACCAAAAAGAGGAGTAGTCTCCAAATAATCCTACTAGCATTGCATGGTGCAACCCAAAATTGTAGAAGCATAAAACTATGAACCAAACAAGAGGTGTCGTGAAGCAGAGAGATAATCCACATTGGTAGGTTGTAGAGGTAAAGAAGGCTATGGGATGGTGGCAATAAATACCTTGCACACATATGTAACTCAAACATAAGAAGGAGACAATAAATAGAGGGCGCCAATACCATTGTAGATAAGAAAGGAAGCACCAAGCAAGACTCCCAACTAAAATAAAGGGGTTCTAATCAATTGAAATCGCCAATTAAGAGGATAGGGGTAGGAAAATGAAGTAACCACAAATAAAAATGGAAAGGTTGAAAAGGAAACAACCACATCCTACTATTGAAAAAGGCCATGAAAATAGGAAGGGAGTATAGGAAGTCTCCTTTCTAATTTTGTCCACTATAGTGATTTTTAGAACATCGGTAAAAGTTATTTCTCTAGTAATATTGTTGCTCTCTAAAGATACAGAATGGAAACCTTCATTAAAATTGATATTTGCCAACCAACTTGGTACACAATTTCCTTCCCTTCTAGACTGCAAAAAGTGAAAATTCATGAACCTTCCAAAAAGAGACCCAGCCTTTGAGAGGTGTTCATGGAGCCTCTAACGAGTTGTATTTCCACCATTCATACCATAAATGATAGTGCTTGAATCTCCTTCCACAATTAGATTGTACTTAAACTTGAATTCCTAGCTTAAGCCAAAGCACTAGTCCTTTAGTTTCCACAATATTATTGATTTTGATTCTAGTGAGGTGAGTGCCAAGGACAACCACTCCTCCTTTGTGATTTTTGATTAGAGATCCACCACCTAAAAGACTTGGATTTTTCTTAATAGCTCCATAAAATTTAATTTGATCCATCCCGTTGTACGGGAGCACCATGGGTTAGGCTCTTTATTTTTTCAAGCTTTAGGGAGAGTTACATCATAACAATTTGTGATATCTAGCCAATTTTTAAGAATAACTAATTTGTTTCTTTGCATGTGTAAGGTGTCAAGACTCGGCACAACAACACACCAAACATGCTTACCAATGCACTGTGCATGACGACATAAGTGGAAGGTTAATTGGGTCACGAGCACAAGGCACAATGATTGACTCAAACATCAAGATCCATAGGATAATTAGGGGTTCCATACCTAGGTACAAGCTCCTAAATCTTGATTTACATGCCAACCTTTAGGCATCTCAAAAGGTAGAGAGCCATGAGTCAAATTGTACTAGCTCGGACTTCAAAGGAGAAATGCAATAAATTTAGGCCTTGAAGGCTGAAACTAATCCAAAATCATTGACCTCAGGGCCTAGAGGAGAATATTTCTCAAACTCATTTCAAAGTCCAAACTCCCAACCATGAGATAGATCAAACTTTGGGCCCAAGATGGAGACTACACCTTGCACTAGCCAGTTGGGCTTCTAGATCGATATCACAATCCTCAGGATACAGATTTTGAGATGCATTTTATGGTCTAAAGAATCTGCTCAACCAAGTCTAGAACTTTGAATTTTAAAATCCTGAAATCCCTTGGCACTTACCTCAAACTTCAGAGTTTGAGAGAAAACATGCACTCAGATTGTTAGAAAAAGTTTTTTTAAGGCAGGGACAAACAACTGACTTTTTCTGGTTAACGAGGCATAACTTTCTTGTTTTATGTTTTATTCGAAAAAATGGTCCGAACCACATCCTCATTGTTACATCCCCAATTTTTGTCTTGCTATACTTTTACTTTTACTTGGACATAAGTAAATTATTATGATGTTTAGATCAATGACAAGGAAAAACATGGATTATATTGAATGCCATTTATGAAAATATTGGAATGATTATGTTATTATTGATTTAATATTTGTATTATGAGATTTGATTTATTATTTGAATTAATTGAATAATGATGCACTGATCATATATTATTTGGTTACAAGTTGAAACATGATTACAGGTTATTAGATGACTCTCGAAGAAGAGAGAGAGAGAGAGAGTATCTTTCCAGGAGAGAAATATAGACCAGGGGTTATGAGTGGTCTATTTACCAAATCGAGTATAAGTGTTTAATAAAAATGTGAACCAATGTGTCATAAGAGGTAAGCCTTGTCTTGTTAGTTTACTTCTGAACCTAATCGACAGGTAGTCGATATAGTTTTCAATCTTTCTAAGTCATCTTAAGTCGTTAATAATGTTAACAACGTCGTTTGAGTTTAATTTGTGACTATTTGTGTTTAACATAAATATTATGACTTTATTGATGTAAAATGATTGTCATATTATTATTAAGTCACTTGACGTGTTATAAATGATTCTTAACATTAAGACGATTTAGTCAAGTTAAGAATACATGAATTATGTCGACGGATTACGATGGGGAGACAAGCTCAACCCAATCACAATATCCGTAATCCTTTGTTTAATAATATTATTTTATTGAATAAACCATATCTATCTAATATATAGGTGATGTTATGAGACTTATATTTGATGTAATCAAATATGTAAATGCCTTAGCATCGTAAGAGGATAATACATCTTAAATGAGTTGAAGGTAGTGATGAAGCCATTGGCTATATAATAGTAAGCCTTCATTAATATAAGAGGTGGGTCGAACCACACATATCTCTTGATCATTAAAGAGATTAGTTTTGTTTTAAAAAGAATGTCGGCCTCATCCTTATGAGGATGAATGTAATACTAACTGCCCAACCGAATGAGCCCTAAGGTAGCCATCTCTAATTGACATGTGTTCATTTGCTAGATAATCGATTTCAGTTTGGGACTTAGTCGTTGATGTATGTTATGGTGCAATTAATATTGCAACTAATTTATAGTTGAGGGATGAATGGGGGGCAACTCTGTATGAGTCATGCCCCAGTTCTATTTATTAAAAATTGACTCACTTGAGCTGCAGAGAAAAAAAGGGAACAAGATCAGAATGCAGAGAGAGAATAGAATGGAATAGGAGAATCAAAATGCTTAGAGGAAGAAGTGATCTGGCTGGAAATGTGAGGGACGCATCGACCTGTGTCTTATACGCATATCTCTGTCAACTCTTGAATTCATTATATTTCAGGTATTCTTTGATTGTATATTTTATATCAATGAAGGAAATCGATTATCATATCTTAGGAAATACACCATAGTTTATGGCAACTGTATAAGTTTTCCAGGGAGTTAAATCTCTTTATTTATATTGTGTGACAGTTGATAACTAGTAAGCTTCAACGTAGGAAAAACACAAATAACTCTTGAGGAATCTAGGTTGATTTATCTCTGTATTTAATGGGATTTAGAATGCAAATTATAATGTTGACATTGGTAGTACAAGTGAGTACATGTTATAGTTATAGAATTGTCCATTTGCTATTTATGAGAAACCATTTATCATATCGACTACTTAGCATGAAGGATAAAATGTCCACCATAGTGTAAGATTAATTAAGCTGTCATTTACATTGAAAATAGATCACCTATTGAATAAGTTTGTAGCTAGTCAATAGAATGATTGTGAGTTAACAAAAGAATAGGCTCTCGAGTATTGTAGAGATGAATGAACTTTGTTATTATACTATCAACTTGAGCCGTATAGTATTGAAGTAATAATGATTTAATATATTGTCTTGGTTAGACTATGTATTTATATATAATGGAAATTGTTATCTATTCTTGGGAACTAGATTCATGGGAATCTTTAGTAAACTATTGTATCACATCAAATGGAATAACTTAGAGATACTATGGAAGATAAAATAAGGTTCTTATGAGAATCCATTAATGTCTATTTGTCTTCATTATTCACGTTATCCTTGAGAAGATCCAATACAATGGAGTAGACTTAATCTACTAAAGGATGACCTTGTAGGAAAGGCATGTTGGATATGTTTTGCTTTATCACATTAGTAAAGGTATTTGACAAGGGTTAATATCTATTTTAAAAGAACTATAGTGTTATTGTTCTTTGTTTGAATTAGCGATAAGTTAATTATGAATCTAGGTTGCCTAGATAAGAGATAAGGATATATAGCATTGTTATATTAGCCATGGGATAATAGGATAACCCTAGAGCTGATTATGAACTAACTGTATAGTTTTGTCATAAGGACTTATTAAAGTCTAAAGATATTATTATTATAATTCATGGATTGAACTATTACATGATTAGGATTGGTAGAAGAATAAAACTACGAGAATATGACAATATCCAAGTCGAGTAGGGGTGGGTGAACACAACGACTACATTTATTATGAATGATATTGATATTAAAAACTTTGGCCAAAGTAATGCATTTGTTTTTTGCATGCATTGTCAGTTCACTGTATTCAGATTGCTCATCCTATCGCAAATCATACTTAGCTAGAGGGTATCTAGGGTTGTATGGTTGATAGAGTTGAGTAGAATACAACACTATGTACTTAGAAAAGGCAAATTACCATTGGTCACCTAAGGTCTATATTCCTCGTGAAGGGTAGGGCCACTTCCCATGTGGAAGATGTGTGGGAGACAGCCGATCTGTGGATGGACGTAAATCCTGGAAAGATACTCTCTCTCCAAGCAGAAGACATGCCAGGACTTGTGATAAAGATATCAGATATTTAGAAGTAGTATTTATTCCAAAATTTATATATATAATGGATTTACATTTTTATACATTGCAAATGAGAAAGACAATGTGGATTATTGTAATTTGTAAAAAGAAATCTTGTAATTGTAGTTACTTGATTATTTGTTGAATAAAAGAAAATTTTTCTCTATCTCATTTTTACCTTGTTGAGTTACTTTATGGTAAATTTTGGGTTTTACTATGTTTTTAGAACTTGGATGTTGCATATGGTATCAGAGCTACTAGGTTCAGCACTAGGGCTTATGAGACCACTATGCTTGCCTGTAGTCAACATTATGCGGTTAGCTAATGTTTGAAAATTTTTGTGCTAGGATGGTACATTTTAAGAAGACAACAAGAAAGTTTGTTAATTTGAGTCAACGTTTCCTTAAAGCAAAAAGAGAATGTGAGGCCATTATCAAAACCTTTGAGGGAACCAATGATGAGAGTGACATTTGGTTAAGTGATACTGAAACTTTGGTGACTACCTTAACTTGAATTAAGCGAGTATGAAGGGAAAATAAAGAAAGAATTAAGACCACCACCAAAATCATAGAGTATATGTCAGATGAGGAAACAACTATGGTTGGGCGAGATCCCTGCATATCATCAACTATTGAGATGATAGAAGTTAGGTCTGATAGTGAGTCAGAGGGTTATATACCTCAAGATTATGTATCTGAAAATGAGTCTAAGGGATATACTCCTCTTGAGCATGACTTTTGAAGTCATTTCTTGTATAAAGAAGAATACTCTTTACTTTTGAAATCGAATAAATAAAAAAAGAGTTGTTTTGTGCCAAACTATTGTTTAAATTGAGTATTATATTTAGATTTAATGGGATACATTATAATCTTGAACTAATGGACAACGCAATATTCTCAAGTGTGAGAAATCGATAAACATGGTGTGGACAAGAACTAACCAAGGAGAAAGTGAAGAGGAAAATCACCCGCCAAATAATAAGCTGGACCAAATCATAACCATGCTTGAGGAAACCAAGAAAAGATTGGGTGATTTAGAAAAGAAGGTGGATGAAAAAGGGAATACTGAGGGAGAAGGTGAAAACTCTCATGGTGAAAGTGAAGAAAATCATGAAGATCAAAGTAAGAGTACCGAACCTCATAAAGAGGCAAGGAATAGATTGACCTTGGAGCTCTCAAAGGATATGAAGAAGGTTGTTCCACCAAAATTTGATCGGACAAAAACTGGAGATGCTGCAGAGGCTTGGTTAATAGAGATGGAAAAGTACTTCGAGATAAGAAATTACTCGGAGGTGACCAAGGCATTATGGGGAGCATTCCAACTAGTAGGAGAAGCATCCACTTGGTGGATGAATTAAAAGATGGAATTGAATTTGAGCTCTCTAAGGGTAACTTGGGATAAGTTCGTGGAACTCTTTCGCAAGAGATGGTTACCACAACTCTATTTTGATTAGAAACTAACTGATTTTTAGAACCTTCGACAAGGAGATATGACAGTGGTTGAATATGGAGAAAAATTCACACGACTCTTGAAATATGTTCCATAGTATCAAAAGGATGAGATATTCAAGATTAGAAAATTCATCATTGTCTTAAATGCTCAAATTGGTGGTGAAGTGGATATGCATAGTCCCACAACAATGGATCAAGTGTACGAGAAGGCGATCAAGCAAGAGCAAACATTGAAATCCATCTCAACTTATCGTGATAGAAGCCACAAGAGGTTTAATGGAATTCCTAACAATCAACCCTACAAGAAAAGATATGAAAAGAGCTATGATAACAAGAGAAAAGATAAAGGACCTCAGAAGAACAAAGGTGGATCTAGCAATGAGAAGAAGAATGGCAACTACAAAAGAAATTAGGATAACAATGGGAAGACTTCAAATAAGAAAGGACCCATTGGAGGATGCTTTACTTGTGGGGGTGACCACTATGCAAATCATTGCCCTAACAAGAATTAAAATGGTCAACAAAGAGATACTGCACTACCTACTCAGCAAGAAGTATTCTAGCAAAGGATTCATGCATCTCTCGACAATTGTCAAGCGGAGTATCAAATCACACCCATTGAGATGACAAGTACTTTGTTTGGAGTCCCTATATCTATTTTGATTGATACAGGAGCCACATAAAACTTTGTTTCTCCTAGAATTTTGAATAAATTTTCTAGAAAAGCTGGTTACATGTTCAAACCCTGGTCAGTTGAATATGCTAACCAATCTAAGGCTTAAGTAGAGAAATGTCTATTTGAAGCCAAGATTGATCTCCCTAGTTTCTCAACTAAAGTAAACCTTTATGTAGCTCCTCTAGGTTCCTATGATGTAATCCTAGGAATGAGTTGGTTATGGAAACATAGAGCTAAGGTTGACTATGTTTCAAAAATAGTTGAATGCTTAGATGATTTGGGAAATTTGACCCAATTCCAAGGGATTCAAAGAGAAGTTAAAATCAGAACTATCTCTGCCAAGCAATTAAAAAGGGCTTGAAGGAAAGGTTGTCAGTTGTTTGCAGTCAAAATGGAGCAAGTGGAGGAAGGGGTAGAAAACCCTAGTTTATCTTTTGGAGAAAAGTATCCTTTTCTTCAAGAATTTTAGGATGTTTTTCCAGAAGAACTTCCAGGATTGCCTCCCAAGAGGGTTTTTAATTTTTCTATTGACATTAAACCAGGATCTAAGCCTATATCAAAAGCACCCTACCTTATGACAACAACAAAGTTAATGGAATTGAAAGCACAATTACAAGAATTGTTGGCAAAAGGTTTAATCAGACCCAGTGTTTCACCTTGGGGTGCTCCAGTTATTTTTGTTAAGAAGAAGGATGGAACCCTTCATTTGTGTATAGATTATCATATGCTTAATAAAGCAACGGTGAAGAACAAATATCCTTTGCCACGTATTGATGATATTTTTGATTAGATGCGTGAAGTTGCTATGTTTTCAAAGATTGATTTACGATCAGGATATCATCAGTCAAGACTAAAGGATGAAGATATTCACAAGATAGCTTTTAGAACTAGATATGGACACTATGAGTTCACAGTGTTGTCATTTGGTTTAACAAATGCACCTGCTGCATTCATGAATCTCATGAATAGTATATTAAGATATTGTTTGGATAAGTTTGTTTTAGTCTTTCTGGATGATAGACTCATTTATTCTAAGAATGAAGAACATCAACGTCACCTGCAAATAGTTCTGCAAAGGTTAAGAGAACATAAGTCATTTGGGAAACTGTCTAAGTGCACATTCTTCTAGAAGGCAATTGAATACCTAGGGCATATTATATCAGCTAATGGATTATTTGTTGATCTTGTAAAAATCACATCTATTCTAGATTGGCATGTACCAACAAATGTGCATGAGGTGCATAGTTTCATGGGCCTGGTAGGCTATTATAGAAAGTTTGTTCTAAATTTCTCCAGTATTGCTAGTCCAATCACTTCCCTGTAGAGGAAAGAAAAGAGATTTGAATGGACAGACAAATGTCAAGAAGCATTTGATCTCTTAAAGGAAAAGTTAACTATAGCTCCAATCTTGAAACTTCTTAACCCCGAAGGACAATTTGAGGTAATTACAGATGCCTCGGGAGAAGGATTAGGAGGAGTGCTTATGCAAGACAGAAGAGTCATAGCATATGAGTCAAGGAAATTGAAATCTTATGAGAAAAATTATGCATTGCACGATTTGGAATTTGCAGTAGTAACTCATGCCTTACAAATGTGGAGACATTATTTGTTGGGAAAGACTTTTGTACTTAAATCAGACCATCAAAGTCTTAAGTATATTTTCTCTCAACCACATTTGAATGCTTGACAAAGGAGATGATTAGAATTGATATCTGACTATGACTTTGAGATAAACTACATCAAAGGAAAAGAGAGTAGAGTAGCTGATGCTTTGAGTCGTAGAAGACATATAGCTTCTATTATTTCCATTCATGGAAAATTCAAGGATTTGGTGTTGCAAATTTTGTCTAGTGATGAGTTTTATGAGCAGGTTAAGCAAGCTCTAAAAGATAATCCTAGAGATCCTAGATATGATGGTTTTCTGTTTGATTCAGATGGACTAATGAGGTATAAAGATAGAAGTTATGTTCCTGATTCAGCTGGATTAAGGGATATAGTATGGAAAGAAGTTCATACTACACCATATTCAGGACATCCAGGAGTGACCAAACTTCTAGCGGATGTTAAACCTCTTCATTTATGGAAATGAATGAAGAATGACACTGCAAGTTTTGTAGCAAGCAATTTAGAATGTCAAAGGGTAAAAGCAAAGCATCATCACCCCGTAGGATTGTTGTACCCACATGACATGCCAGAGTGGAAATGACAAGTTATTAGCATGGACTTTGTTCAAGGTCTTCATATGTCAAGGAATAGACATGTTGCCATTTTGGTGGTGGTTGATAAACCTACAAAGGTAGCATATTTCATACTAGGGAATTTGACTGATGGAGTACCTGTGTTAGCTCGTAAATTTGTGCAAGAGGTATTTAGATTGCATGGCTTCCCTGAAGAGATTATCTCGCATAGAGATGCGTGTGTAACATCAAGGTTTTGGCAAACTTTGTTTTCTGCGCTAGGGACTAAACTCGATGTGAGTATAGCTTACCATCCTGAAACCGATGGGCAAACTGAGAGAGTTAACCAAGTCTTGGAAAATTTGTTGCGTATGTATTGCATGGATCAACAATATAAGTGGGAAGAATATTTACCACTTGTGGAATTTGCTTACAACAATTCCTATCATTCCACTATTAAGATGGTGTCATTTGAAGCATTGTATGGAAGAAGATGTCGAACTGCTATAAGCTGGGATAAGCTAGAGGATAGGATTAGCATCGGACCAGAAATGTTAGCTGAAATGGAAGAGAAAGTTAAGCTAATCAGAAAAAGATTGGCAAAAGCCAATGATAGGCAAAAGAGCTATGCGGATCTAAAACATGTTCCAAGGCAATTCTCTGTTGGAGAAAAATTCTTTTGAGGGTTAAAGCTCAGAAAAATTCTATTAAGTTTGGGAGGTCTTCTAAGCTAGCCCCTCGATATGTGGGACCCTTTGAAGTGCTTGAAGTAGTCAATCTAGTTGCCTACAGAGTTGCTCTACCACCAGTCTTATTTAGAATGCACAATGTTTTTCATGTGTCTTATTTGAAGAAATATATTGCAGGTAATAATTATATTTTAACTTAGAATTCTTTATAGATGCAAGACCCAGGGGTGGTCATGATCGAGCCAATCAAGGTGTTAGAAACACACAAGTTCCGCTTGCGTAATAGATAGGTCTTGCAATGCAAGGTCCAATGGGACCAATATGCTAAGGAAAATACTACATGGAAGGATTACCATGACTTTTATCAAAAGTTTCCTCATTTATTTAATAATGTTACCAGTTGAAAACAATGAACTTGTATTTTAGTTACTTTTTAATACATTATATCATCGAGGATGATGAATCTTTAGGGGAAGGATATATTACATCCCCAATTTTTGTCTTGCTATACTTTTACTTTTACTTGGACATAAGTAAATTTATTATGATGTTTAGATTAATGACAAAGAAAAACATGGATTATATTGAATGTCATTTATGAAAATATTGGAATGATTATGTTATTATCAATTTAATATTTGTATTATGAGATTTGATTTATTATTTGAATTAATTGAATAATGATGCACTAATCACATATTGTTTGGTTACAAGTTGAAACACGATTACAGGTTATCATATGACTCTCAGAGAAAAGAGAGAGAGAGAGAGTATCTTTCTAGGAGAGAGATATAGACCTCAGGTTACGAGTGGTCTATTTGCCAAATCGAGTATAAGTGTTTAACAAAATTATGAACCAATGTGTCATAAGAGGTAAGCCTTGTCTTGTCAGTTTGCTTCTGAACCTAATCGACAAATAGTCGATATAGTTTTCAATCTTTCTAAGTCATCTTAAGTCATTAATAATGTTAATGACGTTGTTTGAGTTTGATTTGTGACTATTTACATTTAACGTAAATATTACGACGTTATTGTCATAAAATGATTGTCATATTATTATTAAGTCACTTGACGTGTTATAAATGATTCTTAACATTAAGACGATTTAGTCAAGTTAAGAATACGTGAATTATGTCAACAGATTATGATGGGGAGACAAGCTCAACCCAATCACAATATCCATAATCCTTTGTTTAATAATATTATTTTATTGAATAAACCATAGCTATCTAATATATAGGCGACGTTATGAGAATTATATTTGATGTAATCAAATATGTAAATGCCTTAGCATCGTAAGAGGATAATACCTCTTAAATGAGTTGAAGGTAGTGATGAAGCCGGTGGCTATATAATAGTAAGCCTTCATTAATATAAGAGGTGGGTCGAACCACACATATCTCTTGATCATTAAAGAGATCAGTTTTTTTTTTAAAAGAACATCAGCCTCATCCTTATGAGGATGAATGTAATACTAACTACCCAACCGAATGAGCCCTGAGGCAACCGTCTCTAATCAACATGTGTTCATTTGCTAGATAATTGATTTCAGTTTGGGACTTAGTCGCTGATGTCTATTATGGTGCAATTAATATTGCAACTAATTTATAGTTGAGGGATGAATGGGGGGCAACTTTGTAGGAGTCATGCCCCAGTTCTATTTATTAAAAATTGACTCACTTGAGCCGCAGAGAGAAAAAAAGGGAACAAGATCAGAATGCAGAAAGATAATAGAATGGAATAGGAGAATCAAAATGCTTAGAGGAAGAAGTGATCTAGCTGGAGATGTGAGGGAGTACGCAATGATAAGGTGTCATCTTGTGTCTTATATGCATATCTTTGTCAACTCTTGAATTCATTATATTTCAGGTATTCTTTGATTGTATATTTGATATCAATGAAGGAAATTGATTATCATATCTTAGGAAATACACCATAGTTTATGGCAACTGTATAACTTTACCAAGGAGTTAAATCTCCTAATTTATATTGTGTGATAGTTGATAACCAGTAAGCTTCACGTAGGAAAAATACAGATAACTCTTGAGGAATCTAGGTTGATTTATCTCTATATTTAATGAGATTTAGATTGCAAATTATAAGGTTGTGATTGGTAGTACAAGTGAGTACATGTTATAGTTATAGAATGGACCATTTTCTTTTTATCAGAAACCATTTATCATATCGACTGCTTAGCATGAAGGATAAAACGTCCATCATAGTGCAAGATTGTTTAAGCTATCATTTACATTGAAAATAGATCACCTATTGAATAAGTTTGTAGCTAGTCAATAGAATGATTGTGAGTTAACAAAATAATAGGCTCTCAAGTATTGTAGAGATGAATGAACTTTGTTATTATACTATCAACTTGAGCCATATAGTATTGAAGTAATAACGATTTAATATATTGTATTGATTAGACAATGTATTTATATATAATAGAAATTGTTATCTATTCTTGGGAACTAGATTCATGGGAATCTTTAGCAAACTATTGTATCACATCAAATGGAATAACTTAGAGATACTATGGAAGATAAAATAAGGTTCTTATGAGAATCCATTAATGTCTATTTGTCTTAATTATTCACGTTATCCTTGAGAAGATCCAATACAATTGAGTAGACTTAATCTTAAAGGATGACCTTGTAGGAAAGGCATATTGGATATGTTTTGCTTTATCACATTAGTAAAGGTATTTGACAAGGGTTAATATCTATTTTAAAAGAACTATAGTGTTCTTATTCTTTGTTTGAATTAGCCATAAGTCAATTATGAATCTAGGTTGCCTAGATAAGAGATAAGGATATATAGCATTGTTATATTAGCCATGGGATAATAGGATAACCCTAGAGCTGATTATGAACTAACTGTATAGTTTTGTCATAAGGACTTATTAAAGTCTAAAGATATTATTATTATGACTCATGGATTAAACTATTACATGATTAGGATTGGTAGAAGAATAAAACTGTGAGAATATGACAATATCCAAGTTGATTAGGGGTGGGTGAACACAACGACTACATTCATTATGAACGATATTGATATTAAAAACTTTGGCCAAAGTAATGCATTTGTTTTCTGCATGCATTGTCGGTTCACTGTATTCAGATTGCTCATCCTATCGCAAATCATACTTAGCTAGAGGGTATCTAGGGTTGTATGGTTGATAGAGTTGAGTAGAATAAAACACTATGTACTCAGAAAAGGCAAATTACCACTGGTCACCTAAGGTCTATATTCCTCGTGAAGGGTAGGGCCACTTCCTATGTGGAAGATGTGTGGGAGACTGCCAGTCTGTGGATGGAGGTAAATCACTGGAAAGATATTCTCTCTCTAAGAAGAAGACATGCCAGGACTTGTGATAAAGATTTCAGATATTCAGAAGCAGTATTTATTCCAAAATTTATATATATATAATGGATTTACATTTTTATAATTGTAAATGAGAAACACAACGTGGATTATTGTAATTTGTAAAAAGAAATCTTGTAATTGTAGTTACTTGATTATTTGTTGAATAAAAGAAAAAAATTCTCTATCTCATTTTTACCTTGTTGAGTTACTCTATGGTAAATTTAGGGTTTTACAATGTTTTAAGAACTTGGATGTTACACTCATGCATATGTAGAGGTCAAATTGGCCAAGCATGGAGTTCCTAAACACCTCAAAAAGTGATCCAAGCCCATATAAGGTGGAACCCACTTTTTCAAGAGCATGCCATGCAAGAAAATGACAAGCTCATAGGGAAACAACCAAGGAAGAAGATGAAGCTAACCAAGCAACATAACACCATGCAAGCATATATGATGGGGTATGAATCCCCAAAGAGATCATGATATGATTAGACCCAAAGACAAGAATGCATGCTTAAGAAATCACATTTTCTAAGCTAACTAAACATGATAAAATCCATACAAGATTCTAACTCCTTGATTGGTTTACATTATAACAAATGATGAGATTACATCAACTTCAAGAGTAGAAATTAGTATAATAGACAACTAACCAATAATGTCATATACATTTTACAAATAAGGACTACAAATCTCCTTAATTAAATACATTTACAACAAAGCATGAAATGATCATGATACATATGAAGAGAGAAAGGAGTACATGCACACTCTCTAAGTTGCTCCAAAAATCTATGAGCTTCCTCGATGGGGTTCATTCAACCCAACCATGTGGAACCCTACGACCCACCCCTTGACTAGGAGGAAACCAATTTGGGTAGTCCAACACACTCACAAACACACACGAAGCTCGATGAGAATGTGGCACCACCACACATGTACAAACTCATCAAGAAAGCATGCAAGAGGGATTACATCCACCATCCTATGGATGCACATGCCAAATGCATCAACACAATATGCCACCAGAAAAATATGCATGAGAACATTTGTACACCATCAAGTAAACACCCAGAAAGTCATCCAAGCATAAAATGAATACACATGTGGAATTGGGAAAAGGACACCAATCACACATAAGCAAGAGATCTCGAGCTCCGTGTGATTTGAAAATTAAGGGTAAAAAGGAAGGAGTTGAACACTCCTATATTGTCTAGACTACATATGCGAACTCCCATACAACATACATGGAAAATAAGCAACCTCCAACCGACTATGCATTTGCTAATTGCAAGAATGCATGGATCACTAAGTGTGCACACACAAGGTCTTACCAACCCATCCATGCATACATCAGCTAGATCCAACAATACTCCAAGATTGACATTTACACATGCATAGGCATTTAGTAAACCCATTAATGCATGAACAAGGTTATCAACACATTACCCAATGAGACAACCCCAAACAAGGTAGATGAGGCACTTCAATCAAGAAACATGGCATCACATGCATGCATTTGGTATGCAAAAACCACAACACAAAATACACATAAACATTGATTATTCCATCTTGTTTTGAGACCAATTACACTCCCACATATTAACATGTTCATAAGAAATGAAAAATACTAACAATGAACAAACAAGCATTTTCCAAATTTGGGGATTTCAATGCAATTTTTTTCACCAAAAATTAAAACATCAAATTTAAAAAATGTAAACATACCCTCTTGAATCCATGGACAAGGAAAACATTATTTTTCACCCACATATAAAATTTAGGAAAATTATTCTATAGTTTTGGTGTAAAATCTCATTTTCCAAAAATATGTACATATGAGAATTGTTTAATCAATTTCTATTGGTTCAACAATCTTCCCCAAACAATTTTTCCTACAAATAAAGTGAATGAAAACATTTAAGTTGGGCATGATATAAATGCAAGAAATTTTAAGCACAAAGATGGAGATTGAAACCCTTACCTCCCACCAAAACACCACAATAAAGAAGGGGAAGTTGTCCAAAAGGAACCTCCCTTCACAATCATATGCAAGCAAGCTCCTTCACACTCCCCTCCAAAATCCATAAGGTTCACCTCCAAAATATCCCTTCAAGTGCAACCCAAAAAGAGCAATACCCTAGAGAGAGAGAGTCCCCAAAAAAGAAAATCCATAGCTTCCCCCTTTTTCCCCCAATTTTCAATGCCCCATTTTGGGGTTTTCTTTATTTTTTTAATCCAATACAACTTTCCAACAAGCCCATTTATTTTCAACAAAATGATAGGAAGTATTTTAATCAAAATAACTTTTACCATTCACTTTTGAAAATGGGATTATTTAATTAATAATTTCCATGCTGACATAAGGGAAAAACTCACATTTTATGTAAATAGAAAATATAATTTTCTACAACAACACATATTTGACAAATTGCATGTCATTAAAATAAATTGTGGAAATATAACAATCCATAATTAAAATTATTGCTAGCATACACTTCTATCCCATTGGCACACAATAATTGATTGAAAAATTGATTAAGTAAATTTAATCACAAGAATTAGGTATTTTTATAAAAAAATATTAAATAAATTAAATCAATGAAATTAGGGAAATTATAGACAATGATTAAATAACATAAATCTTAGGACTCAAACCATTACGATAAACATGAAAACACAATTATGGGTCCACAAATGACTAAAGAATCTAAAAGCAACCAATTCAAATTTAGGGTTACAGTGCCACACAAGGCACATCTCATAGCTTGACTTCGAGCAATACAAGGTAAAATTAAAGACAATACATTTACCCAAATTGATTCTCTCCAAATAATCACCCTTGGAGAAAACCTACACTTGCACACTCAAGGAAACCATCAAGCATACATGTCTTGTATAGAATAATTGAAGTGCAATATGCATATAACCACCAACAAGGTAATACCAAAATCCACATCTAACTAAAAACCATCCAACATATGCATGATTTAGATATGATAGTTCCAAAAATTAAATCCCAATGCTGAGATCCATGAGCACATGCAAAATCACATATCATAACAAAGACAGTGAGGCCTAGACATAGCTGAGTCCAAGCATATACCAATCCACATTTGCATGTATATCTTGCATTCTCAAGCAACGTATCAAATCCAACAACGAAGATCATAGCCAAAGCAACATAAATTGAATGAAGTAAATGTACTAGCAAGATACACATCCATCTTGTAGTTACACTATATCAAAATCATTTCATTAAAACCTTTAACCCAATCATAGAATAGTTAGGACAAGGTAAGAGTTAATACATAAGTGGGAACTATAGTCTCCACCTTTTTCTCCTACTAGTCTCTGGCCATTGGTTTCCATGTCTATGAGATAAATAGATAACTTCATAAAATCTAGATTATTACTAGGAGATTTATAAGTGAAAGTTCAAAGTTGTGTCCCACTTTTATAAAGAAAATGTTCAATGCTTATATAATGTTTTGACTTGAATCATTAGAAAATGACATTTATGCATTACATTTTGAAATAATGTAAACTAATGAAATGTAGATTTTTTTAGTGTGTTTTATATTTCAATTTAAAAAATAAAATAATTTTTTTTTAATATAATTTTTTGGGTAAAATTGACACTATAATTTCATTGTTGATAAAATGTTGACAAATGAGGTTAAGTAGGACGTCGCTTTTTATATAGTAAATTTTAAATTTTTCATCATTTTTTTTACACTTATAACTTGAAACTTTAGTGCATAAATTCATTTTTTCCCATTTTGATAAATATATATTTTTAAAATAAATCTTGAAAGTTACATATACGAAGAACACAATTGTTTTGACGGGACACCACTTTTTGTCTTAACTATTTATTCAAAATAGACAATGATTATATCATTTCGGCAAGTAATCTCTCCTCTAGTGTATCATATTTTTTAATTTAATTAAATAATTGTTTTCAAACCATTACATTAAACATACAACCACAATTACGGGTCCACATATGACTCACGAATCTAAAATCAATCGATTCAGATTTAAGCTTACAGGTCCACACAAGGCACATCACATATCTCAAGTTTGAGTGATAAAAAGTAAAATGAAAGTCAACAAATTTACACATTTACTCACCGATTATCTCCAAAAAATAACCATTGGAGAAAACCTAAGGTTGCAAACTCAAATAAACCATCAAGAATGCATGCCCCATAAAGAATAACTAAATTACAATTTGCATATAACCACCCACAAGGTAATACCAAAACCCACATCTAACTAAAATCCATCTAACATAAGCATGATTTAGATATACTAGTGCTTAAAAATCAATCCTAATGATCAACTTCATGAGCACATGTGCAAGATTACATATCATAACAAAGACAGTGAGGCCCAAATACAACTAAGTCCAAGCGTATACGAATCCACATTTGGATGTATATCTTGCATACTCAAGCAACATATCACAAGATTTACATTTATTGCAGCCAATATAGGAGTATAATCTACAAAATCTCAATCGGTCGATCCTTCTTCAGAAATGAAAACTTACTTATCCAGAACAATGAACCCCCAGAACACCACACCTTCCCTTTTATACTTTAGGTTCAAGGGAGTTGAACCATCAACAGTTATAAAACTGAAACATCGCTAGTCAAAATCACCAAGATAATATTTGTCAGGATTTTCTACGATTCATGAATTAAAATAATCACTGACATGAATGGATTTTGGTAGTTTTAAGAGTTTAGGAACCAAAATAATTACCAAAAATAATACATTTTCATAAATTGGACACTTTTGTGAATGGTTGAACTCCTTTGTTGGTGATTTGGCACCTATGTTAACTTTCAAACTCTTCTTCAATGAATTGACACTTATGTGAACTTTAGAACTTCATCAGCGAATTGACACCTTTGTGAACTTGCAAACTCGTCATCAAGGAATCTCTAGGTTCACAAACTTAGAATTTTGCCTAAACACTTAATAAAGAATTCTTTAAGTTTTTTTGGCGAACAAGAGAGTTCATGAACTTAAGCTTTTACCAGAAGACAATCTCTTTCAATCAAAAAGAGATTTTGTAAACTTAATATTTTACCAAAATTTAATCTATTTCAATGAACAAGGGAGTTCACAAATTATAGATTTTGCCAAAATACTTCATAAAAATTGCTTTAAGTTCTCCCGAACACCTTTCAACACAAGGCAAAGTTCATGAAATTGGTATATTGTTGAAAAAAAGACTTGTCAAGCTCCTTTTGGTGAAAAGAGGAGTCCGTGAACCCTAGATTTTACCGAAAATACTACGTAAAGTGAGTTTTTGGCAATTGGTAGGGTCAAGAACTTTTGAACCTGCCAAACACTTGACCAAATTTGCCCCAAACTTTACCAAATTGAAATCACAAGTACCCATTTAGCTCTTCTACAAGATGGTTTCTTTGACTGAATTAAATTAGGAAATTTTCTTGAAGACTAGGGGAAACAACACAACTAGAAACAAAACACAACAAAAATTAAACTAAAACCTGAAATATTTTTGGGTGATACATGATTACTCGTGAACCTAGATGCTCCTGCATCAAATCATCTCCAAGATGTAAGGGGAACAAAATTCCTAGGAAAGAGCATACAAGTAGTTCTTGTGAAAATTAGAAATGTAGTTTAACAATAATGCATCAAAACAATGAAATACAGAGATATATGCTACAAATCTATGCCACACAATAGAGCAAAAGATAAACAACTATGAATGCAAATCAATCAATACAAAACTAAATCTAGCTCTATTGTTTATATATCATGATCCTCGTGATCCAAATGCTCTCAGATTCACATAATCGTGCTTCAATGATTGAGTGCTTTGATGATTGATAGAGTACTTAATATTCAGGAATTAAAACAACAATGTAAGGCTAAGATCATGAATGTTCTTCAAAAATCAAAATGACAGCATAATGCTACGATGAGAAGTGAGTGTAAATGGCTTAGAGGAGGCACATTTATATGCTTTTCCTGGAAAAGAATGGAGAGTTGAGATCAAAAGGAATTTGAATTATGATCAATGGTTGAGAATGAATGAGACAACAAGGCATGAGTTAACTAAGGAGTTAGATCCAAAAATAAGGGATTGCAAGGAGTTAGCTTCCAAAAATCATGGAATTGACATGTTAACTCAAAGTCAATTTTGAAGGTGGAGATTGAGTTGAGACAAAAAGCCATAGAATTAGGAATTTAAATAATAATAATTATTATTATTTATCATCCAAAAATGGTTGGAGGAAATTAAATATTTTAAGAAGAAACATGAAGGAAATTAAATAAATTTGATTTATTTATTTAATTTGAGAAGGTGTTAGTTAGTTAGATAATTTTTAGATAATTGAATCATGAGGAGGGATGCTGAAAATAATTAAATATAATATATTTAATTATTAGGAAACATGGATAAATAATTAAATTTAATTTAATTATTTGTTGGAAGAATAGTTAGATTAATTAAATAATTAATATTATTTAATTATTTTTGGCAGAAGGAGAAATAATTAAATTTAGTGGAATAATTAGCTTAATTAAATAATTGACATTATTTAATTATTTTTAGAAGAAGAGGGAATAATTAGATTTAATTAAATAATTAATATTATTTAATTATTTAATTAATAAGCAAAAATAGAAGAAATATGCAAGTGTGATCATGAAAATACAAAATATTAACTTATGTTAATTTTGGGTGTCTACATTTTGTCCCTCTTTAATATAATGTCACACCCATGTGGTATTGTATCAAAGATCACTGAAGAAAAAGTTCGTAGCATGCCCCAGTGATGCCTGCTCGGGAGGTTGGTTTGGAGAATACAAGGCAAACTCTCAAAAAGAAGAGATATTAATTTCAAGGAAAAGCATATAAAATGAAAATTGGGATAAAATGAATATGTGATATGTTTATGGTTTCTATGATTGTATGTTATGAGGTAATGTGATATTATTTGGATGTGGACATGGTTTATAGATATGGATGGTTTTGAACTCATTATATTTCCTTCATAGAATGGAATAGATCCATCTAGGATATTGTTGGTTATGCTTTCTTTTTCATCATAGAGTGGTTACACACACATACATGCACTCATGCCCCTATTCCTCACTCTCCTTCATACACATCATGGTGTAGAGATCTTCAAGCTTCCTTGGAATGTGACATAAAACAATGAAAGATTGAAAACAAAATAAGATAAAGAGATAAGATCATCTAAAGTATAAGATAAGATAAAAGATACAAATGACAAAATGATAAAAGATAAAACACTAAAAGATGCAAGATATGAGATAAGATAAAGGATATAAAATGGGAAAAATGATAATAAATAGTGATAAATGATAAAGATTCATAATAATGACAAAAGAAGATAATCATGATAAAATAGATGGATAAAAGAAGAAAAAGGTAAAAAGACAAATGACAACAAAATGATTTGATGCACACAGACAACATTCTTCAACCACATTTTGACCACTAACACACATGTCATAGAAAAAGACAAATTTATACACCGACCAAGACACTCCTATACTAAACTACCCATACGGGGCAATGCACACAACATACCAAAAAGAAAGAAAACACAAATGGCCCCAAAAAGTCACCAAATAAAATAAGTTAAAACATCACAATGTCCTTTACCAATTTATTACGCACAAGATTTATAAAAAGATGAAGCCTGATATAGGAAAGATATATCCTATCAATGCATCATGATTTTGATATTAGATTTTGATTGTGAAAGATTTGTCTTTTTAGACAAAGTTTGGAGATTAACTTAATTTAAAAGGATCTTTTAAGGTCAAGGCTTCTTGCTTATTAGGATATTGGCTTTTTAGATTTTTTTTAGATTTGTTTCAAGGATCCATATGTGTAACCATATACTAAGACATGCTCCTAATAATGTAATTTAAAAGAGACAACAATATACCAAACGGATGGGGGAAACATATATTCCAAAGGTACAAGACACAAGGGAGGAATATTGCACATCAACCGTTTATGTTCTAGAGGATTAAGCATAGAATTTCTTAAGGTGCATGACATTGATGGGTTCATCCAAAGATTCCCCTTCGAGAGTTGCCAATTGATATGCTCCTAATCCATAAACTACTATAACCACAAAAGGTCCAAGCCAATTAGGCTCAAATTTTCCTTTCTTCACTCTTTCTTGTTGATTCTTTTGATTTTTATTAAGTACCAAGTCACCAAGCTCAAATCTTCTAACTTTGATTTTCTTGTTATAACTTTTGTGTAACTAATTTTGATAGGATTGCAAATGATTCAAAGCGTGCAAACGCTTCTCTTCTAGGACCTCAAGCTCATTCTTGATCTAGATACTCGATACTCTTCTTCATCAATCACATGCTTTAATGACACTCTCAAAGATGGGAGCTCAACCTCAATGGGCAAAATGAATTTAGTTCCATAAACAAGTGAATAGGGAGTGGTTCCGGTAGGGGTACGAATGCTAGTTTGGTAGGCCCATAAAGCTGGATTAAGTTGCAAGTGCCAATAGCGACCAGTGCCATTGATTGTTTTCTTGAGGATCTTTAGGATAGTTTTATTTGAAGCTTCAGCTTGACCGTTACCTTGCAAGTAGTAGGGGAGGAAAAACAATGTTGGATATGGAATGTGCAGCAAATTTCGTAGACATCTTGATTTTTTAAGGGCCTATCATTATCAGTAATAATGGTAGATGGGATACCGTATCGACAAATAATATAATTGAGGATAAATTTGGAGATTTGTTTACTGGTAATATTGGCTAAGGGAATGACTTCTACCAATTTTGTGAAATATTCGGTGGCAGTTATGATAAAGGTATGGCCATTAGAGGAAGGAGGGTGAATTTTGCCCACAAGGTCAAGCCCCCATTGAGAAAAAGACCAAGGAGTAGTGATAGGTTATAACTCTTGAGCGGGTGCATGTATTAAATCCCCGTGGTGCTAACGCTATTTGCATTTCTTGAAAAATTCTTGAGCGTCTTGCTCCAAAGTTGGCCAATAGTATCCTATTCTCAACAACTTCTTAGCTAGGGATGACCCACTAGAATGTGCCCCATGAATTCCCTCATGCACTTCTTGTAAAGCAGTTTTGGATTCTTCAAGGTTTAAACATTTAAGGAGAATAACATCTAGGCTCCGTTTATATAAGGTATCACCAAGGATGGTATAGTGAGTGGATCGGCGAATAAAGTTTCTCTTTTCAGAGCTAGAGAGATTGGGTGGAAGAGTGTTATCACGGAGGTAAGTGTAGACATCTTGGTACTAAGGGAAATTAGGACCAACAAGGACACCCACCATTTCTAATTCTAACATTTCATAATTTGGTATGAAAAGTTGCTCAACTAGAAACTCATAGTACTAATTACCATGAGGCATGTCCAAAAGAGATCCAATAGTGGCCATTGCATCCTCAGCCTTATTGTTTAACCTTGCTATTTGTTCAAATGAGATCTTTTTGAAATGCTCCCTTAATGTGTCTACCATTTTATTATAGGGCCATATCTTTTCATCTTTTGTGTGGTATTCTTCATTCACTTGTCTAATGACTAATTGAGAGTCCCCTAGAACTTGAAGTTCCTTGATATTCCATGAAATAGTTGTTCTTAGGCCTGGTATTAAAGCTTCATATTCAACTATGTTATTTGTGCATGGGAAAGATAAGCGATATGACTTAGGTATGAAATCTCCTTGAGGGGTAACAAAATAATTCTTGCCCCCAATCTATGATTGGTATAGGACCCATCAAAATATAATTTCCACGAAGATGAAGATTCCATAGCAAAGACCGATTCATCGGGAAACTCGAGTACTAAGGGATAATCCACTTACAATGGGAAATCTGCCAACTGATCTACTATGACTTGACCCTTGATAGCCTTTCTATCCACATACATGATATCAAATTCACTTAACATTGTGACCCATTTAGCCATTCTACTTGTTAAGGCTGCCTTAGACAAAAGATACTTTAGAGGATCCACTTTTGATATGAGTTTAGTGTGTTGGGTAAATAGGATGTAGTGCTGGGTGGCTACTCGATCTAAGTGCCTAGTAGTCCACCCACCCGAGTTCAAACCCTGACTCACCCAGCCACGCATGCCATTGGGTAGGCGATGGGATATCGCGTTGGCCCAGAGGGGACTAGTCTTGTCTAGTAACGAAAACTTAAGCGAAGCATGACCAGTTGTTGGGACACCCCTTTGAGATATCAAAAAAATCATGTAGTGCCAGAGTTTTTGAGAAGAAAAAACTACTTCTAAGCAAGCTCTCTCTATGAAGGTGTAATTTAATTCATAGCACACCAAAGTTCTACTGACATAATATATAACTCTTTCCTTTCCATGATCATCATTTTGAGCAAGGAGCGCCCCTAGAGCTGCTGTGGTTGTAGAGATATACAATAACAAAGGTATGCCTTGGATATGTGGCATTAAAAATAGAGGTGACATAAGATACTCCTTTAATTATTGGAAAACTTGTTGACATTTATCATCCCATTAGAAGGCCACATTTTTATGCAACAAATGACTAAAACGATGGCATTCACCACTAATTAAGCAATGAATCATCTTATAGATTACAATTTACCTTGTAAGATCCTCAATTGTTTTAGATCAGATGGGGGTTTCATGTCTACAATGGCCTTGACTTTAGCAGGATCTACCTCAATTCCCCTTCATGATACAATGTATCCAAGCAACTTTCCTTATGTGACCCCAAAGACACACTTCTTAGGATTCAATCTGACTTGATATGCTTCTAATTTGTCAAAAATTTGTTCTAGGACCTTTAAATGGCATGCCCTTGTTATTGACTTTCCCAAAAGGTCATCAACATAGTCCTCCACAATAGTATGAAAGAGATCATGAAAAATGGTGGTCATAGCTCTTTGATATGTGGCCCCTGCATTTTTAAGGCCAAAGGGCATAACATTCCAACAATAAGTTCCCCATGGACATGTGAAGACAATCTTATGTTGATCTTAAACAACTATTTTGATCTGATTATAACCAGAAAACCATCCATTAAAGAGAGCATTTCATGGCTAGCTATTAGCTCCACAATGATATCTATATTAGAAAGGGGAAAATCATCCTTTGGACATGCCTTGTTTAAATCTCTGAAATCTGTACAAACTCTTATGCCCCCATCGAGCTTGGTGACTGGAACCAAGTTGGAGACCCACTCAGGATAATCAATGGTCCTAATGAAGCTTTTTGGGGATACATCTTACAAAACTTTTGTTTGACTGGTTTAGAATTAGGCATAAATGTTAAATGATGCACCACTAAGGTATATTAGAATAGGACCATGCAAAATTGATCTTCCTTCCTTCAAAGAAAGCTATAAATTCTTGTTTTTTAATTGAGGGGTTAAAGATGAGCTGCAAAGAAGGTAACCTTATGATCCTCTTGGGTACCTAAATTAATTGCTTGAGCTTCCTCCACTAATATAGGATATCTTTCTGGATATTGAGCCATATTTGGAAGTCCTATATTCTCTTCTTCCTTGTCATAGGATTCCATATTATTGATTGTACTTGTAGCATCTTCTCCAAAATAAGCCTTTGCATCTAATTCTATGGAAAAACCTACTTTGTGATCACCTAAGGGAATTCCAGATCCCTAAGACCCATAAATTATGCAATGGCTTCATCATTTTAGAAAATGTCCAAAGAGGGTGGTCCGTGTTGGTCCCAATCAATAAGTTGAGGATATATGAGGTCAATACAATAGGCTTGAGAACTGGATGGCATGGGTACAAATATACATTTCTTGGAAAATGTTCTTTAGACCAAAGGAAGAGTCTTCTTAAATGTCTACATTAAGGTTTTTAGACAAAAGGGAAGGTTCACCAACTTCATCAAGAGTGTATGTGGACTTTAGGGGCACATTCATAGGAGACCTATACCCTAACTCTTCATGATTACCTTTAGGAACTAGAGAGATAGGCTCAATGATACCTTGATTTTGATGTCCAAGACCACCTTCTCCTTTACAACCCATGTTCTTTATGATATGGAGACCTTTTGGATAGTTCTCAAGGTTTACTTTGGGAACTTGGACTTCTTTTTCTTTGTAGAACCATGATGATACGTAATCTTGAATGTTTTCTTGCTCCAACTTACCCCAATGGGGGAACTTGGGGAACCATTGCTTGGTAATAACCTTAACTAGACCTTCCTTAGGTTTACCATAAGACTTAGGCATGAGAGGGAGTTGACCCACACAAAAGGAACATTGCATTTTATATTATCCACAACCATTGTCATGGATTTGGACCTTGATCTGAAGTTGTGATGGATTCAAAGTGGAAGGAGTGGATGATGATGAGGCTAATGTGGATGGGTCCACATAAGATGGTGATGGAGTGGCTTCATGGTTGATAGGGATGTGATGAGTCTCTTGGTATTTTTTAGCTAAATTTTGATAATATTTAAAGGGTTGAGGATCTCCATAGATGGTAATTTCCTTGCCAGCATGGGGGAATTTTCTGAATTGGTAGAAAGTGGATGGGATGGCTTGTATGGCATGGATCCATGGGTGACCAAGAAGGATGTTATAGGGTAGATCAAGTTCCAAAACTTGAAACACAGTTATTATTAATGTAGGGCCCACTTGAATAGGCAATTCAACAGTTCCTTTTGACTCTCTCTCAACATCATCATAACCCTTAATGGTTTTTTCTTTAAGGGATCTATCACTCCATCAGAATACCCCAAATTTTTTACCAAACTTAGAGTACAAATGTTTAAGCCAACTCCCCCATCAAACATGGCTCTTTTGATAGTACAAAGCCTCATTATGTGTGGGGCTAAGAGATGGAAGGTCCTCTCTAGAAAACACAAGGTAGTGTGTAGAGGAAATATTACCAACCATGGATTGAAACTCATTGGCGTCTATGTTGGAAGACACACTCAAGATTCTTGGAGAATTTTATCAAGGATTGCATGATGGGTTGGGGATATTTTTAGAAAGGATAGATATTTGAGCTGGGGTTTTGTTCAAATGATCTTCAAGGTTATAATTGGATGAAGGTCTAGATGAAGTAAAATGTCCCTGAATAGTGACTCTATTTCTCTGGGTGGTTACATTACAATCAATTGTTGGATTATTTATGGTTAATGTAGAGACATGGTTGTTTTCTTGTCTTAAACGGGCTATTACAAAATTAAAGCCTACGTTGGTGTAGTTGGCATCTCTAGAAGAATTACCTTGGTTAGGGGCATGTCCTTTTGGGCTATAGTTAGGCATAGGATCATTAAAAAAATTTAAATTTGAATTAGTGGTATGAGAGTTATTTTCAACCGTTACATCACCACGATTGATGAGGTCTTGGATTAAGTGTTTGAGCCTAAGACACCTAGAAGTTCTATGACCCTTGGTCCTATGAAAGTCATAAAATTCATTGGCATTGTACCAAGGTGGTTTTACTTGGGGTTCAACATTTTGAGGTTCAAGTAAATCAATTAATTTAGATGTGATCAACTTCTGCAAGGCCACCTCAAGAGGTTCCCCTAGGGGTGTGAACTTCCTTTTCAAAGAAAAGAGTGATCTGTGAGGACATTCATTACCTTGAGGGTTGGTGGAAAATGTTGTATTTGATGAAGATGGGGCCATTTGAATAGTCCTTGAATCAACCACTCCATCATGTACAACATCCCTACTTTTAATCAACAATTTAGATTGACCATTATTATTATTGTTACAGGATTTTCCTTTATCTTCTTTATATATTTTGACAAGACCTTTTGCTATCAATGCTCTTTCAATGGTCATACCCTTCTCTATGAGTTCAGAAAAGGTATTACAACCTTGATGGAAGCTCATTTCTTGATTTAGGTTTTGGGTAAAGATGTTGACCAATTGTTTTTCAGGAATTGACCAAGGAATTTTACTTGCCAAATTCCTCCATCTTTGTAAAAATGAAGCAAAAGATTCACCATTCTTTTGCTTGGTATTGTACAAATCAGTCATTGATATTTCATGTTCAATGTTATAGGAGAAATGTTGGATAAATTTCTCAATCAATTCTTGAAAATTTTTGATCCCTTGAGGCAAGTGAAAAAACCACTCTATTGCTTGGCCTCCTAGACTTCTAGGGAATAGGTGCATGAGATAAGTGTCATTATAGGATACTTCCATGCAAGCTAAATAGAACTCTCTCACATGTTCTCTCAGATCACCTTTACCTTTATATTTATCGAATTTGGGGATGTCAAAGTTCTTAGGGAAATGAATCATATTAAGGGATCTATCAAATGGGTAGGGACAAATGTCATCTAAAGTATAAATTTTATTGGTACTTCCCATTTGAAAGTCCAACATTTATTTTTGCAACTCTTGAAATTGTTGCTTCATTATCATTACTTCGTCAATTTGGGGATTAAGATTAGAATTAGAATTTTTATTTAAAGGGTTGTTATTAGACATTAAATTTGGCCCTTGGGGAATAAAGGATGAGGTTTGAACTTGGGTTTGAGGGATATTAGTGGAGGTATTGAAAAAAGTATTTTGGGGCACCATAGTGTGTTGAAATCAAAGGCAAGGTAGTTTGAATGATGTTTGAGCTAGGAACATGAGTTTGTTGAGGCATGGACAAGCCGTGAATGGTGGGTGAACTTGGGATAAATATGGAATTTTAAGGTTGAGGTAAAGACATAGATTCAATTCTTGAGATATCTCTAGAAAGGGTAGGGGTTAAGAGGTCCATGAGGGTGTATATTTGACTAATGACAGGATCCCCATTCCCAAGGGGTCTTAATTATTCTTGAGAGGGAATTCTAGCCCCTAGTTTTAGCAACATTTCCATATAGTAATCAGGGTGTCTACCCATCAATATTTCAATGAGTTTAGAGCCCCTTGGATCAGCTACAAATATTTTATTTCCTTGAAAGTAGGCATGTCATCTAGGTCCTCCACAAGGACTTGTTCCAAGGGCAAGGGTGATGGAATAGATGGCATAGCGTATTCTTCAGAAGTAGTGTTTGTATTTGAAACATAAGAGGTTCTTGAGACATTGATGGATATTCTTCTAGGATCCATTGCTTCTTGTTTAGAACATGCTCTTGTATTCACCATATATTATTGTTAAATTTGTATCGAGTTTGGATATGTTTCAAAGATAAAATTTGAGACCCTTCGGCTTAATCTAAACCAAGGAATTCAAAGATATGCTAGATCTCCAATGATATAAGATATGATCACGATAATGATATTTTGATCACGATATGATAGTGTTTACTTGTACTAGACTTTTGAGTCCAAGAAAACTGATATGCAACAAATATGACCACAATATGATAATGTTTACCTATACTAGACTTTTGAGTCCAAGAAAACTAATATGCGAAGGATATGATCACCATATGATAGTGTATACTTGTACTAGACTTTTGAGTCCAAGCAAACTTATATGCAACTAGATGGAGAGATCTAGCACATTTTCTTTGATATGTTTTTGGTATAGATAAGTTATAGGCTCAAAATGATTTTGATATTTACCAAGATCTTGATATGTTCAACAATTGGATATATGATAAAGATAAGAACAACAATCTGAAACTTTTAGAATATTTCCTATGCAGATCCTTGGATTTATACAAAAAATTGCTTTTATTTTAATTTGATCAAATTTGATTAAAATTTTTTGTTGGTTTTGGTTAAAGATGATTAGTTTTGTGATATTTTTGGCAAAATGATTGTGTCACAAACTAATAAAAAAATCAGCAAAAAAAAACCCACCCCAGAACAAATAGTTTAAATGAGTTTTGAAAAGGTTTTGATTGAGACTAATTTAGGTTTTTAACAAAGAACTTGGTTTGCACTTCTATTCTTGCAATGAAATCTAGATGCTAAAAGCAAACACTTAAAAACACTTCGTAGAGATCTAATTTTGATATTTATCTTAAAAACACAATAGACACAACAACAATCCTAGAGATAAGAGGGTAGATAGGCTTGATGGCTTAACTAGGATAGAACAAGCTCACTAATGGAAGCATCCTCTATATACCCCGAGGGTACTTGAGGCCCAAATTTGTAGATGGATAAGGATATCCTCAGAATAATCAAGAGGAGAGGGTAACCCTCCCTCCTCTATCACTTCCCCAAGGTATAAAGTTCTTAGGGGCTTAGTTATAATGACAATATACTAGATCCAAGAGAGGTGTCTTTAGATTCATCTCCTACTATTTATATTCTGCTGGAACACTGGAGTTAAGGTCATCCATGGAGTGATCACTTCTCTAGGTAGGCCTTCCTAAGAGGTTACAAAGGGTAAAACAAACAATGTTTTTGATCCTCAAAATTGTGTAGTCAAGCAAGAGGAGATCAAACAATGTTGTGTTTATTTACCAAAACAAATCATTCTTTTAACCTTTAAGAAAAGTGTGATAACAATAAAAATGCAAAGTTGTGAATGTAAGAAGGTGTTTTTTGATCCTTGGGATCGTGCTAAGCACACAAGAGGAGAGCATACACATCAATCTTGAATGGTTCACAAATTTAACAAACACGGTAAACATAATTTTTTTTTTAAAAGCCAAAAGGAAATGTGAAGAGGAAGGTGTAAGAAGGTGTTTTTGATCCTCAAGATCATGCTAAGCATACAATAGGGGAGCATACACACCACTCCTAGATGGCCAACAACTTCTTCACCAAACACTTGTTCTTTTAAACCCAAAATCAAATGTGATACAAGCAACCTATTAAACTAAAGGATATAAAAGGTTGGAATGAGTGCACCTTATGTTTTTCTCCTTGTCTTCCGGCAAGTAGAGCGACCTTTTGATGTAGATCTATTTATGCAAGTGTTTTCCCTACACACAGAAAAAGACAACAAAACAAAATCCTAGCAAAAAAATAAAGGGGATTAGTCTTTGAATGTTGTTAGGGGATTAGTTTAAATCTTACATAAAAAACATAGATGTATGTATGAATGTTTAAATAGAAAATGAAAATGATTTTTTGTGTTTTTGTTGGCAGACTCCGGCGAGCACTGATGAAGCTATAGGTGACCAGGCTGAACCAAATGGTGACCGAGACTCCAAACTACAATAGGTCAACAACGGGTCAAAGTGATCCTTATCTTGGTCAATTGAAATGATAGAAATGGAGTGTTGGAGCGTTCATCTGCCAAAATTCTAAAATTTGATCAGAAACCTAAATTTTTTTTTATCAATTCCTCATTTTACATGGAGCCGAAATCTTGCTCTTGTAGGCTGTAAGTCATGGAACATGGCATCGGAATGCGTTTCCAATGTTAAAGACAAGATTTTCAGTCCCTAAAATTATGAAACAAGCTTCTGGAAAATAATTACCAACGGATTATAATTATGAGTGTAGATTATAACAAATCTGCAGTAAAATACGTCGATACCATTTATGAAGCACACAAAAATTGAGACCTTCTAGATCTAGAAGACGTGGATGACCACGTAGGCAAAGCAATCAAGAGAAACTGAATGAAATGGGAGTGAATGTGACCTCCTATATGCGGCTGGATCTTGGCAGCTTGGAGGCGAGCAAAGATCCAAACTTGGGATTCGCCTAGGTGCGCTGCCAGATGGGGCCTTCTCAACCTTCAAATGAAACAATAAACAAACTCTGCAACACCAAAATGCAAGTTAGATAAAAACACGACCAATCGGAAGATGACGACCTTAACAATAATATTTCAAACTTAATAAACCAAAACCAGGCAACAAGATTACCCACAATAGTTAGATTAGATGCAAAGGCTTATATAAATGTTAGAGTTAAATGCAAAGGCTTATATTAATGTTATCTACAATGAACAAAGCACAACTCTCTGTGGTAGCATGAAGAATGTGGAAGACTGCAGCGATAGAAACCTCTACAACCAAAGAAGTCCACCCGGATCAAAACCTAAAAAAACAAATGTCAATCTACCTTAAAAATAGTAATAAACATGGTGGGCGCCAAAATGTGAACGTTAGAAATGTAGTTTAACAACAATGCATCAAAACAACGAAATACAAAGATATATGCTACAAATCTACGCTATGCAATAGAGCAAAAGATAAACAACTATGAATGTAAATGAATCAATACAAAATTAAATAGCTCTATTGTTTATATATGTGATCCTCGTGATCCAAATGCTCTCAGATTCACATAATTTTTATGCTTCAATGATTGAGTGCTTCGATGATTGATAGAGTGCTTGATAATTCAGGAATCAAAACAACAACGTAAGGCTAAGATCATGAAAGTTCCTTGAAAATCAAAATGACAGGATAAGGCTACGATGAGAAGTGAGTGAAAATGTCTTAGAGGAGGTGCATTTATATGCTTTTCCTCAAAAAGAATGGATGATTGAGATCGAAAGGAATTTGAATTATGATCAACAGTTGAGAATGAATGAGACAACAAGCCATGAGTTAACTAAGGAGTTAGATCCAAAAATCAAGGGATTGCAAGGAGTTAGCTTCCAAAAATCAAGGAATTGATACATGTTAGCTTCCAAAAATTATGGAATTGAGATGTTAACTCAAAGTCAATTTGAAGGTGGAGATTGAGTTGAGACAAAAAGCCATAGAATTAGGAATTTAAATAATAACTATTAATATTTATCATCCAGAAATGGTTGGAAGAAATAAATAATATTTTATTATTTATTTTAAGAAGAAACGTAAAGGAAATTAAATAAATTTGATTTATTTATTTAATTTGAGAAGGTGTTAGTTAATTAAATAATTTTTAGATTATTTAATCATGAGGAGGGATGATGAAAATAATTAAATATAGTTTATTTAATTATTAGGAAAGAGGGATAATTAATTTAATTTAATTTAATTATTTGTTGGAAGAATAGTTAGATTAATTAAATAATTAATATTATTTAATTATTTTTTGCAGAAGGAGAAATAATTAAATTTAGAGGAATAATTAGCTTAATTAAATAATTGACATTATTTAATTATTTTTAGAAGGGAGAATAATTAGATTTAATTAAATAATTAATATTATTTAATTATTTCATTAATAAGAGAAATTAGAAGAAATATGCAAGTGTGATCATGAAAATACAAAATAATAACTTATGTTAATTCTAGGTATCTACAGTTCCAGGTAGGTGTCACTATGGGAATTTCCTCTAAGGATTTAAAGGTCACATGTTGATGTTTCATAAAAGACCACTTTTTAACAAGAAGAAAGGTCCTCCACCAAAGATTCCATCCCTACTGATTCATTGGAATTAATGGATATGAAATATCCCTTATACATGTTTATAATGCCACTTTATAACACTTTAAGTCATGTTAATCCTACTTGAGGTCTAATTGTGTTCACCACTATCCCATACATATCACATTGTTAACCTAAATTTAATCAACAAATTGTGTGATAAGGAAGTTCTTCCCTAAAGGCACTATATATTTCATGATGGGGTTTTTTAGTCACAAGGTTTCCACTCATGCATAGGCATTGGCAATGATAATCCCCCTCATGCGGAGGCATTGAAAAATGAAAATTCTATCATCTCCACTCCATCACAGCTATTGATAGGTAAAAACCCACTCATGTGCATTCATTGACACCTAAAATACCATAATCTTTACTCATGCATAAGCCATTCATAAATGATAACACCATCATTTTGATAAGAAATGACACCACTTTCCACAACCATTTCTCTCAAATCCATGGGGGTTCCAGGTCACTAGAGAATTTGATTTTTTTTTCTAGGTAACAAGCTTCTATTTGATACTATTGTTGTTTTAATCATTTTTGGGCTTCTAAATTTGTACATGATTTTTTAACAATGCTTTCCATGCTTTGTAGAAGGCCCTCTTCCTCTACTAATTTTCCTCTCTATGACTGTAGACTTGGG
Organism: Cunninghamia lanceolata; assembly: GCA_027924645.1. Classification (NCBI taxonomy): domain Eukaryota; kingdom Viridiplantae; phylum Streptophyta; class Pinopsida; order Cupressales; family Cupressaceae; genus Cunninghamia; species Cunninghamia lanceolata. The sequence goes on from BSBN01000400.1 coordinate 5,510,914, forward strand.
TTAGTTTACGCCACCTCTAGTCACAAATGCTAAGTGTTATAGGCAACAAACTAGTTTGCTTCTATTGTTGTTCTTCCCAATTTGGGACTTCTAGATTTGTACAAGGTTTTGTTAAAGATTTAGATAGATATTTCGTTGCAAGAGATAGATTGTAATTTTAGGTATAATACATAATTTTGCAACTACGTATTATTATGTATATGTATAAATAGATGTTTACATAGTTGTATCTAACAATCAACCCTAATTTCATGTCATAAAATACAAAAATTATGGTCTAGAGAAAACCCTTGTAGAAAATCCTCATTTCAAGTCATACAATACAAATATGTCATGCAAGAAACCCTTGTATAAATTTGGTAAGCATGGAAACTATTGTTAATAAAACCATGTAGAATTTTGCAAACCCAAAGGTGATTAAAACAATAATAGTGTAAGGAAGTGAAAGTAGTGGAAACAACTTCCTATGCCAATCTTGAGGAGAGATATTATGCAAAACTTTTAAAAGCTGATCTAATAGTTACAAAAATTCTAGAAACACATTTGAAGCATGAAATAAACAGTAAAACACAAAACACCAGATATACATGGGGAAAACCCTTTCGGGTGAAAAACCCCACACTCCAAAAGCTTGCTCAATTTATTCCAAATCTAACAACAAGATTACATACACTTGCAGAGCAAATATATTACCAAAGTATCACTAGTAAACAACGCTAGAAGAATTTTGGCAACATCCCGGCAGCATAACAGTACCTGCAAACTCACACCTACAAACTACTCCTCAAGCCTTCAATTTATAGAGTTCTAGCTATACAAGAAACCATATGTGGTTTTACAAACCCGCATGTGAAACTTCTCAACCAAGATTCCAGTCTAAAAATAACCTCTCACGTCCAAAATGATATCCCCTATTTTTGACCCTTACAGTTGTCATAGATTCCATCATAATATCTCTAAAAATAGTCCTTCAATGATAAATTACCATGTGGGCATCTTTTGATAGCTAATATTTTAATTTTTAAGGCACCGACATGTGGCAAAAGTGCCAATTAAGAATTCAAACGCCCCTACATTGTTTTGGAGCTAAATAAAAACAATAACTGACTATGGGAAATATTAAATACAAAATAATGCTACGGGATTTATATGCAAGGTTAAGACACCTCATTTCCCAACATTCTCCTACTTGTTGAATACCTTGCAAGAGCCAAGGGAATAACACCATCATGCATCAACTGCTAGGGCCAAAAGGCCCATAGATTCAGAACAGCACCTAAATTTTTCTATGCTCATGAGCTTAGTTAATACATCTACAACATTTGTCAGTCTGTACCTTTTCTAGCTTCACCTTGCCATCCTTGACCATATCTCTCACGAAGTGATATTGAACATCAATGTGTTTGGTCCTGGCATGAAAAGTCAGGTTCTTCACAAGACAAATTGCACTATGACTATCACAATAAACTGTAACTATACCCTCTTTCAATCCAATATCTAAACACAGTCACTTCAGCTAAATGGCTTCTTTACAGGCATGAGTAGCTGCCATGTACTCTTCCTCAGTAGTGGACAAAGCGACCACATCATGTTGCTTGCTCATCCAACTGATTACACCACCATTCAGAGTAAACACATATGCACTGGTGGACCTTCTACTATCAACATCACTAGCCTAGTCTGAATCCATAAAACTGTGAATACTCAAGAAATGTTGATCTTCTATACCATGAAAACATATAGAGTACTCTGTTGTACCCCACAAACATCTAAAGACCCTCTTAACTGCATCCCAATGCACTCTTCTAGGATTAGACATATAACAAGAAAGAACTCCCACTACTTGGGCAATGTCTGGTCTTGTACAGACCATAGCATAAATTAAGCTTCCAACTGCACTCTGGTAAGGCACTCTACTCATGTCTTCCATCTCTTATGGGGATGTAGGACATTGTGAAATAGAGAGCTTCGTTCCCAATGTAACAAGAACACAAAGTAGTTTACAATCTTGAATGTTAAACCTTTGCCAAAATAAACAAACATACTTACTCTGGCATAGCTTTCTATTCTCATGATCTCTTCTGATCTCCATCCCAAGTATGTGTTTTTCTGCACCGAGATCTTTCATTTCAAATTTTGCAGAGGTAAGATTTTAATTTCGCAATCAAACCTTTGTCTTTCCCAATAAACATATCATCAACATATAAAGCAATTACTAGGCAACAATCACCATCAGATTTAAAAAAATACATAGTGATCAGATTTAGACCGCATAAATCCTAAACTCAACACATAAGTATCAAACTTCTAGTACCACATCTTAGGACTTTGTTTAAAGCCATACAGATATTTCTTTAACTTACAAACCAACTTGCTTTTACATTTCACCACATAGTGCTCTGGTTGTGTCATATAGATTTCTTCCTCCAAATCAGCATGAAGGAAAGCAGTCTTCACATCCGTTTGTTTGACCTCTAGGTCATAAGCTGCTGCAATAGATAATAAAACCCAAATGGATGTCATTTTAGCAATAGGATAAAAGATCTCACCATAATCAATACCCTCAACCTGAGAGTATCCCTTCGCAATCAACTGTGCCTTATACTTTTCAACATTTCCATATGAACCAATCTTTTTCTTAAACACCCATTGACATCCAATAGGTTTCCATCCTTCAGGGAATGGTACTAAGTCCCATGTATCATTTCTTTCAAGGGCTGCCATTTCTTCATCCATGGCTATTTTCCAGGACTCTACACCATTCATACCCAAAGCCTCTTACACGGATCTCAATTCATCAATGTTAGTACTCAAAGCAAATATACACTTCCAATCATCAGGTTAATACCCATACCTTTCAGGTGGTTGGCTATGCCTTGTAGACGTTCAAACAAGCTGAGGTGGAGGTTCTTCCAATTCTTCCTCCTCTTCTTCCTCTTCTAAAGATTCAGAGCTTGATGAGCTCTCCTCAACTTCTGGTCTATCTTGGGGTCTCGATTCAACTTTCTCAGGCATAGAAGGAAGTTGAATCACATCCTTTTTCTGTTCAATTTCTTTATGTTGTTCTAGCTGAAAAGTAACAGGAAAAGATTTAATCTCTCTAAAAATAACACTTTTGGAATAAATTACCTTATGTGCAACAAGGCCCCAAATTAAAGCTTGTATCCTTTCACACCATAGCTATAGCTGATGAAGATACATTTGACAGCCTTAGAATCCAACTTTGTTCTCTTCTCCTTAGGCGCATGTGCATATGCCTCACAACTGAAAACTCTTAGATGTCTAAGTGAAGGCTTTTTCCTCGACCACACCTCCATTGGCATTTTATCAACAAGCGCTGCTGTAGGAGATCTATTGATCAAATAACAAGCAGTGGCAACAACTTCAGCCCAAAACTTTTGTTCTAGACCAGCTCCACTCAACATGCTCCTAGCCTTCTCCATCAATGTTCTATTCATTCTTTCTACAACTCCATTCTACTGAGGAGAATATGGAGTTGTCTTTTAATCTCGCAATCTGTATAGAATCTATCAAAATCTATAGAACAATATACACCGCCATTGTCAATCCTCAAACATTTAATTTTCTTTCCACTATGAGTTTCTACCATAGCCTTGAACTCCTTAAAATGACTAAAAACTTTAGATTTACTCTTTAAAAAATATACCCATGTTCTCCTACTGAAATCATTAATGAAAGTAACATAATAAACTGATTTACCAATGGAAGCAACATCAACATGACCAAATACATCTAAATGGATTAGATCCAAGATATAAGAAGACTTATGAGAAGATGAGTAAAATCGAATGCGGTTCTATTTACCATAAATACAATGTTCATAGAAATCAAACTCTAGATTGCAATCATTCAAACCTTCAACAAGGTTCTTATTTTTTAGGGCTTTTAAACCCTTTTCTCCAATGTGGCCAAGCCTTTGGTGCCATAACATGGTCTTCTTTGTAGGCAACTTTGATTCAGCAGACAGAGCACCCTTGGGTACCCAAAAGCCATGACCATCTGCAGAAGAAGAAACCATCTCTATTTTCAGCGAAGTAGTTTCTGGCTTAATTTTATCAAAAGTGCTATTGCACTCAACTATGCATGCATCAGTACAATGTACCCAATCTACTTCCTCTTTCTATAACCATAGCACCTCTCACCATTTTCACACCTGCTTTAGAAAACTATACATGCACACCCGTATCTATTAGCTTGCTAATAGATAATAAATTTCTTGCTAGTCCTGGGATATGCAAGACACCATCAAATCATCTAACTCTACCATCAGAAAATTTCACATGAATACTACCATGACCAACAATGTCAAGGAAAGAATTATCACCCAAATACACCTTACCACCATCATAGTTTTCATACTTACTAAATCATTTTCTATTAGGAGTCATGTGGAAAGATGCACCTAAGTCTATCAACCATGCATAATCACCTCCACGAGTGGCCAAGGCTGCAATACAGGAATCTTTGTCTTCCTTTTCAGACTCAGAATCAAAATCTTGCTTCTTCTTCTTCTTCTTCTTCTTCTTTACATTCCTTTCATAAGTGTCTGGATTTACGACAGTTCTAGCATATTGCCTTGGACTTACCATGAGATTTTGATCTCCCCTTATTCTTGGACTTGGAATGGTCACGTTGCTTCTCATCATTGCCTCATTCTTTTGGTCTTCCTCGAACACTCAAAGCCTCTTTGGCATTTAGAGAGACCTTCCTTCTCATCTCTTTGGAGAGTAGAGAACCAACAACATCCTCCATCTTCAAGCTGACTGAAGTGCTCCCAATGGCCATGACTAGGTTGTCCCATGAGTCTAGCAGCAAATATAGTAAAGTTCAACACCTTTCTTCTTCATTCATCTTAACCCCAACCGAGGTCAATTGAGTCACCAACTTATTGAATGTTTCTAAATGATTAGAAATTCATCCACCTTCTTGTATTCTCAAGGAATACAACTTCTTCCTCAAGAAAATCTTATTTACTAGAGATTTAGATTGGTATATTTCACTCAACTTCTTCCAAAGCTTCTTCGAAGTGGATTCTTCATGGACATTTATTAGGATTGAATCTGCAAGACATAGTCTAATGAGACCTTTAGCTTTTCTATCCATTACATCATATCATATAGCTATAGTTGGATCCATAGGCCTCTGGACATTTTCATCCACTGCATCCCATAGATCTTGATCAATCAACAAATCTTCCATCTTCAACTTCCACATTTCAAAGTTGTTGCAAGAAAAATTTTCAACCTCCAATCTCCCAGATGTGTTTGTCATTTGAAAATGCCTGCAACAAGATCAAAAAGTAATCTATGCACAAGCTCCCACTCAAACCTTGACTAGCACAAAAAACCCAACAACCCACAACTAAAACCAAAGGTGATTAGGCTCTGATACCACTTGTACGAAAGTTAAAGTAGTAGAAACAACTTCCTACGCCAATCTTAAGGAGAGATAATATGCAAAACTTTTAAAATCTTATCTAACAGTTACAGAAATTCTAGAAACACATTCAAAGCATAAAATAAACAATAAAACACCAAACACCATATATACGTGGGGAAAACCCTTTCAGGTGAAAATCCCCACACTCCAAAAGCTTTCTCAATGTATTCCAAATCCAACAACAAGATTACATAGAGTTGCAGAGCAAGTTTATTTCAGGAGTATCACTAGTAAACAACTCTGGAAGAATTCTGACAGCATCCTGGCAGCATAACAGTACCTGCAAACTCACACCTACAAACTACTCCTCAAGCCTTCAATTTATAGACTTCTGGCTATACAAGAAACCATCTGTGGTTTTACAAAACCATGTGCAAAACTTCTTAGTCAAGATTCTAGTCTAAAAATAAGAAATGATATCCCCTATTTTTGACCCTTACAATTGTCATATAATCCATCATAATACCTCTAGAAATAGTCCTTCCATGATATACTACCATGTGGACATCTTTTCACAACTAATATTTCAATTTTCAAGGCACTGACATGTGGTAAAAGTGCCAATTAAGACTTTAAACGCCCCTACATTGTTTTGGAACTAAATAAAAATAATAACTAATTGTGGGAAAATATTAAATACAAACTAATGCTATGGGAAATATGCAAGGTTGAGACACCTCATTTCCCAACAAATAGTACATAATAACTAGTTATGTGGAGAAAAAAGCAAATTCCCCACTAAACTAGAACCCCCATAGATTTGAGAGTAGCTACCATGAAAACTATCATGTCATTTCTTGTCGAAATGATGGTGTTTTTCCCTTTCAACACTTATGTAGGAGTGAAGATGATGGTATTTTTCACTGAATGTATATTTACTTTCATAAATTGTCCACATCATAACTTTTACAGAGATTTGTCCAACTATATATACCCTCTACACAATTTTTTCTTTAAATATAAAAATATATTTATATTATTTACAATGTTTATGTTTATAGATTCTATAGTTACTTTCATTGAAATTTTGACCCGATATATGTCTATACAAATACATCCAAATGTTAATACTTATATACAAGTTCATTTTCAAATTTTTTCACATACACAAGCGCGCGCGCACACACACAGATATATATATATATATATATATATATATATATATTTCACTGTAAGAGTTAGAATTGTAAATCATTGAGTTGGCAAAGTTAAAACCCATTCATGTTCACATATTATAGAATAGAAAGCTTTTGAACATTCATTTACTCTCCATTTGTAATATTATTGTTCAGTTGATTTAAAACAACCAAAACTAAAACTAGATTACCTGTACTGCAAAACACCAATTGTAGGTCTATCGCATTTATGGGTACTAAATATGCTCAATAGACCATCAGCAGCATTCGCTCTTCTGTGACTAAACACAAAAAGAGAGTGGCCAAGCTTCAATACCAAAAGAAGCTTCTAATATGTAAGGTACAAAATAAAACTACTCTGTCTCTTTACTTCATTTTATGGAAATTCTTTTTTTGTTTGACTGCTTAAAAGGGTTCTTTCCATATGTTGAAGTTGCATATGGCTCTACATGCAGCATCAGATTTGGGCTTTCCCAAAGCATTGAACTATCATTTGCAGTTGATCTTGGAAATTTCCTTAGTCCTTTCAGTCTCCTTCAATTCTCTCCTAGATATTAGACTTACTGTTTCACAGTTGGTATCTTTTCATATCCCCCGTTAATTATTTTGCAGAGTTGGGGTATGCTTGTTCAAACCCTTTTTTGATTTCTAACATAGTTATCTTGTGATAGCGTACTGAGTCTAAGGTAGCTCTTTTAGATCTTCCCCAAAACTTCAATATGGTGGAAGACTTCAATTTCTTTTATATTTTCCTAAGCACTTTCACCATAGCAACAAAACCCCTATTTATACATATATTTCAAAAGCAACCCCTGAATCAAAAATTAAAATTAAAAAAAATCAAATTTAAGCATGCAAACTCCATGGGAGCAACTAGATGCCATGCAACTCTTTTAACTTCTCACGATGCCTAATTTGTTTGTTCCTCATACAAGTTATCTTTTCACCATGGCTCAGTTTTAGGTGTTGGTGCTACGTAAGTGATTTTTAGATTTTTAAGGTGCCTCAACATTACCAGTAATATTTGTTTTGTTATAACATTCTTATCCTCCTTGTGCATGTGCTTTGCCTCTACCACAGAACCATGTTGTTCCTCTTGTGGGTCTTCCTAAACCGGTTTCATTACAAGTCATAAGAAACTCTTGTCCCATGGTATATTCTCTGGGTCTTCCTAGTTCTTACATCATGTGGGAAGAACATGCTTCCAACATTTGTAACTATCAAAATTCAGCTACTCAACATGAGGAACACTTAGCTTTCCACACCTTTCAATAAGGTTATACCTTTACACCTCATTCACTATCAACATTAATATTATTTTTTTATCAATTTGAGAGTGCTTCAGCTAAATAACTATATAGAAATTTTTTATCAAATTAATCATTGTGGAAATATTGTAAAACAATAAATTACAGTAGTTTAATTAATCATTGTGTATATGTTGTATAAAGTAAATTACAGTAGTTTAGAGATTTGTTAACTTTGGTCAATACCATGGTTAGTTAAGTCTAGTCCAGACTCATTTATATCATATCGTCTACATACTTATAATAGATTCCTATAATAAGAAAAGTTTTTTCTAACTTTGGTCAATACCATGGTTAGTTAAGTCTAGTCCAGACCCATTTATATCATATCCTCTACATACTTATAATAGATCTCTATAATAAGAATTTTTTTTGCTTTGGTCAATACCATTGCTAGTTAAGTCTAGTCCAAACCCACTTATATCATTTTTATCCTCTACATACTTATAATAGATCCTTATAATAAGAAAAGTTTTTGCTTAACTTTAGTCAATACCATTGGCTAGTCGAGACCCATTTATATCATATTTATACCCATTTATATCATATTTATCCTCTACATATTTATAATAGTCTCTATAATAAGAAAAATGTAATAAAAAATTACATAGTTTCCTATTAGAAAACTTCTAATTGATTGTAATGTAATGGACTGTGGAAAATGATTTACACCTTTTTGAAAACATAAAACCATAATAATATAAAATAAGACAAAAAAATTGAAAAAAAGTGAATGCTCAAAATGCTTCCTATTTCCTAACATGAAACCATAATATGATAAAATAAAAAAAATAAAAAAATAAAAATTGGAAAAAAAAAATGAATGCTCAAAATGCTTCATGAACTTAGGAAATCATGAATAAAGGAAAATAACGGAGAAATTATATACATCAACCCAAACATTTTAAAGATCATCGTTGTCCAGGCAAATAGTTTTATTTCGCCGAGAGGCGAACTATAGCGGGGGTGGAGATGAGAGCACTCATTTTTGGTCGTAAATATATACTAAAATTTTTTTAAAAAAATCTAAATTGCATTTAAGAATTAAATAAATATCTATAAATTGGTGCTTGCAAAAAAAAAATAATAATAGATTCAAAATGCATGCCAAGACACTGAATTAATTCAAAATCCCTAAATATAGATTTTGTTACATAACGGTCACTTGCACTCTGTAAAGCTTGCACTCTGTAAATGCTGCATAACGTTCGCTTCCACTCTATAAAGGCTGTGAGGATTAACTATTCTTAGAGGCAGTAGGGGCAGTAGCACATGGCAGCACAGTCTATGTTATATATTCTGCCCGCCCCTGTAGAATCATCTTTTTATTCTTACCTCCCTTCAACATGTGTTATCAGTGATTGCATTTTCATGTGTGGAAAGTAAGAAGACGGGATGCCCTTTGCATGGATGAAGCCTTCATACGATGGAGGTGGAGGAGGCAGTGGAGATGGAGGCTGCGGCTAAGATCTCTTTTGTCCATCAGAATCTGTTGGCAGTAATCAATCGTTGTTGAAATCTCACTAAATAATGGGTGAGTTGTTGACATCCAACTCTTTAATCTCTTCCATCAAAATCCCAACTGCTACATTGCATGTTCCTTTTCTGTAATGTTTCTGATGAAGACCTGGGCTTCATCTTGGTTTGAAGGTAGATCATTTATCTAAAGTTGTTCTATATGGATCTGATATTAATTAGCTTGGGGTTTTTGCAAATCTCATTTTTTTATGGAAAAGCTATCATCTCCACCAACGGCAGCACTTCCATTGCCACTTTCGCCACCACTCATCAATGCAGAGGCCATTCATAGTGGCATTACACAGCAGCCAATTGGACAGTGTGGGCAAAAATAGAAGGATCTTTATAAAGGGAGAGATTTGATCTTACCAGTGATGTATTGCACTGCAACAATGTCCCATTTTGCTTTGTCCATTGGATGCCCCTCCATTGGCAGAGTGGAATGGATGCATTCCATGTTGAAAGCATCAACTTATCATCACTACCCAGAGAGCCCTTCACACTCAGCAACAAATTTCCATCACTTGTAACCTGAGCAACTATTAGCAAAAAAGAAGACATCCCAAACAAGATGGTGCAGACTAGTAAAAGTTTAAAGGCCATGGATGGCTCTGAAACTCTCAGACTCATCAACAAAACGGGATAAAATTTATGTGCTTTACAGTATTTTAGAAGACTATATTTTTTTATCAGAAGTGTAATTTTGTCCTTCGATAAAGGACTACTAAAAACATAGGACATGGCCTCTCTTTGCAGTTTTGCAATACAATGACTTTTAAGGTGAAATTTTGCATGCTATTTAAATTGAAATTTCTGTCCACGGAAATGACGCTGTCCATTGAAATTGAAAACGTTACTAAATGTTTTCTCTCTCAACAATTCATTACACTGCATGTTTTTTTGTGTTTTCCCTCTGTTAAACTGCATGCATTTTTAGAAAGATCAGACGGAAATCTTGGCATATGTTTTCCCTCTATTAAACTGCATGCATTTTTAGAAAGATCAAATGGAAATCCTGACATATGTTTTCCCTCTCTTAAACTGCACACATTTTTAGAAAGATCAATATGTTTTTGATATGTAACTATTTTTTTTTTTGGTTTATAGTCACTTAAAAACTTCAATGTTATTGTTATTAGGTTAGTTTTGTTTTAGAAAACTTCAAAATTTCAACTTTTTTTTCCTAACACGAATTTGCTTTGTTTTTTAATTTTTTCCCCCTACCTATATTTTATTTAGTTTTTTTAATTTTTATTATAAATTATAATTAAAATTAAAACATATAATTATTTTGTTTTTAAATTAATTTAGGTTTTTTTAAATCAATTTAGAACTCTAAAAATTAAAACATACGCCAAGATTTCCATTTTGACATCAGATTTATATTAATTAAATTATCATTAAATATGTAAAATTTTATGTGAATCATAAATGTATAGATGGTATGATTATAATAATTTTCTTTTAACAAGTCTCTTCTTAACTTATTCAATTTTGCTTAGATATTATTAATATTTTTAAAATATTAATTATAATAATGTAAGGGAATTCAAATTAAAGTTAGAATTAGGATTAGGGTTATATAACCTAGAGTAAATTTGACATTTTCTTTTATATTAAAAAAATAGTAAAGGATTAGGGACAACTCAGATCAATGGTATAATAGATTTTATTTTTAAAAAAGTACATCTTCATGCACATAATTGTATATATAAAACCCATGAACTCTCACAAAACAAAATTAAAAATCAAAACATACCTTTTCATTCCTGCACACACATAAAATATTTAAAAATAAAAAAACCATGAACTCTCACAAAAAAAAATTTAAAATCAAAACATAAAATATTTAAAAATCAAAAAACCATGAAATCTCACAAAACAAAATTAAAAATCAAAACATACCTTTTCATTGTTGCACATGCATAAAATATTTAAAAATCAAAACATAAAAATATTAGCTCAGGATAAAATTAAGAAAAGTCGTCTGTAGTCTTCCCTGCACACACATAAAATATTCTAGAGCAAAAACAAAAATGAGTAAAATGGTGTGTTTAGGGTAACTAAGAGTCTTTTATATGCTTTAATTTCATTTTGGAAAGCTGTTAATTCTACAATTTGTTGCACAATAAACTCCTAAAATTTAGCCCACTTAGATTTAATATTTTAATTGAAATTTAGATATTTCATTAATGCCCTTTTTATTTCACTTATCTTTCAAGAAGTTATTAAATAAAAACATATTTTAGTAAATTTTATTAATTTATCATCTATGTTTTATTATAGAAACAATTGTTTTTTTTCTTCTATAATTTAGAGAATGAATATATAATAAACAATATGATTGTTTATTATTTTAGTAATGTTTATTATTTTAGTAACTTTTATTAATTTATCATCAATGTTTTATTATAGAAAGATCATATTTTGAGGAAAATTTTAAAAAAATAAAAATAAAAAAGATAGATTTATTAATAAGAAAATTATTTTATTTTATTTTATTTTATTTCATTTTACATTTATATCTTGTATTTAAATTTTTTCATTTAAACCACATTGTAATTTAAATTTAAGGATTACAATATTTGGATGGTATAATTATTAAATGGAGAATAATTAGAGTTAGGGTTAATATTACAGTTAGGGCAAGAATTAGGGTTAGAATTATGATTAGAATTAGGGTAGGTTTCTCACTACAGCTAAGGTTGGGGTTAGGGTTAGGGTTATGATCAAGGTTAGGGTTAAAATAATGTTGTTTAGATGTTGCAACTACGGTTAGAATAACCAAGTTAAGGTTAGGGTTAGGGTTACATATAAAATTAAGGTCAGTATTATGTTTAAAATTAGAGTTAGGGGTTGAAATTAGGGTGTTTAAAATTAGAGTTAGGGGTTGAAATTAGGGTTATTAAAGAGTTCGGGTTAGAATTAGGTTTAGGGTTTGTATTAGAGTTTGTGCTACAGTTAGAGTAAGAATTATGGTTAGAAATAGGGGTTGAAATTAGGGTGTTTAAAATTAGAGTTAGGGGTTGAAATTAGGGTTATTAAAGAGTTTGGGTTAGAATTAGGTTTAGGGTTTGTATTAGAGTTTGTGCTACAGTTAGAGTAAGAATTATGGTTAGAAATAGGGTTAGGGTTGGGGTTAGCGTTAGTATTGCAGTGAGGGTTAGGGTTAGGGTTAGAATTAAGGATAAAATTAGCTTTATGGTGAGCATTAGTATTGGGGTGAGGGTTAGGGTTAAGGTTAGGGTTAGAGTTAGGATTAGAGTTCCTATTAGAATTAGGGTTAGAATTAAGGTGGAATACTATTAGAATTAGGATAAGAATAGGGTTAATGTTAGAATCAGGTTAGGGTTATAATAGGGTTAGGGGTTGAATTGAGGTAAGGGTTAGAGTTAGAATTAGGGTTACTAAATTAGGGTAAGCATTAGAGTTACAATTAGGGTTAGGGTTAGGGATAGAGTTAAGGTTAGAATTTGGGTTAGGGTTAGGATTAGAATTAGGGTTAATGTTAGAATCAGGTTAGGATTATAATTAGGGTTATGGTTGGAATTGAGGTTAGGATTAGAGTTAGAATTTTAGGGTTACTAAATTAGGGTAAGCATTAAAGGTACAGTTAGGGTTAGGGTTAAAATCATAGTTAGAATTAGGATTAGGGTTAGAATTAGGGTTATTGTTAGATTTAAAATTAGGGTAGAATCAAGGTTAGGGTTAAAGTTAGGATTAGGGTTCCTATTAGAATTAAGGTGGAAAACTGTTAGAATTAGAATAAGAAATAGGGTTAATGTTAGAATCAGGTTAAGGTTATAATAGGATTAGGGTTGGAATTGAGGTAAGGGTTAGAGTTAGAATTAGGCTTACTAAATTAAGGTAAGCATTAGAGTTACAATTAGGGTTAGGGTTAGGGCTAGAGTTAAGGTTAGAATTTGGGTTAGGGTTAGGATTAGAATTAGGGTTAATGTTAGAATTAGGTTAGGATTATAACTAGGGTTAAAATCATAGTTAGAATTAAGATTAAGTTATGGGTTAGGGTTAGTATTAGATTTAAAATTAGGGTTATAGTTAGGGTAGAATCAGGATTATGATTAAAGTTAGGGTTAGGGTTAGAGTTAGGGTTGGGGTTTCTATTAAAATTAAGGTTATAAAATTAAGGTGGGTTACTATTAGAATTAGGGTAAGAATTAGAGTTATAATTAGGGTCAAGTTTAGTATTAAGGTTAGCGATAGTGTTTTAATTAGGATTAACCTTAGGGTTAAAATTAGAGATATGTTTAGGGTTAGAATAAGGGTTAGGCTTAGGGTTAGAATTACAATTAAAATGAGGATTATAGTTTAGAAAAGGGTGACAATTAGAATTCAAATTAGGGTTAGGGTTAGGGTTAAAATCATAGTTAGAATTAGGATTAGGGTTAGAATTAGGGTTGTTGTTAGATTTAAAATTAGGGTTATAGTTAGGGTAGAATCATGGTTAGGGTTAGAGTTAGGATTAGGGTTCCTATTAGAATTAGGGTTAGAATTAAGGTGGAATACTATTAGAATTAAGATAAGAAATAGGGTTAATGTTAGGATCAGGTTAGGGTTATAATAGGGTTAGGGTTGGAATTGAGGTAAGGGATAGAGTTGGAATTAGGGTCAGTAAATTATGGTAAGCATTAGAGTTACAATTAGGGTTAGGGTTAGGGCTAGAGTTAAGGTTAGAATTAGGGTTAGGGTTAGGATTAGAATTAGGGTTAATGTTAGAATCAGGTTAGGATTATAATTAGTGTTAAAATCATAGTTAGAATTAGGATTAAGTTATGGGTTAGGGGTAGTATTAGATTTAGAATTAGGGTTATAGTTAGGATAGAATCAAGATTATGATTAAAGTTAGGGTTAGGGTTAGAGTTAGGGTTGGGGTTCCTATTAAAATTAAGGTTATAATTAAGGTGGGTTACTATTAGAATTAGGGTAAGAATTAGAGTTACAAATAGGGTTAAGTTTAGTATTAAGGTTAGCGATAGTGTTTCAATTAGGATTAACCTTAGGGTTAAAATTAAAGATATGTTTAGGGTTAGAATAAAGGTTAGGGTTAGGGTTAGAGTTAGGGTTAAAACTATAATTAGAATTAGGATTACAGTTTGGAAAGGGGTGTCAATTAGAATTAAGGTTAGGGTTAGAGTAATAATTATGGTTACTAAATTAGGGTAAGCATTAGAGTTACATTTAGGGTTAGGGTTAGGGCTAGAGTTAGAGATAGAATTTGGGTTAGGGTTAGGATTAGAAATAGGGTTAATATTAGAATCAAGTTAGGGTTATAATTAGGGTTAGGTTTGGAATTGAGGTTAGGATTAGATTTAGAGTTAGGGTTACTAAATTAGGGTAAGTATTAGAATTACAATTAGGGTTAGGGTTAAAATCATAGTTAGAATTAGGATTAGGGTTATTGTTAGATTTAAAATTAGGGTAGAATTAGAGTTATGATTAGAATTAGGGTTAGGGTTATGGTTAGAGTTAGGATTAGGATTAGGGTTCCCATTAGAATTAGGTTTAGAATTAAGGTGAGTTACTATTAGAATTAGGCTAAGAATCAGAGTTAGGGAAAGTATTAGAGTTATAGTTAGGGATAGGGTTAGGGCTAGAGCTAGGGTTAGAATTCAAGTTTGGATTAGGGTTAAAATCATAGTTAGAATTAGGATTAAGGTAAGGGTTAAGGTTATTTTTAGATTTAAAATTAGGGTTATAGTTAGGGTAGAATCAATGTTATGATTAGATTTAGGGTCATGGTTAGAATTAGGGTTGGGGTTCCTTCTATAATTAGGGTTAGAATTAAGGTGGGTTACTATTAGAATTAGGGTAAGAATTAAAGTTACAATTAGTGTTAAGTTTAGTATTAAGGTTAGGGATAGTGTTTCAATTAGGATCAGCCTTAGGTTTAAATTAGAGCTATATTTAGGTTTAGAGTAAAGGTTAGGGTTAGGGTTAGATTTAGGGTTAGAATTACAATTAGAATTAGGGTTACTATTTGAAAAAAGGGTGATAATTAGAATGAATATTAGGGTCAAAACTAGGGTTAGGGTTAGGGTTATGATTAGGGTTATAATTAGCATTGTTTTATAAACCTGAGAAATCTAAACGTATTTCTAAATCTAACCCTATTTAACATAATTCTTACCATAATTTTTGTTGTAACTCTAATAATAAAACTAATCCTATTGCTAACCATAATCCCAACCCTAATTTGAACTGTGATTATATTCCTAACCTTAATTCTAACTCTAATTCTAAACTAAACAGTAACCCTAACCATAATTATAACCCCTAACTCTAATATTAAATATAATATGTAATATAATTAGAATTAGAATTATTATATAATATAATATATAATTATAATTATTTTATATAATATTATATTATATAATTATAATAATTCATATAATTGTATAATATACTTAGAATTAAGCTATAATATAATTAGAATTATAATTATTATATAATATAATATTATATTATGTTTAATAATTATTATAATATATTATAATAATATATCTAATCTATAATATATTATAATTCATATAATTATATAATATAGTTAGAATTAGGCTTGCGGCTCCCGATGCTACTAGCATATTTATATTAAATATAATATATCTAAAGTACGCCAAGAGATATCCTTCTCGAGGCGCCTATTTTTTTAATCACTAATCCTAACATTAGGCGCCTCGAGAAGGATATCTCTCGGCATACTTTAGATATATTATATTTAATATAAATATTCTATTTTCAAAGAAAAAAATCACCAATAATAAACATGCATAAATAAACCCTAACACGTTGCGTCAAAATTTACAAAAATCACAAAAGCACTTTGTACAACTTTACAAAAACATGTGAAATGAAATGTTCATAGAAGAACATTGTTGCTAAGCTCTACATCAGGATTATTATTAAACCACAAATCTGCTTCATGCATAAAATTTATTAAACCATGGCTTTTATCTGCCATGAAAATCCTCCTCCAACGTTGGTGTTGCCATCATCATTCTTTATAAATGACTGCATACACGCAACTCTAAGCTTTTCAGTGAAAAATAAGTCTTAGTTGGAGTGGTGGTGTGAAAAAGTAGAAATATAGATGCATTGCCTCATGGAATACCCATTGACATGTCATTCATAGTCATCAACATTCCTATTCATCTTCTAACTATGTAGTTATTTATTAAATTTATTTTTTCATTAAAATCGTTTAGTTAATTTTCAAAATTATTCTTTATATAGATAATATTATAATAAGTATAAATATTGAATCAAACTTTTTCATGGCATTAGAAAAATTTATGTATCCTTGTAGTTTTCTTAATCCTCAATAACCTTCTTACTTTATACTAGATTTGTATGCATAAATTGTACCATTTTATCCATATTATTGTTGTCCAATCCATTTGTAACAACCCTCATTTGACAACTAGATCAATACACTATGTCAATATACATTTATCCCTGATGAGTTAGAACTAAATCTACACCAACAAGATCTTTGCTTGTGTGCCAACACCCATACATGCATGTCAAAATATAAAGGTTTATACATAGCAGAAAACATCAGTACATGGTATCTTTAGGCAAGATTACAGGACTTTTACTATCCCTTGTATTGAGGTGTTTATTTTGCAAATAGGTACAATCCCACTATAATACTCTGCCCATTATGTGTTGTATATGTGTTAATATTAAAGAGTCCCACAAGTATAACAATGGTGAGGAAGAGATTGTTAACGATGCATTACCCATATCCAAAGCTTTGCCAATCTAGAAACATGCCCTGAGGTGAAAGTGCTCTTGTTTAAGCCTTGTAAACCTTCTCTATCTTGCAGTTGTTATCACATAATGTGATTTACATGTCAAGAGTCATATATCAATAATTAATAGCTTCAACTGGTAACCAGTTGCTAGCATTTCAAAACTATTGGTAAATGTAAAAGATGCATTTCATTTTTAATTTTCTTGTAAAACATATGTTGAATTGAATACACAGTTTAATTAAAGAAAATATACATTTTGATTAAATAGTAAAAAGATGGAAACTCATTTTAATAAACTATTGTAACTAACTTTGAGAAGTTAAAAACACTGGTAATTGGATTGCAAAGTAAAGTATGATTCATCATAATGTACCTAGTTGTTGAAATATACACTTCAAACTAATGCCTCACTAACTACACATATAATGGTAAATTCATTTTAGGTTGAAGCAGCAAAAAGTGAGATCAAGGAAGGTGATGACATGTTTAACTGGCCATAATTGGTTAAGAAAATAGAGCAAATGAGGACCCTAGGCAATAGTAGTTCAACTTTAAAACAAGATGTTGTTGGCATCCTCAATCACTTGTAAATCCCCACTTTTCTACTAGCTTCTTAATATATTTTCCTGCAAAGAAACAAATAATAAAAGCCCAAAATCTAGTACCAACATATAGATTGACAATTCTAATGTAAGACTTTTTTGGTAACTCAAACCTTCCCCAAAGCAAGCAAGATGATGGAAATCAAAGGTACTAAACTTGCTGCAAGGAATTTGTACACCCTTCTTTTGGAAATAGAAGCCATAGGTAATTGGTGCAAGTAATCCAATAATAAGGTAACAAAGTATTGCTATAAATCCATTAAACCAAAATCTGTATCCGATTGTTTCTATGAACTCATCTTGGTGAAAGTGACCAACATAAAAAATCTGCAAATGATAAAATAGAATAAACATCAGCTCAGTGTCACATGAACTTCAACTCCTAATTCAGCGATCCAGTTCAGAGATTGATTAATACAAATGAAAGAGTACAACATCAGTGACTAAAAGTGATGTGATTGTGACTGGTGTACGTATACTTTAGTATATGTGGAATCTTGTTCTATTCATGATTGTTCTCTAAGCTACTCTATCATAACTTTAGAATTCAAGGGTTTTCATAAGATCCTTTCATGCATTTCTAGAATAGATAACCACACGGTGCTTTTCTTGAAGTTGGAAATCTAATAAGAATTTTATTTCTTGATTTTATGGTTTGGAATATTTAAAGTTTGGGCTTTTAGGTGATAGTTCAAAAGATTTACTTTTATTTTTACTTCAAAATGTCTATACAAATGTTTATAGTTTGACCTGATATATGTCTATACAAATACGTCAAAATGTTTATACTTCTATACAAGTTCATATGCAAATTGTTTTACACACAAAAATACACACACACACACACACACACACACACACACACACACACACACACACACACACACACACACACACACACACATATATATATATAATTAGTTATATATATTATAAAATACATATATGTATATAATCAATTATATATTATATATGTATATCTAAACATGTATATAATGTAACACTAGAAAATAAGAGAATATCTTTTGTTTCAACAATCTCTCCTTCATCCTTAATTTTGAAGGCTTCACTTGGCTTCATGTCCTTGTGCACAATAGTGTCATCTAAAGATCAAATTCTTGTTCTTATGTATACAACTATGATGGTTTCCTATTATATGCATATATGTATACCTTTATACAGCTATGATAGTTTTGTATTACATATAGGCATTGAGGTTTTTCTATTACATATAGGTAAGTATATGCATATATAATTGTCTATGCAAATGTAGAGTTGTACATGTATGTATACAATTGTATATAATTATATGCATATATAGCTGTCTATTTGAGTAAATGTGAATATATAGTTTTGTACAAAAATATAGTTGTATATGCATGCATGTACAACTACATATACTTGTATATAGAACTTTGTATATGCATTTATAGCTATCTATATGAGTAAATGTGTAAATACATGTATGTATGTGTCTTTATACAACTATTTATACAAATTTCCAACTTTATATGCATATATATAGATATGTTTTTGCACTAGTAAGTTTCTAATCAAACTATTTAGTTGAGTACCAAGAAATTTGTAGATTAAGCTTCTACCTTGGAAGGTAGGTACATTCTTATAAGATTTTAGTACATATAGGTTAATGACTGGGAATCCTGCAAGGTTGACATGCATGGATTTGATCCTCTACCTAATTGTTCAATCTTAATCTTGCCTCTTGCCACCAAGACTACATCAATTTCCTTCTTTAGATTAATATAGAAAGATCTAACCTTATATTCCTTATAGATCAAAAGGGGGGAGAGTTTCCCCCACCTAGTGCCACTAAGGATGAAACTAGAATCTAGAGAGACTGAGAAAAATAACACGTCTTAAAAACTACCTCCACGAATAGAGAAATCAACAAATACTTAGCAAAGCTCTTTTTATCATGTTGATAAAAGACCCCTACAACTGCTACCAATAAAAAATGGTAGGAAATTTTTGTGGACTTCATTCATGATTTACCTACTTTGAAAAAAAAACATAATTTTTGTCTTGGTAGATTTCTTAACCTTAAATACTCACTTTATGGTAATGATGAAACCATGTGATACATGGTACATGATGAAAGATTTTATGAAAAATATTTACAAGATACATATATTTCTTCCTATGGTGATAGTGTGAGATCAACACCATCCTTTTGAAAGTAACTTTTGGAAGGAGTTATGTTTACAAGTTGGTATATCTTTGACCATGAGTTCATCATAGTATCCACAAACTGTTGGTTGGATACAAGTTTTGAAAAAGATCTCAAAAGGATATTTGGTAGTAATTTACATCCAACGAATAAAATCAATGGTTTAAGTAGTTGTACTTTACAAAATGGTGGGATGATACCAATTACCATAGTCTTGCTAAGATGACTCCACTAATTTCCCTTTATGAGTACAACCCACTAACCCTCAAGGAATTCACCGGTACTACCTAGGACACACACACCTTAACTTCATGCACATTAAGCTCCTAAATGGTACATCAAATTTTCACAAAAAGTTCACCACACCTTGACCTGTGAGTTAAGAGCTTAAAGATATTATTTTGGTTGTTATTTTCATGTAGGTCCTTAAGTGGTCATTTAAAAGTGGTGACTAAAACTTGTGCATGGAGTGCCCCAATAGTTGTGTGCTACATGTAGCAATATAACTTCAATTCATCCTCTAATTATTTCTTATGAATCCACTTCTATTTGTTCAAACGTAAATGACACTTATTTATGGAATGACAAATTTTTAATAACCCTTATACATGTTTACAGTGCCACTATATATAACACTTTAATTCATGTTTTAGTTCTATTTGAGGTCCAATTATGTTCACCGCCATGCCGATAATATGGCATTGTTAACCCTAAACCTAATCCACAAATTGCGTGATAGTGAAGTTCTTCCCTAAGGGCATTGCATACTTCATGATGTGGTTTTCCAATCATAGGATCTCCGCTCATGTGTAGGCATTGACAATGATAATCCCCCTCATGCATAGGCATTGAAAAATGGAAACACCATCATATCCACTACATCACCAAACATTGATAGGTAAAAACCCACTCATGTGCAATCCTTGACACCTGAAACACCATCATCTCCACTCTTGCATGGCCATTGACAAGGAAGAATATCAGCATTTCAAGAATAAATGGCATGACACTTGTCATGGTTGTTATTCTCAAATTTGTGGGGGTTCTAGTTCATTGGGGAATTTGCTTTATTTTGCTCGATAACCAGCTTCTATCCATTGCTATTGTTCATTTAATCATTTTTGGGCTTCTACATTTATACATAGTGTAGAAACCAAGATTCTGGAATAGACTAACAAGCACATGAATTGCAATGGAATCGACCAACTGTATTAGCCAATAAGGTGAGTATAAATAGAATGTCTTAGGTACCCGAATCTCCATGAAAAGAGGATAGGACTCCTCTATCATGGAGTTGTGGTGAGTAACCTCCCACAAACGTAGCATGAGGTGTCAATGGTAGTTGACACCTCTCAAAACAGCTCCAACTACTTTGAGAAGTTCAAATGAACATGTGCCAATACGCCTAAGTAAGATTAAATACAAATGTGTACGCCTATAGATTAAAGGTATACACTAACACCCCCCTTAAGCATAGCTTAGGTGAGTGTTATGAAAAATGGGTCCCGGATATAAGCCTGGTGAGGTACCCATGTATAATACAAAAGAAAAATGAGTCCTAGCCATGAATCATGATAAGGTACTCAAGTACAATGCATACTCTCAAAACCAAAGAAAGGTAGACAACCCAGTGGGAAAAAACTACCCTCCAAAAGAGAGAAATTATATAAGTGAAGGAGTACTACTTATTTCACTAAGTACAATATAAGAGTCCCCCCATAGGAGAGAAAATGAGAGAAGGTCTATGAGACCCCCCATAGTACATGTCCTCCTATAGTGATGCTGAATAGTCGACAAAGGATGCAAATGTAGATCCAAGAATGTCAAACAATGTTCCTTCCCTTGGGAAGAAAAGCAACCACCTGAAGATACAGGATATCTTCCCATGCAAGAAGATGTATGTATGATCTTGAATCATGTTGAAGCTGATCCAAGGATGATGATGCCCATGTTGATGTCTTTGAAGAGTGCTCAGATGTCCCCATGTCAATACTGAAGGATGCCATAATCAAATCAGGTGCATGCCTAGTAGATGAGGATGATGATGATCTAGAACCATGTGTAGGATGATGTAGAGCATGAATATTTGAAGAGTACAATGGAGATGCAGCTTCATCAAAACTATCATCAAAGAGAAGACTGATGTCCTCAATGTGTGCTTCCATGTCAACAATGCAGGACTCTACAAATAGACAAGTGATGTCAGGTAGAAATCTATCCCAATCAGCAATGCTAGGAAGACTGATATCCTATTGCAAAGAAGCACTAGAAGCTTTCAAAGAAGCGACTCTAGAATTTGATGAAGCAACAATAAGAGTGATGACATCTTCTATGTCACTAGAAAGTTTTTTTTTTGTATCATGTTTAGGGATGTGAGTTGTGATCAAAGCAAGATCATGTGGGAATGGAGAAACATTCAAGTCTCCATATATCTCCCAAATTTTGATCCATAATGCATGTGGACAGTCAATATCCATGATGGCATACAAAGCGGCATCTGGAATATGTAAACTGATTAATCCAACAATGTGATCATGATGATTAGACCACTTAGCCTTTCAAGATTGTTTACCAAGTTCAGGGACAAGTCCATATAGATGGGGTATGAGATTATGGAACCTGAGGTATTTCAGGATGCCTTCACACCAGAACTTATAGTTTCCCTTGTTTAGGTTGATTACAGAAGAGTGAGTTTCATATCCCATGATTAGAACAAGTTAATTCATCTAGACAAAAGAAATTTCAACACATTAGGCAACCCCTTGATTAGGTGACCCCCCCAGTTTTTGAAATTAGATTCCTAATTGAACTTTATGTAAAGTGGCAATTTATAAGTTGAGTGCATGATTACTCTTTGATTAATTTCCCCCCTTAAAGTGGCACTTTATAAAGTTAGTGCCTTGTAAAAAATCAACACACAAGACCCCCTCTTAATTATGTGTTTTCCCCCCAAAATTTGGCACTTTATAGAAGGAGTGCTTTAGGTCACCCAAAAAGAACATAAATAGGTACTTTATAATTTTAGTGCAATTTTATGCTAGTTGGATCCATGATGAAAAAACATTCATTTTGCAAAAAGAAGCACTTGATTCCAAGTTGATTTGCAAAATTTATTAAAGCTACAAATTGTATGCAATTACAAAAAAACCTTCTTAAGAAAAAACAAATTTTAGATTTTTAGAAATTATGAGTGAGAAAATAAATTAGGAGAAAATTTAAGCCCCCTTGGGTTGTGCATGACTAGGGCCTAAAACCCTATGTGACCAGGGGCTATAATTTTAAAAAATGGTTGCTCATTGTGGCAAACAGGGTAGAACAAGTGCAAGTAAGAGGCCCGTTGAGGGCGATTACAGATGGCGTGAGGGCACTTCATTCAAGGATAAAAAGGAGTGTGCTTGGGCCTGTGAAGACATGGGTGCGAGCATCTATGGAGGCATAGAAGAAAGTACCTTATGTAGGGTGAACTCATCATGTGTGGCATGGGAGAAGGTGTGACAGGCGCCGATTACCACAGGTGAAGGCGCCTAATGAAATGGGATGCCAATAGTGTTCCTAGTCGATGGCAAAGGGCTGTGGTTCAGCCTTTTAGAAGACCCTAACACCAAACATGCGCTGTGCCTCCTTTCACCAACGTAGAGCCTCTATTTCGAAGCCAACAACAAAAAAGGCACAATTAAACCCAAAACAAATGAAACAATAAACAATGCCTCATAGTATGGAGCTTGATGTGAATGGGGCGAGTAGCACAGCAAGCAAATGATGGCTCAAAACTAATCCAAGAAGCTCTGATACCATGTAGAAAACTAAAATCATGGAATAGACTAACAAGCACACGAATTGCAATGGAATCGACCAACTATATTAGCCAATAAGGCGAGTATAAATAGAATGTCTTAGGTACCTGAATCTCCATGAAAAGAGGATAGGACTCCTCTATCATGGAGTTATGGTTAGTAACCTCCCACAAACGTAGTGCGAGGTGTCGATGGTAGTTGACACCTCTCAAAACAACTCCAACTACTTTGACAAGTTCAAATGAACATGTGCCAATATGCCTAAGTAAGCTTAAATACAAATGTGTATGCCTATAGATTAAAGGTATACACTAACACATAGTTTCTTTAACAATGCTTCCTTCATAGAAGGTCCTCTATTGCCTCTAAAAAATGAATTCTCCTCTTCGTGGTTGCAAACCTAGGTCAGTTTCCACCACTATTACTAGTATACTTCTATTGTTGTTCTTCCCAATTTTGGGCTTCTAGATCTATATTGGGTTTTGTTAAATATTTAGATCATAGAAGCAAAAATCACAAAAAAAAAGATTTATGATAAAAATTGTAACTCGCTGGGATTCGTGATTTTTTGGAAAAAAATAATGGTTTTTTAAACAAATCGTAGGTTTCTATGCTAATTTAGGGCTCACGACTGTATGATGTTGATTTAGAGCTTGTGATCATACCAAAACATGTTTAGAGTTTGCATATTCGCGGAGGATGCTAGCAAAGGTTGTGGAGTCTAGCTTTGCACCTGCCAATTGGATTTGTTTGAAAGTTTCCAAAGCCTTTTTGACAAATCCATTTTGTGGATATCTTGCAATTATTGCAGTCCAAGAGACCACATTTCTTCGAGGCATTTTGTCAAATAGTTCGCGTGCCTCGTAAACGTGCCTTGTCGATGCTTCTGGATTGTGTTTTATTAGTTCCTGCAGTAGGCAGGATTACCTATGCATCCATGTGATGCAATTTGTTTTGCCCATTTGACCAATGAGAATTGAGTATTAAATTCATTTGGCAAAATCACTAAAGTTTAAACTTAATTTTTTATTTAATGATTTAATAAATGCAATATAACTATTGTGCTATTAGTCAATAGGGTGAATAGTAATGGTGAAAAATGGAATTTTTTATTTATTTTTTATATTAAAATTTAGTTGACCAATGAGCATTGAGTATTAAACTCATTTGGCAAGATGACTATAGTTGAAACTTTAAATTTTTCTTTTTAATCTGCCTTTCAAGTACCAAGTTGGCAAGTTAGCATAGGTTTGTGGCAGTTTACAAGGCAGTGATGACTGTATAGCGACTGACGTGTCGATTGACATTGGGAACGCACCTAAGGTTGACACCATAAACCCATCTGATTCGAAGCAAGGGGAGAAAACATAAACCCATCTAATTTGAATACGCACATGGCTGTTGTGTTGAATGTTGAACTTGACGGCATAAATCCACACTAGAAAGTTGTTGGACGCCGGTTTGGATTTCCTCTTTCCGACGCCAACTGTTCTTTTTCCCATCAATTTTGTTTTTCGTCAGTTCACATTTGCCAACATACAAATAGCCTGTGCTAAAATGGGAGTTTTGGAAGAGGGTTTAGACATCCATCAAAGCATAAAAGAGAGGAATTTTGATAAATTTTGTAGATGCAACAGCCCTAGTAGACATGTATGCAAAATGTGGAAGCATAGAGAAGACCCATGAACTGTTTGACAAAATGCCTCAAAGAACTGTGGTTTCATGGAATACAATGGCTGCAAGATATGCACAAAATGGATTTGTTGAAAAAGCTTTAGAAATTTTTAAGCAAATGCAAATGGCAAGTGTAAAGCCAGACTCCACAAACATTTGCCAACATCCTCCCTGCCTGTGCCAAAATGGGAACATTGGAACACGGTATGGGCATCTATCAAAGCATAATGAAATGGGGATTTTTGTCCGATACTGTAGTTGGAAATAGTTTGGTAGACATATATGCAAAATGTGGAAGCACAGAAAAAGCTCGTGAACTGTTTAACAGAATGCCTCAAAGAGATGCAATCTCATGGAATGCAATGATTGTAGGATATTCACAAAATGGATTTGTTGAAAGGGCTTTCAAAACTTTCAAGCAAATGCAATTGGCAGGTCTAAAGTCAAATTCTACAACCTTTGCCATCATCCTCCTAGTCTGTGCCAAAATGGGAGCTTTGCAATAGGGTATAGAAATCTATCAAAGCATAAAGGATAGAGAAATTTTGTCAGATGTTGTAGTGGCAACTACCCTAGTAGACATGTTGGATGGTCAGCAGTGGACTTTTTGGTTGTGGCTACTAGGGAGGGAGCCCAAGAGAATATGGAATAATGTCCTTTTTTCTCTATTCTAGACTTGCAGGCACTAGTTCTTATTGGCATTTGTATGGTATAAAGCTTTCATTCACCACTTTTACTGCATTTTGGCATTCAGCCATGTTGTATAAAATGAAATTGCAGGGACATTTTTGGTTGTATTAGTCTTTCTGTCATTAGCACCACTCTTGTTTTGTTTGAAATCTCTTTGGGTTGTAGTCAAACAATAGTTAGGGTGTCTTTGCAAGTTGGAGTCTAATTAGGAGATGTGCATTGAGTTAAGATTTTAGGTCTTTAAGATTTTCTTGCGCTCGAAGTTCATCTCATGGCATTTGCACTGAAATCTGGTTCAACCGAATATTAGCGCTGACCCTTTCATATCCCATTTCGCGCTTAAATCATCATCAACCAGACTTGCACTAAAATGGACTTCCATAGGATATATCCACTTGCCTTAGATTCCCCCGCTCTGTCCCGTCATGTGCTTCTATCCACTTGCCAATGGGTGAAATATGAAACTTGTCATGTCGAAGCAAGGGGGAGACACAGATATACTTAATACGCACATGGTAGTGGCATCACTGATTGCCACCATCACATTTGCAGCCATCTTTCAAATCTTGGGCGGAATTAAGGATGACAAAGAGAGTATACACTATGGAGCTTCCAAGATGGCATTTCATAAGCTTTTTAGATTGTTCGTGTTCTCTGACACTGTGGCCTTCATTGCTTCCCTTACAGTAGTTTTCGCATGGCTATTTCAACAACTGTTGTTAGCCAATAAATCTAAAAATCTAGAGTTGCTACCCTTTGTGTCCGGGATGACCTTGTTGTTCTCAATCTTCTGGACGATAGTAGCATTCGTGACTGCCACTAGTATCGTCACAATACCCCCCTACATTTGAGAAGTTGAAAGTACGGATAAGGAAGCTTTCTCCAAATATCGATTGCTTTCGGCGTCCGCGTTGACTATTGCATTCATCCCACCAGTTTTTGTTGTCACATTGCTTCCATTGTACTGACGAAGAAACCCAACGAATATACATAAATGTTTGACCTATGATATTTTCAAGTGCTTAAAGGCTTGTTATGTCACTCAATGTTCACAGTTCATCAAATTTAAATTATTATTGAGCTTGACGGAATGCTGTCGAAGGCAAATCACTTGAATACACAAGATGCAAAATAAAGGAATCAAAGGATATGTCGATGAGTATGCAAAATGCAAAAAACATTTATAAAGTAGAACTAAAGACAAGGGCGTTAACTGATTGTATATTGTGACGGGAGCGGGAAATCAACCCCCATCCGGATGCGGAGCTTTGGCACATCTCCGGATATGTCCTATCACCACACAAAGTCCCGCATTGTTAACTTACCCTCCCTCTACTTGTTGTCCCTGATGTTCAAACCACAACTTGATATCATGTGGTTTCCTTGATGGTTGATATGGTTTCCTTGAGATGGTTTCCTAACAGGCAGATTGGTTCTTGGCACGGTACTATGAGGTACTATGACATTATATTTATATCTTGTGGGTTCATATTCAGGTTGGCACCTATGGTAATCATGCTCAGCGTCATTGGCATTGGTTTTCTTGGTCATGTTAATATGGTTTAGCATCATTGGTCATGTTAATATGGTTTGGCATATTTTTTTTATCATGATTCATGCTATTCATGGTGACTTTGACTTCCTAGCTTGTTCATATTCTTATGATGGCTTGACATACATGAGCATACAGTTGGCATCTACATGATCATGTTTAGTTGGCATTTTTGACACAGTTTCAGTTTGACATACATTTGGCACAGTTAACTGGGTTGATTGATTTCTCTATGATGACAGTATGATAATTAATATTCTTGATATTCTTTCAGTTGATATGATGTGGTTCTCTATTTGGTGCTAAGGCATACAATCTTGATTTCATTTTCATTTGAGAGCCTCTTTCAAAATAGGCATTCAAAGGTTAATAAAATGGTCATATTTCTACTATACATTTCAAAGGTTATAAGCTTTACTTATGTTAAAGTGTTGACCATGATATACGTTTGTTTGTTCTCCTAGCGGACATATTCTAGTGAGCTCATTCTATATTGCAAACATGGTGTTCATTGGCATGTTAAGTTGTGTATTCCCTGAATAGGTCACTGCTGGTTGGACAAGGTAAAAGTATCGATTTCTCATTCATAAGCCACCGGCTCTTCTAGGGTTTACCAAGAGCACCGGTTACATGAGAAATACTTGGACAAAATCAAGCACATATCATTCATTTTGCAAAGTTTTTTTGATGGCAGCACTTAGGGTTTCATTCTATTCATTTTTCTGAGAATAATCATGACATGAAATGGAGATATTAACTTGAATCTTTGAAAGTTTTACTAAAGATCTTGTTGATGTGACAAAGATAGATGAACTCAAGTAAACTATGTTGACTTTAAGCATAATTTTTCAGTTTCCTCTGTTAGCTTTCAGGTGATTCGTTCTTGTTCTTGTTTCATAAAAGGTAGTGACAGTTATAAATCTTTTCATTTTTTCTGTGGGTTTTCAAAAATATGGAAGTAGTTTCTGTTTACCCGTAACAATGGTTAGGGTTTCAAAAGACACATCTTTCAGAGGTTGTATTTGCTTCTCTTTTCTGGGTATTCGATTGCATGCAAAAGTTTTCTTTCTATACCTAGTTGGGTAGGGTTTCAAAATCTAAACAAGGTTTTTGTCTCAATTGTTTAAGAGCAAAGATGATTATTCTTGATTGTGATGCTATGGCAATGTGTATAACAGATTGCTTGTGGGCTTGTAATACGTTGTTGTAACTGCTCAGTTGTAACCATTTTTCTTCTCTTTGTGATATGGCAACTCTATTGTATGAGACAATTTCTTTGACAAGGGTTTGAAAGTTGTTATTAACTAGGGTTTGGCAGTTTACCCTAGGGTTTTCATGAGCATGGAGGCAGCTTATGTTTTTGATATTCATGTTTTGATAAAGTTTACGATGAGATTATGGTTTTCATATTGTAATGTTTCAAAAGAGTTGAGTTAAGTTGTTATGGGTCTACTCGACCATACATCAAATCTTTGATAGTTACAAACTGTTTTAGACAGTTGATTAAAAAAAAGGTAGTTATATTTTTCAAATTGTTTCATGAGAAGAGGAAGACATTTTGAATTGTATAGAAAGGGCTTTGAACAGAAATTGTGTGGGTTTTGTATATACACCTGATGTAATATTGAGGATAGATGACTGAATGCATTATCATTGATATTAGATTAAAGTTTGAGGATCAGTGAAACAGAGTGTCCCTCTATATTTGTTTTTCTTCATGATTGAAACATGTATTGAAAGGTCAAGTCAGGGAGACAAGAAATGACCTTTTCCAGTGAGGCATTTTATGTATCCAGTGAGGTATTTTGTAGCCAGTGAGGCCTGTAATAAGTGAGATTCATTAAATAAGCCAGTGAGGTATTTTTCGAGTAGTTTTTATGCCTTAGAGGGTTTTCCACTCAGGACAATATCTATGTTATGGTTACTTGTTCTACTCATGAGTTTTTGTTCATTATTTCATAATTTAATTGTTATATGATGCTCATAGTAAATTAGTACAAATGCATAATACTTTGATACTTATCTCAGTCCAATGAAGTAACAATCTACCTCTATTGTTTATCTTGATGAATTATTCAAATGATTCCTCATAGTTCACAAATAGTTGTTTTGTAGTTGGTTTGATAGTTCATGTCTTGCTTTCACCATTCAAGGTTGAAGTTGACAGTTGGTAAAAATTAATTAGGTGTTGCCAAAAATAAGTCAGTTTTATAAGACACTGATTCACCCCCCCTCTTAGTGTCTTGCATACTTGAACAAGTGGTATCAAAGTGTAGGCTCCCTATTTGAAGTCTAACCAACTTGAGTAGGTCCTGATAGCGGAGTACCATGGGAAAGGGTAGAAGAATTAAGGCCTCAAATAGAGAAAAGAAGAATGCTGATCAAAAAGTTGAAAAGCAAACCTTAGTTAAGTCCAGCAATGAGTTGATACATGAGTCAACCATGAGTGTAGATACAAAGTGTCGTAAATAGATCAGTCTTGAAATTAAGAATCTTGACAATGTGAATATTAGTAGACAAAAACTTGATGATTTTGTAGTTGAAATTGATGATGCAGAAGAAGATTTCTTTGAGGATGAAAATGGTCAAGAGTTTGACTAAGATGATTGTGAAGTTGATGTTGAAGGAGAACTTCTATATGCCCTAGATACAATCAATCAACTTAGTAAAGAAAATAGGAGTTTAAAAGACCATCTTTAACAAGAAAAAGAATCCAAGGACAAGGTATGTTCATATTTTGAAAAATCTTCTTTAGAGTTTGAAAATGCCAGAAATCAGATTGTAGAATTAAAAAGTCATGTTAATGAATCTGATAAATTGATTATTAGTTTAAAAACTGAGATTGAGGAAGCCAAAAGAATAATAGATATGACTAAATCTGATTTTGAAGTAAAAAGAATAGAATGTCTGAAGTTAGAGGCAGAAATAGTCTCTTTAATAAAGGATTTGGAAAAGGCTTCTTCTAAACTTCACAAGAATATTCAATTTGTCAAGAGTACTAAATGTTTGAATGAAATATTGAGTGCTCAGAAAAACTACAAGGATCATTTTGGTTTAGGATATGAAAAAGGGGAAAGCTCTGGTTTTAAAGATGAAGTTAAAAGGGAAATAGTTTTTGCAACAGCAGATAGGAAGAGTTTCAAGGTTAGGCAGAGTCCTAGGTAGAAGATAGATCTGAATTATCATTTTGCTATTTTTGATGATGACAAGAAGAAAGCAAAGGACAAAACTGCTGATATTGGGAGAAGAAGAACTAACAGTTTTTCAAGACCTTCATTTATCAGGCAATATCATCCTGTCAGGTATAACTATTCTCAATTTCATGGTTCTTTCTATGTCTGTCATAAGTATGATCATAAAGCTAGAGATTGTAGTTATTATGGTTTGTCAAATCAAAACTACAATATTGTTTGCTATAACTGCAATAAGGTTGGGCCCCTGAAAAGAGATTGTTAGATGAATAAAAGGTATGACTCTAGAAGAAACTATTCACCTCTTGATCAAAACTATAATATGTTGTGCTATAGATGTAAAGGATTTGGTCATAAAGCAAGGTTTTGTAGGGAGAAGTCATCTGAAAATGGATCTCTATGGGTCTAGAGAAGAAAATGAGGAATGGAAGGATGACTTAGTCTTGTGCATGATGCACAAGGATTATCTCTCATCATTTAAATGACTACATGTTTTTAGGGGGAGTGATCCAATGTTTTATTTTCTAACCCCAAGGAGTCTTAGGATGTAGTGGACTAAATTTTGATTTGAGATATTGTTTACTCTTTATGGAAGTTTTGCATTATACTCTCTATGATTTCTATTGCAGTCATTTGATGACAGTATCAAGGATGTCATTATGTTTTTAATGGGACATCTTTGGAACAGCATGGCAATAGTTTTGATTGTTCTTATCAGATACAATATTCAAGTTTCATTTCAGTATGCATTCTTTGAGGAGCATTCTTCAGTAACGGGGCACTTTCAATTTCAGTGAATATTTCCAGTGATCTTGGTGTCCCTCCTTTGTGAGTTCTCAAATAATATTTTATGCAAGACAATGCCTGCATGATAATTGTAGTTTGGTGACAACATGTACAATGCCAAGTATAGTGCACAGTTCCTTGAGTGTATTGAAACAGTGTTTGGTGTTTGATGTTTTTAGCAATGACAGTAGTATATGCGGTTTCTGAGTATCCTTAACAAGATCTTTGATGCCAGATGGTTAAACTACCTAATAACATCTTGCTAACATGATAACAAGGGTTGTTGCACATCAAGTTGAGTAAGTTGGTTGATCTTGATTGAAAGACCAAAGCACAATTAGGGAGAGTTGAATATCAAGGAATCATACATACTCATATATTTGTTTCATAGTGATGCTGGAACTTGGACAATGAATTCTAATTTTCACTTGGATCTTGTTGGTTGAGCAAAAGTGCATGTAGGAGGAGTATTGCTTATGATTTTCATGATGACTATAATGATTTGTTTCTTTGACATGCCAGCGAACAGTAAAGTGGCTTGATGAAACGATTGGACACCATGCTTTGTTGATTTAGTTTGTAATTCCTTTTCATATTCTTGCACCATAGATATACATGAAGGTTGTCATGATCTTCATATACTGCTTGATTTAGGAGGCTACATGTGCTTCATTATGTGTTCTTGCCAATATTGGAAATGACTTGTTGCAGGGAAGTGTTTTCTTGCATTTGCAAAGTGGTATGTGCACAGTGATAGTTATTTCAATGATACAATGATGGATGAAGGTGGTTTGACAGTACTTATTTGCTGAGATCTGATAAAAGAACATTTACTGTGTCTTATAATGAATACAATGATATGTTGCTTGATTTTTAGTATTTCTCTCAAGTAAAGGCAGTGCTTTTCATGTCTACTCCATCAGTGATGATAGTGTTTTGATCATTTGTATACACTGATTTTGACAGTGATATACATAGACTCTAAAGTCAGTGTTATGATAGTGCTACACTGTTCTCTCAGTGTTTCTAGATACAATGTTTTTAATGTTTGCTCTTGATGTAGAGGTTTATCAAAAGCAAAGATGCTCCTTGCATAGTGTTATTAGTTTATGCATGTCAAGGATATCTCTGAAGTATGAACTACAATTATTGGTTTGATCTTAGACAATAGTTTTTGTGATTATTTTTGCTTGCCTTCTTGCACATGGTATGTGAGGATAGAGAATTTTGGTTTATGAAATGAACTTGAGTGGCAGACAATTCATGCTGATGATTCTTTGTATGGTGACAGTGAAAATTATATTTTTTGTAATAGTGACAGTGTTGATGGTTTTGATCATGGTACAAGTGTTATTTGCATAGTAAAGTGATATTTTCTGATGTTCTCAGTTGTTGTCCATCTTTGCTACATGCTCTTCATGCTTTTTAGATCTCATGCAGCCGGAAAAAATGAAAACTTTTAAGCTGACATCTCATTTTTGTTTCAGATGTTTTGGGTACTTCTCAGTCATGGGACAATTATATTGGTATGGTTAGTATGGTTTTACATTTTAGGATTTAAGTATATATATTGGAGGCATTTGCATACTTTTCCTCCCTTTTCCCTAATGTCAAAAAGGGGGAGAGGAAGTTGTGTTTTGCCCATCATGGACAAAGGGGGAGTTTGTTAGCTTACCCTCCCTCTAATTGTTGTCCCTAATGTTCAAACCACAACTTGATATCATGTGGTTTCCTTGAGATGGTTTCCTAATAGGCAGATTGGTCCTTGGCATGGTACTATGAGATACTATGACATTATATTTATATCTTATGGGTTCATATTCAGGTTGGCACCTATGGTAATCATGCTCAGCTTCATTGGCATTGGTTTTCTTGGTCATGCTAATACAGTTTGGCATCATTGGTCATGTCAATATGGTTTGGCATATTTTTTTATCATGATTCATGCTATTCATGGTGACTTTGACTTCCTAGCTTGTTCATATTCTTATGATGGTTTGACATACATGAGCATACAGTTGGCATCTACATGCTCATGTTTAGTTGGCATTTTTGACACAGTTGTAGTTTGACATGCATTTGGCACAGTTAACTGGGTTGATTGATTTATCTATGATGGTAGTATGACAATTAATATTCTTGATATTCTTTTAGTTGATATGATGTGGTTCTCTATTTGGCACTAAGGCATACAATCTTGATTTCATTTTCAGTTGAGAGCCTCTTTCAAAATAGGCATTCAAAGGTTAATACAACGGTCATATTTCTACTATACATTTCAAAGGTTATAAGCTTTACTTATGTTAAAGTGTTGACCATGATATACATTTGTTTGCTCTCCTAGTGGGCATATTCTAGTGAGCTCATTCTATATTGCAAACATGGTGTTCATTGGCATGTTAAGTTGTGTATTCCCTGAACATGTCACTACTAGTTGGACAAGGTAAAAGTATTGGTTTCTTATTCATAAGCCACCGGCTCTTCTAGGGTTTACCAAGAGCACTGGTTACATGAGAAATACCTGGGCAAAATCAACCACATATCATTCATTTTGCAAAGTTTTTTTTATGGCAACACTTAGGGTTTCATTCTATTCATTTTTCTGAGAATAATCATGACACAAAATGGAGATATTAACATGAATTTTTGAAAGTTTTACTAAAGATCTTATTGATGTGACAAAGCTGGCTAAACTCAAGTAAACTACGTTGACTTTAAGCATAGTTTTTCAGTTTCCTTTGTCGGCTTTCAGGTGATTCGTTCTTGTTCTTTATTCATAAAAGGTAGTGACAGTTATAAATCTCTTCATTTTTTCTGTGGGTTTTCAAAAATATGGACGTAGTTTCCGTTTACCCGTAACAATGGTTAGGGTTTCAAAAGACACATCTTTCAGAGGTTGTATTTGCTAATCTTTTCTAGGGATTCGACTGCATGCAAAAGTTTTCTTTCTATACCCAGTTGGGTAGGGTTTCAAAATCTAAACAAGGTTTTTGTCTAAGTTGTTTAAGAGCAGAGATGATTATTCTTGATTGTGATGCTATGGCAATGTGTATAATAGATTGCTTGTGGGATTGTAATATGTTGTTGTAACTGCTCAATTGTAACTATTTTTCTTCTCTTCATGATATGGCAACTCTGTTGTATGAGACAGCTTCTTTCACAAGGGTTTGAAAGTTTTTATTAACTAGGGTTTGGTAGTTTACCCTAGGGTTTTCATGAGTATGGAGGCAACCTATGTTTTTGATATTCATGTTTTGATAAAGTTTATGATGCGATTATGGTTTTCATATTGTAATGTTTCAAAAGAAGTTGAGTTAAGCTGTTATGGGTCTACTCGACCATACATCAAATCTTTGATAGTTACAAACTGTTTTAGACAGTTGATTAAAAAAAAGGCAGTTACATTTTTCAAACTGTTTCATGAGAAGAGGAAGACATTGTGAATTGTATAAAAAGGGCTTTGAACATAAATTGTGTGGGTTTTGTATATACACCTGATGTAATATTGAAGATAGATGATTGAATGCATTATCATTGATATTAGATTAGAGTTTGAGGATCAATAAAACACAATGTCCCTTTGTATTTGTTTTTCTTCACGATTGAAACATGTATTGAAAGGTCAAGTCAATGAGACAAGAAATGATCTTTGCTAGTGAGGAATTTTGTGTAGCCAGTGAGGCATTTTGTAGCCAGTGAGGCCTGTAATCAGTGAGATTCATTAAATAAGCCAGTGAGGCATTTTTTAAGTGGTTTTTATGCCCCAAAGGGTTTTCCACTCAGGACAATCTCTATGTTATGGTTACTTGTTCTGTTCATGAGTTTTTGTTCATTACTTCATAATTTAACTGTTATATGATTCTCATAGTAAATCAGTACAAATGCATAATACTTTGATACCTATCTCAGTCCAATGAAGTAACAATCTGCCTCTATTGTTTGTCTTGATGAATTGTTCAAATGATTCCTCATAGTTCACAAACAGTTGTTCTGTAGTTGGTTTGATAGTTCATGTCTTTCTTTCACCATTCAAGGTTGAAGTTCATAGTTGGTAAAAGTTAATTAGGTGTTGCCAAAAATAAGTCAGTTTTATAAGACACTGATTCACCCCCCCTCTCAGTGTCTTGCATACTCCAACATGCATGTCCTCTGACGCTTCAAAATCCTACTCGACTCTAACAGTTATGTTTTGCGGAGCTTTTTGTTATCAATGGAAACATCCTATCACCATCACTTTTCTGCAAACTTCAATGCAATGTTAAATCTTCGTTGTCCCGTGGCAGTAATCACTTCCTCTGCTTTATCCCATTACCACCCCATCTTTCACAAATATCCTGTCAATCACATTTCTCCCGCAACTCCTTACACGATGGATATTCCCACAAATTTGAAACTTCATATGCCCCTTGAAGAAGGTTTATTATGACTGAACACACTCAAAGATTATCAAGCAATAGTTATGATTGACGTGAGAAATTAAAGCCATGAGAGACAAATGGTATCAGCCTGCATCATGCTCAACACGTTAGATCTCTTTTCGCTTGTCTCTCCAATGCAAGAAATAGAGGCAAGTTGTCCCACTAAATAACTATAGATCTAGATGTGGACATCCACTAGGGCATGATCAAATTATGGCTAAAAGATTATGTGCAAAATACGATAGCATGTCATATTGTACTTTCATATTTTGTGGGGTATTCATGCATGATTGGATGCGGGGTTTTCATACTCAACATGATATATCCAGTTATCTCTATTTTATCTGCACTATCCTATGGTCTCGAATTTCTCTGCAAGTTCTGTCAAGGGAAAATTCTTCGTAAAGCTCTAACAAATTGATGAGAGGAGAAACATGTATATAGCATGTGCATCATGCGAGGTTTGAATCCCTTCAGAAAGTAGAAGGGCACAAAGTGTATAAGCATTTGAAAGAAATGTTGAACAAAGATATAAAAGAGGTTAAAAGTATTTTTTCCTTCGAAGAAGATGATATAATTAAGATGATGTTGTTGAGGTATGGACAGGACGTATGGAAAGTGAGAAGGTAACAGTGATATATGATCCGATAAGCCAAGATAACATATTGAATCTAGACAGAGAAGGTGATGACCTACTGCTGATTGATGTTGGTACAATAAAGAACAAAATAATTTCTGAAAACATATTGATGATGAGAGGGGCTATGCTAGACAATATTCGCAAGGATGTAAATGGGAAATAGATCTTGTTAAGCTGCAGTAATGTTGATGTTTTGTAGCCTCGGGAGGTTATAAAGAATAGAGTTTAATGAAACAAATTTCATTATGAAATAGAACAATTGGAATAGTCATGTCTCCTAAAATCCAATCAGTTATATATATGGTAGTCAATCCACCATCCAAAGACACAAATGAAGAAAGACAGATTAAGTAAGAAATAATTACATTTTGATCTAAAAATTAACATGGTATCAGAGCAAGGTTCTTCAGCCATAGCATATGTATTCTAAAAGAGGCACCACCGCAACATATCTATCAAGGTAGCTTGGCCTGTGGAAGTATCATGCCGCCATATAGAAAGTCAAGCACTGACATTTAAACATAAAGGCACCACCTTTATGGCGTGGCCTATTCAACAGAGAGGCATGGTCCCACAAGGTGCTACCAGTTTTAATAGTAAAATCAAAATCATGACCTTTGTAATCCAACGCAGTCCATCCTCAAGTCTAAAGGAGTTAGAGTCAGAGGAGCAACCTAATGAGAAATGGAGGCTCGGCTATAAGAAAGCTATTATTTAGCAGGTGACACTACCTGTGATGTAGAGACACATAGTAGTTTAGAAACATGGCACACTCATATATAATAATGCATGGTCACATAAGATGAGGCTCAACATATGAAAGAGAGACACTCAAATCATAAAAAGCGCAGCCTGTAAAATGATGCACACCACATTATAAATAACATAAGGCAGGCCACATTATAAATGACAAGGCACACACCATAAGGTGCTTCCAGTATGTAGTATGGTGTGGCCTTTTGAGTCAAGGCGTGGCCAATATAAGAGTTATGCAAGCTTGAAATAAAGTGAAGCATACAGAAAGAAGGCACACAACCTATAGGAATCATAATGCAAAATACACAGCCTTGCCATTGCAAATGAATGGCGCTACCCTAAACAAATGATGTACAACTATTCATGAGTCAAGGTGCAAATTTGAATCCATGGCAAAGCCTGGGATTCATGGCGCAAGCCATAGAGCATGCACAAGTAAAAGGAGGAGGCATTGCATATCAAACATGGCACCAAGGAAAGAAAGAAGTCATAAAGGAAATAGAAGAAGGCACTGCTCATTCTAAGAAATGTGCAAGCATATGATACAATGTGAGTCACAACAATGTATGATGGCACAAACAATAAAATCAAAGCACAACCTATTTGATCTAATGTGCAGGATAGTTTATAAGAAAAGAGGCACAGCCTAAGGAGATCAAGGCACATGCCCATAGGTGATAGTGTTGCCTATATTATACAAAATGTAGCCTCTATACAAGATGAGTTGGCCATTCAAAAGGTGAAGACATACAAAGCAAGGCCTATCAATTGTGGTGCTACCTATTAGAAAATATAGGCACATCATATAAAAGGTGCACAACACTATGAAACATGCACTCCATTTAGATGTAGAGTAATTTCATAGATAAATGAATCAGCATCTTAGTAGAGGCACCCAAGTCAATATCTCAGAGATGTTTGTAGATTCTCCCAAAAAATCTGATGCTGGTTCATCATCATCTGTATCGGTGATGAAATAGACACAAGAGAGGAGAAGGTGGATAGAAACACAATTGACCTTGAAGAAAATGCCAAGGATGTTTCTGAAACCCCTTGTAGTAAAGCACCTGATGAGGATCAAATTGAGCCTAGAAGTCTTGAAGTTGTTCAGGATGATGTTGATTCTACATTGACCATCCAACCTGATATTTTTGAGAATAGCATATCCTGAGATTACCACACAAGAATGTGCAATGATACTTGATCTGATGGTTACAAAAATGGAAATTGAGGACACACCCAATGATCAGGTCATCAAGAAGTTGGCCTTTATTGAAGAGCCTCTTGAACGGATTTCTGAAGTAGTTACAGAAGATGTGGAGAGTTTAAATCAAGCATCTGTAGATGTGGGGATCAAAATGAAGCATCAATAGAAGATGTAGGGGATCAAAATGAAGTAGCTGCTGTGGATAACATTTGCAACAGCTTGCAATTGGAGGAGATTACATCTGAAGTCATCTCAATGGGCTTGGATGATAGAGATGATTTAGACCCCCAAACTATATGTTATGATGTTGGTTTTGTGGATGTCCTACCACAATCTTTTGGGATGTCTCCTTTGAGGAAGAAGTAGCCTTCAGAAGATCTAAAGGATCTTAATGGAGATAGATAGTGAGGAGCAGGGGACTTCACAGGATATGGATTTTGATCATACTCCTGACATTCAAAGGGAGTCCAATGAACCGGCTGAGACTATTAATCTAGTTGATCCTATAGAACCAACTCATGGACCTAGAGATATTGTTGTAGTTTGAAAAAGGCCTCTATGGGCTCAACAAACCAGACAAGAGGTGGAAAAAATATGCAGCTACTCGAAGAACTTTTAGGGAAAGCAAGAGACCTCAGAAGTTCTCAAATTATGTGGTATTGATGAGTCACATCATTGATTATAAACCTTCCAATTTTAAGGAGGCATCTAACCAGCATGTATGGAGAGATACAATGACA
This sequence comes from Cunninghamia lanceolata, assembly GCA_027924645.1. Lineage (NCBI taxonomy): Eukaryota > Viridiplantae > Streptophyta > Pinopsida > Cupressales > Cupressaceae > Cunninghamia > Cunninghamia lanceolata. The sequence continues at coordinate 5,550,351 of BSBN01000400.1, forward strand.
GAAGAGTATCAGTCCATCATTAAAAATGATGTATGGGATGTTGTTCCGAGACCTGAAGGGAAGTGAGTAGTGACTTCCAAATGGCTCTACAAAATCAAACATGCAGCTGATGGCAACATTGAGAAACACAAAGCAAGATTCGTGGCAAGAGGATTGTCTCAGAAGGAGGGAATAGATTATGAGGAGACATTTGCTCATGTTGCTCGATACACCTCCATTAGGATGATTATTGCTATTGCCCCTGCAAAGGGCTGGAAGTTACATCAAATGGACGTAAAGACTGCATATCCTAATGGTGTGATTGAGGAAGAAGTGTATATCGAGCAGCCAAATGGTTTTGTGATTCATGGGAAGGAGTCTCATGTATGCAGATTGAAGAAGGCCTTCTACGGTCTTAAACAAGCACCTTGTGCATGGTATGAAAGGATTGATAGTTACTTGATGAGTTTGGGTTTCTCCAAGAATGATGCAGATTCTAACCTTTATTTCAAGATAGTTGATGGTTAGGTCTTGATCTTGTTCCTTTATGTTGATGATCTATTTTTCACTAGAAAAGAGAACCTCATTGTCAAATGTAAGAAAGAGTTAACCTCTGAGTTTGAGATGAAGGACCTTGGCCTTATGCATTACTTCCTGGGACTGGAAGTATGGGAAAGACCTAATCAAATTAGGTTAATTCAAGGCAGGGATCTTGCAAGGGGTTGTGAAGTCTGGGACTCACAGCTAAGAGGGAGAACCAGTGTCTGGTACATTGAGTGCATCAAGTATGACAGGGTCAGAAATGGTGCTAAGGAAAGAAATCCATCTCAAGTATATTTGCATTGATGATCAGATGGCTGATATCCTCACCAAGCCTCTTTCTAGGGTAAAGTTTGCATGCTTCCAGGACAAGCTTTGAGTAGTGGAGAATGTCGCCCTTGCTGAGAGCGAGACTCAACATCAGTGATCTTTGCTATAATGCATATTTCTCTGAGACGGAGAAATATGAGGTGAAATCCCTCATCCATCTCTAAAATGGAGATGTGGTTCTTTCCACACATGGGAGTAGCCATGGTGGATGTCATGTTGAGAGACTCCATGACAACATCACGTTGAGAGACTCCATGATAAATCTTTTGTACTTATGTTTTTCCACACATGGGAGTAGCCATGGTGGACGTCATGTTGAGAGACTCCATGACGACATCACATTGAGAGACTCTATGATGGGCACTTGTGCACATGTTTCTTTCCACACATGGGAGTAGCCATGGTGGACGTCATGTTGAGTGACTCCATGACGATATCACATTAAGAAACTCTGTGATGAACTATTCCACAATTGGATGTAGCCATTGTGGACGTAATGTTGAGAGAGTCCATGACTAGACATGATACCCTTGAGTAGGACTCAAGGAAGACTTTACTATACCTCCCTAGCTAAGAGGGAGTGTTGATGTTTTGTAGCCTCGGGAGGTTATAAAGAACAAAGTTTAATGAAACAAATTTCATTATGAAACAAAATGATTGGAACAGTCACGTCTCCTAAAATCCAATCAGTTATATATATGGTAGTCAATCCACCATCCAAAGACACAGATGAAGAAAGACAAATTAAGTAAGAAACAATTACATTCTGATCTAAAAATTAACACACACGCTGACATGTGCACCTTTTTAGTCTAAGGAATATGCTGGCAGAAGCAGTTTGTGAGTTCAAAAATCTTGCGAGGGGGGAAAATACATACTACGTTGAAGGAGTAAGATTGATTGGCAGTTCCATAAGCCGTGGAGCAATCCCAATAGGAGGTCTCACTTCAAACGGTCATGTTTATTTAGATAAGCAGGACTTTATGACATATGTGGACAATGCGGGGAAATCGAGCACTCAAGGATAGGAAGAGCTTAACCAGCCGGTGCATTGTAAGCGACCGGCTGGTCAACATTTGTACGGCATACTGTTCTCGTCGAAAACTGGCGTACGACAGGCTGTTTATTGGATCAGGTCGAAAATCTGAATACAGTCGTTTATTAATTTTGGTCGACTGCTCCCGTCGACTGGCCGACCGTACAGTTGGTGAGTTACAACTCACCAGCTGTTTACGGTGGGCGCTCAAGGATATGTCCTGTGGCATTGAAAAGCCCCGCAACACCTCGATCTTTTGCGGATACATTTTGAAATTCACTAGATGCAGAACTTTCCTCTATTACCGGATATACCCACTACATGTTCAAATCACCGCATATCCGCCAGGCACTATATCTCCCGCAAATCAAGTGCGATAACAAACCTCCCCAATGTCTTTGGCTCACGTGAAAATGTTTGGAGGCATGGTTCGATGCTTAGATGGATACTTACATAACACAACAGTATATATTAAATCTATAGAATCTTTCAGTATGATTTCTGCGTGTTCTAATGGCATGAGACAAGGCTCATCAACTGTTTTGATTGCTGCCACAGGTGAAGGATTTGCAGTTGAAAATAAGGCAAAACGAATCGCTCAGGCGGACATGTCGATTGTGTGGGTCTGTGATTTAGTTAGTTTGCTGCGTAGAAAAGGGCTGCGCACTCTTTTTCAGTATGCGGAGTCTAATTCTCTCGGAGTATTAAGAAAAGAAAACCTGTAGAAGCAATTAACAGATGTGATTTAAAAGTCAAGCCAAACTATTGAAGTAAGTGGAATTCTTTGATTAGCCCATGCGAAGACGCCTTTGCTTTTGCTTCACATATAAATAATATAGCTTCAACGACCACCTTTCCACTCAACAAGCATAATATTTAAATAGGTTTGCAGAATTTTTTATTAGGTTAGACACCATTTCCGCACAAGATCCATTTACAAATAAAAACCCCGCTTTTATCACAATGATTACACGAGATAAGAACGCTTCATCCATGATTTGGTGGCTTCTTCATTTGCCGCGAATCCCACAAACATAGCAGTGATGTGATCATAACCATATGCACCAGAAACCTTTTGATGATAAAGATGATTTTAATTGACCAGAGTTGCTGCAGTCGATACGGTTGCTAGCCCAAGCGATTTCTCTTTCGGTCATTTTTTGTATTGGCTTGCTCAAATATTACAAGGATTAACAAATTAAAATTAATCTTTGCATTAATCAATTACAATGTCAATCATTTTATTCAACATCGCAATGGCAATGACAGGGACCTAACACAATGCCTTTCTTGTTATTTTAGTTTCTTTTTAAATAATTAAAATTAAAATTAATGTTTTACTATTAGTTATTTAATATTTAATGAATTAATTAATCATATTTTCTATTTATTATTAAAGTTTAAAATAAAAACTTTAATTTTTAAATTTTAAATCCATAGATTTAAAAATATATATTAAATTTAATTATTTTTTAATATTATTTTTTTAATTATTAAATTTTAAATTTTTTTAATACTTAATTTTAAAATTATTTAATATTTAATTTTAAATGTTAAATTGATGTCTATTAATATTTTATTTAGGGTGTTGTTTTAGGATTTTAGTTTCCTTTTAAATAATTAAAATTTAAATTAATGTTTTAAATTTTAATTAAATTAAAATTACTATTAGTTACTTAATATTTAATGATTTATTATTATTAATTTTTTTTTGATAGGTAACAGAAAATTTTATTGATTAAAATTAAAATGTACAAAAATGGCCAGCCATGGCCAACATACAAAATTTGCATCAGAGAGGTACAAACACATCTCCTTATTCTAAGTTGTATTATGGGCACCAAAATTGGTGTGAGAACGTAATTGCAATTTAATCTAATTCAATTCTGACTTGAGAATTTTCTTTTCCTTATTCTGTACTTCCTACCAGACCTCCCCATCCACTTTCTGTTGCGTTTTAAAGGTGTCCACAACTTCAGCCTGTGGAGTACTCCCACCACCCAGTGCCGAAGAACACCCCCCATCCCAACTAAAGATCGCCTGTTGAAGGGTTTAAATTTTCATTATCTGATTGAAGACGCTACTTCTATGCCAAACTCATTTTTGAAGAGGGTTTCATAGTTTGATGTGTCTTAGCTATCTTTGCCCCAACTTTTGGGGAGGACCCAGTCTTCTGAAAGGGCTCTGATTTCTCCTCCTTCACCTTTGACGGGGCTGTGATTGAGTAATGATGAGGTAGAGCATTATCCCACCAAGATTGCTAAATTGAATTTTTTATGATTCTGGAGTAGGAACTGGCCATATGTCTAGTTTCAAAACACTTCCTGCAACGAAAGGGTAAACCTTCGTAGTCTAGAAGTTGCGTCCAACTGTGATCAACAAACTTGAATGTGATATCTATGGGAAGGTCTCTTGTGACATCCAAATCTACCAAAATGCGGACAAAGGTTGTGTGGGTAAAATTGGTTGTGTATGAGTCCACTGCTAGGAAGTTTCCCAAAAATTCACCAATCGCTTGAAAGCAATCTGCAAACTAGAATTGTAACAGAAGATTTGGAAGAAGAATCCAAACATGTTTTACAGTGAAGTTGTAGTTGCAGGGTTAAAATCTAGAAACCACGGCTTGAGGAGGAGCAAGCTTTGCCCCCAACACCATTTCTCTTGCAGAATTGCATCACTATCTTGGATACAATCAAACACTACAATAAAAACCTCTGAGCACAAGGGTAAATTTCTACATTACCTTTGAGTGAGGGTTGCCAAGCCCTTGAGATCCAGTCATACAGATCTGGTAATTTTGGCCATAGACGATTGAACTAGCCAATCAAACCATTGGATGCAAAATATTGTTCACCAGTGTCGACCTCCTTTTTAGCTTCTTTGAAAAAACTACAACAAGGGAGGAGGATGCCTTTTTTATGAAGGTTTTTGGACAGCTCGTGGAGATCCTGTGCCCTTTGGAGACTGAGTTATCCTTCAATGGCCGAGTATCCCAGGCCCTAGATTTGAATTTTTTTTCTTGACTCGAGCCAACAAGCATGTCCCTAAATGATAGGCTATTCCCAAGCTTGGAGCCTGTCGAATCTTGAGACCCACCAACAAGGTGGAGAGGAATTGAGTCACCAACATAGAATTTTTTGAGCATCAAACTTCTGAAACCCTAACTAAACTAGAGCATGAAACTGACAGCATAGAGGAACCTCCTGTATCACTGAAACCTAGCAACGAGCCCCACTCTCAAACTTGAAGAGACTTGGTAGAAGCATTTTTATCAGCAATTGAGGGACAAGATTGCACAAAGGGCATGGCAAGATCAGTAGGGGCGACTAGAATAGATCGCCTTTGATTGTCGCACAGTCCACAATCACCAACATCCTATCCTATGACACCCCCCAAGCAAATAGAGGCGTAGCAAAGTGTGTAGGACAACTTTGCACCTATTTGCCCACACTCCCAACCAAGCCATAGTGCACAGACTCGGGCACTAAAGCATCAACGTTACCATGAGAAGCCTTTATTCCACCAGCATCCCCCATAGCAACCGAAACCCTAGAAGCGTATAAGTTCAGCAGCGAGATCTTTTTGGGAGTATAGTTAAAATACAGTATTATTTTTATGTTATCTTTCCTAACCCTCAATCTAACCTTGATTTACTATTATTAATTAAGATTTAAATATTATCATATTTTCTATTTATTATTAAAGTTTAAAATAAATAACTTATTTTTTTAATTTTAAATCTATAGATTTAAAATATATATTAAATTTAATAATTTTTTTAATGTTATTTTTTTTTTAATTATTAAATTTTAAAATTATTTAATATTTAATTTTAAATGTTAAATATATATATATATATATAAATAATAAGTATTATTATATTTAAATTTTTAATAGTTATAATTATAATATGAAAATATAATATTATATTATCAATCTATTCTAATAAAATATTATTAATATATAATATATTATTAATATTTATATCATTATATATGTATATTATAATATATTCTAATATAATATTTATATCACTAATATATATTTGTAGACACCTAAAAATGACAAATTTGTCTAAATAAATATTTTTAATATTTATTCCATCTAATTCCTCTATTAATAAATAAATAAAGAAATTTATTTATTTGATTCATATTTCTCTAAAGTTAATTAAATATCAAAATATTTAATTATCTCTTCTAAAGTCAAAATTAAATAAAATCTTTTATTTAATTTAAATTCTTCCAAACAATTAAATAATTCTTAATTATTTAATTAAATTATTTGTTCCTCCAAATTTAAATAAATTGTACAAATTTATTTAAATTCTTTCAAATCTCTAAAAATAAAATATAATCAAATATTTTATTTATTCTTCTATCTTGCACAAACAATTAAATAAATTTATTTATTTAATTTGCTTTCTTCTCTTCTAATTCTTCAATTAAATAAATTTATTTATTTAATTTGCTTTCTTATCTTCTAATTCCACAATTAAATAAATTTATTTATTTAATTTGCTTTCTTATCTTCCAAATCTTCTAAAATTAAATCTTCCTTGTCATGCAAAAGCAAAAGTTGAGTTAATTGATTTAAAAATAGCCTTATTTTTATCAAACAACTCTTAAATTAGAATAAATCATTCTAATTTATAAAATCAAATCTTATCTTTGACATGAAAGCAGTTAACTCAAACAAAATAGTTTTTTCTTTGACACTTGTCTTCTTTCTATTCGCACACGTTCTCTCAAGTCTTCTATACCATTGATCTTTCCTTTCTTTCTACACTGTTGATTCTCTGTCAAGAAGTCTATAAATACAAACCTCTTCTTCCATCTCAGATAGATGCTTTCAAGTAAACTTACTCTGCAGAATCCATAGCGCACCTTTGGCACCCACACCTTCTCATAGCTCATATCCATTATTCATTGTATTGAAGCTCATCTTCTCTACAAAAGTATCCTAGCCACCTCTCTATCACCATTTTGAAGAAGTGCAAGGAATTGCGTTTCCTGAGGGCCATAGTCTTCACTACAAAGATCGATCGAGAATAGGCGAGCAATGGAAGCCGTGGGATAACAGGGTTGTAAGGTTTAGTCTTTCATTTTAAGCTTTTGTTATCTGCATGTTCTATTGTGTTATTGGGTTTTTATATTCATTTGATATATACCACTTTTCCCCATAACATTTTTTGGCACCCATCGTGGGGCATTGCCCCAAATTTCTAACCTCAAAAATTGAGTTTTTGTAAGACAGGTTCCGTACACAGGTTCAATCGGCACATATGAGCAATCACGTTGCGCATCTAATCCATGTTTCACTGCATACGTTATATTGGTGCATATACCATCAGAAGCTGCGCTTTTGACATCTATTTTGGTGCATGCAATTCTTCGGCACATCTCTCCCAAGAAGTTGTGCATCTGACTTATTCTACGGTGCATATACCTTTTCTGCACTTCTGAGCACTATTTCTGCGTATTCAATCTCTAAAGTTGTGCTTATGTTTTGAGCAGTGGTTTTAGAATTTCTTGTGGTTTTTGCTAACGATTTGTTTTGCAGGATTCCCTTTCTCATCTGCTTGCAGGATTAGGAGTTGGATAGTCATTTGGATACATTTTGTTAACACACATCATAGGTTAATTAGCAAGGGAAAGTAAAATGGATGTTCATACAAATCCCACATAGTTTTAACTAGGAGGGTTGTAACTGAATTAGTGTTATCTTGATCATTGCTATATATCTATCTCTCCAAGTTAGTAAATTGCTATCTTGCTAAAAAGAACCATTGCTATCTTGTTATCACTTTAAAGTTAACAACTGGTGTGCGTGCCCAAGTAGTGTAACGCATATAGTCTTTTTTCTTTTTAGATAGGGGTGAAAGAATCACTGTTTACTGTGTTTTTGGAATGATATCAGGCTTATGCTCTCCCCTATCTTAGGTGATAAGAATGCCAGACATATCATTTCGCATGTGTTATAACCTTTAGAGGGGCCTGCCCTTGGATACCTGTCCGTCCAAGTGGGAATGACCCTAAGTGGTAACAAGCTAAAGCCAAGCCCTGTCAATCCACTATAAATAAATTGTGCTTGAGGTGAAAGCTTCATGCAACAAGTGCCGTTGTGTTATGCCAACAGCCAACCTCCCCCAAAACCCTTCAAGGCGTAACCCTTGAAGGCTGGGAGACTCCATAACGGAGAGTAGCAATGCTGCACGAATAACCACTTAAACGGTTGCCCTCACTACTTAGCCATTGTTTAGTAGCCCAAAATCTTTTTATTTGTTGGTGCAAAAGGTGAGACCTTTGAAGCTGCCCCGATTCATGTGGTTCTTAGTAGAGATAGCAAGGACAATCCTAAGGTTTGGTGGGGGTATGAGCCTTGGGAAACCTAGATCTTGGTATGCATGAGAAGTGTGTGTCATGGAGAGGAGCTGATGCTACCAAGATCCTGAAGTTATCTGCTTTAAATATGCACAGCTAGGGGATCCGACAAATGCTGTCTTTTCCAGCCTAGGATTGTAATTGTTTTTGTGTCCAAAAAGAGTCCAAATTTTACAAAAAAAAAAAGAAAATTCAAAAAACTTAAAATCATTCTATGTGTTTGTTGTGTCTTCTTGCTAAAAATTGATAAAATTAGATCAAAAAGACCAACCTGCAACCAAAAAACCAAAAAAAAACTGTAAAACGTGTCGAAAAACTTTACAAAATCATTCAAAGAAACTAGAGCTATGCATATACCCTGCAAAACTACGCATCTATTTTGACTTGCTACACTTTCACTGCGACTTCCTGCGTGTTTATCTTCTGTCAGTTCTACGCATTTGTACTGACTAGTTGTGCTTTTACCCTCTGTTTCTGTGCATCTGATTTCTATGCATGCAAAATAGAGAGCATTTCCACACTTTTTGAGAAAAAAATTTAGCCTTTCTGGGTACCCATTTCGGTCTTGTGTCAGTTTCTAAAGATATGACAAATCAATTAGAAGCATTTGCTTGAGAACTCCAAACCATACAACAGCAACTGGCAATCTTACAAACTAAATCTTCCAAAAAGTAGTATTCGCCACAGGGCATATCTCCTTATCCATCTGATAAAGCCTTGGCTAAGATACCTTTCTCTTCTAGTTCTGATGAATCCAAATTTGACAAATATAGGGAAATAGATTATCCACGTGTACCAAATTCCTCCCAACATGAGAATGCTAGTACTAGCTACACCTCGCACCAAGATTGTACATCATTTTCATGTCTTAATGATACTCATGACAAGGCAAGCACCACCTCAAGTCAGAAATCATATACCACCCCATCTACTAGACCTCCTTCACCATCTCCCAGAGCACATAGCCCAGAGCATACTAGCTTGAAACCGCCCAAAGAATCCCGTGATGATTGGCTCTAAAGACTATTCTACAAGCCTAAAAGAGAAAGAAAAGCTATGGAGAACTCCAAATCCATCCATTCATTACCTCACTCCTCTACACCTACGAAAGATGTGATCCAAGGACTACTAGCAGAGAGTTAACGATGTCCCCAAAATCTAGTCCTTGACCTTAGAAAAGATGCTTCCAATAACATGTCAAATCCTACAACCCCTTCATATGATCCTCAACCCCTTGAGCTTATCGAAGAACCTCCTACCATAAACCCAAGTCAAGAGCTATTGTACCTTCATGTCAATAACCCTTGAGAACATGTCAAGCCTATCCAAGAGCTATCCACTTCCATTCAAACAACCCAAGAGTTATGTCAAGAGCAAAACTTAGAGCATGTGGAAATATTAAGCCCTAGTCCAAGTCAAGATCATATCACTTTTATGCAACCTATTCATAACATGTATATTTTCCATGATCAAGGTGATACCCATAATGATGAACCTCTCCATGAGCCACTTGATCCTATCTATCTCCCAACAACTATACATGGGCAAGAGATCCAATTCCAACCCATTCATAATCTTTATCTCTTCCATGATCAAGATGATACCCATAATGATGAACCTCTCCATGAGCTACTTGATCCTACCCATCTCCCAACAACTATACGTGGGCAAGAAATCCAATTCCAAACCATTCATAATCTTTATCTTTTCTACGATCAAGATACTACCTTTGATGAAGAAGATATCCATGAACAACTTGATCCCATACCCATCCATGAGCAAGAAACCTCCATTACTCCTATCCATATTCCACCTAGTCCTATCTATGATCCAACAACTTCCACTTCCCTTGATGAGACACTTGCCTCCCAAGTGCACACAAATGATCTAACCAATAACTTGGATCCTAGTGAACATGCTAATGATCAAGATTCTGATGATCCTCCACTGTCCATTATCGACCATGCTACAAATCCCCCACCGTATATCCTTGGTCTCACTACCTTCGTCCATGAATGTTCTTCCTTAGAACACCAACAACCATTGTCCTCTATCTCACATTCTCCATCCAATAAGGAACTCGTGTCTAGTGTTCCACCTATACATAATCCCACTATCCACCGCATACTCCAAAATATGAACTATCAAGGTAAAGGCTTAGACCTTCATGAACAAGGTATTTTGGAACCTATCCATGCCAAAATTCCTCCACCTTCATATGGCCTTGGATACATACCCCAAGGTGAACAATCTCAAGATGTTGGTACTTCCTCCACTCCTCCTAAGTCCACCACTTTCCATCACAAACCCTATCATGTCCCCAAAATATATGTTGCCATTCCACCTCCATCATCCTACAATTGTGAAAAGCATGTGACCATACACCTTCCACCATCCAATCTACCTCTACTACTTCCGACTCCTAACACTCCTCCATGCATTTTTCCATCACTTTTTCCAACACCTTATCCATCCATCTATAAATCCTCTAAAAATCCCAATCATGGCCAACAAATGCACATGTTGTCTAAACAAAGAGATTCCACCAACTCCACTTCTACCCTCTCAAGGGAATTCCACAACAAAAATTTGGATGCCTCTACCTATAAAGTCAAAAATCCTAAAGGTCCTCATACCTGCAGATACAAAAGCCAAGAATCAAATAAACATACATCTCAAGAGTTGCATACACCTACACACCTCAAAGCAAAAATGAAAAAAGTGTGGGTCCCCAAGCAACAACTAATTACCTGCAAAGCTGCACAAAAGCTACATATACACAAGCCCATACCTTCACAAGCAAAGTCTAAAAGCAAAATGGTTTGGGTACCTAAGCAAAAAGCCCTCAAGTCAAATGAAGCATCCACCTCTCATGAATCCCAACCATCCACTTTCTCCTTTTCCATCCAAAAATCGTATTCCATCCAAAAGTATCAAATCCTTCCATCCCACATGACAAGCAAAAATTAAAAAAATACTAAGTCTATGTGGGTCCCTATATTCCTAAACCACTCGTCCAGCAAGCAAAAATCCACATTGCTTCCTACACCACTTTCCCACCATATGCTTCAATGTTTATCATGGTATGTGCAACCATTGGTCACAATTCCCTTCCATCCCACAACATTTCCACATACCTCTGTCACGCCATCATTCAACCATTATCCTACATATCTACCTTATCACCTCCATATGGTCCATGCTTTTGCATAAGCCTTTCACCCATCTTCTTTCGTAAGTCTTACATAATTCATATCGTAATCCATTATCCTTCCATCCATAATCCATATCATAATCCATTATCTCTCTGCTCCATCTCACTTTCATGTAATCCCCTACCAGCATCTGTGGGAACACTTGACATTGTCCATGCAACAACATCTATCTAACAGGACTATCACCTTTCAGGGAACTAGATACTTGAGTCTCTCCCTTCCATATCCACCTTCTCTTATCCAACTGTTTCAAAAAAAAAAAGTAAAGAGAAATCCCTTCGTCCAACGGTGAAAATTGATGAAGGGGGTAAATCACAAAACACACAATAATAGATATTGAACACAGCAAATATAATTTTCTTTTATTGAACTGGACAACTCATTACATTACAGAATCTCAATTACAATTAGAGGATGAATCCTCTACTGACTGCCACACATTACAGCTTTCCCAACCTCAAGACTCTAGAATCTTTAGCCTTCTGTAACCCCAAATCAGCTAGGGTTTCTATTTTCCCACCTATTCTGGACTCTATACTGGCCCCCTTAACTCTACTACTGCCCAGGGTTCCCAAAATAGTCATAAATAACACTTTTTGGCGGCCTCCAGCTAAATTTTGAAATTTGCAACTCCCTCCAAAAGTAGGTCAACTTCCGGGAAGCATAACTTTGATCCGGGTGTCCGATTGACGAACCGTTTTAAGCGCCGAAAAGCTCGCGATGTGAACTATCACGCCAAAAGTTTGTAAATAGATTTCTATCAACTTTTCAAGATGTTATGACAAGTTTTAGCGCCTCATATCTCGTTTCGTAAATTTTTAGGGGCTTTTCAGAAAACAAAAACTTTAATATCTTTCAGCTCACAAATGATCTTTGCCCGATTCCTTCACCAAAGGTCTTATATTTCTGTTATGTAACTTTCTGGAAGTTTTTGCTTCATTACGTGCCCAAATGCAAACTTCCTAAAAATAGCAGGTACACTTTCCAAAACAGGCAGGTCGCTATTTTTAGCAGTTTTGGAAAAACTGAAAGTCCTACATTATTATTCTGGATATTATTGAACCAAAAACACTAATTATGGAAAGAAATGAGAACAACTACAATGGTTTTGAATTAATTTCTTTTTGGGTGATGCAAGATTGCCCTTACACGTCTAGATGCTCCTGCATCAGACACCCAGGGTAATTTGAGAAGTGACCCTATCACGTCTCAGGTGTTTGTGTGAGGAAAACCCAAACGGTCAACCTCTTCCTTACACAACCAAGAAGAATCTTCAACAGGCCTTCCTTTCTATTTCACTAGATATTCTTCGTATTGCCTATTTCGAGTGCTCCTTCCCACACGGCTATCCAAGATCTCTTCTATCTCCTCTGTTGAAGTAGATGCTGGAATACTCCACTGTACTTCTGTTGGTCCATCCTCTATTCCACCTTCATGATATTTTGATAAATCGGCAATGTTGAAAACAAGGGAAATATTGATCTCACTTGGCAGCTCTACCTCATATGCATTTCCTAAATCATGTTTCTTCAGGATTCTGCATGGTCCAAATTTCTTCATTTTCAACTTATTGTATGTTCCAATTGGGAACCTTTCTTTTCTCAAGTGAACCATGACTTCATCTCCTACCTGGAATTCCTTATATCTCCTCTTCTGATCTGCCTTAGCCTTGTACTAAATATTCATTTTATTAATGTGCTTTCTTACCTCTTCATGCAAATTCTTCAGATGTTTTGCAAAGTCTTCAGCGTCGGCACTTGTCTTTTCTCTGTTGTCTAGCTTCCTTAACTCTAAAGCATTTCTTGGACTATTCCCATATACAATTTGGAATGGTGATTTACCAGTACTCCTATTGACAGAATTGTTGTAAGCAAATTCTGCCTGTGATAAAATCAAATCCCATCCCTTGGGCTTATCTCCTACTAAGCATCGTAGCAGGTTACCCAAAGTCCTATTCACCACTTCATTCTGTCCATCAGTACATGGATGGTGGGCAGAACTGAACTTCAAGTCTGTCTTCAACTTCTTCCACAATGTCCTCCATAAATAACCAACAAACTTGGTATCTCAGTCTGAAACTATGCTCTTTGGTAGACCATGTAGTCTCACCACTTCCCTGAAAAATAACTCTGCAATATGAACAGCATCATTAGTCTTCTTACAAGGAATAAAATGTGCCATTTTTGAGAATCTGTCCACCACCACAAAAATAGAATCATGTCCTCTCTGTGTCCTTGGTAAACCAAGAACAAAATCCATACTAATATCATCCCATGGCTTCTCTGGTATAGGTAATGGTTGATACAACCCTGTATTCTGACTTGTTCCTTTTGCCATCTGACACACTCTGCAACTCTGCACAAATTTCCTCACATCCTGTTGCAACTATGGCCAATAATAATTTTCACCAATAATAGCAATGGTCATATCTCGACCAAAGTGTCTAGCCAATCCCCCACTATGCTTCTCCTTAATGAAGTTCTCTCTCATGGAACTCCTTGGAATGCACAACTGGGTTCCTCTAAACAACATGACATCTTGGATAATGAAATCCAACCATTTTGTCCTATCCAAAGTAATAGATTCCAAACAAGCTTTCCAAGCTTCTGCAAAATCTGGATCTTCTGGATACAAATTTTTGAGTTCATCAAACCCAACAACCTCTATCTTCATTTCTGTCAACAAATTTTGCCTTCTGCTCAAGGTATCTGCAACTCTGTTGGACTTCCCACTCCTGTGCTTCAAAACAAAAGTATATCTCTACAAAAACTCAACCCATTTTAAGTGCCTTTGATTTAACTTTCCTTGACTATTAAGATATTGTAAAGCCTAATGATCAGTATATAAAACAAACTCCTTTGGCAACAAATAATGTCTCTATTTCTTAAAAGCCTGAACTATTGCATAAAACTCCTAATCATAAACAAAATACTTTTTCTTGGCATCATTAAGCTTCTCACTAAAATAGGCAATGGGCTTACCTTCTTGGCTCAAAACAGCTCCTATACCACTACCACTAGCATCACAATCTACCTGAAATACCTTATTGAAATCTGGAAGTGCCAAAACAGGTTGTTCTACGACTTTCTGCTTCAATGTGTCAAAGCTCTTGTCTGCTCCTTTAGTCCATCTAAACTTTTTTCTACCCCCTCTCATTGTCTTATTTAGGGGTGCACAAATGCTACTAAAATTCCTGATAAACTTTCTATAAAAACTTGCCAAACCGTGAAAAGATCTTACCTCCATTGCACTCCTTGGCGTAGGCCATTCAATGATAGCCCTTACTTTTTTTGGGTCCATCTTAAGACCTTCCTCTGAGACAACAAATCCCAGGTACACCAACTCCTTCTTTGCAAAACTACATTTCTTCATATTAGTCAGCAACTTCTCCTCCCTCAGCTTCTCTAGAACTCTTCTGATATGCATCAGATGCTCATCCCAAGTCTTACTAAAAATTAAAATATCATCTAGATAAACAATAACAAAACTTGCCAAAAATTCTTTCAGTACCTCATTCATGAGCCGCATGAATGTGCTCAGTGCATTGGTTAGCCCAAATGGCATGACTAACCACTCATACAAACCTTCCTTTATCTTGAAGGCTGTCTTCCACTCATCTCCTTCTCTGATACGGATTTGGTGATACCCACTCTTCAGGTCAATCTTCATGAAGTAGTTGGCTCCACTCAAACAATCCATTATGTCATCCATTCTGGGCAATGGAAAATTGTACTTGATTGTTATCTTATTGATGGCTCGAGAGTCTGTACACATTCTCCACTCTCCATCTTTCTTTGGTGCTAGTACTGCAGGTACTGCACATGGACTTAGGCTCTCCCTTATCAGTCCCTTCCTCAACAACTCCTGAACTTGTATGTTTAGCTCTTCATTCTCTGCAGGGGTCATTCTATGGGCTACCTTATTCGGCAAACTAGCTCCTGGTATCAAATCCATTTGATGACTTATCTTCCTTACTGGTGGTAAACCTTCTGGTACATTATCAGAGATAATGTCCTGGAACTCTTCCAACATATCTGAAACTTCTACTGGAACATCTTCATAGTTCTCTTGACTAATCTTAGGAATCAATGCAAAGCAATGACGCTCATGCTTCATACCCTCCAAAAATTTCCTACCATCTACCATGGAAATTCCGGCAGTACTACATACCTTTTCTTCCACCTCCTTCAAGGGCTTCAACTTATGACGAACTCCATCCTTTGTTAGGGAATATGTGTTTGTACGGCCATCATGGACAGCGCTCCTATCATACTGCCACGGTCTCCCCAATAGCATATGACATGCATCCATCGGTATGATATCACACAGCACCTCATCATGGTAGTCCCCAATCTTGAACTTCACTAAACACTGCTCATTGACCAAAGCTCTCTGGTCCTTCTGCAACCATGCAATCCAATATGGATGTGGATGCTTTCTTTTTGTCAACTTCAACTTGTCAACCATCTCCTCTGAAACAAGATTGTCAGTGCTTCCACTGTCAATAATAATATCACAACACTTACCTTCACATTTGCACCTTTTGCAGAATAAACTCTTCCTCTAATTTGGTTCTTTCTCCTCATTCAGCAAGATTCTTCTGACAACTAGGGTTTCTCCCCTTTCAGCATCTTCAGAATGCTCAGAATGTGCATCTTCATCTGCATGTGCAACTCGTGCATTACCTTCAGGCCTTCTATTTATCCTTCCTTGATGTTGTGGACACTCGTATGCTCGATGCCCTTCTTCTCCACATTGGAAACAGGGTCCTCTGAAACCTCCTCTTCCAGGTCCTTGCCTAGGTCTGCCTCTTCCTCTTCCTCTTTGCTCACCATTATTCTGGTCACGAGGGTAGTAGGTATTATCTCCTCTCTGATTTCGACTGGTGCCAGCTTCTTCACTTTTCTTTGCATCTTCATTTCAGCCTCCATAGGGTCTTCCACCAGTCCTTTCACCTTGACCTCTTCCCCATTGCTTGCTGTCAAATCTTTTATTCAACTTCTCTTCCACCTTTAGGGAAAACTTATACGCATCTTCCATGGTGGTCATTCTGACTAGGCTCAATTCTTCTTGGATACTTAGCCTCAACCCATTAATGTAACGGGATACCTTCTCCTTATTGGCCTCTGCATGACTAGTTATAAAACTCTTCTGTATACTCCTTAACAGACTTATTACCTTGCTTCAGTCCTTGCAGCTTCTTCAGCAACTCCATCTCATAGTCCACAGGAATGAACTGCTTCTTCAGTTTCTCCACCATCTGATCCCATCTGATGATCTTTCATTTTCCTCTTCTATTCCTCTCTAACTGGACCTCCTTCCACCAAATACTGGCGTGGCCCTTCAACTTTGTTTTTGCAAACTTGACCCGATCTGGGTCCTCCACATCTTCATACTCGAAATACTCCTCCATGTCATTGATCCAATCAATAAGCTGTTCCGGATTCAAATCTCCAGAATATGTAGAAACTTCAATCCTGGGCCTCTTTCTGATCTTAGAAATGGCCCTCAACAACCTAACTTCTGTAGGATCTCCTACAGCTTCTTGTTCTTCCTCAGATAGCTCCTCTTCAGCTTCATCTTCGCTTTCTTCTCTTATTCTTGGATCAAACCCTCTTCGCAGCTCCTCTTGCAATGCATCGATTTGCCTTTGTAGGGCTCTAAAACCCTCTTACATCAAAGCATTTCTCCCAACACGATTTCTTTGTGGAGGCATCTTGATCTCCACAGCAAACCCACAACCTCAGGTCCTGGTGAAAACTGCCTCACGATTGGCGATCTGTCTACACACTCAGGAACCCTTGCTCTGATACCACTTGATGAAGGGGGTAAATCACAAAACACATAATAACAGATATTGAACACAACAAATAGAACTTTCTTTTATTGAACTAGGCAACTCATTACATTATAGAAGCTCAATTACAATCAGAGGATGAATCCTCTATTGACTGCCACACATTACAGCTTTCCCAACCTCAAGACTCTAGAATCTTTAGCCTTCTGTAACCCTAAATCAGCTAGGGTTTTTGTTTTCCCACCTATTCTGGACTCTACACTGGCCCCCTTAACTCTACTACTACCCAGGGTTCCCAAAATAGTCATAAATAGCACTTTTTGGCAGCCTCCAGCTAAATTTCAAAATTTGCAACTCCCTCCAAAAGTAGGTCAACTTCCGGGAAGCATAACTTTTAATCTGGGTGTCCGATTGACGAACCGTTTTAAGCGAAAAGCTCGCGATGTGAACTATCACACCAGAAATCCATAAATGAATTTCCATCAACTTTTCAAGATTTTATGAGAAGTTTTAGCGCCTCATATCTCATTCCGTAAATTTTTCGGGGCTTTTCAGAAAATAAAAACTTTAATATCTTTCAGCTCACAAATGATCTTTGCCTGATTCCTTCGCCAAAGGTCTTATATTTCCATTATGTAACTTTCTAGAAGTTTTTGTTTCATTATGTGCCCAAATGCAAACTTTCTAAAAATAGCAGGTACACTTTCCAAAATAGGCAGGTCACTATTTTTAGCAGTTTTGGAAAAACTGAAAGTCCTACATTATTATTTTGGATATTATTGAACCAAAAACACTAATTATGGAAAGAAATGAGAACAACTACAATGGTTTTGAATTAACTTATTTTTGGGTGATGCAAGATTGCCCTTACACCTCTGGATGCTCCTGCATCAAAAATCTAGCAAACAAGCACTTTGGATAAGTACCATGATGAAAAATTGGCAAACATGCGTCGTATGTAAATTGATCTTCTATCTCACCTACACTTGGGGGCACTTTGTCTCATCGGCATATCACTCCTCTCCTATCAGTTTCCTTCTGTACCATTTCCTATCCTATCCTTATATCCATTACATACCTATACTGTCAAATCCATCCATCATAATCTTTCATTCCTCTATTTCTTTGATCTTGATAAAGATTGGGGGCACAATGTTCACAAATGTTTTAGATGTCTCTTGACATACCTTATCCCTCCAAGCCACGCTAATCCTTCATTATCCTCTTATCCTCCTATCATAATAAGCATTCCCATAAAAAATCTTAAGTATTTTACCAACAATGGGGCACATTATTCTTATGCGACATAGTGCTTGGAGATCACATCCTTGATTCCTTCTACCTAACCATCTGTATCCACTGTAACCCATCCATCTACCTATCCATGGT
Organism: Cunninghamia lanceolata; assembly: GCA_027924645.1. Taxonomy (NCBI): domain Eukaryota; kingdom Viridiplantae; phylum Streptophyta; class Pinopsida; order Cupressales; family Cupressaceae; genus Cunninghamia; species Cunninghamia lanceolata. Next base: position 5,569,020 of record BSBN01000400.1, read on the forward strand.
GTTTCCTTGTCATTAGTATCTAGCATTAAGGCTATCCATAATGTCATCTTAACCTATCATGACTTGATACTCTATCTCTTTTGTTGCCTTATCAACCAAGGTTTTATCCAGTATCCTATCCATAGTGTTAGCCTAGCATAGCGTCTATCGTCAGTATCATAGGGTCAATCCCAAATTACGTCACCTTTGAGTTAGCACATAGGCAAGGCCATCTTGTATCAATGCGCCTCCGAGGCTGTCCATCCGCTCCATCATGCTGGTCCGTCTACATTCCCACCTCACCTAGGTCTTAGGTCCACCAAGTTCACCCTGAACTACATTGCCTCTGTGTCGTCATGTAGGCAAGGCCATTTAGCAATGCGCCCCCAAGGCACTCAGTCAATCCCTTAGGACCCATTTCGTTATCTCTATTTTTTAGTTCATCCATAATAAGTCGATCCTTTATCTAACTGGGGGAAGTCCTCAACCTAGTTACGGAATGGGATTCTTGAATGCCACTTTTTCTAAGAGGACACCAATAAGGATTGTGATACCTTTCACTAGACACACACGCGCAACAAAGCATGCTTTCCAAACAGAAATCTTGACACAAAAACATCAACCTATCCGAAGCAAAAAACAAACAATGACCAAAACTCATCAAAATGATTTTATCTATACTATGGCAAGAAAGCACATCTAATGTTACAATGTTTTGCGAAAAGGTTAAGTTAGAGAGTCTTGATTTTTTGTTATTATGTCTTTCTATGCTACTCGAGGATGCCAAAAGCTAGAGGTGCTATGATGGGGGCATAATCATTTTCTTTATCTGTTGTTTGTTGGTTATCTTTAGTAATGTGATGACTTTTGTCTAACGACATGATCAGCAAAAGATCATTGAGGACTTCAGAGGTCTCAACATGAAAAAGGGCAATCCTTGTCTATTGAAATGCAAGCGATACTCAGGTCATCTAGATTCACTTTTGACTAGATGTTTGTATTAACTTGCTATATCAAAATCCATGTAAGTAATACTTAGGTCATCTCGGTTTAATTATACCTAGATGCTTGTATTTTCTTACAACATAATAAAGCCTGATGATGAAATAAGCACTTCAAAATACTTGCAATATCAAGATGAGATATATCCTCATCCATACATACATCCATTTCCATTCCATATACCGTCCATAATAAAGATCTTGCTCCAAAGTACCCATGCCTGCAGAGTATCAATATTTACAAATAAAAGCTTGTGATTCCTTATGTCGATTCATTCTTCTATCATTCAAATTTTCTATCTATCTTTGTGTCTCTTGTCAACAGTTCTAGCTTTCAGTCCGAGCAATGATCCAAATGCAATTCCATCCTTAATGTGAGGCCTACTTTTTCATTCCCTTATGTTTGACTATTTATTTCACTGTTGGTGATACATTTAGACTTGTGGGACTATTGATCCCGAATTTCTAGACTATTAGACTTTATGATGTATGTGGATTTGTATGCTTAGTATGTTTACGATGTGTTTAGACCTGGATATTGATTTATTGATGATATTAGATATATGGTTTATATTTGATGTTATTGGGAAACTAATCATGTGATGTTAGTTAGAAAATTTGTTATGTGATTGAATTTGGGAATGGATGTTTGAAATGTAGAATTTAGAATCTAATTGTAATGTGACTTCATTGATGCTTATATGGATATGTGATGTTGTATGTGAGTGTATGTTTCAATTTTCTTCGAATATTATATACATGTGGAATTAAAATTTCATTTAGTGCGCAGGTATTTCTAACAAATCCACAGAAATTGGAGATCATCCCACACACGATGTTGTTTTCCCCTGTGAAGCTAATCTAGTTCCAAGAGGAACCAAGATCAACCATGTGCATGATGAGTTTCTATAATGTGTCGCATGTTGTTAGTCGGGCTAAGTCTACCCCTCTTCTATTTTGAATTATAATTGGTGTTGTAAGAATATTGTCTTTGAATTTCATCTTTTTAAGTTATAAATTTTTGAGACCACTTTTCATGTGCTTTAACTCAACCCTTGGTGCTCAAAATTGGCTAAACTTGACCCTAGGTTGTACCCCTTGGGTCTAGGGACCTTTTTGACTTGTGTAACCTTAGATAAACCTCTATTTGGTCACTTTAACTTCACCCTAAAGTAAAGTGACGAAAATGGAGGCATGGGAGGGAGAGGATGAGTGGGTCCAACACTCAACCTCATCCTTTCCTCTTCCCTAGGTTGGGGAAGTCTCCAAGACCCCTCAATTGTGGAGGACTTTACTCCAAGTCTCTCTCACAATTGGTGAGGGTACCTTGGGGTTGTGTGGTCCCTCTTGGGAGGAAAGGAATGGGGCACATGTGTCACCCATTCCCTCTTAAGCTCCACTTTTCTCTCCCACATGTTCTAGAGAGGACAAGTGGAAGGGAGAGAGACTTGGTGGATGGGTGATTGACAAGTGTCACCACCCATTCCATGGGTCTTGCTTGTAGTTGGGAGGAGTCAGGAAGTGACATGTGTCACCTCCCCATTCCTCAAAGCTCATGGGAAGAGCTTATTTTAATCCCACTTGGAGAGGGGTAAGTGTTGTTGATTTTTTGACAAATTTTATTGATTTTAATTTACTTTGGTGAAAAAGTTGGGGAGAGTTTTGTGGCTTATTTTGGAGGAGTTGGAGGAGCTCTACATCAACCATCTACCAAATTAGGATTTTTAAGGTAGGGTTCAAAGCTAAGGCCTTCCCTTATGCATTTTATTTGCTTGTGTGATGCTATGTGTGAGTTCTATTTTTGAGTTTTTACTTGTTGTTGTGGGAAAAAATTGTAAGGGTGTTGTAAGAGCCTCTCCCACTTGGGAGAAGATGCTCAACAAGTGTGGGGTGGGGGAGGAGTGAACTTCTTTGGGGTTATTTCCTTGATTTTGTGGTGTTGTAGCCTTGAGGGCAATATGAGAATATGTGCAATATGTGAAATGGCTTGACAACCAAATTGGAAGCTTTGTGAAATTATGTTCAAAGGTGTTGGCTTGAGGCCTTGAGAGGTATTTTGTATTGGGATATTTTAGGAGTGGCACTCTTGAGTTGAGTGTTGTCCACTCCCGTACCCCATTAAACTCATCACGAGTGAGTTCTTGTGTTGTGTTATCCATGGAGTAAATTTGTGTTTGGTTGTTGAATGTCTTATTGTGATGTGGTATGAGTTTCCAAGTGTGTGGATGACCTCCATAGCTCGGGGGTGACCCACTAGCGGGTCTATGGTAGGGAGGAGAGCAAGTTGTTGTGGCTTCTTTCCCCTTTTTGTGTTATTGCAGGATATATTAGGAGCTTTGTGAAGTTGGAGAAAACACCATTGTTCTTGGAGTTGATATCTTATTTCTTTTTAGCTCTTGAGAGAGAGCATGTCCAAGTTAGGAATTTGTAATATTTGTTAGTTTGCAAAGAGGAGAACATTGTTCTCTCTCTTGTTGTAAAAGTGTATTTTTTTTTATTTGTGTGTATAACCTATTTACATTTGAAATAGAAAATTTTAAATTGGCTGATTTTAATGCTTATCATTCAAAAAAAAATGTTGGAGGAAGAAAATTTGGTTTAGAAGTTATTTCATTTGTATGTTTATCTTTGAAATCTCAAATAGGTAAGTTGTGGTTTTATTATTGAGACAACATGAAAATTTGTATATTATTTTTAAACAAAAGGAGAAAATTAGTTGATGTTATATATTGAAGAGTTTAATTTAAATGTATTTGTTTCCTTTCTAAAAGAAAAAAAATGAGTTCCTTGCCTTATATAAATTTGATAAATAAAAATAATATATCCTTTGTTCATTGTCCTTAATAGAAAATTTGTAAGTGTTGGAAGGAAAAATTATCGTTGAAAATATATATATATAATAATTATGTATATGTGAATGTTGCATTTATATGTATTTAAAAATAAAGTGATTTTATTATTTCTGTCAAACTAAATTAGGTGACTGTATTAAATATACACATTATATATATATAGTGTATATATTTTTAATATATCATAAACTGTGAATTTAAATTATAAATATGGGCTGCTGTGTATATACATATATATATATGAAACTTAAGTAAATAATAATAATAATAAAATGTTTAGCAAATAAGGACTGCATTTTGTAGTCGCTGTTTGTATTACAGTGAATATAATGTAATGATATTTGGTGGGGAGGGGTTTGAACCCCCCCCACCGTCGTGTGTTCATTGTGTATGGGTGTGGGGAGGGGGGCGAAGCGCCCACCCACACCCCATCGTATGGGATGTGGGTGGGGGCTCTGTCCCCCTTCCCACACTCCCCCCTTATCCCAATAATCCCCGTGGCCTCCGCCAGCCCTTCTCCCCCTTGACACACACACACACACACCTCCCGCGCAGTTTGTCGTCCGCAGACCCTTGCCCTCCTCCACCACCAGATCCGCTACTCCACCTCTCCCACTGCCGTTCCACCTCCCTGCGGCCACCAAGTCCTCCAAAACCTGCAGCCTCTTTCACACAGCGCCACCTCTCCATGGCTGCAATAATAAACTTGGGGTTTTTAGTTTTAAAAAAATAAAATATATTTATTTTAAAAGAAAATCCAGTATTTAATATTTAACATCTGAATATATATATATATATATATATATATATATATATATATATATGCCATCATATGCATTTCATATGTGGCCACCATTAAACCTACAACATAACCAGAGGCAAAATGAGAGAAGGATAAAGAAAGAAGAGGAGAAAAACAAAGAGGAGAAAAGAAAATGAGAAATGAAAAGAATAGGGTTAGGGTTCTTTTGGCCATAAGGAAATTAGTTTTTTTTATTTGATGCCCTTTTAGGGCTATGTAATTTAAAAATTGGTCTTATTTCTTTTATTCCCACACTTTTATTATTTCTATTTCTTTTGTTTTAAAATTTGATTTTAGAATGGGATTTTGTGATTTATAATAAAATGGGTAAACCTTATTCTGTTTTGGAGTGTTATTTTTATTTGTTAGTGGCATGGTAATTTATAGACTGGTTTATTATTAAAAGGGGTATATTTGATTAAATTAATTTTTTTTACAATTATATATTTATTGAGATATTAACCCTAGTCTTCAAACCTAACTTGATGAGGATGATTTAAACTACATCGTAATTGATTAAATTTTAATATTCTTTTTAATCATTTGGGGCAATTTTATTAATGAATTTAAATTAGACGTTGTTCAAAAACCAACTTGGAAACCTAGTAAACTTTTAAAATGAAGTTAGTGTAAGTGTATCCGTGATCCGATCTACCAAGAAATTAGGAATAATGTAAAGGATGTAGAGATAACTCTGATTGATAGAAAACGTGAAGGAGAACAAATCGATCAAGTTTTGTTGAAAAAGTTTTAAATTATAGAAAATTTGAAGGAGAACAAATTGATCGAGCTTTGTTGAAAAATGTTTTAAATTATAGAAAATGTGAAGGAGAACAAATTGATCGAGCTTTGTTGAAAAATGTGTTAAATTATAGAAAACGTTAAGGAGAACAAATTGATCGAGCTTTGTTGAAAAATGTATGAATTAACTTGTTCAACTGATCTACCAATTCAGCTAGTGAGACATAGGTAATATAAAACCAAACCAATAAACCTTTCCATCAAAATTAGTTTTAGTACAATAAACCCTACTCACACCCGTGAGGTGTTATGCTGCCAGATTTTTCTAGAATTTAGGGTGTAGCTAGGTTAATGGAATTTAACCCTATTGGCGATGTTAACCGCATCATTTCAACCCCCTAGTTGGCCTTTGTTGCGAATTGGTATGCGCACATGAACGCATTACCCCGCATTCCACTATCATGTTTACGCCTTATGCGTAACGCCAGCAAGCATGCTTACGCGTGCGAGGGGGTTTCTAGGGAAGCATGGAATTTTTTTGATATTTCATGTCATGACCACATGGAAAATGTGGACATGACACGTGTGATGTGTGTTGTGACCACATGGCAAATGTGGGCATAACACTTAATCCATACCAATCAAGTCAAGTCAATCTTGTCAGATGATCCAATCACAATCAGTGGTCTTGATCCTTATCTGGTCGTAAACCAACTCAATCAGTCAAAAGTATTAGTGGGATATGCATTTCCCATGCATATCGTGTTGCTCTAGGGATCTATCGTTCCCCGCCATGACAACACTATCCTTTGTGTTGCTCTAGGGATCTATCATTCTCCACCATGACAACACTGTCGTTTATCATATCAATCAATCGTTGGTTTATCACTTGACAGAGGCAATACCTTGTTTGTTCTGGTATCATCTATGCATACTTGCTTACTTGCTTGTGTGTGTTATCATTTTATCTTGCATAGTGTATCATTCAGCTCTTTCTTCATCCTAACTTATTTTTCACCTTCTTCATTGTGAGATTATCCGTCTCACGTCTTTTGCATTCTTCTCGTCCAATCTCCCGAGGGGGCATCCTGTCATTAAACTTGTACCAGGGGCAAATTGGGGCATGTATCATTTTCAGACAATCTTATTCTTTGAAACAACGTGATAAAATACATTGCTTCAAAGAGGGGCAAAATGTATACACCTAAAAATGACACGACTTTGTCTAAATAAATATTTTTAATATTTATTCCATCTTATTCCTCTATTAATAAATAAATAAACAAATTTATTTATTTGATTCATATTCCTCTAAAGTTTATTAAATATCAAAATATTTAATTATCACTTCTAAAGTCAAAATTAAATAAAATCCTTTATTTAATTTAAATTCTTCCAAACAATTAAATAATTCTTAATTATTTAATTAAATCATTTGTTCCTCCAAATTTAAATAAATTATGCAAATTTATTTAAATTCTCTCAAATCTCTAAAAATAAAATATAATCAAATATTTTATTTATTCTTCTATCTTGCACAAACAATTAAATAAATTTATTTATTTAATTTGTTTTTTTATCTTATAATTCCTCAATTAAATAAATTTATTTATTTAATTTGCTTTCTTATCTTCTAATTCCACAATTAGATAAATTTATTTATTTATTTTGCTTTCTTATCTTCCAAATCTTCTAAAATTAAATCTTCCTTGTCATGCAAAAGCAAAAGTTGAGTTAATTGATTTAAAAACAACCTTGTTTTTATCAAACAACTCTTAAATTAGAATAAATCATTCTAATTTATAAAATCAAATCTTATCTTTGTCATGAAAGCAGTTAACTCAAACAAAATAGCTTTTTCTTTGACACTTGTCTTCTTTCTATTTGCACACGTTCTCTCAAGTCTTCTATACCATTGATCTTTCCTTTCTTTCTACACCATTGATTCTCTCTCTCACAAGTCTATAAATACAACCCTCTTCTTCCATCTTAGATAGATGCTTTCAAGTAAACTTACTCTGCAGAATCCATAGCGCACCTTTGGTACCCACACCTTCTCATAGCTCATATCCATTATTCATTGTATTGAAGCTCATCTTCTCTACAAAAGTATCCTAGCCACATCTCTATCGCCATCTTGAAGAAGTGCAAGGAATCGCGTTCCCTAAGGGCCACAGTCTTCACTACTAAGATCGATCAAGAATAGGCAAGCAATGGAAGCCACAGGATAATAGGGTTGTAAGGTTTACTCTTTCATTTTAAGCTTTTGTTATCTACATGTTCTATTGTGTTATTGGTTTTTATATTCATTTGGTATATACCTCTTTTCCCATAACAATATATATATATATAGGGTTGTAAGGTTTACTCTTTCATTTTAAGCTTTTGTTATCTACATGTTCTATTGTGTTATTGGGTTTTTATATTCATTTGGTATATACCTCTTTTCCCATAACAATATATATATATATATATATATATATATATATATATATATATATATATATATATATATATATATATATATATATATATATATATATTCTACAGTTGTTATCACATAATATGATTTACATGCCAAAAGTCATATACCATTATAGTTGGTATCACATAATATGATTTACGTGCTAAGAGTCATATACCAATAGTTGATAGCTTCAACTGGTAACCAGTTGGTAGCATTTCAAAACTATTGGTAAATGTAAAAGATGCATTTCACTCTTAATTTTTCTTTAAAACATATGTTAAATTGAATACACATTTTGATTAAATAATTAAAAAATTGAAACTCATTTTAATAAACTATTCTAGCTAATTCTGACAAGTTAAAAACACTTATAATAGGCTTGCAGAGTGAAGTATGATACATCATAATGTGCCTGGTTGTTGAAATATACACTTCAAATTGATGCCTCACTAACTACACATATAATGGTAAATTCATTCTAGGTAGAAGCAGCAGAAAACTATAAAACCTTGATCTCTTACGGGAAGGTGATGACACATTTGATTGGTCAGAATTGGTTAAGAAAATAGAGCAAATGAAGGCCCTAGGCAATAGTAGTTCAACTGTTAGAACAGGATGTTGTTGGCGTCCTCAATCAGCTATAAATCTCCACTTTTGTTGTAGCTTCTTAATATATTTGTCTGCAAAGAAACCAATAATAAAATCCCAAAATCCTGTATCAACATACAGATTGACAATTCTAATGTAAGATTTTTTGGTAACTCGAGCCTTCTCCAAAGCACGCAAGATGTTAGAAATCAACTATACTAAACTTGTTGCAAGGAATTTGTATACCTTATCATGATACTAAATAGAAGCCATAGGCAATTGGTGTGAGAAATCCAAAAATAAGGTTAAAAAGTATTTCCATAAATCCATTGAACCAAAAGCTGTGTCCAACTGTTTCTATGAACTCTTCTTGGTGAAAGTGACCAAGATACAAAATCTGCAAATAATAAAACAAAATAAACATCAACTTAGTATCACATGAACTTCAACTCCTAATTCAACGATCCACTTCAGAGATTCATTAATACAAGTGAAAGAGTACAACATCAGTGACTAAAAAGTGATGTGACTGGTGGACGTATACCTTGGTGGATGAACAAATAGGTGGCCTATTTCAATGAGGCTATAAGTGAAAGAAAGAAAACCTAGATGAAACAAAATAGCAAGTGGATGAACAAATGGAATATATTTTTGAATGCTCGCCCTACTGATGGCAAAAAAATAAAAGTTTTTTTCATAGATAAATTCCACAAGTCTATGTGGAACGAGACTCTAGGGTGAAAGAAGAAATACTACCTCAAAACTTGTGATCATATCAACAAAAAATGTACATTGGGGCAGACATCCCTTGAAGAGATAAGATTTTGATTGGTTAGATTAGAACTAACTCTCATCATCTTTGATGTGAAACAGGAAGGTGGATGAGGCCTAAAGAAACGTGGGAAGAGAGAATGTGAGTTATGCAATTCAGGGGCAATGGATTCATAAAAACACTTTATTTTGGAATGTGAGGCTTACACAGACATTAGGGTAAAGTATGCGGGCATCCTGACAATGGCTTCTTGGTATGGTCTATTTATAGAGGGGGCATTGAGAGCTCATTATATATTTGAACAAAAAAGAATTGAAAGGTAGAAGCAAATCTGATCAGGTTAACTATCTCATAAACTATTTTAGCCTCGTGGAGGTTAAAAGTTATTCTATTCTATTCTATATATGGAATCTTGTTCTATTCATGAGTTTTCTCTAAACTACTCTGTCATAACTTTAGAAGTAGGGGGGTTTTCATAAGACCCTTTCATGCATTTCTAGAATAGATAACCACATTGTGCTTTTCTTGAAGTTTGACATCTAATAAGAATTTTGTTTCTTGGTTTTATGGTTTGGAATATTTAAAGTTTGGGTTTTTAGGTGATAGTTCAAAGATTTTCTATTATCAAAAATTTATTGTTTTAATATAAGGTTTAAAGACTAATGTGCAATCCTAGGGGGGCTACCCAATTTAGGTAGTCTAAAAAAAAGAGTAATGTGCAATCCAAATGTGTTCTTCATTATCAAAGTTTTTCTATTGTTATTTTTAGAAATCTATTATTTATTATTCATTCTCAAAGCTTTTTTATTGTTGTTTTTAGATATTTATTGTTAGAACATAAGATCTAATGTGCAATAAAAGATAAATTATCAAATCTCTTTGTAACCAATTTTTTAACTATAAATTCTTTCAATTTTGTTCACTATTATTTTCGTTAGGTTTTTGTTGTGATATGTTTTTTTGCTATATTATTATTTAACTCTATAGTTCTTGCAGTGCTTATTGATGGCACCCACAACAGAGAAGAAGCCCATCATAGAGAAAGAGTTCATGGCTGAGAAATCTCTTGTTGCAGAAAAGAAGGCAGCTATGGAGGTTGAAAATAAGGTCCCCATAAAAGTTGGAGATAGGAAAGGCAACAAGAAGCATAAGAATAGTAAAAGATGCTTTAAGATCTACTTGTATAAAGTTATGAAGCAAGTGCACCCTAATATTGGTATTTCCAGCAAGGACTTGAGTGTTATGGACAAATTTATCAAAGACATCTTTGAGAAAATTGCTAGTGAGGCGGCCAACTTGGCTTGCCACAACAAGAACCATGTCATCAATAAGATTGTTGTGACTTTCACTCTTCCTCCAAAGCTTGCAAAGCGGGCATCTAAAGGTACACAGGTTGTTACAAAATTCTTTGCTTGATCCTCTTCTCTCTATTTTGAATCAGGATTTATGAAATGTTTTAGGGTATATGAAATGCTTTAGGGTTAGGATGTTTAGTTTGTTTAAAGTGTCATAATCTTATACTTTTGTATGACAAAAACTTTTAGCAATTTTGTTTTTGACATCTAAAGCAGCAAATAAGAGAATAAAAAGGTGTACTAGAAAAGCAAGATTCATGGTGCTTATTGGTTTGACTACTTAAAAGGATTCAAGTTCCATATGTTGAAGTTGTATATGGCACTATATGCAGCATCAGATTTGGGCTTTCTCGAAGCATTGAACTATCATTTGTAGTTAATCTTGGAAATTTTCATTGTCCTTTCAGTCTCCTCCAATTCTCTCCTGAATATTAGACTTATTGTTTGACAGTTGATATCTTTTCATATCCCATGTTAATTATTTTGAAGAGTTGGATATGCTTGTTCAAACTCTTTTTTGATTTCTAGCATGGTTATCTTGTCATAGGGTACTGGGTTTAAGTTAGCTCTTTTAGGTCTTCGCTAAAACTTCAATTTGGTGGAAGACTTCAATTTCTTTTATACATTTTTCTGACCACTTTCACCATAGCAACAGGACCCCCCATTTAAATATATATATATATATATATATATATATATATATATATATATATATATATCAAAAGCAACCCCTTGAATCAAAAGTAAAAATTAAAAAAATCAAATTTAAGCATGGCTAGCTCCATGGGAGCACCCAGATGCCCTGACCATAATTTTGTGTGTTTGTCGTACAAATACTCTTTTCACCATGGCCCAGTTTTAGGGTACTAGAAAAGAAAGATAGTTATTACAATAGCCTTAAAATCTGTAAACAGGGATTTTTTTTACACAATGGCACTGCCTAAGCATTAGAGTGGAAGTCGATAAGGGAGTGGTGGGATTCTGTGAAAAGGAGGATTATGATTTTGATTTGTTTACAATTAGGGCATCTAGATTTGCCTCTAATTTTGGCACTAGGGTTTCAATTTGTGACCTGTCATTTTCCATGGATAATTTTGGCGATGTTGGTGCCACGTAAGTGATTTTTTGATTTTTAAGGCACCTCTTTGTGACTCTACCACAGAACCACGTAGTTCCTCTTGTGGGTCTTCCTAAACCGGTTTCATTACAAGTCATAAGAAACTCGTCTCATGTTATATTCCCTTGATGAGATGTTTCTCCTAGTCCTTACATCATGTGGGAAGAGCATGCTTCCAACATTTGTAACTAGCAATTGGACCTATAGGTTCAATGGGCAGGCTGAAAACTTTCTAAAGAAATTATAGAATTTGTTAGATATTTTTATTATCTATTAATTTATAAGTTATTTAATCCACTAAATTCTGATTGAAATTTCATCACATTAACTATTGTTTTCTTTCACTTATATTAGTTAAAAAAAATTTACATTACATTTTAAGATGAACAATATAGTTGGGTAAATGTAGTAAATTAATTGAATCTCTTATTGATTTTTATATAATACGCCATAGAAACAAATGCATATTTAATCATATAATTATTTTAAAAATAATTATGTGAGGGTACAATAGATTTATGTTCTACAAATATTATGCACATAAGGCATAACTATATTTTCCTATTAAATACATACTAAGATGGCTCATAATCATTTTTGTAAGTATGTATTTGATATATGAACTTTTATAATATCTATCACATGATAATTCTACTAATTTGTATAATCAGTAATTTAATATACATTCTATTATTGATATATAATTAATTGTATTATTTCATTAATATTTAAAATATCAAATTTATAAATAATGAATCAAAATTAAATAATCACATTAATATGAATATTATATTAATATAAATATTATAATTTTGTTATAATATTTGCATAGATTTTTAAAAAGTATAGATTTTTTTAACATTAAAATAAATATTATTTGTTTAATAAGTAAATTCCCCATATTAAACAAAATAATATTTCCCAAAAAAATTTCTCATGTAAACCTAGTAAAAATTAAAATATGTTCAACATAAAAAAAAAAATACTTTGGTAATCATTAGATTAAAAAAACTAAATCATTGCAATAAAATATAAAATAAAATAAAATAAAAAATTAACACTTTATCAATTGTCAAAGTGATAAAGGTAAAGGGAGTTTTTTTGTTTTTTATCTTGTAGGAAAAATAAAATAAAAAATTAACAATTTATCAATTGGTAAAGGGAACTTTTTTGTTTTTTATGATTTATGACATTTTGTAGAAAAATAAAATAAAAAATTAACAATTTATCAATTGTCAAAGTGATAAAGGTAAAGAGAACTTTTTGGTTTTTATCATTTATGACATTTTGAAAAACAATCAATGGACAAGATTGATTTCATGGTAGTCCTTTTAATCTAGGCCCTTCATCTATATAATTCATCATGTGATGCTCACATAAGGAAGGCTTTCAGCCTAATTATCAAAATTTAACTACTCACACCTCACAACAACGTATTCACCTCATCCACTATCATCATTACTATTAAATTTTATCAATTTGAGAGTGTTTGGAATAAATCACTCTATAGAAGTTTTTTATCAAATTAATCATTGTGGAAATGTTCTATAAAATAAATTATATTAGTTTAGAGATTTGTTAATTTTGGTCAACAACGTTGTTAGTTAAGTATAGTTTAAACCCATTTATATTATATTTATCCCTACATACTTCTAATAGATTCTTATAATAAGAAATTTTATTACTAATTTTTTTCAATACCATTGCTAGTTAAGTCTAGTTCAGACCCATTTATATCATATTTATCCTCTACATACTTATAATCGATCCCTACAATAAAAAATGTTTTTGCTAACTTGGTCAATACCATTGTTAGTTAAGTCTAGTCCAGCCTAGTTTATATCATATTTATCCTCTACATACTTATAATAGATCCCTATAATAAGAAAAGTGTAATAAAAAATTACACAGTTTTCTACTAGAAAACTTCTAATTGACTGTAATGTATTTGGACTGTGGAAATATCCTGCCTATTTTTGAAAACATAAAATAGTAATATGATAATATATATATATATATATATATATATATATATATATATATATATATATATATATATATAATTTTGAAAAAAAGTGAATACTCAAAATGCTTCTTGTTTCTTAACATAAAACCATAATATGATAAAATAAAACAAATAAAATAAAATTGAAAAAAAAGTGAGTTCAAAATGCTTCCTGAACTTAGGAAATCACAAATAAAAGAAAATAACCACAGATGCAAAGCCAAATTCTCATCAAACATTATTAAATGTTTTGAGAAGAAATTATTTACACCAAAATAACTATAGAAGCAAAGCCAAATTCTCATCAAATAAAGAGCATAGTTGTTCAGGAAAACAGTTTTATCTATTTTGGAGCAAAAAAGTTAGCAATAATAAGCATTGCATAAATAAACCCCAACACATACCCTAAACTGAAAGTGTAAATCTAAAAACATAGAAAAAGAAAAACAGAGATTTTGAAAGAAAAATAGAACACAGACATATGCAGAAAAATGATACAGAGGACACTCAAGCAATTAACGTGGTTCACCATATAAAATGGCTACATCCACAAATAAGGGATTCTCATTAAAAATATGTTCAGCAGCACTTCACATCATACATCTCTATCTACAGATCTTCATATCTCTTTTTATCCACCGTCAGGCCATATACAATAGTTTGGCCTCATGCTAAGAAAAGGCAATTACACAAAGAGTGGCTACAAGAGGAATATATCAGAGTTTGCAGATGAAGACAGACCGGTTACATTGGGCTTCACACAGAGCCACGTGCCCAACAATCTCCCACTAGAAGGCCAATGGGATCGATAAAAGAGTTGCTCAGAGAAACCCCCCTACATGATCATTATCACATCGGAACAAGACCGAGAGAAGATCTATAGAATTCAAACTTCTCTCAAGGAACAACCTTTGTTAATGCATCCGCTAGATTGACCTTCGTGTCAATTTTTGTGACCTGCAACTTGCCTTCGTCAATAGCATGGCGGATAAAGTGGTATCGAAGGTCAATATGCTTAGTTCGATTGTGGAAAGCTAAATTCCTAGCCAAGTGAATAGCACTATTACTATCACAATACAATGGAACAACTGATTTTGGATAGCCCAGTTTGGTAATCAAACGCTCAAGCCATATCATTTATTTGGCTCCTTCTGTGAGTGCAATGTATTTGGCCTCTGTGGATGACATAGCTACAACTTGTTACAACCGAGAAACCCAACTAATGGCTGCCCCAGCAAATGTAAATGCATAACCAGTGGTAGACCGACATTTATCTAAGTCTCTGGCCATATCTGAATCAACATAACCATGAAGCTGAATGTCATTACCTCCAAAACATAAACAATAATGTGATGTATCTTTCAAGTACCATAGAATCCACTAAACTACCTGCCAGTGTAATTTTCCTAGATGACTCATGAATCTGCTCACAACTGCGACTGCTTGTGCAATGTCCAGATGAGTACATACCATTGTATACATTATACTACCAACTACAGATGTATATGGAACAGACCTCATTTGTTCTTCCTATTCCTAATTTTTTAGAGACATAGCTGAAGATAAGTAGAAATGATCAACCAAAGGAGTAGATACCAGTTTGGCATGAGACATAGTAAATCTATCCAACACTTTGGCAATGTAGTTTGCTTGGGACAACCTAAGTTCTCTTTTATTTCAGTTTCTAAATATTTGCATCCCAAGGATTCTTTTGGCTGGTCTGAGGTCTTTCATGGCAAAACGAAGAGCCAATTGTTGCTTCAGCTGAGCAATAATCTTAACACTAGTACCAACAACTAACATATCATCAACATAGCGCAAAAGGATGATAAACTCACCAATATTTAGCCTCTTGTAGTAAACACAAGGGTCTAATTCGCATCGAATAAAGTTGTTATCAGTCATGAAGTAGTCAAATTTTAAATACCATTGTCTTGGAGCTTGCTTCAGCCCATACAAACTCTGCTTCAACTTGCCAAATAGATGCTTCTGACCTGGTTGAGTAAAGCCTTCAGGCTGCTCCATGTATAAATCCTCATCAATGTCTCGATTTAGGAACGTTGTTTTCACATCGAGTTTCTCAAGTTCTAAATCCCAAATAGCTACCAAACCCAACACAGTATACATTGTATCCATTTTGACAATTGGGGAAAAAAATTTCAGCAAAATCAATACCTTTTTGCTGATCAAACCCCTTGATGACTAATCTGGCCCTGTACCTTTTACTCCTTCCGTCTTCGTCTTTCAAACGATAAACCCATTTGTTTTTAAGAGGCTTTCGATTTGGTGGAAGAGGAACCAAATCCCAAGTGTGATTCAATGACTCCATTTCTTCGTTCATGGCTGCCATCCAATTTTGTGCATTTTCATCCTTGCAGGCTTGTTTATATGTTGTTAGCTCTACATAATCAGAGAGCAATAACTCATAGTCTTTGTATTTCGTAGGTTTCCTCTTCTCACGCGTAGACCTCCTCAATGGTAGAGCTTGTGCTAGCTATAAATTTGAGTCCAGATTTAGTCTCTGTAGTAAGTTTTGAACATCGTCAACCTCTGATTGTAGAGGACTCTGTGGCAAGCTCCCCTGTCTCTGCACCCTGCTATGCTCAGTGACACTGCTATGCCTTGAAGTTCCTATTAGTATTAAAAATTGACCTTTGGATTTCTGTGAAAAATCACCTTCTACAGGCATGGGGACGACAGTGTGAGGCAGCGTATGTATATGTGCAGGCTGTGTTTTATCCAGGAGAGGCTGTGAATTATGCACAAGGGAGTGTGTTTGGGGAAGGACAGGCTTCGTACTAGTATGACCCAATGAGGACGACGTGGTATTGTTAAACAGTTGCATTGTGTTGTAAGAGGTTTGAGGACCAATAACTGGCGTCGTAGGACATAGTGGATGCTGAATAACATTAGAAAGCAACGATGAAGACATAATGGGCTGTGTTTCATATAATAGAGGCAACATGGGAATTCCCATAGTATCCACACTAGGGAGACTAATGTGGTGCGTTGGAACATGTGTTTACAATATTTCATACCCACTATCCATAGCCGGCAGGGCAACTCCCACTTCACCAAAACATTCCAAAATATAAAGATTACCTTGCTTCTTTCCTCTTGCCATTACTAAAATCCCCTTTGTAATTTTCTATGAATCCAGAGAAAATTTAACATTGCATCCATTGGCTATAAGTTGACTAACTGAAATTAAATTCCTTTTTAACATGGGTACATATCTAACATCCGTCAAAGTTAATTTGTCTCCATTTTTCAAATTCAATATTATATCACCTTTACCTAAGATGTCACATTCCTTATGGTCACCAAGAAACACCTTACTGAATGTGCCTTCATGAAAATTTGTGAAAGCTTTACGGCATGAAGTGGCATGAAATGAGACGCCGGAATCAAGGACCCACGAATCTACATTTGTGTCACTAGCTGATAAGACCAAAACACCATCACATGTAGTGTTTGCTTCATTATTTGTGCTCACTCTTCCTTGAGCTTTCTTGTAGTTCTAGCAGTTCTTCTTAGTGTGTCCGGGTTTTCCACAAAACCAGTACGCACCGGTTCTGCCCCTAGACTTCGATCGCGGACCAGATTGTGACCTTCTCTGGTTGTTGTATCTACCTCTTTCCTGGTTTCTTCCCCTATTTCTTGTACTTACAGCTATTAGAGCATCACCTGAAGAGGGTTCCTAATTTTTTCTTCTCATGTCTTCACTGAGAAGAGTGGCTACAACGTCATCAAAAACTAATGTACTTTTGGCTGCAACAAAAGTGCTCAAAGCCATCACAACACCTTCCCAGCTATTTGGTAAGGAACACAACAGCAAAATTGCTTTAATCTCAGGATCTAACTTTATACCCACTGAAGTCAATTGGGTAACTAAGGTGTTAAATTTGTTCAGATGATTTGACATAACTCCACCTTCTTTCATTTTCAAGCTATATAATTTCTTCATAATAAATACCTTATTTGAAGCTGAAGCAATTGTATACATGCTGGAGAGCTTATCCTAAAGCTCTTTCATAGTATTCTCAGAAGAAACATTAAATAACACATTGCTGGATAATGAGAGAAAAATAGTTGCTTTGGCTTTCATGTCCATTTTATCCTAGCCTTCATCTAACATTGAACCTTTGCCTCTTTTTTTCCCAGCAATGCAGGTGAGAGATCTTGCTTGATGAGCAACGACTCCATTTGTACCTTCCACAATCCGAAGTTCTGGCCAATGAATTTCTCTATTTTCCATTTTTTTGTATCATCCATTTTTATTTCTTTACAGGTTCAAAAAGTCCTCACGGGCTATCTCCTGAACCGAGCTTCACACAGAGCTCTGATACCAATTGTAAATCTAAAAACACAGAGAAAGAAAAATAGAGATTTTGAAAGAAAAACAGAACACAGACATATGCAAAAAAATGATACAGAGGACACTCAAGCAATCAACGTGGTTCACCATATAAAATGGCCACATCCACAAATAAGGGATTCTCATTAAAAATATGTTCAACAACACTTCACATCATACATCTCTGTCTACAGATCTTCATATCTCTTTTTATCCACCGTCGGGCCATATACAATAGTTCAGTGTCATGCCAAGAAAAGGCAGTTACACAAAGAGCAGTTACAAGAGGAATATATTAGAGCTTGTAGATGAAGATAGACCAGTTACATTGGGCTTCACACAGAGTCACGTGCCCAACAGAAAGTGCTCTTGTTGAAGCCTTGTAAACATACTCTAGCTTGTAGTTGTTATCACATAATGTGATTTACATGCCAAGAGTTATATAACAATAGTTGATAGCTTCAACTGATAACCAGATGCTAGCATTTCAAAACTATTGGTAAATGTAAAAGATCATTTCTCTCTTAATTTTCCTTTAAAACATACATTAAATTGAATACACATTTTAATTAAAAAATGGAAACTCATTTTAATAAAATATTCTAGTTAATTTTGACAAGTAAAAAACACATGTAATAGGTTTGCCGAGTAAAGTATGATTCATCATAATGTGCCTGATTGTTGAAATATACACTTCAAATTGATGCTTCACTAACTGCAAATATAATGGTAAATTCATTCTGGGTAGAAGCAACAGAAAGCGATGAAACCTTGATCTCTTACGGAAAGGTGATGAAATATTTCAACTAGCCAGAATTGGTTAAGAAAATAGAGCAAAAGTAGGCCCTAGGCAATAGTAGTTCAACTGTTAGAACATGATATTGTTGGTGTTCTCAATCCATTGTAAATCCCCACTTTTCTAGAAGCCAATAATAAAAGCCCAAAATCCACAAACAACATGATTTTTTGGTAACTCGAGACTTCCCCAAAGCAAGCAAAATGATAGGAATTAAAGATATTAAACTTGCTGCAAGGAATTTGTACACTCTGTCATCACTCTTTTGGAAATAGAAGCCATAGGTAATTGGTGCAAGTAATCCAAAAATAAGGTAACAAAATATTGATATAAATCCATTGAACCAAAATCTGTGTCTGACTGTTTCTATGAACTCATCTTGGTGAAAGTGACCAAGATACAAAATTTGCAAATGATAAAATAGGATAAACATCAGGTCAGTATTGCATGAACTTCAATTCATAATTCAGCGATCCAATTCAAAGATTATTTAATACAAATGAAAGAGTACAACATCAGTGAATAAAAGTGATGTGAATGGTGGACGTACACTTTCGTATATGTGGAATATTGTTCTATTCATGATTGTTCTCTAAGCTACTTTGTCATCACTTTAGAAGTCGGGGGTTCTCATAAGAGGCTATCATGCATTTCTAGAACAAATAACCACACGGTGCTTTTCTTTAAGTTGGACACCTAATAAGAATTTTATTTCTTGATTTTATGGTTTGGAATATTTAAAGTTTGTGCTAATAAGAATTTTGTTTCTTGATTTTATGGTTTGGAATATTTAAAGTTTGTGCTTTTAAATGATAGTTCAAAGCTTTTCTATTGTTTTCAAAAAATTATTGTTCTAATATAAGCTTAGTCTAATGTCCAATCCAAATGTGTTATTTCATTAAGAAGGTTTTTTTGTTGTTATTTTTAGAAATTTGTTGTTCTAACGTAAGGTTTAATGTGCAATGCAAATGTGTTATTCATTCTCAAAATTTTTCTATTGTTATTTTCAGAAATTTATTGCTCTAACATAAGATCTAATGTGCAATAAAAGATAAATTATCAAATGTCTTTACAACCAAAATTTTAATTATAAATTCTTTTGATTTTGTTTATTATTTTTTGGGTTAGGTTTTTGCTTTAATATGGTTTTTGCTATATTACCATTTAACTCTATAATTCTTACAGTGCTTATTGATGATGCCCAAGGCAGAGAAGAAGACCATAGTAGAGGAAGAGTCCATGGCTGAGAAGTCTTTTGCTGCAGAAAAGAAGGCAGCCTTTGAGGTTGAAAATCAGGGCCCCAAAAATGTTGGAGTTAAGAAAGGCAATAAGAAGCATAAGAATAGCAATTGATACTTTAAGACCTACTTGTATAACGTTTTGAAGCAAGTGCACCCTGGTATTGGTATTTCCAACAAGGCCTCAGGGGTTATGAACAAATTTATCAATGACATCTTTGAGAAAATTGCTAGTGAGGAAGCCAACTTTGCTTACCACAACGAGAAGCATGCCATCGATATGCAGGAGATTTAGACAATTGTGACTCTCGCTCTTCCTCCAAAGCTTGCAAAGCAGGCAGCCTCTAAAGGTACAAAGGTTGTTACAAAATTCTTTGGTGCTTGATCTTCTTCTCTATTTTGAATTATCTTCTTCTCTATTTTAAACTAGGGTTTATGAAATTCTTTAGCATTAGGGAATTTAGTTTGTTTAGAGTGTCATAATCCTTTAGTTTTGTACTACAAAAGTTTTTAGCAATTTTGTTTTTGATGGTATAAAATAACAAATAAGAGGATAAAATATTGTACTAAAAAAACAAGATTCATGGTGCTTATTGGTACATTTATGTAACTCCAAATCATAAATATAATTTATGAAGGAATTTTGCTTTTGGGTTATTAAATTTTGATGTCAAAATGTTAATTTTGTTGCAATATATATTATCCTTTGGGTTAATATTTTGTGAGAGATTTTGTCAAATAGATATAAAGTAGCATTTGAATTGTTGCATGGTTGAATATCTTGATCCTCAACTAGGAGTAACCGAAATATAAAAAAAAAGAAATATATATTAGTACTAAGTCAAGAAAATATATTTTAGTATGAGTCCTCACATATGATCAAATAAGTCAAAGGTAACTTGTTAGTATTTGTAGAATGGAACATATAAATAAACTGGTTATATATAAAAAATATATTTTGGTAAAAAAGAACATTAAATAATAGATGGCTCATATTGGCCATTGGCAAGTTTGAATCACACTACCAATTTGAAGAATAATGTTAGATTAAAGTTTTTTTTTGGTAAGAAGTATGAAATTTAAATAGAAAAGAGAAATCATAAGTTTTTTTTAGTAATGTTGTTCTTATAGTTTAATGATACAATAAGGATGTATAAATCTAGTCACCATAATGCTCTAATACATATGTATGTAAATGTGGAAGCATACACAAGACATGTGAATTGTTTGACAAATTACTTTAAAAGGACATGGTTTCATGGACTACAATGATAACAAGATATATACAAAATAGGTTTGAGCCATTAGTGGGTACTAGTGATTGTATTCTTTTTATCAAGTGTTTTAGTGTAAGGGGTTATAGTTTGTCTAGAGTGTAACATTGGTTTTTGGTTTGAATAAATTGACTCCATCTTTAATGGTTAGTTGCAATGTTTATAATATTGTATAGTCCTCCATTAGATGGATCTTTTTTTAATCAATCATACATATATTTAATAACTAGAACTTGATTTTTATTACTTTGATTGTGTTGTTGGGATTCATTTATGACTTTACAAAAAAAACATATATAAATAAAAATTAAAAGTACCTAAAGTATGCAAGTTAGACAATCATCAAATGAGAATTCTTCAATCATGTTAAAATTGGAGGTGGTGTTCTATATAGATCCCTTTTCATTATAAATGGTGTATACTATTAAATTTCTTGATAAAAATATCATGTTGTTTAATGTGTTTTTCCACACCTAATGATATCAAGTTCCTTGGGGTAGTATGTATTAGCCACAAAAAAAGTGAAAATTATATGCATCATGTTTACCCATTTGAACAGAGTCTACTTTTTTATGGTCACAAATTAGTGCACGTAGTCTAACCCCTTGATCCAACAATCTTGCCACTAGAAAATATTTTTATGCAGATACTCTATTGGAATGATTTGAACCTGCCTTGGTTTTGGATGAGATACAATATATTGCTCATAAACTGACATACAAGTTGATATTTTCTTGCAAACTTGAAATCTTATGGTTTACAAGAATGAAACCCCATTTAAAAATAATATCAAGTTCATCCAAGCATGTGTCAAATGTTGTTCCTTATTTCTTACTATCTCATTTTGGATCTCTTTGTAATTTCATTAAAGCTCCCTGATCTTGGGTGGCTATCTCCTTAAACAAATCTACATGCTATCTTGGCCAAAATGTGAAGGAGGATATAGACTACCATTATCCAAGTGAAGAGAAGGAGAGGATTGCTCATGATTCCTACTCACATGTTGGTTTCCTTTTCCAACATGACTATGGCTTGAAGTTGAATTGGAGGATGGATCATTGATCACAACCTCTAGGACAAGTGGCAAGGATGATGGAAAGCCTTCCCTTTAGCCATGATCTATTGTACTTCAACATCCTCTTGTAGACCATCTGAAAGAGCAAAGAACACAAGAGACACAACTCTCCTTGTGCGAGCATAATAGGAAAGATGAGGTGCGCCAAAAAGAGGAATAGTCTCCAAAGAATCCTATTAGCATTGCATAGTGCAACCAAAAATGTAGAAGAATAAAACTAGTGAACCAAACAAGAGGTTCCATGAAACAAAAAGATAATCCACAATGGAAGGATGTAGAGGCAAAGAAGAGTATGGGATGGTAGCAATAAACACCTTGTACACATATTTAACTCAAACATAGGAAGGAGACAATAAATAGAGGGCACCAATACCATTGTAGATAAGAAAGCAAGCACCAAGAAAGATTCCCAACTAAATTGAAGGCTACTAATTAACTAAAACCATACCAACTAAGAGGATAGGAAACAAAGTAACTACAAATGAAAATGGAATGGTTGAAAAGGAAACAACCACATCCTACTATGGAAAAGGGCCATGAAAATAGGAAGGGAGGGTAGAAAAGAACTTCCAAAAAAATAGTGAGAAACCAAAAAAGATAAATACACCAAAGGAAACAAGCTAAATGGGATAGGAAGGCTCCTTTCCAATTTTGTCTGATTTAGAGACTTTTAGAACATCACTAAAAGTTATTTCTCTAGTAATATTGTTGCCCTCTAAAGATAGAGGGTGGAAACCTTCATTAAGATTGAAATTTACCAACCAATATGCTACATGATTTCCTTCCCTTATAGAGTGTAAAAAGTGATAGTTCACAAGCCTTCCAAGAGTCAACTTGGCCTTTGAGAGAAGGTCATGGAGCCTCCAATGAGTTGTATTTCTACCTTTCATACCATTAATGACAGTATTTGAATCTCCTTTCACAATTAGATTGTGAGTTAAACTTGAATTCCTTTATTAAGCCAAAACACTAGTCCTTTAGCTTCCACAATATTATTGATGTCGATTTCAGTGAGGCAAGTTCCAAGAACTAACACTTATCTTTTGTGATTTCTAAGGAGAGCTCCACCACCTAAAAGACCAAGATTATTCTTAATGACTCCATCAAAATTTAATTTTATCCATCCCCTTGGAGAGCAACACCATGGGTTAGGCTCTTTGTTTCTTTGGGCATTAGGGAGAGTTACATCATAACAATTTGTGATATCTATTTTTTCAAGGTGCAATTATGAGAGCAAGCAATAACCACCTCTTCTCATAATTGATCATGTTTCTTTTCTTTTCCATTGAAAAATCTATTTTTTTTCTTTCAACCATATCTTCCACCCAATCATAACTGTTAAAACTCAAAATATTCTCTAAAGGAACTTCCAATAACCCAATTCAAAGAGAAACTATTTAAGGAAAGATTTCATATACCTCTCATGTAATACAATGAAAAAGTAGATGATTAATTTCCTCTTCCTGGGCCAAACAAAGGGGGCATCTATTGGTTTCAAAGAATCCTTTTTTGAGATGCTCGCAAGTGAGGATCTTTGCATAAAAAATCAACCATAGAAATAATTTAACCTTAGGCCAAGCTTTAGAGGTCCATATCTTATCCCAAGAAAAGGTAGAATTAGTGGTAATTCTGAAGTCACCAAATTGTAGTATCCCTCTTTCATAGTGTAAATTCCATTCCTACTATAGAGCCACCTAAATGAGTCTTCTTTATTACTCTAGACTGGTCTGAAGCTCTGTAGCAAAGAAAAGATTCTAGAAGAGCCTCTGATATGACATTGTGGAGCTTCAAGAGAGTTTTCAACTGCCTAGAGATCTTCTAAAATTCTTTGTAATGTCCCAAGATTTCACCTAAGAGATTAATGAATATAAATTGGATGAACAAATTTTTTACATTAAAAATGTGACATCGAGCATGCCACATTCCATGTCTACATGTGCAAGGTGTCATGACTCAATGCAATGGCACACCTGACATGCTTACCAAAGCATTTTGCATGACAACCTAAGTGGAAGGCTAACTAGGTCACATGCCCAAGGCATAATGATCGACTCAAACATTGAGATCCAGAGGATAATCAAGGGTTCCATGGCTAGGTATAAACTCCTACATCTCAATTTATGTGCCAACTTTTAGGCATCTTGTAAGGTGAAGAGTTGTGAGTCAAATGGAACTAGCTTGGACTTCAAAGGATAAATGCAAGAAACATAGGCCTTGAAGGCAGAAACTACATCCATAAACACTAACCTCAGGGTCTAGAGGAGACTAATCAAACTCAGACTTCAAAGTCTAAACTTCCAACCTAAGCTAGCTCAAACTTCAGGCTCGAGCTAGAGACTACACCCTACACCAGCCACTTAGGCTTCTAGACTAATATTTATAATCCTTGGGCTACAAATTTTGAGATGCATTTCACAGTTCAAAGAATTTTCTTAACCAAGTTTGGAACTCTAAATTTTGATATATTGAACTCCCTTGGCACCTACCTTAGACTCTAGAGCCTAAGAGACAGCCTATGCTCTGCAGGATACCCACTTGCCAACCCTAAAACATTGAGCACCTAGACTCCAACATGTTGAAGGCTTGAACCTCTAGCCAAAATACATTGAGCACCTTGGCATCAAGGTCCAACATACCTGAGCTCCTCAGACTTCAAAGTTTGAGGATCTCACTTGGTCAGCTACAAAATCTATCTAGAGGCCCAACTCTGAAAGACCAAAGGATCTCAACTCTGAAAGACTAAAGGATCTAGCCTCTTTCTTTGGAGTCCAAACACTGACAACACTCAGACTTCAAAGTTTGAGGTATGTGGCACACTGGACCAACTCTGAGCCAAGTGATTTCCTCCAATGCTACAACCTCAAACATTGGGGTCCAACTTGTAGCATGCATTCAGACTTCACGGTCTGAGATACACTATGAACACGCAAAACCCTAGAAAATCCCCAAGACTCCGAATGCTAAAACCTTGAGTCCCTTAGCCCTCTTGCACCCTCTTGCACCCTCTTGCAGTTTGAAATGAGGTTTGATAGGAAACATGCACTTGGACTATTACCAAAAAAAATTAAGGTAGGGATAGCAAGCTAACGTTTTTCTAGTTGACAAGGCATAACTTCCTCATTTTGCATGTTGTTCAAAAAATAGTCTAAGCTACATATGTAGGGGTCATATTGGCTAAGCATAGAGTTCCCAAACACCTTGAAAAGTAGTCCAAGCCTATGCAAGTTGGAACCCACTTTCTTAAGTGGATGCCCTACAAGAAAATGGCAAGCTTATAAGAGAACAACCAAGGAAAGCCTATGCAAGTTGGAACCCACTTTCTTAAGAGCATGCCCTACAAGAAATTGGCAAGCTTATAGGAGAACAACCAAGGAAGAAGATGAACATGACCAAGCAACATAGAAAGATACAAGTATATAGGATAGGGTATGAATCCCCAAAGATCATGATAGGACTAGACCCAAAGATAAGAATTCATGCTTAAGAAATCATATTTTCTAAGCTAACTAAACATGATAAAATCCACACAAGATTCTAACTCCATGATCAATTTATACTATAACAAATAATGAGATTACATCATCTCCAATGGTGGAAATTAGTACAATACACTAACCAATAACATCATATACATTTTACAAATAAGGACTACAAAGGCCTTGAATTAATTATATTTACAACACAGTATGAAATGATCATGATACAAAGGAAGAGAGAAAGGAGTCAATGCATGCTCTCCAAGCTACTTAAAAATCCACAAGCTTCCTGAAAGGGCTTCATGCCACCCAATCATGTGGAACTCTAAGTCTCACCCCTTGAATTGGGATACAACTAATCCAAGTAGTCCAACACCTCACAAACACACATGGGGATGGACTAGAACATAGCACCACCACACATGTAAGAACTCATCAAGCAAGCATGCAAGAGGGATTACATCCACCATCCTATGCATGCACATGACAAATGCATCAACACAATATAACACCAAGTAAATACACATGAGGATAACATCCCCACATTATCAAGAAAACACCAAAAAACTCATCCAAGAAAAAATTGAATACACATGTGGAATTGGGAAAAGGACACCAGTCACACATAACCAAGAGAACTCAAGCTCCCTTTGAAGAGAAATTCAAGGGACAAAAGAAGGAAGGAGTTGAGCACTCCTATATTGTCCATACTACATATGCAAACTCCCCTACAACATACATGTAAGAGAAGTAGCTTCCAACCAAGCATACACAAGCTAATAACAACAATGCATGGATCACCAAGCGTGCACGTATGAGGTCTTACCAACCCATCCAAACATACACTTTCTAGATCCAACAACACTCTAGGATTTACAAGTACACATGCACAAGGATTTAACAAATCCATAAATGCATGAACAAGGGTATCAACACATTACCCAATGAGACAAACCCAACCAAGGTGGATGAGGCAAACCAATCAAGAAACATGGCATCACATGCACACATTCAGTATGCAAAAACCACAACACAACATACACATAAACATTGATTCTCCCATCATGTTCCAAGACCCATTATACCCCCACATATTAACACATTCATAAGCAATGGGAAATTCCAACAATGAACAAACAAGCATTTTCAAAATTGGGGGTTTTCAATGCAATTTTTCAATAAAAATTCAAATATTAAATTTCAAAAATGTGAATATACTCTCTTGAAGCCATGAACAGGGAAAACATTCTTTTTCACTCACATATCAAATTTAATAAATTGTTGTCATGGTTTTAGCATAAAATGTTATTTTCCAAATATACATGCATTTGGGTATTTGATTCAACAATCATCCCCAAGCAACTTTTCCTTCAAGGAAAGCTAATGCAACCACTTAAGGTGGGCATGGCATGAATGCAAGAAATTTAAAGCACAAAGGAGGAGATTGAAACCCTTACCTCCCAGAAAAACACCACATAAATAAGGGGAAGTTGTCCAAAAGGAAGCTCCTTTCACAATCATATACAAGCAAGCTCCTTCACACTCCCCTCCAAAATCTTCCTTCAAGTACAGCCTATAGACACCTAAAATCTATTTTAATAAATTCTCATCATCAAACCTGCAATGCCTCAAACACTAATTAATTAAATAAGACATTCCCTCTTCTGTCAACTAATTAAATAAATTTTTATTTGTTTATTTAATTAGTTTAGCCTAACATTAGTTAGGTAAATCAATTATTTTATTTAATTAACTAAGCTAATGTCATTTATCCACTTATCATTAAAAAATTCAAATATTTATTCTCCTCTATCAAATACAATATTCACATCATCTATCCAAATGCAAATTAACTTTGCATGTTGGCCATTCATTAACCAATTTAATCCTAACCCTTGATTTCCAACTACCATCCATTCAAATAATAATTTTAATTCATATCACCTATCCTAAATGAAATTAATCTTCAATCCTAGCCATAAATTTAATCAACCTAATCCTATCCATTCAAACCCCAACTACCATCTATCCAAAACCAAATCAAGGTTGAATTTTAGCCATCCACTTAATCAATGTAATCTTAACCCTCCATTCACCAACCACCAGCATTTATTTCCACTTTCCTCTCAATTTTAATTTCAAAAATCCTCTCATTCAATTATAGCCCTCCATTCCAAACAAATCTCAACTGTCCATTCCTCTTTCTCAAGTTTATAAATCAAACATCTCCCTCATCTCGTGAACATGAAGAATCCATTGCAGGTATATGTTGCCACATTGAGGACCCTGAAGAGCACCTCAACATCCATCCAAGCACAATCAAGAGTACATTTCCAATCACCAAGGTTTGCATTTTGAAATATTTTGTTTGATTTGATATTTTAAACTTCCATGCTTTGATTTCTCAATCAAAAGTAGTGGTAGAATTTGGAGAAGGATTCACAAATTTGTCTTTGTTTCCTTGCATTTCTTCATTTCCACCCATTATATTTTGGCACACTATAATGTCCCCAACTAACTTTTTTTTTTTACAATATAGAAAGATGCCAATGCAATCCCTCACACTTTCTTATCACCTAGATCCCAATGTGGGCAAGGTGAGAGCATATGGTGTTCGAAAACACTATTTAGAAGAATGCAATGCTCAAAAATTAAATAGGCAACATAGCTAACTAGAGCATACAAGCAGCATATCTAACCAGATCAACACCTCTTTGATAGACAAATATGCATATATGCTCAAGTCAAACTAACTGATTACAAATATAGACCGGGTCAATGCCAAAATGGTAGACTACAAGCCAATCTAGATCAACACCAAAATGACAGATAATGAAATGCAAATGTTGGCAGCTACAACATCCAAATGATGATTACAATGCAAGTACAAGAAATTAAATAAATCTGGTGGAATACCTTCTTGATGATTACAAATTTAGCTACTTCAATCTGGCGGTAAACTGTACAGATGTTACAAGATTATCTTAGAATGTCAATACGGGAAATTATTAGTAAATTGAAAATAAATTCATATGATTCCCAATAGAAAAATCATCCATTACACAACTATAAATCAAACCCATAGGGTTAAGGACTATGACCAAACTTCTAGCTGTAGAAACTAGAATCTTTTTCACTTGGTACAGTTGGAAATAGATATGGAACAATGTTAAACTGGAACAAGTATTTTGTCATGGCTATAACCTTAAACAACTTCATACACCCATGTTTCAAGTGATATAGCTCATATCTAGGGCTAGAGCAACTCTTTTAAAGATAAAATGACTAATTAGAAAATATGCTATGATTTATTCAAAACAATAGTTACAACTTCAATCTACAAATATAACATGAATTCACAGCCATAGCTTGAATCACCCACTGCGTATGACAATGCAAAAAATATGGGATTAAGGCCTTAACTTGTATGACAATCTCATGAACAATGAACTATTGTGAATAAGCTTAGAAAATCTGCACAAAAATCCTTATAACATGCAATTTGGCCCTAGGATGGAACAACCTATGAATGAATAGTTATAGCAACAATGACTTCACAAATAATAATTTCTTCTTAAAGTTTACCATGACCATTCACAAAATGATTAGAACTAAAACTTAATCTTTCAAAGAGGATTAATATTATATAAACCCCTCAAACCTAGAATTAACTCACACAAATAAAGTAATATGGACATAGTACAAATATGAAACTCAACCAAACTGTAATACTTATTCATTCCGAAAGACCACAACACTAATCAACTACAAAATACAAATATTCAACTCTAATAAATCTCTAAATCAAACCACAACACCAAATAACAAAGAGACAACTAACATTTAGCTCACTGGTGATTCCTGCATGAAATTACTCTAAGTGTAAAGTACTCATTCCATCACAAAAGTTACATGAAGTAAATAATCCACTTAATTACATCATCTCAAGTAAAAGATAAATCTCATAACATGGATCAATAAAAGTCATTAAATCTTACAAATCACATGCTCAATCTAGGTGTTAGCACAATAAAAGTGTTAATGTAAGTTTTTTATTCCTTTTCATAAGGTTTTTCCTGCACATTTATTTAAGCTTGCTTAGGTTAATAAAGCATGTTTTATTAGGTGAGAGGATTGTGAGGTGTCACCTTCCTACATGTGAGCAACCATTACCTATCATGGGAAGATACTTTGCTATCTTTTGTCCGATAGATGGTTGTTCCTCATTGGTCAGTGTTACCACCTCCTTCCTCTCCCTGGTCTATATAAGCATGCTACCTAGCTTGTATTTTCATTCGATATTGGAGATAGTTAATTGATGCTATTTTTCTATTTTACCATTCGAGCATTTCACATCAATCTCTTGGTATCGTTGTTATGTTGTTTGAATTGCTTTTGCATTTACAGTTTATGTTTCTAACTCTTTCAATTGATTCTAGGTTATAATCTATTTTACGGATTCTAGCATGGTATCAAAGAAAGTTTTGTAAGGTTATATTCTTTGTAGAGATCTTGCAAAATCCTGTATACTCTTCTCTTGCATTTTCAAACGATCTGGAAATCAAAAAGGATTTATGAGATCCAATAATCTTATTTTTGCATGTATGAGATATGGGTGATTGTAGCATCTTCAGGTAATTTGGCATCATTTTTTACTGTTCCGTTGCATCTGGGAGGCTCTTGAAAGTCTTTTTTGTCTTTCGTTTCACTCATTTTGGAGATCGTTGGCCATACCTACAAACAAGGGTTTTGAAGCTCAAATCTGACAAGGTCGTCTTGCATATTTTGTTTTTTGATCAATATTGTAGGTTGTAGCATGCCTTTGCTTGTCTTAGGTAGTTGATTCAGCCTTTGCATGTCATTTTTTGCTTGTTAGGGTCATTTTTTGTTGCTAAAGGCGTTCCTTTTACATTAGATCCACATCTTCTATACATCACAAAGAAAAATGCCTTCAGAGTTTTGTTTGCAACTTCGAAAAACCATCTAGGTATCTTTTATTTTTTGCATGAAGCTTATATATTTTGCAAAAAAGATATTAGAAAGGTACAGCAGACAGGTCTGTTGGCAGTTGCAAATTTGAAGGTAGTTTTCAAATTCTTAGTTCTTGCTCATACAGACTCTGTTTCTCAAGAACTTTTATTTATTTAGGCTATTTTTTTGTGCTCTATGCACTAGTGTAGATGTTTATTGAATTTGATGCATATAATTTCAAGAAATTATAGATTATTAGTCATGACATTGCACAGTTCTCATTTTGGGAACTTCGAAGAAGCATAACTTTTGCATAAAACCTCGGATCAAGATTTTTTTTGAGAGTGCATGTTTTTTCATTTCCTTTGTAGTGGTGCTACTTATTTTACTTGGTATTGTGCTAAATTTGTATTTTTAGCATATGCTCTTTTTGAAGATTTGTAATAGCATTGAGATCAAGTCCACTCAAGTCAACTCACTTGATATCTCTTGGCGTACTTTAGATATATTTTTTAAATATAGTTATACTAGTTATTTTCATTTCAAACAAATAATTAATTATCTATCAGAACTTAAAACATTTAATTCCCATAATTAAAATTATAATTGTTACCTAATTGTGCATTTTTTTGCCCAATTTGGCCTGGCTGGAATAACATAGTCACACGGGGACAGTCAACCTAGAAGTCCTACCATGCAGTTAGAAGGTCTTCCCAGTCATCACCATCACCCAAATCATGTAACAACTCTGCAAGAGTTGTTCCATGAGCTAGAAAAGGGTAGGGGAAGATATCCCACTTAAATAGGAAGCATCCTAAGGTTGACAGGAAGACAGGATTGCATTTTGTTCAAACGAGAAAGGTACACACACTTGCTAAACTTATCTATGATTATAACAAATTTCAGAACATGCAATAGTATATAGATGTATTTCATTATGCAATTGAGTGTTTTACAAAAGAACAATGTACAAATCATTGCATAAAGGTTGCTATTTATATTTATAAGAGAAGATATGTTCATAGTTTCCCACACGAGCCATGGGAATAATAGTACAAATGGAATGAACAATAGCATATACATGTGAAGTAAGAGAAACATATAGAAAGGGAAGGGGATCCATCTGTTTAGTATGAAAAATAGGTGGGGTTTGATTTTGTTGGTGTATGGGGGTTTTAGTTTGAATTTCCTCCTTTCCACTAAACATTCCAAGGGCTTTTCAACCGAGTTGCCTCTCCACTCAAGAGGAGAGTCACCTATCAAGTTGGGTTGCCACAAGGGAAAGCTGGGAAATTCAGAAGTTGTCACACAATGTCTCTAATTAATGCTTTAATGCTCTTGAAACCCTAATGTAAGCAAAACAGTAAGTAAATCTACAAATTACGATAGATGCTATTGAAATAAGACAAAGGGCAAAGAACCATAACTCACTAATTTTGTAGTCTGAAAAATAGAAATGTCAGGGATAATGGTGATGGCACCCAAGTCTAATGTACAAGTTTTTGTGTGGAATCCTGATCTCCTTCCAACACAGATTTCCATTGTATCCTCAGTTTCTGGCAATTCAGATGCGAAGGACACTATTGATGGCCCCTAGTCCACTGAGGAATCTTTTGTCAGGTGTCAAAGGCTCTGTAAACCCTAATTATCATTGTTCAGTTTGTTTCTATAGCTTCAGATATGGAGGACAATGTTGATAGCTCCCATGGCCTGAAATCTCACACAGTGTCCGCTTCTTTTCGGATCCTGAATCTTTAATGTCCTCCAATCTTCCCTGCAACTCCACTTTCTCTAGATCCAATACCTGCAACTTGCAATCACAAGGAGTGTGGGAGGGGGTTGTGGTGTTTAGAGGCTTGCCTCAGTCAAGCCCTGGAGAGACATTCAAGTCTTTCGAACACCATTGTTAGAGAGAGTGTGTATCCTTGTGGGATAGAGGCAAAAATCCTAATGATAATGATAATAAAACACAATAGATGTCACCTTGATGATGAAGCTCTCATGGAAGGAAGATGCTCTTCAATGCCATGAGGAGAAGAAGTAATCCAACCTGCAAAAACAAACACAATAACAATGCTATGCTCTGCAACACAACGAAAATCACAAGTATGCCAATAGCTCACAATCATAAACATCTAGTTTCTAAATGATAACCTACATATGCTTATATATACGACTACTAATATTTCTACCAAGAATTTCGTAATTAAAACTTATGATGTCGGCCTGGGACCCAAATAACGGTCACAAACCTGACATTTGAATTTAGGGTAGACCCAAAATAGGGCTAGACTAGGGCGCTA
The DNA here is from genome assembly GCA_027924645.1 of Cunninghamia lanceolata. Classification (NCBI taxonomy): domain Eukaryota; kingdom Viridiplantae; phylum Streptophyta; class Pinopsida; order Cupressales; family Cupressaceae; genus Cunninghamia; species Cunninghamia lanceolata. Next base: position 5,602,189 of record BSBN01000400.1, read on the forward strand.
GCGCCCAAGTCCACCCCCTGTCTTTGTTCCAGGATCATCAAAATAGTCCCCCTTAGGTCCCATTTGTCACAAGGCCCAAGGGTTTTCTCATTGGGAGTTTAAATTACTATGCGAGATGCTCTAAATGTAATCTAAAGACCCGGGAGCTAAACCTTAAAAGGAAAAAGCCCCCAAGGGTGCATTTTTCTGACATAACATTTAACCCCCACTTTAATGTATGTATGAATGCAAGGCTAATACATGCATTAAAGTAAGGTCAACAAACACAACAAACATGCCAAGCACGAAGAAGACACACAAAACATATTGAAGACAATAACAAGCATGCAAAACATAGAGAAGACAGCTATAGTCACGCAGAACATGGAGAATACAGCATTAAAGATACACAAAGCATAGAGAATACAATGAATGCAGTGATTATTGATAGAATAAGGTGCCATTAACCTTGTAAATTTCAATATTGTATTTTATTCCATTTATTATTTGTTATTTGTAATTAACCATAAGGGAATGAGGTAGTCTCATTGACAGTTGTAATTTCAGAGTTACCGGCGGCAGTTACGGAGTGACTTTTACTATTGGCAAATGTAAAAACTCATGGTAAATGAGGATAGGCATGCTCCCTTGAGGAATATACTATTTTTTGGCATGTATGACAACTATCATAATGTTTGGTGAGTGAATCTATGACAGCTGCAAGTTGTCATAAGATTCTGTAATTCTATGACGGATATGTTAGTTGTATATTTGCTATATTTAGCCCAAGGTTCCTATCTTGGAAAGATACTCATTTGCTAGAATCTATGACGGTTATGACATGTCATAAGATGTTGTAAGAGGCTAGATTTACTCTTGGGCCCCCAACCTTTGCATGGCTATTTTTGGACAAGTGTAAGATGGTAATTAATGTTTACAGGTTGGAGAATCTCAGGAGAGAGAAGGTGACCGCCTAAGATGAGTTAGAAAATGTTTCTATAAGTGTTTTCCATGTATTAGTTACTGTAATACAAATTTTAGGTACTCGGGTGCTGTCGGAATGCTGTCAGATTGAAGACTGGTGGAGAGAGTTGAAGTGTTGTTGTATTGTAAATCATTTTCAAAGTAATACAAACATTGGGCCTCTTTCCTGTGTGGAGTTTTTTTACCCAAAAGGGTTTTCTCCACGTTAAACATAATGTTATGTGTTCATATTTCTGATTTTACATTTCTGTGAAGCCTAGTTTTGTTTCTGTGTTACAATCTCCATTAATAAAACACAGTTAAAGATTGCAGAAATTTATATTGAATCAAATTTCCATTGAAGTAGTGTTGCTTTCATTTCTAACAATTATTTTCTTTTTTATTTTCGCATATGAAATGTAAAATGCAAGTACAAGGAAAGTAAACAAACAAATCCCAAAAGAGTGTAGAGGAGCTCATCGCCACCAGTCTTGCACTTTTTGAGAATAGACACGCCAAACAAAATCCCAAGGTGTAGAGGAGCTCATTGCCACCAATCTTGCACCTTGAGAACAAACACGCCAAACAAATCCCAATGTGTAGAGGAGCTCATCGCCACCGGTCTTGCACTTTAAGAATAAACACGCCATACACACACATGGAAGACACAGAGAAAACACAGCAGACAAGCGATGGAGTGAAACTATTTCTAGGTTCATCACCATCTCAGGAACATTACAAGAACACATCAATGATTGGGCTTCACCACAACAACCATCGAAAACATGCTTAAGGGTTGAGTTAGTCATAGAACCGCTTCCCGCTTCATGATGAGGACTTTTTGAAAATGACAGGATAATGCAATCGCTTCAAAAAATACACCATCCCCGCCTCACGATGAGGGCTTAAGATAGAAAAGGGATGCGATATCCCTGCCTTGCGATGAGGGCTTAAATGATTTTGATTGATTTTCAGATTGTTCAAGCACGCTTTACTATCATCTAAAGCAGATAGCACACCTTATATATGCCCCTGCCTAAAGGTGGTTGATATCATGTGTCGATATCAAGCACATTAAGGTAGGAAGAAAAACACACAAGGGAACACGAGCTCTCACAAAGCCCATGCCCCCCAGAGGTGATATGTACTTTACGATCACCAAATGTTCCCACAAACACACAATTTCTTGCAAAAAAGGTGTTAGTGTCCAAATAATCATGATAAACAACAATGCATATGATCAACTATATGAAAGAGCCATGCAAGGTGAAAGACAAAGTGTGCGGAGTAGCAGTATTGTTAAAGTGTTGTTAGCAAGATAAGATAACATCAACATCAACTGTCCAAATAATCATGATAAACAACAATGCATATGATCAACTATATGAAAGAGCCATGCAAGGTGAAAGACAAAGTGCGTGGAGTAGCAGTATTGTTAAAGTGTTGTTAGCAAGATAAGATAACATCAACATCAACATAGAGAAATCACACGGAGTGATTCCACTAGCCAAGCGTTGGATAATATGCAACAACCCCGTCATCATGTATGGACTAGGTCCATTTTTTGATTACTTGCTAAAGGGACACTAGGTCCGCATTAGTATAGTATGTTTTTCGTCATCCGCCAGCTAGGTGGAAACACTAGAGGAAGGTAAACAATAAATCAGAGAGGAGAACAAGTGCCTTAGGGATAGTCACGTAGGAGGGTGTCCCCAAGTCACCAACCAAAATGCTATGTCTGTAAGACACAACACACAACAATGAAATCAAAGGAGAGGAAATATAGAAGAATGATGATACAAATAGAAGAACATCACGACAGAGGCGGTATCCTAGTATCCTTGACCTTACAAGAGAATCAAGGGTCATCCTAGGAGGCCTAACAACACATAACACATCATGGGGGAAACACAACACGGAGGTAAAAGGGTTAGAGATACATACCTACCAGTACAATTGCACTAAATCTTGTAACTTGTGAGCCTCTTGAAGAGATGCTCCATCGGGTTGTATGAGAAGCTTGAGTGGTTCTTATTAGGTTGTTTCTTGTTAGCAGATAGTCCATGTGGTACTTTATCATCATGTAAAATCTTTTGTTGCTTGTGAGGAGGAGAACCATTGTTATTTCCAACTGATGATAATCATCTTGCTCGTTTACAATTTTTATTTCTCTTGTTTTGTTGGTTCTGTCTATCGTAATGACAAGGACTATCTTGTACTATTTCAACCTTTTCTATTGTCATATTCTCTTGCTTTAGTTTTTCCATTTGTCTTTTTGATATATGTTGATTGTCTCCCAATCCCTAAAGGGATAATAGAGGAGGAACTTTAGAGTAAATACCTTTTCCTCATGGACGAGGTGATACTTGAGTATTTTCCTTATCCACTTCAATTGTAGCAACTATCTGATCATAATCTAAATAGTTCTCTTCTATCTCTAGTGTAATTTGTTCCATCAAATTGTTATCGATATGCTTAGGGAAAGGATTAGTGAAGATTTGTAAATTCTGATTCGGCGGAGCAACTAACTTATTCCCATTATCATTCACACCAAATACCTGTATAACATTTGAGTCGATGAGGTCTTATATTTCATGTTAAGACACATACATCGTTTAGTATCATGTCCTTGTGTATGATGATAGTGACAAAAGGCATTAGCATCAAAATAAGGTCCTTGGGCTCTATTAGGATCCACAAGTTTAATCAGGGGAAGCTTCAAGAGATTATTACTCAGAGCTTGATTCATGATAGAATGATAGGACTCAGATATCGGAGTGAACTTTCTTTGTTGATACTGTGTCTTTTTTGGATTAGTGATAGCTGATATTTGTGTAAAGTGATTTGAATTCAATCCATTAACCTTGATGAAACTCTTATTATTTCTCTTAAAGTTACTTTATGATGAGCCACCCTCGGATTGACGAACTTGAGCCAATGAGTTTTGATTTTCATATTGACTAGAAGAGAGTTGGTAGTCACTAAGGGCAGTACATAAATGTTGAAAAGAAGTATACTTCATCAAGAGGAGCTTATCACAGATGTTAGGCTACAAATTTGTTATAAATATCTTTTGAACATCGTCATGTTTCATCTGATATTGAATTTGTGCATAAAGTCCTTGATACCGGCTAATAAACTCAGTCAACTTCTCTTTCAGACCTTGCTTGCAATGAACCAAATCAATCAGAGAGATTTGGGGTCCGATGTTTGCTTGAAAATGTTGTAGAAAATGATCAATTAACTATGAAAAAGAATGTATTGAAGTCAGAGGTAAAGAGAAAAACCATTCTAAAGCGGTATCTTTGAGAGATCACGGGAAAAGCTTTGCTAACAAGTCCTCTTCAAAGTAGAAATCACTACACATAGTTGTGAACGCTGCCACATGAGTATTAGGATCACCTTTTCCACCATATCTTTCAAAGCGAGGATTTTCAAACTTCTCGGGCATAGGAGTTCTCAAGATTGCATAGGATAAGGGATTATGAGCATGGTAAGTTGGTATATTAGGTTGTGAAGCATTTGACAAGCTTGTCACTTTTTGTTGTGCAAAAGTTGATTTAGGATGGCATCATTAGGAGATGCAATTTGCGATGAGGAATTGGAACCAAAGTGTGGAGGATATTGAACATGGGTAGTGACAAGTAGAGGTTGTGAATAATTGAGCAGTGGTTGTACATAGCGATAGGTGGAAAATGGTTGAGAATAAGCAGATTGAATGGTGGTTGAGAGTGATATGAAGGCACCCTAGGGGCAAGGTTTTGATAGTTGAATCTGACAGCTCTGTAATTTTTTGAATTAGTGCCATTAGATACTCCAATACCAATGGTAGCATTACTACAAGCATTTGCATTAGTTGTCAAAATATTTGATGTAAATGTAGATATTCCCGCGGTCAGTATAGGTACCGATACTTACGTATGAGACGGTGACAATGTGTTATTGATCACTTTTGCACATTTAGTCACTGGCATAATATTAGCTTGTACAATATGTGCTAAACCATGGATCACATTAACACCATCTTGTCCTTCTTTTATCAATTCTCTTATGTTATGAATTGCAGGAAGAGCTTCTTCAGTTATCCTCTCATTTCCCATAAATGCTTGAAAATCGACTAACTCTTTATCAAGTTTATCTATTTGTTCATCAAATACATGTGCAATCACCTTGATAGTATTATCAACATCATGAAAAGTTTTCTCTTCCATTGTATTTGTGATAGGTATAGTATCTTGCAACATTTGTGTCTCTCCTTTTGTAAAGAAGGTATTCAGTGAATTTTCAGAGGTAGGAATACCGATTTCTTCAAAGGCACTAGATCCCATGAGTCTTATTCTTCTTATTAAATGGTTATTTCTATTATGGAAATGATTTAAAATACTCATGCAATAGCATAAACAAACTAATAGAATAAACCCTAGGAGCAGGATATGTTTTAGGGCAAAAATGCTTGATTTTTCAACTTTTCTCAATGCAAATGAATGAAAGAAGAGGTGTTGTAAAGATTTTAAAGAGGGAAAGCACATGATATGCCTAAAAAATTTCCACTAATTAAAAAATACCTTTTACAACACTCTTTTGAAACAACTCTAGAGAGTTGATAAGTCAAAACCTAGTGAAAATAGACCAAAATATGCGATTTTTCACCAAATCTCAATGCAAAAGATTAGGGAAACGGGTGTTGTAAGGAAAATGATGATGGAAAGAAACTTATAACAGTAATAATATCAACCTAATAACAAAAAATCCATTACAACACGCCGATAGTGCCACTCTAGATCAAACCCTAGTGCAAAGATATCAAAAATAAGCAAATTTTCACAAAATTTTAATGCAAAAGCCCAAAAGAAAAGGTGTTGTAAGGAAAATGAGAAGAGGAAGAATATAATAACCCTAATAATAGCCAATTAGTGTAGAAAAATCCCTTACACTACACTTGGAGTGCAAATCGAACAGGATGATAAGGCCAAATCTAGTGAAAAAATGCAAGTTTCCAAACCCTAGACATGAAATTTCGCAAGGAGGCACTATGATGTAACACTACAATTAGAAATCATACCTAATGAGTGTTTTAACAAGGTAGTAAAATCCAAAACAAGATTTTGACTACAACCCTAGCTCATGCAAAACTAGGTTTTCATGAAAAATGCATAATCTCAAACAATTTCTAACAAATCAAGCATGCAAATGCAATGCAAATGAATTGTAAATGATGAATTTATGTATTTTGTATCAGATTTAATGCAAATAATAGAAATTATTTTAAATTAGATGCCAATTAATTCAAATTTTACAAAAATGTAAGCCTAATATGCCAATTTTTTTGAATTTTTCAAAAAAAATCATTTTTTTGCAATTTTTCAAAAAAAATTATTTTTTTGTAATTTTTCAAATGAAATAGAATGAATGAATGTAAATCTATGAAACAACACTCAGCAAGGTGCCAAAAATTTCAAAAACACAGGTTCACCAAAATATTTAGTATGAAAAAGAGGTGGAGTTTGATTTTGTTGGTGTATGGGGGTTTTAGTTTGAATCCTCCTTTCCACTAAACATTCCAAGGGCTTTTCAACCGAGTTGCTTCTCCACTTGAGAGGAGAGTCACCTATCAAGTTGGGTTGCCACAAGGGAAAGCTAGGAAATTTAGAAGTTGTCACACAATGTCTCTAATTAATGCTTTTATGCTCTTGAAACCCTAATTTAAGCAAAACAGTAAGTAAATCTACAAATTACGACAAATGCTATTGAAATAAGACAAAGGGAAGAGAACCTTAACTCACTATTTTTGCAGTCCAAAAAATGGAAATGTCAGGGACAATGGTGATGGCACCCAAGTCTAAGGTACAGGTTTTTCTGTGGAATCCTGATCTCCTTCTGACACCAATTTCCACTGTATCCTCAGTTTTTGGCAATTCATATGCGGAGGACACTGTTGATGGTGCCCTAGTCCACTGAGGAATCTTTTCCCAAGTGTTGGAGGCTCTACAAACCTTGATTATCACTGTTCAGTCTGTTTATGTAGCTTCAGATGCATAGGACAATGTTGATAGCGCCCATGTCCCGAAATCTCGCACAGTTTCCACTTCTTTTCAGATCTTGAATCTTCAATGTCCTCCAATCTACCTGCAACTCCACTTTCTCCAGATCCAATACCTATAACCTACAATCACAAGGAGTGTGGGAGGGGGTTGTGGTGTTTAGAGGCTTGCCTCAGTCAAGCCCTAGAGAGACATTCAAGTCTTCCGAACACCGTTGTTAGAGAGAGTGTGTATCCTTGTGGGATAGAGGCAAAAATCCAAATGATAATGATAATAAAACACAATAGATGTCACCTTGATGATGAAGCTCTCATGGAAGGAAGATGCTCTTCAATGCCATGAGGAGAAGATATAATCCAACCTGCAAAAATAAACACAATAACAATGCTATGCTCTGCAACACAATGAAAATCACAAGTATGCCAATAGCTCACAATCATAAACATCTTCTAGTTTCTAAATGATAACCTACATATGCTTATATATGCAACTATTATGATTTCCACCAAGAATTTTGTAATTAAAACTTATGATGTTGACTTGGGACCCAAAAAACGGTCACAAACCTGACATTTGAATTTAGGACAGACCCAAAACAGGGCTGGACTAGGGCGCTAGTGCCCAAGTCCACCCCCTGTCTTTGTTCTGGGATCATCAAAATAGTCCCCCTTAGGTCCCATTTGTCACAAGGCCCAAGGGTTTTCTCATCGGGAGTCTAAATTATTATGCGAGATGCTCTAAATGCAATCTAAAGACCCAGGAGCTAAACCTTAAAAGGAAAAAGCCCCCAACGGTGCATTTTTCTAACATAACATCATCAGTCCCTGAACAATGAATCCCCATGGATGGTTGTCTTCAAGTTCTTCTCCATCACTCCTAAAAGGCTCCTGCAAGAGAAAGAGGGAAAGGGGGTTAGAGCTCAAGATGCCTACAAAATCTATATGTATTAACATTAGATATACATGCCATCATCCAAAAGCATCAAAGGAGGAATAGTAAGAAGACAAAGAGTCACTCAGATGTAAGCATGCAACCATAAGGATTTAGGAATGAATAGAAACATACAAGCACAAGAGAGGCTCCTTGCCTCTATACTATTTTCCTAACTTGTTCGCTGAATGTGCAGATATATGTTTTTTCAAAACATCTTGTCTCATCAATGACATAGATGCATGAAGAAGAAGTCATGCCTGGACTAAGAGGGAAGCAATCATTTAAACCAAAAAAGGTGTAGTCTTTATGCATCAAGGACACTATAAGTGCAAGAAGCATGATACAAAGCTAGTCATCATTGCTATTAACAGTGATAAGGACAAATAGCCATATTGACTATCATGAGCATACAAAGGTATGATAATCTTGTTTTGGACAGTCATGAAGAGCATAGAAAAAGATAGTCATAAGGTAGTCTCAGTGGCCATGAGGAACAGTCTTAGTAAAGATAAAAGGAACTTGAGGAGGCTTACTTAGAGGAGGAATGGTTTTAGTTTTCATTAGCACCTTTCTTGTATATTTGAACATCTTCAAGAAGGCAAAGTAAGTGATACAAAAGCAACCCATCTTACTATTGGTGTAGTTTAATTACCATCTTAGTTTTGAAGGTTGAAAGAGATCTGTATAGAAAAGGAATCATGAAGAGATCCCAAAAGGTTGAGAGTTTCATTAGGCTAGTGATGACAGTGTAAAGCCCATGAGACATAGTGAGCAAACCTACCAATAGTATGAATCCAACACACAATCATGCATTACAACTGAACAACAATCAATCTAATGGCTATAATCACATAGGAGCAGTCTCAAATATAATTTTGTTGAGAACAGTGAAGAGGAAGACAGCCATCAGCAGTCCAGAATTGGCAACAATAAAGAACAGTCTAAGCACAGTCATTTGTAGCAGTCACCAAGAGAAGGGGATTGTCTCATGAAAGTGAAGTAGTCCATCATACAAAGACAAACATCAATGGAAAGAAGCTATCAAAAGAACTATGATAATTGATAATGGAGCAGTCATCTCAATCCATGAAGGACAGTCATGATGAAAGAAGTGTTGATAACTGAGAGGGGGGGTGAATCAGTTATCCTACTATTTTCTTCTTTCTTAACCTTCTTAATAATCAATGCAGCATTAATCTAAATAAGCAAACATAACTATGAAATGGAAATACACATGACACAATATTTTTGACGTGGAAACCTTGTTAAGGGAGAAAACCACGGGGTGATTAACCCAAGATTGTATTCTCTGTTAGAAGAATGGAAATACAAAATGGCACTTGCCAATTAGGGCTCACTACCCGAGCACACTGCTCACAAGAGGCACACTGCCTACAAGAGACTCACTGTCTACAAAAGAGTGTTACACAATACTTGAACTGATTGGGAGCATCTACAAATGCTAGAGTTCAGTTCCGGTTAGGCTCAGTACACTGATCTGCTGCACTTCATCTTTCCTCTTCTTTTATGATGCTTTCCTTTCACATACTGGATCTTCCTTACTGCTTTTTGCTCTGCTCCTCTGCTTTTATTCGCATATCACCAACAACCTTAACACTTATCACAACTAAATCCATCTTGTATATATATACGCACAAGTGATTTCATCACCTTTCAAGTCGGCATCTGGAATAGTCAATCTTTTCACAAACTCTGATCTGTCAGCTAAATCCTTACACATCAAGTAATGTGGATCAAGCATATACTTGTAGAAGTCATCAATCAAGTCAGCCAAACATAACTTATGCCTTAAGAACCTTTTCCATCATCAGCAACACATCCGGAATAAAGTCTGATGTTCTACCAGTCAGTTCTTCCTCTGTTCACACTGTCTGTCGGACCTCGCCACATGCTCTGTTCTTGTTTACCGGACCACAACATTCTTCACTCTAACTTCCGATAGAGACATACCATGTCCTGCGGATGTGTGGGATGAACTTTGTTGCCATCAATGACAACAAACATGAATCCATATAGTGTCTCTTGCCAACAATCTCCCCCTTTGGCATTGATGGCAACACTTAGTGAAAAATGGCTAAGTGTTTACACTATGCTCCCCCTTGGCTGATGCTCTGTTTTTATATACATTTTCCGGAGCTCCCCCTTAGTTGGATTCCTCATTTTTCACTGCTCCTCACTCCCCCTTTGACATCAATGGCAAAGGGTAGGGTCCGCACATCAAAATTTTCAAAAAAATTTACTATACTTAGCCGCAAATAACATACATAAACTGAAGAATGTCTGCAAAAGATGTCTTCAATTGGATGAATTCTGTAGCCCAACTTTGCTTCATTCTATCCAAAATTGAGATGTGACCACTCAACAAGAACGCAAAAGCTTCTGCCCTCTTAAGATCTATGAATCATTGGTTCGAGCGGTAGTCTGAGCATCACTTATGGCCTCATGCATGGCCTCTAACTTAGGGATAATGATCCTTCTAAGTTCACCCATCCGGCTAATTATGTTCTTCCTTTCCTTCTCAAAATTCTTTATTGCATTTGTGATAGCAATAGTCTGACACTCTTGATTTATTATGGAGGATGAGAGAGGATCAAAACTTTGAAACAAACTTAGTAGTTTATCCTCTTGCTCTTTTACTTTCTTCTCAATATCTTTGGTCACTGTGGGCCAAGATAAGCAAAATTTGTACATATTTCTGCCATTTTTAAGAGCATTTTCCAAGCTCTTTATCCCAATATCCATAACTCTCCTATCATTTGTTATCAGACTCTGTATTTCAGAGAATCTTTTATCCAAAAACTCCTTCCGGACCTTTTCTTCAGTTGACTTCTCTAGAGAATCAAAATGTGTACTAACACTGCTGACTAGAGTTTTGAGATTACCAGAAGAGGAGGCTATGGGATCCTTTTGATAAGATGGCATGATATTTTCCAAAACTCTGGATGCTACCTCTATAAGCTCACAGTCTTCCATGTGAGATTTTAGTAGTTTCTCTTTGGCCTTTGCATTTGCAAATAAAGCTATCTTCATTGTTTGTACTTGAGATAGAGAGTCAAAGTCTAATGGCCCTTTTAGCAGTTCCAGTTCATCAATCTCCATAGTTGCTTTTGTCAAAAAGTCCTTGACTGATTCTACAGTGTCTCTTGCCGGAGACAGATTTTTCTTTTCTTCTGCAGTCACAAAACTATCTTTTGGAGCTTTCTCCCCTTCCACAACCTTTGTACTGATATCTTCTTTTCCCTTCACCTCTGCTTCTTTCTCCTTTACTCTTTCTTCTCCTTTGGATCCGGAGTCAGCAGGGGAAACTAGAGGAGAGATATTTGTTTGTTCATGAGCCACCTCTTCCTTTTCCGGAACAGAGGATTCTAAGTCCTTATCCTTTTCTATACTGGTGTCCATTACTTCTTCTGCCATTTTCTCAGTGAACTCTTCTGCAATATTTGTGGCCGAGGGGTCAGCACCCAAGTCCTCTATGATAGGAAGATTAAATCTTTTGAAGGCTTTCCGGAGAATCTCTTCTGTGTCCTTGGCTACCTTGTCAGTCTCACCAAGCATGAGTTGATTCATTCTGGCTTTGCTCCTGAACTCATCCTTGCAATCTTTAAAAATCATATTCATTTGCTTTGAATCAATTGAAGGATATAGCTGAATAGCTATCTATTCCCGGATCTCAAGGTCTTTTGCCATGGCATTAGTCTTTCTCATTTCTAACTCCTTTTCTAGGCTCTTGGGAATAAGAGATATAATTTCAATAAAAGCCTTATTATATATGTTCAGATACTTAATTGTAGCTTCCTGCAAGATCTTTTGGTTAGCCTCATTATAATCATCATATAATTCAGCCATTGGTTGAAGGTTTCCATCCACAGTGACTGATTTGATTACATTTTCTAAAGACAGGGTGGGCTTTTCAACAAATTCCTCTGCCATTTCTTCCTCGTCTTGACCTGTGGAAGGTTCACCGGATCCTTTCTTCTTCTGCTTCTTTATTTCCTTTATCCCCTCATCAGGTCCAGTTTCCTCATCATCCTTTAGGCTAACATAGGACCTTGTTGCCTTTTTCTTTGTTCTCTTTTCTCCTTTTTCGGATGCCTGGACTTTCAGTTTTTAGCTTTTAGTAGGGACAGGTGCTGATCTCTTTGATGATCTGGTCCGGGTGGAAGATTTGACCGGAGCACTTTCCTCACTTTTATTTTCTGCCTTTTTCTTCTCTTCCTCAACCCTTTCCATCTTTTCCCTGTTGGCATCAAGTGCCTCCTTTGATATGCCAAAGCCTTTTGCAACATCTTCAACTTCTTTTCTTACCTTCCTTTTGATCTCTGGTTGTCTAAGTTCCACATGAACTTTTACACTTAGCTCTTCAAAGGTTCCAAACATTTCTACCTTTGGATCCTTTGGCTGACTTAGCATGTGTTGAACATGCAGCTCCACAATTTGTTCATTGACTTCATACCCCATAGGCATGATCCATACAGTTCTTGGTTCTACTGCCTCCATTAGGCACTGATCAGTTTCTACCATAAAACATACTGTGTCTTTGTATTTCTCAACAAGAGACTGGGGAATTCTCTCTCTTGCTTGCATCATGTTCTAAAAATTCTTGAAATATCCCCATAGGGCTGTATTTCTTGCTTTGGCATCCCCAAGTTCATGCAAGTAATCTCTGATCTGAATTGCTACCGGTTTGTCATTTTGCCATACCCATCCATTTGATCCAGGCAGCTCATTCATGAAGTAGAAGAATAGACATAATATTAGTCCACCATATTTAAAGGAGTTCTTCTTGTCCCTTTTGTTCTTCTGTATGTTTTCCATTAATTGGCTCAAAAGAAGTTCATAGAGATCATATTTTGCATTCTTTCTCAGCATCTCATAGGCAGTATATACTACAGTTCCAGATACTGAATTCTCCCTACTGGAGTGATATATCTTGTATCCTATTATCATAGATGCAAACTTGATATCCGGGTCAGTAATATCTTCAATGGTCATTGCCCTCTTATCCAATTTTGATCTGGTGGCCTCAGTTACAATGTTGTTTTTGACATATTTGAGGACAGGTATTCCTCCGAAGGAGTATAAACCAATTACTACCCTAATTGCCTCCTTAGTGATCTTGCAAGGTCTGTTCAGCCATAGGAAGTTATCATGCACCCTACTCAATACATACCGGACCCATTCATCTTCTTCAAAGTAGGGGAAATGAATGAACTGATCAAAATGCTTCTCCTGGATGCCCTTATATTCTGGTTTAAGCTCAAAAGCATCATCTATCAATTGTTTGTGATAGATGTCTCTTAGTCTGAATTCCCCAAACTCTTCAATATTTGCATGTATGTAAACCCTAATGTCTTCTATGTGTAAAACGCCATGCAGAACACTAGAGAATGCTCCTAGGGGATCTACCTCCAATGATTTGTATGGATGTTTCTTAAATTCAGGGCGGGGCCTATCAGGGATTTTTACAATATTTGGAGTACCCATCATTCAAGGATTTAGAGAGAGATATTTGATAACGAAGAATACCTTTTGTGCCTTTCGATTTCACGGATTTGGCCGGATCGATTTCTGGATGAATTGACTTCTGCAAATGATCTTTGATGAACTTGAGGAATTTTGTTGCAGAGCTTCACTTTTTGTTTCTTCTTGAATGCAGAATGAACAAGTGATTAATAAGAAAACCTTATATTGCTCCGCAAACCCTAATGTCAGGTTGCAATAAATGCTCGACCTAAGTTATTCTAGTTTGCCTTATTCGGATGACTTGAAGAACCAGATTAACTTTGATCTTTAAACATCATGCGGATCTTCCAAATCTTAACCATAGTTTGTTTGGATGTTTCCCTTATGAACCCTTCAATCCGCATCTCTTCTTGTGCCAGTTCCGGCACCAATTGACTGGCTGGGGGAACAAAGTTTTCTTTGTGTCTCCCCCTGAGCCAGAGCTCACCTTTTAGTTTTTGGAAGGAATATTAGCACCAGAGTCTGGTGCAGATCCATCCTCTACATTCTCTGTACTTTTCTTCACCCAAATCTTGTTCATCTAACTTTGAACTTCATCCACATTCACTTTTTGTTTTCCCTTATCTTGATTCTGATTATGATATACCAGACCTCTTTTGTCCTGATTCTTGCTTCTACAAAATTTTGCAATATGACCGGATCTATTGCAAATTTGGCAAACAACATTTCTTTGCATATTTGATTGATATCCTCTTGATCTGCATTGAATAGCCATATGACCTATTCTTTTGCATGTAAAGCATCTACCATTGAATGATTTGTTCATTTGCATATTTCTGCATTCATGAGATTTGTGACCATACCTTTTGCAGTTAAAACATTGTCCGGAGAAGGATGAATTAGTCTGATTCATTCTCTTTCTGCACTGATTAGCTTTAAGACCAAAGTTATTACAGTTGTGGCAGTATCCATTGAAGGATGGATATCTTTGAGCATTAGGTTGTCTTACCAGAGGTCTTCTAGACCTATTCCTTAGATTTTCTGATCCAAAATTCTTCTGACCGGATCCAGAGCTTTCTCCTTTCTCATATCTCAAACCACACTTGTCATCTACCCTCTTTTGACTTCCAAGAAGAACTTCAAGTTGAACAGAACTTATCTTGAATTTCTCTTTATATTCATTTGTTGTTTGAAGATCCCTTTTGAGAGAGACAATTTGATCCTCAAGTTTTTCTTCATTATCTTTAGCATCTTCAAGATCAGATTCAAGATGTCTGATAATTCTATCCATCTGGTGGCAATCTTCTCATTTCTCTTTGAGAGATTGTCTTAGATTATCTTCAGTTTTTCTTTTCTCTTCAACTTCTTGGGTAAACTTCATAACTCCTTATTCCATTTCATGTATTACCATAATGATTTCTTTTGATAACTTTTCACATAACTTGGTTTTCTCATTCAGCTCTTCATTTGCATCATTTGCTTCACCTTGACTTGCCAATTGCTGAAGTAGCTCCTTTCTCTTTTTCATAGAGAGACTTAATTTGTCTTTTAGTTCTCTCATGAAATCATCAGCCTGTTTGAGTCTTTCCTTTAATTCATTGACTTCAGAGTTTGACTGTTCAAGATCATCAAGGGCAGTCTTGAGTTGCTCCCTTAAACCATATGCATCCATTTGGATTCCCAGATCTTCCTCAAGCTGTTAAACTCTGTTAGGAGGAACTTGGCTCTGATACCAATTGTTGATAACTGAGAGGGGGGGTGAATCAGTTATCCTACTATTTTCTTCTTTCTTAACCTTCTTAATAATCAATGCAGCATTAATCTAAATAAGCAAACATAACTATGAAATGGAAATACACATGACACAATATTTTTGATGTGGAAACCCTGTTAAGGGAGAAAACCATGGGGTTATTAACCCAAGATTGTATTCTCTATTAGAAGAATGGAAATACAAAATGGCACTTGCCAATTAGGGCTTACTGCCCGAGCACACTGCTCACAAGAGGCACACTGCCTACAAGAGACTCACTGTCTACAAAAGAGTGTTATACAATACTTGAACTGATTGGGAGCATCTACAAATGCTAGAGTTCAGTTCCGGTTAGGCTCAGTACACTGATCTGCTGCACTTCATCTTTCCTCTTCTTTTATGCTGCTTTCCTTTCACATACCGGATCTTCCTTACTGCTTTTTGCTCTGCTCTTCTACTTTTATTCGCACATCACCAACAACCTTAACACTTATCACAACTAAATCCATCTTGTATATATATACGCACAAGTGATTTCATCACCTTTCAAGTCGGCATCCGGAATAGTCAATCTTTTCACAAACTCTGATCTATCGGCTGAATCCTTACACATCAAGTAATGCGGATCAAGCATATACTCATAGAAGTCATCAATCAAGTCAGCCAAACATAACTTATGCCTTAAGAACCTTTTCCATCATCGGCAACACATCCGGAATAAAGTCTGATGTTCTGCCAGTCAGTTCTTCCTCTGTTCACACTGTCACTTAGGAACCCGGTACTCAAGTATTCATATCTTTTTCCTCATCTATCATCAGAGGTTAAATCCTTGGAATCTATCACTCAAGGTAGTCCTCTTGACTTCCCCAAATCCGTACTTCACCAAGATACTTCCTCTGAGAGATCCGGACCTGTCTGTCGGACCTCGCCACATGCTCTATTCTTGTTTACCGGACCACAACATTCTTCACTCTGACTTTCGGTAGAGACATACCATGTCATGCGGATGTGTGGGATGAACTTTGTTGCCATCAATGACAACAAACATGAATCCATATAGTGTCTCTTGCCAACAAGAAGACACCAGCTATAGGTAACAATCATGAGAAAAAATTAACATAAGGTCTTATGCACTATGTTGAACATCATGTAGAGATATTGTTAGGTAAGCATAATCAGAACACCATGATAGAGGTAGATCTATAGAGGTCTGAAATAGTCATTAATGACATTTGTTTACAACAATTATAAATGCCAAGGTGTAGTACTATCCCAAAACTGTTACAATGGCAAGAATCAATCAAACAAGAGCACCTTAACAGTCAGTAGGGTCTGAAATCATTCAGTAGCATATAAAGATAATCCACCAAAAGGGAACAATCCAACAGAGGTTTTATCTTGAAGGAAGATACAGTTTTATCTTGAAGGAGTAGCAAGGACATCTATCAAAATTGAACAAAGTGATAGTGTAAAGATCATGTTGGTTGACCTATACAATAACTAGGAGACATCAGATAGAGATGACTGAAGTACTAAACAAAATCCATGCAAGTGTGAGGAGGCTTCTAGTGCAGGAGCACCCCAAAAGTTGTCTAAGTTTGTCATTTGTAAGGCCTAGAGCCAAAATATACCTGATTGGACAAATGTGTCCCCTAGATGAACGAGTCCTAAGATGTAAGCCGCTTGGCATTAGTAAGTAGGTTGTAATTGTCTTGTAACGGATGGCAGAGGTGACGAATCGATTCAGATTCCACCGAAGTGTAACTGCCTTGGCTAGGTTCTTTATAAGCGTGTGTGTTTGAAGAGAAACAGGGGGAGAGGAAAGTGAACTATTTGTATGTATAATCTCTGGAAGGAATAGAAAAGGTTTAGTTCCTGGTCTAATTACAGAACATCGATTTGGAGTCATTCCACTGGTGGGTTTCTTCGAAACCAGTGGAATGACCTCCATGTAGTTAGATTTATTTATGTTCTATAGTTTCTGTAGTTTTCTGTGTGTTGTCCGTTCGGTTGCAAGATTGTTGCAGAGGAGGTTATCAGTGTGAAATCTATATTGTTTCACCGAAGATACAAGCCAGATGTATAATGTTTATGTATGCGTGGACGTTTCGTGTATATCCTGCTATCGTTTATCATGATTGTGATTGGTGAATATGCATTTTGAATAATACAAAGGTTGACTAATGGAAATGGTAAGGAAGACCGAAAGAACAAGTTGAGAAATGTATGTGGGAAGTCATCGGTGTGAGTATCGCCATCGGAAGAAGAAAGTTACATGGGGCCGATGGTAGGATCTCTCACCGATCGGGGTGAGGTTTGAGAAGTGTCACCGACGAGAGTATATCGGTATGACAATGGAGATTGGGAGAAAGGACCAAGGTTACATCAACGATATTAGTCTCGCCGACAGTGCAGTTTGAAGGAGCCTTTGAGGCCATCGGAGTAAGAAGGTATATCGGCGTAAAGTTTTGAGTGGTAACCGATAGTTTATGTTCTCACCGATCGGGGAGATCATTATGGAGTGTTGCCGATGGAGAAGCGGGAGTTAGACGCTCATCGGTGTGACCGATAGCGTCGGCAGAAGATTCAAGGAACTCGCCGATAGAATAGTATCATGCCGATAGGCACATAATCGAAGCCACTCATCGCTGAGAGATATGTATCGGCGAAGGACTCTTTCGTTTGACCGATGGTGTATAGTCTTGTCGATAGGCAAGAATATGTATATTTCGGTGTGACTTCTACCTTATCTGGCCGATCCACCCTATAATGGCTATTTTGTGGGCTTTTCAAGGATTATTCAACCCTGTTTTATCTGTTAACTGGTTTTCCCTCTGCATCAAATTGGTATCAGAGCTCAGAAGATTCTAAGCGTGTAGATAGAGCGCCGAAGGAGGCAATCTACACCAGGAAGCATTGGTTTTTGCTATTTGATTCTGTTATGAAGTTTTATGGTTGCAGATGCATGTCCACAAGCTGCAAGCAGGCAGATAAGAGATCTGTCATGGAACCATAGAAGATGGTTCAAGGGCCTGAGAAGGAGGTCCAGTGGGTGTCGCCAAAAGTCCTGGGGAGAGAGGCGAGAGAGGACTCCCAGGTGAGGGACAGAAGTGTTGGTGTAGCATGAAGGAGTGGATTTCAGTTGTTGCATTTCGGAGGCAGCCATTGATAGAAGGCACAGTTGAGGATGAAGAGGAAGCAGCAGAGGCATCCAGTTACCATTGAAGACATCGAGAAAGCCAAAAGATATTGCAGGCTTTTCACTGAGCATTTCCATGGGACATGGAAATTTTTCAAGTCTGGGAGTATGGTGCAGGAGCACCCCAAAAGTTGTCTAAGTTTGTCATTTGTAAGGCCTAGAGCCAAAATATACCTGATTGGACAAATGTGTCCCCTAGATGAACGAGTCCTAAGATGTAAGCCGCTTGGCATTAGTAAGTAGGTTGTAACTGTCTTGTAACGGATGGCAGAGGTGACGAATCGATTCAGATTCCACCGAAGTGTAACTGCCTTGGCTAGGTTCTTTATAAGCGTGTGTGTTTGAAGAGAAACAGGGGGAGAGGAAAGTGAACTATTTGTATGTATAATCTCTGGAAGGAATAGAAAAGGTTTAGTTCCTGGTCTAATTACAGAACATCGATTTGGAGTCATTCCACTGGTGGGTTTCTTCGAAACCAGTGGAATGACCTCCATGTAGTTAGATTTATTTCTGTTCTATAGTTTCTGTAGTTTTCTGTGTGTTGTCCGTTCGGTTGCAAGATTGTTGCAGAGGAGGTTATCAGTGTGAAATCTATATTGTTTCACCGAAGATACAAGCCAGGTGTATAATGTTTATGTATGCGTGGACGTTTCGTGTATATCCTGCTATCGTTTATCATGATTGTGATTGGTGAATATGCATTTTGAATAATACAAAGGTTGACTAATGGAAATGGTAAGGAAGACCGAAAGAACAAGTTGAGAAATGTATGTGGGAAGTCATCGGTGTGAGTATCGCCATCAGAAGAAGAAAGTTACATGGGGCCGATGGTAGGATCTCTCACCGATCGGGGTGAGGTTTGAGAAGTGTCACCGACGAGAGTATATCGGTATGACAATGGAGATCGGGAGAAAGGACCAAGGTTACATCGACGATATTAGTCTCGCCGACAGTGCAGTTTGAAGGAGCCTTTGAGGCCATCGGAGTAAGAAGGTATATCGGCGTAAAGTTTTGAGTGGTAACCGATAGTTTATGTTCTCACCGATCGGGGAGATCATTATGGAGTGTTGCCGATGGAGAAGCGGGAGTTAGACGCTCATCGGTGTGACCAATAGCGTCGGCAGAAGATTCAAGGAACTCGCCGATAGAATAGTATCATGCCGATAGGCACATAATCGAAGCCACTCATCGCTGAGAGATATGTATCGGCGAAGGACTCTTTCGTTTGACCGATGGTGTATAGTCTTGCCGATAGGCAAGAATATGTATATTTCGGTGTGACTTCTACCTTATCTGGCCGATCCACCCTATAATGGCTATTTTGTGGGCTTTTCAAGGATTATTCAACCCTGTTTTATCTATTAACTGGTTTTCCCTCTGCATCAGCTCCACCTTTGGAGTTCTCTTCTTTCAAAATAGTCAAAATACCTTTCATATTCCCCATGTTTCATGATAGAGGAAGATGTTCCATAACACCTAGCAGATGAATTCTAATCTCACACAATGCATGATGATCTCTTAGAGTCTAAGACATTGTTAAGTCAAATGAAAAAATGGGAACCCTTCCTACCCTCCAAGACAGAGGACAGTCATCTAAGGACTATTAAGGTCTATAAGAATCATCAAAGGTCTGACTATAGGAAAGAGGTATGATAAGAAGAGGTAAACCCTAACTCAAGCAAAGCATTAAAGGGAGGTAGTGTGTTCAACTCACCAAATGAGAGCTACAGGTAGCCTAGTGAAGAGTAGAGTGATAGAGCTATGCTAAAAGGACAATGTGGGTGTCCAAGTTATAAGAATGATATGAAGGGTCTACATGATATCTCAAAGAAAGATAGAGAGTGTTAGATCAGGTTTGATCCCTGTCAAATGGATGGAGTTTTAGTTTGAAGGTTTCAAAAATATGTAGCATTGTCAAACCGTAGGGTTTGATATAAACCTTGTTCTTGAAGAAACCCTGCAAAGGTAATGTAAGTTAGAAGTTGTAAATGGATAAAGACTAGTTGTACAAAAAGCCTGATGCTAGAGTTAACAGTGAATGATGACATTGTGACCCTAAAACATAATACGATACCTCTATAAAAGAAGCCATCCTAAACTTGGTGCAGTCAAAGGAAAACTATAGACTGTGACCCTTCACAGTCGCAGTCGGAGGTCTAGGTCCGGAACCAAACAAAGGAGAGGGCCTTGAAACAACAAGGTTACAGAGCCTTTCTTCCCACAGTAGCTGAAATACACTTCATCAAGAGGTCTGTACAAAGAGCTATAAAAAAGTAGAGTCTTTACAGTCTTCATCTAGGATAGAGAGAGAGTAGCGAGGAAGTTCTTTAGGGCACATGAAAACCCTAGTAGGGTTTTATCACAAGAAAACAAAAATTTCCATTATTCACAGCAAGGAGTAGATAAAATAGAGGGGTTTTCTTTGTTTTCCTCAAAATAACAACACTCAAGAGCAAAAGATATCACATGTCTTCAAGAAAAGCACAAAAGAACCTTTATAATGCCAAATTTTTCATCAGAGAAAGCAAGAGAGAAACATCAATACGAAGGAATAATTACTTACCAGAGATTGCTAGCCAGAGGAGCTTCAAAAGAGATTGAGGTTTCACTTCATGGAGGCTCTCAGAAATCCCAACAAGGAAAAAAGTGAAGAGAAGAAATGAGCTTGGGGGTAGCGTTTGAAACCTTTTTTGACCAAACAAGGATGCCCTAAAAAAAATTTCAAGCACCGAAGCTCTTAAGTCTTTTTGAGTTTGAGGGAAAAAATCAAACAAAGACTAATACCCCGTGGAGAAGAAAACACTTTCTACTATTTAAAGTCGAACAATTATACCATGAACCCTCACCTTTTAAGGTTTGATGCCAAATAGCCAAAATCATAAGGTATTTTTCCCCTTTTGCTTAATCAAAAGACTATTGTAGGTTATTACAGCACTTATTAGGATAATTATTTTTAAACATTACCTTTAATACTTGCTAGATTAATCAATTATATATTGTAATTATTCTAACACTTATTAGGGTAATTAATGAACTAAATTATTACCTCTAATATTTGTTAAAATAAGCTATAATTGCCCCAAATCATGCAAAAGGGGAAGAGGAGAAGAAGAGGAATCCAACTAAAGCTATAGACTCATGCAAAGGAGGAGTTTTACTTCTATTTTTGATTTGGAGTCAAACTGGGCTATTTTTGGCTTTTTTTTGGTCAAGCACCTTGAGAGGAGTTATGAGCTAGAATAGCTCAGTTTGGAGCAATTGTGGACCCTTATTCTTAGGCTTTTTCCTCTTGCTTGCCCAACAACTGAGAGTTGCTTTCTAACCTTCTCATGCATCATTTGGAGTTGAGTTAGACTGGAGTTGAGTCCCCCTTGGCTTTTGGATACATATTTTGTATTATAGGGGAAAAGCCTATGCATTTTTCTCAGTTCTTTCTTTTTTCTCTTTCCTTTGCACATTGCAAAGATAGATTTAGTATTATAACTCAGCAGTTTTTACAGTTTTTATACAGTAGCAACATTTTATTTTTAGTTGTTTCATAGTTATTGCAAAGTTTTCCTACTATTTTCAATAAAATCAGGTGTTCTTCTATTCAAATTTAGGTGTCTTGTCTCTTTGAAATGATTTGATAAAGATTTATTGTGTTTTCATATCAAAACCTTTAAGTTTTCTATCTCAGTCTTTGAATGCAAGTACACAAAGTGCATATTTTACCACAAGTTACAGATTGTGCAAGTGATTTCATGCCTTTCTGTGAAACCTTTATGCGTTAAGATTGTTTATTTTGAGTTGTATGAACAGATCTATTGAAGAACAGTTGTGAATCAGATTACAAATTAGAATACAAATATGGGTGCATCACCCCCTTAGAATAAGTTTTAGTTTAGTTAATCATTCTTCTATCTCTTTCCCATGAAAATACATTAGATGTAAGGGGCATTTAAAAGCTGGCTCTTCTGGAGGTTCTTTCTCACTATAGACAACCCATAGTCTAAGAATGTTGCCATGTTTCACAAGATTGCCAAGCTTTAAGGCTTAGTATTTAGGGCGCAATCCTTTGTGACAATAATTTTTGGCACACCCAGTGGGATAAATCAGACTATTTCAGTCCACAATTTCTCATCCATTGTTGATATTCAGTGTGTATATCAGCAAGATCAACCTTTGGAGGCCATTTCTCACATACCTGGCGACTCTATAGATTCAAATCTAGTAATTTTAGCAATCCATAAGGTTAAAGATTATCAAGGATCAGGATTTAGGTGATATTCTTGGTTCTTTCCTATGTGGATTCCTTCCAATCACCTGGCGATCTTGTTAGTATGTACAAAATTTTCTAAATCAAACCTAGTTTGCTTGATTTAGGAAAAATTTTATGAAAATCTAGCTCATTTTAATGTTTTAGTTTGTCAAATTATCAAGGCAATTATGTTCCTACCCATTCATTTCACCAAAATGCACCTTCTAGCCAGCAATATCAGAATGAAAATGCTATTGGTTTCATCCCCAACAACCATACAACAACAGTATATCAGCATACTGATCATGCTTACCTCCCACCCACCCCTACTCAGCCTTCTTGGCAGCCTACCTATGCTCATAACCAGTCCTAGAAAGACTATTTTGTTCCCAATCAGTATGCTTTTTTTTTTATCAGCCTCAGTATGATGAAACCATGAGCATTTGGGATATGGCTTTAGATTTTCAAAAATATTTTGATGCCATTGAAAGAGAACAAGAGGATAACATGCAATAGGAGGAACTGGCTCATCAAGCCTATCTCGAACAACAAGAGCAGTAGTCTTATGAGGCCTTTTGTTATCAACAAGAGATGGAAGAAAAGAGAAAGTGTGAAGAATGTCTAAATAGGCAGATTGTTGTTAAGGAGGAACAAATGAACAAGTAGCCAAAACAGAACCTATGATTCAAGAGGACTATTATAAAGCTAAAATAAGTCCTCTTATACAAAAAAAGTAAAGAAGAACTAGAAGATGACCTATTTTGGGATGAGCTAGATGACTTTTGTGCAAATTAGATGTCAAACCAGCATCCCAGGAAGAGGAGATTCATAAACAACAAGAACAGTAGGTGGAAATTACTATTCTTCCAAAGGTTTTTGATCAGCAAGATGAGGAAGGAACAACAAAATGTAAACATCAAGCCAACATTGTGTGAATGAGCATGGGTTTGTCAAGAGGATGTCGTATTCGACACCTAATCATTTGGAAAGTAACAAGGAGAAGCCATTACCTATCAGGCTTGTTTCAAGGCATGAAGATGAGCAGCAGGAAGAGAAGAATCACCTCACTTGCCCAACTCAAAGCAGCTGTATTTTCAGTCACAACAAGTGGGTATGTGTTTTTATTCTCTTTCTTAAGGAAGTACTTCACAAGTTCTTTGAATACCCACCCTTTCCACACCCCTTATTAGCTACTCAAAGGCATGAAGAACATTCTCAACTATTCAAGAAAGGCATCTACTTTGCAGAACCAGTTAATGGTTTTGTTTAGCAAGTATGTTCTTTTGTTTAGATTAGGTAGGTAGGCCATTTTCCTTTAGTTCAGTTTTGTTTTCCAAGAAATGTTGATGCACAGTTTGTTGGCCTTGTTTAGAGCCAGTCGGGTTTTGTTTTCAGTTTTATTTTGCTGCTGTTGTTTTCCGTAGCAGCTGGGTTTCAATAAATTTTTTGAGTTTTTCAGGCCAAGAAGAGACTCCTATGCCCAATGGACAGGCAAGCCTACTGATCCTATTTGTGTAGCAGGCAAACACCCCTAAGAGATCACCAAAAATGTTACCTAATTATGCATTTTTTGCTTAATTAGGCTTGGCTAGAATAACATAGAGTCATAGGGGGACAGTCAACCTAGAAGGCCTACTATGCAGTTAGAAGGTCTTCCCAGTCATCACCATCACTCGAATCATGTAACAACTCTGCAAGATTT
This sequence comes from Cunninghamia lanceolata, assembly GCA_027924645.1. NCBI lineage: Eukaryota > Viridiplantae > Streptophyta > Pinopsida > Cupressales > Cupressaceae > Cunninghamia > Cunninghamia lanceolata. The sequence goes on from BSBN01000400.1 coordinate 5,626,483, forward strand.
GTTCCATGAGCCAAACAAAGGTGGGGGAAGATATCCCACCTGAATAGGAAGCATCCTAAGGTTGATAAGAAGGTAGGAGTGCATTTTGTTCAAAGGAGAAAGGTACACACACTTGCTGAACTTATCTATGATTATAACAAATTTTAGAACATGCAATAGTATACATATGTATTTCATTATGCAATTGAGTGTTTTACAAAATAACAATGTACAAATCACTGCATAAAGGTTATTGTTTATATTCATAAGAGAAGATATTTTCATAGTTTCCCAAACAAGCCATGGGAATAATTGTACAAATGGAATGAACAATAGCATATACATGTGAAGTAAGAGAAACATATAGAAAGGGAAGGGGATCCATCATTGCCTAAACAATGAATCCCTATGGATGGTTGTCTTCAAGTTCTTGTTCATTGCTTCTAAAAGGCTCCTGCAAGAGAAAGAGGGAAAGGGAGTTAGAGCTCAGGATGCCTTCAAAATTTATATGTATTAACATTAGATATACATGCCATCATCTGTAAGCATCAAAGGAGGAACAGTAAGAAGACAAAAAGTCACTCAGATGCAAGCGTGCAACCATAAGGATTCAGGAATGAATAGAAACATACAAGCACAAGAGAGCCTCCTTGCTTCTATACTATTTTCCTAACTTGTTTGCTGAATGTGCAAATACAAGATTTTTCAAAACATCTTGTCTCATCAATGACATAGATGCATGAAGGAGAAGTCATGCTTAGACTAAGAGAGAAGAAATCATTTAAACCAGAAAAGGTGCAGTCTTTATGCATCAAGGACACTATAAATGCAAGAAGTATGATACAAAGCAATCATCATGTCTATTGACAGTGATAAGGACAAATAGCCATCTTGACTGTCATGAGCATACAAAGGTATGATAATGTTGTTTTAGACAGTCATGAAGAGCATAGAAAAAGATAGTTATAAGGCAATCTTAGTGGCCATGAGGAACAGTCTTAGTAAAGATAAAAAGAACTTGAGGAGGTTTGCTTAGAGGAGGAATGGTTTTAGTTTTCATTAGCACCTTTCTTGTATATCTGAACATCTTCAAGAAGGCAAAGTAAGTGATACAAAAGCAACCCATTTTACTATTGGTGTAGTTTACTTACCATCTTAGTTTTGAAGGTTGAAAGAGATCTGTATAGAAAAGGAATCATGAAGAGATCCCAAAAGGTTGTAGAGTTTCAATAGGCAAGTGAGGACAGTGTAAAGACCATGAGACATAGTGAGTAGACCTACCAATAGTATGAATGCAACACACAGTCATGCATTACAACTGAACAACAGTTAATCTGATGACTATAATCACACAGGAGCAGTCTTAAATGTAAGCTTGCTAAGAACAGTGAAGAGGACGACAGCCATTAGCAGCCCACAATTAGCAACAATAAAGAATAGTCTAAGCATAGTCATATGTAGCAGTCACCAAGAGAAGAGGATTGTCTCATGAAAGTGAAGCACTCCATCATACAAAGACAAACATCAATGGAATGAAGTAGTCAAAAGAATTGTGATAATCAATAATGGAGCAGTCATATCAATCCATGAAGGACAGTCATGATAAAAGAGGACACCAGCTATAGGTAACAGTCATGAGTAAAAATTAACATAAGGTCTTATGCACTATGTTGAACATCATGTAGAGATATTGTTAGGTAAGCATCATCAGAACACCATGATAGAGGCAGATCTATAGAGGTCTAAAATAGTCATTAATGACATTTGTTTACAACAATTATAAATGCCAAGGTGCAATACTATCCCAACACTGTTACACTAGAAAGAATCAGTCAAACAAGAGCACCTTAACAGTCAGTAGGGTTTGATGACAGTCAACAGCATAAAAATACAATCCACCAAAAGGGAACAATCCAGTAGAGGTTTTATCTTGAAGGAAGATACAGTTTTATCTTGAAGGAGTAGTAAGGACATCTATCAAAATTGAACAAAGTGACAGTGTAAAGATCATGTTGGCTAACCTATACAATAACTGGGAGATATCAGACAAAGATGACTGAAGTAATAAACAAAATCCATGCAAGTGTGAGGAGGCTTCACCTTTGGAGTTCTCTTCTTTCAAAATAGTCAAAATACCTTTCATATTCCCCATGTTCCATGACAGAGGAAGAAGTCTCATAACAACTAGTAGATGAATTCTAAATCTCACAAAATGCATGATGCTCTCTTAGAGTCTAAGACAATGTAATGTCAAAATGAAAAAAAATGGGAACCCTTCCTACCCTGTAAGACAGAGGACAGTCATTTAATGACTGTTAAGGTCTATAAGAATCATCAAAGGTCTAACTATAGGAAAGAGGTCTGATAAGAAGAGGTAGAAATTTCAAATCACAGGGAAACCCTAACTCAAGCAAAGCATTAAAGAGAGGTAGTGTTTTCAAATCACCATATGAGAGCTACAGGCAGCCTAGTAAAGAGCAGAGTGATAGAGCTATGCTTAAAGGATAGTGTGAGTGTCCAACTTATAACAATGATATGAAGGGTCTACATGATTGTTGTCGATGAGGATTGCACCCTTATGTAAAGCAGTGACACTCTGCAATCCTTCGAAACATGGGGACAAACTCAGGCTGTGGGTGACCTATAGTGAGTTTGAACCTCTAGATTGTGGGTTGGTTCCCTTAAAATATTCTATTGGAATGTATGATTTTCTATTTTGGAAAAGGGGAAGAAGAAAACTATAAGGAAATAAAACTGTAAAATTTGGTGATGCACCTAATATGAATGGAAAATATGCAATCTAGTTCACAATAGAACTCAAAAATCTAACTCACACAATCCAATCTTGGCATAAATATCACAAAAGTATTTCTAAGGAAGGCTTGAAAATAGACATTTTATGAAGGAAAAGGATTTCTCACAACACAAAAAGGATTATTTTCATTAACATAACCTAAGACCCATAATAACACTATGCTTAATGCTTCAAGTAATAGTGAGACAATAATTTTAAAGGTTTTGATAATTAAACACAGTAAAATTTCATCAAATCACTTCATACAATTTGCATTAAATGGAAAGGTAAATACTTGGTTCCAAAGAAAAAAGGAAAAAGTGCATGAAAACAAAGAAATTGAACCTGTAACCTACTGTGATCTCTCTATAAAACTGTCAAAAATGAGTTACAAAAACTTCTTCTCTCAAAGTGTAGAAGAGCAAAAAGGCAAGAACTAGCAAAATCAAGTTTTACTTTACAATATATAGCTTGCTCTCACTAAGAGGCATACAAAAATGAACTGCAGCTAACTGCCTCTAAAAATAAGTCCTCCAAAGTGATTCACGAGCAAACTCAAAAATCCCTAAAAATAAGGGCTCAAACTGCCACAAATCGAGTAAAAATAGCTTCAATTTGGACCTCTCCATATGCTTGACCAAGAAGTTGACCAAAAACCCTCAAAATGCTCCTCAAATCATGCAAAAGTCCCCTAGATGGCCTAGTTAACTCAACTCATCAATTTGCATGATTTTGCTTTTGCAAAATTGATTGTGAGTAAATAATAAAGTAATTAAAATAATTTCTCTATTATTGGTTACAACTTGTACTACATTTGATTTTACAATTTCTAAAAAATAATAAAGTAATTTGAAGAATATTACTTTACTATTTATTTACATTTTATTTGTTTGTAAAATCATGCATAAAAAGAATAAACTCCTTATCTCTCCTATTACACATGCCTAATTTGCATGATTTGAGCAAAATTAAGGATTTAGAGGAAAATAAAATCCCCTTATAGCCCCTTGTGAAAAAATATATCCATTTGCATGCCAATATGCCTTAAGGGAAAAAAAATATACCCTTATCTCTCTAAAAACATCATAAAAATGCATGAAAAAAACTAAGGCATCACATTACAACCCTTATGACTCCAATTTGCATCAAAAGGGAACAAAACTCCAACTCTGCCTTATCTCTCCATTTTACACATGCAAAAAAAAAATCCTCACTGCCATATATATCTACCATGCAAGATAAAACCCTAAGTCTCCTTGTTATTCTGCCATATGCATCATTATGCCAAATATACTTTATCCTCTTCATATCTCCTTCATGCAAAATATATTATCTTTGCCACTTTGTCTGCACCACCTTGTAAACTCAAATTGTCTTCATGCATATCTGACTTTTACCTTGAATGATGATTTTGCAAGAAATAAAGAATGCAAACTTTGATCATACTCAGTCACTTCATAAAATACTACAAGAGATCCTTTGACCATGCAAGGTATCATGAGGGAATGTGGTGTTCTTCGACTATATTGTAGTCGACCTCAAGGTAATAAGTATTGTTTGACTTTTTCAAAGTATAACACTTACCTTTGACTGTCGACCACCATCGACTTCACACAAAATGCAAAATATACCCTCTATATCAGCCACTCCTTATGATGATTGCTAGGAAATGCATCATTGATGTTTTTGACCCCGATCGACATTTGGATATGGCAATGATTTAAGTTTTTACAAGGTCAAAAATATACAATGAAGAAAAGAACTTTTGACAAAAAGGGTTAGAAACCCTAGTCATTTTGTCATTTCATGTTGTTCCTCCTTCCCTGTCGGCCACTCTGCAACTCTTTGGCATTAGCTAGGGTTTGATATTTCCATGGCTTCCTATCAGCCTCTGTGTCAAACTTCATGGTTCCTTTTGCACTTTCTGAGTATGAGACATGGCAGGAAATGATGAGTATCCTATTTTGACTTTTCACTGGTATCTCCTTTCATTTCTTTGACTTCTTATGATAATGGTCGCAGCCATACTTGCACCTTCTCCTTCTGTATCATTTCTTTGACATATTTTTGCTCTCTATGTGTGAAATCTCCTGCAAAATTTGAGAAAAATGGTAAAAGAAACGAAAAACTCCTTTAGGAGACCATGGCCATTACATGCTTTCTTCTCTGCATCTTTGAAGGTAACTCTTCTTCCTCTGTTGTAGATGTTCAACTATTTTTGTAAATACAAAGACGTGACAAGAGTTTCGAACCTTTCTCATCTGGGTATTCACTCTTCTTCTCCTTTTGTTATGGCCACGGCCATTATCACTCTGTAGCACATTTTCTAGTTATCTGACATGAAATTTTGAAGGGCTTCCAGTTTTGTCATGAGGGTTTCTTTAGAAATGCACATAAATGCATTATATGTAGATGGCCATACTAGAAACACATGTTTTTCTCCTTCTTCAACTACTCTGTAAAAAGATAATGAAGGGTTTCATACCTGTAGCAAGGGTTTTTACTTCAAAATGCATAATACTTTCCATTTTTAGGCACGGCCATGATAGAAATGACTGTATCTCCATTTTTTTCTTGTAATATCAAAAGATATGTTAGGGTTTCATGAAAATTTCATATGGGTATCTCAAAAAATAAAACTCTCTGTCATGGCCATGCTATAAAAAATAATTTTGTAACCCTCCTTTTACTGTATGCATAAAAATGGAGATAAGGGTTTTGATAGAGAAAGAGGGTTTTCATTTTTATCATCTCGATATAATTTCTTAAGCACAAATCTTGCTTTTCTGGCTACGGTCATGGTAGAAAAATATACTATGTCTATTTCCCTTTTCTATATGTACAAAAATGCATTAGGGTTTTATCCCTCTTCAAAAGTTTGCATTCTATATAAAATCTATTATGTCAGGCATGATATTTATCTTTCTTTCTAAGCATCCCTCCTTCATTTCTGTGCATGAAATAAGACTTGGTTCAGAAATTTGGAACTAGGATTTTAAATAACTCAGAGAGACTCTTTGTCATGGAGATTTGTTCCTCTAGTTCTGTAACCTCTTTGACTGTCTCTGGACCTCCTTGAGTGATATTTAATATCTTTTTCTGTAGCCCTGAGCAACAATATGCATTCCTTTTCTGTAAAGAGATAAATGACAGTCTTGTATACAAGGGATTTTAATTTGGCATTCCATTTTGTATTAGCTGGTTCACTGTCAGGTAATCATCATTATGCTACTCTTTCACATTTATCTTGGCATTTTAATCCTCCTATAGCATGTGTATCATGTCTTTGATCTCTTTCTATGCTTCATTATGGCATATGCCTGTCATAACTGTATCAAGTGTATAATGATAAAGGAATAACTTGTATCTCTATCAACAGTATCACTGTAGCATATATATGGCATATATTTGATCTTTTACTATTTCACTTCCATCATTCTATCAATTAGCAATTATGAAGTATGAATATGAAATACTTGACTGTCACCAGTCAGAGGTATTACAATAGCATGTTTTGATTTCTCTTGTGTATCAGATACCTGTACATACACTTACCATTCTGTCAAAGGTAATGATACCTGTACATGTATGAGACTATAGTATTCAATTTACCTCTGTCAATTATGTCTGTCAGATGCTATTCATGGTGAACCTGTATGATCCTATCCTTTCAAAGGCATGATATTTATCATTTGTTTTAGCTGTATTTGATCTTTATGAACATCTATTTGTACTTTGAGATGGCTTCTGTAGCCTGCTCCTTCTATCTGATATGCATATGAGACTTGATTGGAATATGTGTCTTTCTGTGCTTGACTGTTCTTTCTGTAATGTTCTTTGTGTATCTATTGATGGCATAGGACTGTTATGAAAAATCACACTTCATTAATGATAAAGAAAGTAGAACAGTACCTTGTTTCTTGCATATCTTTTGGAATTTGATCACTGATGAGCTATTGGATATAGCATAACATGTAATGGTATCACTTTGAGCATACTGGGCTCGACCCTTGTGGGAGCCACATTTTCTCCACATGCTTTAAATGTCTTCAAATCAACAACATTACTTTTCCTATACCTACACATTGAAAAAACAAGTTAGCATAAAAAACATACATGATGGTATTGATTAATTCTCTTCATGATATTCTGATTTATGGCACATGTTTGATTTTGATCCTTCATATGAAATGCATGATAAAGCATATGATAACTTTAAACATTCAGAGCTCTAACAGGACTTTCCCCAATTTTTTGCAGGTTCAACTGATGATAGGAGTTGAAGATGAAGACTAAAGATCAACATCAACAAAACAACCTTCTTGCTCAGGCAATTATGGATGTTTACCTTTATCATACATTCTTATTATTTGTTTTATCACCACATGTATAGCTTGCATATGTCTGCATTGCTCAGTTTAGTTACTCCTACAGCTTGTGTGGGACACATTTGAACACTTCTTTTAAACATGATCAGTTAATTTATCTTATGCACTTGATGTATGTATGTTTCCTTTTCAGTCAATGCATAGGATAAAGTAATAGATATTGAATTGTATGTTCCAAATATGACATGAAATAACAGTTCAAATTAATATCTTTCTTTCTTTCTTTCAAATCAGATCAACTAAATAATCATTCTACCTTATAACCCCTGAAAGATAACACTATGTTAGATCAACTGTATTTATTGAATTATTGATACCTTAACAACTTGAGTCTCTTGCCATGATGATTCATCAATCCTGATGGGTTATCCTGTCAACTGAATTCCATCTTTGCTTTGTCAAGACATTAACTGTTCATTGAATGCAATAATTTCAAAGTTTTCTTTTATTTCTTCTAAACAACTTGCACTTAGGTCTAACTAAATTTAGTGTGAACAAAATTTAGTAACATTTATGGTAACCTCTCAGGGGTGTTTGCCTGCTAAACAACTTAGAACCAGTAGCCTTTGTAACTCCATTGGGCATAGAGTCTTTTCTGCCCTTAACCTTGAAAAATTCTGCAACTCAAGATTGACTAAAACACAACAACAGCAACAAAACTGAAAACTGAAACTAAACCGACTTGCTTAAAACAAAGCCAGTAACATGTGCAAAAGCACTTCTTGGAAAATGAAATACTAAACTAAAATTCTAATCTACCGTACTCTAACCAGCCAAAGGTGTTGGTCAAACAAATCCAGTAACTGTTTGGTTAAAATAACTTCCCTTTCTGATTAAGGAAGGATGATCTGCAATGTGATCTTCTACTAACATGATATGATTGATAAGGACATACCTTATAGAATGCTACAAAACTTTCTGAAGAATGGAAACAACCTCACTGAGCATCTGAACTTGATCATGCATATCTCTATTATGGGGTAAAAAGATGATCTGATTTTGCTTTTCTAAGGCTGAAATCTACTTTATTGGTACAACAGCAATCTGTATCTCCCTTTTAAGCTCTCTGTTAGCCAGATCCAGATCCCTGATTGGACAGTCTCTTGTAATGATGTATCCTTGGTTGATGCTCTTGATGTCCTAATTCATATCTGTTTTCATATGATTACTTGCAATTTCAATCTGATTTGAAAGAGTTAGCTCATGTGAATGAAAATAATGAATACTTGCCTCTTTGATTTGATTTTTTTGATCACACACCGCCGATTCACATGGTATCAGATCATCATCTATGTTAGAACAAAAATTCTCTATAATACCTAAAAACATGCTTTCATCTAACTAAAAATTCTGCACTGAAACTATATGCTCATCATTTCCTGACATAAGCTCATGATTGCTACAAGAATCCATCAAATTGGAAAGCTCCTTGTAGGCTGAACAATCGGGGTCTTGACAATCAGAAATAGAATTATCTTCAAAAGATTGAATTTCTTCAATCAGTTCACTTGGCTACTCTAAAAACAAATCAAATATCTTATTCTTACAGAGAATATCATTTGATTTAGTTTCATGTTCAGTTTGGTAACTTTTATGTTCATGTAAAACAAGATTGTTGGCATCCAAAATGTGACTATCTTTTTGCTCTTCTAGCTGAACTAAGACATCAACTTCATTAAAGATCAGCAGTACCTCATGTTCTGCAATATCAATTGGCTGTCTTAAATCAGCTGGTACTTGTATGATGTCTTCATCTTGGTCAATAAAAGAAGGCAGTTGATCAAATACAAAGATTGAATCCTCTTCTTTGTATAGTCTATTCTTGTTTGGAATTTGGGCAATCTGTGTCTGCAATTGAAGATTCTGCCCTTCCAACCTTTGTATTCTACTTTCATTTACCTTGTAATCAGCATTAGAGAATTTTTTGAATGATTCAAAATGTAAAGGATTTAGTGCCAAATTCGAACCAACATCCTCTTTGTATGAATTATGTTTATTTTTAGTTGAAACACAGTAAAAACAACATAAACATCTTGAACCACAACTGATTTTTCTTGATTAAAACCATGGATCTTGATTGGTTCAAATTTTATCACTACTTCCTCCCCTTCCTGATTTTGGATTGGTATGGAAGGGGTAGCCTTAATAAGATTTGGCATTTTATAATCACGATGCTTAGTCCAAGAAGGCTACCAATTCTGTTCAGAAGCTTGATAATTTGATTTAGGCACTTGATGTGACTGACATTGAGGGCTAATAGACTGATTTTGAATACAAATAGGTTCCTAATTACAATCAGAATTCTTGAAACTTGAAACTTGATACTTACTAACCTCATTTTGAGAATGCTGATTTGGAATAAATGCAGCTATCTGAATGTTCTGCTTTTGTATTTGTGCAGGAAAATACTTCATCTGTGCCTCTTTTGCTGCAATCTCCCTCCTAAGACTTTCTTGAAACTGTATCCTTTGTGCCTCCAATTCCTGCTCATGAAGATACGCTTGATAATCCATTTCTTCTTGCTGCTGCTCATATTCTTGCTACCTCTTGAACTGCTCTATCTACTTTGTGATTTCTAGCAATGTGTTTTTTGTTTCATTCATGCTACTCTTTATATCTTCAACCCCTTAGGACTGATTTTGAACATGTAAATGTTGATATGAAGGTTGAGCAGGGTTGGGTGGGAGGTAAGAGTATTGTGCATGCTGGTTTTCTTAAAAAACCATGGAATTAGGGCTAAAACCAGCAACATGGCTGATCTGATATGGCTGATAAGATGGAGGATTAGCAATATTTTCATGATATGATGGATAATATGACATGTTTCCATGGAGGATAGAAATGTTTACTCATTCAAAAGTTGGAAAACAACTAAGATCTGATCTTTATGATACTTTTCATGGCTACAAGGTCTGATCTATAAAATCAAAAAAGATAGAGTCGCAAGGTACTTGAAAAAATAAACCTCTAAAAGGCTATAAAATATGTTGATCGTACCAAAACAGCAGAAAAAAAAAGTTCTATTAAACTCAAAATCAATTCGAGAGTCCCACCAAGCATGCCAAAAACTGTTGTCGATGAGGATTGCACCCTTATGCAAAGTGACACTCTGCAATCCTTTGAAACATGGGGACAAACTCAAGTTGTGGGTGACCTATAGTGAGTTTGAACCTCCAGATTGTGGACTGGTTCCCTGAAAATATTATAGTGGAATGTATGATTTTCTATTTTTGAAAAGGGGAAGAAGGAAACTATAAGGAAATAAAACTATAAACTTTGGTGATGCACCTAATATGGATGGAAAATATGCAATCTAGTTCACAATAGAACTCAAAAATCTGACTCACACAATCCAATATTGGCATAAATATCACAAAAGTATTTCTAAGGAAGTCTTGAAAATAGACTTTTTATGAAGGAAACAAATTTCTCACAACACAAAAAGGATTATTTTCATTAACACGACCTAAGACCTGTAATAACACTATACTTAATGCTTCAAGTAATAGTGAGACAATAATTTTAAAGGTTTTGATAATTAAACACAGTAAAATTTCATCAAATCACTTCATACAATTTGCATTAAATGGAAAGGTAAATACTTGGTTCCAAAGAACAGAGGAAAAATTGCATGAAAACAAAGAAATTAAACCTATAACCTACTATGATCTCTCTATAAAACTGTCAAAACTGAGTTAAAAAAAATTCTCTCTCAAAGTGTAGAAGAGCAAAAAGGCAAGAACTAGCAAAATCAAGTTTTTCTTTACAATATATAGTTTGCTCTAACTAAGAGGCATGCAAAAATGAACTACAACTAACTGCCTCTAAAAATAAGTCCTCCAAAGTGATTCACGAGAAAACTCAAAAATCTCTAAAAATAAGGGCTCAAACTGCCACAAATCGATCCAAATTAGCTTCAATTTGGACCTCTCCATATGCTTGACCAAGAAGTTGACCAAGAACCCTCAAATGCTCCTCAAATCATGCAAAAATCCCCTAGATGGCCTAGTTAACTCAACTCATCAATTTGCATGATTTTGCTTTTGCAAAATTGAATGTGAGTATATAATAAAGTAATTAAAATAATTGCTCTATTATTGGTTACAACTTGTACTACATTTAATTTTACAATTTGTGAAAAATAATAAAGTAATTTGAAGAATATTACTTTACTATTTATTTACATTTTATTTGTTTGTAAAATCATGCATAAAAAGAATAAACTCCTTATCTCTCCTAATTACACATGCCTAATTTGCATGATTTGAGCAAAATTAAGGATTTAGAGGAAAATAAAATCCCCTTATAGCCCCTTGTAAAAAAATATATCCATTTGCATGCCACTATGCCTTAACGGAAAAAAATATACCCTTATCTCTCCAAAAACATCATAAAAATGCATGAAAAAAACTAAGGCATCACATTACAACCCTTATGACTCCAATTTGCATCAAAAGGAAACAAAACTCCAACTCTGCCTTATCTCTCCATTTTACACATGCAAAAAAAAAATCCTCACTGCCATATATATCTACCATGCAAGATAAAACCCTAAGTCTCCTTGTTATTCTGCCATATGCATCATTATGCCAAATATACTTTATCCTCTTCATATCTCCTTCATGCAAAATATATTATCGTTGCCACTTTGTCTGCACCACCTTGTAAACTCAAACTATCTTCATGCATATCTTTGACTTTTACCTTGAATGATGATTTTGCAAGAAATAAAGAATGCAAACTTTGATCATACTCGGTCACTTCATAAAATACTACAAGAGATCCTTTGACCATGCAAGGTATCATGAGGGAATGTGGTGTTCTTCGACTATATTGTAGTCGACCTCAAGGTAATAAGTATTGTTTGATTTTTTCAAAGTATAACACTTACCTTTGACTGTCGACCACCATCAACTTCACACATAATGTAAAATATACCCTCTATGTCGGCCACTCCTTATGATGATTGCTAGGAAATGCACCATTGATGTTTTTAACCCTGATCAACATTTGGATATGGCAATGATTTAAGTTTTTACAAGGTCAAAAATATACAATGAAGAAAAGAACTTTCGACAAAAAGGGTTAGAAACCCTAGTCATTTTGTCATTTCACTTTGTTCATCCTTCCCTGTCGACCACTCTACAACTCTTTGGCATTAGCTAGGGTTTGATATTTCCATGGCTTTTTCTCGGCCTCTGTGTCTAACTCCATGGTTCTTTTCACACTTTCTGAGTATGAGACATGGCAGGAAACGATGCGTATCATATTTTGACTTTTCACTGGTATCTCCTTTCATTTCTTTGACTTCTTATGATAATGGCCGTAGCCATACTTGCACCTTCTCCTTCTGTATCATTTCTTTGACATATTTTTGCTCTCTATGTGTGAAATCTCCTACAAAATGTGAGAAAAATGGTAAAAGAAAAGAAAAACTCTTTCAGGAGACCGCGACCATTACATGCTTTCTTCTCTACATCTTTGAAGGTAACTCTTCTTCCTCTATTGTAGATGTTCACCTATTTTTGTAAATACAAAGAAGTGAGAAGGGTTTTGAACCTTACTCATCTGGGTATTCACTCTTCTCCTTTTGTTATGGCTACGACCATTATCACTCTGTAGCACATTTTCTAATTATCTGACATGAAATTTTGAAGGGCTTCCAGTTTTGTCATGAGGGTTTCTTTAGAAATGCACATAAATGCATTATATGCAGACGGCCATACTGGAAACACATGTTTTTCTCCTTTTTCAACTGCTCTGTAAAAAGATAATGAAGGGTTTCATACCTGCAGCAAGGGTTTTTACTTTAAAATGCATAATACTTGCCATTTTCAGGCACGACCATGATAGAAATGACTGTATCTCCATTTTTTTCTTGTAATATCAAAAGATGTGTTAGGGTTTCATGAAAATTTCATATGGGTATCTCAGAAAATAAAACTCTCTGTCACAGCCATGATACAAAAATAATTTTGTAACCCTCCTTTTACTGTATGCATAAAAATGGAGATAAGGGTTTTGATAGAGGAAGAGGGTTTTCATTTTTATCATCTCGGTATAATTTCTTAAGCACAAATCTTGCTTTTCTGGCTACGGTCATGGTAGAAAAATATACTATGTCTATTTCCCTTTCCTGTATGCACAAAAATGCATTAGGGTTTTATCCCTCTTCAAAAGTTTGCATTCTATATAAAATCTATTATGTCAGGCATGATATTTATCTTTCTTTCTGAGCATCCCTCCTTCATTTCTATGCATGAAATAAGACTTGGTTCAGAAATTTGGAACTAGGATTTTAAATGTTATAACTCAGACATACTCTTTGTCATGGAGATTTGTTCCTCTAGTTCTGTAACCTCTTTGACTGTCTCTGGACCTCCTTGAGTGATATTTAATGTCTTTTTCTGTAGCCCTAAGCAACAATATGCATTCCTTTTCTATAAAGAGATAAATGACAGTTTTGTATACAAGGGATTTTAATTTGGCATTCCATTTTGTATTAGCTGGTTCACTGTCAGGTAATCATCATTATGCTACTCTTTCACATTTATCTTGGCATTTTCATCCTCCTATAGCATGCGTATCATGTCTTTGATCTCTTTCTGTGCTTCATTATGGCATATGCCTATCATAACTATATCAAGTGTATAATGATAAAGGCATAACTTGTATCTCTGTTAACAATATCACTGTAGCATATATATGGCATATATTTGATATTTTACTATTTCACTTCCATCATTCTATCAGTTAACAATTATGAAGTATGAATATGAAATACATGACTGTCACCAGTCAAATGTATTACAATAGTATGTTTTGATTTCTCTTGTGTATCAGATACCTATAGATACACTTACCATTCTGTCAGAGGTAATGATACCTGTACATGTATGAGACTAAAGCATTCAATGTACCTCTGTCAATTATGTCTGTCAAATGCTATTCATGATGAACCTGTATGATCTTGTCCTTTCAGAGGCATGATATTTATCATTTGTTTTAGCTGTATTTGATCTTTATGAACACCTGTTTGTACTTTGAGATGGCTTCTGTAGCTTGTTCCTTCTATCTGATATGCATATGAGACTTGATTGGCATATGTGTCTTTCTGTGCTTGACTATTCTTTCTATACTGTTCTTTTTGTATCTATTGATGGCATAGGACTGTTATGAAAAATCAAATTTCATTAATGATAAAGAAAGTAGAACAGTACCTTGTTTCTTGCATATCATTAAGAATTTGATCGCTGATGAGCTATTGGATATAGCATAACATGTAATGGTATCACTTTGAGCATGTTGGGCTCGACCCTTATGGGAGCCACATTTTCTCCACATGCTTTAAATATCTTCAAATCAGCATCATTACTTTTCCTATACCTGCACAGTGAACAAACAAGTTAGCATAAAAAACATACCTGATGGTATTGATTAATCCTCTTCATGATATTCTGATTTATGGCAGATGTCTGATTTTGATCCTTCATATGAAATGCATGATGTGACAAGCTGATATGTCTGTATGATAAAGCATATGATAACTTTAAACATTCAGAGCTCTAACGGGACTTTCCCCAATTTTTTGCAGGTTCAACTGATGATAGGAGCTTAAGATGAAGACTGAAGATCAACATCAACAAAACAACCTTCTTGCTCAGGCAATGATGGATGTTTACCTTTATCATATGTTCTTTTTATTTCTTTCATCATCAGATGTATAGCTTGCATATGTCTGCATTGCTCAGTTTAGTTACTCCCACGGCTTGTGTGGGACACATTTGAACACTTCTTTTAAACATGATCAGTTAATTTATCTTATGCACTTGATGTATGTATGTTTCCTTTTTAATCAATGCATAGGATAAAGTAACAAATATTGAATTGTATGTTCCAAATATGACATGAAATAACAGTTCCAATTAATATCTATCTTTCTTTCTTTCAAATCAGATCAACTGAATAATCAATCTGTCTTATAACTCCTGAAAGATAACACTATGTTAGATCAACTGTATTTCTTGAATGATTGATACCTTGACAACTTGATTCTCTTGCCATGACGATTCATCAGTCCTTATTGGACTAATGGGTTATCCTGTCAACTGAATTCCATCTCTACTTTGTCAAGACATCAACTGTTCATTGAATGCAATAACTTCAAAGTTTTCTTTTATTTCTTCTGAACAACTTGCACTTTGGTCTAACTAAATTTAGTGTGAACAAAATTTAGTAACAATGACATCTCAAAGTAAGACAGAGAGAGTTAGATTAGGTTTGATCCCTGTCAAATGGATGGAGTTTTAGTTTGAAGGTTTCAAAAATATGTAGCATTGTCAAACCGTAGGGTTTGATATAAACCTTGTTCTTGAAGAAACACTGCAAAGGCAATGTAAGTTAGAAGTTCTAAATGGATAAAGACTAGCTGTACAAAAAGCCTGATGCTAGAGTTAATAGTGAATGATGACATTGTGACCCTAAAACATGATAAGATACCTCTGCAAAAGAAGCCATCCTAAACATGGTGCAATCAAAGGAAAACTATAGACTATGACCCTTCACAGTGGCATTCAGAGGTCTAGGCTCGGAACCAAATGAAGGAGAGGACCTTGAAACAGCAAGGTTACAGAGCCTTTCTTCCCACATTAGCTAAAATACACTTCATCAAGAGGTATGTACAAAGAGCTATAAGAAAGCATATTCTTTAGAGTCTTCATTTGGGATAGAGAGAGAGCAGTGAGGAAGTTCTTCATGGCACATGAAAACCCTAGTAGGGTTTTATCACAAGAAAACAAATTTTTCCATTATTCATAGCAAGGAGTAGATAAAATAGAGGGGTTTTCTTTGTTTTCCTCAAAATAACAATTCACTCATGAGCAAAAGATTTCACCTGTCTTCGAGAAAAGCATAAAAGAACCTTCATAATGCCAAAGTTTTCATCAGAGAAAGCAAGAGAGAAACAACAATACAAAGGAATGATTACATACCAGAGATTGCTATCCAGAGGAGCTTCAAAAGAGCTTCAGGTTTCACTTCATGGCGGCTCTCAGAAACCCCAGCAAGGCAAAAAGTGAAGAGAAAAAATGAGCTCAGGGGTAGGGTTTGAAACCTTTTTTTGACCAAACAAGGATGCCCTAAAAAATTTTGTCAAGCACTGAAGCTCTTAAGTCTTTTTGAGTTTGAGGGAAAAAATCAAACAAAGACTAATACCCCGTGGAGAAGAAAACACTTTCTAGTGTTTAAAGTCAAACAATTATATCAAGGACCCTCACCTTTTAAGGTTTGATGCCAAATAGCCAAAATCATAAGGCATTTTTCCCCTTTTGCATAATCAAAAGACTATTGTAGGTTATTCCATCACTTATTAGGGTAATTATTTACCAAAATTACCTTTAATACTTGATAGATTAATCAATTGTATATTGTAATTATTCTAACACTTAGTAGGGTAATTAATGAACAAAATTACCTCTAATATTTGTTAAAATAAGCTATAATTGCCCCAAATCATGCAAAAGGGGAGAGGAGAAGAAGAGGAATCCAACTAAAGCTATAAACTCATGCAAAGGAGGAGTTTTACTTCTATTTTTGATTTGGAGTCAAACTGGGCTATTTTTGGCAGTTTTTTGGCCAAGCACCATAAGAGGAGTTCTGAGCTAGAATAACTCAGTTTGGAGCAGTTGTGGACCCTTATTTTTAGGCTTTTTCCTCTTGCTCTCCCAATAACTGAGAGCTACTTTTCAACCTACTCGTGCATCATTTGGAGTCGAGTTAGACTGGAGTTGAGTCCCCCTTGGCTTTTGGAGACAAGCTTTTGTATTATAGAGAAAAAGCTTATGTTTTTTTCTCAGTTCTTTCTTTTTTCTCTTGCCTTTGCACATTGCAGAGAAAGATTCAATATTGTAACTCAACAGTTTTTATACAGTAGCAACAGTTTAATTTCAGAAGTTTCATAGTTATTGCAAAGTTTTCCTACTATTTTCAATAAAATTAGGTGTTCTATTTAGATTCAGGTGTCTTGTCTCTTTGAAATGATTTGATAAAGATTTATTGTGTTTTCATATCAAACCCTTTAAGTTTTATGTTTCAGTCTTTGAATGCAAGTACACAAAGTTTAGATTTTACCACATGTTACAGATTGTGTATGTGATTTCATGCCTTTATGTGTTAAGATTGTTCAGTTTGAGTTGTATGAACATATTTATTGAAGAACAGTTGTGAATCTGATTACAAATTAGAATACAAATATTGGTGCATCACCCCCTTAGGATAAGTTTCAGTTTAGTTAATCATTCGTCTATCTCTTTCCCATGAAAATACATCAGATCCAAGGGGCATTTAAAGGGAGTTGACTCTTTCATAGGTTCATTCTCACTATAGACAACCCACAGTCTGAGAATGTTCCCATGTTGCACAGGATTGCCAAGCTTTAAGGCTTAACATTCAGGGCGCAATCCTTCGTGACAACAATAATAATAATAGTTCATATCCTTAGCATCAACCAAGTCTATTTCACACTCACAAACACTAAAATATAATGTCAAATTAAATAACTAGAACAATATTAACTAGGCCTCACATCCTCCCCCGCTAGAAATCAGGGTTCCTCTTGGAAGCTATCAAAAAGATTACAATAGAATAACTCATCGTACTATCAATGCATATCATTAATGAGCTTAAGTAACCTACAATAATTTGTACTCTAGATTCCATCTTTCCCGTGAAAGTATCCTTACTTCTATATATGTTGAATAGAAAGCATTTGATTTCTAATGTATCAAACGATCATGATAAAACTAATAAGTAAAGGGCCCTTGGTCTGCTGGTGAAATTGAAATGTTCTAAATGAGCCCACCATGGATCAAGTCTGCTGAGTGCAAGACCCCCCAACACCATAAGGGATGATGCTAGAATGGACACCCCTCAGCCTAAGGTTTGTACTCCCCCATCTTGTGGATGATCTCATAAAATAGCGTTGCTCCCTCTTAGATAGATTCTATTCTAGATGACAACTTAACAATTCTAAATATATATTGCAAACAATTTTGAGTAAACAAAACCCTAAAACCCTTTTCAAAACATTTATTTCATACCAAGCTATTATTCTCATGAAATAATAACATAATTCATATATTTGCACTTGACCATCCTTTCAATTTTAATTTAAATCTAAATCTATAAGTCGGTATTTCATTATACAAATTGATGACAATAACATGCTAATCATCAATATCGACATAAGTATAGTTACTACTAAAACATATTTCCAATAATGAAGGATTACAATTTCCATTCCAAATTCAAACAAGATAATATAAACTTAGCCCATTGATTGACTTACAAATTACGTAAACAAGATATACTTATAAGCAAAAGCTCGTGA
This sequence comes from Cunninghamia lanceolata, assembly GCA_027924645.1. NCBI lineage: Eukaryota > Viridiplantae > Streptophyta > Pinopsida > Cupressales > Cupressaceae > Cunninghamia > Cunninghamia lanceolata. The sequence continues at coordinate 5,645,030 of BSBN01000400.1, forward strand.
TTCAAACAACTATCAAGAGTGTAAATATCTATAGTAATGAATGAGATCCCGAATAAACCAATATTAGCAAAAGAACTATAATCAAAATAGCTATGATAATCTTAGCTTAACACCCTAGTTTTACAAGCGGAAACAACTTTACCAGATTATAAGTTCTAATCTAATTATACAAATAATTCAATATAGAAAAGAGAATAATCATCGCAATCTCCACATTATACATGTGGCTATAATTCTAATGTGAATAGATCTTGAATATGTGTTAAACATAATCTCTAATATTATAAAGAATGTCTTTCATAACAGATAAGAATAATGAGTATGTTCCTCTCAAGATGATCATCTATACATAAAGCACTTCACTTATATTAAATATGAAATCAATCCTCACTTGTGGAAGTAATAAGTAACTACGCAATTGTAATATAATGCAAAGAACATAAGTTTTAGCATATATCGTCATATGATAATGATAATTTTAAAAGATAGAACATTTTAAATGAAAGAATGTTTAAATGATAGGATGTTTGGAGTGAAAGAATGTTTTTTTGAAAAGACATCCACATATTCTAATACGATAAACAATAGTTTTTAAATGATAGAACATTTCTAACGTTTTAAATGAAATAACATGCTAGAATAAAAAACATTTCAAAAGAAATTTTAAATTCAATAGTTTATCATGATAAGACATATCTACATAAAATGTTAGTAATAAAATGTCAAACTGGAGTGCATTCAAGAAAACTATGTGTTAAATCGATTATTCAACTTATCACAAACCTCCTATTATTGTCAACAAAAGTAATAGTATTAACAACACCAAGATGTTAGTCATATTCTTGAGTGATCTCCCCACTATTCATGTCCCACTACACAATCTTTTTATCACTCATACCTGCAAGAACATTTTTCTTTTCCTCATTTGGATTAAGCTTTACAACACAGGGAATTTTTCCTATGGAGAATGTTGAAATCACCTTCTTGATTTTTGTGTCCCAAACCCTGATGTTCCTATCATACCTGCACTCAAAAACGTCAAACCAACATTGCTAAAGGATATATCTTTGACTGTCTTGGAATATCCCATGTATGTCCTCATGCATTTGTCATTGTTAAAAACATCCCAAATCTTGATCTTGGTGTCCATGCTGGAAGAAAGCAAGAAATTTGCTAGAATTTGTAAAATTTAAAGGACCATCAAATTACATCTCTTGATACGTTTTCTAATATTTTAATCAATTCTCCAATGTCCACACCCAATGACTAACATGAATGAGTCATAACCACATAATTCCATTAAATAAAAAGTAAATGCACTACTTGTTGATGGCAATGTTAGAGATGTTTTAAAATGTATGCAGTCCATATATCAATATTAGATGTTAGATAATGTTTTAAAATTGTATGCAGTCCAGATCTCAATATCAGATGTAATCTGCAACCAAATGTACATCGACAATGAATTGAAGCAATGTTGTTAATTTCACTTGTGTATGACAAAATTCATTCATGTGGGCGAAGAGCATGCTCTTGCCAATTTAGACAGATAGGTACATATCCATGTCCATGGCTATACATCATTGTACATGCATTTGTTTTAAACAAGACTTATTAAAGTTAAATTCTAATTAATTGTTTATTTTAATAGAAATCTTGGTCTAGATAGTTGAGTATGCAATGTGAGTAGGAAATGTAGATAAGGTTCATGTCCTTCATGGTGCAGATGTCAATTCAAGTTGCATGCCAAATGTTTGGTCTTCCATGGATATATCCAGTACCAGGTTGTATAACAATATGCTCAGTAATGTCATAATCAATTATAGCTTCTTGGTGAAATAGAATTCCAATACACTCCCATTATCATGTGGACCAGATATTTTTTTTAGTGGTGAATATCGTAGATCAGCCAAGTCAAAATTGGCGAATAAATCGCATCCAACAGGGTGGTCAAATCGTCTAGATTTTATGTATTATCGGTCAAATCCATATCCATTCACCATCGATTTATTTTATGAGAATCAATGAAGTAAGATTTTCACAATAACAAACTACGCGTTTCAAATGGGCCGACTAATATTTTTGCCTGGAATTTCAGAAGGAAGTACTAAATCACCTATATATTCGCCAATTCTATTAAAACAACATTGTGTATTGGGACACGTTTTGCCAACTCCATTAAATGCTTACTGCACGTGAGGACCCATTTCGCCAATCCCATTACATGGTCACTACGCGTGAGGACCCATTTCGCCAATTAAAATTTACAAGTAGTTGATTATGAGGGGCCATTTTGCCAATTTCCATTACACCTCCGTGCTAATCGTAGGGCCATATTCACCTTGGGAATTACAATGTATGTAGTCCGTCAAGGTTTGATTCATCGACACTTTAAACGTATTCCTTATATAATCACGTGGGATTCGCCAAATCTTTTTAATATACCATATAGAATTCTCACGGAATTCACCAAATATGGATTGATATAAATACAATCGAAACTCTGATTTATTCTTTCACATTTTGTTCAATTCTGAACTTTTGAGCTCTCGATTCGGATTTCGGAAGTTGGAGTTGGCACCTTGAAGTTGATCGTAGGCAAAGTTACAAACCTACAACACAGGCATTCCTGCATTAACGAATAGCAAGTCAGTGAAAACCTAAACTTAAAGGTGAGTAATCATTTCTTCATATTATAAGTGTTTTAAGATTTATTTATCTCTTCCAATCTTGATTCAATCTTAAAGAAGATATTTAGTAGGGAATGGGATCTATATTCTATGAGTATGTCCTTAAACAAGATGACATTTTTTCTAGGTTTTATTTGAAGTGGGAGATCAAGATGTTGAGCTGCAAGTGCGACAAGGGTAAGACTCCTCAGGATGGTGAAGGGACTGGGAGGCCATCAAAACATCGAAAAGGTGGAGTTAGTATGCAGTCTTACTTTGGAACTAGCAATGTTTCTGATCCATCAAGTCAAGATGGAGCTACACCATCAACTCTTGCACCAAATAATAATGAAGAAGCCATTCGCAATACCTCACCACCACCAGAAGGTGGGATTTCCATTGAGTCAAATGAGGATGGCAATACCGCAGAAGATGTTCAAAGGGATACCCTGGTTAGCTAGAATGAGGATGGCAATACCGTAGAAGATGTTCCAAGGGATACCTTGGTTAGCCAGAATGAGGATGGCAATACCGCAGAAGATGTTCCAAGGGATACCCTGGTTAGCCAGAATGAGGATGGCAATACTGTAGAAGATGTTCCAAGGGATACCCTGGTTAGCCAAACTAAGGATGGCAACACCATAGAAGATGTTCCAAGGGATACCTTGGTTAGCCAAAATGAGGATGGCAATACCACAGAAGATGTTCCAAGGGAAACCCTGGTTAGCCAAAATGAGGATGGAAATACCGCAGAAGATGTTCCAAGGGATACACCAGTTAGCCAGATTGAAATAATTGACTTGGATGAAAAAGAAAATGCTGGCACTATAGATGATGTTGGCAAGAAGAAAAGAAAAGGCAAATCAAAAGATTCAAAACTGGGGCATGAGTGGGAAATGTCAAGGAATTTTCAGCTTGATTGGGTGTCAAAGTACCCATTCATTGAACCAGTGGAGAAAGCAAACAAAGATGAACAACCAACAGAATGCAAGTGTGTCATTTGTAGTTGGAAATGTAAAAGAGACAAGAAATTGTAGCTAAAGCTTGACACTATAGAAAAGCATATAGGTAAAGTTGATGAAAAACAAATCATAGACGGAAAGGAAACGTCAATAGTAAGATGGAAATCAAAGGAAGAATGTCTTCATCTGAAGTATGCCGCGGAATATGGTGAGCATAAGAAAAGAATGACGAAGCTTGCTACAAGTGGAGGTACAATCAAGGCTCAATTTGGAAAAGCAATGGAAGGAGCACAACTGGCAAAAACTGTTCATATGAGTGTTGTTTTTCATATTTTGTCTAGAAGGCGTCCTATGATAGACTACCCAGAGTATAGTAATTTATTATCTTTTTTGAGTGTTCCTCACTATCCTAGCACACATTGGTCAATAAACGCTTGATGGGAATGGGCAAACTGTCTCACTGTGGTGGAAAAGCAAGATTTAAAGGAGAATGTAAAAGAGTCAAACTTCATTGCATTATCTTTAGATGAAGTTATTATGGTTGATAATACTTCTAGGATCTATATGCATGTGTATACTATAAAAGAACATGTCCGCCGAGCTCATCTACTCTGTGTTCATAAAATGAAGAACAGTTCAACATCGCAAAATCTATTTGAACTAGTTAAGAAGTCTTTGAATGAAATTGCAGGAATGGATGACTTGACAATTGCCAAAAAGTTGGTGTGTGTAGGAGCTGATGGAGCTGCAGTAATGCAAGGTCAGAGGACTGGTCTTTGCACAAAATTACAAACTAGTTGTGCACCATACATGCTTGCCATTCACTGCATGGACCACAGAATGAATTTAACATTTAAAATTGTAAGCAAGTTTCCTACAGTATCAAAAGTTGAAAATCTAGTCCGCGAGCTCCACGCATACTTTTGCCGAAGTCTCAAATATTTTACAGAATTTCAAAATTTTGCTAAGCGAATAACAACAGGAAACAAGCTTCTTAAGGATGTTGATACCAGATGGATCTCCTTGCATGGACCAACACAACAAGTTCTTTTAGAATATCCATCCTTGATTGGAATAATGTACGAGCATTGCAACACAGTAGACAAAGCTCCTGACCTCTTACATAGGTTAAGCGATATAGAGACACTCTTAACTTTAGCTAGTCTTCTCCCCATGCTAGATGAAATGAATAATCTTGTGAAGAAAGCCCAAGACAGAACTATGTATATCTATGAGTATACCAAACTACGTAGAATGACATGCATGGCCCTCGATAATCTATATCTAGATCTAACTTCTAAAAGCCCAAATTTTTATAGGTGGCAGATAATTACAGATTGGAATCATCCTAAAAATTATTTACAGTTTAATGCAAGCGGGGAGTTATGTGTCTTTGTACGTGGATTTGAGATACCAATGCACCATTGTAAGACAGTCAGGCGCTCTATTAGAGAAGTACACGTTAGAAAGGAAGATTTTGATGGCATTGTTGAATCTGTTAGTAGTAATTTGAAGGAAATTGCAAGCAATCTTTCAACTGAGATTTATAATCGATTCCCTCAAGATGAAATACTTGATGTCATGTCTATTGTTTATCCTCATTTTTGGGTTCAAGGCCACCGAGATAGCCCAAGCTTTTTTCATCAAAAAATAACTACCTTGACCGCATACTTTTTGAAAAGTACAAAATTCAATGGACAGAAAATAGAAGGAATTATAGATGGAAATAAGCTTAAAGGACAATATAGTCAGTTTGAAAGAAGTATGATAAACTAGTTTAATGCCATGGAGAATCCCTTTGAAGCGGAATCAATAACGAAGGCCTGGAAAAACTTAGGTCAGAATGAAATATTGCGTGATTTGATATCAGAATATTTCAAACTTGCTGATTTATGTCAAACAATGATATTGGGTCCGGTGGAAGATGAGAGAGTTTTCAATGCAATGGGGGTTTTGAAATCAAAGATAAGAAAAAAACTAGACAAGAATTTGGAAAATTGCTTGAGAGTGTTAGGAAGTGCATATGATGTCAAACATTTTCCTTATGAAAGGGCACTTACAATCTGGAAGTCCATATGCGAAAGAAGAGGGTTGTGCATCACTTCAAGTTCAAATGCTGGTAATGGTGGGACAAATGACAGTGACATAATGATTGATGAATTTGACTTTGAGACACAGAATCAAGATGAAGAAAATGAAGACAAGACTCAAAATCAAGATGACTCTTTTTCTTTATCTGAATGTTAGTTTGAGGACCCTGACTCAATTTGGGAAATGGAAGTGAATTAGAAGTTTTTGGGTATTTATACTACATTTCATGAATTATATTCCAAAACTGTAATTGATGATATTTTATATTGTATTCCTTGAAATTTTGAATCAAATTGAATACATTAACATATTATTAATTATTTCATATTTTAATTGTCATACTGATAAGTTTTACATGTACTTAGTGATTCATCATTCAACTCAATGCTTAATATTTCCTTGCTAAAGTTGATTTGTGCATAAAACATAAAATTTGCAATAAGGTAGAATTTTGGTTTTTGATTTGATATGTGATTCTGCATCATTTTTCACAGTTTATGAATTATTTTGATCAATGCCTTATTCGTAACTAATTCATCCAAGTTCACACTTAAGCCATCAAACCCGTCAGTATTACCGGCCCCCTTGCCGTGTCTCATCGGTCACTGCTTGGTTGGGAACATTATGCCAGAAAAAAGTTAAGCTCTAAACACTGGTGAAGCCAGAGGGATAGCAGGTGGTCTCAATGGCATGTGAATAAAATATTTGAAATGGTAAATAACATTAGCTTAACATATTAACAATAGTACGATATAGAACAATGAACATCAACAATCATTGAATGTGTATTTAGTAGTTGAAACCAGAGTTTATATTCAATTGATAAAATAAATAATACAGATAATTGAACATCAACACATTACTAAATTTGAATTTTCTATTGATTTTCAAATGAAGGAATACATAGAGGCAATGTAAAATCTTGCTCAAAAACAACTCTGCACAGAGCTGAGTTGGAACTTGGAAACTCATATTATCAATATCAAATCATTCTAACAACTTTTTTAGCAAATTCCACTGTTCAGGTGGTGGAATTGTCATTTCTTCTAGCTGATGTTGTTTGACTTGAATTTTTGTTAACAATGTATGATCGAATTTCAATTTGGATCCTAGGTCTAACTTGAATGTTTCAGCCAAAGATACATTCAAAATTATCAGTTGTTTGATGAAATCCAAAAAGTTCGCCTCATCTGGGTTCTGAGGAAACTGGTCCAAATCAACCTTCCTTGCATCCTCCATCTTCTTTTTCAAATTATCCTTTCCAATGAATCAGTCATTTGTGTCAAAACCCTGTGGCAAACCAGTCTTTGTCAAGTTCCTTACCTTTTCATCTTCCTTTTTAATTTTTGTTGCAGCCTCAATCACAAATTTTGTTGTTTCACGCATTCTTGAACACTTTTGAATGATAGATGTCACCTTCATTAAGGCTTCAATCTGATTAGTAATGCCTTTTGAAATCAATTTATTGTCACTGGCTTTGTAAAGTGTTTGTAGAACTTGATTTGTAGTTTTCTCTTCTACCTACAGTTGCACATTTGTGTTGTCCATTAATTATTTGCTTAACTTATTATGATGTAGTCACATGGCATCAATCAATTGAAAGAATTCACACAAATGATCAATCTTCTACATTATTTCCTCCCAAATCTTTTGTTTCATGTGCCTCATTGTTTGTCTACAAAATTCAGTTAACTTTTCTTGACAAGATTTTATTTCATTTTTTGCTTCCATAAGCTCTACGGCCAATGTTTCATTTTTTTGCCTCTCTTTCTCCAATTTTTGTTCCCACTGTTCATTTGCTTTCCCGATGCTTTGTCTTATTGTTTTTGAAGTGGATTTTTCCTCATCATATTTCTTTTTGATCTCATCTAACCTTTGCTTCAGTCCATTGAATTCCACCTCTGTTTGTTTATCCTCTTTGCTTGTTTGTGTAGAGGCAGATTTTTTAATTCTTTTTTCTAATTCATTGCTCTTGTTATCTGTTGCTTTCCTCTTTGCTTTCTCATTTGCTAAGTCTGCCTGTAATTTTTCTATTTGATTTTGTAACTTTTTTTTCTCTCTATCATGCTTTAACAATGATGTGTACACCAATTCATTGTTCTTCTTTGATATATTAATTTTGTCAGTATTTTTTAATCCAGAAAAAGCAAATTGCAAACTACTCACCTGAAATTCAGATCGATCCATCTAATTTTCTGGTTTATTTTGAACTGTGGGAACAATAATTGTGTACTCCATGATTTCTATATTTGTGTCAAATGTGGGTAATATCATGGTTGTTGCAGGATCTGAAGTTACAGCAGACACACTCTCCATCAGTTGCTTCTTTTCCTTTTTATACAATTCTGATTTCTTTTTAAACTCTTGAATGTAATCAAAACCCGGGGATGCAGGAATAAGGGAATGCTTGAATGGTGAAGGAATAGGGGTACTTGCAATTTCTATTACAGCCACACTAACTGGGGGAGTACCTAGAAATAATTCCTTTGTAGTGGGAACTGGTAGTTGGACTTGGACCTGTCATAATCCTTTGTCTCTTCTGTGTTCCTTGATCACTGAGTGTTTGTGTGTTAGCTTGTATTGGTGTCCTCTTGTGTGTAATTTGTTGTTAGACCTATTGTTGTAGCACATGTTGACTAAGTTCTCCACTAGTGGCACTGCCATTCGTACTAGGCCCTCCACCATGGGCATGTCCAAGTTGTCATTGCATCTGACCATGAGGATTAGGATTTGAAGCTCTAACATAATCGATTCTTTCAGTTCTAATTGTATGACCTTGGTGTATTTTATCAGCTGATTCAGCTCCAAGGCCTCGTTTATCAAATGGTTTTCTGGCAGTGGTGACTACATCTATTGGGGTCCAAATGCCTTGTCCTTGGGACCCCAAACCACCACCTCGATAACCCAACTTTTCATCTATGACTACTACTGAAGTATATGATTTTTTTGTGCTCTAACTTAAACCAGGGTTAAAATTGCTTTGTTCATCCCTATCATCATCAGGTTCATCATCACTATCAGTTTCAGTTTCTTCATCTTCACATTCATTGGGATGCTCTATATTCCACAATTTGCTAAACTTTTCATCTTCATCGATTTCTCCATAGTCTGCATCAGTTCTGGGTTCACCTAGCTTTTTCCTCATAGACAAAAATGTAGTAATTTTTTATCATGACCAATATTTTTTTGTAAAAGACTCATTTAGAGAATCTGGCATTTTTGCTCTAATAGATGATTTATCACTTTTTCTGTAAAAATTGTTGTACCTCCTGATTTCATTCTTTGCTAGTGCTCCTGTAATTTGGACCTGGTGCAATGCCATAATTTCTGCTGACAACTGTTCAAAAGAAATACCTTTCTTGGCAGTAGTTTTCTCCATTGCTATTTTGACCTCATCCCAGGAATCCTTGTTTCTCAATTTTTCAGGCAAGGGTTTACTTTGATGTTGAATTCTACTTGCAGCATTCCTATTGGCCACAATCATTGTTTTAATGGTGTCACATGGATCATACTGCCAGTGACAAACAGCATCAAAATTAAAAAAATTCAAAAGATGTTGTGCCACCTTAAATGTTTTTCTCTCAAATGTGAACCCTCCACATGAAAAAGGTAAAGAAGGAAATAAGGTCTTCTTTTGCTGACCGGCAAAGTGTAGTTCATTAGTACTCTGCATCTGCCTTACATATTCCAATGCAAAAACCCTTTCTGTCACATGTATTAGAAGTTTGTATGGCTCTACTCTTGATCCATAAAATCTTAGCACAGTATATTCTTCCAATAAGTACCAATCAACCAATTGTATTTCCTTTCCTAGTTGAATGAAATCTCTACATGGTATAGGCAATCTAGGAATTGGACTATTTGTAATTGCTTGATGCAATGAAGCCAAAAAGTAGTCTACAAAATGATTGTAGTTCCTTCAAGAATCATGCATCCTTATCTTAGTGGTCCAATCATATACTGAAGCTAATTTATTTTCCTTAGCATTACTATAGGGCTAAATCTGAAGCTTGTTGGTCTGAAACATTCCACTAAATTTGAATAGAAAAAAATAGCACAAGTAGGTTGTGAACCAAAATGTCTTGGTGGAACCTCCTTTAATCATTAAAAATTGTTTATGCATGGATTCTACAATGTGCTCAATAAATTTATATTTGACATGTACACCAATACCATAATGGATATTATATACCATTTCAAGGAGGCTTGCATCCATTTCCCAATTGCTATCCAGTCTGAGGCAAAATGCTAGCATGGAAATAGTATCCTGAGCCCATGATTTAAAGAATTTTCAAAGGATAAGGAGGCTTATGGTTATCTTTCAAGTTGTTTTTTTCTTGAACTATTTTATTTAGGAAAGATTATTTGCCCCTTTCATCCGCTGCTTCATAATCACTAGCAAGCTTTTCTAGGTCAATGTGGACGTCTCCAAATTCTTCGGTTGTAAACCCCAACACTTTTCCAAATTCTTCTGCATTAATGGATAAAATTTCTTCTTTGGTATCCTTATTTACAATTTCTCTTTTGTTACCATCATAATTGTGGGCACAGACCATGATAAATTCTGGGCAAGGGAAAACCTCACCTAACATCATGCACCCTAATCCAGTTACCCACGGTGTATTGATACTATCAAATTTTTTTTTATTTTTCTTGGAAGCGTTATTCTCACATTAAAATCTAAGTTCTGAGGTAAATTTACCAAACATGTTAGGATCATAAATATCATGGTATTCATCAGTCAAACCTGAGGTTTTAAGCAATTCAGAATAATCTATTTTTCTATCCGTACTTGCTCTACCTTTCCCAAAAATTTTGTCTGGTCTGCTATTGGTGGTAGACATGCTTATACAGTGTGAAATTGTGAATTCCCTCTTAATTCCTTAATTTTTTTTAAGTTTCTCAACCCTAAACGCAAAGTTTGACAAAATAAGATTTTAAGAAACAATGAAATGTAGCCTAGGGATTCTATGTTTTGTCTTACCGGCTATGTTGGAAATGGCACTGCAATGAGCAATCTGAAATATCCCTGGTGCACTACAATGAGCAATATGAAATCTCCCCGTGTTCTGACCCTCTCAGATCTCACTTAAAAATAAAATTACTTAGCATTAAAAAGTAGAAACTAGAAAGTTTTTTTTCTATAAAGTGATTTTTTTAGTGAATGAAACGTCAAGTCAACGTGTTGCTTCTGGACTACGCAATTAGTACATGTCTGACAGCTGTCCTGCATTAACAACTCACATCAATTTCTAAACCATTGATCTTTGTAAATCTAATAGTTATAGGGTAATTCTAGAGATTTAAGTTCGCAAGCCTAGTGCTCTGTGCATTTCATTCCGGAATGCAACTACAACCATCCATCAAATTGTTCATCCAAAGGTCCGCGTCAAGTAATTTATGATATAAACAATAAACATAATTTACATCAGCAAAATGGGTATTCACACTTATCATTTAATTATAGTCACACTTATCATTTAATTACATTCTATTTAATATTAATAAAAAAATTATTCACAGTTTTTGATCTCGTGGACATCAATAAAAACTTTCATTCATTCATTCATTGATATTAATTCAAGAAATTGTTATAGTTGGGGGATAGCTACGCCCTTGGCATATCATTATGTTACAAAAAATTCCCATACATATTCTTTCCCACAATAATATAATATATTACATCAATATTACATAGCAAAAATCAAAAGTTCAAAACACTTGGCCACTAGCTAAGGGAAACCATAAAAATCTCCTATTTCCACTAGGTCTGCGAAGTGCAGCACCCATTCCACATTTGGCTCCATGTCGATACCTCGAGAGCAGCTTAAAAATTCAGACCGATGGTGGCCCAGTGACAGTGGCAGGCGAAAGCCCCATTTGTCATGTTGAGTAGAAAGGGAAACCGTTGAATCCCCACACCCATCTCTCCCCCAAATAACACCATTGATAGGTCAGAAGACTGTGGAATCCCCACACCCATCTCTGACCCAACAACCACCTCAAAATCATTACCCAGAAAAACTGCCTTGAAAATATCTCGCAACAGAATGAGAATATCTATCTTCACACCTCCAAGGTCCAACAATGACACCAAGAACAAGAGGCTATGTTAGAATTCACTCTATATCTATTCCTATCTATTAAAAAGTCCCTCCCAAGCACCATTTTAACGGCTTCCAACTCCAAGAAGCGCAAACGGACAATTATGTGAGGGTTTGTTCTAGCTCTAAGCCTCAAGTCTATTCTATAACCCAAGAAATCAATTTGCCTTCGCAGTGCTCTAAGGCAAATTAGCATATCCATTTTCTTTGTTAAGCATAGCTTCAAACTTTGGTATGACTATGAGGCATTTTTGGGCTCCATTAAATAGAGCCAGGCTTCATTAATGGCACTCAGATTCAAAGCTTTGGGATATCTTTCCAAGTGTGCCAATATTTAAGTGATGTGATATATCTTTTCAAGTGAATTTAATCTGCATGCAAATATTTATACTTGATTTGACGTAAGTAATAAGTATATAGATAATACTTAATAGTGTTTCCAAACTATGTTCCACGTAGTCGTACATCGTATGTAATTCATGACACATGTCACCAATTTTGAATTAACAAGAGCACAATATTTGTAAATTGATGTGTAAGATCCAACCAATTTTATATACAATAAATTTTAAACTTTTAATTAATAATAAATACTACAAAAAGAGGGTGTAATTCTTTTTGTTCTAATTTCAACAAAAGTCATCTCAGATCAAATATATTCAATAAATGAATAGTACAATAATCATAAAAACATTATGATCCTTTTTGTACAAAATAACTCTATCTAATTTTGAGGTATGTTGAAATATGGCCAAATGGGTATCCTAAACATGTTTCCTTTCCTAGAGATCAGGGCTGCATCAGGAGTTATGCCAATTTTGCCTTTTTGAAAGGCTACAAGGAAGACCAAGGGTTTGTGAAGGAAAACCCACATTTTGATGACCAAAGGCATTTGTTTAAGGTTGTTTTGAGTTTGATTACCCCTACTCTACATCAAATTGGTTCTAAAACTACTCCTAAATCCTAAAAGTTTATGAATAAGATTTTGATTTTTATTTTGTATTTGGATGCAAGACTAGGATCTTGGGTCATAACCTCAATACCATAATAGACCAGTGCCTATCTCAGGGTTTGGAGTCAACAGACATACATATGTGAATGCATAATCTACTGTGACACAGTGCATATCTAGCATACATGTCCATACTTGCACTGGCAACTTGTTCCCTTGTGCATCTGAAACCTTGACATGCAGATTCTGGTGCCACATCCTTGATAAAGAAAAGAAGTACATATGGCACAATAAGGAGTACCATGTGAATTCAACATGGACATCCAGTTTAGACAAATTATTTTTGATCTTTGTCATCTGATCATTCATATGGTTAGCTATGAAAGTGGCATAATCATATGGTTCCTTAGCATCTGGGTTCTGAATATCAACATCCATCATCATCAAAGAAACAAACATTCTATCTGAAGCATCTCTACCTAATACTTGACATAGATTGTGATAGGTTCTGACAAAATATTCATTAAACATACTGCAATGAAAAGGCTCCTTCTCATCATCTGAAATCTTTACCAATTTCCCACCAACACCCCTTGGCCTGTGCTTTGGTAAGTTATATTCCCTGTAAGGTCGTTTCATAGTCTGGTATTTTTTCTTGAAAGCCATGAGGTCAATTTGTTTGCTGGTTGCAGGGTCCAAGTTGAATACAGTGGCAATGTATTATTTGGTAAGCTCGATAAATTTTATACCATTTCCAGCTTTTACTATCTTAGTGGTTGGATCATACCTTAATGTTGTTGACCTAATTAAGTCAAGGTTGGGGAAAACATTGGAAAAAATGAGCTTGGCTAAATCATATCTCTAGGCATGACAAATAGGGGGCTTTATAGTTCATCCTCTTATGCCAATGCTCAAAGAGGATCCAACCTGGGATAGGTAATTTGTCATCCCAGCAATTATAGCAGTAGTCAAGAAATTTATCCTCAGGTTTGCCTAGGCCATGGAATTTCAAAGGTGTTCTAGCGGAACTAGGGAGTTGGATCATAAGATCCTCATCTAAGCTTCATTTTGAAGTGGAAGGTTGGCTTGACTGACTCATTTTGCTTTTATGAAGGTAGATTAGGGTTTTTATGGTTGACAACAGCCCTAAAAGTTTCAGAATTAACCTACAGTTGGAAAAACTAGGCACAGAGGACGAACAATTACTTACTAGTTTTCAGTGCTTGCAGAAGCTTGAGATCACTTTTTCCTACTCGTTATAATGATTTCTTCGCTCTGACTGTAGTCACACTCTTAAGAATACCTTAATTCTTGAGTTCCTGCACAATTCTCTATATTAATGAAGGTCAAGGCAGTCATTACTCAGTTCCAGCTTCGTGCTGCAAGCACTTGGAAATCTTTCTCTTTTGAAGGTTTGAATCTGGGCCATTGATCTTTTCCTTACATTCTGAAATCCATGGTCCTGATTGGCTGACTAGATTTGACAATCTTCGTCACCAATCAAAACATGTCACCTTTTGTACGGGTTAGATACGTGGCAACACCTCATAGCGTAACAGCCTATGATGGCCCACCTCTTACCTACCCCATGCCGACGTGCCTTAGTCTCCACGTGTCCACATTTCACTTCTCAAATAAGAGAATGCCACGTGTCGCCTTGTCGCGACCGCGCAGTGCAGATTCCATCCTGTGAGATTCTCCTTGTGACGATACACAACCGTTGGATCAAGTCTTTAGTTGATGCAGGGTCTTTAGTGGGATAGGATGCCAACTTAGATTCTTTGACATGTGTTGTTCTGTCGTAGCCGCGTAGCAAATATTTTCTCCTGACATATTCCTCATGCGCCCTTGCGCGACCATTAGATTTCTCCCTTCTTGCAACTGATGACAGTGGGTAAGCTCTAGAATCCTAGATTAAGGGGTCGGTCAACTTACGAATATTAGGAGATGAAGTCATGACTTAACTGGCCGACAACCTGCTCACATATTAACTTCTCAAGCCATCCGTTGTCTGCTTAAATTCTTCAACATTGGATGGCTAAGATTAAAACATCTTGCCGAGGAATTTCCCATGTGTTTGAATTAAATCTATAATAGCTCACCCTTTAAGTCTCTTAGGGCTACTTCAAAATATTTGCTAAAGCATTTAAAAAGTGGACCCTGCTAGGTTGCTAGGTTAACCCGTTCCCCACCAAGCGGTGACCGACAAGATTAGGTATAAGGGGCCGGTAAACAACACGGTTTTGATGGCTCAGGTTTCAACTTAGACAACCAGCAACCGAAGGTAGCAAGTCAACATAAGATTACACAAAGGGTTTCTCGTATGAAATGTCAACCATTGATATTTGGAAATCTAACAGTTCAAGTGTTATTTCGGAGGCTTGAAGTCGCTGGTCTAGTGTTTCAGACATTTTCTTCCAGAATGCAACTACAGTCGTCCATCAAAAATTCATCGAACGGTCATCTATTATATTATTTTGCGCTGACATCTTGCTTCAGACATAATAAATATGTTGACACTTGTCCCCATTCTGGACACTTTATAAAGGAATTTTGATGTGTGTAAAATTAGTCCTAGAATAGAACAAATGATATTTTCACCACACTGTTTTTTATTGGTTTGAAACTATATTTAAATTCGCCAATGATTTTTTTTATTGCTTTGAAAATTGGTTTAATTCGCCAATGAAAATATATTTTTTGGTTTGAAATTAGATTTCAATCGCCAGCAAAAATATTGTCTTATTTAGAAAATAGGTTTAATTCGCCCACAGAAATATTTTACTGGTTTGAAAATAGGTTCTAATTCGCCAATGAAAATATTTAATTGGTTTGAAAATAGGTTTTAATCACCAATGAAAATATTTTATTGGTTTTAAAAAAATTACAATTCGCCAGGATTTTCCATAGACCTCTAGCGATTACAAAAGATTCGCCAAACAAGATTATTTTTTTCCCAGAAAAACAAAAAAAATTGCCAATAGAATTAATATTTTTCTCGGGAAGTATACACGATTCGCCAAGTTTATACACCTTCTCCAAGGGGGGTGGGTTCTTAAAGTTATCCCTGATGTGGACAAGGGTAATGGTATACAAATGCATGCAAACTATACAACTGTAAATCACTCAATCCTCAAAGACCAAAAGAATCTTGTCTAAGCTAAACACTTCCCCTTCCTCTTTTATCAATATTCAAATATTCAGCAAATGAAATCCTAGCGACAACCTAGTCTACAGTAGTTCAAAATTGCAGATTCATGTGGACATTGTTAACTATCATACAGTTGGCCACCTAGATAAAGAGATCTTCGCTCTCTCTAAAATGCATACCAATATCTCCTTTTTATAAGAATTAGAAGTAAAAATGTTTATAAATCAAAATCTCTTAAAATAGCTTCTAGAGAGAAACAAAAAAATATTTATTATTTCCTTTTATGAGATTTTCCTAAAATACCTCCATGAAGCGTTTTCTTGTCATAATGCACATGTATAGTTGTCATATAAAGCAAATAAGCATTAATGAGATTCTTTACTAAAATTAGCTCCACTGATCCCTTATTTGTTTTATAAAAGAAAATTGTCATAAATTCTATTAATTTCTTATAACTCTTCATAAATAATTGTCAAAATTAATATTCCAAATGTCAATACCTCACTAAACATGCATAAATAACTCTCTTTTTTTTTAATAAATACTTTTTAAATAGACTATCAAATGAGGAGGACTACCCAATGTCTATAAATTTGCTCAACGCTACTGCTCAATAGACCATCAGCGGCATTCGCTCTTCTGTGACTGAACACAAAGAGAGAGGAGCCAAGCTTCAATACCAAAAGCAGCTTCTAATCTGTAAGGTACAAAACAAAACTACTCAGTCTCTTTATTTCATTTAATGGATTTTTTTTTTTTGGTTTGACTGCTTAAAAGGATTCTTTCCATATGTTGAAGTTGTATATGGCACTATAGACAGCATCAGATTTGGGCTTTCCCGAAGCATTGAACTATCATTTGCAGTTAATCTTGGAAATTTTCATTGTCCTTTTAGTCTCCTCCAATTCTCTCCTGAATATTAGACTTACTGTTTCACAGTTGATATCTTTTCATATCCCCGTTAATTATTTTGCAGAGTTGGGTTATGCTTGTTCAAACCCTTTTTTTATTTCTAGCATAGTTATCTTGTCATAGGGTACTGAGTTTAAGTTAGCTCTTTTAGATCTTCGCCAAAACTTCAATTTGCTGGAAGACTTCAATTTCTTTTAGCCATTTTCCTGAGCACTCTCACCACAGCAACAAAACCCCCATTTATACATATATTTCAAAAGCAACCCCCTGAATCAAAAATAAAAATTAAAAAAAAAATCAAATTTAAGCATGGCGAGCTCCATGGGAGCACCCAGATGCCATGCAGCCCCATTAAGTTCTTACGATGTCCATAATTTGTGTTCCTCGTACAAAACTCTCTTCACCATGGTCCAGTTTCAGGGCACTAGAAAATAAAGACAGTTATTACAGCGGCTTTAAAATCTGTAAATGGAGAAATTATTTTGCGCAATGGCGCTGTCTGAGCATCAGAGCGGAATATGATTTTGATTTGTATAGAATCGGGGCGGGTAGTGGCGGTGTTAGGGCCTACAGATTTGCCTCTAATTTTGGCGCTAGGGTTGCAATTTGCGACATGCCATTTTCCACAGATAATTTTGCCGGTGTTGGTGCCACGTAAGTGATTTTTAGATTTTAGATCAATGCACAATGTCAATATAGATTTATCCCTGGTAGTTAGAACTAAATCTACACCAACTAAATCTTTGCTTGTGTGCCAACATCCATGTGCATGTTGAAATATAAGGGTTTATACATAGCAGAAAACATCATTACAATCAAGGCAAGACTACTGGACTTTTATTATCCCTTGTATTGAGGTGTTTTCTTTTGCAAATAGGTACAATTACATTATGATACTCTACCCATTATGTGTTGTATATGTGTTAATATTAAAGAGCCCCACAAGTATAACAATGGTGAGGAAGAGATTGTTAACGATGCATTAACCATATCCAAAGCTTTGCCAATTCAGAAACATGCTCTGAGGTGAAAGTGCTCTTGTTGAAACCTTGTAAACCTTCTCTAGCTTACAATTGTTATCACATAATGTGATTTACATGCCAAGAGTCATATAATAATTAATAGCTTCAACGGGTAACCAATTGCTAGCATTTCAAAACTATTGGTAAATGTTGAAGATGCATTTCACTCTTAATTTTCCTGTAATTGAATACAGATTTTGATTAAATAAAAACAAATGGTGGAAACTCATTTTAATAAACTATTCTAGCTAATTTTGAAAGTTAAAAACACTTGTAATAAGCTTGCAAAGTGAAGCATGATTCATCAATGCTTCATCATAATGTGCCTATTGCTGAAATATACACTTCAAATTGATGCCTCACTAACTGCACATATAATGGTAAATTCATTTTAGGTTGAAGCAGCAGAAAGGGATGAAACCTTGATCTCTGGCAGGAAGGTGATGACACATTTAAAGAAAATAGAGCAAATGAGGGCCCTAGGCAATAGCAGTTCAACTGTTAGAACAGGATGTTGTTGGCGTCCTCAATCAGTTGTAAATCCCAAATCCCTACTTTACTGGTAGCTTCATAATACATTTGCCTGCAAAGAAACCAATAATAAAAGCCCAAAATCCAGTCCCAGCATACAGATTGACAATTCTAATGTAAGACTTTTTTGGTAACTCGAACCTTCCCCAAAGCAAGCAAGATGATGGAAAGCAAAGGTACTAAACTTGCTACAAGGAATTTGTACACCGTCATCACTCTTTTGGAAACAGAAGCCATAGGTAATTGGTGTGAGTAATCCAAAAATAAGGTAACAAAGTATTGCTATAAATCCATTGAACCAAAATCTTTGTCTGACTGTTTCTATGAACTCATCTTGGTGAAAGTGACCAAGATACAAAATCTGCAAATGATAAAACGGAATAAACATCAGCTCAATATCCCATGAACTTCAACTCCTAATTCAGCGATCTAGTTCAGAGATTGATTAATACAAATGAACTACTTTAGTATATGTGGAATCTTGTTCTATTCATGATTGTTCTCTAAGGAAGCGGTCCCATGGGAGGAGGCTTTCTAAATTATCTGCTGCTGAGACTTTTTAGGAGCATTTTACAGTATGAATTTTGTAGTTGTCTGTATTTATGGAAGCTGGTGGTCTCATGAAATTTTTTTAACAATAGTTTATGCTAAATAATTTAGCAGAGATTTTTTAGGAAATAAAAACATAAATTGGAAAAATGCCCTCCAAATTTTCTCCTAAATTAAGTGGCCGGAATAAATAAACTGGTAACTTTAACTCCCTAAGCTGGTGGGGGAAAGTTTTAGCCCCACCCCATCTGCTCCTACTAAAAAATAACCTCCTAAACATTAGCTGCTCCTATTTTGGAGGAAAAGATTCTGATTTAAGCATTAGCAAACTTTTTTGAGTTCTATGGGACTCTTTGCTCGACAAAATTCTAATATAAGGTCTAATGTGTAATCCAAATGTGTTCTTCGTTATCAAAGTTTTTCTTTTTGTTCTAATACAAGGTTTAATGTGCAATGCAAATTTGTTATTCATTCTCAAAGTTTTTTTTATTGTTATTTTTAAAAATTAATCTTATAACATAAGATTTAATGTGCAATAAAAGACAAACTATCAAATTTCTTTGCAACCATTTTTTAATTATAAATTCTTTCAATTTTATTCACTATTATTTTGGTTAGGTTTCTATTTAAATATGTTTTTTACTATATTATTATTTAACTCTAATTCTTGCAGTGCTTATTGATGGCACCCAAGACAGAGAAGAAGCCCATCATAGAGAAAGAGTCCATGGTTGAGAAATCTCTTGCTGCAGAAAAGAAGGCAGCTGTTGAGGTTGAAAATAAGGTCACCAAAAAAGTTGGAGATAAGAAAGGCAACAAGAAGTGTTATAGTAGCAATCGATGCTTTAAGATCTACTTGTATAAAGTTCTGAAGGAGGTGCACCCTGATATTGGTATTTCCAGCAAGGCCTCGAGTGTTATGGATGAATTTATCAATGACATCTTTGAGAAAATTGCTAGTGAGGCGGCCAACTTTGCTCGCCACAACGGGAAACACACCATCGATATGCAAGAGATTCAAACAGCTGTGACTCTCGCTCTTCCTCCAGAGCTTGCAAAGCGGGCAGACTCTGAAGCTACAAAATTCTTCCAAGCTTGATCTTCTTCTCTTTATTTTGAATTAGGCTTTATGAAATGCTTTAGTGTTAGGGTTTTTAGTTTGTTTAGAGTGTCATAATCCTTCAGTTTTGTATGACGAAAGCTTTTAGCAATTTTGTTTTTGACGGTCTAAAGCAGCAAGTAAGAGGATAAAAAATTGTACTCGAAAAACAAGATTCATGGTGTTTATTGGTACATTTATGTAACCTCAAATCATAAGTACAATTTATGAAGGAATTTTTGCTTTTGGATTATTAAATTTTGATGTTAAAATGTTGTATTGGAATCCAAAGTATTCGAATATTGTGTAATATATATTATCCTTTGGGTTGATTTTTTGTGAGAGCCTTTGAATTGTTGCATGGATTAATATCTTAATTCTCAACCAAGAGGAAGAGATTGTGAGACTACATAAAAGAATAAGTAGAAAATTATTTTCTTGACGAGTTTGAATCACACTACCAATTTGAAGAATAATGTTAGATTAAAGTTTTTGAATGAACATTTTAATGCTTTCGCTTTTCAAAACAATGAAAACAAGATTTATTTGTAAGAAGTATGAAATTGAATAGAAAAGAGCAATCATAGGGGTTTTTTTAGTAATGTTCTTATAGTTTACTAATAATAAGGAGGTACAAAGTGAGTCACCATAATGGAAGGGGGAATTTTGTCCAACATAGTAGTTGCAAATACTCTAGTACATATGTATGAAAAATGTGGAAGCACACACAAGGCATTTCAATCGTTTGACAAAATACTTAAAAAGAACATGGTTTCATGGACTACATGATAATGGGATATACACAAAATCAGTTTGTGCAAAAAAACATATATAAATGAGAGTGCTTGAATCTACTTCCACAATTAGATTATGACTTAAACTTGAAGTCCTAGCTTAAACCAAACACTTCCATAAACTTGAACTCCTTTAGCTTCCATAATATTATTGATTTTCATTCCAGTGAGGCGAATACCAAGGAAAAACACTTCTCTGTGATTTTTGAGGAGAGCTCCACCACCTAAAAGACTTGGATTATTCTTGATGACTCCATAAAATCTAATTAATTCATACGCATAGATTACAAACACTAATGCTTGTGTTGTGGCTTGATTAGGGTTTCAGTGGGTCAGTGCTTCTGAATTCCGCAGCAACATCGCAGAGAAAGCCGCCATTCCAAACCTTAGCCTGCGGGGATTTGAAGTAATTGACGCTGCGAAAGCAAAAATAGAGAAGATATGTCCAGGCGTCGTTTCCTATGCTGACATTCTCGCCCTGGTTGCCCGAGATGCTGTCGTTGCTGGGGTAATTACATCACACCAGAATAGCATATATTCTAATAACATAAACTCATAAGGATGATAATTTTCAATGTCCATTTTGCCCCTACAGTCAATGCTTACCCGATTCTTTCTCTAGCTCTAGCTATGTTCATCACTGTTCCATGGCGATTTTGTTCTTTTCTTATTTCCTCCATGATGACCAACCTAAGTTCTTTGTTTAACATTTTTCTTTTCCCATTTTCTTATAAGTTATGGCACCCCTCTTCCCCCATTAATAGTGGAAGTAAAATAGCAAACAACTGGGTTCCCTATCTTCCTTTTGTGTCTATAAAAAATAATAGAATTTTCCAAAATCTCAAATTTGAACAAGTACTCACATAAATAAAAAAATTCAAACATGTCAAATATGTTCATTATGCATCTATTTTGAGAATCGTGTTGTCTATATCTATTTTTATTAGCCTCATATTATAATATCATATTATGAATCTATTGTGGAATATGAGTTGATTTTCTAAAAGTAACTTGTAATTCATAAACAAAGGCAATTTCATGTTTTTTTTCTTTTATTACATTCAATATTTAGCCGATAGGCTTATATGTGGGACATTTTTGTCCCGTAAAATTGTCTCACTCTAGAAAGTTGTCAGACGCCAGTCCGGATTTCCTCTTTCCAATGCCGATCATTCTTTTTTCCATTAGTTTTATTTTTTGTCATTTTTTGATATTTTATAGCAATGTACACCCGATCAATTCACATTTGCCAGCGTACAAACAACCTGTGCTAAAATGGGAGTTTTGGAAGGTGGTTTGGACATCTATCAAAGCATAAAAGAGGAATTTTGACAGATTTTGTAGATGCAACAACCCTAGTAGACATGCATGCAAAATGTGGAAGCATAGAGAAGACCTGTGAATTGTTTGACAAAATGCCTCAAAGAACTATGGTTTCATGGAATGCAATGGCTGCAAGATATGCACAAAATGGATTTGTTGAAAAGGCTTTAGAAATTTTCAAGCAAATGCAAATGGCAGGTGTAAAGCCAGACTCCACAAACCTTTGCCAACATCCTCCATCCCTGTGCCAAGATGGGAACATTGGAACATGGTATGTGTTGGCAAGAGACACTGCTCCGGTATAGACTTGTATGTTGTCATTGATGGCAACAAGGCTCAAAGATCCCTTCAATATGATGAGAAGACACTACTCCGGAAAGTCATATTGGAATATAGGTCCGGTTGGCAAAAATGGTTAAGTATGGAAATTGTTCAGGAATGAGATAGAAAAAAGATCAGTACTCCTCCGCAAGATAAGATGTGAAGTTACAGTTCAGGTATGATATTCATAGATACTTATTGCTCTTATATTCCAATAATTAAGTCATGACTTTCTCTGGAAGTCATCTGATGAAAAGGCAAAGTCCGGGACAACAGAAGTAAGACACAAACAGTGAACAGTGCAAAATGAAGTGGTCCCCATTCCCCTGCATCAGCATGTTTTGTTATGTGGAATTGAAGACATGTCAAGAGATCAATAATGTTTGTTGATTATGATTCATGAAGTCCCATTTGGTCCGTAGCATGAGTTATGATGTGACAGAGGAACCTATCATATATGGTATTAAGAAACAAGCTGACAAGCTGGTTGAATCCTTATGCGGAGAAGAAATATGAGTTGGATGATAAAGGTAAGTGGTTGTATGATTAGAGCCGACACATATGAAGACATGTGCATGATGGTTTGGATCCGCATTGATAATTTAACACAAGAACAAGCTGATAGGATATAACACTTGGTATACACGTTTCACAGTTTGCTTGCTGACCTAATCATGAGAAAGATTTAGTTGCGGATATAAATAGAGGATGGATTTCGGTGTTTGATATAGTGTGGTATGCGATGTGATGTATATGAATGCGAAATATGTGAAGATAGAATAGCCGCAACAAATAAAGAGAGATCTTAAGCATATGTAAGAGCAGAGCAGAGAAACAGGGGCAAACTAAAATGAAGAGTTTTGAGTCAGTATTTATAAGCTTAATTGGAATTGTAATCGTGCGTAAGTAGATGCAATCACAACAGTTCATCTTTGGCAGTGAGCCACCCTTTTTCTTCTTCTTTGACTTTCTTCAGGTAGTGAGCCTCTTTTGAGCAATGAGCCCTAAGGCAATGCGCCTCTTATAATTCAGTATTGGTATAATAAAAGTATTTCCTAAGAGCTAACACTCTCCGTGGTTTTTCCCCACCTTGGGGTTTTCCACGTAAAAATCCTGGTGTCCATGTATTATGTTTTTATGGTTGCTATTCATTTGTATATTATGCTATTGTTTAATTAAATTTGGAAAATGGTTAAAAGTGAAAGTGCATAAATGGTTTTATGGAACACTGATTCAACCCCCCTCTCAGTGTTCTTGACATTCAACAATTGGTATCAGAGCAAGGTTCCTTGGAAGAAGCCTAACAGCTTGAGGAAGATCTGAGAAGGTTCAATCATGGTAGCACAAAGGTATCTCGCTTATCCTAAAGCAAATCCTCCTGGCAGCATTATAATTAGCAATCAAGTATATGTTAATAATAAACAATTTGAAGCAGCTCTAGAAGATCTTGACAACTCCAAGGCTGATATGAAGGGTTTAGAGGAGAGTATCAAAGAAGCTGATGATTGCATTCTGAAATTAAAAGAGCATATCAGTAAATCTCGGGAAAGAAGGAAAGAATTATATGAGCAACTAAAACAAACAAATGAATCCACAGAGAGTCTTCTCAGGGTGATTGAAGAAAAGACTCTGAGTGAGGAATGTCTGAATCAAATTGTCAAGGACAAGTCAGAAGAATGTGAAAAATTGGAGAAAGAAGTTCTGCTCTTAAAGTTTGATCTAGAAGTAGCCAACAGTTACAAAGAAAAATTCAAAATAAGCTCTGCTAAACTTGATGAGTTACTAGCCAGTCAAAAGTATCCAGATGATAAACAAGGTTTGGGATTTAAAAAGGGAGAAAGTTCAAATTCAGGGAAAGACAGATCTAAAGAAGGAAGAGGAAGAAATCATTCAGTAAAGAATCAAAGAAGAAGACCTAAAGGACCTTCGGTCAGGCAACCAAATGCACAAAGGTACCCATCTTTCAATGGTTATTGTTTCAAATCCAATAAGTATGATCATAGGGCTACTCAGTGTAGAAGTAGAATAAATCAAAATGCTCCATTTTTTTCTGGTCAATGTTTCAATTGCAAGAAGATTGGTCATAAAGCAAATGAATGCATAAGTGTGTTAAGAAATGTGCCAAACTATTCAAGAAATGGTCAATCTTTCAATGGCAAATGTTTTGCAAGCAATAGATTTGGGCATATGGCTAACCAATGCAGATCAAGGCCAAATTCAAATATCAGAAGAAATCAAGGTTAGAGAAATGTTGTTTGTTATTATTGCAACAAGTTCGGACACCTTGCAAGATTCTGCAGAAGCAAAAATGTGGAAAGAGATTATCCTACACAATAGAGGAAAACAGAGCAGAAAGATATTAAAGGCAAGAATAAAGTTGATCCTGTGGAAACCAAGAAGGAGATGAGTATGATCTAGATCAAAAGGGGTGTGAATGAGGTTAAGGATGGATCTGCACCAGCATCTGGTGCAGATACTTCCTCTGGGAAGTAAATTGAAAGCTCTGGCTCAGGGGGGAGCAGTGTCAAAAATCTAAATCCCCCAGCCAGACAATTGGTGCTAGAATCCAGCACGGAGATCTATGGTGGAATACAATAAGAAAAATCCTTTGGAAGAAAATCTGGAAGAAAGTGAGTAAGTGCGGTACACTGTAGAGCAATTTTGATTGACTGTGTCTATCAAAGAAAAGTCAGACAACTTTTTGGAACAAGCATTAATGACGATTAGGTTAAGTCATGCGGAGGATAAAAGGGAACCTGTTTAGTCTTAAATCACTTTACACTCAAAGCTATCAGGTATTCAGAGAGATTGAAGCAGAATTTAAGCAATAACAACCAAGATTTGAAGCATTCGAAGTAATTTAGAAAAAGGGAACCCTAATTCGATGAAACAAGGTATTTCCATTCAAACCCTATTTGTGAGTCTGTTAAAATCATGAGATGATGACGCCGCAAGTTGTTGATATTACTGAGCGACCTTGACCTAAATTCAAGAAACTGATGGTGACTAATTGTCATTGATGTCAAAAAGGTGTTAAATTGATGATGATGCAGATATGGCAGGATATCTCATTTGATTAGGATATGTTTGATCAGGAGTTAATTCTGTCACATGTTTAGACATGATGCTCTATGTTATGACGATGCAAGATTGTTTTAACAAAGTGTTGTTTACAGGTTGTCCACATGGGTCCAATGTACAGATTATTTTGGGGCCATAAGGACATTAAAAGTGTGGTTGATCATGGAGTTGTTCTTATGCAAAGGGTTCATATAAGAAGGTTTGGTGTTCATACTTCATGCCTTAAGTTGGCCTTGACAAGACATGCAGAGCTTTGATCTTCATAGTTGGTGTGTGTTCTTGTTTTAATGTCTTGTTACATATTTGAGTTTGGACTTGTTGCTTCATGATAAGGGTTCGCAAGTTAATCATTCAGAAGTGTTTACATGGTAACGTATGCAAAGGGTTCATGCTTCAATAGGAGGCTTCACATGAACAAGATGGTTTGATCTTCAAGACAGATGTTTCATGTCATATTTTATATCCTTCATGTCTCAGGATGCTTGGAAGGTTGTTTCATAGTCACCTATGGAGATGATTTCTTGATAGGTTAACATGTGGGTGTTGGCATTGGTATAGATGTTCTTGATGTTCATGCTCATAATGTATACACTACATTGATTTCATTGATTACTCTTAGTTGCACTATCTTAGTTGATATGATGACTTACTTGGCACAAGGTTGGTTGGTGTCACATTTGACACAGTCACAATTGTTTATACACAGTTGATTGCTCAGTGGTTTCACTTACTCTTCACAGTTTATATGTTCAGTGGCAGAGATTAAGATATTCTTGGCAGATGGTAGTATAGTATTAAAGTGTTGGCAGATGACAGAGATCTAAGCTCTGTAATGAAGTGTTTTGAAGTTCTTAAATTCTAATATTATATTTTAAATGTTCTA
The DNA here is from genome assembly GCA_027924645.1 of Cunninghamia lanceolata. Lineage (NCBI taxonomy): Eukaryota > Viridiplantae > Streptophyta > Pinopsida > Cupressales > Cupressaceae > Cunninghamia > Cunninghamia lanceolata. The sequence continues at coordinate 5,671,474 of BSBN01000400.1, forward strand.
ATTCTCTTTTATCTGCTTGTCATATAAAAAGTTGTCTTTTTATTATATTTAGCAAGTGACTTGCTATCTCAGATTATCTTCACTTAAGGTAACATGCTGGAGTACTAAGGGGTCGTGGGCAACTAGCCCTTTTCACCTTGTGTACCATTTACACCAGTTACTTCATAAGGAGTTTGAGCGGTAAATTATAATCAATGGTCAAGGGCATCGAATTGTCATATTCGAAGGGGAGCATCATTCAAAGTTTTTTAAAGTTGAGACCATGACTTTAGTCATGAAAAAGAGCATCGAATAATTAAAGGGAGCTCAATTTATTAGAAGTGAGAGCCATCAATTTCTAGAAGCTTAAGAGCATGAAAAGCATTCAATTTTTTTTAAGTGGGAGCCATCGAATGATTTAGAGAATTTGATGCATATGATATGGAGCCCGATCAATTAGATTTTTTAAATGATTTTTGTTTTATTTGAAGGGTTATCTTTTTAAAAGGAAGCCCGATTCAAACGTGAGCTCATGTGCATCAAATATTTTTACATGAGGAGTCATCAAATATGTGGGAAATTTATATTATTTTTTTAAAAATCCTTATGACTTTGGGAGCCTGAATACGATTTCCTATCTTGTCGTGAGATCGAATAAGATTTGTGAAGCTATTTTTAGATAGCTATTAAAATCATATAGTTAATGCTTTTCAAAGCATTTTTTTTAAACAAAAAAAACCTTTCTATTTTTGTTACTCCCGTGACATTGAAGATGTAAATGAAAGGTTCTAAGAAAGAAAAGTTTCTTTCTTGAGTTTTTATTTAGAATGTTTTTTTGTCTTCTTGAAGAAGATTTTTTTGAAAAGGGGATTTTGAAAAAAAAAATGAGTTGGAGGAGATTTTTTTGATTGTTTTATTCTTTGAAGATTAACAAATTTGGTGAAGAGTGTTTTTGCAGATTGAAGTTGAAAAAGGTTTTTGGAGTACACAGAATATGAAGAGTTTTTGTTTGCAGGGGAGTTGAAGATATTTTTATAGGTTCTTCATGAAAAAGAAATTGAAATGTCTCAAATATGAAAGATATTCTTTTATCTCTAAGAGGGAATATGAATGGGGTTTTGGTTTTGAAGATTGAAGATGTCAGATTAAAAAATGCAAAAATATCAAGGATATGAAAGGCTTCATGAAGACAATTTTTTTTTTGGGAAGAAGAAATTTTGCAGGACAGAGAAATTGAAGAGACCATTTTTGCAAATACCGAGAGTGGTGATTTATGTTTGTATGAGAGTTTGTGTAAGGATAAAAAATGTTGTGATGAAGATCTCCTTGTGCAACAAACTTTTAGATTGAATCACAAAGACAATATGCAATTGATTGCATCAGGTGAATTGTTATGCAGAGATAATCAGGTGAATGAACTGTGAATTGATTGAACAGAGATAATGAGACTAGTATGCAAATTGGTTTAAGTGTGCTCAAAGATGATAGGTCATGAATGGTGCAAATCAGGTTGAGAAGCAATCATGTCTTGCACATTATTTTGATGAGGACAATTGAATTGGTCAGTGAGACCTTCCTATGCCAGTGAGGCTTGTGGTCAGTGGGACCTTCTTATGTCAATGAGGCTTGTAGGTCAGTGAGACCTTACATTTGTCAATGAGACATATGTCAGCCAGTGAGGCCTTACATTTGTCAGTGAGACATATGTCAGCCAGTGAGGCCTTGTAAAGAAGTTTTTCAAAGTTAAGCCAGTGAGGCATTTTGAGTGGTTTTTCTACCCCTGGAGGGTTTTCCACTCTGTAATTTTCATATGTCATAATCTCATGCCTTGATCTCTTCCATAGCTTCATTTACCGTATGTGATTTATGTGATTGATCATTTATTGATTAATTGTTCATGTAATTAGTTCAATTTTGATAAACCCCATTGCCAATTTTGGAAAATTGTAAAAATAATACAACACTAATTCACCCCCCCTCTCAGTGTTGTCCTGGACTCCTACAGAAACATCCCCATAAAGCAACTAAAGTTGATCCAATGGGTGCATTCTCAGGTATACCATATGGAGTTCTATATGTGGAAGACGTTAGGGCATATATCCATGTTGCCCTAGATGAGCACGGCAGCACCAGATTCACAGACTTGTATCAAAAACAATTAAGTGATGATCAATTTTACCTGAAGGAAGAATACAAAGTCCTAAAAGAGAAGAAATTCATCCAATATGTAGAGTTTCCCACATTTGCAGCGGATGAATGGGTCTAGTATGTGCTGAGCAGGAATCATGATGAGTTCATGTGGTTAGAGAAAGGGCAACCCTTCAAGATAACAAAGGATGCAATTCAGGCAGTCACTAGACTAAACTCCACCAGAGGTATGCCATTATTGAAGGCGATCAAGAATCAAATGGTTACAAATGCCACCGAAGCCCAATTTGACAAAAGGGCATTGACAATAAATGATATTACTGATCCTACAGTAAAGTTTGCCTCAATGGTCATAGGTTACAAGGTTTACTTCTCAAACTGGGAGAACTTTGTTTCTGGTACTGCAATATACACTGCCTATCAAATGGCTAAAGAGAATGCAGATTATGATTTGTGCAAGCTGCTGAGAATCCAACTATTGGAGAATCTAAAGATAAAGGAAAGCAAGAACTATCCATTCAAGTATGGTATGTTGGTTATCTATCTATTCTTCTATTTCTTGAATGAATTACCCAACATGAAGAATTTGATCTGGTTAAGTAGTAAACTAGTAGCTATTCAAATTAGAAATCATATAAATAGCATCAGAAGTATTGATGAGCAAAAAACAACCCTATGGGGGTACTTCAAAAATTTCCAAGTCATGATGCAGTCAAGAGAAAGAACCCCTAGGAAAATTGTTGAGAAGTATTAAGATACTATCTACTTTATGGTTACAAAAGATCAATGCCTAATGGAAGCCGTTGAGCCTAGAATAGTTTGGGTAATGCCAATTGGCTATGAAGTTGATGGACATATATTAGATAGCTATGCTCAACACATGTTGAGCAAACCCAAGACTAGCAGAGAAGAAAGGTTTGGAACTTATGAAGAGCTATCTATGAAACTTCATGTTGAATTCGAAAAACCTGAAATAACTAGGAAAGTTAAAAAAGAGGTGGAAGAATTTGCTACAAAATATGGCATCATCAAAGAACAACTGAAAGAAGTAAGGGAAAAAGCAGAGAAAGTAGAAAAACAAAAACAAAAAGGTGAACTGGTACAAGTTCCAAAAAAATCACAAATGAAATAGGATAAGCCTGAAAAAGTTCAAAGGTCTACTAGGAGCTCTGCTACCTCCTTTGGTGTCACACCATCAGTAAACATAGAGAAAACTTCAAAGAAACCCTCTGTCAAAGATGCAAAGAGTAAGAAGATGAAGGGAAAAAGACTGTATGTCAGTGTGGGTGGAAAGGATGAAGAAGAAACAAAATCAAATGAGGAGATAAAGAAGATGAAAGATGAGGCAGTCAAAGCTACAGGAAAGTCCTCCGGAAAGGACAAATCAAACAAAAGACAAAAGCTAGAAGGGCCTTATGTTGAAAAGGCTATAATATCTCTTCAAGATGTGTTAAAAGCTGTCACAGTGGATGGAAACTTGAAGCCCATGATTGAAGTCTATGGTGAATATAATGATGTTGATAAGAGAATCTTGGAAGAAGCCACAATGAAATACTTAAACATCTTCAACAAAGCTCTTATTGAGATCATCTCTGATCTCCCTGAGAGTCTAGCCATTAATTTGACCATCAGAAAAGAAATTGCTAGGGAAAAGGATATTGAACTAAAGACAACATGTGCTGACAAGATTATGTCCAGAAATTAATCTGGAAGAAGTAGACTTGATTTCCAAGGAGACTAAGGAAAATTTTAGAACAAAAATAAGGATGAATTCATTAATGATGGGTGAGATTGATAAAGTGGTAAAAGAAACAGAGGAAATTATCTTCGAAGCTCTAAAGAAATACAATCTTCCCACCACATGTGACAATGAAGACAATAATGTTGATGATAATACACTTGTTCCGGAAGTCAACATGGAAAAGGAGGCAGATAAAGTTGACCAAATAGCTGAAGAAAAGGAAACTCCTGCCTCTTCGAAACATCAAACAGTGGATAATACTGTTGGAGAAAAAATTACAGAAGAAGAATCACCAACTGCACAAACCAATTCACCTCTGGTACATCAAATTGAAAAGGATTTGGCATAGGATGAACAAAAGGAGGACTCAAACAAGGTCATGGATATTAATCCTCCGGAGCAAGAACAAAAAGATGTGGTCTCCGGTGCAGTAAGAGACACTGCAGAGGCAGTAAAAGAACTCTTAGAAAAGGAGGAACTAGTTCTAGATGAGCCTGAGTCAATCCAAGGTCCAATAAACTTGGATACAATGTCTCCTATTCATATGCTCAAGTTGGCTTCAATTGCTCAAGCCAAAGCAAGAAAATAAATATTGAAGTCCCACATTGAGGACAGTGAACTTATAAATGAAGCATCGAGCATTTTGGAGAAGCTGGTGCCAACATACCGGAAGGATACCTCTATGTCTGCTTCATGACAACTCAAGGGACTCATACACTCTGTAAGTACACACTTTGAATCTCTTGAAATATCTGCTAAAACAAAAGTTAGACAAGAGTTCAAAAGGTTAGATGAGTTGACAAAGTTGATAGCCCATGATAAGGCTCCACTAGATAATGGGATACAAAATATTCAGAGTGCTATTATAGAAGCTAGTGATGTATATAAATTTTGTTTATCATGGCCGGAAGTTACAAAGAAGATAGAAGAAAAGATCAAGGAATTGGAAGACAAATTGATGAATATCTCTAAGAATTTTGATTTGGTTCATGAATCAACTAGCAACAAAGAAGCTCAAGTCATCAACATCCACAATGACTTGAGTGATTTAATAAATCAAAGGTATCAAATAAAGAGTAGAATGGGACAATTGAGAAGACTGATCAATCCCAAACTAGATTCAATGACTAAGCTTGTAGCTGAAGCACAGCTTGCTGGACAAACTACCACACCATCAGATTTACAAAAGACAAAAATTCTAGTTTTTCTACTCAGTGGACACATTTAGATCTTGGATAATGCCAAGAAAGGTTGGGATGGTGAGTTGGCATAGATCAAGAACATATTCAATGATGTTCTCCAACACATGTAATATAAAGATGAAGATTGTACTTGTAAATATGCAGCAGAGTACATAAGGATTTTGAAGACTTGATAAAATTTTGGTTCCGGAACACACCTTTTGCCATTGATGTCAAAGGGGGAGAAGAAGATCAGTGAAAAATGGATAAACATCTCAAGGGGAGTAGGAGAATGAAGTGTATATAGATATAGTAAGGGAGAGCAGTCAAGCACTTTTTTCACTAAGTGTTGCCATCAATGCCAAAGGGGGATATTGTTGGCAAGAGACACTGCTCCGGTATAGACTTGTATGTTGTCATTGATGGCAACAAGGCTCAGAGATCCCTTCAATATGATGAGAAGACACTACTTCAGAAAGTCATATTGGAATTCAGTCCGGTTGGCAAAAATGGCTAAGTATGGAAAATGTTCACCTATATGAGACAGAAAAAAGATCAGTACTCCTCCACAAGATAAGATGTGAAGATGTGGTTCGGGTATGATATTCATAGATACTTATTGCTCTTATACTCCAATAATCAAGTCATGACTTTCTTCGGAAGTCATCTAATGAAAAGGCAAAGTCCGGGACAATAGAAGTAAGACAGGAACAGTGAACAGTGCAGAATGAAGTGGTCCGCATTCCTCCACATCAACATGTTTTGTTCTATAGAATTGAAGACATGTCAAGAGATCAATAATGTTTGCTAATTATGATTCATGAAGTCCCATTTGGTCCGCAGCATGAGTTATGATGTGACAGAGGAACCTATCATATATGTTATTAAGAAACAAGCTGACAGGCTAGTTAAATCCTTATGCAAGGAAGAAATATGAGTTGGATGATAAAGATAAGTGGTTGTATGATTAGAGATGACACATATGAAGACATGTATATGATAGTTTGGATCCGCATTGACGATTTAACACAAGAACAAGCTAACAAGATATAACACTTGGTATACACGTTTCACAGTTTGCTTACCAACCTGATCATGAGAAAGATTTAGTTGCGGATATAAATAGAGGATGGATTTTGGTGTTTGATATAGTGTGGTATGCGATGTGATGTATATGAATGCGAAATATGTGAAGATAGAATAGTCGGAACAAATAAAGAGAGATCTTAAGCATATGTAAGAGCATAGCAGAGAAACAGGGGCAGACTGAAATGAAGAGTTTTGAGTCAGTATTCATAAGCTTAATTGGAACTGTAATCATGCATAAGTAGATGTAATCACAGTAGTTCATCTTTGGCAGTGAGCCACCCTATTTTCTTCTTCTTTCCTTTCTTTAGGCAGTGAGCTTCTTTTGAGCAGTGAGCTTTGGGCAGTGAGCCTCTTGTAATTCGGTATTGATATAATAAAAGTATTTCTTGAGAGATAACACTCTCCGTGGTTTTTCCCCACCTTGGGGTTTTCCATGTAAAAATCCTGGTGTCCATGTATTATGTTTTTATGGTTGCTATTCATTTGTATATTATGCTATTGTTTAATTAAATTTGGAAAATGGTTAAAAGTGAAAGTGCATAAATGGTTTCATGGAACACTGATTCACCTCCCCTGTTAGTGTTCCTGACATTCAACAGTATGGACCTCTATCAAAGCATAATGAAATGGGGATTTTTGTCTGATACTGTAGTTGGAAATACTCTGGTAGACATGTATGCAAAATGTGGAAGCATAGAAAAAGCTCGTGAACTTTTTGACAGAATGCCTCAAAGAGATGTAATCTCATGGAATGCAATAATTGCAGGATATTCACAAAATGGATTTGTTGAAAGGGATTTCAAAACTTTCAAGCAAATGCAATTGGTAGGTCTAAAGCCAAATTCTACAACCTTTGTCATCATCCTCCCAGCCTGTGCCTAAATGGGAGCTTTGCAATAGGGTATAGAAATCTATCAAAGCATAAATGATAGAGAAATTTTGTCAGATGTTGTAGTGGCAACTATCCTAGTAAACAAGTATGCAAAATGTGGGAACATAGACAAAGCACGTGAACTATTTGACAAAATGCCTCAAAGAAATGTGGTCTCATAGACTGCAATGATTGCAGGATATGCACAAATTGAACTTTTTGAAAAGACTTTCGAAACTTTCAAGCAAATGCAATTGGCAGGTGTAAAGCTAGACTTCACAACCTTTGCCAGCATCCTCCCTACCTGTGCCAAAATGGGAGCTTTGGAACAGGGTATAGACATCTATCAAAGCATGAAGGATAGAGGAATTTTGTCAGATGTGGTTGCAACTGCGCTGGTAGACATGTATGCAAAATGTGGAACCATAGACAAGGCACATGAACTGTTTGATAGAATGCCTCAAAAAAATGTGATCTCATGGACTGCAATGATTGCAGGATAGGCACAAATTGATATTTTTGAAAAATCTCTAGAAACTTTCAAGCAAATGCAATTGGCAGGTGTAAAGCTTCCATTTTGGAATAGGCAGGGAGGATGCTGGCAAAGAATGTGCACTCTGGCTTTACACCTGCCAATTGCACCATAACATGTACATCTAGTTGCTGACACGCCACCTGCTTCGATTCGAGATATTTGTTTTTATTAAGAGTATGTATTGGGAGGAGTACTAGTGGATGCGAGTCATGTGAGTAAATGACCAGAGCACTGATGCAATTTATGACATATTCAGTTTGTCCATGCCTTAAAAGAGGAAGACATATACAATAGTAAAACTAAAAAATTAATAAACTACATAACAGTTAAATTAAAAATAATATATATAACACGAGAATTAAAAATAAAAAATAAAAATGACCAACTTTGTCGAAAGAATACAATGACCAATGATTACTAGATAACAAACAAAGCGACACCTCCTCTCCATATAATTCAATTTTTGCATATTTTGCATTCTTTCCTCTTCCCTTATTATAATTATATTTAAATAAAAAATATTTTATTATATTAAATAATAATAAAGAAATTTTGATATATATTTTGATTATTATTTTTATATCTATTATTTTAAGTTAAAATGACTTTCAAGTACAACACGATTTAATTTTTAATATTTAACAATTGTATATTACATTTCATTATTTGTGAGAAAGTTATAACTACTAACTAGTTTTAATCTCCAAATGCATCCACATTTTGTGCAAGTGCAAGTGTTGTTTTGTATGTATTGTATTTACGATTTTGACAGGAAAGTATATAATAATAATAATAAAATAATATAATTTTCGGCAGATACATAGCACCAACCCACTTGCCATTTCCGATGGTGGGACCCAATTTGATAGCGTATGGCCGTATTTTTGCCTTAAAATACAAGTGAAATTTTAGGAATAAAAAATTTGAAATATTTAATCTATGGTATTTTGTATTTTAAATAAATTACAATTTGAATATTATATCAGATTTTAAATAATGCATAATATATATGAGTATATATTTTAAAGCTATATATTTAGATTAAATATATTATATAGTTTATTTTTATTATTTAGTTATATACGAATAATACGCATCAGATTTAGTCCATAGTTATATATGTATATATATATTATATAATATATTTTATATAATGTAAACTACAAAATTATTATAATAAATATTATAAAATTGTATATTAATAATGATCCCACCAACCAAAAACAAAAACGAGAAGTGACTTTAGATCATGAGTGATAGATACAACTAAATTACAATACGATTAAGATCATAAATATATTTGAATTAAATAGTTTGAATAAAAATAATATTATATTAGTATTGATAAAATATTTAAAATTTTGTATACAAATCATAATTAATATATAATATTAATTAGATTATTATTGAGAAATGTAGAGGCCTATAAAATAAAAATTATGGGAAGCCAACCAAAAAGGTGTACCACAAGGCACCTATATCTGTATTAAATAGAATTTAGATTTATGGGCTTTCAGTATTTTGGGGGCTCATTGGAACCTTTGCACTTTGTTCCTATGTCTCTGGCTTCCTCGAAATCTTGAAACCTTGCCCTTTGTTCTTTAGTACAGGCTTTCTCCCATTCCCTAGAACCTCACTATTATGAGGTTCCAAGTCCTCAATTCCTCCTAGATCTCAAACCTTGAAAACTTGGATTTCCCATGCCCTGTTACCTTGCCTTCTCTCCCATACATGCCTTTTATATTTTTGAGTTCTTGGGGGTCTTTGGAACCTTTTCACCTAGTTCCAAAGTCCTTTTGTTCCTTGGTTCCCTGAAATCCCAACTTCTTGCTTCCTTCGCCTTCAGTCCCGAGGTTCCAAGTTCCCCTGAAATCCCAAATCCCTATTGCTTTGATCATCTATCCTCAAGTCCTCTTGAACCCTAGATCCCAAGCTCCTCAGTGCTCCTTGTTCCATGGTTCTTAGTCCTTCCCAGTTCTTAGTTCTCGGCCCCTCTACAGTTTTCCTTTCTCCTTGCAGGTTTGTGGACCTTCTTTGAACCTTTACACATGGTTCCAAGGTCCTTGGGTTCCCCAAACCCCACATCCCCTATTCTCATGTCCTTGGTTCCTCCCAAACCCTGGATCCCAACCTTCTCCATGCTCCAAGTTCCAAGGTCCCCAGTCTCTAGTTCCTCCCAAACCCCAAACTCTCAAGTTCCCTTTTCCCTTATTCATGTTCCTTCTTGGGTCACAGTTCCCTACCTCTCCTTTTGCTCACAATTTTCTAGATTTCTCACGTACCTTAGAAACCTAGCCTTAGGTTCCAATTTTCCAAGGTTCCCTAGAACCTCGAAACCTTGGCAAAGTGCACAGTAACACCCAGAAATGCGATGGGATGCCTCAACAACTCTTAGGACTGTCATTAATGCTTGATTTGAGGCTTGATAATATGGTAGGTGACCTCCATACACCCAAGAACTCTAGCGGACCCTTCAAGGATAGATTTCATCACTCAAGCATGGGTAATTCAACTATTTTGGTATGGTCCCTTCTCGAAATCAGTGTGTGGATGATGGTAGCAAGAATGGGCAACCTGTAAACATATCTCCCACTCCAAGACTCACATCCAAGTAGTAACAATGAGATTGTAATGATATATAAGCATGAAAAAATATGTAAAATGGGTTTGTCTTGGAACCAATTTCATGGTTGTAAATGCTTTAGCAGTGTTCTAGGGCATCAAATGGTGCAATCTCGTTTGTAAAGGGGATAAAATGCACTTTGTAAAGCATAGGAAGGTTGTTTAAAGATAGATGCATGTGGTGGTATGTCTCCATGGTAGATTGTAATTATTTAGGAGGGTGTTTAAACCTAGTTGCTCATCCTCTCTTGCCATATTTTTTGGTATGAATGCAACAAAGGTTATAGAAATATGTGACAGTAGTTTAGTTCATTGAAAAGATTTTTGAGATGTTAGAGGTTAGAGGTTAGAGAGATATGCATTGTATGATGATGCACTTATGTTTCCATTTATGTTTTCACTGTTGCATCTCTTTCCATTTTTGCAATCCATGACTTTGTTGCCCAATTGAGTAGGCACTAGTTTGAAAGGTGAAGGGCTAGCAACTTCTAATTTTAAATCTCTCTCTTGTTAGTTGTAGGAGTAGATTAGGTCCTACCATGCTAGTGTGTCCATCCTCTTACCCATGTGTATGAAATTCTAATTGGAGTCATCTACTGGGGAAAACACATCATAGTTGTCATCTTTGGGCGTTGGGAAAGAGTGAACTAATTATATACTCATTAGAGGTCTTCCAAGTTTGTATGTAGCTAGTTTTGACATGAATTTAGTGACATGTTTTAGGATTTATAACACATTAGGTATGGTTTCTTAAGGGCCCTAAGCTGAATTGCTTTATTTCTCTTTAATTGTCTTGTTATTAAGACCTCAGGGAACACCCCCTTGGCCTCATAGAGCCTAAAGTTGAAGATTAGTTTACCTGCTCATAGCAATTGGTTCATTTATGCCACTATCTGATCACAAGCCTTACCCATTGCCTAAGTATAACATATCCCTGGCCTTAGCTTCTAGTGTTGAGTCTTTAGGATTTGTAAACCTGCATGTTTGCGCACCAACAAAATGGCATCGTTGCCAAGGACTAATTATGGGTTTTGAAGAGTTTGAAGACTCAATTAGTATGGACCTAGAAATGTTTTAACCTTGGTGGTTCTATCTACTCCAAGGATTTTCCTCATTCTATGAGGTGGTGACTATGCAACTAAATTCAAAGTTCTTGTTGCTACTTGATGCCTAATGCTAGTGCATTAAAATATTCTCCCATTCCAAGCACAATAGTAAGTTAAAGGTACATAATTACTTCTTCTCTCCTCTCTTGAAGTAAGAATTATTATGCAATGAGATATTTGGGAAAGAGTATGCAGTGTTGTTTTAGCATGATGTATGTTTTATAATCATGGATCATTGGTTTAAAGATGAGTCAAAATCTAAGCATTCACTTGACTCATACTATATCAGAGACATCTGAGAATAATAGTGTCTTCGGTAGATTTAAATTTCTTTAGATTGCTTCAAAAACACGTACAACTATGCCACAAAGTGGAATCAGACATAGTTAATTTCCCACCATTAATCTTACTAAGAAAACATCATGCAAGTTCAACCAGTTCTGACAATGTGCAGAAAATAGATTTAACAACCAAAACCATTAAACATGAAAGATAGAACAGAAGACATTAACACAGAGATTTACATGGGGAAAACCCTTTCAGGTAAAAAACCCCACTCCAAAAATGTAGATTCATTATATTATTCAGCAACAACGTAAATAGTTACAATACAATGCAGGCTCTAAGCCTCTACATGGAGATTTACATCATGTTCCATCTGGAGATAATCCAATAGCATAATCTCTCTCAAACTCGGTCTCTCTTCTCTCTTTTTCTGCACTACTACATTACATATCAACTTCACAAGCATATCAGGAGAACCAATGTTCCAACTTCCATAACTGATGAACAACCACAATAGCTTAACCGTCAATACTTTCTCCTATTGTCGAAGTCATATCGGAGTGTCGAGGAGACACAAAACCTCATCCCTTTGAACTATTACTATCACATCGATATGCTTATTATTTTACTGCTATTATCACCTCCCATTGGGATGTTGAGGAGACCGTGTAACACCTCCTTCTGATATGGGAGAGTTTCCAATGAAGCTCATAGCTTAGTTCAGATGGTCCCCACTGCCTATGAGGCATCCATGTCACCACTGTATGGTTGACATCATCTTCCACGCAGACCGATCACACCTTAATGGCACACTATGGGTTCCACTCCATCAGCACATCGAGGAGACTACAATCTATGTCCTGGTGATGTCCTGCACTCCTACCGACAAGAGTTCCTAGCCTCAGATTAGGTTATCGAGGGGACTACTTAGAGACTCCCTCTGATAATGCAATGTTAGCTCGACGTAGCTTCTTGACATTCATCAGAATGTCGAAGGGACTTCCATCGTTGTCCTACCGATAACGATATGTCTCTCCGACATGACCACACCAACTTCGCGAACACCGAAGAATGAAGTCCTTTCGCGGGTTAGGATTCAGGATTTCTCAATACCCAATATTGCAGATATCACCAATAAAGCATATGACGGAACTCTGAAACTGCATAACTTTTAAGTGTTTCCCTGATTTTAGAGAGCCTTAACCAGTAAGTTTGAGACACCTTTTTCTTAACATTCTCCCACTTGACGAAGAACTTACGAGCTCCCAATCAATGCTTGAAGTCATTGTATTACCCTAGACAGCTACAATAACATCCAAGATGTCCACCATCTCAGGCAACAGTTCCAGCCATCCACCAAAGGAAAGGAATGAGCCATGGTGTATATGCACCAATCTAAAGAACACAAGCAAAATATCCAATTGATAGCAAAGTCTAATGCATACTGCCACTACTCCACTGTGCTCACAAGCTCAAAAAGCATCAACAATATCAACTTCAAAGCCCCCAACCTGAACACAACCGTGAAGTCATCCTCCAAAAAACAAGATTGAACATCAATTAGAATAACAACCAGGAAACTGACTGCTCCCATCCAACTAACCAACCCACACAATTGAAAATAGCACACATAACAAGTGTTAATCCATCCAATCACTCATACCTCCAAGGTATTCAAAACATAGTAAACTCATGCCATATATATCATAAACTCCGTGTGCAAACCTGTAAAAAAATGACATACACATCCAAGAGCTCCCATTGCATGGGTAATGCAAATCTGAAAAAGATCAAGGCATACCAAGTCTACCAATAGCGTCATATAGAAAGTGTAAACAACATGTAGTACCAAGGAACCATCTACAATGATATGCAAAACCTGTAAGAACAACTCTCACCACAAGTCTCCATAGCTCTCCCAAGTTCTCCACACTCAACAAAGGAAAGAGAAAAGGAACCTCCATGTCATCACCCAAGAACATAAGTGAAAACACATGAACACAATCTAGTGATCACAATAGCTCCAACCAAACCTCAAACCAATGTAATGTGAAACCAACCGTCCAAGAAGATAACTAAGACAAAGAGAGAAACTCTGCACATCATATACCTGTAGAAAATCCTCCTACATATACCTCTAAGTGTTAACTATGTCAAGTATGATCTCCTCCATAAGACCCCAAAGAGAACAACATAACAACACCCAAAATCATTCAATCTCAAGAGATCAAACACAACATATGTATCATGTAACTACATGGATGTAAGCTTCTCAATGAAGATCAAACTACTCCATTTCCTGTCTCAGGAAATCAGCCCATAAACCATCTCCTAGCAGTCCTCATTAATGAAAGATATCCTAAATTCAAATACACAAGGAGATAACTATTCCAAAAATCCCTCAATTGAATCCTCCAGAACTAACTACATAGCTCAAGATCCATATCTATGAAAGATAAAGCATATAGACTCATGCTAATCCATCCTCAAAAGAGACTCCATAATCAATGACCATGAATCAACTCAATCCCATGAGAACCAAAGCATGAAACATAACATATCTGAAAGATATAATGGGCAAATACTTCTCAAATAATAAATTGCCGAACAAACCAAGAGTGGGAATGAAAATGCTCCTCCAAGATATGCAAGCCATAATGACTCCTTCAAAAGCAATCTCCTCATAGGTCTCTGTTGAACTCACATCCAACTAAGGTGTAGGCTCTTCAGACTTTCTGTTGAAATCTCTTCAAGAGTAACCATCTCAACAACACTTATCTCATCTTAAGAGAAATACAGCCTCACTTCATTCTCCATGTATCCATGAGCACCTGCAAACAATCATCTCATGCTAAACTCCAAATGCATCACTACACCATCATGAAGTTCTCAAGCATATGACCAATGCACCCAAAACGCAGAGAATCACTAGACCACTGTCAAAGCTCCAATCATATGAATCAGGAACTTGTCATGACATCATGATCTTACCATCCCCCTTAGGAGATTCCATGCTCCAAGTGAACACAACACGGTGTCAAGAGCAATGTATCATGCCAAAACTCTAATGTATAATCAAGAGTATACCATGACATAAAACAAACAAACTCTAAACCAACATCACATGTCAAGCACCACTGACATCTCAACCAAAGACTCCATGAGTCCTCCATGGCTCCAAGATGTTACTCATCTTCAATATCATGAAGATGACCCATCTCCAAATAGTATCCATGCAAATGTGAAATAACACTTCTACAGCAACATGATCTAAGAGCTCTTCCTAGTAACATCTACAACACTAAAGAAGACCATCCATTACCAAGTGATGAATTTGCAGTCATTATTGAAGCTCCCACTGAACCGTGACAACTGAGCTCTCCAAACCAACCAAATACCATCACTGTCAAAAGCTTACACAAAAATGTGTATCCAAGCTATTCACGACATCGTGATACACATGCTATAGGTCCCCACCACCAACTATCTAGTTACTCAACATCATCCATCCTCTCATCTCAAAGCAACCACACCAATGCACAAGTGACTAGAGACAAGGCCAGATAACAAGTCTGCATCAACACTAAATCAACCTCATGGATATAGACAGTCCACTTCTAAGTCATCCCACTGTAACCAATGGGTAGCTAAAAGACAAACTGCATAACTCGTACATCCAATTACACTGACACATGCAAACCCATCATCGTACTAGAAACTGCAAAACTGATATTTCTAAGAGAATAGCATCCTTTAGACAATCATGACTCAAACACTAGATCATACACAAATCTAATTTTCTAAACATGTCCACAACTTGAGCACCATACTCTATGAACCTAGAAGCATTACCACAGAAATGTTGAGTGACTGATCACATACCAGCACTCCCATGCAGAGAAAAAATCTCACCTTATCAACACCATGCATGAATCATACATGTAAAACTGCAACTATCTCATCTAGTAACACCCCAAAATCCAAGGTCTAGAAAATAGCTTACCAGCAGCTCCACAAAACCACAAGTTTTTCTTGACCATGTAAAACCTGCAAAACCACTGTGTTACATCCAACACCCATGTGCATCCACACCCACTTCACATCTGGTAGACCCTAAAGTCTGCATACACCCATAATGGTTAAACTAGAATAATAGAAAATCACAGATGAGCATAACCATAGATTTTAGGAAAAACTATAAAACCCTTCAAATCTAAGGAATAAGAATCTGAGGCATGCAAGTACAAAGCATCCTTAAAAGGAAACAACAATTCAAGAACTCCAGGCCCATATCAATCCAACTCCAAAAACCACCAACATGCACATGCTGTCATGCCCACATTTCCCATGCGGTCACGACACGCATCACACGTGTCATGTTCGCATTTGTCATATGGTCATGACACGAGATATCAAAAATTTTACCACGCTTCCCTAGAAACTCCCTCGCAAGCGTAAGCGTGCTCGGTGGCGTTACGCATAAGGCATAAACATGACAATTGCATGTGGGGTAATCCGTTCACTTGCGCATACCATTTCGCAATGAAGACTAACTAGGGGGTCGATGCAACACGGTTAACGTCGACAATGGGGTTAGGATCAGAGATCAAAACCCTAGGTTACCTAAGTAAATGATGGGATCTTGGCATAAGTCAAAATCAAGCCAAATTCTAGTGCATGAGAAAAATATAATTTAATACCAAAACCTAATGTCGATAACTGGCAAAAATAATAATTTAATCCTAAGTAAGGTTGAATTTCACTAACCTAGCTAAACCCTAAATTCTAGAAAAATCTAGCAGCATAACGCCTCATGGGCATGATTAGGGTTTATTATAATAAAACTAATTTTGATCGAAAGTTTACTGGGTTGGTTTTAAATTTCCTACATTACACTAGTTAAATTGGTAGAATAGTTAAATAGGTTAATTAAAACATTTTTCAACAAAGTTCGATCAATTTGTTCTCCTTCACATTTTCTATCAATCAGAGCTATCACTGCTTCTTTTACATTATTCCTAATTTCTTGGTAGACTAGATTACGGAAGCATGTTATACTAACTTCGTTTAGATAGTTTTCTAGGTTTCCAAGTTAGTTTGAACGACGTCTTTATTAAATTAATAAAATCGCTCTAGATATAATTAAAAAGGAATATTAAATTAATAACAATCTAGTTATATATTAACCTCGTCGAATTTGGTTTTATAATTAAAGGATTAACCCCATTGTTTAAAATAAAAAACATCTCAATAATTAAATAGGTATAAAGTTGAATAAAACAATAAAATCTCTTTTTCAAAAATTAAATTAAAAATCAATAAAATATATAATCCCTCTAATCATAATCTAATCTATATATTACCATGCCACTAACAAAAAAATAGAACATTCTCAAATGAAATAAAGATTACCCATTTTATAATTATCTAAAAATTCCATTCTAAAAATAAATTTTAAAACAAAAAAAAATAAATAAATAATAAAAAGAGTGGGAATAAAAAAAGTAAGGGCACTTTTTAAATGCTAAGCTCTAAAATCCACTCAAATAAAAAACAATTTCCTTAAGGGCAAAAAGCCCTAGCCCTATTTTCTCAAATCTCATTTTGTTCTTTCCTCCAAGCAATTTCTCTTTCTTCTTCTATGCTTTTGTTGCAGGTTGGATGATGGGAAGACATGGATGATATTCAAACCTAGAGGTATCCCCATTTAATAAACTTGTGCATTATATATATAGCAGTGAATTTATTAAAATAAATATATTTTTTTATTGTTTGAAACCCCAAGTTTTTTTTTGTGGCAGGCAGAAACGTGGGGAGTGGGCGCTGTAGGAGGCAGTGGCGGGAGGCGACGACGCGGCCTGCGGTGGAGACAACGGGAAATGTGGAGCGACGGAGGAGGGAGCTGTTGTGGCCGCAGCAGCGGAGGTAGCAAGGGCGACGGGAGGGGAGAGGCCCATGGGGAAAAGGGGAAGTGGGAGTGTGGGGAGGGGACGGAGGCCCCACCCACATCCCACACAGTGGGGTGTGGGTGGGGGCTCCGCCCCCTCCCCGCCCCCTCCCCACACCCATACATAAAGCAGCAGCAGTGGGGGGTTCGAACCCCCCACCAAAACACATCTTTTTTTTTCTTATAAAAAATACTGCGAACTCAAAAAAAATAGTCTCTTTTCAGCAACATTTTTTTTAATGATTTTATATATATATATATATATACACACACACAGCAAAAAAAAAAAAACACAGTTTCATATAAAAAACCACAGTTTATTACTATTAAATAAAACGAAAAATATATATATACATGTATATATATAGATATATGCATATACTGTTGTCTATATAATGCAGTCTCCTTTTATTTTTGATAGTATATTACAAAAAATCTATATTTAAAAATATTGAATATATACATTCAAAATATATATGTGTGTGTGTGTGTGCGCGCGCGCGCTTATGGACAACAGTATTTTCAATTATATAATTCCTTCACAATCTCACAAACATTTTTTTTTTAAAGCAATAAAGCAAAAGAACTATTTTTTTTTATTTCATATTTAAATTGAGCAATGAACTTTTTTTTTTTGTAAAAACATAAAAGAACATATTTCCTCATAAACATTTTTTCAAAGAATTTATTCTTTATATATATGTATTTTTTTGAAAGCAAATGCATTTAATTAAATCCTTCAAAATATATAGCAACAACTAAATTTCTTTCTCTTAAGGAAAATGCAAAATTTTTATTTTGACTCACAACAATAAAACAACAACTATCTCATTTTTTTGAAAATAAACATACAAATAAAATAGCCATAAGCTCATGTCTTTATTTCATTATTCTATATTTTTAAAAAAATTGTAAGCATTGAAATCAGCAAATTAAAATTTCTATTGCAATTGTAAATAGTGCATACACTCAAGTAAAAACATACTTTTACAACTTGAGAGAGAGAACAAAGTTCTTCTCTTTTGAAATCTAAAAAAAATGATACAAAAACCTAACTTGGCCATGTTCTCTCAAGAGCTAAAAAAATAAGATAACAACTCTTAAGAACAATAATATTTTCTTCAACTTCACACAGCTCCCAATATCCTGCAATAACACAAAAAAGGGGGAAGAAGCCACAACAACATGCTCTCCTCCCTACCATTGACTCACTCATGAGTCACTCCTGAGCTAGGAGGTCATCCTCACACTAGGAAAACTCAAACCACAACACTACATTGCATTCAACACCCAAAAACAAATTACTCCCATGGCTATCACAACACAAAAACTCACTCAAGATGAGTTCAATGGGGTAAGGGAGTGGACATCACTCAACTCAAGAGTGCCACTCCAAGAACTTTCCAAATACATAAATCTCCCAAGGCCTCAAGCCCACACTTAAGAATATGATTTCACAAAACTTTGCCTTGGCTCTCAAGCCATGTCACAAATTTCTCATATACACATATTGTTCAAATTCTCAAATTGCCCTCAAAGCTAAAACTCCTTAAAAACAAGGAAATGACCCTGAGGAGGTTCACTCCCCCCCACCCCACACATGTTGAGCATCTTCTCCCAAGTAGGAGAGGCTCTCACAACTCCCATACAATTTTTTCCCACAACAAGTAAAAAACTCAAAAGGGAAACTCACACATAGCATCACACAAATAAATAAAATGCATAAGGGAAGGCATTAGCCTTGAATTCCTACCTTATAAATCCCAATTGGAAGATAGTTGAGAAGAGCTCCTCTAACTCCTTCTCCAAGTTGAGCCATCAATTTTCCTCTAACCTTTCCCCAAAATTAATTAAAATCAAATAAATTGCCCAAAAATTCAACAACCTTATCCCTCCATTCAAGAGGGATTAAAATAGACTCTTCTCATGAGCCTTGAGGAATGGGGAGGCGACACATGTCACCTCCTCACTCCTCCTCCCAACTACAAGCAAGACTCTTGAAATGGGGTTGTGGCACATGTCATTCACCCACCCCACCAAGTCTTTCTCCCTTCCACTTGTCCTCTCTTAAACATGTGGGAGAGAAAGGTGGATCTTCAGAAGGAGTGGGTGCCACATGTGCCCTAATCCTCTCCTCTTAAGAAGGACCACTCAACCCCAAGATACCCTCACCAATTGTGGGAGAGGCTTGGAGTTGAGTCCTCCACAATTAAGGGGTCTTGAAGACTCACCCAACCTACGGAAGAGGAAAGGAAGAGGTTGAGTGTTTGACCCACTCATCCTCTACCTCTCAAACTTCCATTTTCGTCACTTTACTTCAGGGTGAAGTTAAAGTGACCAAATGGGAGTTTACCCAAGGTTACACAAGCCCAAATGACCCCTAGACCCTAGGGGTACAACCTAGGGTCGAGTTTAACCCATTTTGAGCACCAAAGGTTGAGTAAAAACACATAAAAAGGGGTCATAAAATTTATAACTCAAAAATAAAATTCAAATGACACTACAACTTACAACACCAATTAGAAATCAAATAAAAGAAGGGTAGACCTAACCCAACTAACACCAT
The DNA here is from genome assembly GCA_027924645.1 of Cunninghamia lanceolata. Taxonomy (NCBI): domain Eukaryota; kingdom Viridiplantae; phylum Streptophyta; class Pinopsida; order Cupressales; family Cupressaceae; genus Cunninghamia; species Cunninghamia lanceolata. The sequence goes on from BSBN01000400.1 coordinate 5,691,544, forward strand.
GCAACAACATTACAAAATTTCATCATGCAAACATAGTTGATCTTGGTTCCTCTTGGAACTAGATCGGCTTCACATGGGAAAACAACACAGTGTGTGAAATGATCTCTGAATTTCTATGGCTTCGTTAGAAACACCTACGCACTCAAATAAAATGTTAATCCGACATGTATATAATAGCCGAAGCAAAGTGAAACATACACTCACATCATCACAAGATCAGATAAGCATCAACGAATCACATCATAATCAAATTCTAAATTTGCATTTCAAAAATCCATCCCAAGATAGAATCACATAATAAATTTCTAACTAACATCACATGAATAGTATCCCAATAACATCATAATATAAACCATATGTCTAACATCAACAATGAATCAATATCAAGGTCTAACCACATCGTAAACATGCTAAGCATAATAAATCCACATAAAGCATAAAGCCTAAAAGTCCTACAAATCGGGATCAACAGTCCCATAAGTCTAATATGTATCACCAATAGTATAATAAAGTAGTCAATTATAAGGGAATGAAAAGGTAGGTCTCACACATGCATTCAAGAGAGTTTGGCTATTGCAAAATCTTTCAGATCATCCATTGATCAACTTCATAGCCTACATGCAATCAAGGTAGCAAAGAACCATTGTCTTCCAATACCAGGAAAGGACACCCAACATAATTACATTACTCCATAGCTGAAGAGCAACTCAAGCTTCTCCATATCATCAAGGATCCTCTCATATAGAAACCCAATATAGAATCTTTGTTGCAACACAACCACAAAGCAAAGTATCCCACCCCATGCATCAAGATTATTTTGCTGTCAACTAGGAGCCTCAAACCACATCATTTTAATATGTCCAGTTTCTCCATCTTCACCATCCTTCAAGTTGTGTGTTATCTCATGAAACTGAAACAAATGAGCAATCACCTTCCACTCACCAAAGGATTAATCATCAGTTGATTCCTTATGATTTCCTCAAGCTTCCCAAACTAAGAAATCTTCACTGAAGTAATACTCAAAACCAGACACACCAGGAAGAATTAAATCCCAGAAGAAGGCTCTGATACCATTTAAAGGGAAATGAGTTCATCTCAGAATGAACATCTGAGAATAGTAGTGTCTTCAGTAGACTTAAATTTCTTTAGATTGCCTCAAAAACATGTACAATTATGCCACAAAGTGGAATCAGACATAGTTCATTTCCCACCATTAATCCTACTGAGAAACATCTATGCAAGAAAAACTAGTTTCAACAACGTGCAAAAATAGATTTAACAAACAGAACCATTAAACATGAAAGATGGAATATAAGACATAAACACAAAGATTTACATGGGGAAAACCCTTTCGGGTAAAAAACCCCACACTCCAAAAACGTAGATTCATTATATAATTCAGTAACAACGTAAATAGTTATAATACAATACAGGATCTAAGCCTCTACATGGAGATTTACATCCTATTCAATCTGGAGATAGTTTGACAGCATAACCCCTCTCAAACTCAGTCTCTCTTCTCTCTTTTTCTGCACTACTACATTACATATCAACTTCACAAGCGTATTAGGAGAACCAACATTCCAACTTCCATAATTGACAAACAACCACAACAGCTTAACCAGAAATAATTTCTCCCGCCGTTAAAGTCATATCAGAGTGTCGAGGAGACACAAAACCTCATCCCTTCGAACTATTATTATCACATCAATATGCTTATTATTTTACTATTGTTATCACCTCCCATTGAGATGTCGAGGAGACCGTGTAACACCTCCTTCCGATACGGGAGAGTCTTTCTGATGAAGCTCATAGCTTAGTTCGGATTGTCCCCACCACCTATGAGGCATCCATGTTACCACCATACGGTTGACATCATCTTCCATGCAGACCGGTCCCACCTTAACGACACACTATGGGTTCCACTCCATCGGCACATCGAGGAGACTACAATTTGTGTCCTTGCGATGTCCACTCCTACCGACAAGAGTTCCTAGCCTCACATCAGGTTATCAAGGGGACTACTTAGAGACTTTCCCTGACAATGCAATGTCAGCCCGATGTAGCTTCTTGGTAGTCGTCGAAATGTCAAAGGGACTTCCTTCATTGTCCTATCAATAATGATATGTCTCTCTGACATGACCACACCAACTTCGCGAACACCAAAGAACGAAGTCCTTTCACGGGTTAGGACTCAGGAATTCTCAATACCTGATACCGTAGACTTCCCAGTAAAGCATATGACGAAACTCTAAAACTGCATAACTTCTAAGTGTTTGCCTAATTTCAAAGAGCCTTAACTAGTAAGTTTGAGACACCTTTTTCTCAACAATCCTAATTATTATAGTTACACCTCATCTAGATGCATAAATGATTGTGCATATAAATTTCAAAATGATAAACCAATTGTGCATTCACTGACCCATCTGAACAAGACCTTTTTGACTTGGTGAGCCACATAAACATGCTTGACTTAGGGACCAAGTAGTCCCACTGTCACTCTACATCTACAAGTGCACATGAGGATTAAACAACAGTGATTGATGATGAACAAGATGATTTTATATTGATTTCAATGAGGTGGATGCACATGTCTATAACCTTGACTCTCTTGCCCAACATTTGGAAGGCCTTAGGAGGCAGAATGGTGAATCAGTGTCACACTTTCATAATAGGTTTAATGTTGCAATCAATAACCTTCCAAGTGAATTTAAACTTAATGAAAGTATATGCATTGACTTGTATTGTGAGACCTTCTATCCAGATGCAAGCCATCTTCCCTTTGATTATAACAAGAAGTATAAAGGTGCCTTTTGAGTGAGCCAATGTTGCTCAATCAACACTTGACATTGGTGTTCCATCTTCCAATGCTAAAGGGAATATGCTTGTAGCTCTTGTTGCTCAGACTTGTGTGTCAAATCATATGGATGATGGTATCGATGCAACACGGGATCAGGTTGAGTATGTAGTTACAAAGATCAAGTTGTGTGATGCATAATCATATGACAGTTGTGTAGAAAGTGAAGATAGTGTGGCCACCTACCTTCAATTGGATGCATCATCCATTAGAGATGGTGATGATTTTGCTTTGCTAATTGACTCCCAATCTTAACTCAATGATGATAGTGATATGCCTACACTTAGTGATAACCAATCTGAGACAAATGTTGGTGCAGACATTGATGTTCACCCTTGGGGTCATGCCATGAATGATGGGGTTGCTATTGTGAATGTAGGTAATAAAGATGAATTGCAACAACTTTGGTATTCATTAGATGTGCTTCCTTGCTTAGTTTAATTTTATGATGATGTCAACGACTTCCTTGTTTCAAACAAGAAAGAAGACTATGAGGGTGTGCATGATCATGTTGCTATTCCAAGTCAGAAAGTTTTGAATCTTGATGAATTTTTAGAGTTTGGTTTGGGACAATTGTCTTATACTAATGCAGACTGCATTGAGAACAGATTTTTGGGCACATTGGTTGAGCATGTTGATAATGGTGTTGTGTCTCCTCATGAATATTAGATTGCTTTCTTGCAGGAGGGTGAAGAAGAACAAATAATTGATTAGTTTATGAACAACAATGTTCTTGTGACAGTTTGCATGGAAGAGCTCAAAATGGTGAGGCAATTTGAAAATGGTGGGCCTTCACATGAAGTTCCTCAACATTTTAATTTGCATGCTAATAATGTAGAGTTGGATTTGAATAATTTTTTGATTCAATCATGGAGGTGTACATTAGCATTTGTGGTATAGCTAGGCTACAAGAAATTAATAAATTTGAGTAGTCATATGACATAGCTCACCTAGAAATTTCACTTGAATTGGACCCACTTCAACTTGGTGTTCAAGAGGATGTTTGTGTTCATGTTGATATGGGTGTAGATCTGAATATCCATCATGCTACTGTGGAGCTTAAAGGTGAATATTTCCATGTGGGTCAGCATGATGGTAGTTCCTACTATTTGTGGTGGCCATGTCCTAATGGCAGCCACCTCATCTTCCAACATGATGATCTGAATAGTTGCAGTTTGCTTGCACATGTTGGGAATTAACCTCATTTGTTGTAGCTAAGTAAAGGATGTAGTTTCAATTTAAGGATGCTCAACTCATTTTTCAAACTTTATCTCTGACAAAGGCAAGTGGTTCTTGTTAGTTCATCCATGGTCATGTGTCATGGAATTAATTTGCACGGTTTGACCTATAATTATTCTAAATTTTGTTTATATCCATACTCCTTATCCTTGTTCCTTCATGTCATTAGTTGTAAGTTCTCTTGTACATAGTCTTGTGCTGGCGAATCCATTTTTTTTCCCTCCCTCCTCATCCCTTTTGGCATTTTGGTATGCTCTTAGAGATAATTGGATCCTTGTTGTACCTACAAGAGGCATGTGTCCCCAACTAGAACCAATATTAGTACTCAAATTCACCACGCCCCAAAAATGAAAAAAATCCCAAGTCTTGTGCTTTGTTGTTTTTCCCCTACTCTTGCATTGGATATGTCCTATTGTTGCCCAAAATCCAAGAAAAATCTAAGTGTGGCTTTCCATTAGCCATTTTCTCACATTCCCAGGTTTTCAAGTTTTGTTGAAACCTTGGAATGTTTTGAGTTTTAGGACTTTCCCTACCCCAACCTATTGGTCCTTTGGTCCCTATTTCCTCTCGAACCCTAGACCCCGGTGGTGTGCTCTTTCGAGGTTCTAATGTTCATGTGATGATGTCAGCATCAAGTTCTCTAAAAATTTCTAAGTGTGGGGTGTTTCTTGATCCTTTTCTTGCCTTTTTGGGTTTTCAGGATTTCAAGTGTCTTTGGAACCTTTACACTTTATTCTTGTGTCTCTGAGTTCCCCAAAATCTTGAAATCTTATCCTTTGTTCTTTGGTGTCAAAGTTCTCCCATTCCCCAGAACCTTGTTGTTTTGAGGTTCCAAGTCCTTGATTCCTCTTGGATCCTGAACCCCAAAAACTTGGATTCGCTACTCCCCACTACCTTTCCTTCTCTCCTCTTCATGCCTTTTGGATTTTTGAGTTCTCGAGGTCCTTGGAACCTTTTCACCTAGTTCCAAAGTCCCTTTTTTCCCCATTTCCCTAAAACCTTAACTTCTCGCTTCCTTCATCTTTCATTCCCGAGGTTCCAAGTTTCCCTAGAACCCTATATCCCTACTGATTTTTTCCTTTATTTTCAAGTCCTAGAGCCCAAAGCCTAGCCTCCTCTACACTCCTCATTCCATGGTTCTTGGTCCTTCCTAGTTCTCGGTTCCTAGCCCCTCTATAGTTCCACTTTCTCCTTGTGGTTTTTCAAACCTTCTTGGAACCTTTGCACATGATTACAAGGTCCTTGGGTTCCCCAAACCCCCACGTCTCCTTTTCCTGCATCCTTGGTTCCTCTAAAACCCTAGATCTCGACCTTCTCTGCACTCCTAGTTTCAAGGTCCCTAGTCCCTAGTTCCTCTCAAACCTTGAACCCCCACGTTCCCATTTCCCTCGTCCATGTTCCTTCCCTGTTCTTGCTTCCCAACCCCTCCTTCTTGCAATTTTCTAGATTTCTCATGCACATTGGTGTTGCAAATATGTGCCTATGATGTATTGTCATTGATGTCAACATATCTCTTTGTCAGAAACAGGGGAAACAATGCAGATCAGTGAAGTAGATTGTTTCGTATTTTTAGAGGAATGAAGATCAAAGTACGCGGACCATATGGTTGTGTAGAGGATTGTCTGAAGTAGCTCTAGTTAAGATTTGAGAGGTCCGCATGAAGATTTGAAGAAGCTATGGCCATCTGAGTAGAACCGGGTTTTGCAGTGTTCAGAAGTGACATAGTGATAGGAAATTGGTCTAGATTGCTCCGCAATGAAAACTTATGATCTGCGGATCTAGAGGCATGTTTGGAAAATCAGTGTGTATCCTCAACTCAAGTGCTTCATGGTTTGGAGGTCCGCAATCAATCTTTCTAGGGTGATAGTCACAACAAACAGTGTTCTTGAGGTACCAGATGAAGATGTAAGTGATTCTGATGATTTGGAGTAGTGCAAATGTTATTGTTGAATTCAATGTGCTTGTGGAGGTCTCTGGATCATGTGCCTGCTATGTTGGAGGTCCGCATTGCAGATTAAGCTAATTGTTGAAGATTTCTTCCTTGGTGTTGTTGTTCTTCCCAGTCTTGGCCGACTGGATGATTCAAGTGTGTTGCAGATGATCTAAGAGCAATTCTCTGGAGCATAGCATGTTGATTGAAAAAAGATTCAAGTCCTAGAAGATGTTTGGCTGACACTATAAGGATTCGCATATAATACTTTGTATCAAATCAAGTCTTGTAGCTGCAATAGTTTGTTAGGCCGACCTTGAACACTTGTAATAAGATGTTTATAAAGATGACTTTGATGATCATTCCAAAGTCGATGTCATATATAAATAAGCGAAGTGAAGCCGTCAAAGGGGGGAACGTGAGCGAAAATGTGGTAGAGCAGAGCAGAGTGTGAGAGCAGAGCAGAGGAGTTATGTGCTTCAATGGGACTAAACTAGGCATGAAGAAGATACTATTTCTCAATTCATTCTTTCTGTCTTAAACATAAAATCTTGTAGGTAGTGAGCCCCCTATAGGCAGTGAGCTCTATGCAGTGCGCCCTAAGGCAAGTGCCTTCCATTTATTTTAAGTACTTTTAACAGGGTACGAATCTTGTGGGTTAACCCCCACCGTGGTTTTCCCTTAACCAGGTTTCCACGTAAAAATTCTGGTGTTATGTGTGTTCATCTTGTTTCTGCTCATGTCTTGTAAATTCATGCTTTAATGTTTACATCATTAATCTGTTTGTAAGTTGATTAAAAGTAGAAAAGGTTAAAATTGTTAGACAACTAATTCACCCCCCCTCTCAATTGTCTGACCTAATTCCAACAATTGGTATCAAAGCTAGTTCCTCTAAAAGAAGCTTGACCAATTGAGGAGATCCAAGATGTTGACTTACAAAAAGGAAAGTCTGAGATTTGATGGAACAAATTACTCCCTTTGGAAGGTGTGCATGCAGTGTCATTTGGAATGTATGGGTGATGCCTTTTGGTTGATAACTAAGAATAAGTATAAGATTCTGAAGAATGGCCCTACAACTCTGGACAAACTCAAGGAAGCTAAATACAATATTCGAGCTAAAGAAGCATTGTTGAGTGCCCTGACTGATATAGAAAAGACAAATGTTCTAGAATTTAAGACTGCCCATGAAATCTGGAAAAAGTTGGAAACTCTGTATGAAGGTGATAAATATGTCAAATGTGCCAAACTACAGAGTCTGAAGGGTAAATACAAAAGGTTGATGATGAGTGAAGATAAAAACATTGCTTCCTACATGCAGAAAGTGAATGAACTTGTGACCGGTATCAAGAGTGCTAGTGGAATATTGGAAGAATCATAGATTGTTGCCAAAGTACTCAGATCCTTACCTGTGGCATACAAGTATAAAGTTGTTGCCATTGAATAAATCAGGATTGTGACAACTATTACAAGAGATCAATTGGTTGGTAAGCTTTCAGCATTTGAACTGAGTGAGTTTGTTGATTCTCTTCCTAAGTCTGAATCTGCATTTAAGGCCAGTATTTATGGAAAACAAAGATATGATCCGAGTGAAAGCTCTTCAGGAAGATCAAACAAATTTGAGAAGGCAAGGAAGGATCTTGAAGATGATGAAATTGAGACTACAGAACTTGAAGCCCTTATTACCAGAAGATTGCCAAGAGGAACTGATAAGTATGAAGGCAAGTTGCCTTTCAAATGTTTTGCTTGTAATAAGATTGATCATTTTGCCTCAAGGTGTCTGGACAGGGTTTCAAAGACAAACCCTAACAGATCAAGGGCTCATAAGAGATGTTACTATGTCCAAGAAGCTGAAGAAGGTGTCACTGATGATGAATCTAATAAGGGAAGTAACACAGGAAATGAATGGGTATTCATTGCCATCAAAGAAGAAGATCCGGTGTCTACTAAATCTACTAGTTGTGTGAATGTGGAAAGTGCCTTGGCTACTCAAATTGAAGAAAAGGATGAATGGGTGATTGACAGTGGATGCTCTCATCATATGACTAGTGATAAAAGTAAGTTCATAATTTTGGAAATATATGAAGGAGGACCTGTGAAGTTTGGAGACAACTCAGCCGGTAGAATTTGTGGCAGAGGATCCATCTCTTTTGATGTCAAAAATAACACTAATGATGTTTTGTATGTAGAAGGATTGAAGCATAATCTTCTCAGTGTTGGACAGTTGGTGACAAAGGGTATTGTCTCTGATTCAAGGATGGAAAATGCAAAATCTTAGCAAGCTCTGAAACTATGATTGCATCAGGTACACAAACTAAAGGTAACATCTTTCATTTAAGTGGTACTGGCAAAAGTTGTTTGATTGCTCAGATTGATCAGAGTTGGTTATGGCATAGGAGAATGTGTCATGTGAATTTTGATAATATTATCAAGATAAGTTCTACTCAGGCTATGAGAGATCTTCCAAAGCTTGTGAAACTTGTTGATAGCATGTGTATAGAATGTCAAATGGGTAAATAGAATAGAACTTCATTCAAGAGTAAAGAACAATTCTCAAGTGGACTGTTGGAACTTGTGCATACTAATCTATGTGGTCCTGCTAGAATTAGAAGTGTGCAAGGAGATAGATATTTTATGTTGTTGATTGATGATTACTCTTGGATGATGTGGGTTACTTTCTTTAAAGAAAAATCAGAAGCCCTTGACAAATTCAAAGTGTACAAGGTTATGGTGGAAAATAAGATTGGTGTGAAGATAAAGTGTCTAAGATCTGATAAAGGTGGAGAGTTTACCTCCAGTGAGTTTGATTCATTCTGTGAAAAGCATGGAATAAAAAGATAGTTATCTGCTCCTTGGACTCCTCAGCAGAATGGAGTTGTGGAAAGAAAGAACCAGACCATTCAAGAAACTGCTAGGACCATGATGATGGAAGCAAATGTTCCACAATTCTATTGGAGATAAGTTGTGAGTATTGTTGTCTGCACTCTTAATCAAGTGCAGATCAAAGGCAATTCTGGTAAGACACCTTATGAACTATGGTTTGGTCATCCTCCTACTGTGAAATACTTAAGAGTTTTTGGTAGTAAATGCTATATCAAAAGAGATGAGGATCTAGGCAAGTTTGATGCAAGAAGTGATGAAGGAATATTTATGGGTTACTCTACTCAAAGCAAGGCATATCGGTGCTTCAACAAGAGATTGAAAAAGATTATTGAAAGTGCTAATGTCAAGGTTGATGAGAGCAAAGAAAGACCTTCCAAGCCTTGTGGATATGATTCAGATGATCAAGATGAGAGTCTAAGTCAAGGAGAGCAAGTTCAAACCCAGACTCAAATCCAAATTGATTCAGAAAATCCAATGACTCAAGAAGTTAATGCAGATGTTGAGGAACAAGCTCAAAAATTAGAAATTCAAGTAACTCCCAAAACCACCAGGTATGTAAGGTTAAATCATTCTGAAGATCAAATCATAGGAGACAAGAACAAAGGTGTTCAAACTAGAAGAAGAATTGCTAAAGATCAAGTAGAATATTGTTTGATTTCAAAAATTGAACCAAAAACAGTGAATGAAGCTTGTAATGATGAGAACTGGGTAAAAAGCAATGGAAGAAGAATTAATGCAAGTTGAAAAGAATCATATTTGGGATCTTGTTCCTAGACCTAAAAACAAAAATGTAATTGGAACCAAATGGGTCTTCCAGAATAAACTGAATGAAGATGGTGAAGTTGTGAGAAACAAAGCAAGATTGGTATGCAAAGGATATTTTCAAGTAGAGGGAATTGATTTTGAAGAAACATTTGCTCCCTTGGCAAGAATTGAAGCAGTCATATTATTTCTTGCATTTGTTGCATTCAAAGATTTCAAAGTTTACCAGATGGATGTCAAGTCAGCATTCCTAAATGGAGAATTAGAGGAAGAAGTCTACATTGAGCAACCGGAAGGATTCCAATTGTCTGATCAAGAAGATATGGTCTGCAGATTGAGGAAAGCCTTGTATGGACTTAAACATGCCCCAAGAGCCTGGTATGCAAGATTAGATAAGTATTTGCTAAATCTAGGATTTAACAAAGGCACTGCTGACAGTAATCTTTATTTCAAGATTGATCATGAGCACATCTTAATTGTTGAGGTATTTGTTGATGATATCATTTTTGGTGGAAATGGAAGCATGTGTAAGAAATTTGCTGATCAGATGCAAAGTGAATTTGAGATGTCCATGTTTGGTGAAATGAATTTCTTCTTAGGTCTGCAAATCACTCAGTCAGATAAAGGTATCTTCATATCTCAATCTAAATATGTGAAGGAATTGTTGAAAAAGTTTGGAATGGAGGACTCAAAACCAGTAAGTACTCATCTGGTAACCAAATGGAAGTTGAGTAAAGATGATGATTCACCTAAGGCAGATCAGAAAAGGTAGATCAATGATTAGAGGATTGCTTTATTTGACTCAGACCAGACCTAACATTATGAAAGTAGTTGGACTTGTTGCCAGATTTCAAGCTGATCCCAGGGAATCCCATGTTGTAGCAGTCAAAAGAATTTTCAGATATCTAAAAGGAACATCTAATTATGGCTTATGGTATCCAAAGGATAATGAATTCACTCTTCATGCATATACAAATGCCGATTGGGCAGGAGATGTGGATGACAGGAAAAGTACTAGTGGTGGTGCATTCTTCTTGGGAAGGAGATTAGTGTCTTGGTTGAGCAAAAAGTAGGAGGCAATAGCTCTGTCTACAGCAGAGGCAGAGTATATAGCAGCAGCAAGCAATTGTACTCAAGTCTTGTGGATGAAGCCAATTTTGAAGGATATCATAATTGTGTTTGAAGAGCTTGTTACAATCTTCTGTGATAATTCAAGCGCACTAAAGAATCCGGTGTTGCATTCAAAGACAAAGGACATATCCATCAAGTTCCACTTCTTGAGAGAGAAAGTAAGTGAGAATGAAGTCAAAATGGAGTTTGTTTCTTCAAAGGATTAGATTGCGGATATATTCACCAAGCCTCTGCCTAAGGATACTTTTGAGTATCTCAGAGGGAAGCTAGGGGTTATTACCCCTCCTGTTCAAAACTAAGATGCACTAGAATGCATCAGTTCAAAGGAATTCACAATCATATCTTATGATCCAGATTGATGTTAAGGAGATACTACTCGGGGGGAGTAGTCAGTATACAAATTTTGGAGATTAGTCTGAAACAAAAAGGGAGAAAAAAGATTGCAAATATGTGCCCTTTGCCATTGATGTCAAAGGGGGAGAGAAGTCATGTGAAAAACTAGTTGCTAATGAAAGGGGGAGCAGTAAAGAAAGTGGTTGTAGGAGTGATAAGAGAAAGGGGGAGAAATCCTTGTCTTGATGGTTGAATCAGTTTTTCACATCATATGTTGCCATCAATGACAAAGGGGAGATTGTTGCAAAAATGTGTCTGTCATGAATTGTCATTGATGTCAACATATCTCTTTGTCAGAAACAAGGGAAATAGTGCAGATCAGTGAAGTAGATTGCTCCACATTTCCAGAGGAATGAAGATCAAAGTACACGGACCATATGGCTATGTAGAGGATTGTCTGAAGTAGCTACACTTAAGATTTGAGAGGTCCACATGAAGATTTGAAGAAGCTATGGCCATCTGAGTAGAACCGGGTTTTGTAGTGTTCAGAAGTGACAGAGTGACAAGAAATTGGTCCGGATTGCTCCGTAATGAAAACTTATGATCTATGGACCTAGAGGCATGTTTGGAAAGTCAATGTGTATCCTCAACTCAAGTGGTTTGTGGTTTGGAGGTCCACAAGCAATATTTCTAGGGTGACAGTCATGACAGATAGTGTTCTTGAGGTACCAAATGAAGATGCAAGTGATTCTGATGATTTGGAGTAGTGCAGATGTTATTGTTGAATTCAATGTGCTTATGGAGGTCTCTGGATCATGTGCCTACTATGTTGGAGGTTCGCATTGCAGATTGAGCTTGTTGTTGAAGATTTCTTCCTTGGTGTTGTTGTTCTTCACAGTCTTGGCCGACCGGATGATTCAAGCGTGTTGCAGATGTTCTAAGACCAATTCTCTGGAGCATAGTGTGTTGATCAAAAAGAGATTCAAGTCCCAGAAGATGTTTGGCTAACACTATAAGGATTCACATATAATACTTTGTATCAAATCAAGTCTTGTAACTGTAATAGTTTGTTAGGCTGACCTTGAACACTTGTAATAAGATGTTTGTAAAGCCAACTTTGATGATCATTCCAAAGTTGATGTCATATATAAATAAGCGAAGTGAGGTTGTCAAAGGGGGGAACGTGAGCAAAGATGTGGTAGATCAGAGAAGAGTGTGAGAGCAGAGCAGAGGAGTTATGTGCTTCAATGGAACTGAACCAAGCATGAAGAAGATGATATTTCTTAGTTCATTCTTTTTGTGTTAAACATAAAATCCTGTAGGCAATGAGCCTCTTTCAGCAGTGAGCTCTGGTCAGTGTGCCCTAAGGCAATTGCCTTCCATTTCTTTTTTAAGTACTTTTAACAGGGTACGAATCTTATGGGTTAACCCCTACGGTGGTTTTCCCTTAATCGGGTTTCCACGTAAAAATTCTAGTGTTATGTGTGTTCATCTTGTTTCTGCTCATGTGTTGTAAATTCGTGCTTTAATGTTTACATCATTAATCTGTTTGTAATTTGATTAAAATTAGAAAAGGTTAAAATTGTTAGACAACTGATTCACCCCCCCTCTTAGTTGTCTTACCTAATTCCAACACTTGGAACCTAGCCCCATGTTCTAATGTTTTAAGGTTTCCTGAACCACAAAACCCTAGTAGAGTGCATGGTAATGCCTACAAACACGACGAGACTCCTCAATGACTCGCAAGACCACCATTAATGATTAATTTGAGGCCTGATAATATGGTAAGTGGCCTCCATATGCCTAATAACCCCTCGAGGATGGATTTGTTCACTCAAGAATCAACAATTAAACTAGTTTGGTATGGTCCCTTCTCCAAATCCATATGTTGATGATGACAACAAGTATGGGCAACCTACAATTGTGTCTCCCACTCCAAGACTTGCATCCAAGAAACAATAGTCAGATTGTAATGATATATAAGCATGAAAAATGATGTAAAAGGGGTTGGTCTTGGAACCAATTTCATGATTGTAAGTACTTCAATAGTGTTCTAGGGAATCAAATGATGTAGTCTAGTTTGTAAAGGGGATGAAATACACTTTGTAAGTCAGAGGAAGGTTGTTCAAAGATAGATGCATCACGTATCTATGGTAGATTGTAATTATTCAAGAGGGTGTTTGAACCTAGTAGCTCATCCTTTCTTGCCACATATGCTAGCATGAATGCAACAAAGGTTAGAGAAATATGTGATAGTATTTTAATTCATTGCAAATATTTTTGTGATGTTCTTTCTATTCTGTGGGTTTTTACATTTCTATCTGGATTACTAAGAATATCCATTGCATGGGATGAGATATATGTATTATATGATGATGAACTTATGTTCCCATTTATGTTTTTATTGTTGCATCTCTTTCCTTTTTTGCAATCCATGAATCTGTTACCCAATGGAGTAGGCACCTTTCTAAATGGTGAAGGGCCAACAACTTCTAATTTTAAATCTCTCTTATTAGTTGTAGGAGTAGATTAGGTCCTACCATACCATCATGATTCAACATTGTAAACTGTCATACTTTGTGTAATACAAAAAGTGAAACATCATTAGGGAATCATGCTAGTGTGTCCATCCTCTTAACTGTGTGTATGAAATGTTAAGTGGAGTCATCTACTAAGGAAAACACAACATAAGTGTCATTTTTGAGTGTAGGGTAAGAGTGAAATGGTTATCTGCTTATCAGAGGTCTTCCAAGTTTATATATAGCTAGTGTTGACATGAAGTTAGTGATATTTTTGGATTCATAACCAGTTGGGTATGGCTGCTTAAGGGCCTTAAGCTGAAAAGCTTTATTCCTCTTTAATTGTCTTGTTATTGAAACCTCAGGGAACACCCCCCTTGGCCTTGCAGAGCCTAAAATTGAAGATGAGTTTATCCACTCATAGCAATTGGTCCATCCATGACACTTCCTGATTACAAGCCTTACCCATTGCCTAAGCACGACATATATCTGGCCTTAGGTTCTGGTGTTGAGTCTTTATGATTTGTGGACCTGCATGTTTTAGCACTAACATGGTGTAAATAAGTATAGTATATAATAAATGGCTGGGGTGAACCAATGTAGAGTGGATGAGGGAATGTGTATGCCACAAAGTCAAGATGGTCATAGGAATGTGTGTATAAGAACATGCTTTGAAACTAGAAGAAAAAAGAAAGGAGGTAAATAAAACATAGAAGGTGTATCTATAAAATCTTATAAAAAAATGGGAGACAAAAATAAAGGATGTGAACATAGAAGAACTATTGGAAATATACAAAAAAACTTGAGATGAAAATAGGAGACAAAAAGGAAAATAAGTACATTAGATGATAGATAATTTGTGCAATATAGTGTGAAATAGGATAGCATAAGAGATAAATAATTAGTGTAGTAGGTGAGGTAGCATTAGAAAACAAAAATAAGGTCTAGTGTAATCATATGCCTAAGAAAAGCAAAGTATTTAATGTTAGGAGTGCAACGTATAGGGATCTAGATGAGTTTAGGTTCATTCATGGAAAGGTAAAGGACTATGACCATCATGAATGGTCATCATTCCTAAAACTTGTAGAATAACACCACATAATAGATGAACTAGGGAACAAGATATAAGTTACAACAAAAGGCCGGAAGGCCTATTCTTGGGTCTAAGTGGAAAATGTAAGAATACCCTAATTCTTTGCATCATTCCACAAATATAGGAAGAAGAGTAACACAAAGAGTTGTGAACAACATATAGAATAATGCATGTGAGTAGTGATGTACAAATAAAGGAAATAGAAACATAAAAATATCTATAGTTTTTGGTCAACATGAAAAAATGAAGAGCACCTTATGCTCCACATTATCCTCAAATTCATGTGTATGAATATCATGACAAAGTTGTTTGTCATAGATAGTAGGGAAAACAACAAGAAGGAGGTAAATAGATAGAGGAGAGTGAAAGTAATCAGAATATATATGCATTGCTTCTCTCTAAGTGCTAATATGCATCTATGCAAGGATGATATGCTTCATCCACTAAGGTCAAGGAGAAAAAGGCCAAGATAGTTCATAAGTACAAAAATAAAATTAATATGGCCTAAGAGGAATCAACTAGTGATGTCTTCTAGGAAATCATCATCTTTAAAATAAGCAAAGAGAACTCAACCAAATGATCCAAGAGAGAAGGATCCATGAATATAAAAGGCTCAAAAGGACAAAGGGGGCTTGAAGTGAAAGTTGCAGAAAAAGGAGAAATACCATCAATAGACTTAAGTGGAGGATCCTCATGTGGTTGGGAAATCTTAATAAAAAGAAGAGGCTCAAAAGATTTAAGAGAGCCTAAAGTGAAAATAGAGGAAAGATGAATATAAATTCAACAATTTTTTGGGAGGGACATCATTTGATGAAGCATTCTCTACAACAATACAAGTAAAGGAGTTGCATGAGAAGTAGGAAGAAAACCTGTAGGAGGTAAAGTAGGTATAGAATGTCTAGTGGGAGATTTAATATTTGTATGTGTATCATAGGACTCTTGATCAACATCATGTATATCATGTGTGAAAGTTGTAACATGTGTTTTCTTCAGCTTATCTACCAAATCAACATTGTCACCATGAGAAGATGAGGGAAAAGTTTCATTTGTAGAAACAACTATAATAGCACCCTCATCAATAAGATCTTGTATTTTATTCCTTAGTGCTCAACATTGATTAGAAAAGTGGCTTGGCATCCTATAATAGACACAAGAAGGGAGAAATATATGATCATCCTTCAAAAATTTCCTACATGTAAGAGAAGGAAACTAAGTGTTCATCCCAAATAAAAAGATAAGTTATAGGATATGATTTGGAGGATCAACTAAATGTGTGTATGGTGTCTTATTGTTGGTGTTTGAAAATAGGGGGTTGGTTGTTTAGATAAGGCTCAGAAGGTGGAACTATGGGTGGGTGGGGAAAGAGGACTTGCGATACTTGAGGGGATTAAGTTCTAGTGACTTTTGTTCAACTTGGATAGCAACTAGAGATACTTTAGAAAGGGAATTATATGACCTTAATAAAGGAATTTCTCTTGAATGCATAGCAAAAGAATTTATAGAAAAGGAGCATGGAGAAGGTTACTAAGGGTGTAAAACCCGTGTGAAATAGCAAGAAAAAGAAGTGAGATGTCTATTCCCTAACACATGCATTGGAGGATTATTTACAATGTACCATCTACGCAAGGTAGAATTTAGGGTCCAAGTTGAATTAGAAATGGTGTACAAATACACAAACTATATGAAAAAGGAATGGAGGGAACCATAAGGTAATCAATACAACCAATCCAGAGCATACTTTGTCATATTATTATGAAAGAATTTGGCCAAGGTAGGATCGTCACATGTTTGGGTTAAGCATGGAATATGGAACTTTCTCAACCATATGCTATTCCAAGGTTCCCATTACGATGTAGCCAGGGGACATGGGTAGGGTTACGATGGTCGGTTTACATCTATCAAATACAGATGCTAGAAAGGATTCAACACTAAAAATACACTTATATAATAAGGGATTTATAAAATGAATACAAAAAATTTAAAAATGAAATGAAAATAAGGGAGGGTGCCACCCATTCCTTGGCCATGACCTCCTTCATTGGAGGGGCTCGACATTGGGGAAGGTGTAGCCACCAAAGGGTCATGGCCTCAAAAGGGGGCACAACTCTCATTATTATGCCCCTTTCTACAATAAACACCTCTCCCATTTTGTGGGTTCCTTCAGCAAAACAAATGCCTACATTTTTTTCTTGTGGAAGATTTCTCTACTACCATGGCCATCTCTCTTTGTTGCCCTTGCCCCATTCCTACAAAATGAAACCCAAATGCAATAGAGATAAGAAATATAAAATAATATTAGGGTTCTTATGGGGTATGATAGATAGTTTTTAGGTTTTTAATTTAATAAGTTTAATATTTCTCTACAACTTTGGGGATTGCTTCTTCCATTTTATATGTTTAGAAAATTTTCCATAGTATATAGTGTATTCCTTTTTATGTTGTAATGGGAGTGTTATGAATTATGTAATTAAAGTCATACATTGATATAAATTGTATTCGATGGTGTTATTATTATGTGCTTTAGATCCATTAAACATAATATTATTTATATAACAACCACTTAACAAAATTTACAATTCTTTGTAACTTGCCCACCCAAATTTGAATTTGATTCTGAGTGGGAATGGCAGTCGACAGTCTGGGGGGGTCCCCATGGTCCGATTGCCCCTCCCTGAGCAGGTGATGTCTAGTTCTGGCATAGGTAGCAATGCAAATCATGTGAATCCATCCTTGGATTCAAGACCCAAGGGTTGGAAGGCATCCCTCATGGGTGATGTGCATGAAGGACGAGCTAGTGGGTCGACAATCCCTGTTCTTTCTGAGTTTGAAGAAGGAACAACCTTGAAACTACCATATCTAACTATTCAGAGGGTGGTAGTGACAATGGAAAAAACCTTGGTGGGTAAGTTTTTTTTCCTATTGCCCTAACATTAACCTTGTTAGAAGATAGATTGCCTCCAAATGGCAGTTGAAGGGCAATGTCTTTGCCAGTGCCATGCCGAGTGGTATGTACATTTTCAAATTTACTTCCACAAAGGACCTCCTCTATGTCTTATCAGGTGGTCCATGGCTTATGGGAAAAATTCACTTTCCTTATGTAGATGGAAACCTAGGTTCGAACCTAAGGCTAACCTAAACTAGTTAGCTCCTATCTAGGTCAAGCTTCCTAGGTTGCCTCTGGAATGTTGGGATGAGGAAATATTTGTTTGGATTAGTAATTCATTTGGTGACTATGTGACTATGGATAAGGTCACTAAGGCTAAATCGAGGCTAGTGTATGCCATATTCTATGTCAATTTTGATATTCTTAAATCACTTCCAACCTCCATCATTGTGGAATCTAAATTTGGGAGATGGAATCAAAGCATTCTCTATGAGAACTCTCGGGTCTTCTACCAGAACTACATGAAGCCAAGCCATGTCACAACACAATGTCGGGCTACCAAAAAACCTATGCCCATACCAAAAGATTTTGTGGAGAAAATGAAAGAGAGTCTAGATGAATACCCCTTTAAGGACATTCTTAGGCTTATCAGTTCCCCCTGCCTCCCCAACGAAGATTCCAGAGGAGTTGGTACAGGACCAAGCTCAGGTTGTGGAGAATCTAACTTAAGATAGGAGTGCTACTAAAGATGAACAACATTTAGACAACAGAAGTGAGAAGCCATTGTCAGGGGCTCAGAATGCTGAGAACGGTAATCAGGAGGATAGCCCCCATAAGCCATCTCTCTCTGTTGTGGAACCGAGAGGGGTTATTCTTGATAGAGAGAAAGGGGAAATTCTGTAACCTTTAGGTGACTTGGATGCTTTAAACATTGCTATTCGGGACTCTTAGGAGATGCAATTGAAACATTTTCGTAGTCCCCAGTAAATGTTTGGAGGTTATAAGCTAGGAAAAAGCACATTGGGGGAAAATTTCTCCCCATCCTCAGGGGCAAGCTCTAGCAATCTTACAGAGGACTCTTAGGGCTGGTCAACAATGAAAATAAAGAGGAAATGTTCCAATACAAAGACTACAGATGTTGGGAGGCCTAAAGGCCAGAAGACCTTTGCATATCCAAACCAGACAGTGTGAGGTAGCAAGCGAGATTGCTAATGGAAGACAAACCACTTTGTTGGTGTCTTCCAGAAGGTCGAAGAAATGAAGATTCTCTTCTAGAACATTAGAGGACTAAATAGTCCTCAAACAATTTTTGGTTAAAAACTATATCTCTGAGAAGAAATGAAGATTCTCTTCTGGAACATCAGAGGACTAAATAGTCCTCATAAACAGTTTTTGGTTAAAAACTATATCTCTGAGAATAAGATTGATATTCTTCTACTGCATGAAGTTAAAATGATTGAAGACAATTTCAAACTGGCTATGAATAACATTTGGCCTAATGCTAATTATGCTATTAGTGAAGCCCTGGGGGCATTTGGTGGTATTGTTACTTTGTGGGTTTAGAATGTGAAGGGCTCAGTTGTCAATTGTACTAGGTACTGCCTCAAGGTCTCTTTCTCTTGTAGGGACAATTTTTGGTCCTTAGTTAATGTCTACGCTCCTAACTCTAGGCTGGATCGTAAGGAGGTCTGGGACTACTTAGCTTATAGAATTAATCACTTCAAAAAGAATCATTGGATGGTAGCTGGAGATCATAACTCCCCCTCTACCCTTCAAAGAAACTGGGAGGTATTATTGACTACTCAAACAACATGGATGACCTTGTGGAGTTCTTAAGAAACGTTGGCCTAATGGATATAGAATTCACTAGTCAATGTTTGGCTTGGTCTAATAGAGGGCAAGGGAAACACCTTATTCAATTTAAGTTGGATAGAGTCCTTATCTCTTCCAACTAGAATAGATTGGAAGCTCTCCCTCGGGTTGGTTTGGACCACAACCCGTTATTGTTGAAATGGTACAGAAGGAATCCCAAAGGACCCTTTCCTTTTAGGTTCGAAATGATGTGGGCAGTTCACATGGAATTTAAAACATGCTTAGCTGACTGGTGGAAAATTCCTCTCCAAGGACCGATCATGTTCAGACTGGCCCAAAAGCTTCTTAATGTTAAGAACCAAGTTAAAGGACGAAATAAGTTCACCTTTGGTATTGTGTTGGATAAGAAGAAGGCGTTAGCAAGTCAGCTGGTCAACATTCAGTCCAGACTAGAGCAGGGGGAGAGTTCAGAGGAGCTTTTGGCTCTAAAAAAATCCTTATCCAAGGACTGGCTTCTGATCCTGAGAGAGGAGAAGCTCTTCTGGAAGCAGAAATCCTAGATCTAATGGTTGAAGGAGTGAGAAAGAAATACTTCCTTCTTCCATCAATCTACTTTGAAGCACATCAAATGAAATACTTTTGGTAGGCTTTAGGATGTGGATGGTGTTGACGTTTCAGAGGAGGATCAACTAGGAAAGTTGGCCTCCGGTTACTTTCAATCCCTTCTAACTACCCAATGTATGAACTTCTCTCTAAAAGAAGATGTTCTCTTGAGTTCCACACCCACCCTCATTTCTATTGAAGACAATACTCTCCTAACCAAACTGGTCATGAAGGAGGAAGTTAGGGTGGTGGTCTTCTCTATGGGGGCGTTTAAAGCTCTAGGGATGGATGGTTTTCCCCTCGCCTTCTTTTGAGAGATTGTTGGAAAAGATGTCACAGATACGGCCAAAGGCTTTTTTCAGAACCAGAAGACCCCTGTGGTAGTTGAACAACACTTTTATAGCCCTGATTCCTAAAAAAAAGTTGATCCCATTACCATGTCTGATTTTAGACCCATTAGCCTTTGCAATATGGTCCACAAGATTTTTACAAAAAAATTGGTTTTCAGACTCCAACCCCTACTAGACAAGCTTATTTCTACTAATTAGAAAGGCTTTGTCCCGGGTAGGCAAATCTTGGATGTGGCTATCACCACCCATGAGGTCATCCACTCTATCTCAAAGAGTAATACCCCAGGTATGATCTTCAAACTTGATATCTCCAAGGTTTATGATAGGGTCAATTGGGATTTTTCATTTAAATTCCTCAAGAGATTTGGCTTTCATGACCGTGTGGTTAATCTGGTGAAAGAATGTGTTTCCACTGTTCGATTATTTGTGCTTGTCAATGGTATCCCCCATGGTTTCTTCTCTACCAAAAGGGGAATCAGGAAAGAGGATCCTCTATCCCCCTATTTGTTCATTATATTGGCTAAAGTGTTGGGTAGAAATGCTTGCACTATGTTGAGGAATGGATCCCTTCATGGTATCAAGCCAGCTTCTACAGCTCAATCTTCTATTATTCAACAGTTTGTTGACGACACAATTTTGTTTGGTACTGTCTCTATGGTGGAGGCCAGAAGATGGAAACTTCTTCTCAAGGATTATGAGGTTGTCTAGTCAAAGCATCAATTTTGAAAAGAGCCATATCTACTTCTTGAACACTCCAGAGATTCTACAGCATAAGATCAAGGGAATCATGGGTTATTCGAGTGCTTGTTTGCCAGTGGCATATCTTGGACTCCCCTCACAGTTAAAAAAGCTACCCCTGACTATTGGAACTCGGTCATTGAAAGAATGCAGAAGAAACTAGCATGGTGGAAAGGTAAGTTGCTTAGTTAGAATGGGAAAATCTAGCTCCTCAAGGCCTCTCTTCAAAAAACCCCACCTACTTTCTTAGCCTCTTCAAAATTCCCAAATGTTTAGCTGAAAAGATTGACCAAATACAAAAGAAATTTATGTGGTTTAGTGTGGTTTGTTGCGTATATACATTTGCTATTGTATTGGTACCAAAAGGACAACATGGGGGTTGGCATTATTAAAATAGAGCCCACTTCTCTGGACGAATTCAAACTCAACTTGACTATTTGGCACATTATCTAGGAGGGCGAGGTGGCTTCCTTTCTAGAAGCTTTGATTGTCCATGATAAGAATCTTTCCAGAAAATCACGAACTCCTAGTATAATAGACAAGTCTGCTTAGGTGGTATTGGATTTGAGGTGTTAGAAGAAGTTATTGGGCAAGCTACCAAAATGTCTACCAAAGGGAAGAAACATAACTACCGGAGCAGAGTGCCAGACCTAGAGAGCATGGGGACATTTTTTAAGGAGGGTGAAGCTGTTATCAAACTCCAGGGAGGGTTTGAATGCGAGAAATTGCCTACCCCGTGGGACCAGGTTTGTTTAATGCTTATAAAATACTTCACCCTTGAGGGGCATTTCAAGGTTTATTTCCATTACCACTTTTCTTTGTTAAATCATTTTAGACATAGTGTGGAGATAAGTTTCCCCTTCTTTATTTTGTCCTCCATGGAAAGTTCTATCTAGATTGCCAAGGAAACCCATGCCAAGAACCCTAGTACCTCGATTATCCCCCTCCATCAGGGCCTCATTTCCTAGCTTTATCACTTTCATCTAGCGCTATGCGCCCCAAGCATATTAAGGTTAGCATCCTCGAAGATTCCCCCAATCCCTGCTACTGTTGGCCCCAATTCAAAGGGCAAAGGTAAAAAAATCTGTCAGGTTTCCCAAAAGCATGATCCCCTCCCCCTGTGGCCCTGGGGATGGGCCCAAAATTGAAGAAGTATGAGATTCCCCTTCAATTGGAACTCATGTTCCCAAGTCAGGCTCTAAGTTCAAAGGTAAAACCACTCCTAAAAGGACCAACAAGAGCAATAAATTTTTGGCCCAGGATGTTAAGAAGGGGCAACTTCCTCGAGGAAAAGAGGGTTGAAAATGAAAGAGGAGGATGGATCCCAGCCTTATAAAAAATCCAAAGAAGGGAAGGTGGAAGTCCTTTATGAAGTGGCTTTTTTGAAATTTGTTGACTTGGAAGCTATTGCTAAACAGGGGGAAGGTGGTAATACGAGTACTGCTGGTAATCCTACATAGAGAGTTAGAAGGTCTAGTTGTATAGTTGGCATTCCTTCTGCCAATCCTCAGGGTATCAAGTTATCAGAGGCATCTGTGTTTGTTGAGGATACACTAAGCAAGGAGGAGGGTGAGACACCTACTTAGTCTTATCATGAGGAGGAGGGGAGTAGTCACTTCCCCGAGATGAACATCCCGTATTCTAAAGATGAGGAGGAGGCTCAGGAGTAGAAATGAAACAAAGGGAGTTGTACCTGGTGTGTCAAAATGGTAGAAGAGGTTGCTGAACTCAAATCCAAAGTTGAGAAGCTTCTGAAGAAATGGCGGGTGATGTCAAAATTTGCTGCTAAAGCCTTGCACCGTGCGACCATTGTGTTTTTTGTTGTTAAGGATTTTGATGATAAGATCAAGGGTATTGGGATTGATGGTCTAGGTGATTATGAGGGTATGCTCAAGTTCCTCACTAAGTATGGGATTGATGAGAATCCCTAGATGGTCGTCTTGTGTTTTTTTTTTGTTTAAAGTCAGTTTGTTTTTTGTGTAACTGTCTGTCGGTTGTTTATGCGTTGTTAAAGTGTTGTTTTTGGCCTTTGTGAGGCTTTGTTTTTCCCTTTGGGTTGTTTTGTAAAGTGATTTGGACCCTCATTTCTAGCTGACTTTATCAAAAACATAATATTATTTATAATATAATAATTTTTAATAATACATCGTATATTTCATATTAAAAAATAAACAATGATCTAAAATTTTAAAAAGTGTTATGTATATTCTCATTATATTATATATTATATCTGACAATTATAAATATTTAGGATTTCAAGGTAAATGTATTCCATGCCAATGAAAATATAAATACTTGTTGTGAATATAAATGTATTATAGATAAAGATAAAATGTTGTCTCATCCTACATGATAACTATTCGGCATACAAAAATAATTATTAATTGGTGAAAATTGTTACAATTATATGAGGTAAGTAGTATTACTTAATGTGTATTTAATACTCTCATTACCTTGTGTAATTAATAATCAATATTTCATTAACAATTTTTATTGTAGGAACTAAAGGGGTGTGTGTGTGTGTGTGTATCTTCAACATTTCATAATCTTTGATGTTATCTTGTGTGGTTGTATGTATTAAGATTAAATAAAATTAGACTCCCATTTTATATTAATAGTGAGTCCTTACGTATGTATCACCCTTAGAGTGAAATTTAAACATTTAGTTAACCACACTTAGTTGAGTGTATTATCCTTGAATGTAATGTTGGAATCTTACGATTCAAGCAACATGCATATTGAGGTCCAACAGGGCATTTTATTGTTGAATTTATTACTACAATATCTTTAAAAGGTGTTAATATATTGGTAGTAAGTTGTGTATTTAAATTTGTGGGTAACTTTTAAGAAGTGAGTTGGCGTAACACGTGGTGCCATTAATTAAAGGCTTGAATAGAAGATCTTACTTTTGTTAGCACACAGTTTTACTGCTTCCCCTATCAATTTTGCATTGGAAATTTGCATGCTTGTGTCCTCACTTCACATGGGTCCTTGTAGTAAAGGTTGTCTAGGGTGTGTCATTCATGTTGAGCACACTAATACCCCATTCTACTCATAATACTTTCATCACCAAATGTGTGCCACTTGATGGCTCATCACATCATTGTTGCCCTTCTTCCATTCCATATGCATTACTGGCAAGCGCTTTTGCACATGTTTAGTATTGTGGGTCAACGCATGTGGTGATGATGTGTAGATGGGAGTCACTTGTGATAATCAAGTAGTGTCTTACGTTCCAAAAAAAGGATTGCAATTTATGTGTTTCGGTCATGTTAGTTTTGGGCATTATAGGAAGGGATGAAGTTGACATATTACATGCATTCTCTGCAAATTAATAATTTTGATCATGTGTAGAGGATATTACTCTCAATTTAATCTAGCTATAATACATAAATTAATTAATTGAGAATTTGATTTATTTTCTCCATTGTTAATGGAACTTATTAAAAGAGGTATATTGTAATACATTTTTAATGGAAGGGTTGTTGTGATGTTTATGTTTTACAACTTCCCTTTGCTTTTCTATTTTTTTAATTTCGGTCATTACATGTGTTAAGAGGTAAAAGGGGGATGAATGGAATGTGTGGGTACACTAGATCAAACCCTTCTTTCACTCTAACATTCAAGGACAAAGACCGATCCAAGCCACTACAAGATGGAAGAGGGCTCAACTATAGATCTTTGTGCTCTTGTTTGTCAAGGAAAGATAAGATTCAACCAAGCTTTTATCAAACCCTAGGCCAAGTATGAAGGAAACCCTAGTTCTAAGATAATCATTTCGAAACAAATAACTAACAACAGAAATTTGGAAACCAAAAATATAGAGAGGATCAATAAGATGTCAGAACCTATCTCTCGAAAGTAGAGGTGTTGAAGGACAAATTTGACAACCACCCAAGTCCAGATGTTGGAATATTTCAGAAGTTAGAACTGATGAAATGTTGTAGATGATGCCTAGAACTCAGATCTAGAAGCTTGAGGCCTTGTAGACTAGGGTGGCAACCACCCAAGTCCAGTTAGAGGGATATTCTAGAACTATTTTTGGATCCTGAAACTATAATGTCTGCACTGCTTCCCTATAGCTCCACTTTTCTCGAAACCAATACCTGTAACCTGCACACATGATGACAAGAGAGGGGTTTAGGGGTTGTGGTGTTTAGTAGCTTTCCTCAGTCAATCCCTAGGTTAGTATTCAAGCTTTACCAACATCATTGTTAATGAGAGAGTGTGCTCTTGCAAAGCAGAGGCTAAAGATAATCCAAATGATGAAATGATTCAAATAACAATGATGTCACCTTAGAGCTGAAGCCCTTGGGAGGATAAAATCTCTTTAACTCACAAGGAGATGGATGACGATGCCATATCTGCAACAAACACACAAATACAAATACAAATCTACAATAATAACATAATGAATGCCTTGAATGCTCTTTGATCCAGTATCATAAGTTCGTGTTATCCATCTAGGTATAAAATGAAGTCATAAACTCACTTATATATGTTTTTCCCTCTAGCATTCATAATTTAAATCACAAGAGCCAACAAGGAGAAACATTTGGAAGGGCCCAAGATGACATACCAAAAGTTAGCCCTCACCATTTAGGAGAGACTTGGGCGGTTGGCACCCAAGTCTAAGTGCCTAAATTGGGTCAAGGATAAGCAAAAGGAGGCCCCAAGGGTCCCAAAATGTCCTAGGTGCCGGGAAGTTTCCTTCAGGATGATCAATTATAATGTAAAATTAAGTATAAGGTGTTGAAATGCACAAGACAACTAAGAGGGGGGGTGAATTATTTGTCTCTAAAACTTTAATCACTTAATAACACGTCAAATGCTCAATTATTGTTATTAATATTTAACCATGAAAACATGAAACAAGAAGCTCAACACAAAAACACATGAGACACCAAATTTTTACGTGGAAAACCCTATAAGGGAAAAACCATTGTGGGTGTTAGCCCACAGATATATGTTATAGAAATACTGAAAAATAGAGGCTTACTACCCAAAATTCTCATTACAAATGTTAGGGCTCACTACCAAGATCTGCTCACTACCAAGAGGTCACTCACTGCCAAGGGTTGGTGAACTAATTTGATAGCATCTACTCCATGCCTGGGTTCAGTTCCATTGAAGCACAGTATAACTCCTCTACTCTTCTTACACCTTCGCACTTATCTTTTCATTTTCGCTCAAGGACATCTTTTTCACAACTACATTACATGTTTTTATACACTTCATCAACCTTGGAATGTACATCAAGGTCAGCATTACATTCCTCAACCATTGGAACAATCTCCAAGGTCGACATTACAAACATACATAGAAATAGGTCTGGACCTAAACAAATTAGCTAAGGGAAAGATGTATGTAGATCATGTTATGCCTTAGCTGGGACTCAAGTGCAATCTTCCATGCCATGACACGCTTCCACAATCTTCAATGTATCTCTGCAAGTAGTGAAATCAACCAAGTCGGCCAAGACTGGTGTTAATATCAAGTCTTCTAAGAATAGTCTTCATCCACGATCCAAATTTCTCTTTGCAGACCAATCCAAAGGTAGAAACATGGTTAGGAGACATCCACAAGCACATTTTAATCACCAGGAACAACCGCACAATCTCTAACCACTCTGGCAAGAAGATTCTTCAAATTGGAGCACATAAATAACATTGCCAGCTACTATTATAAAGAAAACATCGCTTGCAAACCACTAAATTGTGAACCACTGGAGATGAAGGCACTTATCATCATTACAAACTTGATCTGAAAACCACGGAATAAAATACTTAAATGAGGAGGAATGTGAAGCACAATACATTCTCCCTGTCACCACCAAATACATAGAAAAAAGCAGTTTTTACTCTAGTGAACATAACTCACTCAAATCTTCATACCGGAGGCTCAAACTTGGAACATAGCATCTTCAGACATGTCTCTAAGTAACTTCCAATCCACAGACAAAGATATTCATTCTACAAGAAATGTGGAGAAATCTACTAGACTATTCTGCTATATCAGGAATGCTTATTATCTTCAACACTTAACTAATTACAAGCAAGCATCAAAACACGAGCACGTTTGACACCAATGACAACACTGATATGTTGACATCAATGACAACACTGGTTAGGCACATACTTGCAACAATTTCCCCCTTTGTCATTGATGGCAACATATGATGTGAAAATTTGTAAAGACCATCAAGATAAGATACTCCCCCTTTCTTTTTATACATCTGCACTCTTTCTCCTTCTGGGGTTTTCACATGATTTCTCTCCTCCTTTGACATCAATGGAAAAGGGCACATACTTGCATTCTACTTCTCTAATCAAATCATCAATACTATAACACTTATTGCTCTTTGTCAGGAAC
Organism: Cunninghamia lanceolata; assembly: GCA_027924645.1. Lineage (NCBI taxonomy): Eukaryota > Viridiplantae > Streptophyta > Pinopsida > Cupressales > Cupressaceae > Cunninghamia > Cunninghamia lanceolata. The sequence continues at coordinate 5,719,047 of BSBN01000400.1, forward strand.
ACATATCAGAAACACTTGCTACTCCTCCTGAGAGGTAGCTCTCAAAACATCAATCTAGGTCAAAGAATGAGGCTTTGGACACCACTAGACTAATGCATTCTTATGCATCTTACTTCATAGCAGGAGGGGTAATAAACCCTAATTTTTCTCTAAGATACTCAAAGGTCTCCTTAGGCAGAGGCTTAGTGAAAATATCTGCAATCTAATCCTTTGTGGGCACATAATCCATCTTTACTTCATTCTTTGTCACCTTTTCTCTCAAAAAGTGATACCTTATTGATATATGCTTTGTTCTTGAGTGCACCACTAGATTCTTTGAAATGTTTATGGTACTTGTATTGTCACAAAAGATTGCAATTGGATCTTCATACACAACTCTTATGTCCTTCAAAGTCTACTTCATCCATAACACTTGAGTGCAACAACATGCTGCTGCAATATACTTTGCTTCTACAATAGACAAGGAGATTGAATCTTGCTTCTTGCATAGCCATGAAACTAATCTATTACCCAAGAAGAAGGCACCTCCACTTGTACTTTTTTGTCATCAACATCTCCAGCCCAATCTACATCTTTATAAGCACTGAGAGTGAAATCATTATCTTTTGGATACCATAAGCCATGATTTGATGTGCCTTTCAAAGACCTCAAGATTCTTTTGACTGCCATCACATGTGATTCTCTAGGATCTTCTTGAAATCTTGCCATAAGACATGCTGCATGCATTATATTAGGTCTGGTTTGAGTTAGATAAAGTAATCCTCCAATCATAGATCTATACCTTTTGTTGGCACCTATTTATTTTTTTAGGGTTTTGATTTTATTTCCTTTAAAAATTTTCCTAATTTTCCCTCAAAACCCTAAGGCTTGCAGTCATCTACCTACTTTATTTTATTATATGTTGTTGACCGTTAATCATAGGTTCCCAGTCATCTAAGTCACAACCTTAAGTCCTTCAAGTCATGAGTTGACTAGCCCCTCTTTCCTAGATTTACCCTTTGTATCTCGTGAAAATCTTAAGTTTTATATCCTAAGTCTTTATAAGGGTCAAAAAATGCTGTATGGTTGTATTTTGCAGCGTCACAGAGCTCTGAAGATGATGCCATGATCCTTCTGCGTGGCCATGAAATGAGGATATTTGTCAAGGAAGTTGGGCTTAGATCCCCTTAATTGATAATTCTAAATCGAGGAACCACAAACTGCCAGGTGTCACGATGAGAAATGATTGATAGAAAGGCTGCAATCTAGCAATAGCGCAAGCGTGCAATGGAATCCTGGCAGAGGTAAAGACCCATTGTGATGTCGCGAAATGGTGACATGTGGCTTCCTCGTGAGAAAGGAATAAAAGTATATGAAGGGGGAGGCCACATGGAAGTCTTTGAGTGATTCCACGGAGCTAAAATGAATATGGCTTGCTTCCTCCCACCCGGCCCCAGAATTGTGCCACGTGTTGAGAATGCTTGGGCCTATGGCCATAATATCTATGATTTTGAAGTGACGAATAGTATGCTACCAAGTGTTAAGAAAACAAACGAAGCAGTGGGACCACAGCCTATGAAGATCTAACGGCAGTGTGCAGTTGCATAAGAATCTTGTCAAAAGTAGAGATCCCTTGTGCGACTGCGAGATGCAGCCACGTGTTTGGCTTCCGAAGGGAATGAAAAGGCTTATATGTGAATGGACACATGGAGGCTTTGGTGCACTTACACAGCCCCAAAAGGTGATGGCCCACCCTCCAATGCGTGACTATGACTTTGTGACACGTGGCAGTCTTCGGTATCAATGTCTATGTTGACTATTGAGACCGCCCAATTGGCACATTTTGATTGGCCAGTGGATTTTTCAAATGGCGTCAACTGGATTTTCAAGGCCTTATAAGTTGTCGATTCAAAAGCTAATTTCATCTACGATCCTATTTCAAGTGAAACTATTCGGCATCCCAATGGCGAGAAATATGTAGGTTCAATCGACAGAAGCATTCAAGGGTTGGATTTCAAAAAAAATCAAAGGTGATGAGGCACAAAATCATAGGGGACGATGATTTAATGTATAAAAGGGATTTGCTGGATAAATTTAAAAGGGATTTTTGTCTAAAGTGTTGTCATTGAAGAATTTAATCTTCTCAGATGCCCCCTTCTGAATATTTGTTGTATCAGCTGCTCGCATTAAAGAAGGGCAAAATATCCCACATCTACCCACATTCAGATATTTGTTGCATTTATTTCTGACAGATGAACATCCCTTCTGGCTGATGATATTTTCTGACAGAGCCTAAGAAATTTATGGTAACAGGGATTAGGTCAAGTGGATGGAGTGGTAATATATACAAGAAGGTAAGAGGTAAAAGGGGTTGGTCTTTTTGGATTTTTTTAGGCAGTCAAGTGTAGAGCTATCTAGGGTTTCAAAGAGTAGAAAGGTTCCAGTTTTTCAGCAGTGAAGACAAAGGTTATGAAAGGTTTATCATATTGATTATAGCTATCAGTGTATGAACTTCTCCTTCTTCTTATGTAATCTCTCAAGGAAATCCTGAATTTCTTCTAGGATTTTCTCTTGCCACACTTAGTGGTATGACTATAACCATTGATCAGATGAATGAACATATTCTTAAAACATTACATGCTATGTGATGATCTCTTTAATGATTATAAATGATTGATTGTATCTTGATGAAGGATTATTGAGCATATTCTCCATTGATTGTTGTTTCTTCTTACATCTGAATGTTCAGAAAGTGCATGTTTCATTTCTCCTATTGTTTTCTTCCTTCTGCTAAACTATGAACTCCGTAACCCAATATATTTGGCACCGGTTTGAAGTTCTCCATGATCACCCACACTCTTAAAAGATTAGAACAAATTTATCATGTGTGAAGAAAGTAGTTAGTTTGTATGTCTTGCTAGCAAGCATACCTGCACTTTCCATTATCAATGGGAGTGCCCTCTTATCAACTATATAGGGATTATTAGTGACAATCAGTTGTTTTAGGTCCAGTGACAATCTTTGGGGCCTAGAAGGCAATTTGGGTTTGGTTGTCCTATTATTTTTAGTTGTTCATCTGGTGTGAACTTAATGCCTGTTTAGGTATCCCCCTTGGAATATCCCTCCTAGGTTTAAGTTGAGCCTGAAGTGCAAAGGAGTTAACCCACTCCTATAGGTTGCCCAAAATCACCTTAAATTTATTGATAAACCTCTTCCAATCATCTAGAATGACCATCCCTGGCTTAGATGATTTGTGAATGTTTTAGGGTTTATGGTTGTGGTTATTTTGGGAGTCAACACCAACTTGGTGTCATTATCGGGGAATCGAATATTTGTTGTGTGAATTCAGATTTGAAAAAATTTACAAAGGTCACCAAAGAAGAAGTTCTTCCTATCATGGAAGTGGCGACTCTGTCAGTAAGAAACCCATAAAATCAATTTTCAAGAGTATAGAAATGGATAGAGGAAGAAACCAGGGACAACCTAGACCTGGGGAATCCTCTACTAGTACAGGAAATAGGAGTAGATACATGGAAAGAAGACCTGGTGTGGTACCCTCAAGAAATACCCAAGATAATGCATTTGTTGGCCCCAGGAGTTAATATCAGTATACTTTTGAGGACTCTGTTGATAATATACTTAGAACAAGTAGGAGAATGAACATTGATGGATATGATGTTCAGAGAAATGAAAATATTGTCGGTAGAGGAAGTAGGGATAGATCTAATGATCCCTACTTGAGGATGTATGGGATGCCCCATGATAATGAAGGGGCATATCAAAATATCAGGAATCCTACTTCTCCCAAAAGGACAATTGAAAGCTAGCATGATACCATCCCAAATGAGGGTGATCAACAACATCAACCTAATAATGAGGAAAGAGAAAGGAGAAGCCAGGATGAGCTGGATTTGCTTGGTCATATCAGGAATAGGCAAAGAGAGGTACAGGCTTTACTTTAACAACAACAAGCTCAACTTGCTCAACTAGCCCAACAAAACCTGAATGCCCAACAACAGGGAAATAATTTGTAGAATAACTAGAATGTTAGACATCAAATTTCCACAATCCATAATGTAATGTAGATCAATGCTTCATAATAGTGTGTGTGTGAGAAAAAAACTCACACACAGTTTAATCCTGAAGCATTGATCTACATAACCAGAATGATCAACTGCAACAAAGACAACAACATCAGCAACATAATCAGCAGGGTGTAAATAATGCCCATGCTCAAGGTATGTAAAATCAACCCCTATAGAATCAAATGAATCAACAGCATGGCAATATTCAGAATGTTAGACCTCTATTCTGAAGAAAAGCACAAAGGTTTCATCCACAGAGGTAACCTTTGGGAGTTGAAAGGTACAAACAACTTGATTTTATTGGCATACCTAATTTTCCTAATCCCATCCCAACTGAGATTAGAGGGAAAATTCCTAGGTTTCAAGGTAATAATGCAGTTATTGGTGAGGAATATTTGAGACACTTCATCAATATCACAGATGAGTATGAGATTGAGGATGAGGATGTGATGATGAAGCTATTTGTGCATTCATTGGGATAAAGTGCCAAAGAATGGTATAAGGCACTCCCTAATAATAGCATTGACTCATGGGAGGAGTTCATGATGGTGTTTAGACTGTTTAATGGATAAAAGTCCTCAAACATTGAGGGAAGCCTATGTTGTGGCCTTTAATATTGAAAGTAACATGAGAGCCTCAGGTAAACATGCTAAGAGATCTAATGTAAAGATTTCTCAGCCATATAGGGCAACTTCTAACAAGCCCCTCACTACTAAGACAAACTAGATAAACTCATAGGAGTCATGAAGGATTTATCATACAAAGTTGCTCAAAATGACAAAGGGCTACCACCTCAAGGTGTTGCAACACATTTCAATGAAGGTCAAAGATTGCATAATAGACCTTACAATACAAATTGGTCTAAGAGACCACAACAAAATAACAGACAAGTTACTCCTAGTCATGCTAGCTTCAAACAGCATGAGAGGGATACCCCTGATCCATTGAGTAAGGATTAAGCAAATTTTCAAGATGATACTTTTTGGTGCCAAATGTGTTTCTTACCCCATGATCCAGCGAACTGTGCAGTTGCTCATTCAATGAGCAAAGATGAGGAATTTCCTAATGAAGAGGGTGGAGCTGAATATTATGAGGAGGAGATCAATCAGTTTGACACCCAAGGGTTTGAGTGGATGGGTCATGATATAAATTATGACAGTTATGAGGATGATGATCATATTTTCTGATATGATCATAATGAAAGTCAAAGGAGATATCACTTGCCTGCTCATAATTTTGGGCATTTAAGGGATCTCATGCAAAAGAAATACAGAAAATTGAGACCTTCTGAGAAGGATGTGAAAGCTCTCACTGATGCTACCATCTTGCAAGTTCAAGGTGGCTATTAGTTGAGAAATAGGCAAGTGCCTATGCAAAACTCTCATGTTGCTAAGCCAAGGCAGGATATATTGGATGATGGCAAGAAAAGGCAGAAGGAGGATGTGGGAGAAAAGAGAAACATTATTTCAAAGAAGACTGTGCCTGAAAAGAAGAAGCTTCCAGTGCAGCCTATAGCAACAAAACATAAATATGTACAAAAGAACCCAACATCAAAGGTGCAACCAGTTACTTCACCTATTCTTGGGTTCTATTATCCTAAAGATTACAATAAGTGTGATCACCCTCAAGTCCAAAAGGAATCAAAAAGAGAGAAGGAGAAGACAAAGGAAGAAGGTAAGGATATTTCATCCTCTGAAGTAATACCTTATATTCCTTCTGAAAATGATGTAACTATTTCATATGATACTCCTTTGCCAAAATATCTCCCTATTGACATGGCTGATGTATTTAGCCAAATTAGAATTTATGTACCAATAGTGGAACTCCTTAGGATCCCTAAACATAGGGATAGAGCAGGTCTCTTATTACTGCCACAGAAGCACAAAAACAACCTGTTGTTGAACCCAGTAATGATGAGACCATAGAAGTAGATTTGGGATCAACTATTGTTAATAGCAAGATGGGAGTTGACCCCTTTTTCACCACATTGATCATAAATGGATGGCTACTACACAACTGCATGCTTGACTCTGGTGCTTCTAGTAATGTTATTCCCTTGTCTATAATGAATAATTTGGGATTGAAGTGTCCAAGTCTTTTGGCAAGTGTTTTTCTATGGACTCTAGAAAGGTAAATGTGATTGGTCTTCTCAAGGATGTTGAGGTCAAGTTAGCTACATATCTTGACAAATCATTTTTGATGGACATAATTATAGTAGATTGCCTAGCCAAATGGGGCATACTGCTATTAAGAAAATGGGCAGCCTCTATGTGTGGAAGTAGCCAGATGGATCTCTCATATGTCACTATTCTAGTATAGGGTGTAGAGGTAAAATTGTATAGGGAACAAAAGGTAGAAGATGAACATATAGAAGATAGATACAAAATAGAGGATGATCATGCAAATTTCTTTGAAATTGAAATTGATCACTTTATGGCATGTTGTAGTGATGATAATCCTAATTTGGAGGCTTTACCTTCTAACCTCATCACTCCCATTTATGATACAACTAAATTGTGGACTTTATATTTTGATGGTGCATATTCAAAGGAAGGTTCAGGTGCTAGAATTTTGTTGATAGCACCTAATGGTGATCAGTTTGGCAAGTCATTTAGACTTGATTTTCAGTGCACCAACAATATGGCTGAATATGAGGCACTCTTTTTGGGCTTAAATATGGCTCATAAACATGGAATCACATGTCTGAGAATACTCGGTGATTAAGAATTAATTGTATAGCAGATTAGAAAGATATTTGTTGCCAAAGAAAAAAGACTTAGAGGATACTGAAATGCAGTCTGGGACACAATGGAATTATTTGATGCCATTGGCATTGAATGGATTGAAAGAACATAAAATGAAGGAGTTGATTCCCTTGCTATCATTAGTTCGAAATTTGACCCTCAAATAAATTTGCCCCTAACCAATATGCTGTGGAGATCCTTGCAAGGCCAACAATTCCTGATAACATTTATAGTTGGTAGGTTTTCAATGACACCAATCAAATTTTTAGTTTTATGAATTGTATGGATGAATTTGAAAATCAGTTGATTGATTGGCAGCCAATGATGGAAGTGACAGATGGTAAAGAAACTCTGTTTGGTATTGAGATTGTGCAATTAAAGACAAATAATATTCCAAAAGGACTGGTAGCATTAGAAATAGTATTTGACAATTTAGACTGATGGAAGAGTAAAAGTAAACTTATTATAGAGGATAATATTGAACCTATGTAAACCTTTGAACTAGGGAGGCACCTAGAATGGTTTACATTGGAAAAAGGTTGAAATCTCATGAGAAGCAAATACTGATTGCTCTGCTCAAGAAATTCAAGAGGTGTTTTGCATGGTCCTATAATGAGCTTAAGGATTATAGAGAGGATCTATTTCAGCATACCATTCCCCTTGAACTTGATGCAAAACCATTTAGGCAAAAACATAGGCCTATAAATCCTACCATTGCTCCCAAGATGCAAAAAGAATTGTTGAAGATGAAAGAGGGAGGCATTATAAAACTTATCAGACATTCTGAGTGGGTATCCAACCTTGTCTTGATAAGAAAGAAGAATGGGGAAATCAAGTTGTGTGTTGATTTCAGGAATTTGAAGATCAAATCCCTTTAAGATAACTACCCTCTCCCAAGCATGGACCATTTATTACAGAAGGTGGTTGGTACAGAGCTGATGTTAATGATGGATGGATTCTCTAGATATAACTAGGTGTTGGTCAAAGAGTCTGAACAACACAAAACAACATTCACCACTCCTTAGGGGACCTATGTATACCTAAGAATGCCATTTGGTTTGAAGAATGTCGGGTCTACATTTAAGCGAGCTATGGATGTAGCTTTTGCCAATCTCATTGATGAGATCATAGTGGTTTATCAGGATGACCTAACAACATTCTCAAAAGAAAGAGGTGAGCACTATAAGCATCTTGAAGTAATTTTCCAGAGGTGCTTAGAATATGGGATTTCTTTGAATCCTAGAAAATGTCAGTTCAGAGTTGAAGAGGGTAAGTTTCTAGGGCACATTGTGTCAAAAGATGTGATAAGGATAGATCCAAAATGAATCAAGGCTATTGATCTCATTCCACAACTCAAATCAGTTAAAGGGATACAATCTTTTTTCAGGCAAATCAACTTTGTTAGGAGGTTTATTCCTAATTTTTCTGAGAAGACTAAGGCCATTTCTAAAATGCTCAAGAAAGGGCAATCTATTATATGGGAGAAAGAACCATCTAAAGCATTCAAGGATATCAAGGAAGCTATCAAGGAGGCACATGTACTAATAAGTCTAGATTATTGTAAACCCCTTCAGTTGTTTTCCTTTGCTTCTTTTTATACTATTGTTGTTGTTTTACTTCAAAAGAATAAAGATGGATTTGAACAACCTATAGATTCTTTAGCAAGTCTTTACAGGCTGCCGAATTGAATTATTCCATAATGGAGAAGCATGCCTATGCTTTGGTTAAGGCCATAAAGAATTTTAGATCTTACTTCACAGGTGCCAAGATCATAGCATATGTGTCAAACACAGTTGTGAAGGATATCTTCATACAACAAGAAGCTTCAAGTAGGAGGTGCAGATGGATTAATAGGATTCAGGAATATGACATGGATATACATATCACCAAACTAGTTAGAGGCCATGGTTTAGCTAAGTTGATGGAAAATTTCAACTTAGAGGCAGCTAAGATAAATTAAGTAAATGTTTCTCAATCTGTTGATGTGTATGCTTTGACAGATGACCCATGGTATAGGGATATTATCTTTTATCTGGTCAACATGCATTGCCCCCTAGGCATGAATGTAACTTAGCAAAGGACACTTAAACTCCAATCCCAAAGATACATCTTGATCCAAGGTATTTTAATGTGGAGAAATCATGAGGGATTGTTGTTAAAATGTCTAGATCAACAACAATCTAAGGAAGTTATTGATGAATATCACTGAGGAGTTTGTGGTGGGCATTTTTATGCTAAAACCACAACACATAAGATCATTAGAGCAGGCTTTTGGTGGCCTAGTCTCTTCAAAGATATTGCAAAATAAATTAGAAAGTGTGATGCATGTCAAAGATTTGCAGGTAAGTTGAAGTTCTAAGGTGCCCTTCCCCTTATGAGTATTACCATTGAAGCACCCTTTTAGCAATGGGGCATCGATTTCATAGGGGAGATCCAGGAGAGATCAAGCAATGGGTATAGGTGGATATTGGTGGCAACTGATTACTTTACTAAGTGGGTTGAGGTTGTTCCAACTCGCAATGCTACATCCAAGGTAGTGATTGAGTTCTTGTTGAACAATCTGATAACTAGATTTGGTGTGCCATCCAGAATTGTTACAGATAATGCTATGTGTTTTAGATCTCAGGACATTGCAAATATGTGTTCCAAGAATGGGATAAGTTTGATTCATTCATCACCATATCATCCACAAAGTAATGGACAAGTTGAGTCCACTAACAAGAGCCTCATGAAAATTTTAAAGAGGAAATTGGATGAGAATAAGAAAAGGTGGGATGACAAGCTAAAATATGCAGTTTGGCCTGATAGGATCACATATAAATGTGCCATAGGTAGGAGTCCTTTTGAGTTAGTATATGGGAAGGAGGCCAAAATGCCAATGTCACTAGAGTTGCCTATGTATCAATTGCTGCAACAAATAGAAGAAGATGGAAATGATGTGATGGCATTAAGAATGCATGAGCTAACAAAGCTAGATGAGATCAGAAGGATGGCCTATGACAAAAACTTGCTAAGGCAGCAGGAGGTACAACATCTGTTCAACAAAAGAACAGTCAAAAGATGTTTACAGATTGGTGATTTGGTTCTTATTTGGACTACCAAATCAGAGGACAAGGGCAAACATGGTAAATTTGAGCCACTATGGTTAGGCCCGCATCAAGTTGATAAAAAGGCCAGTGAGGACACCTTTTATATCATAAACATGGAAGGAGAATTGCTGGAACTGCCTATTCATGGGCAACATTTGAAACATTAATTCTCATAGGTAATGATTTTCCTTAAAATTTTGTGGTAAAAACCTTGTTACACTAGTAGAAAAATAGAAATAAATGACTAAAAAACTACCAAAAATTGGTCATGTGATCAATAGTTTGGTCATGTGATCATTGGTAGTTTATTGCCAATCATTTATCTCGCGACCAAATTTATGACCAAACAACTTTTAGTCATTAATTTGGTAGTAAAATTTGGTAGTATATTTAGTCATTAATTTGGTAGTATATTTAGTCATAAATTTAGTAGTATATTTAGTCCTTAATTTGGTAGTATATTTAGTCATCATTTTGGTAGTATATTTAGTCACGTGACCATTGGTAGTTTATTGCCGGTCATTTATCTCACGACCAAATTTATGAGTAAACAAATTTTAGTCATTAATTTGATAGTGTATTAGTCATCAATTTCTGTTAGTTGGTAGTATATTTAGTCAATTGGTAGTTTATTTAATTGTTTTTGACGTTTAAACATAAAACACAAAAAAACATAATCAATCATTCATTTGCACATAATGAAACAACTATTAAGAAGGCAAAATACTAAAATTTTATTAAGAAAATGTGTTTACACAGCAGATACAAGACTTAAATATGTCTTTGCTTTGAAAAATGTGTTACAAAGTGTGTTTCTTAGTGTTGTGACTGAGAAAACTAAGTTACAATGCTCTATTTTTTGCTTATACAACTTTAAAACATGAAAGAACTACTTGCAAAATGAAGCCTAAATATTTCATCATGGGCTTTTACATCTCAAAATTTGAATAAATATATCAAAACTCACTTAATATTGCTAATTGTTGCATTACTTCTTCTTTGCTGCATCTCCTACCTTGGTCTGCCCAAACATAACCCAACAATGCAATAAGTAAATTGCCCCTTCGTAACAGAAAGCAAATAAACAAATAAATAATATCATGACAAGATTATAACTTATAGTTATACTAGCCTCACATATTTGTAACAACTAAATATTAGTTATTCGCTTATTCGTCAGAAGCTAAATCTCATAACTAGCCCTTAAACAATCAGAACACACAAATTCAATCCAGCTCAGTCCAAATGACTGAAATCCCTCTCATGTAAACAATGAAAGTGGCCATCTGAGATAAGGTTCTGCTAGCCTAACATATTGTAATGACTAAAGATCAATTACAAACTTATTCCGTATATTTATAGGAACCAGTGCAGACTTGCTAGATTATGGCCATGTCCAAACATCAGTATATAGTTATACTATAGTACTATATTAGTATATAGTAATGATAGTTATGCTAATTCACAACTCATATTTTTGTCTACTGATAAGCAAAATGTTCAACAAACCAAAGTTCTAACTTGAATGGCAGACAAGAAGTTTGAGATCGTGACTGTAAGAACCACAGTTAAAGCATCTAGAAGCTTCTGCTGGAAGTTCCTCACTGCTGCAAAAAAAATGATTAACAATAAGCTATTGAATAGCACCTAGCCATTGGAACTCTTACATGTTAGTAAATCAAGCAAGCATACTTGAACATGACACCAACCAAACTAACTATTGTGGACATCTATGATGCTGCTGAATTTGTTTTATGTAAAAAATGATTGTACCGACCATGCCCAAACAATTAAGGACCCAAATATTTAATTTCACTTGAAATGAAAAATGTATATCATAAACCATGCTAATTAAATAATTGATAGAGAGAATAGGAATACCATTCTTGATCTGTAATCCCATTCTGAATTATCAAGGGCAGTGCACATGCACGATCATAATACGGAACACCCTCTTCCTTTTCTTGAGGGGGCTGATCCTTTGTTCCTTCCTTCAAATTTTGTTTTGTTGGATTGTCCATCCAATATGTCTGCCATAGAAATAGAAAGAGTTTGTATTCATTTATCACAAAGAAAGTCTTTTATAAAACAATATACTGATTATGGTAAATACTTGCAAGAGATCTCAAATCTATATCAAACACTAACATCCCAATAAGACTAGCACAATATTTAACAAAGGAAGCAATTGCCCAATGTGGGTAGAAAACATAAGCACTAACATAAAATTCCTTACAAAACATGATGCAAGCATCATCACTGGTTAGACTAGAAAATATATCAAATAGGCATTTCTAATTGCAGAAAAAGGAACAAATCCAGAAGTAAGATTTAATAATTAGTGATGCAAAATGTGGAAGCATTGACAAGGCATGTGAACTGTTTGGTAGAATGCCTCAAATAGATGTCATCTCATGGAATGCAATGATTGCAGGATATGCACAAAATGGATTGTTTTAAAAGGCTTTAGAAACTTTCAAGCAAATGCAATTAGCAGGTGTAAATCCAAATTCGACAACCTTTGCCAGCATCCTCCTTGCCTATGCCAAAATGGGAGCTTTGGAATAGGGTATGGACATCCATCATAACATAATGGAAGGGGGGGTTTTTGTCAGATATTATAGTTGGAAATTCTCCGGTAGACATGTATGCAAAATGTGGAAGTCTAGATAAGGCACATGAACGATTTGATGGAATGGCTCAAAGAGATGTCATCTCTTGGAATGCAATGATTGCAGGATATGCACAAAATGGATTTGTTGAAAAGGCTTTAGAAATTTTAAAGCATATGTAATTGGCTAGTGTAAAGCCAAATTCCACAACCTTTGCCAGCATCCTCCCTGCCTGTGTCAAAATTGGAGCTTTGCAATAGGATATGGACATCCATCAAAACCTAAAGGATAGATGAATTTTGTCAGATGATGTAGTTGCAAATTCCCTGTTAGATATGTATGCAAAATGTGGAAGCACAGACAAGGCATGTGAATTGTTTGACATAATGCCTTAAAGAAATGTGGTCTCATGGACTACACTTAACAGTTAAATATTCAAGACTGCACTTAATAGTTAAGTAAACAAGAAATTCTGTTAGAATTGGTCTTGATAGATGGATTGTGCTGATAAAATTTGTTGGTCATTCACATGCTCACATCCACAAGAATTGGTCATATTAAAATTTAATACCTTAAAAGATGCTTGCAAGAAAGAGCCTTTTATTGAGGCTAAGAAAATAGGAATCCTTCAGAACAGGCAGAAGTATCAGTGAAGCTTTAACACCATGTAAGTATTTTGGAGATAGTATCAAATTAATCAGTCAGCAATCTTTACTAATGCAAAATCAACTTGTTTAGATGAAACATCACAAAAATATGTCATGAGAAACATTGGAGAAATATAAATTAATTTCCATTAAATTTATTCTATTGCAGGAATATGATTACTCAAATATCCTCCACTAGCTTTTTCACAAGCAATACAATATCTTCACAAAAACCCATGACCTTTAATTTTACAATTTTCCACATTCACATAATATTGTTCAACTTTATAACTCAAAGTTTTTTGATCTTCCATTAGCACAGTTTATTTCAAACACTTAACTCATGGCAACACATCTACACACCGTACAGTTTTGGTACATTAATTACAATCTCCTTGAACATGATATTTAACAGCTTATGACTCATATTAATAAGTTCATAAATTACAAAATTCACCATGCAAACTTTCAACACATAATCATAACTTCTTGCTAATTTTCAACACAATGAGAAAAAATTACAACAAACACATAAAACATATAATCTCCAACACAAATTTGTATAGGATGGTTTTCTCAAAGAAATAGTAATTATGTTACACATAGATTTGGTCATGATAGATAAACATCCAAACCTATAACCCAAGTGTCGTACTTTATGTTTAATGTTGTATAAAAATCCCAAATTCTATACCAAAAAAGCCATAAATGCCTTACCAAAAAACATCATACCCTTTCCCATCCTCACATGCATCCTATTAACTTTAGATGAAAATATTAAGGTGAAGAGTTGACAGAATATTTAATATTTGTTTTTGTTAATGATATCTCGTCCAAATTAATTTGAAGCATGCGCCACCCTGTACCTTAGATTTTATTGTGCTACATTACCAATTTCCCTTACGATGCAATAGGTATGTCCACTATTTGTCAAATGACGGAATGAGCTCAATTGGTAAATCATCAGGGCTTTCTTATTGGAGACCCATGTTCATCTCCCTAGGAGACATGTAACATGCCCGTGCATACAAATGTTGAATGAGGCAAGCTACCACATCTAATTCTAGGTGTGGCATAACCCAGCGGATGAGGCTAGTTGCAAGTCCTAGGTGTGAATATGATGGAAGAGATACCTCTCAGCCATGACATCTAAAGCCTAAGAGCATCCCACAAGGGAAATTTTCCATTCAAAGAAAAATGATATGCCCACTTCTAGACATTTTTAAGTCATTTTTTATCTCTTTATATTGAATAGTCTTCTTTCTTAACTAATTTTAAAATTGTATTACTATTTTTACTTTTTTTTGACCTAAATCATATAACAATATTGTGAAAACATGAATTTTGAGTGTATCCAACATGTGAGGGTTCCAATCTAGAATGGCAATACGGAACATTTTCTATGTTCATCAGAGCCTTCACAATTCTAGTAACAAACTATGTGTGTATGTGGTTACACATAAATTATAAATATATTTATAGATAAATGAAAGCATATGCACAATTCATACACAGACATGTATATATATCTGCACTCTTCACCCTATATAGATAGACATGTAGATATGTAGATGAGAAGACAAGCCAATGGATGTGTAGAATGAAGAGTAAGTTATAATTCTAATACAGCACTGACCTTCAAGTACAAAAGTGATAAAGGCAATGAAACTACCCTGGGTAAAAGTTTTCATCAGAGACATTTAACACGCTCAAATCTTTTCTTCTCCTTAACAATACGTATTTTTTATACTAATTACCACCATAAATGTATCTTGTAGAAATGCCTCTCTCACCTAGCAAATGACTTGAAACATTAGATTCAACATTGAATGACTATAAATACAATTGATCATTTGGGATTTGATGATATTATTTTTTTAAGAGTATTTATTTTGTGAGTCTAATTTTTTTTTATTGTCTACTACTTAATTACAATTTATCGTTACATAGCTATAAAAATAAAAATAAAATTGGTTATAAGCATGACAGTATTAACAGAATGTCAGAGAGGTGCCAAGCAATAGTATTCTTTTGGGCAGTACTAACTGACATTTTACCGTTTAAATGTTTACATAAATTGAAGATATTGTACATCAAGCATGCGAAACAAGCACAGAAGTGAATGCACATTCCTATATTTGGACATCATATATGAGTATGATGCTCTTCATCGATTGTAATAGGCTTAGGTATGGTTATACCATTGATACATATTACAGAGCAAGGAATGGTCTAATCATGTTTTATCCTGCAGCAAGGGCTTTAAAATGTAAAGGGTCTTGCAATAAGTGTGCATGGTTAAGAGATGACGATGTTTGCAAGGTGATGTCGTGGCTTATTTAGTTGAAGGTAATGTGACTTAATGCAACTACAAGTCTACAAGTACATGGCATTGAGTAGATTTGAGTAGATTTGAGTTGGTAATATATCTAGCCCCAGAGACATCAGTCTTCCATATTGCAAAGCTATATAATTTTTAGTACTATTACATATACCTAGAGAGCTTAAAGATGCATACATTGATGTTAATCCAATAGCTATTCATATTCTCAAGCAGTATTGTAGAATTGTAGAGAGATGATTGGGTATTCTTAAACATCATAGAGAGATGATTGGGTATTCTTAAACATCGTCCATTTCAACAATCAAAAGTCAATTTTGGCCAATAAAAATGTGGAAGCATAGATAAGACACGTGAACTGTTTGACTGAATGCCTCAAAGAGATGTCATGTCATGGAATGCAATGATTTCAGGATATGCACTAATTGGATTTGTTGAAAAGGCTTTAGAAACTTTCAAGCAAATGCAATTGGCAGGTGTGAAGCCAAACTTCACAACCTTTACCAGCATCCTCCCTGCCTGTGCCAAAATGGGAGCTTTGGAACAGAGTATGGACATCCATGAGAGCATAATGGAAGGGGGATTTTTGTCAGATATTATAGTTGGAAATGCTCAAGTAGACATGTATGCAAAATGTGGAAGCATAGACAAGGCACGTGAATTGTTTGACAGAAAGCCTCAAACAGATGCCATGTCATGGAATGCAATGATTACAGGATATGCAAAAAATGGATTTGTTGAAAAAGCTTTAGAAACTTTCAAGTAAATTCAGTTAGCAGGTGTAAAGCCAGATTCCACAACCTTTGCTAGTATCCTCCCCGCATGTACCAAAATGGGAGCTTTGGAACAGGGCATGGAGATCCATCGGAGCATAATGGAAGGGGGATTTTTGTCAGATATTATAGTTGTGACTGCCCTGGTAGACATGTATTCAAAGTGTGGAAGCATAGACAAGGCACGTGAATTGTTTAACAGAATGCCTCAAAGAGATGTCATCGCATGGAATGCAATGATTGTGGGATATGCACAAAATGGATTTGTTGAAAAGGCTTTAGGAACTTTCAAGAAAATGCAATTAGCAGGTGTAAAGTCCAATTCCACAACCTTTGCCAGAATCCTCCCTATCTGTGCCAAAATGGGAGGTTTGGAACAGGGTATGGACATCCATCAAATCATAATGGAATAGGGGTTTTTGTTAGATATTATAGCTGAAAATGCTCTGGTAGACATGTATGCAAAATGTGGAAGCATAGACAAGGCACGTGAACTGTTTGATAGAATGTCTCATAGAAATGTGGTCTCATGGAATGCAAGGATTGCAGGATATCCACAAAACGGACTAGTTGAAAAGGCTTTAGAAGCTTCTGCCAAATGCAATTGACAGGTGTAAAGCCAAATTCCACAACCTTTGTAAAATCGGTCTCCCGCAGGCACTTCCAGTCATGCCTGCGAGAGACTGGTTTTACAAAGTTTGTGGAATTTGGCTTTACACCTGTCAATTGCATTTGGCAGAAAGCTTCTAAAGCCTTTTCAACCAGTCCATTTTGTGCATATCCTGCAATCATTGCCTCTAGTTATAGTGTAGCCTATCAAAATTTGAGGACAAATAATGCCACTTTTTGCTACTTGGATTGCTATTAGTGCATTTTCATCCCCTCTGAGGAATCCTTAGAAGCCTAATGTAAAATGTGAATAGTACATGTCTAATTTTATGGTGCACCTAAGAATTGATATAGCTACTCTTTTTCCTTGCGAGGCTTTAAGAGGATTTAGAACTAGGTTATGGTGATATTGAAAACATAGTCAGTTGGCAACACCAAAGCTGTGATCTGAAAAGATCTCATTGTATCTTTTCCAATGAATGTAATATTGTAAAGTGCATTTATCCAGTTTCATAAAATCTATTTTAGTCGATTATGGTGCTTTTCTATGGCTATGGCTCGATCCGAGGGTCATCGAGGCAACTCTCGATCAGGGTTGATCAGATTCCCTACCTTGACAAGGGAGTTGAATGGAATGTAATGATTGCAGGATATGCACAAAATGGATTTTTTGAAAAGGCTTTAGAATCTTTCAAGCAAATGCAATTAGTAGGTGTATATCCAAATTTGACAACCTTTGCCAGCATCCTCCTGCCTATTCCAAAATGGGAGCTTTAGAACAGGGTATGGACATCCATCAAAGCACAATAGAAGCTAGATTTTTGTCAGATATTATAGTTGGAAATGCTTTTGTAGACATGCATGTAAAATGTGGAAAAGTAGCCAAGGCACATGAACTGTTTGACAGAGTACCTCAAAGAAATGTGGTCTCATGGAATGCCACAGTTGCAGGATATGCACAAAATGGATTTTTTGAAAAGGCAAAGATAATCGTCACAGGGTTTAGAATTATGAGACTACAAACAAGAATAGGATTTTATTGAAACATAAGCGCAATAAGACTGTTACTGACTTGCATGTGCCCGAATGCTCCCTATTGGCCCTCTCACTTGTAAATTATCATGTTTGGGTGGATGAATCAAGGGTTTTGCTTTTTCCCTCTTTGTAGACTTCAAATGTTTATTCAACTCGATTTGGGTGTATGTATGAGCGCCAGAATTTCAATCTTTCAAAATATTTAGTCACACGGGAGGAATTTCTAGGGATAAATGGGTAAAACATTTATTTCAATATTTAGTGAATATTAATTTTATATAATAATAAATGTATAGTATTATATTATATGATTAGACTTTTCTTGGAAATGCTCTGGTAGACATGAATGCAAAATGTGGAAGTAAAATCCAACCGAGGCATTACATTTAAAAAAACATAAAATAAAATTACTGACCATGGTGCGTAAGATTCAACAAGGGCACCCTTGTCTTTGCCCACTTCATGCTCAACTCTGCAAAATCCCGTCGCTCACAGCCTGCAGGGTTGGTGAAGAAATGGATTTCACTTTTGGCGCCCATATTTTTTTTAATTAAGGGAGAATGTTTTTATGCACTTGACCCCCCAATTAAAATTTTAAAAAGAACCAATACATGTAAAATACCAACCTAATAAATTAACACAAATGCACGAATACGTGTTCACAACTCCAATAAATTAACCAATGAAATTAAGACAAGTACACAAATGTGATGGCGAGCGGTTACTAGCACGTTGTTGCGCATGTATGGGGCGACATGTTGAAATGACACTTTTTCAACCCATGTGCACATAACACGTCCTACACCCTAAACCCTAAACCTTAAACCTTAAACCCTAGACACTAAAACCTAAACTCAAAACCCAAAACCCTTAACCCTTAACCCTTAACCCTAAACCCTAAACACTAAACCCCAAACTATAATTTTGGCACCCATATTATAATATTAATAATATAATATAAATATATTATTATATTATATTATAAAAATATTATATTATATTATAATATTATTTAATATAATATTATTATATTATATTA
Organism: Cunninghamia lanceolata; assembly: GCA_027924645.1. NCBI lineage: Eukaryota > Viridiplantae > Streptophyta > Pinopsida > Cupressales > Cupressaceae > Cunninghamia > Cunninghamia lanceolata. The sequence continues at coordinate 5,738,000 of BSBN01000400.1, forward strand.
TATTAAAATATATTTAATAATATAATATTATATTATTATATAATATTAAATATATTTTAATATAATATAATAATATTATATTAAATAATATTATAATATAATATAATATTTTTATAATATAATATAATAATATATTTATATTATAATACTATTATATTATTATATAATATTAAATACATTATAATATAAATATAATATTGTATTGTAATATAATAATATATTATTATTATATTATATTATAATACAACCCACTCCCTCAATTTGAAATATATTTTTTAATTATTCACTTTAGTTGTGTTTTTTCTCCGATGACCAAATTAGTCATTTATAACTGTGTTGCAAAAAGTTTTAGTCACGTGACTAAAAGTTTGGTCATGTGACTAAATGTTTTAGTCACCTGGTCATTTATTTGCCATATTTCTACTAGTGTTATATCTAATATATTTTGACTTCGAGTAGTCATGACCATTTATGGTCTTGATGGTGTTTTGTTTTTATTCATGTGTCGTTGTTTTGGTCTGCTCAGAGACTGGATTCTCGTTGTGCCACTACCTGGCATGTGCCCCCAACTGGAGCCAGTGTTGGCACCTGTTTAGTTTTTAGGGTTTTCATTTTATTCCCTTTAAATTTTTTCCTAATTTCCCCTCAAAACCCAAAGGCTTGCGGTCATCTACCTACTTTATTTTATAATATGTTGTTGACCGTTAATCATAGGTTCCCAGTCGTCTAAGTCACAACCTTAAGTCCTTCAAGTCGTGAGTTGACTGGCCCCTCTTGCTTAGTTTTACCCTTTGTAGACTATGAAAATCTTAAGTTTTATACCCTAAGTCTTTATAAGGGTTAGAAAATGCTATATGGTTATATTTCGCAGTGTCGCAGAGCTCTGAAGATGACGTCATGATCCTCTTGCGCGGTCGTGAAATGAGGACATTTGTCAAGGAAGTTGGGTTTACAACCCCTTAATTGAGGATTGTAAATCGAGGAACCGCAAGCTGCCAAGTGTCACAATGAGAAATAATTGATAGAAAGGCTGCAATCTAGCAATAGCGCAAGCGCGCAATGGAATCCTGACAGAGGTAAAGACCCACCGCGACATCACGAAATGGCCACACGTGGCATTCTCATGAGGAAGGAATAAAGGTATATGAAGGGGGAGGCCATGTGGAAGTCTCTGAGTGATTTCGTGAAGCTAAAATGAATATGGCTCACTTCCTCCCGCACTGGCCCTAGAATTGTGCCATGTGTTGAGAATGCTCAAGACTATGGCCGCAATATCTATGATTATGAAGTGACGAATAGGATGCTGCCAAGTATTAAGAAAACAAATGAAGCAGTGGGACCACAACCTATGAAGATCTAACGATAGCGTGCAGTCATAGAAGAATCTTGTCAAAGGTAGAGATCCCTTGCGCGAATGTGAGATGCAACCACGTGTTCAGCTCTTAGAGAGAATGAAAAGGCTTATATGTGAATGGACATGTGGAGGCTTTGGCGCATTCTCATAGAGACAAAAGGTGATGGCCCACCCTCCAGTGCGCGACTACGACTTTTTGACACGTGGCAGTCTTCGGTATCAATGTCTATGTTGACTATTGAGACCGCCCAATTAGCACATTTTCATTGGCCAGTGGATTTTTCAAATGGTGTCGACTGGATTTTCAAGGCCTTCTAAGCCATCGATTCAAAAGCTAATTTCATCTACGGTCCTATTTCAAGTGAAACTGTTTGGCATCCCGATGGCAGGAAATATGCAACTTTAATTGACAAAAGCATTCAAGGGTCATATTTCAAAAAAATTCAAAGGTGATGAGGCACAAAATCACAGGGGACGATGATTTAATGTATAAAAGGGATTTGCTAGATAAATTTAAAAGGGATTTTTTGTCTAAAGTGTTGTCATTGAAGAATTTAATCTTCTCAGCTACCCCCTTCTAAATATTTGTTGTATCTGTTGCTCGCATTAAAGAAGGGCAAAATATCCCATATATGCCCACATTCAGATATTTGTTTCATTTATTTCTAGCAAATGAATGTCCCTTCTGGTTGATGATATTTTCTGACAAAGCTCAAGGAATTTATGGTAACAAGGATTAGGTCAAGTGGATGGAGTGGCTATATATACAGGAAGGTAAGAGGTAAAAGGGGTTGGTCTTTTTAGATTTTTTAGGCAGTCAAGTGCGGAGCTATCCAGGGCTTCAAAGAGTAGAAAGGTTTGAGTTTTTCAACAGTGAAGACACAGGTTATGAAAGGTTTATCATATTGATTATAGCTATCAGTGTATGAACTTATCCTTCTTCTGTAATCTCTCAAGGAAATCCTTAATTTCTTTTAGGATTTTCTCTTACCACACTTAGTGGTATGACTGTAACCATTGATCAGATGAATGAACAGATTCTTAAAACATTACATGCTATGTGATGATCTCTTTAATGATTATAGATGATTGATTGTATCTTGATGAAGGATTATTAAGCATATTCTCCATTGACTGTTGTTTCTTCTTGCATCTAAATGTTCAGAAAGTGCATGTTTCATTTCTCCTATTATTTTCTTCCTTCTGCTAAACTGTGAACTCCATAACCCAATATATTTGGCACTGGTTTGAAGTTCTCCATGATCACCCACACTCTTAAAAGATTAGAATAAATTTATCATGTGTGAAGAAAGTAGTTAGTTTGTATGTCTTGCTAGCAAGCATACCTGCACTTTCCATTGTCAATGGGAATGCCCTCTTATCATCTATATAGGGGTTATTAGTGACAATAAGTTGTTTTAGGTCAAGTGACAATCTTAGGGGCCTAGAAGGCAGTTTGGGTTTGGTTGTCCTTTTATTTTTAGTTGTTCATCTGGTGTGAACTTAATACCTATTCAGGTATCCCCCTTGGAATATCCCTCCTAGGTTTAAGCTGAGCCTGGAGTGCAAAGGAGTTAACCCACTCCTATAGGTTGCCCAAAATCACCTTAAATTTGTTGATAAACCTCTGCCAATCATCTAGAATGACCATCCCTGGCTTAGATGATTTGTGAATGTTTTAGGGTTTAGGGTTGTGGTTATTTTGGGAGTCAACACCTTTTCTGATCAGTCTTAGGTGATTCATCAGTTTTGCTCAACTTGCAGCCAGTCACCATGGGAGTGCATACTGGTTTGGAGTCCTCCATCCCAAACTTCTTCAACAACTCTTTCACATACTTAGACTAAGAAATGAAGAATCCTTTATCTGATTGAGTAATTTGCAAACCTAGAAAGGAATTCATTTCACCAAACATAGACATCTCAAATTCATTTTGCATTTCTCCTGCAAACTTCATGCACATACCTTGATTTCCTCCAAAGATAATGTCATCAACAAAGACTACAACAATCAAGATTTGATTATCACTGATTTTGAAATAGAGATTGTTGTCAACAGTGCCTTTACTGAATCCTAATTGCAACAAATACTTATCTAACCTTGCATACCAGGCTCTGGGGGCTTGCTTCAGTCCATACAATGCCTTCTTCAATCTGCACACCGTATCATCTTGATTTGATAACTAAAATCCTTCTGGTTGCTCAATGTAAACTTTATCTTCTAACTCACCATCTAAGAGTGCAGACTTCACATCCATATGATACACTTTGAAATCTTTGTGAGCTACAAATGCTAGAAATATTCTGATTGCTTCAATCTTAGCCATTGGAGAAAAAGTCTCTTCAAAATCTATTCCTTCAATTTGAGAATATCCTTTGCACACAAGCCTTGCTTTGTTTCTTACAACTTCTCCATTTTCATTTAGCTTGTTCCTAAAAACCCATTTAGTTCTAATGACATTTTTATCAGCAGGTCTAGGAACCAATTCCCAAGTTTGATTCTTCTTTATCTGCATCAGCTCTTCTTCCATGGCTTTTACCTAATTTTCATCATTGCAAGCTTCATTTATAGTTTTTGGTTCAACCTTTGAAAGCAAACAGTAATTCACTTGTTCTTCTGCAACTCTTTTCCTTGTCAGTACACCCTTGCTTTTGTCACCTATAATCTGATCTTCAGAATGATTAATATTTACATACTTGGGAGTCTTAATAACACTTTCCAGAGCCTCTTGTTCATCTTGACTATCTTCTTGCTCAACGTTTTCTTCATTTACTATAGCCATAGGTATATCTAATTCATAGCCACTCAAATATGATATTCTTTCCTTGTCTTCATCCACCTTCACATTAGCACTTTCGATGATCTTTTTCAATCTCTTATTGTAGCACCAATAGGCCTTACTCTTGGTAGAGTAACCAAGAAAAATCCCTTCATCACATCTAGCATCAAACTTGCCTAGTTCTTCTTCTCTTCTGATATAACATTTGCTACCAAAAACTTTGAAATACTTCCCTATAGGAACTCTTCCATACCATAATTCAAAAGGAGTTTTAGAGCTCTTACCTTTGACTTGAGCTCTGTTTAGGATGTACACAACAGTATGTATGGCTTCTCTCTAGTATAATTCCGGTAGCTCAGCTTCCTTTAACATAGTCCTAGCAGCTTCTTGAACTGTCATGTTCTTTCTTTCAACAACTCCATTTTGCTGAGGAGTCCTAGGTGCAGACAACTATCTCTTTATCCCTTGTTCTTCACAGAAAATATTGAATTCATTTGATGTGAACTCACCTCCTCTATTAAACCTTAAGCATTTGATCCTTAACTCTAACTCATTCTCAACCATTGCCTTGAAAACTTTGAACTTATCTAGGGCTTTAGATTTTTCTTTTAGAAAAGTGACCCAAGTCATTCTAGAATAATAATAAATAAGCAACATAAAATACCTGTCACCTTGCAGACTTATTGTTCTTGTGGGACCACACAAATCTATATGTATTAGTTGTTGCAAGTATGGGCCTAACCGGTGTTGTCATTGATGTCAACATACTCTTGTTGCATTAATGATAAGGATTGGATGAACTGTTTGCTGAGGATATTGAGAAAATTGGTCATATCAGGAACAATGAAGAATAGTGAAGATAGTAAGGTAAAAGTCCAAGATAAGATGAGGATTAGAGGATGCGGTTTAAAGGGTTTGTAGATTTGTGTCTTAAGATGATCCAGTAGAGATTTCAGAGGTCCGCATGAAGATCTAAAGAAGTTGTGGCCGCTCAAGTTAAACCGGTTCCGATAGGTGTTCAGAGGTGACAGAGTAATACAGATAGGTCTAGTGAGATCTGGAAATGCATTATCCTATTCTGCAGATTTGGTGGAGTGTTCAGGAAGTCCTTGTGAAGTGTCAACTCAATTGGTTCATGGTCTGGAGGTCCACAAGTATCTATTCCTTTGTGACAATGATGACAGACTATGTTCCTGAGGTTCTGGATGAAGGAGAGAAGGATTTCAGTAAGAAGATGTAGTGTGGATGTTCTTGGTGATTCAGGCAAGCTTGTGGAGGTCTTTGGATCGTGTCCAATTCGTGTTGGTGGTCTACATTGGAGTTGGAGCTCGCAAATGAAGAATAACTTTTGGATGATGGTGTTCTTCCTGAGACTGGCTGACCGGATGAGTTACACATCCTGCGGATGTTCTTGTAGTTGTTTACCGACTTAGATGATTATTCCTAAGTCGATGTCTTGTATAAATAAGGGACTATAAAGTCATTTCAAAGAGAGTCTTGTGGAGATAAGTGTGTGGGAGCGAAGAGGAGAGCAAAAGGTAGAGCAGAAGTATTGGGCTTAAATGGAACTGATTCAAGCATGGTGAAGATGCTATTCTCCAGTTCATGTATGTGATACTTATTATTTTGTATACAATGTGTCTCTTGTAGGCAGTGAGCCTCTTGGGAGCAGTGTGCTCGGGCAGTGAGCCCTAATTGGCATGTGCCATTTTGTTCTTTCTATTCTTCTAACAGAGAATACAATCTTGGGTTAATCACCCTGTGGTTTTCCCTTAACTGGGTTTTCCACGCCAAAATCTTGGTGTCATGTGTGTTAATGTGTTTCTGTTCTTGATTTAATGCATTAAGTTTCCATGATTGATTTATCTTTATGCTGTTGAATTACAAAGTGGATTTAAGTGTTTAATTGGAAGAAAGTTTTGTACAACTGATTCACCCCCCCTCTTAGTTGCCTGCCCTAAATATAACATTAGCTCCAATAATCTAGCAGAGAATTATTCTTTGCTTTTGAAACTTGTTCTTGTTTGTTTCCCAAATTGACACTCCTTGCAAATGGTGTTGGTAAGCTTCACAAATTTAGGTAGATCTCTTACAGCCTATGCATAACTTATCTTCACCAAATTTTTAGAATTGATATGACACATCCTTCTATGCCACAGCCAACTCTCATCTATCTGAGCCAATAAACAATAATCATTAGTTCCTCTTAATTGGTAAATGTTACCTCTGGTCTTCTTACCGGTGGCAATCACTATTTCGAGGCTTTCCATGATCTTTCACCCATTATCTTTGCATCTTAGATCATAACCTTTGTCACATGTCTAACCAACACTCAAAAGAATATGCTTTAAACCCTTCACATATAGGACATTATCAGTGTTGTGATTTCCATCAAAAGAAATAGATCCTTTTCCACAAGTCTTACCAGTTGCATTATCTCCAAACCTAACCAGTCCTCGATCATACTTTTCCAAACTCACAAACTTACTTTTGTCACCTGTCATGTGATGTGAGCATCCACTATCAATAATTCATTCATCCTTATCTTTCTCAACCTGAACAGCCAAAACACTTTCTTCCACTGATTTTTCTTCGTTCACACAGCTAGCAGGATTAGTAGACACAGGTTCTTCTTTAATTGCAATAAACAATAATTCATTTGCACTAGTACTAGCATCATCAGATTCATCATCTGCCACACCTTCATCATCAAGATCTCTAACATAGTAGCATTTCTTTGGAACCCTAGGTCTATTCTCAAATCTTTTTCTATTCCTTTCAATTCTCTCAAGACACCTAGAAGCATAGTGACCAACCTTACCACATGTAAAATATTTGAAAGGTAATTTGCCTTTGAACTTACCGGAACCTCTTTGCAGTCTATCGACAAAGTTGGCTTCAATTTCATCAAAATCATCATCAGGTTCCACCTTGTACTTCTCAGCTCTGGAGATCTTCTCTGAAGTACTAGATTTGAAAGTAGTCTTAACCTTCGACAGAGCATCACCAAACTCTCTCATCTCAAATGTTGTAATCTTTCCAGGCAACTGATCCTTATCGACTTCTTTTACAGTCATTACTTTTTCAATTGCATCTACCCTGTGACTATAGGACTTAGGTAATGACCTAAGAATTTTCATCACAACTTCCTTCTCATCAATAGTTCCTCCCATACCTTCTATTCCATTGATAAGTTCATCAACCTTTTGCATGTAGGTTGTTATGTTTTCATCTTTGCTCATCTTTAAACCCTCATATTTCGCTTTCAGGCCCTGCAATTTGGCTCTTTTTATAGATTCATCTCCTCCATATAAATTTTTTAGCTTTTCCCAGACTTCAATAGCAGATTCTAGATCCATGACCTTTACCAGCTCAATGTCATACAAGGCACTTAACAAAGCATCTCTAGCTTTTATATTTAACTCATATTCTTTGATTTCATCTTCAGTTGTTAAACCATCCTAAGGCATGGTATAGTTCATCTCTGGCACTTTCCATACTCTATAACCAAGACAAAGGAGATGAATTTTCATTCATACCTTCCATAAAGCATAATTTATCCCATCAAACTGTGGAGCTTCCTCCTTAAAAGACATCTTGGATCAACCTCAAGCTATTAGGCTTACTTCTGAGGAACTTGGCTTTGATACCAATTGTTGAAATGTACAAGACAACTGAGAGGGGGGGTGAATCAGTTGTCTCTAGAACTTTAATCACTTAACAACACATCAAATGCTCAATTACGGTTATTAAGATTTAACCATGAAAACATGAAACAAGAAGCTCAACATAATAACACATTCAACACATGAGACACCCAATTTTTATGTGGAAAACCCTATAATGGAAAAACCATGGTGGGTTTTAGCCCACAGATATAAATATGTTATAGCAATACCAAAAAATAGAGGCTCACTACCCAAAATGCTCACTGCAAATTTTAGGGCTCATTGCCAAGGGGTGGCTCACTGCAAAGGGTTGGTGAACTGATTTGATAACATCTACTCCATGCCTTGGTTCAGTTCCATTGAAGCATGTAGTATAATTCTTCTTCTGTGTTCTTCTTACACCTTCACACTTATCTTTTCATTTCGCTCAAGGACATCTTTTTTACAACTACATTACATGTTTTTATACACTTCATCAACCTTGGAATGTACATCAAGGTCGGCATTACATTCCTCAACCATTGGAACAATCTCCAAGGTCGGCATTACAAACATACATAGAAATAGATTTGGACATAATCAAAATTAGCTAAGGGAAAGATGTATGTGGATCATGTTATGCCTTAGCTGGGACTTAAGTGCAATCTTCCACGCCACGACACCACAATGTTCGATGTATCTCCGCAAGTAGTGAAATCAACCAAGTCATCTAAGATTGGTGTTAACATTAAGTCTTCTAAGAACAATCTTCATCCATGATCCAAATTTCTCTTTGTGGACTAATCTAAAGGTAGGAAGATGATTAGGAGACATACACAAGCACATTGTCATCACCAGGAACAACCACACAATCTCTAACCACTCTGCCAAGAAGATTCTTCAAACCAGAGCACATAAACAAAACTGTCAGCTATTGTCACAAAGAAAATATCACTTACGGACCACCAAATCATGAACCATTGGAGTTGAAGGCACTTATCATCATTACAAACTTGATTCCAGAACTGCAAACTAAAATACTTAAATGCAGAGCATAATACATTCTCCCTGTCACCACCAAATACATAAAAAAAGTAGTTTTCACTCTAGTGAACATAACTCACTGAAATCTTCATATCAGAGGCTCAAACTTGGAACATAGCATCTTCAGACATGCCTCTAACTAATTGCCAATCCGTAGACAAAGATATCATTCTACAAGAAATACAGAGCAATCTACTAGACTGTTCTGTTGTATCAGGAATGCTTATTATCTTCAACACTTAACTCATTACAAGCAAGCATCAAAACAAGAGCACAATTTACACCAATGACAACACTGATATGTTGACATCAACGACAACACTGGTTAGGCACATACTTGCAACATAAGGAAGCAAATAGGACCTAGGAGCTAAACTAGGAGGTAAAAAGGCAAGTGGTCAATTATTACTCCATAACAACATGGAAGCTCATTTGGCAAAGAAACCACAAATTAAAACTACTAGAAACTAGCTAAATCAAATTATTGTATACCATGCTCATAGAATTCCATAGCTATAACACTTAGAAAACTAGAAAAGAAAGCAAGCAAAAACATCAATAACCTATTCCTTTATTCAACCACTACTATTTTTTAGATTAGAATTGTCAACTTGAATGTCACAGAGTTTTGTAGGAGCTTGCTAGGTTAATGTTTACTCTAAAAGAAGCTAGTTGATATTGCTTTTCATTTTCTTGAGTTATGAGCTATCTTGAATTATGTTTATAGGAGCTATTATAGGTGGCCATGAGAGACTTGTAGGAATGACAACCTTGATATTGATTTTCTACTTCTTTTTGAATTGTATTTGCATGAACTATTGTAGGAAACTATGAGAGAGTTGCAATAATGGCAACCAGTAAGGAGGCAATACAAAGTTTAGTGGGTCATTCCATAGAGAGTCGTGACCTATTAGGGATTACACCCTATCTCTTAGAGGAGGCTACATTGCTCTTTCTTTTTTATTTATTTATATTTATATATTTCAATGTTTCTTAACTTTTAGGCAAATGTGATGCCAGACCCCACAATGTTTTCTAGCATTCTTCCAACCTATGTCAAAAAGGGAGCTTAGGAATAGGGTATGCACATCCATCAAAGCATAAAGGATGAGGAATTTTGTTAGGTCTATATGGTTGCAATGTCTTTGCTACACATATGAAAAATGTAGAACCACAGATACGGCATCAGAACTATTTGACAAAATGCTTGAAGAAATATGGTCTCATAGAATGCCATGATTGCAGTATACACACAAAATGAATTTAGCATGTTTAGGAGAAATACCCTATCGGGTGTTTTTTTTGGCTAAATAGAGAACAATAGTTACCTTAAACAAATGTAATTATGGAATATGTTGTGAACTAGAAAAGATTAGAATTTGAGACCACGACATTAGCATACTTACCACTGCATTACCAAGCTAACAACCTCTTTACAACAGGGAAAATTTCAATAAATGAAAAATGGAGCGAGTGGTATGATAAAATGAAGGTGGATCATTTGAGTTTGAAAAATACAAATATATGTATTGTAAGCTAATTTTTTGATGTAATGTCCCCTTCTAATTAATTTAGCTTATGTGGCCCCAATCTTATTTTCTTGATAAGGATAGAAAAATAAATTTAATAAAGAGGCCACAAGTTAGGAATTTAGTAGTAAAAAACTAAAATAATATTTAATTGTGAGCATTTCTAAATGGGGGAATGGGTTTTCATAATGGATAGTTGTAAACCCTCAGACACTTGGCATCTTCATTGTGATAGATTCTATGACAGGTCAATTAACGAGGAGTTACAAGTTGGAATTCATGACAAAGTGGGAACCATTTTGAGGAAGGAATATTGCTTGAATTAATAATTATTATTTTGTGGGGATATGGGGTTTTAGGTTTTGGGCACTCAAGTGGGCCTTCTTACTACTATATATTGACGTGCTTGGTTGCCTTTGAGGTGACTTCCATTTTTCATATAATTTTTGTCATGGCTTGAGCCTTGTGTTCAACTATCAATTCAAGAATGAAAACCCCTAGATTTGGAGATCAAAAGACAAAACTCCTTTAGTTTCTTGAAGGAAATCTCATCCAAATGTTGTATTTGTGTTGAAAGCTTTTGTTATATTTTCTAACAAGTATTTGTATTGCAAAGAACAACATATTGCGATAACAAATTTGATTCATATTTGTATGTTGCCTATTTGAAGTATTCCAACGTATTTTAGTAATAAGACTTAGCTCCAACATATTTGTGAAGATTTATATTATTCATGTAACCTATTGCCATATCTTTTAGATATTATTATTTGATAAAATAAAATCCAAGAATAATCATTATTAATCCACTATATGCTCTCACCTTTCTCTCATGGGATATTGGTGACTAGAAAATGTTGAATAATAATATTTACTCACCATATGCTCTCACCTCTCCTTCATGGGATCTTTGTGATTAGAAAGTGGTAAATATTTTCTATTAAAATCTATTGAGGCCATCATAGTGGTATCGGAGCTAACTTTATACCAACCTATAAATCATGGGGAGTAATGAAAGACCTTTGATAGATGAGGAAAAAAACACATCTATTTTAGGATATCACAACCAAGATTCAAATGGGGCAAGAAAGAATGGCATGGTTGCTAACAATCAGGCAAGAAAAAATGATTGAATTATTGACACAACTATTGGAGATCTAGAATAACATGCCCATTGCCATTCCTTTGCACAATCATGGTTACACCAAAACATCACAAGGAGGAGAAAGTTCAATTGTAAACAATCGACTAGTGATTAATTCCATCCCAAAACTTGTTAGGCCCATGTTTCTTAAAAAAAGAAAGATTAGTTCACCTAAGACTACTTCTATGGAGGTGCTTGATAGAATTTTTAAAGAATATTAAGGGAAATTTGAAGACCTCAAAGCCACATTATCTTTCATCAATTGCTTAAGATATTAGGGAAGAGTTTCTAGCATAACAGAGGCCAGAGGAGCAATTAGAATGATAACGAAAAAGAATTGAAGAGAGAGGTGAAAAAACTAACCTTTCATTGTAGTAGAAAAATACCTACTTGACCTTGGTTGCAAAATTTGTAGACCTTCTTCACACTTAGCCCTATGATGGAAGAAAATGTCATCCAGTTTGTCACTTTGCATTTGGAGGGTGTTTCCAATGATTGGTGGCACCATGGTCTAGTGACGTAAGGGCATTGACCCTATGTAGACTTTTAATGATTTTAGCTAGAGGTTGCTAGACAATTTTGAGTAGAAGGATCGGGACTTGAATAATTTAGAGGGCTTGAAAAAAAAAACCTCGATAGATGCATGTAGCAAAATTTTAGCGAGTTACAGTTACGGTACTTGACATATTAGAAAAGAGGATCACATTTTTGTTTGTTGAACGTCTATATGAAACACTCAAGGGTATAGTTAAGGCCTTTGCACCATCATCACTTCAAGAAGCTATTAATAAGGCTTTGACACTTGAACTATTTGTATTGAGGAATAAATTTTCATCTTAGCCAAGTCCACCCACTACTTGACCCATATTTTCACTTAGCTAAGTCCACCACTACTGGACCATAGAAGGGAAATTTTTAGAGAGGAGGATTCAACTGACACCCTAAAAAAGCTACTTCATAGCCCTTTGTAGTAAAGAAGTTGGATGATCACACCAAAATGAACTTACAAGGAAAAGGTTGCACTTCTCTTGTAAGAAGCCATGGGATCATAGTCACAAATGCCTTGATGATGCAGAGGGTAAGGTAAGAGTATTTAAAGTTCACTCAATGAACTTAAGTCACTCAACTTCCTCCCAGAGGTTTACAAAAGTGTTTGTGTTTACAAAGCCTACACAAGGCTATTCCTGAGATTGATCTAGCCTAGGACCACTATCTAGTGTCCTCCTTACAGGCTGCCCATCCCTCACCTTGGAGAGTTACTGCTCAATCCCACCTATCTACACAATCCACCTTTTAAGAACTCACAACTTCCTACCCACACCTCTACCAACAATGTCCATCTATAACTATTAACACTTACTTGTCAAGGAATCATGACTATCATGAGGTCTCTGACCAAAAGGCTAATTTTTGCATTCTCTAGGGCAGTGGACAGCAACAGTAGTATGACTGTTCTAGGACAGTGTTTGGAAGAAGGCTTAACCCTTATAGAATTGATTCAACCAACAATAACATCTCAAAGCCTCAAAAGACCATCAATACTCCATGCATACTAAACACTAAATGTGAAAGAGCAACCATCTACTCACGTGCAGGCCCACACTGTGTTATAGGGGGCAGAGGACAACAAATTGAAGCTTGACTGTCCTATGACAGTCTTAAAGTGACAGCTTCTTCCTTATAGCCTTTGTGAAAGCTAAACCTGCAACAACTCCTCTCAAAAAAGGATCTAAACACCTCAACTCTTACCAATGACATGATCAACTTGTGGTCTTTGAACCAACACCTTGCCTCTGTACTTGTTCTGGCAAAAATAGTAAACTGTTATGACTGTCTTCAAGAAAACAGTGTAGAGGAGGTTAAACCTTGTAAGCAAGGAGAAGGTTTAACACCACACTAACCACTCAAATGACCTTCACCACTTGGTGCACGAACCAAATACTTATATTGAAATGTTTACCATTCCTTGAACCTTCAGACTGTACTGTACCCACGTGCATGAACAACAAACTGTATTTCTGTCAGCAATTGTTGTTTTTTCTTCTAAAGGATAGTCTAGCTTGAGATTGTGGGAAAGATGTGTATCAAGGATCCCTTGTCTGGATAGTAGGGATCTTGTGCAGGTCTGCCTTCCTTCTAAAACACAAAGATCAACTCCACTTGATCAAGCCTATGACTGTTTTCTTGCACTCTTGCTGTCCTATGCCTTTTCTTAACTAACTAGTCACTGTTTTGACTAGATAGCAGCATACCAACCACCATGGAGGAAGGAGAACCACCCTACAAACTTCAAAAACATGAAAACTACTGTAATTTCCTCCATGTCACCGAAAGATGACTGTTCATCTTCAGAGGACAGAGGAAAAATGCTCCATTCTATCTCAAAACCCTAGATAAGGAGTGTTTAAACCAGTTTTTGCAAAATGGGATGAAATAAGCACCACAAAATGTTTCAAGAACTCAGACCACATGCAAATGAGAGCTACTTCAAAGAACTAAAACATTTTCCAAACCTTATTCCCTTGGCAGTCTGTACCAGGCCGTATAGAATGGTTGTCTTCACTAAAAAAGCAGAAAACACAGTTTTTTCTTAATAAACTCCTTCCTTCATTTCATTTTTTGGCATGTTTTACAAAACTAAAGTTTAAAGGAAACTTTCCCCAACGTTTCCACTTCTCAACAGTCCGTACATGTACCCAAGAAAGGCAATGAACCAATGGAAAAGCTTATTTTCATAAAAAAACAAGTTTCTAAAAGAAAACCTCCTATAAAATAGGTCTTATCAACATCCTCATGGACTAGTCAATCTAATTGACTAAATCTTTATTACAAAATATCAAAATGGCTTTCAAAGCCTTAGAGGTAAACAAATTAACATGAAAACAACTAGGAAAAAACCAACACAATGATTTAAACTGTGGAGCTCCTGCACCACTTGGCAAGGGCCAAGTCCATTACATTGAGGTGGTATTTGATTGGAATATTGATCCTAAGAACTAAAGCCACAACAAGCTACGAAGGAGCAGATCATCGAGCATAAGCCTGATAAATTGGTAGATGAAGATGTGGACATTAGTAGCTCTTTTGGGGACACCTTGATATCACATATCTAGGGTTCATGGGGAGTTATCTATGTAGTGGATTACAAGGCTTATTAATAGTGGGGCAACCCACAACTTCATTGATGAAGGCTTGATGGTCAAGAAAGGATTGAAGGATGAAGACTTCACTAGATTTATTGTCATGGCTATTTATGGATTCACACATTCCATGAACCAAGGTAATTCAACAACTCAATCCATCCTTTGGTGATTATGAGGTGTGTGATGATTTTTGTGATGTGGTTTAAGAGAAGCACGTATGGTCCTAAGAATATGATGGTTACATAGTCTAGGAGAATTTTCACAAAATTATCAGTCCATGGAGCTAAAATTCAAATATCAAGGGAAAGACATGGTGCTTGGACATATTCTAAATGGGTCACCTTATGTGATCATATCTAAGAGTATGGAGAGGACCTTTAATAAAGGGCAAGTTGCATGGCAAGCCAATTTCTTTGTGCTGAAATGCATGCTCACTACTTCATCTTTGTGTGAGCACTACATTGATCGTGTTGACATTCAAACCATTTTGGATAAGTGTAGTATCGTGTTCGATGATATGCTTCTAGTTTTGCCACTAGATAGGGGATTCTAACACATAGAAAGTTGGAGCTAGGCACTAATCCAATCATGATCACCCCATACCACCATCCATGTATATACAAAGAAGAAATAGAAATGGCTATAACATAATTATCAAAGATGGGACACATTAGACCTAGTTCTAGCCCATTTGTAGCATTTGCACAGTTCTTGTGAAGAAAAAGATGGCATAGTGAAGATGCACATAGACTACAAAGCATTGAATCAGAAGACCATCAATAATAAGTATTGTATTCTTAGGATCAATGAGCTTATCGATGAATTGTATGTGGAGTAATCTACATTTCAAAGACTGACTCAAGATCAGGATACCATTAGATCCATGTGTATGATGAGGACATGCACGATACAACATTCAAATGCCATTTTGGACACTATGAGTTCCTAGTCATGCCATTTGGTTTGACAAATTGACTAACCACTTTCAAGTCAACCATGAATTAGGTAATCAATGGTCAATTGAAAAAACTTGTTTTAGTATTCTTTGATGATATATTGATATATAGTAAAACCTATGAAGATCACTTGAGGCACTTAGATATAGTCCTTGGAATTATGAGACAACAAGCTCTCTTTGCAAAGGAATTCAAGTGTCAGTTTGGGGTTACATAACTTTTATACTTGAGCCATGTCATTAGTGTTCAAGGTGTTCAAACGGATCAATAGAAGATCCAAGCCATCTTGGATTAGCCAACTCCCACCACATTGACACAATTGAGAGGATTAGTTGGCCTCTACTGCTACTACCAAAGGTTTGTTAGGGCATTCTCACAACTAATAGAACTCATAGCTAACATGACTAAGCAAGGAGCTTTCTTATGGAATGACACAACTCAAGAGGCTTTTGAGAAACTCAAAAAGGTAACAAGTCCATGCCCTATACTTTCTATTCCAAATTTCTCACAACCATTTTGTTGTAGAATGTGATGCTTTAGGTGAGAGAACTAGAGCAGTATAAATGCAAAAGGGCGACCCCATAGAATTTTCAAGAGCAGAAAGTGGAAATATTTAGAAAGGGGTTTCTATTTATTATAAGGAGATGCTATCCAACATGCATGCTTTGGACAAGTTCAAAAAATACTTAGTCCATTAAAGATTTGTATTGAGGACATATTGTAATAGCTCGAAGTTCTTTCTTGGCCAACTTGACTTGAATTATCAACAATGAAAATGGGTGAGTAAGCTTTAACCTTACGATTTTGATATAGAGTACATGAAGGGTAAAAATAATGTAGTTGTTGATGTTTTCTCTTGAATGCCTATTTTGTACTCCATTTATGCTATTTCTATTGACTGGAAGGTTTTAATCATGGAAAAATATGCTAAGAATATAATTGCTACTGATATTTTAGAAGAAAACATGAAGGATGAAATGTATTTAGTAGCAAATAGTCTCATCTTGTACAGAGATATAATTTTCTCGGTACTTGAATCTAAGATGAATGAGAAGATTGTGAGAGCTTTACATGATGCACCTATGGGTAGACACCTTGGATTCTACAAGACTTATGGGTAACTAAGAGAAAGGTTCTATTGGAAGGGCCTCAAGGAAGAAGTTTTCAAGCATATTAAGAAGTGCATGATTTGTCAACATAATTGAGTAGAGCATGTTTTTCCAACAAGCTTCCTACAACCTTTGCTTATTCCCAACTACAAGTGGGAAAGTATATCCATGGACTTCATGATAGGCATTCTTAAGGTAAATGGCAAGGGTTACGTTTTTGTTGTAGTGGATTGATTAACTAATATGCACACTTCTTTGCCATCTCTATATAATTTATAATGCATCAGGTAGATAACTCTTTTTTCCAGAGAGGTACTAAAGCTACATGTTTTACTAGTGATCATTGTTAGTGATAGGAATAGTAGATTCCTTAGTTCCTTTTAGTAAGAATTATTTCATTTAGCTAGCACTAAGCCCACTCCTACAAAGGGTCAATAAGTGGGTCAAAGGGTACTTGAGGAACAATGTCGTGGATTAGCAGACAACATGGGTTACATGGTTGCACTTTGGAGAGTATTTCTACAATACCACCCACCACATGTCCATTGACATGACTCCATTTATGACACTATATGGATATGATGTTGGGAAAAGGTGTCTCAACCTTGCATTCCTATCATATTCATATTTAATAACTTGTTTGTATTTACTATTTCATCTTTAGTTCTACTATCCTTACATGAGAAAGTTGGCATCCCATTTTAAGGTGGCATTGCTTACATCTTTAGTGATTTTGTCCTCGCATGATGAAGTTGGCATCCCACATTGAGGTTGCATGTTTTTCCATATGTTGGCATCTTGGAAGGTGTGTAAGAGCATCTTGACTCATCATGATGAGAGTTGCTTATGATGCATAGGAGCATGTAAGAGGGAGGTTACATTGGAATTTTGACCAACATTATGACAGGTTTGGACACTTGCATCTTTGAATAGGTTGAATGAAGAAAATTAGGGCACCCAACTTTGGGTGGTTAAATGTTCTTGTTTATAACACATGACATGTAAGGAATATGCTAAAAATAGCTTGGAAGACCAAGATTGGGGGGCATTGGGATTTGTTCCTTGACCATTTAGGCACCATACCTCTCCTAGCCTTGCTAATGGTTTTACAAAACCATGTGATGGTTTTACGAAACCATGTGATGGTTTTACGAAACCATGTATGGATTTACAAAACCATGTGATGGTTTCTAGTTTGTTCTTCTTCTATAAATTAGTGCTTGGAGTTAGAGGATGCAGTGGTTGTTTTGCAGGTTATATGAGTACCGTTATGCTACTATATTTTAGAGGGATAAGCTGATGTATTGATGTGATTATTTTTAGTATTAATACAACCTTATGTCTCTTTGGATGTGGAATTTTTTCCCACAAGGGTTTATCCACATAAACATTGTGTTATGGTTTGCATTCTCTTTCATTGTTGATTTCCATTTCCATATGATCTATCATTATTTATGAATTTGGATGCACTAAAGGTCAACATATCTTGTTATATTGTTTCACCTTATTTTCAACATTTGGTATCAAAGCCACAATTGGCTTGATTAGAGAGAGGGATGCCTTTTTTAGAATGTTTGATTGAGTTTTTTTTTACTGCAGTGGGACTATGTTGTGTTTTCTTGTAGTTTCATGTTCTAGGTGATAGAGATCGTGGCTAGCTCATTTTCGTTGGAGATTGAAAAGTTCAATGGTTTAGGTTTTGAACTTTGGAAGTTGGATATGGAAGATCTTGGAAGAAGGATATCAGTGGAAACAAATTGGAAAAAAATTCAGATGAAGAATGGACAAAACTTGACAAAAAGGCTCATTGCACTATATGGTTGTGTTTAGTTGATTCTGTTCTTTTGAATGTTTCTAACAAAACTATTTCATATCATGTGGAAAAGAATAGGTGGAATTTATTAAACTAAGATTCTTGTGAAAAAATATTTTTGAAAATAAATTTATAATCTTTAAAATGAAAAAGGGAGACTTGACTGTAGAACATTTGAATGCATTTAATTTAATTTTGAGTTAGTAAAGTCATTGGATGCGAAGATAGAAGAAGAGGATAAATGTATTTTAGTACTATGTTTATTGTCTAAATCTTGGGATAATTTGATTCTTGCACTTAGTGGTTTTATGACAAATCCAAAGATGGATGCCTTCATCGTTGCCTTGCTTACAAAGAAAATGAGGAAAATGTCTATGGAGGATGGGTCTAAGGATGCATTGCATGTGTGGGGTGGATCTAAAGAGAAGGGTAAGGACAAATAGAAAGGTGGTAAGGACAAGTCTAGGGATAGATCTAAGTCCAAGGGTAGATCCAAATCACTTGGTAAGAGTAGATTGAGATGTTAGAACTATGGCAACAAGGGCATCTAAAAAAGTAATGTCGAAATAAAAAAAGAAAGATGAAGAATCCTCTATTGATAAATCCTTTGTTGATGAAGCTACTAATTCTTTTATTATATCTGCTAACATGACTTCTGATCACTCTTGGTTGATAGATTCAGGTGCATCCTGCCACATGACTCCTCACAAGGAGTGGCTTTTAACGCATACAACATAAGATGGGGGGGAAGTTTTTCTTGAAGACAACAAATGGAAGATTGTGGATTGATGGGAGGTAAAATTAATTTTTAGATATGGGAGGGCAAAAACCCTCAATACATCTTGCATATCCCTAGTTTAGCTAGAAATTTGATTTCTATATCTAAAATGAATGATTTGGGGGTGTATGCGACATTTAAGAAGAGTGGTTATAGGTTGAGTAGAGGGGATTTGGTGTTGGCTAGGGGCACTCAATGTGGTACCTTATTTAGGCTAGAATCATTCACTTTTTGTAACTCTATAAATGTAACTAATAACTTTGTTTCTTGTAAACTATGGCACCACATGATGGGTCACATTGGTGAGAAGGGTCTTGAAACTCTCATTAATCAAAAGATGGTCAATGGTTTATCTAGTTACTCTGTTGGCTTTAATTTTTGTGAACATTGTGTGTTTGGAAAACAACACAGTTTTATTTAAATATTGCACTACTAGATCTAAACATGTTTTGGAAGTTA
Source organism: Cunninghamia lanceolata (assembly GCA_027924645.1). NCBI lineage: Eukaryota > Viridiplantae > Streptophyta > Pinopsida > Cupressales > Cupressaceae > Cunninghamia > Cunninghamia lanceolata. Next base: position 5,757,753 of record BSBN01000400.1, read on the forward strand.
TAGTGATGTATTTGGTCCTATGGATGTTCCTTCTATTGGAAAATCTCACTACTATGTTACATTTCGATGATTTCTCTAGATATACATGGGTTTACTTTTTGAAGCATAAGTTTGTTGCATTCTTCATGAACATTAAAGAGTTTAAAGAATTTGTTGAGAGACAAACATATATGAAAGTAAAGGTTTTGAGATTAGATAATGGTGGTGAATATTGCTCTAGAGATTTTTATGAATATTGCAGGCATGCAAGGATTGAGATGGAAAGCAACTCTATATACTCCATAGAAAAATGGAGTGGTAGAATTTATGAACATGACTTTGATGGCAAAGCTAGAGGCATGCTAAGTAGTGCTAAGCTTGAACAATGTTTCTAGGCTAAAGTTGTACGCACTCTTATTATTTGGTTAGCAAGCCTCCCACTTCTGCTCTAGTTGAAATATACCCTATGAGCTATAGACATGTAAAATACCATTGGATTCTAATTTCAAAGTTTTTGGCAATGAGATATATTTTCATGTTCTTAAAGAGATATGTTCTAAGCTTGATTTAAGGGCTAACAAGTGTGTTTTCATGGGTTCTAGTGAGAACATTAAGGGTTATAAACTTTGGGATTTTGTAGCATTGAAAATGTTATATTCTAAGGATGTTATTTTTAGGGAGCTTAGTATTTAGATATGATGAACAACCTCATGAAAAGCCCAACAAAATAATGCATTTTGTTATTAAGGACAAACCACAGGAAATGCATGCATAGATCTACATATCTTCCCGAGGTTTAGCTACCAATGACATGCCCATATGCAAGATAATGCATATGTCTCCCTTTAGAAGAAAGAGGAGGATCATCTACCCCCAATACCAACCTCAAATTACTAGATGATTCAATCAACAATGTATTCTAGTGCTTGAGCATTATAAACTCTATAAAATGACTTATACCACAACAAAAAATAGTCTATATTTTTTTATGATTTTTGAATAATTATTTTTTTGATAGATAAAGTGAGGGGTAAGGGCCCTCTCCCTTTTTATTAAAAAAATATGATTTTACAAAAAGATTAAAGCCCCTAGAATGGGCAGAGAGAATTATTTTGTAGAGAAATATGACTAAAACTAACATGCTAAATAAAGAAGACAAATGGTATATGGGAAAAAGTGACAAATAGAACTATGCACAAGGACTTGGTGAACTACATTATGCTTGATTCCTTCCCAACCAAAGCATCATGTGGGTGAAGAAGCATTCAATGTGAACCTGATTCTTGTTTGATGCACGCTTTCTTGTGTTTCTACATTGGAGTCCAAATTCCCTCATCATCCCTTGAATCATTGATCAATGGCTAGGAATCATCTATTACTCGGTGAATTCGGATTCCTTGAGCTTCCTTCTGCATGGGAGATTTGACTAGGGAGGATGCAACCTCTCGAGGGATCTTGGTGAACATTATATTTTTCTAACCTTGAGATGAATCCAGAGGACACCGTTCTAATTTTGCTACTTTAATAGAGAGATGATGTGGAAGAGCATCTTTCCACCATGTGGCATGGCATATTGATTTGTATTTGTTGACAAGACAATCTACAACAATATGACCGATATCATAATGCCTCTGACAACATAATGAAAGCCCTTCATAGTCCAGGGGTTGAACCCAAGAGCGACCTGTAACTTTTAGGGTGTTGTCTACAGGGAGATCCTTGGAGATATATAGATCAACTAGAATATGAGCATAAGCTATGTGAGTAAATGTTGAAGTAACCTTATTTGTAGTCAGAAATTTACCTAATGAGTTGTTGATTGCTTCAAAGTAGGAGTCTAACCAAAATTGAAGTGGTAGATTTGGAAAGCGGACCTAGATCAAAATGACATTGAAAGATTCCATGGAGGGATTGAAAGTCGGATGCCATGGTTTTAGCATGAGAGTGTGCTAACCCTAGAACCAGAAATGATTGAAAATGATAGTCACGATCTTTGATAGATTCAAATACTACAACGAAAACCCCCTGAGCATAGGGATAAATTTTCAGGCCATCTTCCATGAGTAGGCACTAGTTCTCAGATATCCACTTATTCAGATCTAGAAGGCTTGGCTAGAGGCAGTTGAAGTGGCTAATCAAGCTATGCGCAACAAAAAATTTCTCCCCTTCGAGTACTTCCTCACCAAACTCCACCACAACAGAGTTCTTAGCATAGTCAAATGAGACTTTTGAATGCAACCCCTTAACACCTTGCTCTGACCTGATCTTTGAAGTAATCATAAAAGGTTTTATAGGAAGATCTACATAAGAACTACAAACCATAGACGAGTTGGCATTAACAAAAATTGCAGAAAACATAGGGATAGGTATTGGTCCATGAATTCGTGCTTGATAAGATTTGAACCTAGGTCTATGATATGAAACTCCTCACTCCCGCCAATAAACCCGAACCCATTAAACATGATTTTTCAATTAATTAAAAATACATTCATAACAAATACCTATTAATATGTCCATTCCACATTAATTATGGTTTCTGGTTTCCACGACCGACAGGAAGTGTATCCACGTGACTAGAATATTTTCTTGTTCGCCATAATTCCCGTATCTGGAATAAACTCTTTACCATATATCCTGCGTCCAATTCCCTCCTCGGCCATTTCAAACCAGCAGCGAAGAACTCTGCATTTTGAGACCCGCAGCCATCAAAATGCACTTGATCAGAAGAAAAGCCTTCGCCTGGGCCACTCAGAGTATTCCCAAACATCACAATGGAACGCACACCATTAGGATTAAGGTAAGAGCAAATTATTTTGCTAATCTTTACGAAGTAAAATCTACAACTATTCTTTTCTTATTGGTAAATTTCCGTTCTGAGACGGACTTCGGCTCAGATGACGACGGACAGTATATGTCTCGATGTCCTTCAGCTTAGATATCACAATGAAGATGTTTCTCTTTTCTCAAATTCACTAAGATCTTGTACCTGACCTAGTCTGCTGGGCTAGGGTGAGTACACCACATCTATGTTAATATGCCCAAATTAAAATCCACCTAAGCCGTATACCTGGCCTAATATGCTGGGTATACTACATCCGAGCTAATTCACTCAAATTCAGTATTATCCTGCAGCTTAAATGCCACAACTGAAGGGTTTTTCTTTCAGCAAGTTCAAATTTACCTAGGTCTTATACCTGGCATAGTCTGATGGGTACACCACGTCCAAGTTGATTCACCCAAATTTACTATTCAACATTTTTTACATGTAACATGTGTATTGGAGATTTAGACACAGGTCCCTGTTATAAAAGGGGGTTTCTCTTTCCGCAAATTCAAATTTAACTAGGCCTTGTACCTGGCCTAGTCCACCGGGTACACCATATCTAAATTAATTCACTTAAATTTAGTATTCAACATTTTTTACAGTTAACGTGTAATGCCTATCAGAGATTTGAACACAGGTCTCTATTATAAGAGGGTGTTTTTCTCTTTCAATAGATTCAAGTTCACCTAGGTCTTGTACCTGACCTAGTCTGCTGGGTACACTAGATCCAGATTCACCTAAATTTAGTATTCAACATTTTTTACATTTCACTAACATGTTTAGTAGAGATTTGGACACAAGTCTCCATGATAAAAGGGGTTTCTCTTTCTAAGAGATTTAAATTCACCAAAGCCTCAGGCAACATCTAAGTTAATTCACTTAAATTTAGTTTCAACATTTTTTACATTTAATATACAACATATCTATTAGAAATTTGAGCACAGGTCTCCATTATAAAAGCCCTGGTGATTTATCACTTATAGCTCATTCCATTTGAAAATCTGACTATTAATATTTACAATACACACTATTACCTTTATTTAAATGTGGAACTCTCATTTGTTTTTGATCAGAGGGTTTAATTTAGGCTTTTTACCTGATCAGTTTGCAAACATTTCAGATATCAACGCTAAATTTGCGTCACAAGTTATGTGATAGTATTCTGTTATGGATTTGAAATGCAATGTGATGGAGTTTAATTTTCTGTGCAGAGCGCCCACATAGTATATCAATTGAATAACTCAGACGATGTTGGGGGTAGTGTAAGGGCATTCTTTGCTACATTGAGTTCTTTACGTGGCATAAATTCGAAAGGTTAGTATCGAGGCCATTGTAAGTTACAGGCACCAGGGAAAATTTTAAGGAATTACTTTTTTTTTTCTTTCAAGTATCAAATGGAAGGTGAATCTTTCCAGTTTTAAAAAAATTCACGTACTGTTGATCAATTATAGATAAAAATATATAATTGGCTTATAATATATGCGCATCTTTTGGTGAAAAAATTATTTACTGTTGGTCAATTTCAGGTAAAAATATAGAATTGGCTTATAATTTATGCGTATTTGGTGAATCTCAAAACTTTGTGTACATTTTATAGGAAATATTGTAGAACCGTTATTGAAGAATTTGATAATTGGTGAATTGAGTTTCAGAAATTTTATTAAAAGTGACCATTCGGCAAAAAAACAAATAGCCCATAAAAATTCAGGCATACACACTAACACACCTGCACATAAATGCCTATATATGTGTGTGTACGTGTATATATGTACATTATATATATCACATTCACATATATATATGTTATATACATGTGTACATGTATATATGTACATTGTATATTAATAATTGTGTATACATATATGTGTATGGAAATATACATGTGTATATTTATGTGCATAAACTATATATACATACTTATACATATGTACATATATTCCCATTTACCATAAATATGTATGTGCGTAGAAATACATGCATGTGTGATGCAGATGTGTTACTATGTATATACACATGAGCGTATATATTTCTATATATACACAAGGACACATGTAATGAGCAAAATTTTTAAATTTATTTCAGGTCAATTAATTGTAATGAATCAGGCAGCACAAAGTAGACCCTAGTTAAGCCTGATCCTAGGAAATTGTTTCTTGACAAAGATTAAGAGATACTTGGTAAATCATATATATATATATATACACGAATACATGCTGATGCATATATATCTCCATATGGATACAGACACATATAATGAGCAAAAATTATTTCAGTTCGATTAACTGTCATGTATCAGGCAGTATAAAAGTAGACCTTACTGAAGTCTGATCCTAGGAAATAGTTGTTTGATAAAAATAAAGTTAGTAAATTGTGTTATTTTATTGGCATGAAGTTTAATTTTGTGAGAAAACTAGGGAGAGAAAATTGGGTTCTGACAAAGGAAAACCTGGCTGCTGCAACAGAGGAAAATTTGAATGCTGGGGCGGAGAAAACTCTTGCTGCAGGGAGACAGAAAACTCTTGCCGCTGGGACACAGGGAAATGTAACTGCCGAGACAAAGGAAAATCTGGCTTCAGCAAGGGAAAATCTGGCTGCTGGAACAGTGGAAAATAGCCAGAGTTTTAGTACCGGGAAGTTATTGGAAACTGAGTTATTGAAATGTGATAATTTTCAAGCTTCCTTAGAGAGCAAAGTTACTGAAGACGAGGTTTCAAAAATCAGAGAGGAGTTTGATGCAGTTAGACAGAGTTTCCAAAATATTCCTGCAGCCCTGCGTATGATGCCCAAAATGGATCCATGTGGTACTTCCTTTTTCTTTCTTTTCTTTTTTAATTTGTAATTCAGAAAATGCATTAAATGAACTAGTGTATGGTTATGATTTCTATTGTTTATTAGATAGAAAATATCTTAATTTCCAGGAATGGCCAAAACAGGTGGATGAAATTCAAGATTTAAAGCTACGTTATGAATAGCTAAGAGTGCCGGAAAGTAATCTAACAACAAAAAGTGATGTATCTAAAATTAACTTAGGAAGCAATAAAACCAAATAAGAACCCCGGGTTAATTCAAACAGGCAAGCCATGCAAATTCAACAATATTATCTAAATTCAGATGGAGGGAAACTCAGATTTGTCAATTCATGGTTCACATCTGAGTTCTTGTAATTGAGACATTGATCAGTTGGCGTCACATATCCTCTTTCTCTTATTGTATTTTTTGGATCACAAGGGATTTGGCTTGCCCTGACAAGCCTTGTATAGGGGGTGCTTAAGTATGTGAGTTGATGCTTCTGCCAAAATTTTAGAGGTGTTAAAAAGTCTGTGGCATATATCAAGTGATTATCTAGGTGTATTTCAATTAACAATCTCTGTTACATTTTTTATTGATTGGACTCTTATATGTGTTTATGACTAGCGGTCTTAGACTATAAGACAAGCAAAGGAATGAATAAAGTGGAACCAATATAGAAAATTGAGGATTGATAATGAAATTCTTTATGAAAGACACACATTAAGAGATAATCAAGATTCTACATAAGAAATTACAATTAAAAATAATAGAAGTCCCAAAAACACATTGTGATAGATGAAAATGATCACTGATGGATTCATGATTTATACTTGCTCTTATATCTATTCAGGTGAAGATTAGATGCATGTTTCTTGTAAAGTTCATGTTCTTTGTTGCTGTAGGTCTCTAGTGTAATGAAGATGACAAGCATACCCTTAAGTACAATTCCAAGCCTTGTGAGAAAAATTCAAAGATATTTTATATGTGACAGAGACGGTCTTCTATCCTCTTTGATTTCCTTGACAAGTCATCAACATAGGCAGTAACTACCTTATGGATGAGGTTATGGAATGTAATTAATGTCATTTTGGTATGTTGCATCAATGTTTTAGGGCCTAAGGGAGCATGATGTAATAAAATGATGTAGGAGCATCACTGGTTCAATAGTAATCTTGCATCAACCAAAACATTTGCATTTCAGTTTGTTTGCATTTCAGTTCTTTCTTTTCCAGTTCAGTTCAGGCAGTTCAGTCAGAAGCAGTTTCAGCTTGTGGTCCGGTTTTGGCAATTCACACCTCGCGGATTTGGATTTAGCATCTACATTCATTCATCTACATCATATCAAGAATTCAGAGCATTTGGATTAGTTGTCGGAAAGATATCGCTATCAGAAGATCAACTGTTTTCTCAGTGCAGAGCATCCTAACAGTTCCTGATAATTAGTTGAAGGAGAAGGCTTGCGGATTGTTCCTTGACTTGCGGATCTCAATGACACATCATTCAATGTCCTTTGGTTCATGGCCGACCTTCCCCAAAGGTCCGCACGTTGTTCCATTCATTTGAGGACGTGTTCTATGCATTTAGGTCCGACCTATCTGTGAACACGTTACAGCTCTTCATTGGAGTTTGTGATCTTCCTTGGCCGACGCGGAGGAATCTATTGGTCCGGAGATGATATATATTGATGTAATAGATCCTTAGGAAAGCAGTTATAAGTTAGCAATTGATTCATATTATTTAGTTTGGATTTTGTGCGAAGGAGCTTCAAAGCCTTATCTTGCGCATGTATGTAATCAGGCCTGTGAGCCCTAATTGTAAGCCCGCATATTGCCAGCCGATCTTTATTTGAATTCTATGATATACTGAATGACTGAATCTGCATTTGTTCCATTTCTTGAGTTGTTTCCGTTGTGTTTACTCTTGCTGCACGGTCCGGACAGTTCATTTTGTGAACCCTCCTACCATGACTGCACCAAGTGGTATCAGAGCGAAAGTTCGATTTTTTGGAGTGAATTGGCGAAAGTGAATCCGTAAGATCTCGTTGTAAGCAGATCGCCGATCCGAGGCAGGTTACTTGTGTGCAACCGATCGCCGACAGAGAGGCAGTTGTCGCTTGTAGCCCGATCGCCGAACTTGAGGCAGTTTGCACTGGATCCTAGGAAGATGCCGCCGCGAAGAGTTCCTCCTATTGGTACAATGGCTAATAGAATGGATGAGATGATGGAATTGATGAGAACAATGCGAATTCGTTTGGATGCCGTTGAAGAAGATAGGCGAAGAGGATTGACACCGAGAGCTAATGTTGAAAGTGATGATGAGGAAGAATTTCAATCTGCTGAACAAACTGGCGAAACCCTAGAAGGTAATGAAGAAGAATCAAATCAGATAAAGATGTTGCGAGCTATTTCAAAGATTGGAAAGAGACCTAGAGTTGATGTGCCGAACTATACTAGTAATTTGAATCCTGAAGAATTGATTGACTGGATAAATGACATGGAAGAATACTTTGAATATGAGGAAATTGAAGATCCAGAGAAGGTGAAATTTGCAAAGACAAAGTTGAAAGGACATGCTGTTATATGGTGGAAAGAAGTTCAGTTGGAAAGAAACAGAAGAGCAAAAGAAAAGATTACAAAGTGGGACCGGATGGTGACAAAGTTGAAGAATCAGTTCATACCTGCTGACTATGAGTTGGAATTGTTGAAAAGATTGCAAAACCTGAGACAAAAGGAGAAATTTGTGAAGGAGTACACTGAAGAATTTCATAAGATGATCATAAGGATAGGACATAGTGAAGCAAGCAAGGAGAAAGTGGCTAGATATATCAATGGACTAAGATTGAACATTCAAGAAGAACTAAGTTTGGTAAGGATGGCATCTTTGAAAGAAGCATATCAGTTTGCCTTGAAAGTTGAAGAGAAGCTGAATAAAAGGCATGTCAGAGACAGAGAGGCAGAGGAGATAAATTTCAGAGAGGTAGAGCATTTTCCGGATGTGATAGACCATTTACAGAGAAGATCAAATTTGACAGCCCAGTTAAGAAGGATGACAGAGATAACAATGCTTACTGGAGAGATGACAAAAGTTTTTACCGGAGAGGAAACCCTAGTGCATACCGAAATGAAGGACACAAAAGAGAAGGAAGAGGATTTGATAAGAGGACATTTAGAGGTACTTGTTTCAAGTGTGGAGGTGAAGGACATAGAGCATTTGAGTGTAATCAGGGTAGTACAAACAAGAGGACAAAACATAGTGGAAGAGCAGCCTATGTTGAAGAAGAACCTGTTGAATTGGATGACCCCTGTTCTGTTGGTAAACCAGAGAAAGGAGAATCACTTGTGATGAGGAGAGCGCTATTTCAAGTAGAGACAAATGAAGAACCATCGCATAGGAAGAGTCTGTTCAGAACTAGATGCAAATCCGGAGGTAAGTGTTGTAAAGTTGTAATTGATAGTGGTAGTTCAGATAACCTAGTTTCAGAGGAGATGGTGACTAAGCTGAAGTTGGAAAGATTAAAACACTCTAAGCCCTATCAGATAGCATGGATTCAGGATGATCATAAGATACTGTGAGTGAACAATGTTTGGTGAAATTTCATATTGGATCTTATCATAATGAAGTTTTGTGTGATATTATGCCTATGGATGTTTGTCATATCTTGTTGGGTAGATCTTGGCAATATGATAGAAAAGCTATACATGATGGGAGAAAGAATACATATAGTATAACAACAAATGGGAAAAGAATTACTTTGATTCCTTTAAAAGATGATCCTAAAGATATGGTATGTGGGAATGCTAGAATCTGTTTGGTAGATGGAAGGAAATTTTTGGATGGTTTGAAACAAGAAAGTATGTGTTATGCCTTGATTCCTAAAAAGCTTGAAGTAGTGAAGAAAGAAACTGAACCGAATGAGATAAGAGAGTTGCTGAAAGAATATGAAGACATCATATTAGATAATGTACTTGATGGATTACCACCTATAAGGAGTATCAGTCATCACATGGATCTTATACCAGGAGCAAGTTTGCCTAACAAAGCAGCACACTGGATGACACCGACAGAGAATGAAGAACTGAATAGGCAGATACGAGAGTTGTTGAGGAAAGGTTTGATCAGAGAAAGCTTGAGTCCTTGTGCAGTACTTGCAGTGCTTGCACCGAAGAAGGATGGAGGATGGAGAATGTGCACTGACTCTAGAGCAATAAACAAGATCACAGTTAAATATAGATTTCCTTTACCTAGGATGGATGATATCATGGATTGTTTGAGTGGAGCAAGATATTTCACAAAGATAGACTTGAAGAGTGGATACCATCAGAGTAGAATTAGAGAAGGTGATGAATGGAAGATTGCTTTTAAGACAAATGAAGGATTGTATGAGTGGTTAGTGATGCTTTTTGGATTGACAAATGCACCGAGTACTTTCATGAGATTGATGAATGAAGTCTTGAAGAAATTCTTGGGTAAGTTTGTAATTGGGTACCTGGATGATATTCTGATTTTCAGTAAAACAAAAGAACATTTGTGGCATATTAGACAAGTTTTGTAGAGACTGAGAGAAGAGAAATTGCTGATAAACATCAAGAAGTGTAGTTTCATGAAGGAAGAGTTGGTATATTTGGGATTTGTGATTTCTGCGGAAGGATTGAAGATGGACCCTGAGAAAGTGAGCGATTATTGAGTGGCCTACATCGGAGAGCATTGGAGAAGTAAGATCATTTCATGGATTGGCTAGTTTCTACCAGAAGTTCATCAGAAATTTCAGTTCAGTTTGTAACCCTATGACAGAGACAATGAGAGGTGACAGAAAGGATTTCAAGTGGACATTAGGAGCAGATGACAGTTTTGAGTTGTTGAAGCAGAAAGTGACAGAGCAACCTGTTTTGGCATTACCGGATTTCAATAAGGTATTTCAAATTGATTGTGATGCAAGCAGAAATGCAATTTGAGCAGTGTTAAGTCAAGAAGGTAGACCTGTAGCTTATTTCAGCGAGAAGTTGAATGATGCAAGGAAAAGATATTCAGTTTATGATCAAGAGTTCTATGCCATAATTCAAGCCTTGAAGAAGTGGAGACATTACTTGTTGCCTAAGGAGTTTGTGTTGTATACAGATCATAAAGCTTTGCAATATTTGAACAGTCAAGGTAAGTTGAATCAGAGACATAAGAGATGGGTAGAGTTCATGCAGAGTTATACTTTTTTGTTGAAGCATAGGAGTGGTAAATCAAACAAAGTTGTTGATGCCTTGAGTCGAAGAAGAAACTTGTTGACAGAGATGAGAGTTGAAGTGTTGGGTTTTGATGAATTGAAGAACATGTATGAGGGAGACACTGATTTTGCAGAACCTTGGAGAGCATGTAAGGAACCTGTTGTGACAGATAGAAGTAAGTGGTTGGACTATTTCATTCAAGAAGATATGTTGTTCAGAGGAAGTCAGTTGTGCATACCTAAAAGTTTAATGAGAGATAATTTGATCAAGAAGAAATATAGTGGTGGATTGGCAGGACACTTTGGCATTGATAAGACAGTGGCTTTGGTAAGTGAAAACTACTTTTGGCCTCAGATACATAAGGATGTTCGGAGATTTGTGCAGAGTTGTAGAGTTCGTCAAGTTGCAAAAGGGAGTAGTCAGAACACTGGATTGTATAAACCTTTGACAGTTCCGGAGAGACCTTGGGAAGACTTAAGCATGGATTTTGTAATGGGATTGCCTAAGACAGAGAGGACATGATTCAATATTTGTAGTGGTTGATAGATTTTCAAAGATGGATCATTTCATACCTTGTAAGAAGACAACTGATGAAGTGCATGTAGCTGACCTATTTTTCAAGGAGATTGTGAGATTGCATGGATTACCTAAGAGTATAGTTTCAGACAGAGACACAAAGTTTGTTGGATATTTTTGGAAGACACTTTGGAAGAAGATGAAGACAGATTTGAAGTGAAGTTCAACTTTTCATCCACAGACAGATGGACAGACAGAGGCAGTGAATAGGAGTTTGGGAAACTTGTTAAGATGTTTGGTTGGAGAGAAAGCCGGAAGTTGGGATTTGATTCTTTCACAAGTAGAGTTTGCATACAATAATTCAGTAAATAGGAGTACCCGAAGAACACCTTTTGAGATTGTTACCAGAGCGAATCCTAGAGGAGTTGCAAAATTGAGAGATATCGGTACAGAGGAAAAGAGGAGTGCAGGAAGCAGAAGAAATTGTAGACCATATGAAGACAGTGCATAATCAGGTAAAACAACATTTGGAGGATATGAACAGTAAGTACAAAGAGAACGCTGATGAGAAGAGAAGACATAAGGAATTTGAAGTTGGAGATGAAGTGATGGTGTATTTGAGAAAAGAAAGATTTCTAGTTGGGACATATAACAAGTTGAAGATGAAGAAGTTTGGACCTTGTAAGATACTCAGGAAATTTGATTCAGGAAATGCATATGAAGTGGAGTTACCGGAGACTTTGGGTATATCACCTATTTTCAACGTTGCAGATCTTTATCAGTATCATGAAGCAGAGTTCAGTGACAGCATAGTAGAAGACTTGAAGAAGCAGTTACCACAACAAACACCAGAATAGATTGAAGACATTTTGGACAACAGAGTTGGATGCAACACTAGAGGAAGACAATACAAAGAATATCTTGTGAAGTGGAAAGGCAGACCGGTAGCAGACTCATCTTGGATTTCTCAGGCTGAGGTGGACCATCTTGGTTCTCCCCTAGCTCGAGCAAAGTGAGGGACTCACCTTTTCAATAACCCCGGATGTCTGATGCAGGAGCATCCCTGGTTCAAGAGTAATCTTGCATCAACCAAAACATTTGCATTTCAGTTCTTTCTTTTCCAGTTCAGTTCAGGCAGTTTAGTCAGAAGCAGTTCGACTTGTGGTCCGGTTTTGGCAATTCACACCTTGCGGATCTGGATTTAGCATCTACATTCATTCATCTACATCATATCAAGAATTCAGAGCATTTGGATTAGTTGCCGGAAAGATAGCGCTATCAGAAGATCAACTGTTTTCTCAGTGCAGAGCATCCTAACAGTTCCTGATAATCAACTGAAGGAGAAGGCTTGCGGATCTCAATGACACATCATTCAATGTCTTTTGGTTCATGGTCATCCTTCCCCAAAGGTCTGCACGTTGTTCCATTCATTTGACGAAGTGTTCTATGCATTTAGGTCCGACCTATCTGTGAACACGTTACAACTCTTCATTGGAGTTTGTGATCTTCCTTGGCTGACGCGGATGAATCTATTGGTCCGAAGATGATATATATTGATGTAATAGATCTTTAGGAAAGCAGTTATAAGTTAGCAATTGATTCATATTATTTAGTTTGGATTTTGTGTGAAGGAGCTTCAAAGCCTTATCTTGTGCATGTATGTAATCAGGCCTGTGAGCCCTAATTGTAAGCCCGCATATTACCGGCTGATCTTTATTTGAGTTCTATGATATACTGAATGACTGAATCTGCATTTGTTCCATTTCTTGAGTTGTTTCCGTTGTGTTTATTCTTGCTACACGGTCTGGACAATTCATTCTGTGAACCCTCCTACCATGACTGCACCATAGAAGGGTGCCTTGATGTGTAAGACAAGCTTGTGGGTGCTCTTCTTGGGTGATGCACGAAAGGGGAAACTTGTCTTTGGAACATGCTTGATGTTGCAAAAGTTGATGTAAGCCATAAACGATACATAATTTTTTGTATCTAGAACAATATTGGTAATTATATGTAATGTGCTCAAATTGATTAATCATCCCAACGGAAACTCGTCTTTGGAACATGCTTGATGTTGCAAAAGTGGATGCAAGCCATAAACGATACATAATTTTTTGTATCTAGAACAATATTGGTAGTTATATGTAATGTGATCAAATTGATTAATCATCCCAATGGAACAAGTTTTAAGCCATTTCTTTATATTTGAGCTGATGTCCAATGTGGTAGGCCAAACACTCTTGTTGAGTAGAAAAAGGTAGGCTATTAGAATTTAGGAGTTTATGTTTGCAGGGCTAGAGTGTGTTTTCCTGCTATTAGGTGTAATCCCTAAGACACTAAGCCTAGCCTTTGACGAATAATGTGTACTCCATAATGGAGAATGTATTGTAGTCGAGATTTTAAATCCAACATCCTAGTAGGTGTGACCCTTTGCCTCACCAGAGAGAACAAATATTAATTTCTAAATTTAACATTTACCAAGGAAACATTAGAGGAATCTATGGCATGTTGCTTTTGGCATATCGGGTTAACATTTAATTTGATGCTATCATGAATTACATCTTCATGGGAGCATACCCTTTAAATCTGAGTATTTGCATGCAAAGATCTCCAAGAACTCTTTATTCTCTATGCTGTACAATTATTTAAGTTGTTATTGCAATTGATGTTCTCTGGTGGTGTAGAATTTATTAGCAAACAATGTCCATACTCTTAGACTTAATGGGTGGAAAATGGTGATAATTCACTTTGTGTTGTGACTTTCCTTTTGATCATTGCTATCATCTTTATATGGCAAGTTCAGCCCAGTGGTGGTAATGACTATATATCCTGTACCTAATTGCTGCAAGTTTACCACATATCCTGTACCTGTTTGAAACATTCTTATGTCTAAAAATTGCTTCTGAACAATACTGGAGAGTTCCAGCAGATTTTTATTCAGGTCGAGGTCAATTCAAATCTGAGTGCAGGTTATTCTATCTTTTTTGGTGCCCAAGATGAAAAACGTTTGGCTTATTCATCAACTTAAAAGGTCTGCCTTGACCAGTAGAGTTTCCTCAATTTGCTATGTGCAGAAATGAGGGTGAGATGGTATGTAGTAATGGGTCTTTTAGCTTCTGAGTTCTGAACTTAAAAGATCAAGTAAATGGTGATTAAAGTTTAGGAGGACTTCTAAGGAGTTTTCCACCTTTTTCTATGATCCATGGGCCCAAAACGCAATCATCGGAGGAGGTTTCTACTATAGTTTCTTCAACTTTCACTCTGTCTGAATTTCAAAGTGAAGCTTCCATTTTGTGCAAAAATGAACTCCTTTATGTGAGATACCCAACTATATCTAACTAAATTTTTTTTCCTTACTTAGACAAATTTACTTGCACTTAACTCATCAACTACTCAACTAACTCAATGACATACATCAAAGATAACAACTTGTATGAATCAACTTGAAGTTGGGCACTTGTATTACCACTTGATTCAAATCAATACAACTGTTTTATTACAATGGATAATGCCCTCAATGGTAATGAACATACAATCTTATTCAACTGATTACAAGAAAGGCCTTGAAGCCTTGATGTTTACAATAATTCCACAATTGATCAACTCTATTGAGCACAATGATGTCAACTATGTGTTAACACCTCACAATTTGACAAGGGAGCATCACCTTATCATTGTTGAGGGAGCATCACCTCAACTGCTTGAAACTTGCAGGCCTTAAGAAAAAGCATAAAGCTTCACAGAGAGAAATTCAAATGCCAAAAGATGTAAGATCTCAAATGAGGAGTGCTCTCCTCTTTTTATAGTGCTCTTCAAAGGCAATGAAGGCACATTTTTCAATGCACAAAGAGGAACCAAGGCATGTTTCCCAAGAAGCATATCCAAGGGAATATTCCATCTGATGACTCATTCTGAGTTGGCAACCTTATCCAATGACTTGACATGGATCCCAAAACCGTCTATTTGACCAATAGGATCCTAGGTGCTTACTTCATGCATTATGATTTCTAGGCGTCAGTTTGATGCTCTAGCATAAGGAAAATGCGCCCACACTTGCAAGTGTTCTTCATGATCTAGGCGCTAGTTGAAGGTTGTAGTTGCCAAGAAGTGCGCCTGGCAAGATGAAGTCCTTTGAAGCCTCCAAAACACACCAAAACACTTGTTCGGCATCAAGATAGCCTTTCCCAAGTTAGGTGCTTCAAGAGGGAAGTTAAAACATGAATAGGCGCCAACTTGTCTAGGCGCCAACTCAAGCTTGTTGAGGAGACATATTGCGCCCAACATTCCTTGGTGATTTCATGAACTTCAAATGCTCACAATTGTTCAAGGGATGCCCAATGCCCCTTCTTGATGATAGGCGCCAAAGTGAAGGTGGTAGAACATGGAATTGCGCCTTGATGGAACTAGGCGCTATCTAGAGTATGCAACTACATGGAAATGCGCCTTCTTCCTTAGAGTAGTTCAAACACTCCAAGGTCTTCAATGATCAATTCCCCAACTCATGAAATGTTCCCCTTCATTTCCAAACACATCGTAATACTTTGGAGAGATGACTATACCAAGGCGCCAATTTGGGTTAGAAATTCCTCCAAAGTGCTCCTTCACCTTCAAAGTGCAAAACAAGGTCCAAAGATGCCAATGAACTTAGGCGCTTCCTTGGAGAAGTCCTGGAGGTCAAAATGCACCTTGTCTTTATGAGGCGCAATTCATGGGTAGGAAAGCTTGTGAAGTGTGCCTAAGCTTAGTGAGGTGATTGATAGCCTTCAAACCCTTTTTGGAACTTAGATTTCTTCAAATGATGATCATTTTGCACCAATGCATCATCAATCTTTCAACACAAGATCAAATCATACTTAGGTGCTCATTAAGTGTCCTCTCAATCTAGGCGCATCTGAGAGGTTGAACTGGCAAAAGGTAGCGCCTAGCTTCCTAGACCTCATTTCAACATGTTTGAGCTCCAAAGTTGACCCAATGGCATCAATTGAAGTCTAGTAGATGAAATTCTTCCTCTCTATACCTGGGCGCATTTGGGGTGACTGAAGATAGCAAAGTGCGCCTATCAAAATCTAGGCGCAATTTCAAGGTGACTTGATCGCCCAAGTGCGCCTAACACTCCAAATCACTTATCTGACCTTGACAACTTGCTAGGAGCTCACTTCATCAAACAGTCATCAAGATCTTCATTCTGGCTTGTCCAATCCTAGGTGCACATTTGACATTGAACGGGTAAGAAGGTGCACCCTGACTCCAAGAGTCATGCCTTAGTCAATTTTGGCTTCCAGACTTAGCCAATTTTAGCTAGAATCAATACAGACAACTGGAATGGTCTTTGACTTAATCCTGCAAAACTAAAACAATATGTTAGCCAAAAATCAAGTTCATTCTCTCAAGATTGGTATTAGCCTCTGGGAATGATGAGTAGGCTAAACCATTGTTCGATGTGGATCACTCCGGAAATGGGGACATGACAGTCTCCCCTTCCCGGGATTGCTTGTCCTCAAGCAATTGAAGGTTAGGATGCTTAAGTATCTTCTCTCCTTCCCAAGTAGTATCCTCCATCGGTAACCCTTTCCACTTCACCAAATATTCCCTTATGCTCCGGTCGCGCAGTTTCTTCTCCCTCATATCCACCACACTCTCAGGTTCAAGTGCAAGCATTCCTTCTTCATCCAGTGGTGGAAGTTCATCAGATGAAACCACATGTTGTCCTAGTGCCTTTTTGAGACACGACACATGAAACACATTATGAATGCGGCTTCCAGCTGGCAAATCAAGTTCATTTGCCACTTCTACTCTTCTCAACACCTTGTAGGGTCCATAGAACCTAGGTTTTAATTTTTTTGTACCTGACCTCAAAGTACTCTGTCTGTATGGCTGAAGGCGGAGAAACACCATGTCACCAACTTCAAATGTTCTTTCAACCCAGTGTTTATCGGCATATAACTTTTGTTGATTTTAAGCCCCGTTGTAAATTCTCCTTAAGCACTCGCAAGATGTCTTGTGTGTCCTGTATCAATTCCTTTGCTCTAGGAGCTCGACTATCATCGAGTGCCAGATCAACAAATGAAACTGCATCATATCCATACAATGCATGAAAGGGAGACATACTAATTGACATGTGGAAAGTGGTATTGTAGCAGTATTCTCCTAGATGTAACCACTTTATCCAAGCACGCTGATGATCAGATACATAATTCCTTAGATATCCCTCAAGCCACTTGTTGACTATTTCTGTTTGCCCATCTGTTCGAGGGTGATAGCTTGTGCTTGGTGTTAAGTCAGTTCCAGCTAACCGAAATAGCTCTCTCCAGAACACACTGCTGAACCTGCTATCCCGATCACTGACTATGGTCCTAAGAAGGCCATGTAGTTTGAAGACCTCTCGGAAGAATAACTCAGCTACTTGCAATGCTGATGTTTCAACTGGAATTGCAAAGAAGTGAGCATACTTAGTTAGCCTGTCAACAACTACATAAATACAATCCCTTCCTTGTACCTTCGGAAGACCTGTGATGAAATTCATTGAGATACTCTCCCATTTATGTTCTGGAATTGGTAATGGTTGGAGTAAACCCGCCAGAAAAGTATGTTCTGACTTGTTCTGCTGGCAAGACAAACATTCCCTAACATATTGAAGAACTTCCTTCAGACCCTTCCAAGTGAATCGTTCTCTGATTTGTTTGTAGGTTTTGAAATAGCCAGGGTGTCCTGCAAGAGGAGTATCATGATATGCTTTCAAAATTTGCCTTTTAAGCTCAGATTTAGGAGTTAGAAAAATTCTATCCTTGTAATAAATGATGTCATCAACCACTTTGTATCTATCATCCTGAATGATTCCATACATGATTTCACAAGCAAATTTTGACTTGGAGTACTCAACTAGAAGCTGAGACTTCCAATCAGCCAAAACTTCACTCAGGGCACAAATGGCAGGTTTCCTAGACAAGGCATCGGCCACCACATTCTTCTTGCCTTTCACATACTCAATGTCAAAATCATATGCCTGTATCTTAGAAACCCACTTCTGCTGTCTTTCATTCAGATCCTTCTGCCCTAGGAAGTACTTCAAACTATTGTGATCGATCCTGACCACAAACTTAGATCCAACTAGATACTGGCGGAACTTAGCCAAAGCATGCATGATAGCCAACATCTCTTTATCATATTTCGAATACAGCCTTTCTATGTCCTTCAACTTCCTACTTTCGAACACAATTGGATGATGATCCTGCATCAACACTGCCCCAATGCCTTGTCCAGAAGCATCACATTCCAACACAAAGGATTTAGTGAAATCCGGCAGAGCCAGCACTGGTGTTGTACTCATCACCTCCAATTTTTCAAAGGCTGCTTGAGCTTCCATTGACCAAACGAAAGCTCCTTTCTTTGTTAGATTTGTTAAGGGTGCAGAAAGCTGTGAGAATCCCTTAACAAACCTTCTGTAGTAGCTACACAAGCCAAGGAAACTCCTTAATTCAGATACATTCCTGGGTATTGGCCAGTTACGAATAGCTTCTATCTTTTCTTCCTGAACTTTCACCCCATTAGCTCCAATAACATGCCCTAGGTACAGGATTTCCTTCATGCCAAAATCACACTTAGACATTTTGGCATACAATGATTGTGATTCCATGACTTCTAGTACTTCATTCAGATGTTGGAGGTGTTCCTCCCATGTCTTACTATATATCAAAATATCATCAAAGAATACTAACAGAAATTGGAGGTGTTCCTCCCATGTCTTACTATATATCAAAATATCATCAAAGCATACTAACAGAAACTTACGCAACTGCTTGTTGAAAACATGATTCATACAAGATTGGAATTTACCAAGACTTCATAATGCCCGTAGTGACATCTGAAAGCTATCTTTGGGATGTCTTCTTCATGAACACGGATTTGATGATATCTTGATCGAAGATCAATCTTTGAGTAGAATATAGCTCCGTGTAATTCATCAAGTAACTCATCAATTCTAGGTATTGGATACCTATTCTTGATAGTCTTTTGATTCAATGCGCGATAGTCAATACACATCCGCATTGTTCCATCCTTCTTCACAAGCACCACTGATGATGCAAATGGACTAGTTGAAGGTCTAATATGTCCCATCTCCAACAAATCTTTGATTGTATTCTCAATCTCAATCTTAAAGTGTCTGGGATGTCTGTAAGGTGTGATGTTGATGGGTTTGGTCCCATCCTCCAACTCAATCACATGTTCAAAACCCCTCTCTGGAGGTTTGCCTGGAGGTATATTGCCAAACACCTTACTATGCTTATCTATCATAGCTTGAATATCCACATGATAAGGTTCTTCATTAGAGTGAAGATGATTCTCCTTGATACACACTTGTGCTACCCATTCAATATCATTATGTCTGATCAATGCTTCCATGCGTTTGGCTGTGACAACTTTGGGATTTCCATCAGATAATGATTTCAGCTTGATCTTTCTTCCGTCATGCATGAATTCCAATTCCATGTTCTGAAAATCTTGAACTATTCTTCCAAGTGAATGTAACTATTGTACTCCAAGCACTACATCAATATGCCCAAGTCCAACTACATAGAAATCATCCTGTAAAGTATAATCACCCATTTGAATTTGCAGCTGGGTCACTCTCCTTGTGCAATCCATAATGAATCCGTCTGCAACTGCTATCATGAAACCTTCGAAGTCTTCAACTGTCAGACCTCGCTTAGCTGCTAAGCCTTCATCAATGAAGTTATGAGTAGCACCACTATCAACTAGACATGTGACTCTTTGTCCTTTGATGACTCCTTTTATACGAAAAGCATGATACTTAGGCACTTCTGAAAGTGTTGCAATGGTTACTTTATCTTGTACTTCTCCCGTAGCAACATCAAGAATAACTTGATCAGTTCCTTCTTCTTTATCATGAATTGATTCTTCCTCGCTTTGTGATTCTACTTCACTCTCTTCACCTGATAACACTTCTATCAAATGAGCTTTACCTTTGCCAAGGCACCTGTGTCCTGGTTCCCAAGGTTGCTTGCATGAGAAACAAAGCTTCTTTCTCCTGAGCTCATCTCTTTCAACAGCTATCATGTCTTGAAACTTCTTTGGTGGAAATGACTGTCTTCTTTGAGTTGAACTAACTGCTTTGTAAAACTTCTTCTTAGATGTATAGGCAGGAGTAATGTCAAGATCAAGAGCAAAGTCAATTGCTTCTTCTAAGTTTGTTGGCCTTTGTACCTTTACCAATGGCTTAATTTGATTGTTCAATCCCTCAATGAACAACATAGTGATTCTTCGGTCAGTCATGTCAGGTACCATCACCGCTATCTTTTGAAACTCATTTACATACTGCACAACCCTTCCTTCTTGCTTGAGTTGCGCTAGTTCGCGATAGTACACTTCAGTGTCTTTTCTATCAAACCTTTGAATCAACTTGGTTACAAACTCATCATAGGAATCTATCCTATCATGATGTTGAGAGACTAGGCCATGATGCCACCATTCATAAGCCAACCCTTCAAGGTGCATTGTAGCAAAGTGAATTGCCTTCTTTTCTGTCAAAGGCTTAAGAGAAAGGTATGTATCCAGCTTGTTCACCCAAGCTCTAGCACTGAGCTTACCACTTCCATCAAAGGTAGGAATAGGAACTCGATTCAAGGCTTCTTTATACTCCTTTGTATCATCATCCCTTCTAGGATGAAAGCCTCTAGCTCTACCATGCCTATCCCTATCTTCCCTCTTTTGTCTGCAATATTCATTGAAAGTCATCATTGCTCGAACACGTTCTGGTAGTCTGGCATAGAGATCTGCAAAGAGTGCAACTTCATCTTCAAAGTTATTCTGTTCTCCTTCTTCATACTCTTCATCAGCATCATTGATGTGTTCTGGAAGGAAAGAAGGTCTTAAAGGCCTATCCACTGTTGGAGTTCTAGTACGAACCCTTCTTCTTGTTGCACTAGCAGCTTCATCATCATCATGCCGATCTTGTCTAGCATCATCTCTACAACCTTGTCCAGTTGCTTCACCTTGATTCATGTTTTGAAGGGATTGTAGGACTTGTTGTAATATTTGAGCTATTTGTTGTTGTCCAGCGGCAATGTTTCTAAACATCTCCCTTGCTTCACGATCACCATCAACATGTGGACTTCTACTTCTTCTTTCACCCATAGCAGCTTGTCTAGCTTCAATTGCTCCTGAAAGAGTATCTTGTTGAGGATATGGATTAGTCCACTGATACTGCCTTCTTTGATTCCTTGCTATGTACCTTCTTGTTCTATCACTTTGTTGATCACCTTCTTGCATTACCCAAAGGCTGGTAGGTTCCAAGCTCTGATACCACTGTGAGATACCCAACTATATCTAACAAATTTTTTTTTCCTTAGACAAACTTACTTGCACTTAACTCATCAACTACTCAACTAACTCAATGACATACATCAAAGATAACAACTTGTATGAATCAACTTGAAGTTGGGCACTTGTGTTACCACTTGATTCAAATCAATACAACTGTTTTATTACAATGGATAATGCCCTCAATGGCAATGAACATACAATCTTATTCAACTGATTACAAGAAAGGCCTTGAAGCCTTGATGTTTACAATGATTCCACAATTGATCAACTCTATTGAGAACAATGATGTCAACTATGTGTTAACACCTCACAACTTGACAAGGAAGCATCACCTTATCACTGTTGAGGGAGCATCACCTCAACTACTTGAAACTTGCAGGCCTCAAGAAAAGGCATAAAGCTTCACAAAGAGAAATTCAAATGCGATGTAAGATCTCAAATGAGGAGTGCTCTCCTCTTTTTATAGTGCTCTTCAAAGGCAATGAAGGCACATTTTTCAATGCACAAAGAGGAACCAAGGCATGTTTCCCAAGAAGCATATCCAAGGGAATATTCCATCTGATGACTCATTCTGAGTTGGCAACCTTATCCAATGACTTGACATGGATCCCAAAACCGTCTATTTGACCAATAGGATCCTAGGCGCTTACTTCATGCATTATGATTTCTAGGCGCCAGTTTGATGCTCCAGCATAAGGAAAGTGCGCCCACACTTGCAAGTGTTCTTCATGATCTAGGTGCTAGTTGAAGGTTGTAGTTGCCAAGAAGTGCGCCTAGCAAGATGAAGTCCTTTGAAGCCTCCAAAACACACCAAAACACTTGTTCGGCATCAAGATAGCCTTTCCCAAGTTAGGCGCTTCAAGAGGGAAGTTAAAACATGAATAGGCGCCAACTTGTCTAGGCGCCAACTCAAGCTTGTTGAGGAGACATATTGCGCCCAACATTCCTTGGTGATTTCATGAACTTCAAATGCTCACAATTGTTCAAGGGATGCCCAATGCCCCTTCTTGATGATAGGCGCCAAAGTGAAGGTGGTAGAACATGGAATTGCGCCTTGATGGAACTAGGCGCTATCTAGAGTATGCAACTCCATGGAAATGTGCCTTCTTCCTTAGAGTAGTTCAAACACTCCAAGGTCTTCAATGATCAATTCCCCAACTCATGAAATGTTCCCCTTCATTTCCAAACACATCGTAATACTTTGGAGAGATGACTATACCAAGGCGCCAATTTGGGTTAGAAATTCCTCCAAAGTGTGCCTTCACCTTCAAAGTGCAAAACAAGTTCCAAAGATGCCAATGAACTTAGGCGCTTCCTTGGAAAAGTCTTGGAGGTCAAAATGCACCTTGTCTTTATGAGGCACAATTCATGGGTAGGAAAGCTTGTGAAGTGTGCCTAAGCTTAGTGAGTTGATTGATAGCCTTCAAACCCTTTCCGGAACTTAGATTTCTTCAAATGATGATCATTTTGCACCAATGCATAATCAATCTTTCAACACAAGATCAAATCATACTTAGGCGCTCATTAAGTGTCCTCTCAATCTAGGCGCATCTGAGAGGTTGAACTGGCAAGAGGTAGCGCCTAGCTTCCTAGACCTCATTTCAACATGTTTGAGCTCCAAAGTTGACCCAATGGCATCAATTGAAGTCTAGTAGATGAAATTCTTCCTCTCTATACCTGGGCGCATTTGGGGTGACTGAAGATAGCAAAGTGCGCCTATCAAAATCTAGGCGCAATTTCAAGGTGACTTGATCGCCCAAGTGCGCCTAACACTTCAAATCACTTATCTAACCTTGACAACTTGCTAGGAGCTCACTTCATCAAACAGGGTCATCAAGATCTTGATTCTAGCTTGTCCAATTCTAGGCGCACATTTGACATTGAACGGGCAAGAAGGTGCGCCCTGACTCCAAGAGTCATGCCTTAGTCAATTTTGGCTTCCAGACTTAGCCAATTTAGCCAGAATCAATACAGACAACTAGAATGGTCTTTGACTTAATCCTACTAAACTAAAACAATATTTTAGCCAAAAACCAAGTTCATTCCCTCAAGATTGGTTTTAGCCTCCGGGAATGATGAGTTGGCTAAACCATTGTTCGATGTGGATCACTCCGGAAATGGGGACATGACACTTTAACAGATCTTTCTTCATTTTGCTATGTCAAGATGAATCATGAGATGAAGGGTGCAACACTGCAATTGCAGTTTTCAGCTGGAAGGGTACTTGCATTCCATTTTAATTTATTTTTAACCAGATTCATTCCAAAAGGTTATGTAAGAACCCCTTCCAAGGTTTATGCTGAAAACTCAAATTTTCTGATTTTTACACCTTTGGCATTTCGTCAAACACTTGACAAACAGAGAATTCTCTACCAAATTTCTTATTTAGTTGATTAATTATAGCTACACTAATATTTATTTCATAAACAACTTCACAGCTCATTTATTAAGCAAGATAATATAGGAGGCATTTTGTCAAATAGTTTTCTGCCCTTCTGTACTAATGAAGACTTTAATGCAAAAACAAGACTGCTGTTCTGAAAATTAATGAATGACTGCAATTGTAACAGCATTAGAAGTCTTTGAACAGTAATTTCTAAAGCAAGAAATTAACATACAATACTGGAAATAACAACTCAACTGTAGCCGCAATCCTTACCCAGAAATTATCTCCAACTGATGAAAATGCTCTCCAAAGAACATAGCATTCCAAACACGGAACTCTTATCTGCTGATAAAGATGGCTGCTGATGATGCTGGTCAACAGGAGCTATTTTCTCTCACAATAACAGTGCTGATTCACTCATAGTAAACTCAAGAATCCCACGAAAATGGATACTATAAAGTCTTCAAAAATAATATTAAACTTTCCAAAGCTCCAAATGTATGGTTGCAAACTTAATTGCCTCATCCTCTGGCATGTGTTTGAGTGTCAAAAATGCATCAAGCTTATGTATCCAAACACGAGCGGTGCTTCTCCCACTACCATCAAAATTTGGAAGAGTAAGTTTACCTAAGGCATGTTGATATTCTTTATGCTGATTTAGTGGTCTTTGTTCCTTTTTTGCCTTCTTGTCCTTCCGCTGATTCATATACTGATTCAAGGACAGTTCATTTTTGACATACTACGGAAGTGTATGATATTCACCATAAATACCTATTACATCATCAACCAGTGGTGTCTCTTCTTCCTCTTTAGGAGCTTCTTCTTCTTCCCTTAGTGTAAAAGTTGGTTGGAATGACCTGTATTAGTTCTCCCTGTATCATGATTTCCTGTATTGCTGCCCTCACCTGTGGTATTCTGATTTGTTCTCATAGTATTCATATTTTGTGACAATTGACCAATGGCTGCGAACAACTGCTGTTGTGACTGCATAAATTGTTGTAACATTTGTTGTCCACGTGCAAGATGATTCAATATGTCTCCCACATTTTTTTCATTCCTAGGAGGACTTCCACCACCTCCTCTATCCATTATTCCAACTTCTTCTACAGCTGTATGTGACTGCCTTGCTGCTAATGCTGCTGAAAATGTGTTCTCTTCTGGATATGGATCAGCAAACTGAAATTGTCTTCTCTTTTGTTCTCTTTCTGAATATCTTCTAGCCCTGTCACTAGTGTACATAACCCTCCAGTCTGGCAGGAACTTTGGCTCTGATACCACTGTAAGAACCCATTCCAAGGTTTACCCTCAAAACTCAAATTTTCTGATTTTTACACCTTTGGCATTTCGTCAAACACTTGACAAACAGAGAATTCTCTACCAAATTTCTGATTTAGTTGATCAATGATAGCTACACTAATATTTGTTTCATAAACAACTTCACAACTCATTTATCATGCAAGATAATATAGGAGGCATTTTGTCAAATAGTTTGCTGCCCTTCTGTATTAATGAAGATTTTAATGCAAAAACAACACTGCTGTTCTGAAAATTAATGAATGACTGCAATTGTAACAGCATTACAAGTCTTTGAACAGTAATTTCTAAAGCAAGAATTTAACATACAATATTGGCCTGGGAAATAACAACTCAACTGTAGCTGCAATCCTTACCCAGAAATTATCTCCAACTCATGAAACTGCTCTCCAAAGAACATAGCATTCCAAACAAGGAACTCTTATCTGCTGATAAAGATGGTTGCTGATGATGCTGGTCAACAGGAGCTATTTTCTCTCACAATAACAGTGCTGATTCACTCATAGTAAACTCAGGAATCCCACAAAAATGGATAATATAAAGTCTTCAAAAATAATATGAAACTTTCCAGAGCTCCAAATGTATGGTTGCAAACTTAATTGCCTCATCCTCTGGCATGGGTTTGAGTGTCAAAAATGTATCGAGCTTATGTATCCAAGCACGAGCAGTGCTTCTCCCACTACCATCAAAATTTGGAAGCATAAGTTTACCTAAGGCATGTTGATATTCTTTATGCTGATTTCGTGGTCTTTGTTCCTGTTTTGCCTTCTTCTCGTCCTTCCGCTGATTCATATACTGATCCAAGGACAACTCATTTCTAACATACTCTGGAAGTGTATGATGTTCATTGTAAATAACTATTACATCATCAACCAATGGTGTCTCTTCTTCTTCTTCAGGAGCTTCTTCTTCTTCCCTTTGTGTAAAAGTTGGTTGGAATAGCCTATCCGATCCGCTTGTATCTGCCCTCACCTGTGGTATTTGATTTGTTCTCATAGTATTCATATTTTGTGACAATTGACCAATGGCTGCGAACAACTGCTCTTGTGACTGCATAAATCGTTGTAACATTTGTTGTTGTCCATGTGCAAGATCATTCAATATGTCTCCCACACTTCTTTCATTCCTTGGAGGACTTCCACCACCTGAACCACCTCCTCTATCCATTGTTCCAACTTCTTCTACAGCTGTATGTGGCTGCCTTGCTGCTAATGCCGTTGAAAATGTGTTCTCTTCTGTATATGGATCAGCAAACTGAAATTGTCTTCTCTTTTGTTCTCTTTCTGAATATCTTCTAGCCCTGTCACTAGTGTACATAACCCTCCAGGCTGGCAGGAACTTTGGATTTGATACCACTGTAAGAACCCCTTCCAAGGTTTATGTTCAAAACTCAAATTTTCTGATTTTTACACCTTTGGCATTTCATCAAACACTTGACAAACAGAGAGTTCTCTACCAAATTTCTAATTTAGTTGATCACTGATAGCTACACTAATATTTGTTTCATAAACAACTTCACAACTCATTTATCAAGCAAGATAATATAGGAGGCATTTTGTCAAATAGTTTGCTGCCCTTCTGTATTAATGAAGATTTTAATGCAAAAACAACACTGCTGTTCTGAAAATCAATGAATGACTGCAATTGTAACAGCATTACAAGTCTTTGAACAGTAATTTCTAAAGCAAGAAATTAACATACAATACTGGCCTGGGAAATAACAACTCAACTGTAGCTGCAATCCTTACCCAGAAATTATCTCCAACTCATGAAACTGCTCTCCAAAGAACATAGTATTCCAAACAAGGAACTCTTATCTGCTGATAAAGATGGTTGCTGATGATGCTGGTCAACAGGAGCTATTTTCTCTCACAATAACAGTGCTGATTCACTCATAGTAAACTCAGGAATCCCACGAAAATGGATAAATATAAAGTCTTCAAAAATAATATTAAACTTTCCAAAGCTCCTTCAGAAATCCACGAATTCCTTCAATCACCAAAGTCCTTATCTCCCATATATTATTTCCTTCCTAGAAAGGAGGTGGCAGATTTAGACTAAACCAAGATTATATTGAAATGTTTGAAAGGGCTCACCAAAAATGAGGCGCTCCCCTTCCTAATTCCCACGATTTCTTTCAAATTGTTTATGGCATATAAAAGAGTCTCCAAAGGACTCACGTCTCCCTTCAAATATCAATGATTCCGTTTCAATCATACGCACCTCTAAATCTTTAAACGTGCCTTTTTTGATCCCCACGTATCACCATACTGAATGTTAGGCGTATGCTGATATTCGGGATCAGTATGGTGACAGCTGGAGCGGGGGCAGTCTTAGTGAGTTATTTGAGGAGGCAAGGTTACACAATACGGCAAATTTATTGATCAAGATTCACAGCAGAAGGTCTGACTTGGAAAAAAAGTTAAAATTGGCGTGAGGAGTCGTTTTGCTGGTCCCATAGGTTGCTGGCCTCCTGGACGTTGTAAAATCTTTCATTCATTTATTGTGATAGGTTGCGCTAGAATTTAGGAAGGCTTTTCAAGCTTTATTACGTGAGATTTCTCCTAATCGCTCTTCATTGAGTATTGTATGGACTATGGACTGCCAAGGGAAGTACGGCTGTCTTCAATAAAATCTGATTTATTTTATTTTCATTTCACACACCACCACAATTTCTCCCACACAGCACACACAACACTTCGTAATTTTGATTTGTATTCTATCATTACACACACACAACACAACTACCTCTGAATTTATCTGTGATTCCACCATTCACACACTGCACTTGAAATCTGATTTTTAATTGCAACTTCACCCACAGCACATAAACTTCCATAAATCTTCACATAAATATCAAATTTGTATTTGCAAACAAATCACACAAATTAGCAAATAAACCCTCCTGCGACCCAACTTGTAGAATGATAAATCTTTCTACACAAATCCATCAACCTGCACACCTGGAAATCTCCACAAACCATAACCCAACACTGCAGAATCAAATGGCACAAACGTTATGCTTAAATGTGAGCTCCGAAATGAATTCACCTCAATGCCTTCGAACCAGCTGTTCAAAGTTTTTCCACAACAGAAAATATCAAACCAGAGATAATCAAATGCATATCCAGCCCTTTCTTCCAAGCCCTTTTTAAAACATTTTTTAACTTCGTCTAGGATCCTCCTTTTTGGCCGACATTGACAAGCTTTTATTTTTCCACAAAGTTAACTTTTATTTTTTTATTTTCTTTTTTGACTTAAAGTTACTTTTAAATAAAATTATTAAATAAATATAAGTTGCTTTTCAAAATAATTCAAGACAACCTATTTATTTATTTAATTAATTATTTTATTTGCTTGCCAGCAAAAAGGGACATTACAGTTTATATTCTTTCTTCTCTTTCATCTTTTAATAGATACCCCAAAGTTATATGAGTGGTTTTAGAAGCCGAAGAATGGATTCTGTTTCGTACAATATGGAGGGTGTTGAAATTTTGCCACATAAAAACAAGGATGTAAAAATTAAAATTCATTATGGATATATTCGTTTCCTCTAAGTGCTATTGTGGTCAAGGTAGAAAATACACGTTTATGTGTTATTTTTTATTTAAACTTAATGATTGCAAACCTAAGTGCAAGATGACCATGCATATCTTATGTTGTGTTGCTATTTGTTAGAATTTTCAATTTTTCATAAACACAATAATTCTACGCAAGAACAATAATAAGATGACAATAAATTTAAATACAAACAATAAGAATAACAGCATTCCAATATCTGTATTCAAGGTGTGTGAAACAAGGAAATGGACTACAAATATATAGGTTCTAGGACACACAAGTTAAGGTGACAAGTGTCCCAGAGGAGAGCAGTTAACTAAAGGATTAATTCAACTGCAGGAGCAGAAGTGTTAAGTGAACTCACCTTAATGACCAAGTGAACTTAAGTGAATTCATCTTGATGAGGGAGATGGGGCACCTAACTACCATCAATTAAGGAGTTGAATGAGGTGGAGGTGGCATGTGCTCCCATCAATCAAGGAGATGACATTGCTCTTATTTCCTAATTTACCCAAGTAAATAACATTAATTATTTAAGTAAATTTAATATAAGGTGCAATAGATAAGTAATTACACCAACACTATCTATTAATTTTCATGGTGTGTATAATAGAAGATATGGCAAACTGACATGACAGATTAGTAATGTATTATTGTGTCTATTCCTTATTTATTACCTTCTCATTTGTTTTGAAATGCAGGCATCTATGCAAATGACAACCTAAGGTTGGATCATATCGAAGTATATGGATTTGATTATGATTATACAGTTTCTCATTACACAGGGAGCTTACAGACTTTAATATATGATCTTGCAAAGGAGCATATTGTCAAAGAGGTAACGGAATTTGTAGCTTATACATAGGCTTTGTGTAAGAATTAGAAAATATCAGTGGATTCTTTCTTAGACGCAGCTTAGGCCTTTGCAGACTAAATAAATACTGTAAATTCAAATTGTGTTTGTCTTGTAATTTGAAGTTAATTTCTGAGTTTTTGTCTATCTCCATATCATAATACTTGGCTGGATGATTTCTCAATTGCATTAAGTATATCTTATGATATCACTCAGACTTTCCTGTAGCTGGCCTGCTTTTCAAAGTCTCTATCTGATTCCTGATCATTTCTGCCAACCCCCTGGTTTTCTCTCCCAGGGGTGACTGCTTTACAGCCTTCTGTTATAAGGTTTATATATATATATATATAAACCTTTTTATCAAAAAGAAAATTGTGTTTTGTCTTGTTTCCATCACTGATGTAATTTTGAGATGGCTGTGCCCATGACAGAACAGATATCCAGAAAGTTGTTTACAGTTTCAGTATGATCCAAATTTTCCTATAAGAGGACTCTTTTATGACAAAAAGCGTGGATGTTTATTAAAGTTGGACTTTTTTCACTGTATCGAACCTGATGGATGCTACTATGGTCGCCGTAAGGTACATACTATGATCTTATAATTGGCTTTAGTTTTGAGACCCATTGACCTACTTTAGTCATTTGTGGACATTAATATTGTGCCTTTTTTCCTTGTGATGCTGGTTAAAATTAAAGAAATACATTTTGATATGGTGTATGATGTTAGGTTCTCAGCTGAATCTTTTTTAGTGATAGTTGTAATTCTACTATGTTTTAGCATTTGTAATTTATGAAGAAGCACATAATTCATCTGTTGTTGAATTGTGAGTTATTTCTACTGATTTTATGCAGCTCACTTGAGGTAGTTAATTTGTCTTGATTCGATCTTTATTGTGTTCATCAATTATTCTAAAATCTTGATCAGTCCAAGTGGCTGGTAGGATTTCACTTGCCATGCATTGCAAAATTCCTCAATGCCCAGATCTTCAGCATGCCTAATTTTGAGGATTTGTTATGCTTCCTATAGTACGTCTTGTTTTCTTATTTAACATTCCCAGCTTAGTGCTATTTCACGTCTTGAGGCAAGATTATTATTCATCACCTTTTGTAGTCATGAAATATGGACATTGTTCAAAATTGAAAGTCAAAAGAAATTGTATTAATAGCAGTAAAACGTGGGGAGTCCAGGACACATCCTCAGGGTCTGGTCATCCCAAACGTCCAGAGCAGGGGGGAAATAAACAGAGTGAAAAAAAAAACACTTACTAATTAAAAATTCAAGCGATTGCTTCAACAGATTAAGGTAAGTATATCATCAAGGGCCTCCAAATATAGAATCTTATCTTGGCCAATTCTATAGGATCTAGGATCAAATGTATATAAATAATAATAAAAATTTACATCTACAAATGACATAAAAGGAACACACAGAAAATATTTAATGGGGGAATAGATTGATTACATTATTCACCAACATTTCTAGAAGGCTTTCACCTTTTAACTTCTACAACCACATTTTCTGTGAGTGTAATGTCCCCATTTTCGGATTCTCTTGTAGATCAGTCAGAGCGGGCTTTCTAGGTTCATAATCAGAGGAATATTTCGATGTCACTAGGGTGTTCGGGTGATCCAGTGGAGATGGTTTCGGAGGGATTTCAGACGACTTGTCCGTACTTACTATTTATAGTAAGTGCTTGCATGTCATTAATCTTTCTGGGGTTTTTTGGGTTTGTTCTCTTCGGTCCTCAGTGTTCACTGCTATTTTTAGTAAGTGGCAGTTTGGCACTGTTTGGGTGACTTGGCAGTTGGTTGTTGGCTCTCATAGGCATTGCACTGAGCTCGAACTTATCAGATGGTTTGTGGATCCAATTGGCACCCTCTAAGTTGACTCAGTTTGTTTATGGTCGTTACTTACTATTTTTAGTAAGTTCGGGATTGGCACCGAAACGGGATTTTGAGAGTGGGGTTGGATTCGTCTTGTCAAGACCTTTCCAACGAGCTATAGTTCATTGGTTTCCGACATCATCTTGGCCTCCGTTTTAAAGTCCGTAAATTAAACATTATTATTTAATAGTGGACCTTGGTGCCTAGGCTCAACAACTTAATGTTGTTTTAAAAGAGGGGACTTTAAGGGTGATGTTGAGAAAAGAATTAAAGAGAATTATAATGTATTTTCCCTCTCATGTTTTATCCCATATGCAAGAGGATTTTAGAGACTCCCAGTTGGAAAAGTATAAAAGGAGGAAAAGTGCTCTCATTTGGATATGCTTGGATTATTATTTTCTTCTCTCTTTGAGATTTCCCTTGTTAGGGTTTTGGAGTTTTGGCTCTAGGGTTTGAGGATTCAAACCAGAGGCTCTTGGAGACGAAAACCTCCTTGACTAGCGGTATTCCACAGGTGTGAAAGATCACCCAACGGTGCCTTCTATGGTGGATATATTCAGTGTTCACATATGTGCTTCAATAGAGTTTGTGTGACGAAGAGTTGATATAGTATTGAGGATTTCTATTGTATTTTTAGTTGAGTTCTTCATAGCAGATTGGAAATTAGTTCATTGGAGGTCTGAGGCAGAAATACTCATATTTGGGACTGTATTTCATTTGTAGCTAGCTGGTCGTACTACCCAGCCCAGCCGTACCATGTTTGAGGGCATTTTAAGGTTGTTTCTTTGCATATATCTCTTCCAAATCTGATTGTCCCTCCTTGTTAGCAGCCTACAGCACTTCACAGGGATTTTTCAGTGGCTTGTGACATTTCTATTTGCTGTTATACCTTTCCAACTATGGCCGTACACCACCAGGGTTGACGTGGGGAAGTGTGGAGGTTATTTCTCATTGTGGGTAGTGTTTATTTTGCATTGTGTGAGGCATTTAGGGCCTCTTCTCTTGCTGATATCAATTTGTATGTTCATCTTTGTATTCTTTGGAGTTTGGAGTGATTTCTGGCTATGCCCATTTG
This sequence comes from Cunninghamia lanceolata, assembly GCA_027924645.1. Taxonomy (NCBI): domain Eukaryota; kingdom Viridiplantae; phylum Streptophyta; class Pinopsida; order Cupressales; family Cupressaceae; genus Cunninghamia; species Cunninghamia lanceolata. Next base: position 5,790,486 of record BSBN01000400.1, read on the forward strand.
CTGGTCCGGCAACAGCTGAAATATGAAGTTGCAAATCTGAACATGGGTATGTCACAGTAATTCATTATTGGTCATTTTACTATCTGGGTAGTCGATAGTTTCTTTATATCTGTTGTATATTTTCTGGGTTTCTATTATATGCAAAATATTGTGTGCTCCGACACTACATCTGCAGGAAAACATAAAACCCCCTTTTGCATCTTCTGTCTATCTGAAAGAACACAAAAAAATCTTTAAAAATATACAAACAGGTACGGCACATTACAGTGGTATCAGAATTCATCACCTTTTGTAGTGATGAAATATGGACATTGTTCAAAATTGAAAGTCAAAAGAAATTGTATTAATAGGAGTAAAACGTGGGGAGTCCAGGACACATCCTCAGGGTTTGGGAGTCATCCCAAACGTCCAGAGTAGGGGGGAAATAAACAGAGTGAAAAAAAAAAAAAACACTTACTAATTAAAAAAGCAAGCGATTGCTTCAACAGATTAAGGTAAGTATATCATCAAGGGCCTCCAAATATAGAATCTTATCTTGGCCAATTCTGTAGGATCTAGGATCAAATGTATATAAATAATAATAAAAATTTACATCTACAAATGACATAAAAGGAACACAGAAAATATTTAATGGGGGAATAGATTGATTACATTATTCACCAACATTTCTAGAAGGCTTTCACCTTTTAACTTCTACAACCACATTTTCTGTGAGAACCTAACTATTAACTATTCAACATATTACTAATAAAACATTAATACATAACTATAAACTAACTATATGATGTAATAGTTCTAACATTCCCCCCTTAATTACATCATATTTCTTATTGAGGTAGGGATACCAAAAACTATAATGTGACAAACAAAACCGTTCAAACAGCCACTTGTTGAACAATGGCACTCTCAATAGTTTGCTGTCATGGCTACTAAAACTTCATTGTCTTGGTTACCAAATGATTTTTTTGTTTTTTGGTAAACAGATTTGTCGCTGCAGTTATTGCCTTAAAAACTACCCCTGACTCGCCCACTAGGCAGTGACAAATGTATTGACAGTTGGAGAAGTTGTAACCAAACAAACAACCTTCCTCTGCATTTGAGAGGGAGAACTCCCTTGTATGATAATTAAATTTTTTTTTGGGTGTGCTTTTGACCAGAAAGCAGAAAAGGTAGACTAGTCTAAAACTTGAAAAATTTAGAGAGAAGGGAAAACCCCAGGTTGATCGATAAGAAGACGAAACTTTCAGATTTCCCTAAAACAATGGAAAACGATTTAAAATCTACACAAAGACAAACTCTCAGATTTATCTCTATGAAAATTTATTTGAATAAGAGGGTATAACAAGGATTTGAATACAAGAATATACTCTAACTTAAGAAAGAGCAAAATTTGGTAGTTTTCACAACACATAGATTCAGAAAAACTATTGTGTATCAACTTTAGATTACACCAAAACAATTTATAACAAAGATGACAAATATTTCCAGTCACACAACAAAGAATCTCAAAGATAATGACTATTATTCTAACATAAGAAAGAAAAATAGCATAAAAGAGACAATACATAGGCTCAGTGACTAGCACTATTATCCCTTTATTGATTTTCAAAAGGAAAACACAGATTTTTTCTTCTCTCAAAATGACAGGATCCAAAAGTCCCTTCTTTACATTCCAACCTTGTATATATAGGCCTTCTTTTCTATAACTGCTTTATAACCACTTTTTGGTTTATGACTTTAATAACAAAATAAAAACTCATTAACTTTAACAAACATAAAGTTATGAAAATAAAGTCATATTAAAATGACTTTATATTACAATTTTTTTTTTTTAAATGCGCCTGATAAACTTTTTAACGTGATCGACGACGCTGGTACGACATGCCTCCGGCTCCACTCGAATGCTTTTGCCCGGAGCAATGAACCGGTGAGGCCACAACACGGGGGACCTCATCCCCTAGCAAGAACACTTCAAACCTGTGAGCTCATGGGCCCAGCGAAGGCGTAAAGCTTGCGAGCTCGTTGGTCCAGCGGGGGTTTGAACTCTGGTTGCTGCCACTACAACCGAGCGACTTAACCACCGAACCACGCTCTTATCAGCAACTTTATATTACAATTGAAAAAGACAATAAAGTGACATAATGAAATGATTAAGTCTTTAACTTTGCTGCTCCGAACTTTGTGCTTTAGACAAATCTGGTTGCTCTAGAGTTGAAGGTGTTCCTTCAAAAACTCTGAATTGCTTTACAATAGGAGCAATCAACTTCACCTTTGGGTCAATTGTGTTGAGCAGTCATAATTTCCATGTGACCAAAGTTTCATCAATTTCCTTCTTTTGTTCAGGAATTTTCAACATATCTTTACGATAATTAGATATAATGGAAGATATAGAACCCACTTTCTCCAATGTATTCGCGTTGACTATTTCTTTGTTGAAGTCGTCTTCATAAATCATATCCTTGAAACTTTTCTTCATCAATTGAAGATCTTCTAGACTCGAATCATCCTTATTCAAAATATCTACTTTAAAAGACAAACAATTCGTTACAAGTTCTGATTTTATTTTCTCATAAGATTTTGATAATTTGCTAAATTCTGAAATGGTCTGCTTAAAGATCATGAGTTTCCATTCAATACTCTTATACCAAGCAGTCACGTCATATTCATTAGGCTTAGTCAAAACCTTTTGAGCAATTGAAGTTTGGACATCATATTCTGCCATTTCATCAAGATCTCTAGTTGCTCCTTGCCATATGACATCCTCTTTTCTGGCCTCTTCAAGTTCTTTATCCAAATCTTTCTTTTTATCATCAACTCTCTGATATAATTTCACTCCTTCAATCGCATTAGAACCATTAAAAATGATTTGTTCTACCCATGTTTCTGTGGCTTTTTCCATAGGTTTGGTATTTACCAATTCTCTCTGTTATCTCTTTATCTACATTCTTAACACTAGCATCTATTGGATGTGATGAAGATGATTCTAGAGGTTGAGTAGATGTATCCACAATTGATTTAATATAAGTAGTTAATACGTGAATTTGTTCTTCTAAGTGTTCTTTGGTCTCTTATTCTTTTTCCCGTTCTTTCAACTAATTTTGCAGAAAAGATTTGAAAGTTGTGAATATCTCCCTCATGAGTAGAAGGACCTAGTTCAATTTGAGAGATCTGATAATCATCTTCAGTAACATCCTCCCAATCTGTCACCTGTTGGTTTAGCCACTTCCAAATATTGATTCCCAGTAGAATCTGTCATTAGTCTTGAAGCAGTTGTAGCCTTCTTGGGTTGTGGAGTTGTTGCCTATAACATCTTTGTGATAGCTTCAAACCCAAGGCCGACATTCTGTGAACGTTTCCTTTTCTTACAGACTACTTTCATCCATGGTGAAGGAGAAGCTATAATTGCTCTTCTGGGACTAGAAGAAATAGGAGGTAAGATATTTCTGGGTAATGTATCCATGATAATTGTCCTGTGGTGGGGATGGAGGAGGAGATTGCTGAATATATTGAAATGGTGAGCACAAAAATAATATTGCACATCAAATCATTATTGCAGATAAAATAACATGAAATATATTAATATGTTGGATTCAAGATGATTTTTAGAATGCTTCACATTAGCTTATATAGCCTTACATTTCTCGTAAATACAAATAACTTCTACGGGGAAGTAACTCCCAAACCAACTAACCTAACAAACATTTATTTATGAACTATCACTTATATATAAACTACTAACATTATTTTATTTATAAAATCCAACCTATACTATATATAAAATGATGAAATATTCCAACAGAATAGAAGGTGATTGAGCAAGGGATTGTGGGGGTGATGAAGGAGGAAGTTGAGATGTGGAAGGAATTGAATCTGTGCCAATAGGATCTTCAAGTATTTGAGTATCTATTTGAGTAGGTTGAGGATTCTGTGACTTTTTTATTTCCAATTTTTGTCTAGGCACGACATCTCCCTGAGCACATGTGCTCTTTAAATCAACTCCCTTTTTGGGATCTTCTTCATCATCACCACCTATAGTATTGGCTTTAGATCTTGTTGAATATACAGCCATGGGCTGTGACACACTTGTCCCACTTTCTTTTTCTGTTTGCCTTGTTTTCTTTGGAGCATTGCTTGGCTTTGAAGCAATATACTCTGCAATTTTAGCCTTTAACCATTTCTCAGATTTCTTCAGAATAAAGAGTGATCTTTCTTTTATATCTTTCATCTCCTTATCCATCCAATTAATAGGCATGAGAGGCTGAAATCGCAATGTGGTTGTAAATAAATCATCTGTCATATCAGAACCATCATCAATAATTCCCATGGTATCAATGCCAAGTTCATAATCTTGCATTTGTTCAACGGTCATTCTGGACCAATCCCTTCTCCTTACTTCAAAATCATCCTTACAATCAGCCCAATAATCTTCCAAATGTGGATGATGGAGATATCTTGGCTCTAACTACAAGTTATCCTTGACATAATTTTTACTATCAAAAGAAACCTCTTAGTATAGAAATACATACTGACCTTTATGAGCGCCCTTTCCACATTTTGTGCATTAGAGGATGATTGGTAGGTACAATGACCTAGCTTTAGAGGAAATGGATATCCTGCTTTCTTCCTATCCTTGCACCTTTTGTTTACTGTTGCCATTTGCCTATAGAGCTCAATTAGAACAAGATCACTTACATATCTGGGTAATTTGTAAGGGAATTCATCAAAACCACCGACTCTTATATAGATGAATCTTTGGAATTGAATAAAATAACCACCAAATTGCGTAATCACATTCGCAACTTTAGGAGAAATACACAATCCAACATTTCTATCCTGTTCTCTTGCTGTCAACATGGTAAATGCATCATTGACCCGCATGAAATTTTTATTAGCAACTTCCAACTATAATTGTGGATAATAATCATAGATTTGCATAGTGTCATCATAAGTTCCCACTGCTTGTAACCCAGGTGGTGCAGGGGTAGGTAGGTATACATTATAAATAGGGGTCAAATGTTGAGTTGTATGTATTAAGTCTAAATTTTGGTGTAAGAAGGTCGAATAAGACCATGTCATATGCTTTTTTGTCATGGGGTCAGTTTAGGTTAGTTTAAAAGTTATAAAAGTGGCATTTTTTGGTGTTTTTGGGAAAATGAAGAGTCAAGGACTTGAAAGGTCGATGGTAACGTTTGATTTTTGAAACAAAGCATGTAAATATGGCTGAGGATGTTTGAATAGGGGTTCTGGAAGTGATATTTTTGAAGAAGGATCAATAAAATCTCTGTTTTCCTGTTGTTTCAGTGTTTTTTTGGCTGTTCCCGTGACTTGTACGACCTAGTATGGTACGGTCAAAGCTTGAAACCGGTTGCATGTTGTAGGGCTATGAAATACCTTTCATTCAAGCCTGGTTTAGTCTTCTAATATTCATTTTTGAGCGAGTTTGAGCCATTTTTGTGAAATCTCCCTGTTAAACCTCATTAGCTAGGGTTTTGAGAGAAAAAATAGAATTTTGAGCCATTCCACTGGTGAAAAATTATGAAAATTGGTGGAATGGAGGGGTTTAGTATGTTTTTTCAGATTTTGAAATTGGGTATTGCAGGAAATGGAGTTTTGGGCGAGTTTCAAGCAGCCCTAGCCTAATATCCCTATGTATTAGGCTTGTTTGTGTAGCTAGAGGTAGGGTTTTGAAAAAGGGTGATCTGGGTATTGTCCCAATTGACAAAATTGATGGATTTAGACCCCATGCAATGTGTGGGGCACCTTGGAGTTGAGTTTTTGGTTGTGGGGCTAATTAGGCCTAGTTGCAGCATTACCAGCGAATTATTGAGGGTATCGTTCTAAAACAACCCTATCCCAAATGGAGATATGTTATCAAATAGCCAAATGGGTATCTGAAATGATGTTTGGTTTCTGGGTTTGAAGTCTTATTAGGAAGTTAGGCTTGAAAAACCCCTTTTGAAGGGCTACTAGGCAAATGACACAGTTGTGAAGGAACACCAATTGTTTGTTTGGTTCAAGTCTTCAAAGGTGAATAGATTGATTTGTTTAAGTGTTCTAAACTGCTCTGCATCATAGTGGTATCGGAGCTATTGGTTTTGATCTATAGGTGAAGGGAAAGTTGAAGTTTGAATAAGCAAAATGCCTACTAAAAGCAATGCAACGGCCAAGGAAGTGAGAGAGCTGAAGGAAAAGCATACTAGGGACTTGAGACAAGTAAAAAAGTCTCAGGAAGCTGTTCTAGCCAGACTTGCAGCATTGGAATCAAACCAAAGGAGAGGTGTGGTCACTGGAGACCAAAGTGACATAGAGGAAGAGGAAGAGGGTGAGAATGAGAACCCTCAAGAAGGAGTCCAAGAGGTAGAGGACCTTGATGAAGTGAGAATGATGAAGATGCTGAAGGCTATGAAGGGTGATACTTCTAAGGTGAAGATAGAATTGTCTATATATGGTGGGAAGTTGGATGGTGAAGAAGTGCTAGGTTGGATTGATGCACTTGACAACTATTTTGAGTATGAGGAGGTAGCAGATGATCAAAAGGTAAAATTTGCTAAAACCAAATTGAAAGGTCCTGCCTTAACTTGGTGGAATTATGTGCCGGAAGAGAGGTTGAAGAAGGGCAAAACAAAAATCCATTCATGGGACAGAATGGTGGCTAAAATCAAGAGCCAATTTCTGTCGGGTGATTATGCAATACAAACATTTAGGAAGCTACAAAACCTCAAGCAAAAAGAAATGGATGTCATGGCTTATACTGAGGAGTTTCACAAGTTAAGTATAAGGACAGGGCATTTTGAGGATGAGGTGGAAAAATTATCAAGGTACATAAATGGGCTGAGGTTCTCCATACAAGATGAGTTAAGTCTTAATCCTCCAAGGACAGTGGAAGAGTGTTTCCAATGGTAATAAGGGCAGAAGAAAGATTGAATAGAAGGCAAGAAAAACAAAGTAGAGGCAGAGGAAGAAACTTCAGAGGTAGAGGCAACTTTGGAGGGAGAGGACAGTCCCAAAAGGCACAAGGAGAGTCAAGTGGGCAGCAAGAACAGAGCTCAGATTTCAGAGGCAATTTTAGAGGTAGAAGACCTAATGGTAGAGGTAGATTTGAAGGACAAGGTAGAGGTTCAAACACCTTTTCAAAGAGATGCTATCAATGTAATCAGTTTGGCCATCAAGCTTGGAAATGCCTAGAAAAGCAACCCTGTAGCTAACATGGAGGTGAAAGGAGAACACTGTTAGTGCAAGAAGAAGATAGTAAGACTGTCAAACCTGCATCTCAGCTTGCTGTTCCAGAGATAGGTGAAACTCTAATGATGAGAAGGACACTCATTAAGGTGCCAACAGTCAAAGAGCCTTCACAAAGGAAATCCTTGTTTAGAACCACTTGCAAATCTCAAGGCAAGGTATGTAAGGTTATTGTTGATTCTGGTTCAACTGATAATTTAGTTTCTTTGGAGATGGTAGAAAAGTTAAACATGAAAAGAATCCCACACCCGACCCCTTACAAAGTATCCTGGTTGAATAAGGGTCAACAAGTTTTGGTCAATGAACAAACATGGGTTGAGTTTAACATTGGGGGGTATAAAAACAAGATCTTGTGTGACATCATCCCAATGGATGTTTGTCACTTGCTGCTAGGAAGACCCTGGCAATATGACAGAAAAGTTCAGTATGATGGGCAGAAAAACATTTATGTGATTGACAAGGATGGGGTATCATTCACCCTTATTGCATTGCAAGATGAAGGGGTAGATGAACAAGCTGGGTCTAGTGTAGTTTTCGTTGAGGGAAAAGAGTTTTTAAAAACAATGAAAGAAGAGGGAGGTGAAGGATATGCAATTGTAATCAGACCTAAACCTGTCATCACAGCAGCAGCAGCAAAATTTGAGGTACCCAAAGAAGTGCAAACTTTGTTGAACAAGTATCAAGACATAGTTGTTGATGAGCTCCCTAGTTCTTTGCCACCTATAAGGGATGTGAGCCACCACACAGACTTTATACCAGGTGCAAACTTACTCAATAAGGCTGCATACAAGATGACTCCTCAACAAAATGATGAGATAAGGAAACAAATACAAGAATTGCTAGATAAGGGTCTCATAAGAGAAAGTTTAAGTCCATGTGCTATCCCTACGGTTTTGGCACCTAAAAAAGGTGGAGATTGGAGAATGTTCACCGATTCAAGGGCAATCAACAAAATAACTATAAGGTATAGGTTTCCAATACCTAGAATGGAGGATTTGATGGACTGTTTTGGAGGAGCTTGTTATTTTTCAAAGATTGACCTTAAAATTGGCTATCATCAGATTAGGATAAGAGAAGGGATGAGTGGAAAACTGCCTTTAAAACCAATGAGGGGTTATATGAGTGGCTTGTCATGCCATTTGGACTTTCAAATGCCCCAAGTACCTTTATGAGACTAATGAATGAAGTCTTGAGACCCTTCATAGGCAAATTTGTAGTTGTCTACTTGGATGACATCCTTGTTTTCAGCAAGACCAAAGAGGAGCACTTGCAGCATTTGGACATGGTGTTGAAGAGGCTGAATGAAGAGAAGTTGATGATCAATCTAAAGAAATGTGAGTTCATGAAGGAGGAGTTAGTTTACCTTGGTTTTGTGATTTCCAAAGGTTCATTGAAGATGGATCCCACCAAAGTAGAAGCAATTCTCAGTTAGCCAACTCCTACATCAGCAAATGAGGTAAAAAGTTGTCATGGCTTAGCTACTTTTTATAGAAAATTTATAAAGAATTTCAGTCATATCTGCTCTCCAATTATTGACACCATCAAAGGGGATAAAAGAAAGAGGTTTCAAGGGACTGATGAGGCAGAAAGAAGCTTCCAATATCTGAAAAACAGAGTGGCACAACAACCCATCCTAGTATTACCTGATTTCAACAAGGTCTTCACTATAGAATGTGATGCAAGTGGGTATGCAATTGGGGCTGTTTTGAGCCAAGAAGGCAGACTTGTGGCTTTCTTTAGTGAGAATCTTAATGAAGCAAAAAGAAAATACTCTTCTTATGACTTGGAGCTATATGCAATGGTGCAGTCCCTAAAGAAGTGGAGACACTATTTTTTACCCAAGGAGTTCATTGTTTTCACTGATAACCATGCTTTGTAGTTTCTTAACAGTCAAGACAAGATGAGCCATAGACATATGAAGTGGGTGGAGTACCTACAAAGTTATACCTTCACAATCAAACACAAAAAGGGGCAGTCAAACAAGGTAGCAGATGCCTTAAGCAGAAGGTCATTGTTGGTGCAAGAAATTCAACTCCAAAGTGTGGGAATAGATGCCTTAAAAGGAATGTATGAGAAAGATGATGACTTCAAAGAGGTATATGTTGTTTGTGATCAGTTTAAGGGTACTTTTCATGATGAATATTCTGATTTTCTGTTACAAGATGGATTGTTGTTTAAAGGTGCTCAGTTGTGTATTCCAAAGTGCTCTATGAGAACTAATTTGATAAAAGAGAAACATTGTGGCAGCTTAGGAGGTCATTTTGGTGTGGATAAAACATTGGAACAAGTAAGGAGGTTTTATTTTTGGCCAAAGATGCAAGTGGATGTCAGAAAATTTCTTGAAAATTGTGTAATTTGCCAAAGAGCCAAGGGTTGAAGCACTAATGCAGGTCTTTATCAGCCTTTACCAATTCCTAACAGGCCATGGGAATCCATCAACATGGATTTTGTCTTGGGTTTGCCTAAAACTCAAAGGGGATTTGACAGTGTGTTTGTTGTTGTTGATCGATTTAGCAAAATGGCTCATTTCATACCATGCAAATCTACAAATGATGCTTCATATATTGCTGGGTTGTTTTTCAAAGAAATAGTGAGAATTCATGGATTACCATTGACAATTGTTTCTGACAGAGATAGCAAGTTTGTAGGTCACTTTTGGAGGACTCTTTGGAAGAAATTGGGAACCAATTTGACATTTAGCTCTGCCTATCATCGACAAATAGATGGGCAAACTGAAGTTGTCAATAGGACACTTGGAAACTGTTGTGACCTCATCACACATCGCCCCATTGAGCAAATGGGGACCCCTCTTTTCACTTTAGGTTTGCAGAGTCATGGCAATCTTGGTCTAGTCCGGGTCAGTTTGAGGAGTGGAACTACAAACTTTGGCCTCTTTAAGAGAAAAACATGGAGTGAACACTTGGAAGTATGACCTAAGACATTGTGTGAATGGGAGAAAAGTCGAAAATTTGGCTAAGTATAAAAACATTTCCCTATCACATGGCATATGCGCCCTGCCTTAAGAACATTTCTTCATCACATGGCATATGCGCCCTGCTTCATGAAGATTTCTTGTGAGCCTTTCACATGCGCCACCCTCTTGGGGAAAATTTCTTCATCATGTGCAGTATACGCCCAACAAGAAGATTTTCTCACCATGCCTTATATGCGCCTTCACTGGAGACTTCTTCAACACTTATGAAGTGCACTTACCTTGAAGAGATTTCCTCATCTCATGACATTTGCGCCATTATTAGAAATTTTCCTTAGCATCATTCACAGGCACCCTCTTGAGAAATTTCTTCTCATCTTGACATATGAGCTCACCTTAGAGATTTCTTCATCCACTGGCAAATGTGCTCTACATGAAGGAATTTCTTCAACAAGCCTCTTATGCGCCCGTGCCTTAGGCAAATTCTTAGACAAACGTTCAAAAGGCGTTTCATCCTTGAGGAAAATTTCTTCAACAACTTGCTTATGCGCCCATCATGAAGGAAAATTTCTTCACCCCTTGCCTTATGCGCCCATCATGGGAATTTCATCATACCTTGTCATTTGCGCTCAACTAGAAGGTTTCCTCTGCACTCTCCAAATGCGCTCACCAAGAGGAATTTCTCTTGCACTTGACAAATGTGCCCACCTTAAGGAAAATTTCCTTAATGCTTGTTTCATGCGACCACTTTGAAGAAGATTTCTCCAACTTCAAGCATGTGCGCCCTTCAAGAAAATTTCTTCATCACATGTCATATGCGCTCACTTGGAGAAAATTTCCTTACGTCCTAGCCCATCTACTCCACCTTTCAAATTTCTTCACACCTCTCCCAATGCGCTTAGCCTTGAAGAGAGGTCGGCCTAGGAAGAAATCAGAAATTTTCAAAATAAAAACAAAAAATAAGGCTCCCAAAGGAGGGCGACCCAGCTGGAAGAGGCGCCTAGGATAGTATAAAGGGCAAATCAAGAAGCCATTTCACAAACACCAATTCAAAAACAAATTCCAAAAGCAGATTGCAGCAGAAATAAAGGCAAACTTCAGCAGAAAACAAACAAATTTGCATCAAAAATTTTCAACATTAGAAGTGAATTTTCATATTATAAGGCTGCAAGTGGTGTTCCTAATTGTCTTTTCTTTCATTTTGAGTGAAATTAAAGGATTTATTCTTGCATATTGTTGATATTGTTGGTAAACAGATTTGCACTATAACATATGGCTGATTATATTGACTCTTTGCCCAGAAAAACACATAGTGAAAATAAGTACCAACAGTTGGTAAAGTTGTAGTTTTCCTATCAACTTACCTCTGCGTGTAGAGGGGCAGCTCCCTCGTTTGATAAATTATAGGTTTTTGTGAATGAAATGCAATTAAAGAAAGATTTGAAAGATGAAGACAATGGGCTTACGAACATTGACTCATCCCGCATGCATAAAGTTCAACAATCCCATCAAAACAATATAAGAATACTTCTTAAACTGTTATAATGAGTGTAGTATTAGAAAGAAGAACTAATTCAGGAGATATTCAACATACGTTGAAACATTATCTAATAACCAATTCTTTCAAGACTAGTTGTTATTCCACATTGCAGATGCAAAATTATGTAAAGAAAAGCATCATCCATCAACATAAGAGGAATGAATAATGCTAAGAAGATGTTTGAGATCACACAATCCAAAAATGCTTCTTATTTCTCCACACTGAGATGTACAACTCTGTTCCTTATAACATCCTTATAAATGTGAAAGCCAAAAAGTCCTTATTACAAACACCAAGCCTTGTATATATAGACTTGTCTTAGTAACCAACTTCATAACTACCTTATAACCACTTCTTGTAACTACCCAAAATACATTATGCAAATAAAAGTACATTTTAGGTAATCTTTATATAATGTTTCAAAAAGTCCCTGCAAGAATAAAATGCACTTTTCACCTTAATTACAAAAGAGTGACATAAAGTCACTTTCATAGAAAGAGAACTAAAACCTATCAAAACTTTGAAAAGTAGACCAATAAGATGGATCTCATGAGAGACTATCAGGTTTTGTACTCGCCATGGTTGACACCATCTGAAGATGTTTCTGCTGCTCCAGATTGTTGTGAAGGGAAAGTAGACTTTGTTTTGTATACTTTGAACATCCTCACTGCTGCGGCTATCAGTTTATTTTTGGGAACAATTACTCCCGTCATGCGAAGCTTCCATTCTGATTGATCTTTATGGACATCATTCAAATTATGTCGATAAATTGATATGTGATTAATACCATAATTGACAGCCATGAAGATGAGGTTCAATTTCTCCATAAGTCCTTCATTGAAAACCTGTTTGTTGAACAACCCTGTGTTAATCATGTCTTCAAAACTTCTTTTGATAGTTTGGGCTTCTAAAGCTGAAAATTTATCTGTCTCAATTATATCAGGATTGATTGCCAATAAATCAGTCTGAATATTCTTCTTCACCTGCTCACAAACTTCCAAGAGCTTTTCTTGGGCTGCCAACACTTGTCTTATATTAGACAATTTCCATTCAACTGAAAATAACCAAGAACTAGACTGATTTTCTTCAATGTTTTGAAAGACTTTTTCAGCAAGTAATATTTCATTATTAGTTGTGATCATCTCACCAAGATCTCTGGATATTCTCTGCCATAACAATTCTTCTTTTTGAATACCTTTCATTTCATTCTCAATCTCTTCCCTCTTTGTTTCTGCTTCATCAATTAGACTCCTTGCCTGCTCAAAGAAACTGAAAGCTTTTGATTTCATATGTTCAACCCACTTTTCAGTCACCTTTCCATACAACTAATATTTGCTGACATTCTCAATAATTTCCTTTTCAAAGTTTTACTGGACTGTCTTAGGAGGTTTTTGTTTTGGCAATGTGCAAATTGTTGCAAAGAATTTCAAATTTGGAAAGACACATCATTCAACTAGAAGGCAGAAGAAGTGTTCATACCCGGACATCTCCATTGGATAGGCATGACTGCACTGCAAGGGAAGTGTATTTGTCGGTGTCCATACTTCCATATTTCTTCACAGATCTGCACCTTTGTATGACAGTTAAAGCGAACTGTGGGATAATTCACATGTAAATGGCTTGTGATTTTACATCCTCCACCCACAACCGGCTGGGATATAAGCAGACAATGAGCATATCCGGGAACAAATTCTCTGAGTAAACAATCCCTTCGCATCATATTTTAAACAACCTTGCATAGTCTGCGACGGTGAGAAGATGTTTTCACAATCATAAAGTTTGGCTTTTACGTGGGCGAGTTGCATGTCTTTCAAGGAGTATCAAGCACATTGTTTGTGTAGAGTCGTTTATATTAAGGCAGTGCAACCTCGCAGATTTCAACAGTGCTCTCTTTTCTTGTGGTCCGTCAAGGTGGTCGGCAGTGAGAAACTCAAGCCCCTATTTCACGTCTGTTTTCAACAATGACTTCTCCCCCTGTTGTTTGCAGTAGACAAGATTTGATCTCTGGCGGTGCAGTCATGACAAGTGTCTCTTCCATGTACTAGCCCCGAGGGTTTCAAAAGCCAGTTCTCCAATTGCATTTCATATTAAATGATGACAGGAGCAGCAAACTCTAACAGATGTTCCAACTCCGTGACGTTTTAGAAATGCTCATTAACTAGAGCTAAGATGTGGGATCTTCAAATTGAAATCTCTCACTCGAGTGCTGGTGGACATCGGAGTTTGCAGCAGATTTGATGACTGTGTTTATGCATCGTAATGTCATTTCTTCCATTCACAAATCCGTTCTTTTTCCTCAGAATACACCGAAGTTGTCTTGCAGTTGCTTTAACTTTTTAGGTTTCTTTATTCACTCTTATGTCCGCCAGATGCTTATTCTCGTGGGGTTCTGTAATGGGGAAGAAGTTTGGCAGAAATCATTACATTCGTATTAAACGATAATACCTCACATAATAGTGAGTGCGGATCTTTTTGCACTGCACATCCAAACGAGGACTATATTGCCATGTGTAAATTGCTTGAGGCAGCAATGTAAATGTTGAAACCTTCTTGGCTCTCCCTCGTTTATCGGCATGCATGGAGATGTGGCAATTGGCGCAGTTCCTTCACGTGGAGTTTGCCGTTACACCAATTGGTTGAACTTTCTTTCCGTCGGGACAACAGGAGGAAAGTGTCACTTTACCACCTCTGCACCAAAAACTTGCCATAGTAACACTTCGTTTTCACTTCTCTGACGTGTATTAACTGAGATACCTGGTGATAACATACCACTTCGACCAATTCTGCTGCCATGTGTCTTTCACATTGCGTTGATCTTGGGAGGAAAGCCGTGACATACGCAGGATGACAAGCTATCATTTTGGTATAAGTTTTAACAAAGTATGATGACCCTACTTGGCATGAATCAAGTATATTTGGCAAGACTTCCTTTCAACACATTTTGTTTATTTATCACCATGACTACTGATGATAGCTGCCGACAATGAGTATGAAGCATGTAGTATGTAGCCACCAAAGGTTTGTTTCGTTATAAGTTAAAAAGGTAAAAGAAAACCTTTCTTGCACTTTGTTTGGGAGGAGAAAAACATGCAAGGTGGTGATTTGAGAAATAAAAACCAATGTTAAATTCACGACTGCATGTAAAAATGTGAAAGCGTGAACGTAGCCATAAGTGAGTGTAAAGCTCTTTTTGTTTTATCCCCTTTAACCCATGCTAACGGTGAAAACAAAACTGTATAACTTAGGGAAAGCTCACAAGTTGCGTATAGTTAGCGAAATGTGGAAATTGACGCGAATTTGGTGCGGATCAAAAGTATACGCAAATGAACTTAGAGAAAAGCAAAAATTAACGCGGACTTAATCAAAACCGAAAATAGATGCAAAGTGAAATGTGACTAAGTGGTGAGTTTTGCGTCGGGATAAAATTTGCTTTGACGTTTAAATGGAGGGAAAAATGAGACGAGGGAAGACGCTATGACAACAAATTATGATTTAAAAGTATGCAACGCAACCCCAAATGACTTCACACAGAGGATTAAATTTATGCAAGAAGATTTTACATTTTGGGTCGAAGGATCGGGGCAAACACATATCAAGGTGAAAGATTGTGTGCTTGAGTGCATTGTTCTTTTGGTTAATTTCCCAAATGCACTAGGGAATAGGAAACTCTCATGACATGTGCCTTTGATTTAAGGAAAAGGAATATTATTTTATTATCTAACTTGAGGTGTTTTCACGTGCTAGGCAAATGGCAACGGAGGAGACGAAGGCGAAGGGTAGCGATAACTCAAGAAGAGCTCAAATGAGGAGGGAATTTAAAGGATTACTGCCGGAAACGATGATCACTTCAAAATGGAGGAACTTAACCGACACAAACTTTGGCCACATCAACTTGGAGGAGGTCAAGAAAAGATTGTATGCACCCAATGCTTCGGCGATGGCCAAGAGGATGATCCGAAATGGCATAGTTCAAGCCGTATGTTTCCCGCCTACAATGCATTGCTCTGAGCTAGTGTTGGAATGTGCTATGCACTATGACCCCAAAGAAAGACAAGTAAGAACATCCGAGGGCAAGGTGTTAGCGTATCTTAGAAAGGAAGCAATTGCGGACACTTTTGGCATCCCAATTTACCAGCCTACCTTACATGCCACCAAGGAGAAAGGAGTAGAGTATTATGAATCTGGGACCAAGGGCTTCAAGAAGATCATCAACAATAGTTGGATGGTGAAGCCCAAGCATCATTCCACCAAATTGCCAAAACAACTTCTCAAATCCGACTTCCTGCCGGAATATGGTGATATGGTTGTGTTTCTGAATAGAATCATGGGTTTACCTCAAGCTTCAACCTTTGAATATTGGATGTTCTATTTCATGGAAGAAATCGCCTCCGGAACCAAAATGATAGATTGGCCAAGGTTGATTGGTGACAACATCGATGAGCAATTGAGGAATGTGCTAACAACCAAGACATTCTATACGACTTCATACCTCATTTACATGTTGGCAAGGAATGAGAGATATCCAGGATTGACTTTTAGAGGAACAGTTGGCAACAAGGAAGGGCAAGTTAAAGTCTACGAGTGCTACCCGCAGTTGCATTTGGAAAGCATTGCACACTTCAGGAGGTTCAACAATGCCTTTTCTATGCATATTGTGCTAACACTTCAAGGAGGCACTCACAAAAGGTTGTCACAAGAAGCAATGAACTTGATAGGCAAATATGGTTCGTGGTTCATTTAGTTCCTGAAATTCACTTACCTTCGAATACAAGGTTTTTCATCATATCCTTTTCGGCTACCAGGGTACCCAACTGATAAAATGGTGTTGTTAGAGGTTACAAGACAATTATTGGAATATGATAAGATTCAGAAGAAGAAAAAGGTGGGAGTTACTTTTCTTGTCGCATTAGGAAAGAAAGAGTCATGTGCATCATTGCTAGCAACGGAGAAGTCTTTAGAGGAACTGCAAGCATACAATCTTGTGCTTCATAATTCAACAAGGGCTAATTTCGACCCATTCCATGCAATTAGGAAAGTTTGTGGCAAGAAATATAAGCACAGGGTAAACATAGAAGATCATTGGGCAAATGCAATAAATGATTTTGATATAAGGAAAAAAAGGTCTTCAAGGTTCTCTTTGGAAATGGTGCGATTATCTGAAATATTTAGTATTCCTGATCAGCTCGAAGATGATGGGAATTGTCTTCTCTTGCCGTACCATGAAATAGAACACAAGCCCCTTCCTCCACTCAATTGGTCTGAGCCGAAAGTTACAAATCACGATGATCTAATTGGAAGGGTCATCTTCAACACGAGGAAGTGGACAGATCATTGTACAAGAGAATTGAAGAAGCAAAACATACCCTTGTCATACAATTTGATGGGAGGTGTAAGATCACAACAGTCCGAGGATGAGACCACATATGAGTCGGAGGATGAAGAAAGTGAGTAGGGAAGCCATAATGATAGCTCCATGAAAGATTCACAACCAAAGAGGAAAAGACAACAAGAGAGCTCACAGGACACGCCACCACAAAAGAAGAGCAAGACTCGTACACCTTCAGCCGGTACTTCTTCAGTGCATGAAGTTGATTTCTTCACGGGTCAGAATGTGGCATCAATTGCGGGAGATGAAATAAGGAAGGATGACCAAGTAACTCCCAAGGCACAACGTCAAAAGAGCATCAATGAGTCTTTGGAGTCTACCTATCGTGCACAACAAATTTAGGTAGTTCCTTCTAGTCCTCCAAAGGAGCCGGAGATGATCATGATTGAGGATAACTTAGAGGACCAAGACATGGAGCCCCCACAGGAAGAAATCGGCAAAGAAATGTTGCCCACACGACAAGAAATGCAAGAACATGAAAAGCCTAGTGAAGACCTATCCTCATTGCCTGAATGGTTGAGGGAAGCTATATAGAAGAAACTCGAGGTGGAGATTGAACCTATATTTAGTTCAGAGGATCTCTTGAAGAAGATCGAAACAAAGGAAGAAAACAAGGCGGCAAAGAAATTGTCTAAGATCACTAGAGAAGATTCTGGTTCAAGAAATGTGCAAGTTGCAATTCCAAAGGTGGATAAGTTAGTAGATGAAATCAGTCTTGAGGATTATGAGGTGATGATGTACGACGGGCCAAACCACCAAGAAGCAAGAAGTAGAGGAGCTTGAAGGTTCAATCAAGGTCATCAAGGAGAGGCTGGATAGAGAACAAGAAAAGAAGGATCGATTAAAGAGGGAAAATAAAGAATTGAAGGACTACATTCGGCATTTGATGGATCTTATTCGACAAGAGGAAAGAATTCCTACACCATGTACCTTCCTGTCAAGCGAGTCAAGTGCAAACCTGGAGGATATGAGAGCAACGTTTCAAGCAATAAAGGCGTGGCTAGAAGGCTTTAAGGACAAGGCAAACGAGTTCATTGAGGAGGTGGTACAGGCATATAGGAGAGTCGCCTCACTCATGAGAGAGTCCAAGCCATTTGTAGCACATGCTCTGAGTTTAAAGTTGTTAGGGATAAAACCATGCCCCAGCTGAAGATTTTGATGGAGACTCCGAGGCAAGCTTTGGAGGATGGCCAAGTGATTGAACTACGTTCTGTATATGATTTCTCCCTTTGGTATTGCACTTTGAATGCAAGAGATCGACTTTTGGAAGGAATTGAGGGTGAAGCTGCTCATGCTAAAGGTGTGCTCCATGATGCCTATGATAAGGTCGTCATATCAATTGAGAAGATATTTGATCATAAAGGGGATGTAGATGCGGCGGAGTTAAGGGAAAAGATGCACGCTCGCTACTTTAGGAGTACTAATGCCGTCTTGGAGGAGCACCTAGAGGACGTGCATACACTTTCTGCTTCCATGGGTGCATTTAGATCATTGATGGTGGATTGGGAAGAGACTCTCACCACAAGCACAAGTGAGTTGGCGATCATTGAAGGCACCATCCAGAGTTTGCCAAGTGTACCAATGCAGGAGATTGATGAAATAGTGTCCAGATTCAATGCATCTTCTCTAAGAGGGGAATAATAAGAAAGGCATCTTCTAGAGGCTTCCTTAGTAGGAGTCTAGTTGGCTATTGTACACGTCCTCTTCTTATGTATTTGGCATTTATTATGAGCATTGTTGTTTCATTGTGAGCCATTGATTTCTCAATTGAATCTTGGCCCTTGATTGTAGTTTGGAGGCTATAAAAGCCCCCCTCTCCTCTCATTTGCGGGGGGAAGACTTGAGAAATTGTTGCCAAAACTCTGCCGAAATAGATTCAAGTTCATTGTTGAGCTTTTCATGGTGATCTTGTATTGTTTTGGATTGTTGCATGGTTTCTATAAGTATTCACTCATAGCATAAGTTTAACTTAGATTACTTTTTTCAGCACGTTCATTTTATGTTTATGGAAGTGGTTATTGTTAGTTCATAATTGAAATCCTCATAAGTTCATACCATTTATAATTTGTTGATGGCAAGTTGTAGTGCATGGCTAGTCTGAACTTCATCCAAGCCTAACTTAGATTATCTTATGTTTATTCATCTTCATGTTTGTGGATGTGCATAAGTAATTTGAAAATCTTTCACTCTCCTTAGAAGATTGCATCACCTTTGCGCAATTGTTGTCTCATGGCGAAGCAGAGTGTGGTTGGGGTTTCAATGAACTGATGATAGTTACTTGCATCTAGATTAAATTTCCTAAGCCCTTTCTCTTTTGCACTTTTTTTCATATACTTTGTTAGGATTAGGAACAAGCACTTTAGCATCATATCATAAGCTATCAAGTGTAGAACCTTGGAAGAAGCAACGTCCCCTTGTGTCCGAGAGAACAAGATTCCTGATTGTTGAACATTTGTGTAAGTCCCTTTGTAAGAAACAACAAACATCACATCATCACCACTAAGCTATCCGAAGTCGCTACACCAAAGAACTAAAGGGAACCTTGGAATCCACTCATTTGATCACCTGGTTCAGCATTTGAGTGATTTTGTTCAAGAGAGGATAGAGTACGTGGGTATTTTATTCTGCGTTGCATGTGCAAGGAAAACTCATCAACAGAAACCTTCTGAGATGCCTCACAAAGGAGCATGGACAACAATGGGATCTAATCCTTCCACAGGCTGAATATGCCTATAATGACTCTGTCAATAGAAGCATTGGGAAAAGCCCATTTGAAGTGGTTTATGGACTGAAACCTAGAGGTGTGTTTGAGCTTAGAGATCTTAGTGGAATGGAGAAAAGGAGTGCTGAAGGAGAGGAGTTTGCAGTTGCAATGAAGGACATACATCAGCAAATCTGAGAAAATCTTCAAAAAAGTGTTGAAAAGTACAAACACCATGTAGATTTAAAGAGAAGAGATGTTCAGTTCAAAGTGGGAGACTTGGTATTGGCTCATTTGAAGAAAGGCTACCAAAGGGGAAATATACAAAGCTGCAGATGAAAAAGATTGGGCCATGTAGGGTGGTCCACAAATTTGGAAACAATGCCTATGAGATAGAACTCCCTCCTGGAGTGGCTATCTCTCCAATCTTTAATGTTGCTGATCTATATTTTTTCAAGGGATTTGTGATTGCAGGTATAGGGACTGATCCAGATGTTGCTGATGAAGATTGGATCAGGTATTTACCACCTATTGAGCCATTGAAGCTTGAAAGCATTTTGGACACCAAGGAAGCAAAAAGAACAAGGCATAAGGTGTATAATGAATACCTAGTGAAATGGCAAGGCCTTCCTAATGAAGATGCAACATGGATGACAGAAGATGATATCAAAAAGCATGGCAAAACAGTTCAAGAGCTGATCTCAAGTGGAACTTGAGATTCTTTTCTCCCCGGGTGTATGGTGTAGGGGCACCTAGGTATACATTGTAAATAGGGGTCAAATGTTGAGTTTTATGTATTAAGTCCAAATTTTGGTGTAATAAGGTCGAATAAGACCATGTCATATGCTTTTTTGTCATGGGGTCAGTTTAGGTTAGTTTAAAAGCTAAGTTACCAGGTTCTTCTGAAATGCCCAACGTGCCCGTATGGGTTCAGCTTGGGTACAGGTACGGGTACGGTTCGCTAGGGGGTTCTCTGTGGGTTCTTCCCAGGCACCCTGGGTTCTCTGTGGGTTCTTTGAACCCAGGGTGCTTGGGAAGAACCCACATAGAACCCGGGCAGAACTCAGGAGAACCCAGGGGAGGGATGCACAAAATGATGTCAAAATCAACTTTTTAAAACATTTTTAACTTTAAAAAAATCCAAATGAGTCTATTTCGCCCTAAAAGTGAAATTGTCCAAGTATAACTAAAAGTGAAATAAAGTTTTTAAATCATAACTCGATAGTTATCAAAGTCTACACATACATCTAATCTTAACTCAGTTTATTGTTGATAAATCTGATTTCAACTTAACAAGGTAAACAGGGGGGTTCATAATACCTAGTAAGTATAGAACAACATAATAATACTTGACATTTGATTTGTTCAACCAACATCTAAAGTATTTAATAATCACCTAGAACTATCCTCTTTCAAGTACTTTCCAATATACATTAACTAACTCGTAATCATGATTTAGCAAACAACTTATTTCTTTACAACATTAAACAACATCCCAATAATCTTAAGTATAAGATGTAGTTTAGATCAGTTTGCAACAAGCAACTATATTCCTCATTACTTCATTTTCGCAATGTTCAACAACATAGATTAGCCATACACAACATAACCCATAAAATAAACTGAATTAGCATAAGTACAACCTTACAAGGTCTGATAATAACTTTTATCAATATGCTAAAAATTCTACCATTACCTTCAATGAGTACTCTAGAACGTCACAATTCCTTTGTCAAACTTAACTAATGCAAAGCCAAGTTGCAATTTACATTTATCGCTATTCCAGTTGAGTATTTTGATTTTCCTTATTGCAAGTTATGAAATATGAGGTATTTTGATATTTTATTATGTTGTTTATTGGCAATTATCAGATTATGAGTATTACTGTTTTTAAGTTTTTTTAGTCTTAGAGTTTACTGTTATATATATATATTGCCGAACCGTACTGTTGATGTTTGTTTTTCGACAAGTCAACAATAGAGTAAAATACAGAGTATCTAACTCTCTCTTGAGCAAAGCCTCTCGAATGCTGAACAAAGTGGTCAAACAAGATGACTCCAAGGTTCCTTTTTATGATTTTGTGAGAGATAGCCCAGTGACTAAGTATGATTATGCTGGTAAACACAAAGGGACTTACACAATTGTTCGACAAGTTGTTGATTCAGTGAAGGAGAAGATAAATACTGGAATATCTAAGTACTACAGCTTATGACGTATGATATTGCGATGATGTTCTTGATCCGAACTCTAACCAAATTGATAAAAAGAACAAAAGATGAAAGGTTCAGTAACACTAATCTAATCCTAGATGCAAGGATAATTATTGCTCAAGTGAAATCTAACCAAATCTTGCTTCGCCAAATCAGACAACTACACAAGATTGATGCAATCTTCTAAGGTTTTACAAGATGTTTAAATCACTTATGCTCATGAAACATTCAACAAACATAGAGATCAAATTGAAGTTTAGTTTTGTCCAGACTAACCATGCATTGCAATTTGCAAGCCACAAACTACAAATGGTGTGAACATAAAGATTTCACTACAAACAATAATGAAGCCTTCCACCAACTAACATAAACTTAAAGGAAACTTAATCTAATTTTTGATACTCGCTTGAAGAAATCCAAACCATGTAACACTTAGAAACATATACAGAGTCACCAAAACAATAAGTCTTATATTATTCCAGAGAGCTCTTGCAACAATTCCATAGTCTTCAATCGTACAAATGAGAGTGAAAAAGCCCTTTTATAGACCTCAAAATGAACGAAGGGTCAAGATCGATCGACCAAGCCAATGGATCAGATCATGCCACATCACAAGTAGTTATAGCAAACTCATGTCTGTATTAAATGAAAGAGGCTAACTTTAGTAAATGAAGGAGGCAATGAAGGCACGCTTCCCAAGAAGATAAGAATAACATATCATCAGCCTATGAGGAGTCTCCATATGAATATCCATCACTAGAAGCTTGACATTCAATGAATCTAGACACTATCTGCTTGACATCATCCAAAGGTACACTTGGCGTGTTTTGAATGGTTCCTTCAGCTTCAAGTACATCATCTGAATAGAGGCCAAGTGTCTTCTCCCAATCAGTCATCCTCGCTTTGTCGGCGCCAAGGTGGACAACAAGTGAGAAAATACTATCAAGCTTCTCATCAGAAACATCATCCTCTTGGAAGTAGAAAGCTTGAACCTGTTTTTTCATATTATCAAGAGTCATCTCTCCAAATAGATTACATATCTTCATCAAGGAGGCATGTATTCCATCTTGAATCCTTTGAAGTACACTCCTTACTCTTGACATATCTGTTTCTATCTTATCCAGCAACTGTCCTTTAATGCGAAAGCCATAATACCAAGAAGAGAAGTCATAGGTCTTACTTTCTTCAATCACTTCAGCATGAATCAATTCATCAACTGAAGTCTCCATCAAGCTCTTTAAGTGTGGCAGGTATTGTTCTTTGATATCTTTGAATTCAGCACAAACTGTCATCAATGCAAGTACCCTCTCTTTGAGATTGGCAATCTTATCATACACTTGCATGATATCTTCCAGGTGTTTATATGTAGCTTCCTTTGATCTTTTCATCCAATCTCTCATCCTGTGAGATGAAGACTTCAACTCCTCAAGATGCACAACTATTTCCAGAGGAAGAAGAGATGGAGGTGTAGAAACCTTGTCCTGTTGACAAATAGGATGAACCAAGTGCTGAATATACTGCTCTAAGGCCTGACACTTTTGCTCAGCTTTAATTCTACCTTCTGTATCTTGCCTTATGATAGCTCGAGCATTATCAATTGAATCTTGAAGTTCTTCTTCTACTTGCATTCCAGTCAATGGACCCAAATTGATTGTATTGATGTCATAATCTTCAGGTGTTATATCTTCTAGATTCTTCTCAAGCCTTGGAACTGCTACATGAACTTTTCTTACACCTGTTTCATCTTTAGTGATCTTTGAAAGGATGGCGGCCTTCTTCTTTGGTTTTTTATTAGACATGTCCAGAAGTAACTCATCAACTGGAAGAGGACATTTTTCAACTTCGTAATTTTCCCTGATTCTTTCCTGCAGCCACTCTGGCAATGATGAAAGATCTTGTAACTGTTGTAATTGCTTTCCTTGTGTAGGCAATGACTCTTCTTCAGCTTCATCCTTGTCTTCGGTGTTAGCTTCATCAATGATCTCAGTATCATGTGGACTCAAAGGCACTTCTTCGACTGGAGTCTCTGGAACTATATCATCAACACGTACCACTATGTCTTGATTCAGTGAGGTATCACCTGGCTGTCTGGAAGAAGCAGTTTCAATACTTATCCTTTTCTTCTTCTTATTGGATTCTCCTTGCGCAGATTCAAGTTGTTTTCTTTTCTTTGCTTGAGTTGAATCTCTTTCATTGTCCTTGCTATGTGAACTTCTACTAGGTACACTATGTTGTTCCTGATGATCAACTTCTCCCATTTTAGTATAAGTGAGTTTCTTACCCTCATCAAGCAATGCTTGTATTTGCTCCTTTATTTGCTCTTCAGTAATAGCAATGATAGGCTTTATCAACCCTTCATCATCAACCCTTTCTCTATCAGCCCAGTTGATATCATAAGGTAGATTCCGGATCTTATTGTACTCATCACAACCTTTAAAAGGTATGAATCGCTACAATGACTTTAGGAACTACATTCTATATTATCAACCGCTGCTGCCATGATATGTAGTATGTTATTAAACACGATCACTGTTTTAAGTTTTAGACCCGATTCTTATGGAATCGTTGGTATCATTTGCTTCCTTTAGTGTAGATCCTTCCCTTTATTACATCGCTCCATGTGTATGTTTTTATTAATATACTTTGTCTTACTTTTATAAAAGAGACTCGGTCAATTCATACTTGGCCTCTTCCTTAGATTTATAATATTTAATTACTTAATACCATAGTTGCAAAACTTGGACTCGGCAAAAACTCGGCAGACCCAAAATTTTTAAAAACTTGGGACTCGCCAAAAACTTGGGGAAAAACTCGGCAATAACTCGGCAAACATAATTTTTTTAAAAATATTCTTAAAAAACACACATTTATGAAATTGTAGAATGCATTACCGATTTCCTTCATATATAAATCAAAATTAAGAGTTTAATACATATCATAGACAAAAAAAAGAGTTCAACCTTCGAATACATATGAAATTCTAGTTTGATAATACATATTACATATCATAGACCAAAAAAAGAGTTCCATCATCATTAGAAGATATAAATCATAAATTTCTTCTACAACTAAAGCTCAAAAGAGTTTTGTTTCTCTTTGTGGGTGGTGCGGAAGTGGCGGCTCTAGCTGAGGTATCCTCAACAGGATCCTCATCTATAGGATCGAGCGGTACATGTGAGGAACCCGCCCCTGATGGCACATCAATATCATCATCTGACTCTGTCTTTGAATCCTCATATGCTGCAACATTCGCTTGCCATTCAACTGTATCCCTCTCCATAGCAGCTATATCATCATCATCACGCGATGGATCAACATCAACATCCTCAGCAATCCAATCTGAATATGGATCAATGTCGTCAAGGGCCAATGCCTGATATGAGTCCTGGCCTTCTACCTTCTTCTCATGTAACCGAAGGTTGTACCGCACATAAACAAGGTCATTCAAGCGCTTTTGAGTCACCCTGTTGCATTTCTTTGTGTGAATGGCCTCAAAAACATTCCAGTTGCGCTCACAACCGGATGCACTACAAGGCTGGGATAAAATCCGGATGGCTATCTTTTGAAGATTAGGCGTTGAGGCACCATAATCTTCCCACCATAAATTTGCAAGGATAACTTTTATAATTTTGTAAGGATTTTAGTAAACTTAAATATTAAAATAAATAGTAAATGAAAAATAAACATGTTTTTTACCTGGTTGTAGAGTGGATCTCCTACAAATGGCATCTCTTGAAGAAGAAAAAGGCCCATCTGCATTCTTATAGGCCTGTAACCCATCGAGTATGATGTCTCGAAGGTTATCATCAAAGACTAACCTCTCCATGCATGTGTTCAGGCCAAGCTTAACTTCTGCATTTGCTTTGAATGAAGAGGAGAAGAAAAACGCGGGGTTCAAATAGTAACCAACAGCATGAATATGTTGGTGGAGTTGTCGATTCCACCTCCGATCAATAATGCGCCATATGGGTTCATATTTTGTTTTATTCGACCCATACAAACGCTGAATGGCCTCTTTGGCCTTATCCATGGCCTCATATAGATACGCCATGGGCTTTTGATCCCCATCCACCAATCGTAGAACCCTAACCAACGGTTTTGACACCTAAATCAATAGTTGATGAAAATAAAATTAAAGAATTGTAGTAATTGAAATTCAATAAATATAAATATAAGTTTTTTACAAAATCACCAAATTTTAACATTAGCAAATAAAAAACTAAATAAAAATTAGTGTTTGAAAACTTACCTTGATGATCTCCTCCATGGATTTTTCCATGACAATATCATAAACTGCCTTCTCGACCCTCTCTGCTTCCGGCTTCCTATGATAAGGACTCTCTATCCACCTTTTGGCCACAAACATGCGCCTAAGGTGGGGCAATAATGCTGCTATACTCTGCAAGGTAAGGAAATTAGTGGCAAAGCATGTGACTCCTGATCGTGTGAGCTCCTTGCCACCAGTGTACTCTCTCATAAGATTTAGGACCCATGTGTGGTTGTAGATGTATTTTGTGATATTTCTTGCCTCTTCAACCACATTCTTCACCCAACTTAATTTTCCAATGTCCTCAAGAAGAAGGTCAATACAGTGGGCAGCACAACGGCTCTATAAAATGGTTGGATGCCTCGCCTCTAGAAGTCTATTGGCTACCACATATGTAGCTGCATTGTCAGTCACTATTTGGATGACATTTTCCAATCCCACCTCCATCACCACCTCATCCAACATGTTGCACAAGGTTTCTGCATTTTTTATTTGATTGGAGGCATCAACTGACTTTAAAAAGACTAGCTGCCCCGCTGAAGCCACTAAAAAATTGATGAGAGTTTTGTTCCTGGCATCTGTGCATCCATCAGATAAAATAGTGTAGCCTTTTCTTTCCCAAATTTTCCTCTAATCCTGTACTAGTAGATGTGTGTGTTCAACCTCCTCCTGCAACAATGGGCCACTCAACTCATGACGACTTGGGGCCTTGAACCCCTTACCTGCCACAGTAAATGCAGTGACTAAGTGCTCCCAATAAGGACTCGAAGCGACATTGAAGGGAATATTGTTGTAGTACCAAAATCGTGCACATGCCAACTTCGCCTCACGATGCACCTCTCTATTCCATGTATTTCCAAGGCCATCCAATGAAGGTTGCGCACCAGGAGTGTTCCGAGAAACAAAAAAGCTATCAAGCCCTTTGCCTGAACGTCGTATCTGTGGCCCAATGGAAGGCGTAGAAGAGGCCTCTACACTTACACCTTAATCTGACCTTGTAGAACTCAAATCTCGGTTTGGGGCTGCCATTGCCTTTGCTGCTCTCTTTTTAGCTTCTTACTTTCGTTCATAATCCATAAGGAGGACGTGTGCCTCCCTCTGAGCCTCCACAGGAACTTTGTCACATATCTCAACATCACTGCAAGGGACCTGTGCAAGGTGGTATTTAAATTGATTAACTCCTCCGGACATATGTTTAGTGCAATGGTTACAAATGACATCTCCTTGCTTTGGACCTGGTGTCCCATGTTTCCAGCAAAGGTCTTTAGGTTTGCCACCGGTTCTTCTACCTCCAGTTCCACATGCAGAAGCCATAAGTTATAACCTATTACCTATCAAAAAAGAGACAACAAAAAAGGTTCAATTAAAAATTTAAATTTGACAATAACACAGTTGCTGTATTTTGACATTTTTGCTATAAAAAACAAACGAGATTCGAAATTATAAAAAGACTATCATATGAAAGGAGAGATTTTGGACTGTATTATAATTTATTTATAAAATGTGTTTTATTTATAAAATTTTGACAGTAATTTCCTATTTATTATTAAATGACTGGTCACTGTATTATAAAAAATAAAATTAAAAAATGATTGTATCATTTGAAAGAAGAGTTTTTGGACGAATTGTTAAAATTTATATAGGATTATGATTATTTTAATTTTTGATTTTTTTACTCAGTGACTAATAAAAAAACCGAAATTTTAAAAAAACTGTATCATATGAAAGGAGAGATTTTGGACAAACTGTCAAAATTTATATGGACGAGTCACAAATTGTTAAAATTTATATAGGATTATGATGATTTTAATTTTCGATTTTTTTAGTGAATGACTAATAAAAAAATCAAAATTTTAAAAAGACTGTATCATATGAAAGGAGAGATTTTGGATGAACTGTCAAAATTTATAGCCAATGACTAATAAAAAAATCGAAATTTTAAAAAGACTGTGTCATATGAAGGGAGAGAATTTGGACGAACTGTCAAAATTTATATAAATTTTGACAGTTCGTCCAAAATCTCTCCTTTCATATGATAGTCATTTTAAAATTTTAAAATTTATAATCGATCCAAAATTATAAAATGTCACAGTTCGTTGAAAATCACTCCAAAATTTGGACAGTTCGTCCAAAATCTCTCCTTTCATATGATACAATCTTTTTAAAATTTCGTTTTTAAATTTTTTTAACAGTTCGTCCAAAATCTTACCTTTGCCCTTCGATTTCACCTCTGAATGAGAAGATTTCGCCTCTAAATGAGAAGATTTCGCCTTTGAATCGCGTCGCCAGGAGGGAGAAAAGTTTTCGCGCCGCCGGGAGGGTTTTGCCGAGTTCATAAAATGCAAAGTTATGCTTTAGGGTTTTCGTTTTTATGTGTTTTAAGTGTTTAAAATTTAACATGTTTTTATGTGCCAATTTTTGGAGGATTAACTCGTGTTTTCTGGCGATTTTTTGCTAAAAACCTCGCTGCAAGTTTTTTGAAAAACCTGGGTCGAGTTTTGCAGAGAAAAACTCGCCCCCATGATTTGCCTCGCGAGTAATTGCGGGTTAGGCGGTTTATTGGCGAGTTTTTCTACTATGCTTAATACTGATTACTCTATAATATTTAATTTATAATAATTATAATAATTAACTTATAGTATTTAATTTTATGTTTATTCTTATATAATATAATAATATATATAATGATTTCTATCATTCAAATTGATATTCTATAAAAGCAACTTCATCGTCTTTTAACATGATGTTTAAATCTTTAATTTAAACAATGCCTTAATATGGGGACATGACAGCCCTCCCCACTCAAAATTGCTTGTCCTCAAGCAATCACAACAAGTTCTTTCATTACCTTGCACTTTAACGTTTACCTTGAATGTGTTGAGATGAAGACATGGTCTTGATTTTGGATGAACATGCTTTAGTGAAGAAAAATGATTGTGATTCCATGAAAGAGAATTTGTAACCAAATAATATTTGAAAGGTCTAATGAAAGACAAATGTATAGGTAAGTTTTTGTTTAATGTTTTGAATAACGATGTGATGCAATTATCATAGATTAAGATGTGGTTTTAAGCAATGAAAACATTTTCAATGCTAAAGAAGATGTTGAGAGTATTGATGATAAGATAGCATGGAGACAATTAATGACTGATAATATTATTAGAAGAGAGAGGAGCCATGATGTTGAAGAGAGTATACGTGAGACATGGAGGATGAAACAAATCAGCAAGTGTATTTAGAATTGAATGAAATGTAGTTGATGAAGAATCTGAATTTGATTTTCCTTGTATGCTAATTTCTTGTGTTACTTATGTTTCATATTGCTTGTATATTAAATATTCATCTCCACTTCTTTACTTTCCATTTACTTGTAAAATCTCTTAGGGTTCTATTCTCAATTGAATCCTTCAATGATGTTTTGGATGTCTTTCTCAAATGAAATGTTCTCAAGTTTGATAGAGTCATACATTTTCTCTTCACTAGTTACGACCGTTTATTTGTTAGTGTTTCTTAACCCAAGAAGCTTTTGACAAATAAGGCTCTAGAGATTTGGCCTTTACATAAGTAATCTTAAACAAACATAGAGTAACTTGTTAAGAAACATTAGACTTGACACACACACACAGATATAAGTAATACACGAAGTATACACGTAAGACATAATACACGGAGTGTAAATACATGTGAAGCATACACTTAAATACATGTAATACAATAAGCATGAAGCATACACGTACATACACGTGATACATGAAGATGCAAAGTATACACGTAATACACAAAGTATACGCGTAGTACACGAAGCATGAAGTTTATGAAGTTTTCGTGAGACACGAAGTATGCACATGAGTCACATAAGTTACAAAGCATACACATGCATATGAATACACGCAAGGCATGAAGCACACTCGTGGAGTCATATTATGAATACACGTAAGTTGTATTAATACATGTAAGCCACCAAGTATGAATACATGAAGTCACCACGTGTACACATGAGTCATAAGGTGTTCACATGAATACACGTAATTCATAGGGTATACACATGAATACAAGTCACAAGGTATACGTATGAATACACGTAAGTCACAAAGTATTCACATGAACGTATGTTGCAAAGCATATACTTGGATACACATAAACCACAAGGTATACACTTGAATACACTCGAATACATATAATTCACAAGGTATACACTTGAACATAAATAGTCATGGAGTGTACACTTGAATACACAAAGTATACAATTGAATACCAAGGTCATGGAGTATACACTTGAATACACGTTTGAAGTCATAACGTATACTATTGAATACACAAAGTCATGGAGTATACCATAGTTGAAAAACTCGGACTCGGCAAAAACTCGGCAAACCTGAAATTTTTAAAAACTCGGGACTCGCCAAAAACTCGGGGAAAAACTCGGCAAACATAATTTTTTAAAAAATATTTTTAAATGTATCATATGAAAGAAGAGATTTTGGACGAACTGTCAAACTCAAAATTTAAACAAGATCATGAATCATGATGATATTTAATTTTAAAAAACATTTGAAATTTTAAAAAGACTATCATATGAAAGGAGAGATTTTGGACGAACTATCATAATTTATATTCGATTCATAATCAATAGCAATCAATAGCAAAAGTTCATTTTACACAGAGTTGTTGAGACCCAAGGCCTAAATTTGACGGTTCACCTTGTGTGTCAAACAATTTTTTTTGGATCATCAAATATTAAAATATAAAATTCTTTATATAATATATATAATTCTATAAATTTTTTTGAATAATTTCCCTTTCAATAAAGTTTTTCAATACAGCCATACAACCATCAAATCTAGGCAGGAAATTCCAGGGAAAGTAACGTCAACAACATTTTGATTTCCAAAAAGAAATGAGAACCAATCAACCTCGAAATATATTCGCTTCTATACAAGATATTTCTGTTCATTCACAGATTTCACAATCTTCTTGAGAGAAATTATGTTTATTATGTCGGTGGATTCAGTGTCATGTTTGTGGAAAATATCGTCGAAATTTGTCACTTCTTGTAATTCGTAAATCGGATTCGAAATTTCTATCAGCGATTCCGGAGCTCTCAAGGTGTTTTTTTTTAACGTTTTACTTAAGATTTTGTGAATTGAGGCAGGATTTCTGTTAACTTTTTGTAACTTTTATTGTCTAACATTGTATTATACACAGTGTCTTTTCACGCGCCAGCTAGGGTTTCGTCGCCGCCGTTTGAAGACAATAAAAACGCGTTTTTTTACTTTTTAGGTTTTGTTTTATTATTTATACCTAAAGTCTCCCGATTTTTCTTAGAAGAACTTGCGTGGAATGGGGGATTTTTAAGTATTTAGCGCCGTGAGTTTTTGTAAAACTCGTGCCGAGTTTTTCTTAGAAAAACTCGCGGCAGATCCTGCATCGCGAGTACTCGTGATTTACCCCATTTTTTGGCGGGTTTTTCACCTATGGAGTATACACTCAAAGACATAGTCATGAAGTATACACTTGAATACAAAGTGATAGAGTATACACTTGAATACAATTACAAAGTAATAGGGTATACACTCAAATATAAATACAAGTCATCGAGTATACATGCAGATCATAGAGTATACACTCGAATACAAATACAAATCACAGAGTATACACTCGGATGCATGTAAGTAAACTATCATTCACAGGATGACGGGAAAGATGCTCTGATACCACTTGTAATGTCCCCTTTCTAGTGGAAACTCTTAAACCTAAATCTGCATTCAAAGTGATTCTCAAAGAGACATTAGAAATATTAGAGATCAATAAATTTCAATGATAAGATCAAATAGGATCAATGATAATATAAATTTATCATTCCTTGTTAAAGAATTATTCATTCCATGATTGTCATTCATTATTGATGACTATTCTATAATATATTCCATAGGTATATTAGGGTGGATATTAAACATAATTCAAGATCCATATCTTTCCCAACTATTCTTCATCAAGGAATTAGGCTTTACATGATTAGGGTGCACTGAAACCATCTCCTACCCGGCCATTGGGGAAGCTATGTCTCAGCCATTGGGTCTCCCCGTGGGATGGAATTACTCCGCCTCTCTGTACAATACCTAACATTTGTTTAAGGACGAAGTAATAGAGGAAATAGAAGTAACTATGTTCATATCTCAATATTATTTCCCTTCTAATCCTTAACCATGGATGGGGAATTACATGTCTAGGGCATGCTAAACCCTCTCCAATGTGATTGGGATGGAATTACTCCGCCTCTCCCTAGCAACCATGTCTAGGGTGCACTAAACCCTCTCCAATCCATCGGGATGGAATTACTCTGCGTCTCCCTAACAAGACCACCTCCCCTCTTGTTGCAGGAAATAGAAGTAATGAGATGAACATACCATCCCTTAGCAAGTTTCCTTATATATATATATATATATATATATATATGTAATGATACTAATGATAGCCTTACAGTTATATGCATTTGTTATTATCTATCATAGGACATTTATCATAATAAGTAGAGGGTTAGATATATCTTACAATTCTTTATATTTAATATTCACTTAACAACTACAGATTAAATATATTAAACTTAACAACTCTTACGTTGGCTGCCCTACTGTACCTTTTATCTCTGAGTGCTTATCTCTAAATATTTAATGATGATGATATCCTTATTTTGTTTGCTTGAATACTTATCTTGCTTGATATCCTTATCGATGGATGCCTTGTGTGCTAAATTCCTTAATATTCCTTATGGTATTTCTTGCTTGTAATTTAATATGTTTTCTATTTTGATGATCCGATGA
This sequence comes from Cunninghamia lanceolata, assembly GCA_027924645.1. NCBI lineage: Eukaryota > Viridiplantae > Streptophyta > Pinopsida > Cupressales > Cupressaceae > Cunninghamia > Cunninghamia lanceolata. The sequence goes on from BSBN01000400.1 coordinate 5,823,582, forward strand.
TGCTCTTGATTATTGCTAATGGATTGATCCCTTTTTTTAGATGCCTTGATCGAAGTCATCGATCCTTCTTATGTATCTTAGATCGGTTGCTTTCTAGCCAAGAGTCGCCACCTTAGGGGAACGGATTGTTTGATTTAATTAGCTAATTCTTATCAATAGTAATCGCTGTGGTTAAGCGCTGACTATGTTTTAGCAAATAGCAAAGAGAATATAAGGTAATCGCTAACAATGTATTTAGTTAATTGTAGCCTTTAAAAGGTATGAATCGCTACAATGACTTTACGAACTACATTCTATATTATCAACCGCTGCTGCCATGATACGTAGTATGTTATTAAACATGATCACTGTTTTAAGTTTTAGACCCGATTCTTATGGAATCGTTGGTATCATTTGCTTCCTTTAGTGTAGATCCTTCCCTTTATTACATCGCTCCATGTGTATGTTTTTATTAATATACTTTGTCTTACTCTTATGAAAGAGAGTAGATCAATTCATACTTGGCATCTTCCTTAGATTTATAATATTTAATTACTTAATACTGATTACTCTATAATATTTAATTTATAATAATTATAATAATTAACTTATAGTATTTAATTTTATGTTTATTCTTATATAATATAATAATAAATATAATGATTTCTATCATTCAAATTGATATTCTATAAAAGCAACTTCATCGTCTTTTAACATGATGTTTAAATCTTTAATTTAAACAATGCCTTAATATGGGGACATGACACCCTCTCACCCTTCCCCCTTTGCCATTCTCCCTTTTCCTATCATGGTGAAGATATGTGTAGAATGAACTATTCAAATTCACTTCTACAAATAATCACATCAGCAATAATAATTTATGATAACAACAAGCATAAACCATTAACCATATTTAAATTATACATTATACTCTCATATGAGTATCCTACCACAAATAGATTAATGGACCATTCCTCAATTTAATGCCTCTTCTATATATCTTGATTGCAGATCTGTATGTATGTTTTTCTCTTGATCTCCATACTCTTTATTCTTCTATCCTCTTATACCTCTCCAAGTGAGGCGATCAACTAGAAGACACACCCTTTGAAAATAGACACACCATATGCTAATCGCACCTTTCTCTTCCCAAATCGCACCACTAACAATCTTGATTGCACATCTTCATAAGCAAATTACTGCCTTTCACTATGGAACGCTGCTTGTTAAGGAATCACCGCCCTTTCTTTATTTAATTGCTGCCCTTGCAAATACTAATTGTTGATTGTCTTATTATAAGGGGCGCTTACCATGTATGATAGTTGGCTTAACACTTCTTTATGAATTGCTGCATTATTTAATCTTCGCATTATTTCATTTCATTGTTATTAATACTTTCTTAAACATGTCCGCTGCCTTATGTGATTCGTTCTTTTTTAATCATAATCAGTGCATTATATATATCTTTAGATAAGACATAAGTCTTATATGAAGTCACTTTATAATTGTAATTGTATTTATTTTTATATTAGTATTATATTATGATAATTATAATTATAATAATATTTAAATTGTCAATATTTATATTTCTTATTTATAAATATAATAATATATCTTTGTTAATTCAAATAAATATATTATATCTATATTAAAATATTTATTTAGTATTATTTATTAAATGTTATATATTAATAATATATGTTCATTTAATACATACACAATTATTATCAGGAGCACTCTCTATCACTCAATTTGATTATGGAGGGAACATGACAAAACCCACATTTCAATAAAACGACTTCACCGTTTTATCATGATGTTTAAATCTTTAATTTAAACAATGCCTTAGCATCTAGATATCATAGGGCTCTTAAAGAGAGGTGACTCATGAACCTTATGATGCAAATTGTATACGCAATATGGTGTGTTTCACAGAATATGAAGTAAACAGAATTAAGTAGTATAGTGCATAACACAGAGCATGAAATTATAACAACATTGCACAGAATAAAGCATTGTTCCCATTCATTGAATATATCAGTATTACACTCCAATGTTACAATGCTGCGGGGTCGCCCCGACTACAAAGTATTAAGCCAATATATAACTTGGCCAAGGTTGGTTGAGATACCAACCGTTGGCAACGACTATAACTATCCAACCGTCGGGGTTAATTCCCAATAACACTCTTAACATAACAACACTAATTAATTTATGATTATTTACTTGGCCGACTACGGCCGACTACAATTATGACCGACTACATCATCCCCCCCACAAAATTAGTCGTCTACCAGACGATAGAAAACCATCAAGTGACATCAAGTAAGCTCTGCCGACAACAATGCTGAAGTAGGAGCTGTGTAAAAGTAGAACCAACACATTTGGAACCCCTGCCAGTAGACCAACCAACCAACCAAGGGACCCAATCTGATAGCACACTGAATGCTGCGAATGTTGCACCCCATTGCTTAGTGGATCAAAATAGTACTGATTTGATGGGGGTTTGGGTGCAACGCCCCCAACGGGTTGCCCCTCATGGGGGTTTGGGGGCAGCGCCCCCAATGGGGGTCTGGGGGCAGTGCCCCCAGCAGGGTCGAGGGGCAGCGCCCCTGGCGCGGTCCCTGTCGTGATACAGGGCAGGGTCGAGGGGCAGCGCCCCCGCCGCCAAGCCCAAAATAACACCTTCAAAACCATTCAGACCTTCATTGCGCACATCATTTTTCTGATAAAATCAGACACTCATCTGCAATCCAAAAACTCATATAGTACGGCCTCAGGAGTACGGTTTCAACAGTGTACGGCCCCTGCAATTTCCTCTTTTTCCCTGCATTTTCCTTGTCTCGACTTTCTATCTCCTAAGAAAGATTTGCACGGTGGGGTATTTAAAGGGTGGGTTGGCCGTACGTTGTACAGTCTGGTTGTACGGCGTATGACTCGGCTGTATGTCGTACGGTCTAGTCGTATGACTTTTTTAAAAAATTTTTTAAGGACGTATGCCGTACGGCCCAGGTCGTACGTCGTATGACCTACCTTAACCTTTTTTTTTTTTCCCAATTTCTTCCGACATTTTATTTTTTTCGTCTTTTCCATGTCAAACTGAATCTGATTTGTCTATTTTTCTCCGACGGGTTCCACGTTCGATCTGCAACTCCGATTGGAATTGTTGTCTTAAAAAAAAAAAACTATCTGACTTTTGAACATTATTTTTTCTCTGTTGATTGTCACCGATCGCCAAAACATTGCCAGTTGACGGAAATACTCTATAGTCCTTATTCTTTCTGTATGGTCTCTTTCTGGCCGGTGTTTTCAATGCTGTGTTCCCGTCGTTAGTTTCATCACCCCGATTCACCTTGCTTGTCAATGACTCTTCATACCTGATCACTTCGTCTGGTTCAAATGTATGTACAAGTGTATCGTCTATCTTGGCTTCACCCTCTGTATATTCTTTCTGTGCCTCTCCTGGTCGACTTGTTTGTTCTGGTCGACTTGTCTCTACCACTATTTGCTCTGTTACTTCCGGCTGATTATTATCTTCCTCCCCATTGTCACTCATTATTGGTTCCCTCTTGCCAAGTGGTCGAGTGTTTGTCAATCCATCAAGTGCTTCATTCGTGAACCATGTTTCACTCGTCGGCCTAGAGTTGCCCAGACTTTCATTCGTCGGCCGAGAGTTGCCGAGAGTTTCACAGTTGTCGAGTGTTTCACTTTTCGACTGAGTTTTGCCAAGAATTGCATTGCCATGACTTGCATTGCCAGGACTTGCACTACGAGGATTTGCATTGTTCATCGGAGAGCTCTCGCCGACTTCTTTTATTGAAATCATATTACATTCCGGTTGAAAGAACTCGTAATCTTCCATCTGCCAGTGGAAGAGCCCACTAAAGGAATTAGTTTCATCCTCAGAACATTCTTGCAATTTTAATACTCCTTCATTGGGTTCCATTGGCCCTTTGCCAACTGACTCCCCTCCATTTGAATCGGAATTCGATACTAGTTCCTCACTTATAGCCTGTGTTCTCAGATCTATGACAATCTTCTTACCTTTGTTTTCTATTGACAATGTGTTTTTTTCCAGTTATGGTTGGCCTTGGCGGCTATCAACCACCCTCGGCCGAGTAATGCATCGTACGACGCATTTTGTGCTGTTATGACTACAAAGTTTTATCGAAAGAGTTGGGTGCCAATCTTCACTTTTTGAGCCATTAGCACTCCCAGCGCTTTAATTCCATGCTGGTCTGCTCTCAATAACTGGAAATTTTGTGGCCATAGTGTAGGTTTCCCTAAGCACTTCCACGTATCTCCTGTCAACACATTCACTCTCGATCTACCGTTGATTATTGTGTTTGGTAGATGACATCCACCGATTTCCATGTGCACGACGGCTGGATTCTTGCCATTGTTTACTGCCAACAGTCTCGGGTCGATGACTTGTTCTCCCTCGAGCGGTGGCTCCACTATGATGTCTTCCTCCTTTGTTTGCCTGTTTGGTTCCCCTTCCATCACCTTCGAGATTGCGATTCTCAACTGCGGCATGCTCTTTAAAAGATCCGCTATCTTAACCGATACCGTGGTTTGTAGCACTTGATTCACGATGCTCTTGTTTGACTTTGGTCGTGTGGTAGTTTTTCTGTTCTTCCCTTCTGTTTCTATTGCCATCTCTACTTCCTATCTCGCCTCCCGAAGTCTCTCCTTCTCGGTTCGGGGATCTGAATACGTCGCTTTTTCCATTGTGCTCGGGTGACTGCCAGGATCTCTTCATCATTCCCCTTGAAACTGATCATGTTCACCCCTTTTTGCTTCGGGCAATCCTTTTCTTCGTGATCTCCAGGCCCACACCACTTGCATAATGCATTTATTGTGTTCTGATTATTGTTTGGGCATTATCTGACAAAGTGACCCCATTCATTGCACTTTCTACATTGTATCATGGGCCTCCCCTTACTGTCGTACTGTATTCTGTTCCTTGGGCTATTGTTACTTCTGTAACCTCCAGGGGATGCATCGCTATTGTACTGGGGCTTTGGTGGTGTGTTTAGCGGTGTTGCCGGTTCTCCTTGAGTGAAGAGTACTTGCGTACCCCTTGCTTTTAGATTGTATGGGCATTCCTTGATGGAATGTCCCATCACTTGGCAGATATTGCAGAACAACTTCTTCGGGCAGTTTGCCTTTGCGTGACCTTCCCCCTTGCAATCCGTACACCATAGTTCTCTGGCTTCCCTCATACTCTCTTTGTCGGCCTTCAATTCTTTCATCATTCTCATCATGTCCTTCCTGAGTGCTTGTACGGTCTTGGACTCACTGTCGCTGTTGTCGTCCGTACTCTTCTCATCATCCGTCTTCATTTTCCCTCGAAAGGATGTTTTATTTTCACTCTATATCCATCGCTCGATTGTACGCTTCATCGTACGATGACGGAGGCACGATTTTCATTCTCTTTCTCAGCGATGGGCGCAACCCTTCGATGAACCATCGCTTCTTCAGCCCGTCGGCTGGCTGAGTCTCTAGTTTTCCCAACAATTCTTTCAGTCTCCGGTTGTAGGTTCGCACGTTCTCGTGCTTCCCTTGCTTTGTACTATAGATCTCCGCTACAATTTCACTGTCATCTCTCAGGAGTTTGAATTCGTCTTGGAATGCTTTCTTAAGTAATCTCCATGATGCCCTGTGTGCTTGGTCCAACTCTGTGTACCAGTCGATGGCACTCTCTCAGTGTCGCTGGAAATGCTTTCAGCCAGTAGTCCACATCATCTTGCCCATTGGCTATCCAAACTGTCTCGCACATCTTACAGTGTCGTACTGGATCTTCTGATCCATTCTCCATAAACTTTGGCAGCTTTTGCCTTTCTCCTGGCGGAGTCACCATCCTTCCCCGATGCCCTCCTTGTGCGTTGGACCTGATTGGACTGGTTCTCTCGCCACGTCTCGGTGCGTCACTTGCACTCTCGGCCACGTTCGAGTCTTTCCCGCGTCCTCTGTTGGCGTCCTCTACACCTCGAGTCTCCTCGGGTTCGTTCCGGTACTCCCTTTGCCCTGGGGTCTTAGGCTCAGATCTTCCAACTCTCGGCCCTTCGTCGTCTGATATGGATAACTCTCCGATGCGGCGTATGCTGTTTTCAATTTCTTTTGCTAATTCATTTTCATTCCCGTTTTCTTTATTTGTCAACAGTGTCTTGAAAATTCCTTCGTCGGTTTCGTCAACGAGGTTTTGGTGCAACTTTGTATTTTGATTTATTTCATGACAATGTTCATTGGCAATTTGTCTTAGTCTTTTCCTTCGTTCTTCTTGTTCCTTTAATCTCAATGATCTTCGTGTTTTTTCCTCTGGTGTTTCATGCCCACTTGGTACTCGGTTCTTATCCTTATTGAGTTGTATGGGCATTAATTGCTACTCGGGTGAGGAGATGGTTGACCTCTTGGTTGACGTGCATTTGATCCCAGATGACCGACTAAGGGATCTCTCGCCTGAGAGCCTCCCTCCGTACGTGGTCCTTCAACGAGTTTTCCCACAAACTGCAAAGGTCTTCCATTAGAGCGTCTTGATCCTCGTTTGCTTGTACTAGCTCTTCGGTCGGCTGCCCCATCACGACGCCATCTTCATTGTGTTTTTTTTTCTTGACCTTGGTTACACCCGACGGTTTGCTTGTTTCTGACGATGCCACTTGTCCGATGGTTTCCGACGACTGAACTTGTCATCGATAGCCAACTTGTCATCCGACGACTCAACTTGTCATCAACTTGTCATTCGATGGCATCGGACGACTCAACTTGTAATCGACTTGTCACCCGATGGCATCGGACGACTCAACTTGTCATTGACTTGTCACTCGATGGCATCAGATGACTCAACTTGTCATCGACTTGTCACCCTCGAACCGTTTTCTAACTGGCAACGGTGCCAAATGTATACGCAATATGGTGTGTTTCACAGAATATGAAGTAAACAGAATTAAGTAGTATAGTGCATAACACAGAGCATGAAATTATAACAACATTGCACAGAATAAAACATTGTTCCCATTCATTGAGTATATCAGTATTACACTCCAATCTTACAATGCTGCGGGGTCAACCCGACTACAAAGTATTAAGCCAATATATAACTTGGCCAAGGTTGGTTGAGATACCAACCGTTGGGAACAACTCTATAACTATCCAACCGTCGGGGTTAATTCCCGATAACACTCCTAACATAACAACACTAATTAATTTATGATTATTTACTTGGCCGACTACGACTGACTACAATTATGACCGACTACACAAATTACATATACAAATAAAATTTTCTGAATCATACCTTTTTTCTTGCTCACCTAAATCTGCATGTCCTTGTTTGTTTGCCTCAAGAAGCTCTTTGATGGCTTGCTCATCCTCTTTGCATTCTTCCCTTGGAAGAAATAGAGATTTAAGGTGTGTCTCTTTTTGTTTCCTTGCTTGATCTAGCTGATTGCAACGCTCCTTGACCTCTTGTAGATGTTGTCTTACTTGGGCAGCCAATAACTTTGCCTCCTTAGCTCTTTGTAGCCTACAATCACACATGTCTTGAGTTCTCTTGCATCCTCCATGGTATGATGAACAAACTTAGACTTGTTATGGCTTGAATCTTCAATACATTTCTTATGCTCAACACCCAAATCGTGATTGCCAACAATGGGAGACTTTTCTACCTTATTCTCTTCATGGGAAGTGGTTGCTATCTCATGAATATGAGAAGAAATAGGACTGCTGTCATAAAATAGAGAATCATATCTGTTGTCATACCTTTTCATAGTGTCTTCAACCGTCTCAAGCTTCTCCTCCTTCATTGTTGCATGCTCTCCATGAGGTGCCGATCCAACATGAGTCTCCAAATGAAAATTACATGCCTCAAGGCTGATCTTGTTGGCTGTCATATCATGATAAGGGATTGCTATTACACATCAGAAAATTAGTTCTTACCTTTTGCCTTTCTTGCCTTCTAGGTCTTGGCTCTACCCTTGCTCTTCTTCTATCCTTCCTTAGATTCAAGTATTGATTGAAGTTTAGATCCTCTTTGACCTTATCGGGAAGTGTATGGTACTCATCATAAGCAACCATTATATCATTAACAAATTCAAAAGCCATGATTCACAACCCAAACAGGTTGGCAAGATCCAAGCTTTGATACCACTGTAAGAACCCTTTTCAATTCTGCCCTGAATTTCTAAGTTCTAGTGTGTTGAGATTTTGTCAAACACTTGGCATGTAATGTATCTGAGCTGTGATTTCTGAGTGTATGTGCTTCTTAGATGATTGTTTCCAATGCATTTATCAAATGAAAATAACAACCAAACACTTGTAGACATAAACAACAATATACCAAGACTAAGTTGCCTTTATTTCCTTCAAATGCGATCTGATTACAAAATATATCAGGTCTGATATAAAAGTCAGAAGTCTGATAAAACATGGATAGGACTGCTATGACTTAGAAATAACAAGTTTCCTTCATTTAAATTAAAGATTTGAACAAGCTATGATATCTATTGCATACCCAGATGATTGTGCCTCCTCAAGATATACAAAGATATGCTTTATTAGCAATTAAAGGTGACTCAAAATGAACAGGAGAGGTCTGATATAACAGCAATGAAACGTGATAGAGAAACTGATGCCGTAATTCCGTCACAAAATGCCTCCAAATCCTTGATATGCTGATCTGATATAAGTCTGAAGTCATATGAAATCTAATTGCAAAAATGAGGATGATCAAGTCTCACAAACCCTCCAAATGAAGCGCTAAAACCCTAGATGAATGAAGAGGCCAAATGGATGAAATTTTGTCCTCAAAACCTTGGATCAGCAAGTCTGAAATTTCTGATAAAGTCTGAACCAAAAATCTGAGATTACAATTTTATGACATCGAACTCCCACAATCGCTCCAAAATGTAGCACCACTTCTCCAAAACCCTAGGTGGTGTAAATAGATGACATCTCTCCTTCAAATACCCCACGATTTGCCAAAGAAAGTGCCCAGATTTGCAATTTATCTTTTTGAATGTCCAATACTTTACAAACCCTAGCTGCCAGCAATGATGTAATTCATATCTTCAAACCCTAGCAGTTGTAAACCTGCAAATATCTTTCTCTTTGATGTTCCAAATCATTGCTCAAACCTGCAAATAAGTGCAATAGTGAACCCAGGGTGGATTGCCCTATCAAAGTGAGTTGGGTTTTTGTCCAAACCACTTGTTTCTAAGGGTTTTCGTCCTTAGAAAGTTGCTGAACCAAGTTATAGCAGAAAAAAGAAATTTCCCAAATGTCAAATAAACTCAATATGATGCCTTCACAATGAAATGACCTCCTTGTAAAGAGATTGAGAGAAGTTTCTAGGCCATTTGTCACTTTTCTAGTTTTTATTGAATTTACAAGTCCACCTCCATAATAAAATAATATTTTATTTTCCTTCCTCAACTTGGTATTAAAATATTATTTTATTCGTTATGTTATTCTATTTTTTCTTTTGCCTTTAAAGTGACTTTCTCTTTTCCAAGCTTTAAGTTACTAAACGACTTTACATTTTCCAAGCTTTAAGTTGTTTTTAATCAACTTTCCATTCTCCAAGCCACTTTATAAAGTACTCAACTTAACTTCAATTTGGCTTAGGTGAAGTCGACTTTCTTTTCTCCAAGTCACTTTGCAACAATGGCTCAATTAAATTATTCCCTTACCAAACGAATTAGCCTATGGGAATGGTGAATAGGCTAATCATCCTCTACAAGTGATCACGCCGGAAATGGGGACATTATAGCATTGTTGGATCAAGCCTGATCAACGGTTTGTGGGACTTCATGAGAAATTAAAAGGCAAAACGCACAAAAGGCCCACCATTGGCCCGAAGAATTTGAGTTGGCAACATTTAATTTGTGAATTAAAATATAGTGTGCGAGTCTTGACAAATTTCAAGTGATCCTGCCGTGCTCCAAATTGATTCTACTTGAGTTGGCAACATTTAATTTGTGGATTAAAATAGTGTGGGAGCCTTCATAAATTTCAAGTGATCTTGTTGTGCTCCAAATTGATTCTACCACCTCTCGCAAAGAGATGTAGGATCCGCTATGATGCTGCTCTAGCCCACAACAAGAAATTTTTGAAAAAGGTTATTAATTTTAATGGTGGATTGAAATGAAGTTTTGCATTGTCGGAGTTGAAAGCAATAAAAAATAAATAATTGTTTTAAATTTTTAAAGTGGTGACTTTAGTATTTAATATGGTAGGTGAATTTGAAATGTCAATAAATGGGAAATGGAGGTAAACCAAAGGGAATATTAAAACTCCTTTTAATATTTCATGTGAAAATCAAAGTGCAGAGTAGGAAATAAGCGAGAAAATCTACAAGTGAATGAATTCCACGAGAAGGGAAAAGGAGGTGAAATAATTATAATGATATGCAAGCATCAATATTTCATGGATGTGAAATATTTGAAGAGAGAAAATGCTAAGACATGGGGGAGAAATATTTCATGCAAGTAAAAACGGGTGAATGCAATTCACACATAGGTAAAACTTCAAGGGAAATTATTTCCAATATTGAATTCAAATGGCAAAAGGGAAATATTTATTCACGAAAGGGATTTCACAAGAATGTGAAAAATGCAATATAAGAAGATCAAAGGTTGTGAATAAACATTTTAAAGTGAATTTCACGCTGCGTGTGAATATTTTCATGGAAAGAAAAAAGACATGTATTTTAATATTTTAATGCTTTAATGTGAAATATTTATTGTTCATCTACCTCTATGGATTGCAAAGTAAGCTGTGCAGGCCAAAGGAAAGAAACAAGATGTTGTCAAATCATAGGGTGGTTGCAGAAATGAATGCTCTAGCAGACTGATGGATTTCAAGATTCAAAATTCAAATTTCAAAACCGCTATAGGAGATCTTTCCCCCTCTTTTCTTCATCAATTTTCCCTCCTCTCTCCTTCCATATGCTATAAATACCTTAGAGATGAAGCTGTTAAGGGCTAGAACATTTTACAACAGGCTTGTGTTGTTGTGATGCTCGTCTCTGAGCTGAACTATATGCAGGACTATGGAGCTGTTGCTCAAGCCTGGAATGTGTATTCTTTTGCCTCTCCTCATTTGTTGGCTGGTTTGAGGGGAGCCACTATGTATGTCCCAACTGGATGGTGTCCATATGACTGTTTAATAATCAATGAACTCAATTAGAAGCAAGTAAATTATTGTCTCAGTGATTTCCAGCCTTGTCTTTGTTCACCATTAGCTGTTGTATGTGTATGTTCTGTTGGTCATTGCATTGTGAGTTGTTAAGCTTTGATCAGTCAGTGGGTGGGTGCTTACTCTTGGCTTATTGCCTTTTTATATTTTTTGTATTTCAGTTTTAGCATTTCCCTCTTTCTCCCTTTTCCTTGTGATGTTAGAGTTAGCTTAGAGTAGGCAAGGAGCTGACCCTTAACCCAAAGATTGGATTGCTAGTTCACTGGCCTGCAATCCTTTCCATTGTTGGTGGTTTGTGTGTGGCACGTTGGCTCCTTGAGACGGGGGTCATCTAAACCTTCATCAACAGTTACCCAAATACTTCTCTTTTATAATTGATTGTGCTTTTTGAGTATCATTGACTTACTTTGGTCGTTTGTGGAGGTTAATAAAATTTCTTCTTTCTGTAGATTAATAAAATATTTGACCGAAGACAAAGACATTGAAGTTGGTTTTTTTGTGAGAAAATGTTTTTCTTTTTTTCCTTGAGAACTTCTAGATTTATAGTTATATTGCCTGCATTGGATTTTGTGACAGGCTCAGATAGGTAAATAATTTTCCTTGAGAAGTTGGTTTTTTTGTGAGGAAAATGTTTTTCTTTTTTTCCTTGAGAACTTCTAGATTTACAGTTATATTGCCTTCATTGGATTTTGTGACAGGCTCAGATAGGTAAATAATTTTCCCTTTTTCGAACATGTGGAAGATTTTCTTACCGTGCTTATTTATTATGGTAACAGATGACCAGGGAAGAAGTTGAAGGGATCTATGGAAACAGGCATATAAGCAGAGACTATGCACCAAATCTCACTGGTCTGATGGACCTTTTTTGCTTTAGTGAGGTAATTAAGTGTATTTGGAATGTTGATGGTACTATTTAATTATCCAAGTTACCTTGACAATCAGAAGAGCACTATGTGTATTGCAACAGGTTTGCACAGGAATGATGCCTATTTATTTGTTCTTGTGTCCACTATTGTGATTGTCCTTAACAATTGGATTAGTTGTATTGTTATGCTTAGGAGACTAATGGTAGAAGAAGACATCTTAATGATACACATTCTCTTTTCATTCCTTACTAATGCAGCAATTGGACTTTTGGGTTGTTGGACATGGTTTGTATCTTTCTACTTTGCACATAGCAGTCTTAGGATGTTGTTCTAAATCCAGTTCTTGAAATTCGTTAGGTGAGTGATACGTATTTTGGACGTGAAATTGATGTCTTTTTGATTGGATGATTAAGATGAAATCAATAATTACTGGATTTAATGCTAGGCATTTGTAGCATTCATCAAGCAGTGAAGTGCTAATTTGTTGAACCCCATTAAATAAACTAAAATATGTACAACAAGAACCAGGGAATAAACACTGAGCACAGAGGTAAAAATATTAACTGGAAACAGTAAAATATGTGATATCTTTCATAATTAAAGCCCATCTTGAGGTACTACGCAAATAACTACTATGTAAAGCCCCTTTTGGTGTTAACTTAAAAATGCAACACACAGACTCTTCCCAGTCATTAAGCAGTGAAGCACTAATCTGTTGAACCCCACTAAATGAAACTAAAATATGTACAACTAGAATCAAGGTAAAAACACCGAGTGCAGAGGTAAAAATATCAACTGGAAATAATAAAATATGTGAACAGTGATGTCTTTCATGATCTAAGCCCATCTTGAGGTACTATGCAAAATTGCAAATAACTTAGCAATGCAACCAGTCAGACTCCTTCACAGTTCTAAAAAGAACAAAATTGTTAAATTTATGAGTTTCTGTTTGGTTTCTCTTGGTAATATCTGTCTTTGTTGAAATTGTTGTTCATGGCAAAAGGTGTTGGTTATGCAGGCATGCCTTATATCAGATATTATTCAGCACTTTGTTGATCAAAAGTTGGATTTTGATGCATTTTATGTTTATGAGGATGTGAAGCGTGCAATTCACCATGTCCACTGCAGTGGACTTGTACATAAAAAAATTCTTGCTGAGCCAGACAAATATTTAGTCAAAAATGTAAGTACTATTTTTTGATACAGCACCTCTTTTAGTGAATAGTTTAAGCTTGTGCTCTGGATCAGTAAGATTCTATCGGTATCCTGATCTTTGATATCCGAATCTAGCATGTTAATTAGATGGATGTTCTTCTAATGAAAGTACATAGAGCTGTCCACTGGGTAATCGATCAGTATAGACTGATATAACCACTATGATTTATGTAATAGTGTTTCTGGTGTCAAGTTAGAGCACTTATAATTGGATTTCTAGTGACAAGATCCGTAGTATTTATATGATATGAAACTTTTCAAGTCTTTTCAGTGCATTCCACAATTTATCATGAAGTAAATGCTAAGTACAAACCAATAGAATACATCTTCCTTGTTTCGAGAGACAATATGCAGAAAATGAGCTGATATGGATTTGTCATTTTTGAATGGACAGGCAGCAGTATTACAATTCTTGAGAACTCTCAGAGAAAGAGGAAAGAAACTCTTTCTGCTGACAAATTCACCATTTTATTTTGTAGATGGAGGGATGCGCTTTATGTTTGAGGTTAGTTTGAAAATCCATAGCCAACACCCTCTACATTCTTTATATAGGTTAAGGCATGTGCTCCATGTGTTGGGTTGGCTCCTAGATCCATAGTAAAATCCCTACCTATAGTTGCATGTATGATATTTCTTTTTTATGTAAAGCATTTTGTTTTAGTTAGATGTTTGTGGCTTGTAGCTATAATTGGCAAGTTTAACAATGACATTTATGTATTGATAAGTATAGACATAAATAACATGGATAAAGAGAGGAAGAGGCAGCTATTTGAATTGGTGTTTGAACATCGTGGACCGTTAGCCTATAATACACAAACAGTGTATATTTAATAGGCAACACCACTAAGAATGGAGTGAACCCAGCATGATCACTAGGAGAACTCTTGACAAAAGAAAAATTTGATTGTGAACGAAGAATTAGCTTATTCTAGGTTGACATTAAGAGGATACAGCATAAATTCACTCTAATCAGAAGAGGATAAAGCTAATTCTGTTCTAGGAAATTACAATAAAGAAAATAAAACCATTCAAAGGCTGTCATGTCCCCTCTTTTAAGTAACTTAAAATATTATAATTATAAATTAATTTTGTAAAGTATTTTTATTTACTTTATAAAATTAATATTTTATTTAAGTTACTTAAGTCAGTAGTACTACACTTTATTAAAAAGTGTTATGAACAAGCATTTAAAAAGTACAAGTGCAAGCATTTAATAAAGTTCATGTAAAAGCATTTAAAATGCTTGGGTATGATGTGTACATGTAAACTCTCATTTAATAAAATTAAGCTGGGCCTAATTGATGTAATGGCTTTAAAATGAAGCCTGAGAGTCATTATTGAGCATGCTTTTTCAGATGCTTATGTCTTGGGTTTCATTTGAGTCTATGACTTATGTAAATCGGTTTGGTGATGTTCCCTTACCGATATTGAGGTGAAATTATCTCAGATTTCACAGTTGTGCTTCATTGTATTTGGGTTTTCGATATTTGATCGGAAACTGTTTGTAAAGCTTCATTGAAGATCTTTATTTGAAGACATTGCTGAATAATTCGAAGATATATATGTTCTCTGGACATTGTTTTATGCAGAGGGCCTTTGTATGCAGATTTATGTGACTTGTGAATAAATATCAATTTGCAAGGTTGAATCGATTTATATATTTTCCTGATATTTCTGTGATTATTTTATGGGCCATTAAAGCAGATGCATCTATTATAAATTCAGAGATTGTTTGGAAGTGTGCGCCGTACTATATGGAAAAATTGAATTAATCGCCGTCAGCATAGCAAAGACTTTGATTCAATTTTTATATGCACCAAGGATGTCGTGCAAGATCAAAATAATATCCGTATGAAATTCGGAGAACTAATATTGGTTGATAGTATGGCAGGTCCCCCATTTCATGTTAGGCGTTTCATATGTTGAAGTATAAAGAAATTCATAAGGTAATCGTTGAATATTCAAAGGGGGCGATTCAAGTCTATAGCCATATGTTTGGGGGTTTTTTTGCATGGTGTAAGCCTTTTTGGGAGACACAAATCTGACGTAGCCATCTTTGAGAGTTGTGGTTTATGTTGAAGTGTGATATGGGACCTACCACTCACAAACATTTCTATTAAGGCTGCTACTTTTAATAATATATCAGTCCCTAAACTGCCGTACACCTTCCATCATAACATTAGGGGGACAAACTCTGCCATGTGGGCCCCTCTGGTCTCTTTTGTCTGTTGAAGCTTATTATTTATATCCTTAGTCATAGCTATGTTGAAGACTTTTAAAGTGCCATCCTTAAAAGACTGATAGCATATCTGTGGATAAGAGCAGTAAAGAAGAATTCAGGTTCACAGTTCTGAATTACAGCAGAAGACACAGACAGGCAGCAATCACCAGGATCGTGGATATTCATTTCATGTTAGCTGGTCATTGTTGAAATGTTGGTGAAAGTTCAGGTTGCTGGAATATCGAATTGCCAGGAGCAGATGTCATTTATAATCTAGTTTGAAGAAGGCAGAAATTACAGATCCGCTGGCACTATAAGTTTGTGACCACATTTCATCATCAATTAAAGATATTCTTCATATCAGACTCGAATGGTGAAAGCTTGATTATCTCATATCTTCTATTTGCATCATTATTGGTATGTAAGTCTGATTATAATAGAGAGTTCTGAATATTGATTTGAAAAGCCATAACATTTGATAAATTCATAATAAAGTGTCTCTGTGTTAGTTTCATTGTCAAAATTATATTTGTTATTTTATGATCAGCAAGCTACAAATTCAGATAGATGTAATAGAAGGCTGATTCATGACAGTGAGGTCTGAACTTGTTCATTCAAATTTTTAATTTGAATTATTCTATATATCTACAACCTGTTGGTGAATCAGAAAACTAAGTTTATAAATCAAATTGCAAGTGTTGATCTGTGTTTTAGCAAATATCCAGAAAGGGATATTATAAAGGCTAAAGATTGTTTTAGGGGAATCAAGCAAATATAGTCATACAAAAGCCAAAGATTGCTTACGGAAGATAAAGCAAGGAAAGGACTTTTTTCAGAGGAACTATCTTTAAGAGTATGTCAAAATATAGGAGAGGGATTCCTTCTCTATAAGTAGGACAAAATTTATTGTAATAACTAGTCATTTCTTTAAGCAAATTTATGCGATCTGGCTGAACCAACATTTAAGACATTGGAGATTGATTTGTCTTCACCGTTGGAAGTTTCAAATTGTTCACAAGAGTGCTTTGGGAGTTGTGTGTTGGTGATATTAGGAAAATGTTTCATTGCTTTTTATATTTATTTAGTTTTTTGTATTAATTTTCAAACATTCATAGTGCATTTTTTTTAAGGCAAATTTCTATTTACAGAAAATTTCTTTTAGGAGCATAACATTATTGTCAGAACTGCAAATTTCAGGTTTGTAGATCTTATTTTAGTTTTTAGGTGGAGTTTTCCCAACTATAAAAGGGTGAAGGTTGCTTATTAGGTCATGGCCGAGATGGATGCTAATGTGGTGTATGAGAGCCCACTTTTGGAAGCTCACAAGAGGATGTCTTTCCCTTTACCTTATCTATTGTTCAACTTTTTGGACTCTTAAGTTTCAATGTCTTTACCAAACTCAGGAGTAAACTAGATCTTGCCAATCCACCTACACTCAAATTATCACTGGTATCAGAGGTTACATTCTTGACCTTGTGGGAAAAGCCCTAACAATGGAAAATGTAAAGAGAGATTTTATAAGCCATCATTGACCAACAAACAAGCTTATGGAATGCTTATAATAGAGTGTCTTCTGAGCACCACTCATTTTCTTAATATGTTGAGTTTTATGATTAATATCTGTTGCCTGGAAGACTATTTACACCTCAAAATCAGTTTGTGGATTAGGAATCTGGAATTTTGTTTTCTTCAGTCAAGCTCCGGCTTTTTAAGCTGCTTGGGATTTCCAGCATATATAAGATGGAGACCCCATCTTGGCCTCCACTGTTAAGGAAAAACATGAACAGTACAGGTTTGTTTGTCAGTTCTTTTTAGCTTGGAAACCCCTCCTGGCTCTACAACAGGAAATTGAACAGCTCTCTCGTGCTATGACTTGGAGCATAGGGAAAGGTACTGTTGTTTGCTTTTGGGAATACAGATGTCATAACTTACCTCCTCTCAAACGTTAGTCTTTGTATAATTGATAGAACTTTCTATAGGCCTAGGGAAAATTTAAAGTTGTTTTCTGCTGCTCCAACACATAGGGTCTCAATACTTGGGATTTCAAATTTTTGAAAGCAGTTCCCAATTATATTTCCTATCTATCCCAGACGCTTCAATGGAAATTATCCAACTGTTATCTCTTGATGTCTAGGAACAATGATGTGCTAATCTGGCCTTACATATCCACATGTAAATATAGAGTGGCCTTAGCATACACTTCCCAAATCAGCAATCCAAGTGAACCACTAAAAAAATAGAATAAGATTTGGTCCACATTATATTGGTCCATAATTAAAATTTTCCTCTGGATTGTTTTCCATGGAAATTTTTTAATAGTATATCAGAGAGTGTGATCCAAAATGTTGATGGTAAAATTGCAAGCGCAGTTGTTTCCAGAAGCTTTCTACACTCCTAACAATTGATTAATTCAACCAACATTGATGACTTTATATGATCCACTTTTCATTGAATGATTTATCTTAATTGAAGTTACTGTGAACTTGCTATGCAAAGGAACAAGAAAGATCTTTATTAAGGGGCGTCTTAGATCATTCATGGGTTGTTAAGGAATCCTAGATCATTCATGGGTTATTAAGCAATCAGAGATGTTTTGTTATTTTCACTTGTATCTTGTTTATCTCTAATTTGTGTACTATTTGAAACAGGAATTGGGGGTTAAGGGGGCTTGGCAGGACTTATTTGATGTAGTCATTGCTCTTGCTGATAAACCAAACTTCTATATGTCAGATCGTCCTTTCAGGTTCCATTTGCCTTGTCTTCATTTCTTTTTTCTTCATCATATATATATCCAGTTCAGGTAATACAAGGGAATTTGCCAATTTCTTGAATACAGATGGAAACAACATTTGGACTTCTCTTTAAGTGGGCAAGGTTATCGAATATATACCTTTTGTATGATTTTGGCTATATTTTTGCATTAAACTTCATTAGTTTATGTACATGTCTTTGAGAAATCATAAAGAAAAGTGAATACATTCCATTTATTTTGCATGAGCCAATCTGTGATGTAATTGGCTTTGACTAATGCGATTTGAGATTTAGGACATTTGCCTTTTGTGTGATTTTGGCTATATTTTTGCATTGAACTTCATTAGTTTATATGCGTGTTTTTGAGATATCATAAAGAAAAGTGAATAAATCTAATTCCATTGTTTTGCTTGGGCTAGTCCATGATGTAATTGGCTTTGATTAATGTCATGAGAGATTTTGGACATGCATTGTCTTATTATGCTGTTTATATTGTTGTAGGTACTACGATAAAGAGAAGGATATTTTAACATTTTCAAAGGTCGATGCATTTGAACCTCATAAAATATACTATCATGGATGCTTGAAGTCCTTTCTAGAAATAACAAAATGGAAAGGGAATGAGGTAGGTTTGCTGGTTGCTATAACAATTGCAATGTGCCTCCATTTTCCATTATTTTTTTTTTTGTGTTTGTTCTGAGCATTAGTAGTTTATTCTTTATTTTGGATAATTGAAATAAACCCTAGAAGCATACATAAGATTTTATCTTTGTTACATGGTTTGACGACGAATCATTTAATGTCCCAATTGATTTGTGAGTTAATGGTAAGTGGAGAAGAAACTAGAATTGGTCTGTGCCAAAATGTCTACTAATAGGTTACCAAAACCTGGAAAGGGGTATGGTCTGAAATGGAAACACCATTTAAAAATGTGAGGCCACAAGCTGTAGGTTATAGGGAAGCAACACAGGAAATGTTTGATTCTAAAAAAATGGAATATAGAGATTCTTTAATATATATTTGTATGCTTCAGAAAACAAATAACTCTCTACACTTTAGAATAAAAATTTAAACCCCAATTGGTTTGATACATTAGCATAATTTCATACTTCAGTACCTACTAAAAGTTTATCAGTTGGGTTAAAACTATGCACAAAAGCATCACAATTGGTGTGACTAGATTTCCTTCCTAAAGCACTAGTATTTTCTCTATGCGTTGGCATGGCATCATTACAAATGTTGTACAACATGATATAAAATTTATTTTGCAATTAAATTGGGTTATCATAGCTATTTCCTGGCATTTAATACTAAAAAACGTTAAAATGGATTTTCAAAGGCTCTCTTCCCAGAAATTGTCCATTTTGGCCCTGAAATGCGTTGTTACTGTTAGTGTAAAAATTTGTTGGGATCAGGACATGTTTTCAGTAGTGTTGCCATTTGAGGAAACATTTGTAGAGAATATTTCGAGTCCATTCCCAGCATGTCTTTGTGTGATTCATGATTTGGGAACTTTTCCAGGCCTTGCAACCATATTAAGAAGCTTTGAAAAGTTTGATAAGTTTGAGATGAAAGGTTTGCCAAAGTTAGGAATTTCAAAAAGGTTTGAAAAGGTCCAAAACTATAAAACAGAAAACATTATGCATAACCATAGAAATAGAAAATGAAAATGATATAAAAGAAATATTTCAATGCGTGATGTTTAGACACAGCACACTTTCATACAATATTTAGAGTGGTACTAGGCTACTAGCTCTCAAGTTTCTATAGTCTTGACCATAGGTCTTCTTGATAGAATTCATGATCATTAATACAATTAATGCTACATCCCGATCCAGTGATCTGCTCTCTACCACCACAATATTTTCTATATCCATCATGGTTCTCAAAGCACCCAGACTGGCAAACAGAGTTTATGTGACAAAACTAACTGCTGATGTCATGATGAATGTGCTGACCTGACATTCGCTTATTTGGTCCATAGGTTTGGCTTTCAAGGTTTGGTAAAGATCCTTCAGATTTGAGATAGACAAGGTTGTAGCTCTCACCATTTCCCCTGTAGTCGGTCATAATTGTAGTCAGCCGTAGTCGGCCAAGTAAATAATCATAAATTAATTAGTATTGTTAAGTTAGGAGTGTTATCGGGAATTAACCCCGACGGTTGGATAGTTATAGAGTCGTTGCCAACGGTTGGTATCTCAACCAACCTTGGCCAAGTTATATATTGGTTTAATACTTTGTAGTCGGGGCGGCGGCAGCATTGTGACATTGTAGTGTGATACTGATATATTCAATGAATGGAAACAATGTTTTATCCTATGCAATTTTGGTATGAATCATATGCTTTATAGTTATTGCTGTATATTTCCGTTTACTCCAAGTTTGGTCTGAAACACCATATTGCCAATAAACATTTGGCGCCGTTGCCAGTTCGAAAACAGGTCGAGGGTGACAAGTCGATGACAAGTTGAGTCGTTCGAGGCCATCGGATGACAAGTTGATAACAAGTTGAGTTGTCGGAGACCATCGGATGACAAGTTGAGTCGTCAGAAACCATCGGACAAGTGGCATCGTCAAAAACAAGCAAACCGTCGGGTGTAACCAGGGTCGAGAAAAATGCAATGAAGATGGCGTCGTGATGGGGCAGCCGACCGAAGAGACAGTACAAGCAAACGAGGATCGTGAAGACGCTCTGACGGAAGACCTCTGCAGTTTGTGGGAAAACTCATTGAAGGACCACATACGGAGGGAGGCTCTCAGACGAGAGATCCCTCAGTTGGTCATCTGGGGTCAATTGCATATTGACCAAGAGGTCGACCATCTCCTCACCCAAGTAGCAATTAATGCCCATACAACTCAATAAGGATAAGAACCGAGTACCAAGTGGGCATGAAACACCAAAGGAAAGAACACGAAGATCATTGAGATTAAAGGAACAAGAAGAACGAAGGAAAACACTGAGACAAATTGTCAATGAACATCATCATGTCGATGAAGGAATTTTCAAGACACCGCTGACAGATAAAGAAAAAGGGAATGAAAATGAATTGACAGAAGAAATTGACAACAGTATACGCCGCATCGGAGAGTTATCCATATCGGATGACGAAGGGCCGAGAGTTGGAAGATCTGAGCCTAAGACCCCAGGGCAGAGGGAGTATCAGAATGAACCCGAGGAGACTCAAGGTGTAGAGGACGCTGACAGAGGACGCAGGTAAGACTTGAACGTGGCCGAGAGTGCAAGTGATGCACCGGGACGTTGCGAGAGAACCAATCCAGTCAGGTCCAACGCACAAGGAGGGCATCGGGGAAGGATGGTGACTCCGCCAGCCGAGAGGCAAAAGCTGCCAAAATTTACAGGGGATGGGTTAGAAGATCCAGTACGACACTGTAAGACGTGTGAGACGATTTGGATAGCCAATGGGCAAGATGATGTGGACTACTGGCTGAAAGCATTTCCAGTGACACTGAGAGATAGTGCCATTGATTGGTACACAGAGTTGGACCAAGCACATAGGGAATCATGGAGATTACTTAAGAAGGCATTCCAAGACGAATTCAAACTTCTGAGGGATGACAGTGAAATTGTAGCGGAGATCTACAGTACAAAGCAAGGGAAGCACGAGAATGTGCGAACCTACAACCGGAGACTGAAAGAATTGTTGGAAAAATTGGAGACTCAACCGGCTGACGGGCTGAAGAAGCGATGGTTCATTGAAGGGTAAAGTCGTGCCTCCGTCGTCATACGATGAAGCGTACAATCGAGTGATGGATATAGAGAGTGAAAATAAAATATCCTTATGAGGGAAAAGGAAGACGGACAACGAGGAGAGTACGGATGACAACAGCGACATTGAGTCCAAGACCGTGCAAGCACTCAGGAAGGACATGATGAGAATGATGAAAGAACTGAAGGCCGACAAGGAGAGTACGAGGGAAGCCAGCGAACTGTGGTGTACAGATTGCAAGGGGGAAGGTCATACAAAGGCAAATTGTCCGAAAAAATTGTTTTGTGATATCTGCCAAGTGATGGGACATTCCATCAAGGAATGCCCATACAATCTGAAAGCATGGGGTACGCAAGTACTCTTCACTCAAGGAGAACCGTCAACACCGCCGAACACACCACCAAAGCCCTAGTACAATAGCCATGCATCACCTGGAGGTTACCAAAGCAATAGAAGTCCGAGAAACAGATTGCAGTATGACAGCAAGGGGCGACCCATGATACAGTGCCGACAATGCAACAAATGGGGACACTTTGCAAGGGAATGACCAAACAATAACCAGAACAAAATAAATGCATTATGCAAGTGGTGTGGGCCTGGGGATCACGAAGAAAAAGATTGCCCGAAGTAGAAAGGGGTGAACCTCATCAGTTTCAAGGAAAATGATGAAGAGATCCTTGCAGTCACCCGAGCACAATGGAAAAAAGCAACGTATCTAGATCCCGGAACCGAGAAGGAGAGACTTCGGGAGGCTGGAAAAGTAGAGATGGCAATGGAAATGGAGGGGAAGAACAGAAAAATAACTACCGTACGACCAGAGTCGGACAAGAGTATTGTGAATCAGGTGTTACAAACCACTGTATCGGTCAGAATAGCGGATCTTCTACAGAGCATGCCGCAACTAAGGATGGCAATCTTGAAGGCGATGGAAGGGAACCCAAACGGGCAAACAAAGGATGAAGATGTCATAGTGGAGCTACCGCTGGAAGGAGAACAAGTCATCGACCTGAGACTGTTGGCAGTTAACAATGGCAAGAATCCAGCCGTCGTACACATGGAAATCGGTAGATGTTATCTGACGAACACAATAATCGACGGTGGATCGGGAGTGAATGTGTTGATAGAAGATACGTGGAAGTGCTTGGGAAAACCTACATTATGGCCACAGAATTTCCAGTTACTGGGAGCAGACCAACACAGAATTAAAGCGCTGGGAGTGCTAATGGCTCAAAAAGTGAAGATTGGCACTCAACTCTTTCGGTTAAACTTCGGAGTCATAACAGCATAACAAAATGCGTCGTACGATGCATTACTCGGCCGAGGGTGGCTGATAGCTGCCAAGGCCAACCATAACTGGAAAAGAAACACATTGTCAATAGAGAACAAAGGCAAGAAGATTGTCAGAGACCTGAGAACACAGGCTATAAGTGAGGAACTAGCATCGGATTCCAATTCAGATGGAGGGGAGTCAGTTGGCATAGGACCAATGGAACCTGATGAGGAAGGAGTATTAAAACTACAAGAATGTTCTGAGGATGAAACTAATTCCTTTAGTGGGCTCTTCCATTGGCAGATGGAAGATTACTATTTCTTTCAACCGGAATGTAATATGATTTCAATAAAAGAAGTCAGCAGGAGCTCTCCGATGGACAATGCAAGTCCTCGTAGTGCAAGACCTGGCAATGCAAGTCATGGTAGTGCAATTCTTGGCAAAACTTGGTTGAAGAGTGAAACACTTGGCAACTGTGAAACTCTCGGCAACTTTCGGCCGACGAATGGAAGTCTGGGCAACTCTAGGCCGACGAGTGAAAGTCTGGGCAACTCTAGGTCGACGAGTGAAACATTGTTCACGAATGAAGCACTTGATGGATTGACAAACACTCGACCACTTGGCAAGAGGGAACCAGTAATGAGTGGCAAAGGGGAGGAAGGTAATAATAGCCGGAAGTAACAGAGCAAATAGTGGTAGAGACAAGTCAACCAGGAGAGGCACAGAAAGAATATACAGAGGGTGAAGCCAAGATAGATGATACACTTGCACATACATTTGAACCAGACAAGGTGATCAGGTATGAAGAGTCATTGACAAGCAAGGTGAATCGGGGTGATGAAACTAATGACGGGAACACAACATTGAAAACATCGGCCAAAAAGAGACCATACAGAAAGAATAAGGACTATAGAGTAATTCTGCCGACTTGCAATTTTTTGGCGATCGGTGAAAAGCAACAGAGAAAAAATGATGTTAAAAAGTTGGACAGTTTGCCGAACATAGTATGCGGCTTCCGAAAGACGACAATTCTGGTTCCAAGAAAGACAGTAGTTTTGGTCCCTGCCGACGATTACAAAATCAATAAAGTCGGAGTTGTAGATCGAACGTGGACCCCGTCGGAGAAAAATAGAAAAAATCCGATTCAGGTTGACATGGATGGAAAATTGGAAAAAACAGAAAAAATAGAGAAAAAGAGATTGAAAAAAAAGGCAGGTCGTACGACGTACGACCGGGCCGTACGACGTACGACCGGGCCGTACGACCTGATAGAAAAAATTTAAAAAATTAAAAAAAGAAAGAAAGAAAGAACACAGCAGGTCGTACGACGTACGGTTGGGCCGTACGCTGTACGGCCAACCACCCCGCCTCTAAATTCCTCGCCGTGCAAGTTCATTTCAACAATGAAAGCCAACAGATAGGGAGTTAAAGGAAATTGCCAGATGAGAAAGAAGTTTTTGCTGAGGCCGTACAACGAATTCAGGCCACGAGACATGAAGTGTGGACACTGCACATTACCATTGGTCGTAGCACATTGCTATAAAGGCCCTCTAGGAAGATTATAGAAGACAAAGGAAAACATGGACAGAGGAAAGAAGATTGCATCCACCCCATCCCCGAACACTGCAAGATTTTTTTTCCTTAGCCGACTATATGAGTTTTTGGATTGCAGATGAGTGTCCGATTTTGTCGGAAAAATGATGTGCGTCATGAAGGTCCGAATGGTTTTGAAGGTGTTATTTTGGGCTTGGCGGCGGGGGTGCTGCCCCTTGACTCCGCCCTGTATCGCGACAGGGAGCGCGCTAGGGGCGCTGCCCCTTGACCCCGCTGGGGGCGTTGCCCCCAAACCCCTGCGAGGGGCGCTGCCCCTCGACCCCATTGGGGGCGTTGCCCCCAAACCCCCATCAAATCAGTGCTATCTTGATTCAGTGAGCAATGGGGTGCAATATTCTGTCATGTCCCCGTTTCCGGCCTAATCATCAAGTATATAATGGATTAGCCTATTCCTCATTCCCGGAGGCTAATTCTAAGTAATGAGGGAATGAACTGGTTTTTGACTAACTTAACCTTTTGTCTTGCAGGATCAAAGTCAGAAACTGGTAAATTGACTAAGTCTGGGAGTAGTTTCATCAACCCCAGTGATCACCATTGTCAGGCGCACTCCTTGACAAATCAGGTTCACTTTGGCGCCCAACGTCCAAAGCTCTCAGTATAGCATTCAATTGGAGGCGCTCCTTGTGGTTTACTTCATCCAACTCAGTGCCCAGTTTTGAGATAAGCGAAGATGTTAGAAATGAAGTTTCAAGCTTAGGTGCTAATAGCAGGCTGAACTCACCTGAATGAGCGCCTTGGGTTCTGGGAGTCATTGGAAGAGCCTAATTGAGTTAGGCGCACTTTCTTATTCTTACTCAACCCCAGAATGCGCCTAACCTTCATAAGGTTTAAACTCTCCATTTTGAGCACCTAGCATGAGTAATTGATGGATTGAAAGCTATGAAGTTGTACTTTCTGATGAGATACTTCCATTTTAGCGCCTAGGTTTTGAATCCTCTCAAATGGCGCCCAAGGATCTATCAACTGCATCAAGGCATCATAGAAATCCATCTTGTATGGAAGGCGCACTTCCTACCTGCTTTCACTTCCACAATGCGCCTGGCTAAAAGGAAGGTTAGAAGATGTTTGTGGCAGTTCCCAATCAAGGCGCTCATCAAAAGGAAGTTGTTATGACACTTTAACTGCTTCACAGATGAAAGATTATCATCTAAAACACTTGGGCGCACTTTTTAAGTCATTGTTACTCCAGGGAAGTGCCTAGCTTGGAAAGGCGCCCATCCTAGTCTTCATTGTCTGCAGTTGGCGCCTAGCCCTAGAAATCCTACAAGTATGACTTCTGGCGCCTAGGGTCTAATCCGCTTTAGTTGGGCACCTAGAAATGAAGCCTAAGTAAGGCGCCTCAAGGAAATGGAAGAAGTTAAGTGTCAAGCTATCTTTCTGGATCAAGATGACAACATTTGGAAGCTAGGCGCAATCCATCCCAAATTGGCGCCTAAGAACTCATGATGCATGACTCCAGAGAACTCATTTAGGCGCTAATAGGCATGATCTTCTGGACTTACCTCGATGCCTCCGGAAGTGAACTCTTGCATGGAATTGAGCCATTCAAGGGAGGGCGCCAAAACCCTTGCAGAACTTCCAACACTAGAATTGCACCTAAGTGTAATTGAAGATGATAGAACTCCAGATGAGGGCGCTGGGTTAAAGGAGTGTCAAAAGGGTTTAGATGGCAAGTGTTTGTAAGAATGAGTTGTATAGAACATCTTCCTTAAGATACCAGGCGCTGATTCCAATTGAAACTACACCAAGTGTGCGCCTAAGGTAGTTGCAAGCCTTCCAGACCAGTTAGGGAGCAAGGCGCTCCATCAGGAGGAGAGATGATGAGCATTTGAAGTCTAATTGCTTTCAAGATTCTTTGAGAAGATGATAAGTTATAATCAAGGCGCCAGAACTCCTGTGAATCCTCCAAAGTTGGCGCCCAGTCAGAAGGACACCAGTTATGCACCTAAACAAGCTAAGTATCAATCCTCTTCTTTCTAATTCTTAGATGGCGCCTAGGGTCCAAAAGATCTTCGCTAAAGTCCCAGGATTGCATGGAGTCATCAAATTCCTCAAGGCGCCTATTCATGTTTCTGCTACCCCAGTTGAGCGCCTAGGTCCACTTTGGGTGCCATTCCATGATCTCACTGCTTCAAATGGGTGCCTAGTCAGAAGATAAGGTAGTTATAACTACCTGAGCTTTCATTGGTCGATAGACTGTCTTCGGGATCCGTGTCAAGGTCTTTGGATAAGCTTGCCAACTCAGAATGAGTCATCAGATGGGATATTCCCTTGGATATGCCCCTTGGGAAACGTGCCTTGGTTCCTCTTTGTGCATTGAAAAATGTGCCTTCATTGCCTCTGGAAGGCCTATAAAAGGAGGAGCTCTCTCACTCATTTGGATCGGTTCATTTGACAATTCTCTCTGCAAAGCTATTGAGCTTGTAATCTTGAGGCCTGCGAGTTTCAAGTGTTGGGGTGATGCTCCCTCAACAAGCAAGGTGATGCTCCCTTGTGATATTGTGAGGTGTTGACATTCAGTTGACATCATTGAGTTTGATTGAGTTGATCAAGTGTAGTCGCCATGGTAAACATCAGGGCTTCAAGGCCTTTCTTTTGTAATTCCATTGAATAAGTTGTACTTCATGCTATTGAAAGCATTATCCATGTAATAAGACATTGCAAGTTGATTGAATCAAGTGAATAAACAAGTACCCAACTCCCATTCAAGTAGTTATCTTTGATGTATATCTTTGTGTTGTTGAAGTAGTTGATGAGTTGATAGCAAGTAAAATTGTTTAAGTAAGGAAAAATTTTAGTAGAACTAGTTGGGAATCTTACATATTCACAGCATTCAGTGTGCTATCAGATTGGGTCCCTTGGTTGGTTGGTCTACTGGCAGGTGTTCCAAATGTGTTGGTTCTACTTTTACACAGCTCCTACTTCAGCATTGTCGTCAGCAAAGCTTACTTAATGTCACTTGATGGTTTTCTGTCGTCTGGAAGATGACTAATTTTGTGGGGGGGATGATGTAGTCGGTCATAATTGTAGTCGGCCGTAGTCGGCCAAATAAATAATAATAAATTAATTAGTATTGTTAAGTTAGGAGTGTTATCGGGAATTAACCCCGACAGTTGGATAGTTATAGTTGTTGCCAACGGTTGGTATCTCAACCAACCTTGGCCAAGTTATATATTGGTTTAATACTTTGTAGTCGGGGCGGCGGCAACATTGTGACATTGTAGTGTGATACTGATATATTCAATGAATGGAAACAATGTTTTATCCTATGCAATTCTGGTATGAATCATATGCTTTATAGTTATTGCTGTATATTTCTGTTTACTCCAAGTTTGGTCTGAAACACCATATTGCCAGTAAACATCCCCATGTGATGTCTTAAAAAATGAGAAAAACAAAAGATGATAAACCTTCTTTGAGGCTGTGAGTTTTGGCCTGCTTATCTGCCCACTATAATGTACTATTCCATCCTCTTTGTTTTCTACGCTTGGGATCAAGGATCAAAATTCCAATGTTGTTGGTTTAGGTTTTATTGATATGAAGAGATAAATGCTGGTTTTGTAAAGTGAGGCTCTTTATGCAAGTTGATGTGAAGAAAACCTCACAAAAGTGGTACTTTGTTGAAAAGGTCACTTGTTTGATCATTTCCCTGCCAAAATGGTATAGTAATGAATTTTTATTTTTATTTGGGTTGGTGATATGTGGTGACACATCAATTAGGAACATTATCCATGTAACTGCATCACATGGCGCATCATGCTAGGGTCTGCAGATAAATCACTATCAATGTAATGGTGGTGATATTGATCATCATCAAACTACCCAATTTATCCCACAAGCTTAAAATCTCAGCAACTTCACTTCTTTCCATCTTTGGCAGCTTTATTTGTGCAGGCAATGTGACCAATTACTCAAATAGAGAATGCACAACAATTGTCACATACTCTGAATGACTTTACCTCCACATGTTGGTTTAAAACTGGCTGCTCATGGTAATGCCGTTGGCATTCACGTAGATGGTCTCTTGTCATCACCAAGTGTGGCAAATTATAACCCAACAAATACTTGAGCATTCCTCATAACAGAGTAAAACTGATTTTTGATTAGCTTTCTAAATTCATTCTATTTAATAGTTGATGGTAATTTCTTCAAAGCCAAAGAATGAGCATAGCTTTCCCACCAGGTGAATGCATGGCTAGCAAATTTGAAACATGCAAAAGAAATTTGCTGCTGATCAGTAATTTTATGCAAACTGAAATATACCATAAGTTGTGCAAGCCATTATTCAAATTTCAAGCTTTTCCACATCTGAATCTCCTTCCTTAAGCTCAATTTTATTTTTTGCTATGTTCTAATTGCTAGTTGAGATTGGGGATTTTGGATGCCATGGGCCACTACTTTTGGTCTTTAGGATGCGCTTTACTGAATTTTGGATGCCATGGAATCCCAAGATTTCTAGTGAGTGATTCCGTAATCTTCATTTTGTCAGGCTTCACCATTGATTGGGAGATGCTTGCAATATCCGCTTCCAACTTTAAGAATCTTGACTTGAGATCCTGATACTCGTGTTTTTTTCCTTCACTGACCACATATCTTCTTAGTTCTTGATTCCACCTCCATGTGCATATCTCTTGCTGGAAGGGAAGCAAATCACCTTCTCCTCTTTAATCTAGTTGATCTAGTCAAGGGGCACATATATGCAAAACTGATCACACCAAAAAAAATGCTCTGACACCAATCTGATCTGCAATTTAGAATAGTTATTCCATTTTTAATTCATCAACATGAATCTTAACACCTTAGAATTCTGAAATGACAGAATTAAATTGCCGTTGTAAGATCCCTGTCTTATCATTTTTTCCTTTGCTGGTCTGAAATTTTCTGATTTATTTGTCTTGCAATGTACTTAGGGTTTTGAGTTTTTGTTTTCAACAATGGGTTTGCAATATCAAGAAGATTGAAAGGTTGCAAACATGCATGAAATGAACATGAAACATTGATATTATATCATCAAATAACACACATAAACATAGATAAACATACCCGGAATTGAAAGTCTATCTCCTTTATTGAATTGAGGGCTGATTACAAAAGATGACGGTTGGAAATTACAATCAGTCAAGTCTGATTGGATTTCAGACCTTCAATTACATCCAAAAGTGCCAAAATATGAGTTCAAACCCTAGCCGTATGAATGGAAGATGAGGCCCTATGAAGTATTGATGA
Source organism: Cunninghamia lanceolata (assembly GCA_027924645.1). Classification (NCBI taxonomy): domain Eukaryota; kingdom Viridiplantae; phylum Streptophyta; class Pinopsida; order Cupressales; family Cupressaceae; genus Cunninghamia; species Cunninghamia lanceolata. Next base: position 5,853,648 of record BSBN01000400.1, read on the forward strand.
AATATCCAGCAATATATGACTGAAAAACAACTGTAGCAGCCCAATCTGACGTCTGATATGACTGTTATAAACCCTGTAACAGCTGATTCAAAGTCTGATCACAAACCCTAGTCAAATAATGTGCAAAAACTCCTTCAATTTGGATCGCCATAGGCTGGAATTGAAGCGATTTGACCTTAGAATGATGTAGAACCCTTATTCCTTTCAAATGAGCTGATCAAACCCTCAAACATATGACTGATATGAACCTGATAAAGTCTGATATGAAATTCCAGCAGGCTGTATGATGTGAATTCACTCAAATATGCTCCCAAAATGATGTGCCAGTATGCCAAAGTGAAGTGATGAGACTATAGGAGCAAAATATCATCAATTTCTAACCCGATCTGCCTTATTCTTCAATGAACCTGCAAATAATTCCTTCAAACCCTAGCTGAAATTAAAATGCTCATGAAACTCAAGAAGTTTGAAGCCATGTCTTCACATAAAATCCTCCGGTTAAGCACAATGATGAACTCCATATGAATTCACCTCTCATGGTGGATTGGGATCATCTTCAAACCACAATAATTCAAGGGAACACCACCTTGAACAAACTGAAAATCACTTTCAGTCAAGAGCAAACACTCAAAATGCAAAATTTACCAAATGATCAAGATGTAAAAAATGATGCCAAAGACCCTCTTTTATACTTTTCCATTTGGGTGAGCCAATTAGACAAAATATAAACAATTTTCAAGTCCACCTCCAATATCAAATCTTTAATTTGATATTTTATTAAATATTTTCTCCTCATCCACCTTGGATGCCAATCATAAAATAATATTGTTTTATTATTTTTTAACTTTTCTCCCTAGGCGCCAATTTCCTTGGCAAAATAATATATTTTTTATTATTTTTCTTCTCTCCTTGAGCGCCGATTTTGCCCAATAAAATAATATTTTAATATTATTTTATTTTTTATTTTTCTTTTTCCTTGGCATCGATTTTCTTGGGTTAAAATAATAAAATATAATATAATATAATATTATTTTTTATTTTTCTCCTTCAATATTCCCAATTCCAATCTTTAAGTTATCCAACTTTCATTTTTTCCATCCTTCAATTTTGCCTTGGCATATTATTTTTGGCTTCATAAAAATATTATAAAATATTGCTAGCCAAAAATACAAATAAAATAGAGTGTTGAGCCAACTTTCTAGTTTCCAAGCCTTAAATGTCCTAGCTCAACCACAAATCATCCCCTACTACTAGAGTTAGCCTACGGGAATGGTGAATAGGCTAACCATCTCCTCCATAGGTGATCACTCCGGAAATGGGGACAGGACAGCCATCCCTTAAGAACGTTGCTAAAAGAAAAGAATTATACCTTGAATTGTGATGCTTTAAGTGTTGAAATTTGTGACCACAATTGGGTAGAAAATTCAAACAAGTAAATGAAACAAACATAAAAGAGAGAATTGACATCAAAATTTACCTATGTTATTGGTTCTTTGCAAAACTCCCACATATCTGGGTTTGGTTTGTACCTGGATCGGGTTCGCGTCCTCGTCCATTGTGGGTGTGGACAGGGTATTACAAAATGGCCTCAGGTTTGGTTGGGTACGCGCTGCAGCATACCTGGGCGAACCCGGGGGGTTTTGCATTGTGCAGGGTGAACTGACAGTGAACCTGTGGATTTATTTATTTATTTATAGTTTTTTTTATGCTTTTCCTACAAGGAACTTGGGGACTGTAAAATTTGTAGGGTTGTTTTCTTGTTTGCTGGCTGTCCACTTCTCATCTCATGTTGCCCTGCAGAAGTGCGTCGTTGCCATTTTTCATAAAACTTGTGACTATGCAACCTGAGATGGTAAGCGCAAGTAGAGTAGACAAGTGGATGAGAACTGGTGACCATGCCCATTTGTATGAAATGAGGTTGCAGTAAAAAGGCCACGGGAAATTCCTTCTTGTTTTGGTGAGATCGATCAAATCTTTATGAAATAGGCATTTCCCAAAGTCTAGATGTCTGCACGGCTGTGTTGGAAAATGAGAGTGCTATGTAACTTTATTATTTAGATTAATATTTATATATTGTTGTATATATATTTTTGATCGGTGAAGTGTGGCCTTGGGGGCCACACACTTAAAATAAAAAAGCTTGAAAAAATAAAAATCGGTTTGTGCATTAACCTTATGAATGGGGGTGCAAAAGATAACAATAGAACTCAGCCCACACAATGTGGTGAGAATCTACCACTAAGAAGTGCCCTACTGAAAAGTGCCAGGGGAGCAATCAATACTAACAAAAATCAATTGTGAAGGGCCCTGTTGTTCCATCTTGTCATGGGATCACAGAGTCATCATGCACCTGCCCTTTTTAGCGTTGCTTAGAGCCTTCTTCCGCTTGATTGTTGTCAATTGGTTTGTGCTTTCCTCTAAAGGATTGTCAGATTTAGGACTATGGCTTTGTGAAGGAGCCATCTCTGATAAATTCTCCTTGTTTTGATTTTTCACATTCAAAATCCTAGGAGGGGGAGGCTCAACTCTTTTAGGGGCCATGCCTCTTTGAGGAGAGGAATTGGCATATTAGGGCTTGGTGTAGTCACTTCCTCAACACCTTCTGTTTCAATGGGAAAAATGTGTTGACAACTCATGTCCGGACCTTTCCATCAGGTTGCTTGCATTTCGGTTTTTGCCTTTTTTTTTGAACCTTTCAGACACTCATCCACCTTGTGACCTGTAACATGTCATCGCCTGCTGAATTCTATTCCCTTGTAATCCACCAATTGGTTCCAATTCCTAGCGTTGATGCCAATTTTTGTAGGAAAAGGTTTGGAAAGGTACATTTCTACGAGGATTCGAGTGAAGGCGAAGGAAGAATGAAGAGTGAATGAAGCTTGAGATGGAGCTGGGCTTGAAATGAATTTTCCAATGAAGTTTCCTATTGAATTTCAATTCAGACAAGAGGAGCCCCAAAAACGGAGTATTAGGTTAGGTAATCTTACCCAAATTGGAATTATAATGAAGACCTCTGTGAAAGGGTAGAATTCAAGGTACCATGGCTTCATGTTTAGGAAGGATTTGTCCTAGGCCCATGGTCCCTTTTGAAGCAATAAATTCCTATCTTCTGGAACTTCACAACTCACAAAGAAGAATCCTTCAGTGCAGGGGCCAATGTAGATTTTGCCTTCTAAGATGGGCTGCTAGGTTTTAAGGATCCACCTATTTAGCTCCACTAGGTTTGGCCACCAGTTGTGGAAGTGACAAATCAATGTATGTTCCTTGTGCACCATTTCTTCCTCCAAAGCTTAGTAAGATTGATGATGGGAGGGTTAACAATTTTGTAATGTCCCTTTTTTGAGACCTTGGAAATGATTTAATAATTTAATTTAAGTTGCCTGAAAAGTAATTTTAATTTTATAAAAGGCAACTTCTATTTTATTATTAAATTATAAAGTACCCCAAAGTGATAATGTAAAGTGTTTTTAAAAGAAAGCAAAAAGTGGCGTTAGGGATGAGGCCCAAAAGCAATATCATTTTATTCGGATTCAAAAGTCACTTTTTAAAATATTAGGTTTGGGGGAAAAAGTGCTTTTTCGAAAAAGCAATGAAAAAACAAAATGTGTTTTTTTGAAAAAGCAACGAAAAAGCAAAAAACATTTTTTTTTGAAAAAGCAACAAAAAAGCTATAAAAGGAGGTTTTCTCTTCAGAAAAGGGTTACCTACTCATTTTATCAATTTCTTTTCTCAAGAATGAATATGCATTCTTCTTCTCTTCTTGAGGATGAAAACCCTCTGGATTTGTCAAGTTTCGAGGACAAAAACCCTCCTAGTTTTCAGAGTAATTCTATCTAGGGATTACCAATGTGCAGTAAAGATTGGTTTGGGGATGAAAACCCTCATTCCATTTCGAGTGATTTCATGCAGGAATCACCATTGTGCTGAAAGTTGCAAATTGTGTTTCAGATTTAGTTGGTATTTTGTTGTGGTTTGTGGTTTTTAGTATTTTGAGTTTTGCAGAGATTTTTCGGATTTGCAGTGTGGGGTTGTGATTTACCTAATTTTAGTTTGTTATATGGTGCAATTTATCTAGAAAATACAAAAATATTTGGTGTGGTATTTCCAGATTTGTGTATTGTTTTTGGTTTGTGAGTGTTTTCGCTTAGTGTGATTTTTCTAAGTTTAGGTAAATATCATAGAACATTTGAAAACAAATCTAATTGCTGTTTTTCAATTACTCTTGTTGGTCAAACCCTCTTTATTGTGCAGTCCGTACATTTTCCCAAAATCTGGCTGCTTGGTTAGTTGATTTTGAATGCCATACACATCATAGGAATGGTGTATGCTGTTGGGAAGGAGTTGCAGCCATTTGTGATGGTATTTGGGATTAGTGCAGCTGATTTATAACGGGAATTTGGGGCTGATTTCGTCAACTTTCCGCTCAACTTGAGCATATAGTCATCTACTTATTTCAGCATGCAAGGTATAACTATATTGCATGAAGTTTACAATTTGAGGAGATTTTGGAGTTTCTTTATCAGCTGATTGTGAATACATAGTTGTATATGAAGATTCAGTGAGCTGTTTCAAGCATAGTTAATGTTGTTTAGACCTACATATTGTTATCTAAATTACCTTGTAGATATGAGGTTCGTTTCAGATTATTCTATTGCTGCCAATGCATTCTTTGATAGTTCGTACAACAATAGCAAGCTGGTATAAACTCTCAAGTATACCTTTGGTTATATTTCAGACATTGGTATATTTTACTATTAATGAGTTCCTGCAAATTATAGTTTGTTGTACCCATACGAAACGGATTGTGTCGTTCGTTTGTCGTCTTCAAATTGTTATTATTGGTCGAGTCATTGTTTTTAAGATGTAAAAGTTGAGTTATCAGTTTCAAAATCATTTTTGAGTGTCAAGTCTTCAAGTCATAATGTTCAATGGTCGTTGAAATTCGATATCAGTCTCGTTGAATTGTCAAAGTCAAAATTGTTAGGTATGGTGTTTGTTTTGTCTAAAGCTGAAATAATTGTTCGCCTAAGGCTAAAATGTCAGTTTAAGTCCAATGTTCAGTATTTATTATGTCAAAATACGTAATGTCGTGAAAGTCCTAGTACAAGTTATTAAAATGTCAAGTGCTCAATTCCAGTTGTGGTTGTCGTCATGTCAAAGCAATTTTCATATGTTGAACATTTATGTTAAGTCATTTGTTCACAAATTTTAATATGATTGAATAATAATTAATAATTTATTATTAGTTATTTATTTATGATGTTAAAATTAAATTGTGTTAAAATCCGTAAAAATTAAAAAAACGTTATTATTTTTCTTAATAGATTATTATTAATTTATTATTAATAATAACCTATTGTTAAAAATAATAAGTAAAAAAGAGAAGGATGTTGCTACTGAAATTTGGTGATTCTAGGGTTTTCGTAGTTGCAGGGGATGTTCGTGAAAAGAAGGCGTCTCATGGCAGCGTTGGCGCCTCTGCGCACGAGGTGCATAAGGTTGCCGTGCCTCTGTTTGCTCCAAGGGGCGTCAAAGGGCTGGTTGATGGTGGCAGTTGTTCTCATGTGGATCTCAACGGAACTAGCGATGGAGGGTGCAACAGTCAAAGGCGACCTGCTTAGGCCGCCCCTGCCGATCCTGCCATACCCTTTGGGCTGCCTTGTCCCTCGGGTGTTGATAAAATTGCTTCCGCCAAAGGAGGCTCGATGCTAGGTTTCGGTGATGCTGGAGGCTCCTCTAAGCCGCCAGTTTCGTGCCCTAGGTTAGCTAGGGCTTTGGAAGGTCGATGCTCAGAAAAATCTTTGTTGGGTGACGCATTTCCTCTCCTTCCTGCTGATGGGTCTCAGGAATCGACATGCTCCAAGCACGGGGATAGTCTGTCATTTAGGGACATGCTTGTTGGTTCGAGCCAAAAAAAATTTAAATTTGTGGCCTGGGATGCTCGACCATTGAAGGACAACTCGGTCTCCAAGGGGTACGAGAACTCCACAAGTTGTCCAAAAATCCTCATCAAAAAGGCATCTTCCTCCCTTGTTCTAGTATTTTCGAAGAAGCTAAAAAAGGAGGTCCACTCTGGCGAACAGTACTTTGCATCCAACTGTTTGATTGGCCAATTCAATCGTTTATGGCCAAAGTTACCAGATTTGTATGATTGGATCTCAAGGGCTTGGCAACCCTCACTCAAAGGTAATGTAGAAATTTACCCTTGTGCTTAGGGATTTTTTATTGTGGTGTTTGATTGTGTCCAGGACAGGGATGCAATTCTGCAAGAGAAATGGTGTTGGGGACAAAGCATGCTCCTCAAACCGTGTTTTCCAAATTTTAACCTCACAACTGTAGTTTTCTCTGTAAAACCTGTTTGGATTCGTCTTCCAAATCTTCCCCTACAATTCTGGTTTGTAGATTGCTTTCAAGCCATTGGTGACTCTTTTGGGAAAATTCTTAGCAGTGGACACAACTAATTTTATCCACACAACCTTTGCCCACATCTTGGTAGATATGGATGTCTCAAGAGACCTTCCCGCAGACATTACATTCAAGTTTGCCGACTGCAGCTGGACACGACTTCTAGACTACAAAGGTATACCCTTCCGTTGTAGGAAGTGTTTTGAGACTGGGCATATGGCGAATTCCTGCTCCGAAATCATCAAAAATTCGGCTCAGTAGTCTTGGTGGGATAAGGCTCTTCCTCATCATTATTCAATCATAGCCCCGTCAAAGATAAAAGAGGTGAAAGTTGAGCCCTTGCAAAAGCCTGAGCCCTCCCCAAAAGTCGGAACAGAGAGCTAAGACACATCAAACTTTGGAACCTTCTTTAGAAGTGAGTGTGGCACAGATGCAACGTTTCCAATCAGATAAGGAAAATTCAAACCCCTCTACAGGCGATCTTCAGCTGGGTGTTGGGAGTTCATCGGGTCGGGATGGCAGGAGTACTCCATAGGCTGAAAGTGTGGACACCTTTAAAATGCAACATAAAATGGATGGGGAGGGTTGGCAGGAAGTGCAGAATAAGAAAAAGAAAATTCTCAAGCCAGAATTGAATCAGATTAATTTGCAATTGTGTTCTCACACCAAATTTGGTGCTCTTATTAGTTCTTAGAATTAGGAGATGTTTTTGTGCCTCTAATGCATTTTGGCACAGTGGCCATGGATTTTGTATGTTGGCCATGGCTGGCCATTTATGTACTCTTTGAATTTAATCAATAAAAAACTTTTATTACGGATCTTAAGAAAAAATAAAAAAAAATCATAAAAATTAAAAAATAAAAATAAAAAATGGAATGTAAAGCCTTTGCAAAGGCGTGTGACCATATCGAGGCACGTGCCTAGACAAAACAATATAAAAAAAAAAGATTAAAAGCATGTCAAAGAACTTTCTTACGTGCCCTCTGCAAAGCAAAGATAGGAAACAGAAAAAATAAACCAAGGTATAAGCAAAAATAAAAGCACTTAAAATATAAAGCTTACTCGCTTATGAAAGACAAAAGCGCTTTCTCCAAACAATTAAAGATAAGTAAAATAAAAAAACAAGACCGAAGGCGCCCGAGGGAAATTTCAGACGCGTATGTGAGAAGGACACACTCAGAAGACATCCAATGCACCTGTATGAGCAGGAAATTGCGCTTGGAAGCATTTCAACACGCCTAAGGGGGGCCATTTCAAGTCTCTGCCAATAGTTGAAGCATCCAACTCAGGAAGAAATTGCCAAAGCATGAAGGAGGAAAAAAAAATTGTGCCCAAATCAGATCCAATAGGCTTCCCTTCACCAAGAGGCGCCTCCAAAAGTTAAGACCAAGTTAAAATCCCGCCAAGATCAAAGGAAGGCACTTGTATATGGAGTAAAGGTTAAGAAACGCCTTTGAGAAGGAATAAAGCACTCTCAAAAAACAAAAACGCCTATTCAAATAAACCTACACGCTGGTTTGGAGTTCAGGCGCTTTGAACTTGCTTCAATCAAGTTTTAGAAAGAGGGAAGCGCTCCCATATGTCTTTGAATGTGCCTCAAAGTAAATAAAATGATTTCAGTTTTTTATATAAGCAGCAAATAAAATCTGAATCAATTAATCATGCATTTGCCAAGTTAGGATATCAACGCTCAGGAACAAGGTAAAATGTCTATGTCATTACAAGGAAGGTATATGTAATACAAAGCACCTCATAAACTTCAGATTAGCGGGAGGACGTGCTCATATAGGAAGAACATCTCACATCGATCAACAAAGAAATCAAGCGCTCTTTTGCAAAGAGTTAGAACGCCCCTGCAAAGGAAATCACATGCTTGTGCAAGAGTTTAGACTCTATTACAAAGAAAAAATTACGCCATACAATTCCTATTCATATCCAATGAAAGGAAGTGCCTTTTTGAGGCGGGTAACACATTTCATAAAGGAATATGCAATCAAAGCAGAGGCATCTCCAGGCAACACTCAATGAAAATTGGATGGACTTTATACAAAGGCGCTTAACTCAAGAAAAGTTTGCCCACTTCATTTCAAATGTAGCAAGAAGACTTAAGAAAATTGGTTAAAATGATAGTGGCAAGTTTCAAATACAAGAAAAGTTGTGCAAAGATTCAAACGTTCAAACATAGGATGGAGTAATCAACACCAAGGACAGGGGAATTTTTTGATGCGTGTTTGAAGGAAAAGCACGCCTACTAGATCACTTTACTCAAAAGGTGTTCCTTCATGCAAAATAGGACAACCTTATCAAGGCTAAAAAGCTATTAAATTTTTGTTCGATCCCCATGCAAGTGATATGAGTGTTGGAATGTTTGTCATTGATGTCAAAGGTGAGAAGACATATTGTCGTTGATGACAAAGGAAGAATGAAGAGATTGTCAAAGATTGTTGTTAATATCAAAGGTGAATAATTGTTATCAAAGACATATGAAGAGATTGTTAGATGGTGTTATTAATGTCAAAGAATGCAAGGTATAAATGTTGACAAGAGAATCATTATTCAGTGGCATATCTAAGACAAGTTGGATCAGTTCTAGACATGGATGTGTAAGAGGAACAGAAATAGACATTGAAGTTATAGCAGCAATACATGATAGAAGGATGATTAGATTTAAACCAATCTAGAGATGCGGGCTGACTTCATGAAGACGAAGACATTTACATAATGGAGATATATAACATATATAAGGCAGATATATAAGGAAATATAGAGCAGATTTTTGGTGGAGAAGTATTAAATAAAACCAAAGAAGAGACCAATAGATTGAAAGAAAGTCCCTATGCTGGTCGACTCATAAGACTAAGTGCTTGTTAGAAAAATGACAAGAGTGTGGTTTAGATAAAGGTGGCCGACCTTTCCTTGGCAGTGCCACACATAAGAGAAAGTGTTATAGCAAATGATGTGGTTGTTATAATGGATACGATTCATTAAGGAGAGTAAGGCAGCGATTAAAATAAAGGCAATGTTATGTATTGTTAAAGCAGCAATGAAAGGAAAGGACAGCAATTAATATCCCTTTGTGGAGCGGTAGACCTTCAACAATCAAGTGAATAAGACATACGAGTGGCGCTAAAGTAAAGTCTAAAATAAAACAAACAACATTCAGTAATATGGCCGACTCCTTTTGGTTTTTAAAGGATTTAATAGGGCCGACTTCTAATATATGGGCCGACTTCTTGACATGACCGGCTACATAGAAATATAGCGCCAAGATATATATGTATGTAAGTGCGCTGATTCAAAACAGATAAGATGCGATTATAATGAGAATAATAAGAGGTGCAATCTGCTATTTAAAGCAATGATTTATTTTGTTAAGGGCAGAAAACATATTTGTCAAGGCAACAATTCACAAAAAGACAAGTTAATTTAAAGAGGCAGCGATTACTTGAGAAGAGGTGCAATTTGTGAAGAGTTATTTTTGTTAATAATAGACACATCCATTCCTAGTGAACCCCTCCTTTGGAATGCCATAAATGAGGGAGAAGGAGAGTTGGATAAGCAAGCAATTTGAATGAAATATTAATGAGAATAAGAGCAGATTGAAAAGAAAGAAAAGGGCAGAAATATGAAGTGTAACTCAGATTTATTTTGAGTATATATGCAGCCCATGTATGAATGATAAATGCAAATATATATGACGAATATAAGTGAAGATTAGGAGCAGAAATCTATGTGAGAATATTGGCATGATAATGATTAGTTTTGTTAAATGAATAAGTGCATGATAAGATCAGACTTATGAAAGAGAAGTGTGTATGACTAGCAGATTTGTGAAGGAGTGGAAGTATATGAGAGTGAACCTGATTTGAAAAAAAAGACTTATATCATACATAATCAGAGGTTGTGATCAGATTTGTGATTGGATTAGAATTGTGCTTGGATCAGATTTGGAAGAAAGTTATTGTGTGGATTGTAATCAGATTTGAGGAAGAAGGTTATTGTGTGAGTTGTGATCAGATTTGGAAGAAGGATATTGTGTGAGTTGTGATCAGATTTGAGGAAGAAGGATATTGTGTAGATTGTGATCAGCTTTGTGAGAGGAAGATCTTGTGGAGAAGTAAACCATGTCAGCCATTGAAGGATTAATAGGTTGGAGCCTATCAAATAGAGGTTAGACCCATTTGCTGGGTTGGAGCTCAGTTTGTGTGGGGGTTGGAGCCTTCAATAGGTTGGTGCCTATAATTTTGTCAAGTGGAGTGGTGTGTCGTGTGAGTTGGAGCTCACTATTTATATGTGACATAGGTTGGAGCCTATAAGAAGAAGAAATGAGATATATATGTTTGCATGATCGTAACATCAATAGAGCTGCAGTTGCAAGTTGTTATTTTCAGTTTATTGGAGTATATTAGTTGTAATAAGTGTGCATGTCACACAAACAGTAGTTGATTAGGAGACCAGTTCAATTATTTTATTTTATTTATTCTCATGCAATTTTGTAAAACAATATAAATAAGTGCTTTGTGCACATAGAGAGGGATCTAGATTTTAGAATTCAAATACATTCTTAGTTAGCTTTTTCAAAGGTTTTTTAGGAGGTTAGCTTTTTCAGTATGCAATGTTCAAGTGTTTAGAATTCAGTGTTATACTTTGATCAATCAATGAAAATGACAATTCTCATGCCTTCATTATGCTGGAGTTGTTAGTTACCTGGTGTTCAAACTGTGATTTGTTGTTCGTTCGATAACATCTATTATGCCTGCTTTCATAGATAAATGCTTATTGAAATGTATCATCATCTGTGCCCAAGGATAAGTCGGAAGTTAGGATGCATGAGTCGTGGCTTTGTCCCTTCTGTATTCAATTTAATCTTGGCGTTCGTGTTTAAGTGTTAAGTCAATCCAAGCCATGTGTACTTACCCTGCTCAGCGTCTGAATTTAGCTGAGTAGTGCAAGCGTGTTGCCTAGGTTTTGTTTTCAATCAAAAAGCGCAAAATCTTTGCTTCTCTATTGGATGTGTGTTTCTTCCTTTTGCGCGTTGCAAACCCAAAAAGATTGTATAGTTTAGATCAGTTTTACTTTACAGGGAGCTTCCCCTTCAAATTTGAAGAGTGGTTCTACCACACATCTGTCTGTTTTATTTTTGCACTAAAAGGTGCGAAATAAAATGCTAGCATAGTTCTTAATTATTGTGAAAGTAGTTCATATTGATGCATCATTGTAATTCTGGATGATAGCATTGCCAGAAGTATTTGCATCTCATGCTTATCATATTGTAAAATTGGATGGTATATCGCTAATTATGTGCATTTCAACATTGTAAGGTCTTGGTCGATTCACCACTAGACACAGTTGCATTGCATTGACCGTTTTGGCATTGATCAAGTTTGGTTAGCAATCGACCAATTTGGCTTGATCGGACTTTTAGGAATCTGCTAGCGGCTTTGCATTTCAAAGCATGTCCGCCAAAGAGGTGTAGATTTTGGTTAGCTTTGTCCCTGTATGCTTCTGAGCGGCTTGCTATCTTTACTTTCAATAGTACCTTCATACAAATAGATAGTTGTCCAAACACCGTATGCTCTCACCTTGCCTACACTGGGATCTTGGTGATCAGAAAGTGCAAGGATTGCATTTGCATTTTTTATATTGTGAAAATTTTAAAAAAAATTAGGGTAGATTTCAAGGTACCATGGCTTCATGTTTAGGAAGGATTTGTCCTAGGCCCATTGTCCCTTTTGAAGCAATAAATTCCTATCTTTTGGAACCTCACAAATCACAAAGAAGAATCCTTTAGTGCAGGGGCCATTGTAGATTTCACCTTCTAAGATGGGCTGCTAGGTTTTAAGGATCCACTTGTTTACTAGGTTTGGCCATTAGTTGTGGAAGCGACAAATCAATGTATGTTCCTTGTGCACCATTTCGTCATCCAAAGCTTCTTTAGTAAGATTGATGATGGGAGGGTTAACAATTTGAATTGAGGGGGGGTCCATGGATTTATGATGCACATTCATGTAAACAATGGCACAATGTCTATTCGAAATTGATTGACCCTGGTGTTTTGACGCCCTTCATAGAGGAGCCATCATGTGGAGCCATGAAATCTTGTTTGGAGGATGGGTGTAGAAAGATCAAGGCACCTGGAGTTACAATCATGTTTGCCTTTGTAGGGAAGGATAGGGAATTTGAAGTTGAGCCTAATATCTTTGTTGGAGAAACCCTAACAGGGCTTTCATGCTATTGAGAAAAGGCAGACCTGCGAATGGCTTGTGTAGAAACCCTATTGGTGTGAGGAGTTCTGCCATCAAATAGCTTCGATTTTTTTATTAGGAATGCGAGTTGGAGATATTGTGGGTTCTATTTGCAATGCACTTCAGGGAGTAATAGACTAATCGGTGTGCCTATTGGAGTCTAAGCGGAGGTGGTTAGGATTCGGGAGCACCATTTTCCTTATATTATTATATCGCTATTATAGTTTTGTAAAAATTAAAAGTGAAATTATAATCTTAAAATAATATATATTACTATAATTTTATATGAACATTAACATTTATAATTGTGTATAAGTATAATTTTATATAAAATAATAAATATAGTATAATAATAATTTATATTAGGCATAACAATAATTTTATACTTAATTCTTATTTTAGGCTGCAAATATGTATATATTCATGATTTTTATATGTTCTTTGAATGGATAAACCCAAAACAAACCAACTCCATTTTTTTTTGTTGTATTTGTGTATTGAACCCCTATACCCCAATCCAAATCCGAACCCGAACTAGTAATTTAGGAATTTACCCTAGAGAAACTCAATGTGAAGAAACTTCAAAAGAGTGGAGTTGGACCTTCTTATATCCACTATTATCATGCAAGATACAAGCCAAATAATCAAATTGAGCTTCCAAGAACACTATTTGACTTTTTCAACACTCCTATAATTCTCTACAGGCTTGTTTTGGTTAGAAAACTTGCTCAAACAGCACGCTTCACTACTACACTTATTTCTTCATATGTCCTACAACTCCATAATTGAAATTCGAGGATTAGATGACCGCATAGGGTTTATTTATTCAATCAGATGAGCTACTAAATTGTACAAAGATTCTAAGTGCAAATAGCTACAAAGAGATTGAAGATGAAATGCCCCAGCTCTTTTTCTTGGTATGTGCAACTTTGTATAAATTTTGTTTCTTTGTGCAACTTTGACATGTGTGGAGTTGTTTGTATGTACTCTACTAAACACTCCTTCTTGAGGAGGTGCCAATGATGCCAAAATAACTTTCAATGCATATCCAAACTTCAAATTTCGAGCTATAGGCTAGGAGTTATGACCCCAACAATTGGGGGTAACAAAAATAGATAACACCAACAAACATTTCCGTTTTCAAATAAATTGTCCTCAACTAACTATCCATTTCAACTTCCAAGATGAACATGTGTCACTACCAAGTGTGGTGACTCTTTGGTTCTCACCAAGAATCCTAATTAACTAAATTTATAAAGTTTTCTGTTTTTGTATTGTAAAGTTGTATATCAACTGAATTTTAAGCATGAAGGCAATGTAGAAGGCACATGCCTCTTTGACAAAGTTTTCCCATTTTGTATATGCTCTCAAATGGAATAAAAATATTTTTTTACTCAGCTATTCAACAATTGTCAATTATCTTATGTTTGTTTTTTATTTGATAGTTGCTTATAATACATTAAGTTGCTCAACTAGTGTATTCTCCCCAAACTTCCCAACTTAAATCAGATCAATGGTATTAGAGCCAATTCACTCTTGCATGTACTTTACATGGTGTTGGGTCTTGTTGTGACGTTTTCACACATCGCCCCATTACAAATGGAGACCCCCTCTTTTTTTGGGCCTGGTTCTAGTCTTGCTCCGATTTCACAGTTTCTTGCTCGAATCCATGAAGCTAGGGAAGAATTTCCAAGCACTTAGCTCATAGGGAACATGAAGAATGCTTGAAGTGGTGAAGTAAAAGATTGATTTTTTTGAGGATAATTGAAACCCTAACTCTCATTCCTCGATCAAATTTGGCCAATCCATGGCAGAAGTCCATCATTCCATAGGAAAATGTTTAAGTCCCTCACTCTGAGCATAAGAATCCATGATGAATAGGCTATCCTTCTCTAGAAGTCCAATCCGGAAGTTCCAATCCAAAAGTCCAATCCAGAAATTCCAATCCAAAAATCCAATCCGAAAGTTCCAATCCAAAAGTTCCAATCCAAAAGTCCAATCTGGAAATTCCAATCCAAAAGTCCAATCTAGAAGTTCCAATCCAAAAGTCCAATCCGGAAGTTCCAATCGAAAAGTCCTATCTAGGAGTCTAATCCTAAAGTCCAATCCGGAGTCCAATCCAGATTCTTGTCTCAAGACTCTAATCCAGAAGTCTCCGTCCATAGTTCCTGTCTAGAATCCTGTTCCAAGATCTATCTGGAATCCTGCTCCAAAGTTCCAATCCAAGGTCCTGAATTCGACAAAGCTTGTCATTCCATGTCAAAGTTCATCATTCCATTGGAAAATCTTGAATTCCTGACTCAAAAACATGGAAAATTCCAAAACGCAACTCTAGGAAATCCTTGTCAAAACCACAAAATCCTGATTCTGGAATAAAAGTTCTCGGATAAAAATCCCATCAGAAGTTGAGTCCAAATCCATGGAAGCAGGAAGGAAGAAATCCAAGTTTATTCAAAATCCACGCCTGAGGAAGAAAAAATGCATGACCATCGAAAATCCACGCCTCAACTCAAGAAAAATCCACAGCTAGAGTGCAGGTGCGCCTTGGACAAGGAAAATTCCAAGGAAAAGACATGTCAAGGAAAATCCAAGACAGGAAAATCCACAACTCAGGATAGGAATTCCACAACTCAGGACAGGAAAATCCACAACTCAAGACATGAATTCCACAACTCAAGACAGGAATTCCACAACTCAGGACAGGAAATCCACAACTCAATACAGGAAAATCCACAACTCAGGATAGGAAAATCCACTACTCAGGATAGGAAAATCCACAACTCA
Source organism: Cunninghamia lanceolata (assembly GCA_027924645.1). Classification (NCBI taxonomy): domain Eukaryota; kingdom Viridiplantae; phylum Streptophyta; class Pinopsida; order Cupressales; family Cupressaceae; genus Cunninghamia; species Cunninghamia lanceolata. The sequence continues at coordinate 5,869,082 of BSBN01000400.1, forward strand.
GGACGTCAAAATCCATGACCTTGAGGAACATACGCCTTGGAGGAATGCCAAATAGACGAAATCCTCAATAGGGATCAATCCGCGACTTAAGGCGAAATGTGCCTTGGATAAAGGAAAGTCACCAAGACCAAGGAAAAGAAGTTCCAAAACCTTGCCAAACCCTCTCCAAAGATGAAGGAATTTAAAACACGGAGAAATCCACAAACACTGGAAAATCCACGAGGGGCCAAAACCAGCGCCAGTAGGGAATCTGTGCCTTGGATAAGGAAGAATCCACGACTCATCCAAATCCCCGACTTGAGGTAAAATGTGCCGTGGACAAGGAAGTTGAAACGTGGAAAATTCCGTAACCGAGCAAAATCCCCGACTTGAAGCTATCTGCATTGTGAATAAGGAATTCCGTACTTGAAGCAATCCGCATCGTGGACAAGGAATTCCGTGACATGTCCAAATCCCTGACTTAAGGAAGGATGCACTCGGGATAAGGACAAAATCCCTCTGGCGGCGGCCGACCTTAGGCAAGACCATCGTTTGGAAATCTCAATAAAAAAAAAACTTAAACATTTCCTTAGTTCCAAGCTGGCCTCACTAGGGAAGAGCTTGGAATTTTCAAATCTTTTCCCTATATTGGGTAGGTCGGCCAAAGACATGAAATCCAAGTCGGCCAAATGCATGAAATCCAAGTCGACCCTTTAAGGAGGAAGCTCGCTTGCCTATATATAGGCGCTGGAATCATTATCCCAAAGCAAATTCCAACATAAATGCAAAAACAGAATTCGCTGGAAAAAGGCAGACCTCTTCATTTAACAGCAGATTTCATCAAAAGAAAGCAGATTTCACCAATTCAAAAGCAGAATTTATCATTCAAGAGCTGAATTAGACCATCCAAAAGGCAGATTTCCTCATAAAGGCAGCGATTTCTGAAGAGGCAGATTTCTTCATTTATTTTCCTTCTCCAAGGGTGAACTAGGGCTGGGCGAACTGCATAACAGCAGCAAATCCCTTGGAAAAAGTCAGAAATTCACTAAATAAAATCAGAAATCCATCAAATCATAGCAGAGATTCTTCCTAAAAAGCAGAATTCTCATTAGAAGAGCAGATTTATTAAAAGAAGAGCAGAATTCTTTAGGTGGGAATGAATTTCCCACAGGAAATCCAGGGCCACTTGGAATCTGCGCCCAGGAAGAAGAAGTCCAGCTTAGTGTCTCAAATGCCCCTTGCCTTGGAATTTTATCTTGTTCGCTCTGGAGAGTGCTCGGTCCCTGTCTGGTAGTCCTAGAATGAAAGGAAAATTAGTCCAAGTGTGAAGAATGCCAGAGAGTGAAGAAAATCCTTTGTTTGTTCAAGAGTTTGGAATGAAATTGATCAATCATGCAAGTTTATTTCATGTTTTATCTTAGGATTACATTGCATTTAAGGATTTCGTTCATCATGACTACTCGAGGTTTTCTTATTTTGCAGGATTCGAGGACAAGGATTACGTTCCATGAAGAGGATGCTTGACGAAAATCCAAATGTTCGAGGTGGATACAAAGAGTTCCAATGCCAGAGAAGGAGACTTCACAGGTCCAGAACAGGACATCACTCCATTCCAGTGCCCGCTTTTCTCCCCCTAACACTCAACATGATTTGCACAAGGAAGGCAACATCAAGGATTCTAGTTCTGTGACAAGGAAACTTCGCATGAATGATAAAGGAAGATCTAAAATCCCTTAAAGATTTCAATGACAAAGAGAATGCTTGCATCAAGGATAACAGGATGGAAGAGATCACTCCAAGTCCAGTGTCAGGGATTCCAGTTCCAGACAAGAGGATCAATCCTTAGAAAACCAAGACCAAGAGTACAGTGCACCATCCATCAGGAGGATCAAGTTCGGCATCAAGAAGACAAGAATCCACGCCAAGAACAAGCATCTGTGCCAAATGCAAGGAGTTCCAAAGGCTGGAGAAGGGGATTATCTTGCGTCAAGGAGACTTCACCAATCCACAACATGATACACTTCAAGTTCCACATCAAGGATTCCAGTTCCAAACGGGAAGATCAATCCAAGAAATCAAGGACAAAATTCCAAGTCCAAAGTTTACTGAAAGGACAAGACAAGGTGGCACCCTAGGACAGGTGTCAACAATTCATTTGCCAAGAGTGGTGGTAGTCTCACCTACCTCCTCATTAGGGTTTTTTGTACTCTTAGAGCCCTATATAAAGGCCCATATGCCTCATTTTCAGGAGGGGATTTTTCAGAGGGTAGAGAGGAAGGAGAATAGGAGAGGGAAACAAGAGTGATAACTGCTGTAATATTTCTCCATTTTTGAGAGCAATACAACTTCAAGACATTGGTGAATTATTGCAAAGACATCTCCAAGTTAATACATAATCATTGAAGTAATGGTGTTTATGGCATTCTTTGGATGTGTTAGCATGGTTTTCTAGTTTTCTTGAAGCAAATCAGAATTTCCATTTTCAGATCTGTTTGCTTTAATTTCTGTTTCATTTTCAGTTTTCATTAGTTAGAATGATGGAAAACATTGCTGTTGGTGCATGATAGAAACTCCTTGTTCACACCATTTGCAATTTGTGGCTTGCAAATCACAGTGCATGGTTAGCCTGAACTCATTCCAAGCTTAACTTCGATTGTTTTGCATATTTCATTTCCATGTTCTATGTTCAAGCAATCTGAAAATCGTCATTAACACCTCAGAAGGTTACACCATTTCTGTGTAGTTGTTGTCTCATGACGAAGCAAAGTGTGGTTTCAGTTTCCATGTATCAGCAGTAGTCCTTTTGCATCAATTAGATTCCCGAACCCTTATCTCTTTTTTGCATTTTGTTTTTAGATCTTCACTAGGATTAGTTTTCAAGAGCTTCATTGTCAAATCATACACCTCTTCAAGAGTGGAACTTGGAAATTCCAAGTTTTCCCCTTTGTGAAGGAGTTCCATTCATCCACAAATCCGAGCCCGAGGAGTAATGAATTTCATCTATGTCCATGAAGAGGGAGCAATTTCACGTAAGTCCCTTTGTGATTACCAGCAAAATCACATCATTTCATTGAGTCTATCCATGTGCATGTCAAGACTTGACATTCAAGGAACCTTGGAGCAGTCTCACTCGATCACAAAGTTTAGCGTTTGAGAGGATTTGTTCAAGAGAGGATAGAATACTCTGTGTTTTATTCTAATGTTTCTGCTGTCACAAAAAACACATTAACAGGTCCCAAAATAGCTAATCCCAATCCCTAGAACACTTATTCACTCCGAGGCGAGGGATGTCGTCAAGGAAGTGAAAAAGGAGGGTTCGTCAATAGGATGAAGGTTATTAAGGGCCAATTGATAGGAGTGGGTAATCTCCTCTTCGCTTTTGATTCAACTAGACCATGGAGGGTATTCTGAGAGGTATCCCTAAGCAGGGATTACCTATCATGTGAAAGATATACGGGGCAACAATAAGGGTAGTGATACTCGAAATGCCGTTCTAAACTTTTTAACTGTCACTGGTTCAAACAAAGCTCATTGCCTCAAATAACCTCTCTTTAAGTTGAAAACATCACTGCAACAATGCAAGATGCGGGTATACATGCCTGTTCTAGCTGGACAAAGCACAACTACTTTTCTAAAATATATGACTTGACTTCATCACAGAACAAGGACGCATACAGAACTGTAACTACACATTTCAGTTGATATATTGTTTGAGTTTTAATGAGTGTAGGTGATCATAGGCTTCTCGGATCGGTGCCTATCCAATGGGCCATAGAGTCTCATGCTTGTCAAAGGAAAACATTAAATAAAGGGTGTATGACTGACTATCTGATAGATTTAGATGTGAGAAAATCAATATCAAACTATGAGAATACTTATTAATCCAACACCATACAACATTACCCACATATAATTCTGAAATGACCATTTACAAAGCTTAAAATGGATTAAGAACTGTCATATTCATTCAAAACAGAAATTCATATTGAAAGTACACTTACAACAGTGGAGAAAAACAAAGATTGATACCAAAGTTACAATATAATCTTCATACACCTTCAAATGCTTCTCGAAGAACTCAAACTAAACAATAGATGAAGCCCTAACTGCCTTAGACACTGTCAAGAGGAATTCTGCCCAAAATGACTAACCCGTGAAAAGAGATTCGATCTTCAATTTATAGCCATCACAACGCGGATTTTGATGGAAGAATGGGCGGGAAAATCCCAACCACTCCACCAACTGATTAAAACATCATTTTCAGCTACCCATTTCACATTAATGGCGATTTGCAGAGTCGGCGATGCGTTTCCCTGTGCTTCCGGGCGTTTCTGGGCCATCCTGCACGCTAACTGGATGTGGATATGCAACAAGTTATCCAGTTAGGAAAGGTCCAGATGAAAATATCCGGTTGAAAAGATGTGCTTGAGAGATGTCCTGTTGAAAAGTCCACATGGAAAATGTCTGGTTGGAATATTTGGTTTGTGTCATGTCCTCATTTCCAGAGTGATCACTAAATGGTGTAAGTGTTTAGCCTATTCATCATTCACGTAGGCTAAAACACATGGTAAGGGAATTGAAGTGATTTTGGTTAAGTAATATTCATTGTATCTTTCATATAAGCCAAAGTCATAAGGGCTTCATCATGGGGAATTACAATTCGTACTGTAATTTCTCATATTCAGGGGGTAGGACCTATAATTGAGGGGCCAAACTAATAAGTGTTTTCTAAGGCCCAATTGTAAAAGGGAAAATGAAATCTTTAATTACATTTTCTTTAATCTGTTTTAGATAAGACCTATTGACATTTGGTGTTGAGTGTGTTGAAGGAATAGGTCCAAGCTAAATGTGATCCAATGCAAAATCAAAAGAGGATTCAAAAGGGGATCGATCACCATAGAGGAACCCAACGAATGCACAAAGAGTGAATCAAAATTCAAATTTAAATTATATTTCAAAAGGAGGCTCCAAAATCCCAACGGCCACCTAGGATCATGTGCCACTCCTAGCGGTCACCTTCATGAAGGAATTCGGTCCAAGCAAAGGCCAATAATAGCATGGAAATATGAGCCAGCGGTGGGAAAGGTTGGATCATGTGCCAAGATAATGACATTTGCCCAAGATTCATTGCTTAGAGTTTGCGGCCAAGCTAAAGAGATGCCATTCGCCAAGGAGAAATACATTCGCCTATGCAAAGGGGAATTCACCAAAGATCAATGCACTCACCCATGTTGGTTTGTCTATGCATCTCACGCCATCCTATGAGGTTCGCCAAGGCTTAAGGAAAATCGTCCAAGCCTCAAAGAAGATCGCCATGGGAGAACTCGCTAAGCTTGGAGGCATAAGGAAAATCGGCCAAGTCACATTTGCCTATGCTAAACCTATAGCGATTTCATGAAGAAATTGCGTTGAAGATCGATTTACTAGTTGTATTCATTTAAAATTGCTTTGCAAGTTTTTAAATGAATAATCGAATATTGAACATTGCTCATGAACTTAGTATTTCATTGGTGGAATTCAAATTCCAATTCGCCCAAGAGAAGTGACGTTTGCCATGAGGGATCGCTCCTACCAATGCACAAACCCAATCGGCCATGAAAGCTAAAGATAAATAGAGGAGCTCATGACATTTGAAGGCATGACTGATTTGGTATGTTTTTTCCATTGCTTTCTTGCGAGGAGATGTGCCCTTGCCAATAGGGAGATGATCCCCTATGATTTATGAGGTGATATTGCTCTAATTTCACCATTGGATTCAAAATTGCAGGTATTTGGAGATATTACAAGCATTGGGTATCATTCAAACATAGTTTCATTATTGAGGAGCATTGTGGTGACTTGGTATCAAGCATTTTGGCATCTTCCAGCCATAAACAATTCTGCTACAGTTATCTACAGCCACTTGCAGAGATACTACAGTCAACTAAGGGGTGGTATTCATCACTTCTTGGCATTAATCATTGCATAATAACCCTTGGTGATCATTCCAAGCCAATCGACCAATCCTAGAACCCATCGTTGGCTTTTGGAGTGAGTTTTGCTATCAATTGTAAGACATACGTCTTGCTGATTACATATCAGTCAATTGCATCAGTCCTACCAGTCATATTTCAGTCACATTTGAAGGCGTTACCAATATTCTTGAAGGCTGGAATCAATTGACAATTTCTCCTTGTTGGTTGTCTCTCATTTGGCACAAGTTGTAAACCATTTTGTAATCATTTGAAGGTCTGGTTTGAGGTTTGTTTGTGACTGTGATAAGGGACAGCGAATCAATAATTGTAATTGCATCATTTGAATAAGCTAATAAAGCAATTGGAGTTTGGGGTTGCATTGACTATATGTTCTACTTGTTTTCTTTCATTGAAGAGTTCAATTCCTAGCTAAATTGCAACAAATTTCAGTTATTACTACTAAGGAACATCACAGTTTGAAAAGTCAACGCAACTGGATATGAACAAAGTAACTGGATGCGGATATTGAAGCTGCAGCAGGATATCCGGTTAGTAAATATCTGGTTGGAATGTCGGGTTGAAAAACAAGGGGGGGGGGGGGGGGGGGGGGCAACCAGATGTAGAAATGATATCCGGATAGGAAAAGTTAGGATGAAATGTTTGGTTGGAAACAAACAACGCAACCGGCTATGAAAAAGTCAACCGGATATGGAAAGTGAAACAAGGCAACTGAATCTAGACATTGGAACTCGAAAAGATATCTGGTTGGAAAATGTCCGGTTGGGCAATGCAAAGAAATGCAACCAGAACTGGAAAAAGACATCCGGTTAGGAATTACAAAGAAATGTAACCAGATGTGGAACACTATCCTGAACTTGATCTCGCACAATGGACATTTGGTTCATCCCTTATTCCACATCTAGTTAGAATTCAACATCCGATAGCGCTCGGGTGAGCATGACGTCATACTCCAACTTGACATAATCCACATCAATATATAATAAGTGCAACCTGATGTCCACTACACAAGACAATAGGATTCAGATATGAAAAGTAATCGGATGTCCGGTTGAAATACAAAGGAGTGTAATCGGATATCTGGACGTCCAGATGGAGTGATGATCATAACTTAGTAAAAAATTATCAGAATTTCACCAAATTTGAACTGCAAATACCCTTTTGGCTCCTTAACAAGATGCACTCCATACTTGGTCATAATTCCAACTGGAACTATCATATTTTTTGAACATCTTCCCCTTAGGAAAATTTTGAGACTTCGACAAGATTTTGCAATTTTGAGGCATGAAAATAAGAGTCCCAACACATGGTTAGGATATTAGAAATTCGAGTTGAAGACAAGAGATTCATCGGATTACTTTCTTGATAGGCGCAAACGATCACAAAGAGGTATTCAAGAATGCACCATTAACTCCTCATATCCCTTAAAGGTGTTGATTGAGGCAGATCTAGAAACACAATGGGTAGATATGATGAGCCAATTTGCACAAATGTTTTGAAATGCCCCAAACATATCATGAGCCATTATAGATAGACCATTTGGCAGTCCAACTCCCTTCAAAGTCCAAGTAAACTTTGGCATCCCTAACTTAGAAGGCAAAATTAATGCAGAGGCTATTAAGGATTGAATTTGCAAATTGGAAAAATATCTTGATAAATAGATTTTCAGATTCAAAGAAAATTACTTTCCTTTTTTTCAACGATGAACCCCATGTTTAGTAATGGTGGGTGGATCGCTTGCTAACCAAGTCGGAATCCAAAAAGCTTAACTTTCATGACAAGATGAATCCTAGTTGGGGAGATTTTGTGGAGGTCACCAAGGAAGAATGTTTTCTTGAGGACATGTATGAAGAAAAGTACATTCAATGGCAACTATCATGGCAAAGGGACTAGACTATGCAAGACTACACTAATACTTTCCATGCAATGTTTGCAAAATTCAGCATCAAGGACTCTAAGAAGCACTAGGTCCTCAAGTACTATAATGGCCTTCATTGCTACATCTAGATATAGATGACATTTATGAATGCCAAAACCTTGGGCATTGTCTGCCATTATAGGTGAAGATTGAAGAGAAATTCAAGACCAAAGGCAAGAAAGACTCATTTGAAGGTGTCAAGGCAATGGGGGACGACACTAGGTTTGTAGGCAAGCAACAAAGCAAGGATACTTCACCATAGAAGTAGACATTGAAGAAAAATGGCAAGAAGACCTATAAGGACTTAGGCATGTGATGCGGGACTCAGAAGACCATGTGGCATGATTGGGAGGATTGTTGTGTTAGCTAGGCCCCCTTGGCAAAGTTGTAGGAGCTAGAGATAGATTCTACGTCATTACATGTAGATTGTTTTGAGTAGAGAGAGGAGAAACAAATCATTGATCCAAACCCACATGCCACCATCACGACTTTAGTGTTCTTATGACCAAAGAATGAGTAATGCCTATTGTTGGTAGGCATGGAATTGGAAGCGAAACATGACAAGTTATAGTTACTGTAGGACTCAAGAAGTACATTGTGGTAGCATCCGACAAGGTGCAGTACCGCTTGACAGTTGATAAGGTACAAAGATGAATAGAGGGACACATCCCTACATCTTTATAAGCTATATTAGTATCCCGCTATACCACAAAGAGATATGGAGAGAAAGAAAAGGGAAATATAGATGAACGATGTATTGTAAAGATAAAAGATATATCACCCAAGCATATGTGATGTATATATCTATGCTTGTAGTATGAATGCACATTGTATATAAGAAGTATATGATATGAATATATGAATGGAGTAATCTTATGATGTGTGAATATGTATAATCTTTCTTTTTATATATATATTATTTTGCTGCAACTATTCGGATTTCTTTCCTATTGTATCACCCTAAGGTTAACTTTCTGACATAATTTATCCAGACCTTGGGTTTGTATTTATTGTCGACATTTGGTTTCGTTGTTGGGATCCCAGTTTGTTGGTGTATAGAAAGGAAACTGCAGAAATAAGGAGAGATGTTTGTGATAAATAATACTACTAGAAAAAGGAGTATTATGGGTAGATACAATAATGATGGAAGAGTGTGGTAGAACATACTAGGTGCTAACCCTTGGTGAGGGGTTAGGCACCTAGGTGGTGATGATGGAATGGGGGGAGATCCAAAAAGCTATGACTGCTGAGACAAATTCAGTTTGACGCTTGGAATGAATAAAAATGAATTAAGGATGGATAAAAGGCAATATAAATTTTTATGGCAAAGGATGATAGTAAGAGAAATTATTAGTGAGATCAAGATGAGTTTGGAAGAGGAGAAGATGATCATGGCAAAGAAGAAGGAAGGTTGAAACAAACCCAGGACGAAGAGGAAAGGTATCGGAAAAGGGTAGAGAAGGTGCGAGAGGCATGCCAGGACGGCTGCAACTGAGGAAAACCCTAGTACAAAGGTAAGTGGATGCTCAATGGAAATAGTGCTCTCTAATATTGAAGAACTAGAGTGGTCCATAACTGTAATTTGAACCACATAGGAAAATCTGACCAAAATGATTAAGTAGTTAAATGAATATGAGGCAACAACGAGTATGAATGACTTGCAACCTTGGATGGAAGACACTATAGATGCGATGGAAAGGGAGAGGCTTAGAAGCAATTGTGTTCAACCTATAAAATGGATAACCCAAGGGCCAATTTACAATGAAAGTTTTGATTGTTTATATGAAAGGGTTTTAAAAAATATGGGTTTGAGGCCTTTGCACTAACCATTGGAATACTGAAGCAAGTAGGTACGATGGGATATAAAGAAGTGGAGATTAAGAAATTAATATCCGGGAAAGATGATGAAAAGGATAAAGAGGTGATAAGAAATATCAATAAAAACTTTGAGTTTGCCATGGAAACTTTAGAAATGTTTGGAGAGACCATCCCAATAATGAAGAAGAGAATAACTCAGGTGCTAATAAAGATAATTTATTAACAAATGAAGAGTTACTAAAAGATACATCCCCAAAGCCGAAGAGACACTATAAGGAGATGAACCCCTCGGTCCAAGAGTCACCCCCCTATGTCGAGTACGACAAGAAAAGTTTCTAAAGAAATAAATAGTGAATCCTTGCTTAGGATAGAAGAAACAAGAGTAAGAAGTGAATGTATAAGACATTTTGAGGAGATATTAGGAAGTGAATTCTTTGATATCAAGTTGCCAGGAGATAAAGGCAGAGGAGAGAGATTGGTAAAACAACAAAAGAGTGGAATCACGTAGAGGAAACATGAAGAAAAGAGGAAAGGAGAACCAGGAACAAAAAACAAATTAGGAAGAAGGACAAGCCCTAAATCACAAAAAGTTAAATTAGAAATATGTTCACCTCCTACAAAATGGCCGCAAACAGAACTAAGCTTCTTGTATTTGGAAAAGACACCAAAGATGTTAGCGAGCATTTGTTTATCTTGGAATCTCATTGGAGTAGAACTGGCATTGATGATGACCATACTAGATTATATGAATTTGTAGAAACCCTTAGGAATGAGGTACTTAGATGGTATATAAAGGAATATCCCAAACATGATAAAACATGGGAAGATCTAAGTGGCCTATTCCTAGCAAATTCACTCTTCGGATATATGTAATGTCCCTTATAAGATCATTATTTTAACTTTACACCAAGAATTACTTCTTAAAGGAAACATTAGTAATAGGTAATAAATCATTTTAAAATAATCAAATCAGGGGTTAGTAACCAATAAACAGTATCAACATAAATAAATAATTCAATTATTCAATCCTTAAGTCGATTCATACTTAGGTTTGTCTATTACATGTTAATTTTATTCATTTTCAAACACTAGTGGAGATGGGGTACTATCTCTTGTTAGGTTGCTTGAATCATCCTCTGCGGTAGTGCCTTTGTATGATGTAACACATGCCCATTCCACCTTAGGTCTTACTAAGTGCCTTTGTATGATGTAACATATGCCCATTCCACCGCATGTCTTACTTATTGCCCTTGTATGATGTAGCATAGTCCATTCCACAACAAGTCTTATCCATTGCCTAAGTATGATGTAACATGGTCCATTCCACCGCCGGTGTTATCTACCTTTCGATGTATTAATGCTGCTTCTTCCTAACAAGTCTACGTCCAATCTCTCAATGTGTTCTATGATATTATATCATGGGTTTGTTTCTAAGCACGATGCCTTCATTACATAAATCAAGTATGATTACTCTTTATTGAGGCTTAGTCCTAATGATGATGGATTCTCTAAGCATTTATAATCATGTTATTCATAGATGTTTAAGCTATTGATATCATGTTAGTTATTTGCTCCACCTTGACTATAACATGCTATCATATCATCTATATATATTTATATTTATAATTATAATAATATTTAATCACTAATATTGATATTTGTTAATAATATATTATTTATAATATTGCTTTCTTATATTACTCAATTTATTACTTAAATCTATATTTTAATATCATTCATATTATAATCCCTTTAATTAATATCATTCGGTATAAAAATAATAATGAAATAACTTCTAGATATTAATTTATTTCTTTCTTTGGGAATATAGGTGTAGCATACTTATCTTATTTTCTCAAGCGATTAATATTCAATCATGTCTATAATTCAGACTTATAAATTATTAATTTTATATCTGCTTGCTTCATTGTATTTTGTTGTGTTTCGTTGCTTCCTCCACTCTCTACCTTTATATTTTCCTAAATAGTCAATGACTATACCTTTTCACAAAGGTTGTGTCTTTTTATAATATAATTGTTGTTCATTGTAATTCGCTGCGAATTGTATTTATAATAGTTTGCAAGGCTATTAGTTTGCATAATATAATGTGATCGCTACTTTTTAGCCCTTTTTTTAATAAATATATTAGTTGCTGCTCCCTTGACGGATTGTCTTAAAGGCAATCTAATATATTATATAATGTATGATTTATATTCATTTATATAAATTTGTTTATTATATTATAATCATAATAATAATTAATATTAATATTAACATTTATATTTATTATCATATATTATTATTATTATATAATAATATGCTATTTTAATATTAATATTTATATTTGTATTGGTTATTTATAAATATAATATATCGGTTAATACTTAAAATATTTATAGATAATATCATATGATATTATATATTTATAATATTATAAATATTTATTAATGGACTATGGCCGAAATATTTAACATGACATTTTAAATCTTTAATTTAAACAATGCCTTAATATCGGGACATGACAATATACCAATAGAAAGTGTTATTAAGGGACATGACAATATACCAATAGAAAGTGTAAGCAAAATGTGGGAGATGACACAAGATAAAAATGAACTAGTGAAGGAGTACGACCAACGTTTCACAAGTGTGGTTAGAAAATTGGAAGAACCTTTAACAAAAAAAGAATGAATTGATTGGTTTATATCAGGGTTGACCCCCTACATTAGGGCGATAGTAGATGGAAAAGTGTTCCCTACATATAAATAAGTGTTAGAATTGGCTACCAGGGTAGAATCCTAATCACGGAGATGAGAGAACGATTCATTCATCTGGAAAGGATGAAATTGAAAAACTTAAATTAGAATTGGATAAGTTAAGAGTAAAACTGGAAATTCTAGTGAAAGGTGAGAAGAGTGAGAATTCTCCCTTAGCTAGAAGGCACAATATTTGGTGTACCCATTGTAGTAGAGAGGAACACTTGCCCAATCATAGAAGGCCCCAGGAGGGCTGCTGCACTAAGAGAAGAATTTGAGAAGGCACTTAGGAAGATAGTTATTGTGTACTATGAAATATGCAGACAATGGGATAGGCATCAAATTGATAATTTCCCGATGCTATTAGAAGAAGTAGAATATGAATATGACCCTTGCTATGAGAAGAGAATTAGAGATTATATAGGAATAACAAGAGCACTAGGATTAGTAGGAGATTTTTACTGAATAGATCATGGATATCAGGCACCGAAATGGAAAGAAAATCAAAGGCAAATTAACAATATTCACCATGCAGTATCAAAAATCCAAGATACAAACCCTTCTACAAGTTGTAATAATGATTATTCACAAGGAGGTGGTAGGGGAAGCTACCACAACAATCATAGAGGTGGCCGAGGAAGAGGAAGAAGCCAAAGGCCGACATGGTATTATTGTGTGAAATTGGGACACTACACTAATGAGTGTAGGAGAAGAGAAGAAAAAAAATGAGTTTGTGGATTTTGTGGTGATACCTCACATGATGCTTTTAGTTGTCTTAAAGCTGCACAGTTCTATAGAAATGGATTAGCACCCGGAATGAAGAGCGAGGAATTGTCAAGCCTAAATGCATCACATGGTGCTAAAGTGCTCGTGAAAATACCAAAAGCAGAGGGACATAGTATCAGGCAATGCAAGAAACCAGATATAGAAAACAAATGTGAAATAGGAGAATCTTCATTGATCGAAGAGGAGAAACTGAAAAAAGAATACAAAGAGAAAAAGGAAAAACTCAGAAGAAAGGCCATTGAGAAATTTAAGAAAAAGAAAAATAGAGCTGCGGTAATCACTCGAGGAGGGATTATACAAGCAAAAGGGAGCAGATACTAGATGAATCTGATGGAAGTGATGAAGAAGAAAAATATATGGATAAAAGGGAACATGATTTAATAGTAAGGAAATCCAAAGGATTAATTGAAAAAATGCAAAAATAGGAGGAAAACAGAAGGAGCTATTTCTCAGAAAGGAAGCACACAAACTTAAAGGAATTGGCTAATCTGATAGAAGAAGATAATTTATTAGAAAAACTCAAACAACTTTCAAATCATTGGAATAAAAAGAGTCTAGAATAGAAAAGAACACCTCAAATTAGAACTATGGAAAAAACATGGAAAAAATGGAAAAAAAATCTAGTGTTGCTAGATGTGAAATTAAATGGGAGAATAGTAAAGCAAGCTTTACTAGACTTAGGAGCCGACATAAATATTATGCCAAAGAAAGGGTGGGAAGCATTTGGTGAGCCAGAACTTCACAAAACACCGTATAATATTGCTCTAACTGATGGAAGTCCTAAGTGCCATGTATGTTCCCCTTTCACAGATTCAGGATTAACCTCTATCTAACCAGCTTCCACTTGCTGACCATGACTGCTTTTCTGTTCAAGATTTTGGTTCTTTGGGTACTTCCTCTTCTTTTTTGTAGCCTTTGGTTTCCCTTCTAGAGATAGACAATTTCACCTCTTCTTTAGAATTTTCTTTCATAGCTGTTACTTTTATCCTCTTATTGATGTTACTTGGAGATTTGAGTCTGGCTGATCCAGCTGGCTACATGGATCTTATGGTCAGCATCAACTTTGGACAGAATATTTTAACTAGAAACACCCATTACTACCTATGCATCCTTGTCATGTTGATTGTGGAGCAGATTGATGATAACTTTAAATACTTCTTATTCATAACTGACTTGAATGAAGGTTCACATGTGGGAGAGCAATTGTTGCATCTTCTCTAATGATTCCTTAATTCTCTACGGCTTGTACAATTCCATACATACATGTCTTATGGTTGAGTGTGGAAGAGCAGAGAGTGGTTTGTTTGTCATTAGCTTTTCACACATCATATTCTAGAGCAATCAACCTCATCCCCTCTGCTCTGAGTAGAGATATTAGTTGACAAAATGACTTCACACACTGTCCACTCCTAAGTTCAATGGGTTCATTCATAACCAGGGATAGACGGGGACACATCCCTAGCCCTCACATGTACGTCTCCGTCCCCTTTGATGTTTACATTCCTGAACGCATCTTGTTGATGCATTTTTTATGCACATGCAAACTCAGAATAAAATACCAAGGTATCCTATCCTCTCTTGAACAAAGTCTCTCAAAGGCTGAACTATGTGATCCAGTGAGACAACTCCAAGGTTCCAGATGTCAGGTCTTGACAATACGTTGGATATAGACTCAGTATATATATGATGTGATTTTATGTGAACACAAAGGGACTTACGCTGGATTTACTTCTTCACACACTCAACTTATTACTCCTTTTCACGGAAGGAAACCTCCTAATTCCACGATTACAAATAAAATGCACAAAGGTCAAGGGTTTAGAGAGAATCTACTTTACTTCTAAGGACAATGAGACAATGAACGATGCCAAGATAGACAAATTCCTTATAACAAGCTCCACTTCGCCATGATGAATTCAACAACTATGTAGAACAAGTGCAATCTCCCAAGGATGACTAAGGATTTTCATATTGTAGACACACATTTGAGTACCCACAGCTGGCACAACTCAAACAAGTGTCAACAATCGAATTATTGCAATAAATTGAGGTTCAGGCTAACCTTGCACAATGACTTGCCAGCAACAAACCATCAAAAGTATGAACCTAGGAATTCATCAAATATATTCACAATGCATTCACTATATCAATGAACTTTCTAATATTATTCTACTTCTACTTGGAAACACATCTCAATCATCTTCGAGAAATAAAAAACCATCCGATGTTCCAAAACAACACAATTGTCACCAAGCTTCAATGAGAAATGTATTAATCTTGAAAGTGATTACAACAATTTCAAGTTCTCTCCAACAACTTAGAAGAGCTTCCACTACTCTACTCCTACTCTACTTGCCTACAACAACTCTTATCTAATGTATATTGTATGATTACAAATGAGGCGAATGAGCCTTTTTATAGTCCACAAAATACAATGAAGGGCCAAAATCGATTGAGCAACCGATGGCCAAGATTTTGCCACATTAGCAATTAGTTACAACTTACAACAACCAACTATTTTTAGTAAAAAGAAAAAGTTGACACAACCCGTGTACATAGAAACCCAAAGGCAATGAAGGCACGTTTCCCAAGGTGATAAGCATGACATGTTGGAATCTCTGGGAATCTTCTAGATAGGCGCCCTCTTTCTCTTGGACTTTGTTGCAGGTACATTGAACATGGACGCGATGAAGTGGCGAGAAATGATTGACTGATGATGTATAGATGCCACTTGAGCATTTCTTGAGCAAATTTGCTTGATTTTCAATATTTTTTTTGCTTCTTGATGCATTTTCCTAAATTATATTTTCTTTTCTTGGACGAGTCTTTGAACTTGAGTTTTCACTTCTGGAACTATTTCTTCTAAAATGTGGAATTTGGGAACTTGTCCTTGTTCTTCACTCCTTGTTGTCTTTGCATTCCTATAATTTGTGGATTTTCTTGATAATCTTGCTCATTTGACTAACTTGTGATGTGATGCTTGTATAGGAGTCTTGCTCTGGATGTTGAAGTAGAGGAGATGATTTGGGCGTGAATTCTTGGAGTAGACCTCATGATGTTTCCTCTTGATCTTCTTCTAGTGCATGAAATGGGAAGCTCTTAAATGTGGAAGTGATCTTCTGGATACTCAGATGATGGAGCTTGCAAGGTGATGATGAAACTCTTCTCTTACTCCGGCGATGAAGTTCTCTGGAAGTAGGATGATAGTGAACTATATGAAGTGCGGTAGAACTTTCTTCGTTCCGGTGACGGTGCCTTCTTGGGATACAAGGTGGATGAGCTTGATGATGTCTTGATCCTCTGGATGCTTGTCTTCTTTGGTTGCGTAGCTCACCTCCGGATTCTCCAATATCTGCAAGATGAAAATTAACAAGTCATAGTATTTGATAACATCAAGTTAAGTTCAGTAATACATGTGAGAAATTGAAAGATATCATTGACTTTCACAAAATCTCCAAAACATGAGGGTGGATTTTATTGAAGGCAAAGTGAATGTCGGAATTTCCACTTGCCTGTGGAATTTGCGAAATTTTGGTGCAATTTCTAGGCTTGCATGGAAAATGCGATTTTGGCATGACTTGATCTTTTTGCCTTTCAAACTTTTAAACTCCCTTGGCGTAGATTCTTGGTGATTTCAAATAGTTTTCAATGGATTTTTTATGAATTTCAATTTTGAATCAAAATGGAGCACTAGGTTTAGGCGCAATTTCCACTTGGAGGTGGAATTTGTGAATTTTCCATGACAAGCCCATAATTTGCGACCTTTTCCAAAGGATTTTTGATGAATTTTTTCAATGTATTTCAAGGATGATTTTAACGTTTTCAAGTCAATTTTGATTTTTATGAGGTAAAAATTGAAATTCCATGCTAGGCGCATTTTCCACTTGGAGGTGGAAATCCCAAAATTTCCTTCTCATGCCCAAAAATGCGATTTTTATCCTTCAAGGAAATTTTTCTAATGACCTTTTGATGATCTCAATGTTCTCCAAGTTGAAATTTTGAGTTTTACAAGCTATAATTGAAACCTCAAGGATGGCACAATTTCCACTTGGAGGTGGAAATCCCGAAATTTCCACTTGATGCTAAAAATTGTGACTTTGGCAAAAAATTCTCCATATTACTTGTAATTACGCCCACTTCATGATGATTTCTTCACAAACTTTTCAACGTTTTCTTAATGATTTTCAAGGGATTTCTATTTGCTTTGAGTTCTTATGAAGTCTACAAGGTGGCACAATTTCCACCTATGAGTGGAAATTGCGAATTTCCACTAGTCCTTGAAATTTGCAACTTTTTCTTCTTATTGTGCAAATTTGCAAACATCTTCCATGTTTGATCAATTTGTGCGACATTTCCATCCCATGGTGGCATTTTCTACTAAGGATTTGTCAAATGATTTTTAATCCCTTCATATGATTTTATCAAGTTTTCGCCAAGTCATCGGGAAAAACTTCAATTTTTGCAAGGATTGAATGCCAATTACCCTAGGCGCAATTTCTAGGGTAGCATGGAAATTGCGAAATTTCCACTTGTCAAAATTTGCGACTTTTCATGTTATGACTCATTTTGATAAACTTTGATATTTCCTTTGAAAGTGTCGCAATTTCCTTATGTGTGTGGAATTGGCGATTATGTTGTGGAATTCGCATATTCAAGGATGGTGTCATGTCCCGATATTAAGGCATCGTTTAAATTAAAGATTTAAACATCATGGACAGAGAAATCGCTTTTGTCAAATATATTTAATCAACATACATAATAATATTAATTAATATTATAAAAATACAATATATTTATTGTATTATTGATTTAAGTATTATTATTATATAATATAATAATACTATTATATAATATAATAATACTATTATATAATTTATAATATATGAACATTACATCATTATGACCTCGTATATTATAAATATATAAATAGGCACAAATATTAAATATCTAATATTATAATCTTATATAAATAGATATAATATATTATTATTATTATTATATAATAATATCAATATAAATATGAATATTATATTAATGAAGATATTATAATATAATTTATTAAATATAAATATGATATATAATACATAAATAACATATAAATATAAATAATAATAATATAAGTATAAATACGATTATTATAAATAATATAAACTAAATCTTATTAATATTATTATTATACTAAATAAACATGCAGCTATCTAAAGGTAATAAGACTCTTAACAAAGCTGCGATTAATAATTGGCAGACAGCAAACTAATTCTAAAGAGGCTGCGATCAATATTAAAGCAACGGTTTTAATAAAACCAAAGACCTCATTACCGCCACCTTCGGAATAGTTAAGGGAGTTTAGAAGATAGTGGTTAATATCATTAGCATCGATTTTCATTCATAAGATAGTAATTAAATAAGTTAAAGGGGCAGCGAATAAGGAAAGGGAAGGCAACGATGGAAGAGTCATATCCATTGGGTTGTCTCTCTTATCAAGCATCACATCTATTCGAGAATTCAACTCCCCTCATAAAGGTATAAAAAGAGTCAAGAAATAGGATTGAAGGGGAGGAATATCTCTCATCTCATCTTTAAAAAATATACAGTCTAAAAACTGATCGAACGATCATCCCAAGGAAAGGCATCGAAGGAGCAATGGGGAATTTTTGGAGGAATCGAGGGATTTAACGAGGATGGAATCATTTGCAGCTTACACATTTTGTAAGGCACCTTCACCCAGGGTCACGGAAATGATAAATAAAGTGTGGGGAAATAATTGTTGATGACTTATCAAAGAAACGTGGGCTTATTTGTGGTTTTGGAATTGCTGGTAATAAGGAGACAAATCTGACAGTCATAAAAGTGGGGCCCTCATTCCATTCAACCGCCCAGCAAAGAGGAGTTTGTGAATCTTAAAGATAGCTTGTTTAAAAGGAACTTGGAACAGCGAATCAAAGTTGAATTTGTGTGCAAGGTTGTGAAATTTTGGGCTTGCTAGAAGGGGACATTATAGATGGCTTGGAATTTCGCATTTTCCTCATGAGTCTGGTATTTGCGATTTTTTCTTACTTGGCCATTTTTTCAATACCTAGAATCACGTATATTTCAAAATATATTTAAGTATACTTTAAATATTTTGAAATATACTTTCAGGATGTTTGAGATAGGTCTCAGATCCATGAGATTTAACATGCAAATTCTAGATTTTTGAGGATCCACCAGATTTCAGACTTAGTCAGTTTTCAGGAGTTTAGGACATCAGACTTCAGGACATCAGACTTAGTCAATTTCAGGATTTTAGGGACATGCATCAGGATGAAGGCATAGGGATTCCTCAGTTGAATATCCATCCCTTAGGCAATTTCTTCAATCACTTCCTGGATTTGAGCAAGAACTTGGCGAGACTTGGACAAATCAATACCACCAAACCTACAGACTGAAAGAAAACCAAAACACTAAAGCAAAACTAAGATAAAAAGCGAAAAAAAAAGGTAGGTCCCATTTGCAATGGGGCGATGTGTCATGTCCCGATATTAAGGCATTTTGGACGATAATTATGTATATAATAATATTTAATAAACATATATAATATTATTAAATGATATTATAATATATTTATTATAAAGATAATATATTATATAAATATAAAATGTTGTTATGATATAATTATCATATAATGAATATAAGACAAATGTCTTATAATACATAAATATAAATATAAATATTATTTATTTAAATATTATAAGATGCATCGAATACATCTTATTATAAATTAATTATTATTAAATATACTCATATAAGACCAATTCCTCATACCATCGACTAGAAGGAAGAAGTAATAATGACTAAACTTGATATTATTTGCAAGGATCCTACGTAGCATATCCAAGTCAGCAAATTAATAATAAGACAAAAGAAAAGACAAACATGAATAAAGACAAAACCACAAAAGGACAAACTTGATAAAAGTCAAAGATATAATTATATTAATGACTAAACTTGATATTATTTGCAAGGATCCTACGTAGCATATCCAAGTCAGCAAATTAATAATAAGACAAAAGAAAAGACAAACATGAATAAAGACAAAACCACAAAAGGACAAACTTGATAAAAGTCAAAGATATAATTATATTAATGATTATTGCCAATGCAAACACAAGCAGCGCCAATTATAAGCTAGAGGGTGGCGTCTCAGGGAAAGATCGTGACTGTTCAAGGAGCGATGGTATAAAGGAGGGAACAATCTAAAAACATTCAGGATCATCATCGAATGAAACATCAGATATATATATATAACTTTAACAATCTGGATAGCAGAAAATAACAACCATTGTCTATTACATCAACCATACACATTATCGGCACTATATATATATATTTATATATATAACTTTAACAATCTGGATAGCAGAAAATAACAACCATTATCTATTACATCAACCATACACATTATCGGCACTCTACAAGATCAGCGAATATACAAATATAAGAGCAGTAAGACTGGAATATCAGCAACATCCAAGGGACCTCTGCAATACGATCAAGATTGGAAGATAATATTATATAAAATTTGGCAAATTAGAAGCACTCATCATCAACTCAGCAGCAATTATATAGAGGTATGCAATCTCTATGACAAAAATGAACAATTGAATTATTAGAATTGCATATAGGAATCAACATAAGTGATTTGCTAACATTTAATGATGATCATATATATAGGATATAATCAGATTAGCACAGTTTACTAATGCATGGGTAAACATAGAAATCTCATCCTAGAATAAGCTGAAACATGTAAGAAATGGTCATAGAAAGAAGTTGCAAATGATATAGTAAGTAAATAGATTAAATGTATATGAGAATACATGTCAAATAACTGATATAAAATAAATAAAGATAGAATCAAATATGAGGATTATAGAATATCATGTAAATTCATGGAATAGACGGAAATCTAATGTGATGATTCAAGTTATGATTAAGGCATAAACCTTGCCTATATTAGGGACATTATTCCTATAGGGAAGCAAGATAGATATTGTTGAATTACAAGTTTCATAAAGTATAGTTATAGAATACCCGGGATGAGAAGTAGGCCTCATAGTTAATCCACCAACACACCATATAAGTTGAGTCTAAGGGTTAGCAATTGGCCAAATGATGGGTAACGCTCGAGCTGGTTAGATACCACCCCTCTGAGACAAGTGAAGAGTGCTTGTCTCAAGTTGGTGAGATATCATCCCTCCAAGCTAAATAAATAGGCCCTTATCTCAAGCTGGTGAAGATTGCCCCTTTGAGATAAGTGGAAAGGCCCTTGTCTCAAGCTGGTGAAGATTGCCCCTCTGAGACAAGTGGATAGGCCTTTGACTCAAGCTGGTGAAGTCCTTCACCCCTCTGAGTCAAAGGAAAGGAACATTGGACCCATGGCCATATTACGCCCTAATAAACCCTCTCTTGTTTGGGTGAGTGGTTGGATTAACGTGTAGGCCCAAGTATGTCTCTCCCGGGGTAAATCATGAAACATGTCTAGTAGATATAGTGAAAGGTATAATGCATATAGATTATGATTATAAGGCTTGATTTAATATATCTTTGTGGTCAATATGATTAGATAAGAAGGATTGAATTCTAATGTACTCTTTTACAAGTTGAAATTGTTTGCAAGGTTGCAAAAATTTTGGCTTGCTAGAAGGGGACATTACACGATGTGTGAAAACGTCACAACACATCCCCTATTTAGGAAACGGCGGGAAACATTTAGGGGACGCCTAGCTGTCCCCAAGATGGCTGGGGACGTCTCAGATGTCCCTTGACTGTCTTAGGGACGGCCAGGGGTCCCCAACAGCAAACAATAAATATAACATGTTTTTTTAATCAAAAAGTTAGTTTACAGGTAAAAAAATATTTTTAAAGGGGTGTGGGGGTCCGACAAACCCTCCCACGCCCCTTATTCACCCTAAATGCAAAGGAAATCAGTATTATTTCATTTCATTTTGATGCCTACTGTTTTGGACGGGATACCTAATACTTGGCGGCTGCGATTCAAGGAAACCCTGCCCCTGCTGGTTACCAGTTACCACAGTGTCACAGTTTGAACAATGAAATGCTTTAATACTGTTGTTATAGTACTGCTATACTGCTGTCATGATTTATTGACATATTGATATTGTTGTTATTGACATCTCTCTCTCTCTCTCTCTCTCTCTCTCTATATATATATATATATATATATATATATATATATATATATATATATATATATATATAAATTCATATATATTGCCGTCCCCAAAAAATGGCCCTCGGACTGCCGTCCCCGAAACGCATCCCCTGCTGTCCCCCCGTCCTCGTCTCCGAAACACCGTGGAACACAGTTCATAACCCTTGAGGCACATCTCGACAATATCATAAGAAATTTCAAAACATTCTGTGGCACATGCAGAACAATCTGTGTCTTCATGGACTCATCTCTTGTACAGAATTGATGTGCTTCAAATAGTTTCCACACACACACACATATTCTGATCTCTGTTATTGTGTGGTATTTTGCTTGTCATTATTCACGGTTCAGTTTTGTAATATTATTGTTCCTCCTTTCTAGATTGATCTCTATACCTGGACTTTACATTAATCAATTTCTGATCATTTCTTTATTAATTAGACCCTTGTTGGAAACATAGCCACAATGATATTTATGTGTGGTTAATTCAAATAACTTGCTTTTTGCTTAGCTTCTGAGCAGCAAGTTGAACTTTGAAGTTTTTAATATAGAAAGCTTCATGCAGATTTCTGATGGCTTATTGTTCGTTCAATCTATCTGTGATAGCATTGCTACAGATTCATAAATTTCGTCTTCACCATCTGAAAGTGTGATTCTTAGTAGTTGCAAATCTAGATAGAGCACCATGTCCCTTGAGAGGACAGGATTTGCAAACGTCTTCTTCTTCAGGAAGTAGGGTCTAAGGAAGATTTCATTTTAAGGTGCTTAGCTACCATGAGATTTGGGGGTGATATTGTTGGTCTTCATGGAGTTTAGGAAAGTCTTTATTTATATAATATATTCTTCTAGTACCTTGAGCAGAGTTTGTTCATCATTTGTTAGTCCTTGTGCAGTTTTCCTTGATCCACACACAAATTAAAAAATTCTTCTAATCCATTTTGGTTAGGGGGGCGGTATTAAACATCTTGGAGTTACTGCATTATTGGTGCAGCCATAGTCAACCACTTAGATTCCGTTTCAAAACCAAGGACATTTTAAGATCAATCTGGATTGGTAGGCCCTTTACTTTTGATTGAACTTTTTGTCGTTTATGTTAGGGAAGCTTTCTCTTGTGCTCTTGGTGCAAGGGTTACTTTGATTACTAAGAATATCTATTCCTTTCGGCTTGAGCTACTTTTGAAATGATGCTTCTAGACTATATAGGTGATTAAAAGTGGTTGATAGCATTGTTGATTCTTCCTCCAATGTGGATGAGGACTGTGGGCCTTTGGATTTCTCTTTAGTCAATTGCTTATCTAATTTTCTTGCATCTTTTGGGGGTTGTATGCATATTCCTAGTGTCATGTATTTTTTTTGCATCTTGGCAAAACATTTTATTAGGTGGGAGATGATTTGGGTACTTATTTTAATATCGTTTTTGCTTGATACATGTGTGTCCTACTAACATGTTTTAGCCATTCAACAACATTTTCATAATTTTTCACTCTGCTTTTCTACTTAGTGTCCTTCTTGGATCTTATATCGGCCCTCATTAATGACTCTAAATGTTGTTGGAATAACAAGGCATTTTGAATTATTGAAAAGTCAGAATATTTTGTGATAAGATTATAAATCGTGATCATAAATAAATGTGTTTATGAAAGGAATATTTTTTAAAAATGAGGAGCACAGGGTGGAAATGCATGTGGCACTTGAATTAGTATGGGAATTTAAGATTGGTGACTTATGTATGAAGTATTGTGTATATACCCCAGATATAAATGAACATCTTCTCTTGGATTCTGGTGTCCCATTCCTGCTCTTGTGCTTTGTATAGTTTTCAAAAATTTTCTTGAGAATTTCTTGCTGATTTTGTCCTTTTCATTCAATATATTCAACCTTGACCACCTTGTCAAAGCAACTGCAAGTTTCTAAAATTCTCTACAATAAGATTTTGAAGAGTATTCTTAGCCTTCGGTATTTCTTACTATAGAATCTGATATACATGTAGGTTACTAGCATGATGTGGTGTCAGCATTATAACTTGTCTCGAAACCAATGGCTGGCTCTTTTCTAAAGTTGCCTATTTTTACATACTCCTATAATGTTTTAAAACTGTAAATGTACTTAGGTGTTTGCCATTATATGATTTTTCATTTTACTGATTATAATTTGTCTTTAAACCAATGATTCTCTCATGAGGTCATATGTGATCCTAGAGGGGCTTTTATTGTCTTGTAATAGTACGAGTTTACTGAAGGTTTTCATTTAATTGGCTTTTTATACCCAACTTTATCTTCTTGTAAACCTTGAGTTTCATTCAACTATTCGTTGCTAACTTTCTAGAGGATATTCTATTCTTTTGTGGGTCATAGTCAGCAAACACAAACTTGAATCAGACTCAGCAAGTTAGGAGTGTCAAACTCAGTCTGGACAAATTATTGGAAATTTAAACATAATCATAATATTTTAGACATCAAAATCAACATAAATTCATGTCAAAGTAGGATGTAGATAGTCAAAAGTATATTTGTTGACGTTCATGTTAAAAAATTATATGTCCAGTCTGCGTTGATTGATGATAACCTATTAGTCATGACTAATAATCTCCGTGGAAGATGGAATGGATATGACACAAGAGTGTTCATGGTAATAAAATCAACTTATCCCTCACAAATGCCTTGTGTACCATTTTGTACACATTCTTGGCACAGTCTTGATTTGTGTCTCTAGCTCTAACATTGGCTCAGATTGTGGATCCAGTTCTGTCTGTGCATCCTGGTACAACAACTACGTTCCTCATGTGAAATGATTACATTGAAGAAAAACACCTGCTGTAGCAAAAAAATCAGTCTGCAGCTGTAGAAGCAAAAATGAGCTTTCTCGTCCTTGGCCTTATATAGGTTGCAGAATACACTGTGGGCTGATTGGAAAGTTTGACACCACAAACTCACAAGTCTTGCAGAGTCTTTCTGGAGTGTGCAAAAAAGTTTCAAGTCTACTTTTGGTTTATTTCAGACAGCAAAATTGACTTGAGAATATGACTTGAAGTCTCGTAACTATTCTATAGGCATGATTCTGGTTGTTGGGATCTTTGTATACAGATCCATAAGTTCTTATAGTTAAATTATATGCATTACTAGCACAAGCGCCATACAAAGATAGTCCAGGCATAGTATGATGTACATGTTAAACTGAGACACTGAACCAAATTTCATATATGCCAAAAAAGAGAATGTTTTTGCATATCAAGTTATGAATGTTCATACCAGCAATTGTACTGAGTCCTGACTACCTAAATGCATGGTCATACACCTTTCAATTTGGTTTTGGAAGAATACCATGGAAATCTAGTTGGCAATTATTCTTTGAAATCCTCTCAGTCTTTGGAAAGTTTCAGCCTTTAAACATCAATTGCTACTTATATTGTTAATAGACATCAGATTTCCACAGTCCATAATATTGTAAATGAGTGCTTCAGGATTTAACTGTGTGAAAGTTTTTCTTTCAATGTTTTGGATCGCACTCCATGATCCATCATTTTCTCTTGCTCTCTAATCTCCTGATGATGGATCATGGAGTGTGATCCAAAACGTTGAGAGAATAACTTTCACACAGTTAAATCCTGAAGCACTCATTTACACTTATATTGTTTTCTTACCATATAAAACATGGGTTTGAAGTTTGAACTACTAGTAAGTTGGAAGTTACCATGAGCTTACAAGAAGTGTCTTTCAGTCCAAAGTTCCCGGGAAGAGAAAGGCTGAACTCTAATATTTCTATTTTGATTATTCATGGAGAATCAGGATTAGATGCTTACTGCTCATAAGGCCTGTTTATAATCATCTAATTGACCAAGCAATTGAGTTTTTCCATTGGCCGTAGAATTGAACTTTCCCTCCAATGGTTAATGATCTAGGCTGGCTTAGAGTGTACATGGGACATAATGAAATCTACCATCTTGCTAGTATGCTGTCTGATGTTGGCGGTTATCATGGGATTTTACAATTTGGTTTTTAGGAATTAAATCCTCTTTCTCGTGTTCTATGTGGGGAATTTTGGATTATAGAAAATTGAAACTTATATATACATTCATCTTGGGAAGTGTTATATTGACGTGGGCATTAAAGCTCAATTAGAGTTTACTGGGTCATAGAATCAATCTGGACAAAGGCACGGATTTACATTTAGCAATGTGATCCCAGTTAAATGAAATGAGTTGTCTTGGTTTGTTGCCCTGGTGAACAGCTTATTTGTAGTATACTTAGTCTATGATTCAATAAATCCTGGATAATAACTTGGACATGCCCTTAAATTAATCATTGCACTGAACAGTCAAGTCAAAATGTTAGCAAACATCTTTATTTCATGTGTTGTCTTGTGTTACCAATGACCTTATATGGAAGATTTATTTTTGGGACTACTAAGACTCTGACTTGTTCCTTGATTGAATTTTTTGTATAATTTTTGCTTTAGGTGATGTATTTTGGTGACCATTTATTCAGTGATTTAAGAGGACCTGCAAAAGCTGGATGGCGAACAGCTGCTATCATTCGGGAGCTTGAAGTAAGATTTCTCTATTACTAGACTGCCCTTTCTATATGACATATTAGGCCTTGCTGCATTTTCCAGTGTAATGTAAAACATGAATAGAGTTGTATATTGTAATTTACCTGAGGACATAACAGAGCAATGACTGGCAAGTAGAACTTTATTTATTGTTATGAGAGATAAAAATCGACATAACAGAATACAGTAGCATGTTAACTATGCACGCAATTTCTTTTGTACTTGCCTCTCTCTCTCTCTCTCTCTCCAAAAACGAGTGTTCCATAAGGATTGGACAGATTGCTCCATTTGGTACATAAAAATTAAAAGAAGTAACTTTTTAAGGAAAAAAATGCCAAAAACCCTAAAAACCTAAAAGGGGGAGGATTGTCATTGCGAATGCAGCACATTGTATTTACTTTTTAAAATTTCATCTGTTTTTAGTCATTTCAATAGCTGCCCCCCACTTGCCATCCCCAAAATTTGGAAAAAATTATGCCATCCTCGAAATCTCGTCCCCATGCCTCGTGTTCCTGGTCATGGAAACTCAGAGAAATACTGCCAAAAATCAAAATTTTATGGGCTTTTCTGTTAGTAAAAATAATTTCATTGATCTTCAACAATTATAGGATTTCTGACAAATTGTTGGGAGAGTTGTTCTTCAATTCCATTGCGGTAGTATGCTTTCCAACTCAATTATCACAACCGAAGAAGTTGACATAGATGTCTTATACATCTGGTGCTAGGTCATCTTTTTCTTTTTCTTGATGAAAAGTAAATAATATTATTGAAAAGGGAAACATGTCCAGCAATTACATAAAAGAAAATGTAACATATTTATTATACTTGTTAACAAAGAAAGAGAAAACCCCACAACCAAAAGAGATTTAGAAGCAATCTAAACTAAAAGCATGCATGCAATTTTTACTTTGGTTTTTCCATTGCATATCACTCACATAGTTGCCATTGGGCTTTTCCTAGCTTTTTACCATGCAAGCATTCTTTTCCTTGTGGATGCAAGCTATTCTTTCCTTTTTGATATCCATGCTTTCTTTTCTTTAGCATGCAAGCATTTTGCGACCAGTTCATGAAAATTTAAATGTTCTAGCAAATCATTTCTCTCTGCATGCAAGCTTTTCAAACTTTCTGTTTTTCTTCCTCCATTCTTCAAACTCATACCAGCTAATGTTTTTCATTTTTTCAATACTTCATTTTGCCTTTCAACATCAATTAGGTTGATGTTGGCCTTTTGCTTCGGACATCCAGTGTCTTCATGGTCTCCAGGTCCACACCATTTGCACAATAATTGCACTTTGTCCTGCTTGTTTTGGCAGTCTCTCGCAAAGTGTCCCCATTCGTTACATTGTCGACATTATATGATAGGGTGTCCTTTGGGGTTGTACTGTATTTGGCTTCGCCATCCTTTGATTTTGATAACCGCCTGGAGATGCGTTCTGTGGCTTCGATGGAGTGGACTGCTCTCCCTGTGTGAAGATTACTTGTGTACTCTTGGTCTTCAAGTTATACAGACACTCTTTGACCGAATGACCCATAACTAACAAATCTGACAAAACAATTTTCTAGGACAGTTACCTTTGGTGTGACCTTCACTTTTGCACCCAGTACATGAGTTTAGTGGATTCTTTGTTGGTTTCTTTCTCTGCCTTCAATTCTTTCATCATTCGGAGCATGTCCCTATGGAGCGCTTGTACCGTTCTTGATTCAATGTTGCTGCTGTCATCCAAACTACCATCTTCCTCTGTTTTTCTTTTGCTACGGGAGGACATTTTGTCTTCACTTTCTATGTCCATTGCTCGATTGTAAGCTTCTGCATAAGAAGAGGGTGGTACTACCTTCATCTTTTTTCTTAGTGACAGAATTAGACCTTTGATGAACCACCTTTTCTTGAGATCGTCAATAGTTTCTTTTTCCAACTTTACAAGAAGTTCTTTAAGTCTACGATTGTATCTCATACGTTTTCATGCTTACCTTGCTTGGTATTGTAAATTTTGGCTTCTATTTTATTATCTTCTCGAAGCAACTTAAAAAGCCTCGACCTGGTCAACTTCTGTATACTAGTCAATTGCTACACCTTGCAAGGTGGTTGGAAAAGATTGTAGCCAAATTGCTTTATCGTCTTGCCCAATTGTTGTTCAGATTGTCTCACAAATCTTACAGAGCCTGACATGATCCTCTGATCCATTGCCTGTAAACTTGGGCAACTTCTGCTTTTCTCCACTGGGGCTTACCATGGTTTTGTTTTGATTGAAACCTAGTGCCTAGAACCTGCTTGCTAGGGAGTTTTGATTCGAACATGCACCTGCTACTCTCGCACTCTCGGCCACGTGAGAATCCTCCACTCTTCCCATAGCTTCAGCATTCTGCACACTTGTTTCGCCTTCAGACTTTCTTTTATACACCCTTGGCTTAGCTTCTCCTTGTATTGGTATCGAAGGACAACCCTTCGATGCCTCAAAGGTTGCTCTTATACGCTCCTATTGACAACCCTTCAATGCCTCGAAGGTTGCTCTCATATGCTCCGTTTATTGACAACCCTTCAATGCCTCAAAGGTTGCTCTCATACGCTTCTATGAAGGAATCTGACTCCGACTCCCAACTTCCCTTGTCCAGAGAAAATTGTCTTGACTTTTCAACTTGATTGAAAAGATCAATCCACGCTTCGTCTGTGTCATGTCCCGATATTAAGGCATTGTTTAAATTAAAGATTTAAACATCATGATAAGACAGAGAAGCCACTTTAGATGATAACCACGTATATAATAATATTTAATTATCAATATATAATAATATTATTTTTATATAATTAAAATATAATATATTTATTGTATTTATGAAGAATAAATATAAATACAAATATAGATATTGTCAATTTAAATATTATTATAATTATAATATAATATACTATTAATATATTTAATATATATAAATATAAACTATTAATATATATAATATATATAATATATATAAATATAAATATAATATATAATATGTAAATATAAATATAATATATAACATAGACGGAAAACTTGCCGAGTCAAGGAAAACTCGCGAGTTTTTTTCCTTCTGAGTTTTTCTGACTTAAACTTGCAGAGTTTTTTTTTTGAGTTTCTGTCGAAAACTCGGCAAGTACTCGCCAAAAACTCGTCGAGTTTTCAACAGAGACTCGCAGCCTGTGTAGGTAAAAGCATAACAGGGTCATGACAATATATTTCAAGTATAAGTTTGTATATTGAATTTCTTATACTTTAAATATTTTGAAATATACCGTCAGGATCTTTGAAATAGGTTCTAGATCCATGGGATTTAACATGCAGTTTCTAGATATTGGAGGATCCATCAGATTTCAGACTTAACCAATTTTTCAGGGTTTTAGGGTTTCAGACTTAGCCAAATTCAGGGTTTCAGGAACATGCATCAGGGTGAAAGAACAAGGACCCCTTAGTAAAATGTTGTGGAATTTGACATGATTTTGCAATTTTGAGGCATGGAAAATAGGAGCTTTGTAGTGCATCCAGTTGTGAGCGGAATTGGACTTTGTTTGAGGCCATTCACACGAAGAAGAGGAACAAATTAGCTCAAAAGCGCCTGAACGACCTTGTCTTTGTGCAATACAACCTTTGGTTGCGCACAAAAAGAGTAGAGGACAAATCACTGGATCCTATTGATTTGGATGAGATAGATCCTTACAGTGATTGGATAGGGTGGGATGAGCAGCCTCCATTGTTTACCACAGACGAGATTCTTCATTTCGAGAGACAAGCAATGGAGGATGTGGGTGCAACAGGAGATGTAGGGTTGGAGGACATTCATGAGGATGAGGAGTCATTGCCAGAGCCAGATATTTCTAGGATGGTGGTCGAGCCTCAACCACAACCTTCCATGCCAACCGAGGAGCCACCGACACCGCATACTCGCAGGACTAGAGCATGTACCTCTTCCCTAGCTTTGACTAAATTAGGGAAGAGGAAGAGGAAGGTGTAATATGTTGTATTTAGTATTTACTTCTAGTTTTACTATTTTCATTTTCAGTTATCTATTGTAATTTCTATCAAACTATCAGGCTTTCAGCCATTAGGATTCCGCATGAGAATGCGATTTTGTAATCAATTTGCATTGAAGTCAATCAAATTTAATAGAAAAGACTTTTGTACTCATTTATGGACTCATTGGATTCATCTTGTCATTGAATTTTGCAAAAAAAATGCGTTTCTAATAAAATTTTAGCAATTTTTTAAGTTCCCGAGTTTTTTGCCGAGTTTTCCAACTATGATATATAATATATAAATATATTTATTAATAATATAGATATAAATATTAAATTAATTATTATTCTAATACTATAAAACTAATATATTTACACTTATTAAAAGTGACCCCACTTCATATGAAGTGATACGGTTAACAAAGCATATAAAGCACTAAAGTTAATAAAACATTAAAAGTGACTTTGTCTTATTATTTAAAAATACTTCTAAAGCAGCAAATATAACATATTATAAAAAGACAAAGACAAATTGTATAAAGGGGCAGTAAGTAATAAACCAAATAAGCTGCGATTTCTTAAAGGTTTAAGACTATTAGATGACTCCCCTCCACTTATTGGTTAAATGAAGACAAAGCAATGATTACTTAGAAGCAGTAATTATTATTTATAAAGCAGCGATTCACTAAGGCAAGGGGCGCATCTCATGGAAGGATCATAACCAAGGACCAAGCACACATATAAGTTTGGACCGGGGGCAGAAATAAAGTCAACTCATCGAAGATACACAGCAGATACACATATATGAATGAAGGAGAATTATATACAATTCTGAGATATATAAACAGCACATATATATGGGAATAAAAGAATAAATGTAATATTCAATCAAGGGAGATAGATATATTTCTGATATACATAACAACAATAAGAGCAGAAGGAAAGAATTATATGTTTATAATATTATATAAAGAGAACTATATATATATATTTTCTGAGTCTGAAATCAAAGACAATTCTTGTTATATATGAGAAGAGAATAATCTGCAATCAAGAGACAAGAAAGGCAAAACAACATCATTGTGGTCTATAAGATCACTACATTTCCTTGAGGAGAGCACATCGTCAAATCGGTATGATATTTCTAACTTACATATACTAAAAACCGGTCTTGCCCATGATATACAAGGGATAATGCATGTTCTGCCATGTCATTAATCTTATCTATTGCCCTATGAGGATGGTTGAGTAGTTAAGGAAGGGCGGGTTTGTTATTATTATTAATGTCTCACACGGTGGGTGACTCTCAAGTGGTGGTATTGCCAGGCGAGCATAAAACCCTTGAGCCAAGTGGTGGTATTGACGGGCGTTCATGAAACCCTTGGGCCCATGGCAGTGGGGATTAGTTATCCAGCGCCTTAACGTAATGTTTTCCTCTCCTCCGCTAGGGTTGATGATTAGGTTAGATTAACGACCGGGCACGACGATAGCTATTCTCCAAGTAGATCGTGAGGCATTAGACATGTAAAGTATAAGTGATGTACAGTAGATGGAATACATTGAATATATGTGCTTGTTCATTATTATTGATCATGATCAGGGTGTTGCTAACCTTAATGACTATGAAGAATGTATGTATTTGTATATGTTAATATCTTTGATTGCAGGAATTGAATATATGAACGCACAGGTAACATTACATTCGTGTTCATTGTTATTAATTATGATTATAATGTATTGATTCCATTACTAAATTGATCTTTAATAGTACTAATGTCTCTTTCTAGTAGTTATTCTTGTGTGCAGGATAAGAGATCTAGGATAACCTAAAGGGGGACATTACAATCTGGCAGTGGAAGGTGCTTTGTGATCTTCTCCCACTCTACCCTTGTGTGATTAATTGTAGTGGAAATGTGTTCCCACTCCTAACTATGACTCTTACTCACACTCCGATTCCGACTTCTACTTCAGGATGGACTTCGGCTTCTGACTTCGACGATCTCTCTTAGTCTTCTTCTACGTTCTCTTTGTTCTACCAGCCTAAGAGATCTCTGATCTCTTGATCCTGACCACGTGGTCTTTTCCTGCCTTTATTAGGGTCTAAAGGCATGAATATCTTATATTGGACCTGATATCTTTTAAGGCAATGACGCCAATGTTTACCCTTCTATTTGATAAATGAATACTTGCAATAATGAACATAATTAACAATGCATACCAGACATAGGAGTAAAAGTATATCTTTATTAGCATATGAAAATATTACAGAAGTAGACCAGAGATGGTGGACCAAGAATTAGAGTCGATCAGACTAGATCATACTGACTTCCTTGACAATACAAGGACTATTTGAAAGACCCAATGGTTGCCAAGAGGAACACAACCATCATCTAACCAACTTCAACTAATTGACTCTTATAACTACCCAAAAGCCAACAAACAATTAAATTATTAATACATAATCGGATAACCCATATTATAAAGTATAATAATCGGCATTATACACTGACTACAATCCTCTTATCCATTACTTGTGAACTTCGACAGCTGCTACCTTTCTACACTGGGACTTGATGGGGGAGTCACCATATTTCTGTTTTGATGCAATCTTAGTGCTTGGAAGCTACTTACTAGAGAGTTTTGATTTGGATGTTCCAATGCTTCTCTCGCACTCTCGGCCACATGAGAATCCTTAGAGGATAGATTTAGCGTTCTACACCCTTGTATTGCCTTTAGGTTCTTTCTTGTGCACCTTTGGCCTAGGAGTTTTTGGCTCGGTTCCTTAAATCACCAGTTATTCTTCAATCAACAACTCTTCGATGCGTCAGATGTTACTCTCGCACGCTTCTGTCAATGAATCTTTAGATTCTATCTCCCACTCTTCCTCATCTAATGGTGGTTGTATCGACTTTTCCACTTGGTTGTCAAGATCGATCCATGCTTTGTCAGGTAGTGGTAAGTGCTTTGCTATCTCCTCCCACTCTGCCCTTGTATACTTCTTTGCAGTGGGAATGTTTTTGCTATCCTGACTATGGATTCGGCTTGGACTTTGGACTTGTACATTAGGGTTTTTGCTACTTCTCGTAGTTGTCTCCTTTGTTCTTTTTGTTCTACGATTCTCAAAGATCGTCTCACTTTTTGTTCTATTGTTCTTTGACCGCTTTGGGGTCTCTTCCCGCCCTTGTTTAGGTATAAGGGCATTGATTTCGGGAAGTACGACGCTGGTCCGTGCTTCATTCCTCTTCTTCACGTTGGTTTCGATCTTCATAACGTTGATTTATTTGTTGTCGATGTAGCTCACGGTCTCTTTCTGCATGCAAATCTTGCAATATTATAAAATGTTGTGTGAAGTATCGGAAGACGGTTAAGAAGAGTGTCAACTTCTTCACTCACTGTAAGATTATTTTAGATTTCTTCTTGTGGTATTTGTCTCCTTTCAGCTTCCTTTCACACGTGATCTTTTATCAATATGTCCCACAAATGTACCAAATCTTTCGTGAGGTTGTCTTCCCTTTCTTGATTGGATTGTACTGGCTCTTCAACTGGCTGTCCCATTTATATGGCCATTTCAACCCAACTTCTTAAAGGCAATGATGCCAAATGTCTATTGCCTACCAAATATATCTTTTTATATTGCAATGTAAACAGAAGAAATACACAAATGATTCTTACTATGAATTCCAATTCTAGAAGAATGTGAACAGTCCTTTCATTGATCTACATTCACACTCTTATACAAAAACTATAGTACATGGAATATCATCAACACGCAGTCCCTTTTACCTGATTGCCAAGGACCTATATAAATCCTTCGATGGTTGCCTGAGACTGCAATTGTCGGCAACTAACACAAAACTCTATCCTCTAAATACCACAAGCCGACAAGGTAGAAACGTACCATAGGGAATAACTAAGTACATAAAACATAACCAAAATAATTAATATTTACTACAATACTAAGAGATTGAAGCTCTACAACTTGAGGTCTTTTTTGAATTTTTTTGGCAAGATGTGTCCTTATCTAGAAAAATAATTCTTCCCACTTCACCCAAATAGATGTTCTAATACCACTTGTTAGAAATAAATATCTATTATACAAAATTGCTGAAATATAACTTAAATATGCAAAATAATAAATATGTGGGTATCGGGGATGACCCTTTGGTGAAATGGTGGGGCTTCTTACCTGTAGTGCCAACAACCAAGGTTCAAACCCTGTGGGGTCGCCCTCCACCGCGTCAAAAATTGAGGTTGCTTACCCTCGAAGAGGGGAGAATTTGTGGTGAAATAGTGGGGCTTCGGCCTGTAGAGCTAACAACCTAGATTCAAATCTCCTGGTTTTTATAAATATATTCCAATGCCTCGCATGCCTTCTGCGAACCCCTCGCTCGCCTCCGGCAATTGCAGCCGCGACCATGGAATTTCCTTTCAAGATGCGTGTAGAACGGGTAAAGATTCCTCAGACCAGGATGTTAGGTTTCTCTCTTCCTTTGACTGCGATCTCAAATCTAGGCAACAGGCCTTGCTTCCAGGGATTCGGGGATTGGTTTGCGGGGACCCTTCACAGGATGGAGCGGCCGCATCTGTGAGAGATTTTGCCAGAACTTCAAAAATTTGTTCACCCAAGCACCACCTGACAACAGAAAAGATTAATCTGGAACTAGTGAAGGTCGATGGCTCTGTCTCGGCCAAGGGTCCACGAATAAGCCCTGAAACATCCACGGAATTCGAGCCTGTCATTGAAATCTGCATGGACGAAGAGGTTGCTGAGCGAGAAGAGTACTGAAAGAGCATGCGCTAATTTGCAGATTTTCTAAACTTTGGCCCAAGTTGTGTGAGCTTCACGCTTGGATTGAAGAACAATGGAAAAAATCAATGGAGGATGACATCTACATATACCCATGTGCCAGAGGTTTCTTCATCCTTGAATTTGAATCGCTCAAAGATATGGAGCTGATTTTAAAATCAGGTCCGGTAGTTTTTCAAGGTGACTTTCTTTGCTACAAACCCTGGGTCCCAACTTTCGATCCCCAAATTGATTCATTCTCTACTCTACTCTGGGTGCGCTTGCCGTATCTGCCCTTGCAATTCTGGGAATTAAGCAGCCTCAAGGCCATTGGCAACGGAATTGGGAAATTTTTGGGAAATTTTATGGGGTTTTTGATGAGACCATCAAATACCAGTGTACCACTTTCGCTTGCCTTCTGGTGGAAATGGACCTAACAAAGGAGATCCCTGCTGAAATTTTTCTCAAGGTGGGTCGCAGGAGATGGCGGCAGCCTGTTGATTATTAAAAGATCAACTTTAGATGCAGAATATGCTTTTCCACAGGACATCATTTCTCCCAGTGTCTTAAAAAGAAGGGGTTAGATTTAGAAAGACAAGCTCCGAGTGAGAAACCTACTTGGTGGAAAGGTGCAGACTTGCATCACTATGTTGTGGTCCCATACTCCAATGGATCCTTTGAAACTATGGTGGACTCTCTTGAAGCTAAGAATGATATAGCGGGTGATGATCATGTTACTACCTCTAGGTCTGTTTCTCCAAAGCGCTCATCTGAAGTGAGGGATCCTTCGAATGTTGAGGTCAAGCAAAAGCTAGCAGCCGCGCAGGTTGTTATCACTACTGAAAGAAAGCAGGATCCTGCCTCTATTACACTGAGTGCGGATAAGGAGAAATCTGTGGAGGATTTTCGTCACGCCTCACCTCGGCATGAACAAGAGTGGACGGTAGTTAGAAACAGAAAGACTCCCTCCCAGAAAGGAGGAAAACTTCAAATGTCTCTAAAATCATACATGAAAGGGATTGATCATCGGGGTAGTGAAGCATAATTTGGCCTGGAGGGCTGTTTTTAGTTTGATTTTAGCACCCCTGGGCTCTCAGGGCATGCAGTTTTTATTTGAATTTTGCGGGTGTGGTTCCCTTAACCGCTTTTATAAAATGGGAGCTGTCCCCTCTGACAGTGCTTACCAAAAAAAATAAAAATAAATATGTGGGTATCAATGTATCTTGATCTTCAACATGTTCAGCTATAAAATACCCTTGTCATATGGTTACACCTTACAGTATTCTTTTACAAAGGAACCTCTCCAAGAGATCTCCCGTTATGAGACAAGCGTCCTAGACTATTCTATCTTTACTACTAAAATAGAAGTGATCTATCAGCCATGATGCCTTCGCAAAAATATAATTTATAGCCATTTATCTAATAATAGTGGCAGGGGTTAGAATCTTACCCGCAAGTTACACAATTGGCTGATCCATATAACTCAATTCATAAGCTACCAATTAGATCCATATAATTAACAAAGTATTATGCATGTTGCAAGTTGGCTAACTTTGCCACAACCTTTACCAATATTCCTGTACCTGTGCATAAGCCTAGTTCATAATGAACTATCATACCACATAATAATAACCAAAAAAAAAATGATACCAACTCAGAAGGGTGCAGTGTTGGCAGATTTCGCTCCATTTGGATTAGTCATGAAGGCTTAAGACATTCTAAGAAATGAGAATGAGAGGTGAGAGCTTAAATACAAGCGGTCTCTATATATACTCAAGGCTTCTGTTTAACAGTCTTAAACCTTAAGCATGCGACTGGTGGTGAAAATCAACTGAGCATAGATGCCGTATCCTCTCTGCCTAAGGAAAATTTAAAATTTTAGTCACAGACGTCACATATATGCTAGGATAGGGAGATATGTTCTATCTTCTTGCATACAAGGAGAAGTCAGAGCCATGCTATAATCATCCAAAATTTAGGACTAAATCCCTCATAACCAGTCAGAATTTTCATTTTTAAGAATAAACATATAGTCATTAATTCTCTATACTTTAATTCACAGCTGACATGGAAACAAGTTTATCAAGCGAGAATTTAATTAAGAAATTTACAGAATAGAGATTGATTAGATTACTAATGAAATTCAATTCTTATCAGTTTGAACCGATCTCAGTCTTCGGTATCTCTTAAACGTTCACCCATGACCAATACTCCAAGCACACTCGTAATGAATCTAATTAATTGCGGCCTTTACACAACGTGGATTCCTCTTCTTCTGTCCGTTTAAAAAAAAGTTCCAACTCCTCTTCTTTAAAAACAAGAGTTATCTTTTTTTTAAAGAAACTGCTTCATAACTAAAATTTTCCTCATCCTAACATGCCTATTATCCTCTAGGCATTCGTTAGATAGGATTCTCTTTTATAAGTTATCTTCTTAAATCTATAACTAACTTTTCTTTTAAAGAATAAAACAAATTCTTTTAAAGAATAAAAAGATTTCTTTTAAACAATGCCTTTATTTATTTTTTGAAATATATATAATTCTAAAGTATATAATTTTAATTATAAACTAATATTGTAATACTTAAATAAATTCTTTTTACAATATAAATATATAAAAAAACATGATAATAGTCTTCAATAAAATTAAGCTCATAAAGGCCTTATTAATTAAATATTTACCTATTTAATATATATTATATTACATTATAATATATAAAAAAATAAGTTTGACTTTTAAAATAATTATGTGATATAATCTTTTCTATAGTGTAAAAAGGTTTACAAATTCATGTAGATTGCACACATAAATGATACTTACGCTAAATGCATGCTAACTA
The DNA here is from genome assembly GCA_027924645.1 of Cunninghamia lanceolata. Taxonomy (NCBI): domain Eukaryota; kingdom Viridiplantae; phylum Streptophyta; class Pinopsida; order Cupressales; family Cupressaceae; genus Cunninghamia; species Cunninghamia lanceolata. The sequence continues at coordinate 5,907,680 of BSBN01000400.1, forward strand.
TATGATCTCTGCGCGTGTAGGTTCTCTCTTAGTCGAACCACCTTCAACCTCTTACACCTTCTCCCCAGTGATACCCTCTCTTTGCCTTCACAAGAGCATCAATTTCATCTTGTAACACTTAGGCTCACCAACAAGGCAAAGTAGTTCGTCATTATCAAGCAAATGGCTAAATCAATAACATTATTTGGTCACAATTGCATAATAATAATATATCATTCGAAAATTCATCATTTACATATATTTGCAAAAATCCTTTACATGCAAAATTGTAATTGCACATCAAAACATCAACTAGTCAATAATATTCGACCATCGACATATAATTCATTCAGATATTTGCATCAACACATACACACTTCAAAATCATTAACCAAGAACACACACATAAGTGTTTTTATCAAGGCACATAAACTAGGATGTGACAAACTCCATAACCTCACACCATGGTCCTTGGTGTATAACATTTCATCCCACCTATACCTTGACACCAAAAATTCCTATTTTGCCATATACCAAAATTGGGTTTTTTGGGGGTTTGTTGACTCCGACAATTTCTAAGATTGAGAGCTAAGATTTTTTGCAGTGACATGTATATTCTCACTACAAATGCTAACTTTCAACATTAAAAATTGTAATTTTATATAGGATTTTAAATAGTAAATGTGATTTTCATTCATGTGTAATATATTATTTTACATAATTAAAAAAAATTCTATTTTCATTTTTCTTAAACTGGTCATTCCATTTATCATTTCTTTGTTTCTGAAGATGTTTCCATTTTGGAAACAGTACCATTTCCATGATTCATGCAATTTAACTTCAGATGTTTATGAAGAACTTGTACATTACTTCAAATAAGATACTTGTCTATAATTTCTTCTGGGTAGCTCCTTCCCTATATTTAAGAGTGTTTTGTTTGCAGTGTATTGAATTGCAATGATCTTTTTGGATCAACCGCATAGTTTGATTAGGTTTTGATATTAATGTCTCTCTACAAGTCCCATCATCAGGAAAGGGATCAAAGGCAATGCTTGAGAATAGAAAAGAAATTTAAGCCTTAATCTATTGAAGAGCCTCATGCTCTCATCCTCACCCCTCCCATAAGGATAGTAATCTTATAATTAAAGAGTGTTTTATTCCCACTGTATCGAATTGCAATGTTCTTCTCTTCCAAAAAAAAAACATGTTCTGGATATTCTATTTGTATTTTGGGTTCTTTATGATAGCTACAATATTTTATTACTAGTATCTTTATTATCCTTACTTATTATATCAGGAGCTTGGTTATTTGCTTTCCATTTTTAGTTCCCCATTTACTATTATTTTGTTTGCTTTCCAGCACTCAGGTTGGAATTGGTATGCTTCAATGTTTACATTTTTGTTAGGTGCAAAGCTTTGAGTTCTACATGTATACATTCTATGTGTGCAATTAAGAATACATCAGAAAGATGGTGTCATAAACCACATTTTATTATAATTTCAAAATTCAAATGCAATGTAATTTCTGTTTGTTTTTAACTTGGTTGTTATACATTTGATAGTTCAGTGCGTAACACAATTCAAGAATCAACGCATTTGTCTTCTTTTGCGCTGCCGCTTCCTATATTTAATCTGCTTAAACATTTGCTGAAGTACAAAAAATTCGAGGATTGTTAACCCTTATTGCTTTACAATGATCATTTTGTGGTATCTTTTGAATTTTTATATGGTTGCTTTTATGCAATAAAATAATGTGGCACAATATTTGTTTCTTATTACATCTTACACGATACTTTTTCCATCCAAGGGTATTAAGATGGTCTTTTTGTTGATTCCAGAGGGAAATAATGATTCAAAATGAAGATAAATATCGGTTTCAACAAGTAAGAATTCTTACACTTTTTTTTTGGTCGTTTTTTGTATTCTATCCATGCCTTTTTTGGCCTTGTACTTCGTGAATGACTGTTGGAGATCATGATTTGAGATTATTGATTAATTGAAAACATAATTTGTAGATATAGAAAATTGGTAGTAAGTTGATTGTAACACAGTATTCCGCAATGCTCTCTTGGTTAGTTGCCCCGCCCTTCTAACAGCCTTTTCATTTTGTTTATCAGATCTATAATAGAAAAGTAAAAATAGTCATTTTTTAGACAAGAAAATCATAAATATATATAACTCTGTATTTTATCCAAGTTTGAAATCTAATTAGGTCGTTTATGTTGGCTTGGTGTTTTATTTATTTTTTGGAAAAGAGAAATATATATTATAAAGGATGATCTACAAAAAAGACCCAAAGTCTTGTACAAGCCTTGTGGGTCATAAGGCAATTGTGTAAATACTAAAGTTACCAAAAACCGCTACAACAGATCTGTTACAAAAATCAGTGAGATAAATCTAAAAACATTAGGTAGTCCAACCTTATAGAGAGATTTTCGTATCAAAGTATACAATAAACTTAGAGAACCTAACTTATGAAAAGAATTGCAACTTAGAGTTAGTAGAGATCAATATGCATGGAGAAACACTTAGGTATGATTAGCAGCCTTTCCCTAAAAGAAAGCAGGGTCCCGATTTTGTCTTCCAAATGTTGGAGCCGTTTCTGTGGAGTTTTGGGACAGGGGGATGGGTTTTGGGGATGGGGGGACTATGTACCAAAATTTGGGGATGCTAGGGGACGATGACACAAATTAAATATAGTACTTGAAACATTAGTTACAAAAAAATGTATAAGAAAGTGCAAGTTATCTTTTATGTAAGTTAACTGTAAACACAATGAATCAATTGAACCAAGTTACCAACAATGCATGGAAAATTCCGAATATCAATATATTATTATATTCAACAGCATAATTACATTCAAGTACAATGGGTCAATGCCTCAGTGATCTAATCATCCTCCCCAAATGTCGTGGCAATCTCCTCACCTCTAGAATTGTTGAACCCATCTAGCTGAGGCTCTTCTAAATGGACATCAACCAATCCTTGTGCAACTTGATCATCATCAATCTGCACTAGCTCCTTTGGGTCTACATCTCACTGTGCTGCTAGACTCTACTTGTACGTGTCTTGTGGGCCATGAGATGCAAGGCACTATGTACAACCACAAGCTTCTTTGTTCTCCTAGAGGTAAGCTTGTTCCTCTTGATAGAGTGGATGAAGCTGTATGTAGAACAATTCCTCTCAGTAGTAGAGGAACTAAAAACTTGTGAAAAGAGGCAAATGGCTAGTGTGGTTGTTAGTCAATGAGGTCTATGCAAAGTCCACCATGGTATTGGGTCATCTTACGCCATAGTCTCTCTATCCAACTTTGCCTCTTCTGCATAGCCCTTGTGTGGCAAATTTGGTTTACTCATGACAAATGGTGGTAGCTTCTTTTACACTATACATCTTTGGAATTGCCTTCATTAAGCTTCTTTTCACCTTAGTATTTGTCATAGGGACAACTCTATTAGGCCTTTGCACATGGCTCAATGCATAGGCAACCATGTGTAAGGGAGCGTCGAGCTTCTTCCACCTCCATTGGGCGTGTTAATTATAGAATTACAAGGTGGGGTCTTTCTTTTGCACAACCTTCATTTGGCCTAGCATCCGATCAATGCATTCATACATCTCTCCATGGCTTGGAGCATTAAAGTCCCAATCTTTGATCACTATGAAAACTAGAGATATGTTGGAGACGATTTATTTGGCATCAACCTAAAAAATGTCGCTTTTCATCACTTTCTTCACCCTCTTCCCCTGCTCTGACTTGGATTCGTTCCATAAGTTCCATTCCTATGATATGATCATTAGTTGCAAGGGTTTTTGCAACTCAATCATCCTCTCTAAGAGATTGAAGTATGAGGCATATTTGGTCTCAATAGGTTTGAGAAATTGCTTGTTGGAGAAGGTCTGAAATAGTACATGTGACGTGTGGTGATTGTAAGTAAACATTTGCACATCTCTTGCATCCATACAACCTATTTGATCCAATCAATTTTTCCCATGTCCTTTAGTGCATTGTTCATGGCATGCACAAAACATGGGGTCCAAAAAGTTTGTTTGCAGAAAGCTTCAACCAACTTCCCCGCTGCCCTGCACACATAGATAGGCTACAGCTGTGTAATGTCCCCTTCTAGCAAGTCAAAATTTTCTTAATCTTGCACAGAATTTCAACTTGTAAAAGAGAACATTAGTAATCAATTCTTCTTATAATATCAACATATATCATTAATTCAATTGTCCAATCCTTAAGTCCATTCATACTTAGGGTTGTCTATTATATTAGGGTTGTCTATTATATGTTAATCTTATTCATTTTCATTGAAGACTTCACTTATTATTGAAGATGAGCCTACATGGCGGGGTCCACAATCCACTTTCAACATGGTTTGAACTTGCAAACTTTGTTCCCTATTGGGTAGCAATACCAATCTTTCAAAACACAAATCTGTATAATATTACCAAGCTCCCTCAATATGATAAGATATTACCTTAGGTTCAACGATTACCAATTCCTTAATAACTTATATTAAAATGTAGATCCTCCTTATTCTAAATCTCCGCTTTCCTATTATATACAACTCAGAAATATATCCTTATTCGTGATGGTCTGCTCTAATGAAGATTGCTAGTCTGAACTTAATCTTTTGATGTCTCACTTATCTTCCTGAAACTGCATTTTATTGTATTGCTTGGTCAGTTGATATATGTGGGGATGATTCGTTGATGCTGAATTCGCCGCTGATTGTCTGGTTGATGTGTATTGGCTAAGATTATTTGATGAGGAGAGATTTCATGCCGATCGTTGGTCATTCTCTCACTGCAGATCAGAACTGTTGTATTGCTGACTGCCGATGAATAGCAGATGTATTCTCCTCATGATGGTCTGAATTGACTCGATTTATAACTTTAAACTTGCCCATCGATTCTTCCTTTCGTGGAGACGTGTCTTCTCATGGTGATAGCTATATCTTAATGGCATTATCATACATCATAATAAAGCCTTGATCATTTGTTATGGAATCGTATCATTTCATGATCACTGACTTTACAAATATGCATCGCATCTTTATTAGATATTGTTGCCTTAGTCCTAGCATATTTAATATTTAATATCTTCATTTATATATTCGTTTCTAATCTATATTCATATAATGGCCTTTTTGTCTTACTCTATATAAGTCTATGCTCATCGTTGGAGGTAGGAACTCTGATCTGTGGGCTCCACCCTGCTGCATAGGAAAGCCTTATTTTGTAATTTTATTTATTAGTAATATAACATAGATATTTATATTAATACTTGTAATTATATTTATTTTATAATAAAATAGTTATAATAATATTTAATTATAGCATATTTGCTATTTATATAATATAATATATATATCCTTATATATTATATATATCGAATATTATTTATATAATATGATTATTTTAATATTGTTATATCAATACATACATAATTATAAATTTTGGGAACATGACAAGCTGTCATGTCTTGCACCACATCCGTAGGGCCAACCTCCTCAATAGCATCACCGAGGATGTGAAATTGAAATTTCGTATCTTTGCTGCCCTGAACAGTCAATAACCTTAAGGAAGTAAGGGCTCTCTACATATGTCACCATAATATTGGTGAGTGGACTTTGCCTAATGTTTGTTGACCCATCCATGATAATGTTGCATCCATTTGAGACCCATATTGTTAGGACCCTTACATCCTAACCATTTATTATTGTTATGAGCATTGTAACAATCATAGCTTAGGTTTTAAGTTAATATTGCATTGTGTAGATTCATCTCACATGCATCACATGAAGTTGTAATAGTGTGTGGATTTATCCCACGAGTTGTACCTCATAAGTCAACTTGTTGTGAAGCTTATATATTTGTGTTGTAATAAAAAGAGAAGCATCTTGAATCATATTTTGGATCAAAGCTTCTTCTCTTAAGGGCGTTGGCCCCTCAAAAAGGTCCATGATACTTAATATTTGATTCATTAATATAAACATATTTATATGTATTCTATATATTCATTGAGCATCTTGTTCTTTTTGCATGTTAGTGTTTTTGTTTGATCATCTTTTGCAAGTGAGATCATAACACATGGTGTTCATTTTCTCACTAAGATTGTTTATCTTGGAATAGTTCTTATCCAAAATAGTGGTCCTTAATTTCGTCTCTCTTGGTGGCACATATGAAGGCCCTACTTTTGCCACCTTAGTCATGACCTCCTTAAAATAAGGAGAGAAAGCAACACGGAATGGAATGTTGTTGGCAAATAAGAATTTGCTAATGGCATCTACCTTATCTTTGACTTGTATGTTGAGCAACTCTACCACCAAGTTAGGAGTTTGAGATGAACTTGCGACCCTTTGTTATTCCTTAGGCTATACTACACTTGACGCAAATGAGGAACTTGTGGCTGTTGAGAAGTGCTAACAACTCACATTGTCATGGTAGTAGGTGATGTTAGTAAAGTTGGCAAAGAAGAGAGAATGGTAGTAGACTGCACCATGTAACTCATCAATGAGTTCATCAATTCGAAGAATGGGATATACCAGTTCTTGATAGTTTTTTTGTTAAGAGCTCTGTAATCTATGCACATTCTCATGGTCCTATCCTTCTTCTTCACCAAAACAACTGAAGAAGCAAAGGTACTCTTACTTGGCCTTATGCGATCCATTTCAAGGAGCTCCTTTATTGCCTCCTCTATTTCTTCCTTCTGCCTTCTGTGATGGCGATAAGGAGTGGTAATCACAGGTTTGGCTCCTTCTAATTCAATAACATGTTCTATTCCTCTATGTGGTGGCCTTCCAGGAGGTATACCACTGAAAACCTTGCTATGCTTAACCAAAAAGGATTGATTATCAACATGGTACTCTCTTTTACCTTCTAAAGAAGTGGTAGGCATGATCAAGCATTGGGTTGCCCAATCAACTTGACCATGACGAAACATCCTTTCCATTCTCTTAGCTGAAACTACTCTTGGTGTTCCATTGAACATTCCTCTAAGCACTATCTTCTTCCCATTTGATTGGAATTTGAGTTCCATTGTTTGGAAGTTTTGAGTGATCTCACCCAAAGAGTGCAGCTACTGAACTCCCATAACTGATTTTGTGGGGCCAAACTGAAATGCAGGCCTAAGCCAGTTGAATTCAAGTCCCATTGTGGTTTGGAAAACATGGCTCTCCAATCACAAAGAATTCCTCATCTTTATTTATATCCCAAAATTCAGTTAAGTTTTTGTATTCAATACTAGCTTCTGCTGAATTTTTATGAACTTTGGTGTTAAATCTTCAATTGCAATTGTCTTTGGTAACCTCTACCATGTCTTCCCCTGCATCTTTCTTTTCTGATGTAGTTCCCTCAATTTGAGCCTATTTAGGAGTGAAAAGGGAGGGATGGGGTTGGTTTGATGGTTTTAGTTTCAAGGGTAAATCCTCCTTTCACTACAAACATTCAAGGGCATATCAACTGAATTAAATCTCTACTAAGCGAGAGCATTCACCTAACAGGGTGGGCTGCCACTTGGAACGATGCGGAAACTCAGATGTTATCAATCAATATCTCAATTTAATTCTCAAATACTCTTAAAACCCTAATTATGCAAAATAGTAAGCAAATTGATGAATTGCGACAAATCCTTTCAGATTAAGGTGAAGGACAAAGATTAATAATTGACTATTTTTTGAAGTTCAGAATGCGGAATAGTCGGGGACACCTCCACTAGCGCCCCTGTCCAAGGTACTGTTTTCTGTACAAAATTTGGATCTCCTTCCGACACTGATATTCACTGTATCTTCTGTTTTTGTCCCGGAAGATGTGGAGGACACCTCCACTAGTGCCTTAGTCCAATGTCGGATGTTCTTCGGGGTGTCGAAAGCTCTTCAAATGTTGATTATCATTGTCCAGATTGCTTTTGTATCTGCAACTCTGGAGGACATTGCCACTAGTGCCTGTGTCCCGAAATGTTCAACTCTGTCTTCTTCCTTTCAAATCTTGAATCCTTATCCTCTGCAACCTCCTTTTGCAACTCCACTCCGCGAAACTCGGTATCTGTAACCTGCAATCACAAAGGAGTGTGGTTGGGGGTTGTGGTGTTTAGAGGCTTGCCTCGGTCAAGCCCCGGAGGGACATTCAAGTCTTCCGAACATCGTTGTTAGACAAGAGTGCGTATCCCTGCGGGATAGAGGCAAAATCCAAATGATATATGATTTAAACACAAATAGATGTCACCTTGAAGTGTAGATCTCATGGAAGGAAGAAGCTCTTTCATGCCATGAGGAGATGGAGTCAAATCTACAACAAACAAGCACAATAACAACAAAATATTGCTCTACAACACAATGAAAGCCTTGAATCACCTTAACATAAGCTCACAAGTTCACAATGTCCATCTAGTTTGCAAATGAAAGCCTAAACATGTTTATATATGCAATTACAAACATTCCCGCTAAGAATTTCGTAATTCAAACTTGAGATGTCAGCATAGGACCTAAGTAATGGTCATAAAACCAACATTTAAATATAGGGCTGACCCAAAATAGGGTAAGACTAGGGCGCTAGCGCCCAAGTCCACCTCCCATTTTTGTTTAGGGGACATCAAAATAGCACCCCCTAGGTCCTATTTGCCATAAGACTTCAGGGTTTTCTCATTAGGATTCACAATTAACATGCAAGATGCTCTAAATGCATTCTAAGGATTTGAGAGCTAAACCTTAAGAGGGAAAAGCCCCCAAGGGGACATTTTCCGACATAACATTTAACCTCCACTTTAATGTATATATAAACGTAAGGCCAATACATGCATTAAAATAAGGTCAATAAACACAGCAAACACGCCAATCACATTAAAGACAGTCACAGGTACGCAAAACACGGAGAAGACAATATTGAAGACACAAAACACAGTGAATTAGTGATTATTTCTTTTTTCATTTTTCTCATATATATGAATGCAAATGCAAGTACAAGGAAAGTAAACACACAACCCAAATGTAGGAGGAGCTCATCGCCACCAGTCTTGAAACTACACTTGAGAACAAATAGACCATACAAATCCCAAAGCATAGGAGGAGCTCATCGCCACCAGTCTTGAAACTATGCTTGGGAACAAACACGCCATACACACACACATGGAAGACACAGAGAAAACATGACAAACAAGCGATGGAAGAAACCTATTGCTAGGTTCGCAACCAACTTAGGCACATTACAGGCATAGACCGACGATTAGGCTTCACCACAACAATCGTCGAAGACACGCTTAAGGGTTAGGATATTCCCAGATCTGCCCTGCTTACTTAGAGGACTTTTAGAAAATGACATGATGTGCAATCTCCTCAAGAAATACACCATCCCCGCCTCTGCAGAGGGCTTAATCATTGCAATATAAAAGAAAGATGTGCACTCGCTCGGAGATGCAACATCTCGCCTCCGCAGAGGACTTACAAGCACGCTTCGTTAGTACCAAAATCATCAGACAACTTACCTTATATATGCTCCCACCTTAAGGTGGTTGATATCGTGTATTGATATCAAGCACATTAAGGTAGGAAGAAAACACACAAGGGAACATGAGCTCTCGCAAAGCCCATGCCCCCTGGAGGTGACATGTACTTTACGATCGCCAAATGTTCCCACAAACACAATTTCCTGCAAGAAAAGGTGTTAGCAACTATATTATCCCCTACCGGGATAAATGCTAAAATATTGATCACACACTTGCTATTTGATCCACCAATTGAATTTTCTGTGTATGCAAACAAATGACTGTTGTAGAATAACTCAATGCACCCTGTAGCTTTCATTACTCTGAAACCTGTTTGAAAACATCTCCAAACTCCATACGGTCATGCCATACTTCAGTTGACATCAGCAATAAAATACATTACAAATGTTATGGAAATCTATCACTGATGATTTTCTGCAGCTGTTAATACCCCACTGTTTCAGACTGAAATCATTATCCTAGAACTGTCTTGCTGTAATGTCTGTGCATCTTGATGTAAGGCTGCTGCGAAAGCTTTAAGAAAGTTCAGAGATCCCTAAACAACCCTTTCCAAACACCTGTTATGGATGTGTATACAAACTTGGAATCATGCGATCTCCACAATGTCCTCACGTGTCTTCAATAACGGTTAGATAAGTCTTCAGATCTTCCTGTGCGATGTCTTTCAGCTCACATACATTTATTATTTCTGCTGATCTCTTATGCTGGCCACGTCTCATTTATCTAGGACCCACGGTTTAATTCTTAATGCAAAATACCCATATGTGGTGCGATATCCCTAGCTGCGTCCACTTTCACCTTTACACCAAATTAAATATTCAATGAAATTTCAATTGAAGAGCTAGGAAAATATTTAAAGGGGCCCACGATTTTCCTCATATATTATGGTGATTCCTGGAGATAAATTACCAATTTAAATATATCTCTGAAGTCTGTCAGAGATTGTCTCCTTCTTTGACTACAAATTTATCTCAGCTTATGGAAATATACCCGATGACTTCAAATTAACCCTTTAGTTTCAAGGATTACTAATTTATATTAAAATGCAGATCCTGTCAGGAATTGTCTCCCATTTGCCAGCAAACAATATAAACTTAAGATAAATACAAACAACTTCCCAAAGACCAGTCCACGAATTCCCAAACTCATACTTCACACAAACTCTCTATAGATCGATGAATTACTTTGTAGAATGGATTAGTTTTTCAAGGGCCCACAAACCACTAGTTAGAGACTCATAAAATTCATGATTTCTGATTATAATAATCATAAGCTACAGCTTCTGTCTGTTGGTACCCACTGAAACTGTCAGAGTTTGTCTCTGACTTTACCAGCAATACCTTATCAAACTATACATCTAAAATTTGCAATACAAATGGAATTAAGCAACCTGCGAACACCAGATACGAACTTTGAGAAAATACCAATTATATATATATATATATATATATCAAATTCTTTTGCAAATTTATATTTATTCATAAATCAATAAATTTGCAATAAAACCCTCTGACTAATGCTTATTCTCAAATCTTCATACAATGTCTTCAATGAAGCACAATGATCAGCAATCAGCAATAAACCTACTGAAATCCTAGAACAACACTTGGAGCACAAATGTGAAACCTGAGGTGATTTCACCTCAATGACGGTAAGGGAGCATCACCAAACAGATTTCTACAAATGCAAGGGAACATCACCTTGACATGAGCTGAATACAATTTGACAAAAGTCATTACATCCATTAGGCCCAGCGTAATTTTATTAAATTTGAGTTTACATGTACACATCATACCCAAGCATTTTAAATGCTTTTACATGAACTTTATTAAATACTTGCACTTGTACTTTTTAAATGTTTATTCATAACACTTTTTAATAAAGTGTTCTACTACTGACTTAGTAACTTAAATAAATATTAATTTTATAAAGTAAATAAAAATACTTTACAAAATTAATTTACAATTAAAACAATTTTAAGTTACTCCAAAATTGGGGACATGACAGCAACCATATAATCATTATAAACAACAATGCAAAGCGAGATCCAAGATAAACAAAGTGCACGGAGCAACAGTATTGTTATGTTTTGTAAGTGCAATAAGACATCATCAAAATATCACACGGAGTGATTCTACTAGCCAAGCGTCGGATAATGTATATCAACCTCGTCGTCATGTATGGACTAGGTCCATTTTTTGATTTTTCGTTCAAGGGACACTAGGTAAGTATTAGTATTATATGTTTTTCATCATCCGCCAACTAGATAGAACCACTAGAGGAAGGTAAACAATAAATTAAGAGAGGAGAAACAAGTGGCTTAGGGACAATCACGTAGGAGGGTGCCCCCAAGTCACCAAACGCAACGCTATGTCCGTAAGACACAACACAACAATGAAAATAGAGGGGAGGCAATATAGAAGAATGATGATACAAATAGAAGAAGGGTCACAACAGAGGCGGTCTCCCGGTATCCTTGACCTTACAAGAGTATCAAGGGTCATGTAGAGCTAGAACAAGTTGATTTAGATGTTTCTACTGCCCAACAATCTTTATTTTTTGAGCTAGTGGCACTCCATGTGGTTCTTCTAAGCTACCTATATCGTCTAATGTTCATGATGATGATGATCTTTAGGAAGACCACATGACATTGATTGCTGATTTTGTTAATTTAATATTGAACAATGAATATCTATCATGACATTTGAGTTTGACAAATTGACATCTTAGTATTTTTAATTTTTATGGTGGTTTTGTTTACTATATGCATGTTATGTGGTATTATGAACTTAATTCCTGTTTTTACATGGCAAATCTGTATATATTTATGATGCCAACTTGCTTTTTGTACGAATGTACCCAAAACAAATCCAACACCAATTTTTTTGCAGTACCAGCATGCTCGAACCTGAATTGGTACCTTAGATTAAAAATAAATAAGTATTTTTTAATATATTCCATTCTCATGCACTAAAAGTACCTTTTGCACTAATGGAACGAGACAATAACAAATTACCATGATTATTGAGCCAGCTTATTGCCAATGGAATTTTTATAAGGCTAATATAAAAAATACTAGAGAATTTAGCACTAAACCATCTTGTCAAGAGACTAGTTGGGGTTGCACTAGGAAATAATAGATTAAATCATCATTGAAATTAATTTATTAAGTTGGTAGGAAAAACAGAATGCATTTTAGGCTTCTAAACCCTTAGCATTGCTTGGATTCAGAGCACAAAATAGTGATTTGAGGTATGCCTGTATGCAGTGGATGATGGGTTTTGATCTCTCTTATTTACTCTGGTATGACCATATGCAAAGAATAATGTATTTTGGTCTCTTTTATTTATCCTTACTTTTCATGCAAAACATTAAGCTCTCTTGAATTGTGGGTATCATTATACGTTATAGCTATTATTTCTCATATGCTATTTGTAAGTGATAGATTTTAATCAACATGGGTGTTACTGTATTTAGTGTATGCCATGTAGCAAACAATACGTCAACTTGCATCATTATTTGCGTTCAACTAGTATTTGTATGTATTTGAAGTATGCTGAATTCTCCTTTAGATTGACTCGTCTACCTGTTTTGTATGTTTTTTTTGAATTTCACCCAATTTAGTTCAACAAGGTAAAGTGGGTGTATGCTGTCATTAGGCTAAAAAGCACAATAGTGCTGATGTCAATAATTTGTTGATCCTTGCAGGCCAAATTCCACATAGCACAAGAATTGCTAGGAAAATTTCATTCACTGCTAACCAAAAACCCGAGAGGAGATGCTGACAATGTTCTTTTGAATGCACTAAATGAAGAACGACAGAAGTCACGGTGGGCAATGAAGGCAATGTTCAATCCTTACTTTGGTGCAGCCTTTCTTACAGACTCAGGCAGGGAGTCTGCTTTTGCTTACAACATCCAACGATATGCTGATGTGTATACAAGCAAACTAGAAAATTTTCTCAAGTACTCAAGTGAGGCTTGGCTGCATACACCCTATGATGTGAAGATCATGCCACACCATGTAAAGGTAGATTGAAATTATCGTTCCATTCGTTTATTCATGCATGTCCATGCACTGTTAGATTTAGTGGCCTATTCTGTTCTGCAACATAGAAGCCAAACTTTGTTTTTCAATATTTTATAGTCTATTTTCCTGTCCATTTGCCAATCTCATCTCACAAGTATAATGATCTTGACAAGCAGCACTAACAAATGGTGATTCTCTATGCAGATCCCTTCAAGTGTATTGAAGACTTAAACTGAGCAGAATAATTAGGTCGAGTCCTGTAAAACCATTGAGTACGATTCAGGTATATTGAAATTATTAAAATTGCTATGAGCACCAATTTTGTCATCAATATATTCTTCAGATGTTCATGCATAGTTGCTGTTTATAAAATGAACAATGAGTGTTGTTATTATACGTGCAACTGCTCAATAGCACGAATGGCCTTGTTTTGATGGTTTGATGATGAACACATTATCTCAACTGCCGAGTTCTTTATCATGTTGGTGGTTTATTCACAAATTTCAAAAACTTTAAGGTACCATTTTGTAAGTTGCTAGTGACCTGCTTGAGATAGAGATACACTGTGCCCATTCAACTGACTGGAAAAGCTATACACATGATCTGGAAGATTACTACAAGGAAATTGTTTCAAATCCTTGCCTATCCTAATGTTTATCCATCTATATCACAAAACATATGCATTGGAACATTCAAAACATGTTAGTGGTAACAAGAAACTTCAGTAATTCGTGCCAAACAGAGCAGATCTATAATCAAAATTGAATGTGGAAATGCTGTGTGCGTGTTGGTTGAAAGCAAACCCAGACATTACCAGGCTAAACAGGGGATACGTGTCCAGGGCTCAGCATGTTCAGCAAAAATGGATACCTAATGAATTATGCATCTCTGCATCTTTACTGGTGAACAATGGCCACTTTGACGTATAAATGCATATTCAATTATATATGCACATGGAATGGTGCAAAATTGCTGAAGTCGTTTGGCATGAAAAGTACTATCGATTTTATTTCTTATTGATTAAACTGGTGCCCAATGTAATTGACCTATTTGCTACTCTAAATCAATTGGATTCCATACACAATTTCTTGGTTGCTTTGGTTCCTACCCAGTGAAGTTGTATAGTTTCAGTCTTATCACTTTTTTGAATGTTGTGTCTGTATTAGGTGTCGTGAATTTTCATGATGTTATTATTATTAATGTTGGAATATTTAATTTCAAAATAAAAATCAATACATCTGCTGAGTAAATGAGGTCACAACATATAAATATATCTCTTGGAATCCAAATTATAAGGAAAGAATTGTAAATGGTATTTCTGATCGAAAAGCTACTGTATGGATTTTAAAGTTTTTGAAGCTTAACATAGGGCCCAAAAGATTGTAATAATAATTTAATATGAAATATTGTAAAATGTGCTATTAGCTGGAGTTTTTAAAGTCATTTCTTTGTAAAGAGTATCTTGGACTTATCTAATGAGATATTTGTTGCGTAATAACAAACTACTATCGAGATGGAGGGATTAAATAAAATATGTTTTGAAATGCAAATGTAAGATGTTCAAGAAAAGAGTAGCTATGAAAAGAGGCAGGCAAAATGTTGTCACTTTGGCATTCATAAAATACAAATATTTATATCATATGGTTCCATAGAAGAAATCAATTTTAAAGAATACGTTTACATCAATCAGATGTGAATATTTAATCACTTCGTATTATCTCATTTCTTTCACTTAATATCTTGATTTAGATTCTAAGAATTATTTGGAAAAAACACATTAAATTTCAAAATGTGCATCTTATAAATAAAAAAAGTGGAAGTAAGGAGTGAATTATGCACAACAACAAAGAGTGAATTATGCACAACAACAAAAGCTATGTAGTGAACATGGAACTATTAATAATATCAAGTAAGTTGTGGTTTAAAAAAATAAAAATAAGCATTTTGTGGTAAGTTTGGCTGGCATTTTTAAGATAAGTAAATATAGGTCACACTTTTATATGACGTTTATTTTATATAACCATTGTATCACAACTGCTCACCAAGTTAGAATTTTGAGGCTGCCTTATTATAAGAAGGGTTTAAATCCACATCATATTTTTATAGGAACCTTCCAAATTTCAATTCTCATAATTCTTTGGGAAATTATAAAAATTGTTTTAAAGGTAGTATAATAAGTTTTTGCCAAAGATATTTAAGGTTAGGGATCTTAAACCCACAAAGATAGTCTCTAATAAATAATTATTCTCTGGAGCTAAATCATAATATTATGCCAATTCTCTTCCAATAGAGCTTCAAAACTAATAGCCTCCAAAATATGTTATCTTCTTTTTTTATTGTTTTCTTAAGCAAGACTTAGTTATCATACAACAAGAATTGTGTGTATTAGTTTTTTATCACTTCTGAAATCACTATTAGTTTTTATTTATTCATGTGATTGGTTAAGAGAATTATAATGTCCATTCTTGTGTTATCATAAAATTGAATTGTTGATTGTTGCTCACACCTTTGTCAAGAGAGGTCCTTTAAGTGTTTGGCCAATAAAATGAGGGATTCAAATGATAGATTTAAAGGGATTGATGACCTCAAGGTTGAGTGCCTAAAAACCTTGTACCAACAAAAATGTGAGCAATAGTTCCATTTAAAAGAAAGACCATAGGATAAAAGAGATTTCAATAATTCACAACATTTACCCATTTTAATAATCACATAAATCTATGCAATAGATGTAGATGAAAAATTGAACTCATTTTATTTTTTAAAAAGCAACCATACTGTCATTTTGATATTGTAGTGAATCCTTCATTACAGACGATGGATTCATTTTACCTTCTTCATGTTGTTGGATGTGCCAATTAGATTAAGATTTGATAGTTCATAGGGCCTCTCGACAATACAAAGAATTAGTCTTGAAGCCCCACCATTGGTCCACGACAATAGTTGGGTCCCTTTTGATTAGCATAATGATATTCTCTCTTGGTGGGGCCCACTCACTCCAATAGTTCACATGGCACGCCTCCAGGGCTTCTTAAAAGGCTAGATAACAATCTCACTATGGATCAATGCATGTCGTTCAATCTACCACTATAACTTGATCCAACAACATGTGGGATGCACGGTCATTTCTGTGTGAATGAATGAAAGGATTTTAATGACGTCCACGAGGCCACGACGACCTAAGGGATCTAGAGCCGCAGCCCTAAGATACTTTCGAACTCTTCTCAATGTCGGCTCTTCTACTATGCAACTTGACCAAGAAACCTGCCGAAAAGTAGAGTTTATCTTCCTTAAAAAGCTTGCTTAAACTTCCCTCCTTCAAGATGTTTTTGTAATGCATGCGGATATCATCATAGGCAACACATTCAAAGATGAAGTGCCACTTTGTTTCGACAACTCTTGCTACAACCTTAGATGATGCGAACCTGACCTCAACTGTGCAATAAGGAGTCTAGCTTTACCCTTAATGCCAACATGCAAGTATGCTTTTTCCCCGTGGTCCCACGTGGGGTTGAACTCTTTGACATAATGCAATTTTTTTTGGCCAAGCAACTTAGTCCACATGGCAGTCCTGAATTTTTTGAACACGAACTGTTTAATTTCAACTTTGGTTTTAGGACAGTCTTGGAAATTAATATCCCATTTGCTCAACCACTTGTTATTCTGTTTCATCCACGTCTTTTTTCTACGATCTATTCTTTCTGCCACCACCAACTTAGGCCAACGCTGATCATCCATGTTTTCCACTTTCTTTAGGTAGCATAGAAGTTGAATAATCGCAACTACCTCCAACGGGAAGGTGCCAGCCTTAGCCAAAAGGATCTCATAGGGAACGATAGCCTTGACTTTAAGACTACTAGTGATAAGGTGTTTTGGAACTCTTTCTAATTGTCTCCATTTGTGATTTGAAATGTTGCTCCCCCAAACCTCGCAGCCATACAGGATAACTAGGGTGACTAACAAACCAAAAAGAGTCTTCTTGGTTTTCCAATCCCAAAGCTCCGCGTTCCTACATCTATTCTACAGCATGTAGGAGGCTCTCCATCCCCCTTGGATCCTCTTTGTCCTACAGGTGTCCCAATTGAGCTCGTTGTTGAAAAAAATATCAAGGTACTTGTATTCTTCAACAATTTCTAACGCGTTCCCTTCAAAAATAAAGTTGGCATGCTGCTACTTTCTTTTTAACGAGAAAATCATGATTTTGTTCTTGCTAGTGTTCACCTACATCCCCACCTCTTGGCAGAAGAGCTCTAGCTCCCTTAGGGGCTTTCTCAAACCATGAGCGGTTTTGGCAACCAAGATAAGGTCATCCGCATATAAGAGTAATTTCACCACAAAACCGGCTAGTCGGATACCATCGCCATCGGTGTTGTTTAACCATTCTTCAAGCTTGTCAATATATAAGCCAAATAAAGTGGGCGAAAGAGGACATCCTTGTTTGACCTCGATGTCACTACCAAAACACTCCGAAAAGCCCTCTTTAGTTCTGATTTTAGCTCTAACCCGCTCATAAAGCTTGTGAACAGCAGCCCTATACTCATCTGGAATCCCAAGTTCTTCCATCCTTTTCCACAATTTGTCCCCGGGGACCG
Source organism: Cunninghamia lanceolata (assembly GCA_027924645.1). NCBI lineage: Eukaryota > Viridiplantae > Streptophyta > Pinopsida > Cupressales > Cupressaceae > Cunninghamia > Cunninghamia lanceolata. Next base: position 5,925,776 of record BSBN01000400.1, read on the forward strand.
TGTTAAAACCCTTTTTAAAGTCAACAAAGCAACAAAAGACCTCTCCACCCTGAGTGTCCCAAACTTTTTCGATCAAGTGCCTAAGAGTGATACAATGATCAATGGTAGAATGCCTTGGCCTAAAACCAGCCTGCCCCTTTGCTCTTTTTCCCTCTTTTTTTGCCCAATTGCTAATCCTACGCTCAATCAAGCTCCTGAACAATTTTCCAAGAAGATGGTTCACCATAATAGTTCGGTAGTTAGAGGGATTATAGGTATCCCCACTCTTGAAGAGAGGGATAACAACACTGGTAGTCCACTCAGACAGAAAGCCTCCTATTGTGATGCCATTAAAAATGTTCTTGATGTGCGGTGCCAGGTACTCAACACCCCAATTTAGAAATTCGGCTTGTAACTCGTCTATGTCTTTTGCTTTGCCACTTGCCAGTTTCTTTATACCCTAAATGATGTCTTCCACCAAGAAGAGTTCAGACGAAGTTAAAAGGATAGGAGGGTTGACTCTCTCATGCGACCGTTCATACAGAAGCCTCACTCCACAATGATGCTTCATAGCTGCACAATTCTTGCACTCATAGCTCCTCCGTGGCATTCACAAGCCATCTCACAACTCTAGAGCACTTTAGGCAGAATTTGTCATTCCTCAAATTTGAAAATCTCTATAGGAATCGATCTAGCATTTAAGGTTAGTGGACTTTTGTCTTGCATGACATGTGATGGGAACTCATTTACCCAGAGCTTCAAGGAGTTGTACTATACGACATGATTCGATGGAACACATACCAATGGCCTATGTAGTAGACTCCAAACAGTAACAAAAGACTTCACGGTGCCAATTACCATCTCCTCAACTAGCCCATGGATCTCAACTTTTGCTTTTGGGGGAAATCATCATTGTGGGTTGGGATTTCATGTATAAATACTAGTTTGCGTGCCTCTTTCTAGTTTAGATGCAGTTTTCTAGGTTGAGCTATTGAGCCTAATGTGTAAACCAATTCTTAGGTCAGGTCTTATGTAGCTAAGCTTTTGAATCTAATGCTTAATCATAGTCTTGACCTCCTTACAACTATACAAAGGAGCCTCTATGCATGTTTCCAGAGGAGATTATATTCTATGTAATGGTCAAGTAGAGATTATATTCTATGTAATGGTCAAGTAGCCTGATGAACATAATGTGAGGCTATTATCATAAGGATTCTCACTCTTGTATCTATTTGCTTGTTGATTATTACATGTGTATCCTTTTCTATTGATTATTGTATCGTGAACTATTAAGCTCTGCTTTGGTTGTGAGGATGTATATGTTTTGTGTGAACCTTTCATTTGCATTATTTGCTTTCTACAATTTCTTCCCCTTTTCTTTGCATCACTTTAGGCTTAGCTTACAATAGATAGGGAGACGATCTTCTAAGCTTGGAGATTGACTTGTCGGTTGCATCTCACACTCGTTGATCTTTCCAAGTGTTGGTGGTCATGTATGGTGCATTGATATTAAATAGGAACAAAGATCATATCAACAATTTTCTAGCACCCTTGATTGGACCCGAACCATCTCAAAGCTTTAGCCTTCATTCTAAGGCTCAAACCCTTGCCCATTAAGTTTTCACTATCACTTGGCAACTCTATCTATGTCAACTTCATTTAAGAGCAACCTAGAATGCCTATGACCCTTGGGACTACCACAAGATATGTGACCAAAGCTAACTTGCACATCATAGTGCAACCCCTTTTGTTAATCCCAAGAAGACCTCGAAATGCATAATAACCACAATCTCAAGCTCAACAAGCTAATCTTGCCATGGTTGCTCAACAACCACCAAAATTCTTTCCAACATGTGGAATATTAGAGGTTTGCTTATTCCACCTGTGATGCAGGAGCATCCATGTTCACTGGCAATCCTGTGTCACCAAAAATATGTTTTATTTCCTAAGTTGTTTTTAGCTTTGTTTCTTTGCAAAGTTGGATTTTGTGTTTCAGGAGCAACTTTGGATTTATTTGGTCAATGTCAGGACATCATCTTGTAGAAGACCCAATTGGGTATCTCCAGTTTCAATTTGGTGAAGATTGGGCAAAAATTGGTTAAGTTATAGCTAGTCGGAGAATTTCCCAGTTCGCGAACTCTTAAGTTCACCGGTGGGAACTTTCGCCAACTACCTTTGAAGGAAGGTTTGCATTTATCTCCCGGTTGTGAATGATAGTTTGATCAGCAACGTTTGTAGTTTAAAATGCTTTATTAACAATATCACAGGTTTTCGAACTCTTAAGTTAGCCGATATTCCACTTTGCCGACAAGTCGTGCCAAATGTTAAGTCCATTGGTTGGTTCATGGAGAAGTGACATGGATGATAGAAGAAGACTTTATTAGTTCGTAGGTTTTGAAAATAGCCACTTTGTTAGTTAACTTATCTGACAATCATATCATACTCATATGATCCCAAGGATTATAGGGCTATGGTAAGATGGTAGTGGAAAGGCCTATCACATACATCAGAAAGACCATAAATGGAAACCCTTCCATCACTAGATCTATTAAAGTTGAAGGACTAACTTCACTGAATATAAACCTAACATCTCCTATTCAAGCTACTAAAGCTAAATGATCCAGACTCTATCGCGCTCTATGTTTGAACATTTCTATATATTGAAACTAACTTTAGAGATATATATTACTATAAACAACAATACTTGATAAATCCTTGATATTGTTGATATTTCGTAAAAGATGCAAGCAAAAACTAAAAACATAACCATATTTTTATTTATGTTATAACCATAGAGTAGGTTTTTGATGTTAAAGAGAATCATCACTTCTAAAATTAAGAGATGTCATATAATTTGCTTTTTCATATGCAAGGCTCCAATTCTAGATAATTATCTTGTACATGAAATAATTTGATAAAAAACTTGGATGAGTTTACGTGGATAGGGGCTTGATAAAATTTGATATCAGTTAAGAAAATATTGTTATACTCAAGAAGAAATTATATCCTATATGCCATTGAGAAGAAAGGTTCATTAAGGGGTAATACTACGAGCTAAAAATGTATGTCCAAATGGATAAAGACATTGTTGTCCTCAAAATTAGCTGCGCTCATTTTGTGGGATGACCCCTACGAAACTTGTCCGTTCCGTAGCCTACACTCTAAGCATGTATTTTGAGGCAAGATACTTTGATTTCATGTGTAGTTCTCTAACACCTTAGAATCATTTAGAGTTGTTCCTCTATTTGGTTTCTCGAAGTTCACAAAAGGAGATCAATTTGCAAGCTTGTCAAATTGACAAATTTGAATTTTTAAAGGAGTTAGAATTTTTCTTTTTTTTGACATGCACGGGCGGTGATTTTTGCCGCTGGTGCATGTGAGTCAAATTTTCCACATATGCAAGAACAGTGAAAATCACCGCTCGTGCATATATCTTGTATCCTTCGTGTTGAAACGGCAAAAAATATTGCCTGAGCATCTCCGTGTTAACTCAAGTGCATTAATGGCACTTGTGCGAAATTTTAATACAACTCTTTTGATACTTTTTAATCACTTTTGTTTGTTATTTTTACTTATCTTTTCTCCCTGTGATTTCCTCTAGGTTTTCACGAGGATCAACTTACATTTCCATTTTTCCAGGTAAGTTCTTCTAGTCGTGTTTTCTTGTAGAGATCTTTCTTTTTGGGATAAGATGTAAATGGTTTGTGTTTTTATAGAATTGTTGTTAGATTCTTTGTTTTACGTTTAAAGATGGTGTCATTTTTTATTAACTAGGGTTTGCATTTTGTTTTAGTTATCATTTTTGTTTCTTTTAAATGTCTGGTCGCCTGAATCGCCGTCAGTTTTTTATGGAATTCTAGTTCGTTTTTAGGTTTAGGTTGTGTGGCATGTCATTCTTGTTAAACCATTTAGTTTTCATTTTTTGGTTTCTTCTTTTGAGTTTGTATGGATGGCGGAAATCACCGCCCATATTTGATCTACCCACCGCCCATGCCATTTTTACTAAGAGCGGTCATTTCGGCCGCCCTTACACGGAGATCTTCAAGATACACTTCCAACATGCAAAAGCAGTAAATACCGCCGCTTATACCTTTGCTCAGTTTCCACCAATATGTATGAGCAATCATTTTGACTGCTCTTACATCAAAAATGAAATCTACCACATGCATGAGCAGTCATTTCGACCGCCCGTGCATGTCTTCCTCTAAAATTTCCAAACATTGGGAAATTCTTGAAAATGATGCCTTTAGCCCGCTTTCGCCTAATTTCTTGACTTGCGCGTGCTCGAGCCCTTTCAAGCTCGTCCCTGTGAACATGGTCAACATTACGCAATTTTACCAAAATGCCAATTTTTCCCCTAATTGCGAGATCATGACATTTTAATAGTTTCTGCAAGCAACAGCTGAAAATCACAATTTTCTTCCTGTAGAAGAGATGGTCGATGCCTTCGAAAAGATGATCCAGAAGAACTTTGAAGATGAAGCATTTTCAATTGCTTCAATGGATAAACTCCAAGATTATCAATCAACCCTCGATAATTTAAAAGACAATCTTGGGAAGTATGAAAAGGTGATAAAGGTGGTGAAAGATACAATCGTCAAAGCTCATGCTGTTTCAGACAATACAGTTGGACCAGACATTTATGAGATGGAAGCAGTAAAGGCCATGTATCACAATTTTCTAAAGAAGAATGATAGTGGCAGCTGATATTCTTTCTTTAATTCCTTAGTTTATTTTTCTTAATGTAATTTGTAATTAGTTTTGGACATATCCATATGTATTTTTCTAAAATGTACCAACATAATTACATGTGGAACAAAGGAAGTCCTAAGTCAAAAAAGGACTCTTTTGTTGAATAAGTCAAAGTAGTTAAGACTTTTTCCTAGATTAGCTCAAGGCCTCTCCCTATAAATAAAGAGAGACTCTATTGTAATTTTGATCTTTAATCTTATGCATCGAAGTGCTGCCCAAATTGAGACTTTATGTTTAAATTGCACAATCAATTCCAATCAATAAAAAAGGCAAGTTTTGATATCAAACTTTGTGTTGAATCAAATTTGTATTAGTGAGGATGTACATATGGCATTTTTGTTGATTTCTCTTGTTGATTGATTGGATAAAGTGGTGTTTGGTTATCATGATTGGAGGACGTTCAAGATAAATTATATAAACTTTGTGTTATATTATTTCCTTGAATCTATGTGTGTTGAAAGCGTTTCTTGGTGGAGAATTATTATAAAGACTTTGAGCTTGTAGTTGTTCACTTTGTATATGAATTGAGTTGAGAACTCGTAGACTTTGTGCTATAATTTTCAATTACATTCACGTGGATCAGTGGTATTGTCAGTTGATAGACTTTGTGCTCCAACTAGTGATACGATTACTGTTAAAATCTTTTTGGGGATAATTTGAAGACTTTGTGCTTGAGATTATTCACTTGGTTCGTGAATCTTTTGTGAAGTGAGTTGGAAGACTTTGTGCTTCAACTTACGTCATTGGTTACTATAAAACTCTCATTGAAGGTAGAGAAAAGACTTTGTGCTTTTGCGTGTCTTATGGTCTCTTATCACGTAAACATGTTGGTACTCGTTGATTATTCACATGTTTAGTCAAGAATATTGGTGATTATTGTTTAGGTTAATATTAGAGGTGTAGAAGCATTATTGAATATTAACGTGAAACATTGTAAACATCTTTTCTGAAAGAAGAGAAAATGATGAATGTAACACACCCCCTACATGGTTAGAGCTAGTGTAAATATTTTTAGCTTCAAGTAGTTTAATTTTGTTTCAATAAGCAACTAGAGGGAACCTTCCCTTGTTGAGAGGAGAGACTTTGTCTCATTATAGCTATGGCTGATATAACCATTTTCCCGTTAGTGAGTGTAATATCCCTGATGGATATTCTCTTAAACACTGATCAAGCACTTGTTGTTTGGAGAAACTTTCACCAACAGAAAATTATAGCTTAGCTATCTAGCTTCATAGATGGCATAATATCAAACAGTTTGCAAGATGAAATAGATTGTTCAAATTAAAGATTTGAACAGATTTATATCAGACAGGGATAACTTATGGTAGATAATGAATCAAGAGGCTACTGTTATTATTCTTGCAAACTCAATGTGACAACTACACACATTCTTTTAGTTACTGACTTAGAACAGACAAAGCTAAACATCAACATACCAATATTTCAAACATAGTACTGTATAACCTGATATAAACTGGAGTTTCTAGATTTGCATTATCCTCTGATGATAGTCCTTCATTTTCAGAAGCTCCTGTGTCTTTGCATACTCAGTCCTCTTTTGTTAGTAATGTTGTGATCATTACTGAGTAAGGATTGCTGATGATCGGATCACTTTAAAGATATATCACTGTATGACAATATGCAATACCTCCACCATAGCAAGACAATGGCGTCGTTGTCATCCAACTGTTGACCAACTACTGATCATTCCAACACAAACACTTCACCATTAATATTGATATCCAATACTTCACAACTGGCAGCAATCCTCTAGTGGATCAACAAATTCTTTAGGCAGCGCGTCTCTTCCTTTCACAGCGGAGCCTTGAATGTGTAGCTTCCATCAAACACAACTTCTCCTTGGAATTGCAGATTAGTCTTAATGCGTTGGAATGATCTTAAAACTCTATCTTTGATGTCAAACGAACTCCTGAACCTATAGCGGCGATCTCAAAACAGAATACCACAACCTCAATTCTCCTTATCTGGCGTTGACAATATCAAAATGGCCTACCATAGAATTCCACGATCTGAAGATGTCCAGGTGGCTTCTCCTTGACTTATCACGACCAGTCTTCAGAATGAAATCTTCTCCTTGGTTTGGCGTTCAATGCTATCTTCCCAACGAATTACCTCCTAATTATGATGCCATGATTTTTATTAGCATTCGAAATTCAGTGGCGGAGGATAAACCTTCAATTCGATATTTCCTCGTGCCTTGGCTATTTGGTATCCACAAACACATATAATGATGTGACTCCTCTTATTTGACTGTGAGTTCAATTTCAAAACCCACGCCCACAATATGGAAGCGCTGCAATTGAAAACTGATAGCTACGTATAAAATCCATGATTCTCCTTGGCAATTCAATTCCCACGATTTCAAAGGAAATGAAATCTTTAAAATATGCGTTCACTACAAATATGGAAAGATAGTTTTGGGAAATAAATTAAAACTTTCAAAAAGCTTAAACTTCTAATAAGCTATCAGCTAGGACCCACGAACCTGCATAAATCTGTCAGAGTTTGTCTCCCTTCTGGATGACATAAATTTGCATTCTTACACTATGAAATGGCATAAAAACTGAGTTTCACTTTTAAGAGCCAAACCACTAAAATTGAATCAAATTGCAAATTTATATTTTACAAATCAATAAATTTGCAAACAAAACCTTCTGCCTTTTATTATCAGATTTCCATACAATCTTCAATGATAATACGATAATGGTCACTGACCCAATATTGATTATTCCAGCAAAATGACCTTGAAGCCCAATTGAGAAATCTGAATGATTTCTCCTTTGCAATTCAGCAAATGCAAAGAAAACCCCTCTTTGACATTGACTGATACAAAACATAGTCATAGACTCAATACATCAGAAAAACCAAGACAAGCATCTGAAAAGCATGCTCAACAATGACTCTCAGGCTTGCTTTTAAAGCCATTACATTAATTAGGCCCAGCCTAACTTTATTAAATGAGAGTTTACATGTACACATCAGACCAAAGCATTTTAAATGCTTTTACATGAACTTTATTAAATGCTTGTTCACAACAACATGAACTTTATTAAATGCTTGTTCACAACAACATGAACTTTATTAAATGCTTGCATTTGTACTTTTTAAAGGCTTGTTCACAACACTTTTTTAATAAAGTGTAGTACTACTAACTTAGTAACTTAAATAAAATATTAATTTTATAAAGTAAATAAAATACTTTACAAAATTAATTTATAATTAAAACAATTTTAAGTTACTCCAAAATTGGGGACATGACAGTGAGTTAACGACAAAATATTCACCCTACAGACATCCAAGATGACATTTTGATACAATATATAAGCATTTTTCATAACTATCTAAAGAGGTCAGTATTTTCTCTAAAAACTATAAACTTATTGGGTATAAAAGCACTTACTTGTAATGGGTGGCTATCGCCCTTATACACTGTCTGGGGAGCAAGCTTGGAAATGATAGCTTACTCGTTGCTTTAAGTTTTTATGGATCAATACTATATGTCTAATGGTTGTTTCTTTTCTTTGTAGAAACATGGCAAATTATATATACTTATAATTATGAAAATTCCATATGAACTCTTTAATAAGATCATTAGATCATTTTTAAGTATTGTCATAGCATATTATATGTTGACTTATTTAATTATGGGCTTTTATTATTTTTGCACCAAAAATAAATTTTATTGATTATTATATTACTAACTATGTTGGTAACCTTATTGATAGGACATATACCTTATCTATGTCTTCAAAATATGGTGCAACTGCTATCACATGAATGGAGTAATATTTAAACAACTATCTTCTATAGCTCTTTAATCAAAAGTTGACTACAAAGTCACTACAAAAAAAATAATGTGCTTAGGAGATTACTGGAAATGTTTTTCATCTGGGTGCTATTACAGGACCCACCTTATTATATAATAAAGTTATTTTCTATTACTCAAGACTCCTATTTCCAGAAATAAATCACATTTGAAGTTCATGGGCACTACTTTCAAAGAAAATTCTTTCCATCCTAATATTGTTCTTTAGTTCTATAAGACTAATTATCAGATGGCAGATATACTATATCAAGAAGATCTGGGCTAGGCTCCCAGTAATCACTATATATATATTAGCATCAAACCTATGTGCAGTACCAAATTCTCCAAATTCAAATCAATGCTTGGCCATCGAAGGGGAGTGTGCATAGAACCTCTAGATGTAAGACCCAAGGCATAAAATAATACCTTAGGCATTTTAATGCCTCGGGATGTAAGGAGTTGTCATTGAGGGGAAAAGAGTATGTCTAACAATGACAGCTCTATGTAAGACCTAAAAGGAAAAAAGTAAGACCTCTAGGCATTATATATGGCTCACTCCTTGCATTATATGTAAGCCCTATGGGAATATTAAAAAATTATTCTCTCTATAAATCTTCCACTTGTAAAGCATTATGTAAGACCTACGGGCAATATGTAATGAACCTGGAGGGGGCTAGTTTGAGGAGTTCTGGGATCCAACAGAAACATTGTAAGACCTCGCATCATTTTTTAAAACATGAGATTATAAATTGTGACAAGATGACTTTCATGTAGTTTGGAATATATGCTCTTCATTTTGTCATATATTTGTGTCCCTGTTTATCACTATCAAAGAAGACCTATGTTACTGGGGTACTTCATTTTTTCTTTTATGGAAATTGACATGTGATGCCCCTATTAACATTAAGGGGGAGTGTTATAACATAATGCTATTAGGGATCATACCCTTATAACATTTATATAATGTTCTAACATAAGGTTATAAAACCTTATGTTATAAAGCATATACCATTTAATAATTAATAATCTAATAACTATTAGATTATTAATTATTTACAAATGGTTGGTTTGAATGGGTGTGAGTAATACCCCTTTGGGTATTATGCCACCCCTTCTCCTTTATTTAAGGAGGTTCTCTCTCATTTGAGAGCATGTGAATTTGGAATTTTATCGTGAATTATATCACTATGCACATGAGGTATTATTAGCCATGTGAAAGTATGTAGAGGAGTATATCCCCAGGTTCAGTCTACTTTTTAATAGACTATTTTTGTAAACGTTATAATAAAATGATGCTTTATGGGGTTTTTTACCCAAAAGTGTGTTCCCCATGTATATCTTGTGTAATGTGTTATAGCTATGCTTGTATAATTCTCATTTATATTTATTTTATATTTTGTTTATAATGATTAGTATCCTAAGATCCTAATTGAACTAACAGAGTCAAGAGAAGGGATCCCAACACGATGCATTGTGGGGGGTTCAAGGAACCGTAGAGGAAGCAACTCACACCAAGATAGAGGAAGCAACTTGCACTGAGATAGAGGAAGAGGTCACAACTAGAGTCACCACTAGAGAAGCCCCCATAGGAAGAGAAGAACCAGCGCCCTTTGGCATCCAAAAGAGTAACATCATCCTGAGAGTCAAATCCATTAACTATCAAGTGGTCTATGTGGGAATTCTACCGCCAAGAGGCTACACCAACCTTGCGATGAGAGCGGGAGTAATCAGATGCTAGGTGGATAATGGTAAAACATTATTTGTAGTGAAGGGAAGACCCTCATAATTGAGTAGCTAATTCCATGGCCTATCCCCCACCATCAGAACAATATGTCTATGGAGAGCCTTGGAGATATCAATGTCCATCAGAATATGGGCATATTTGGTGAGGCCCATGGTGGAAGTAGTAGTCTCCATCTTCAGGAAACGACCAATTGGTGTAGGAGCACCTTCTCTGTAGTGCAGGGTCATATTTTCTTTTATTGTTTCATAAGGCTCTTACGCCATTTCATATTGTACTAAGGATCAATTTGGTCCCGTTGATGTAATTAGGCAAGGCAAACATGTGGTTTTGCTTATTTGAGGAGTAAGACCAACAGCTAACTGATTTGAATATCAGTTTGTACGGTTGGAGGGAAATAACTGCTGTCTCCACCTCTTTTCTAGAGGCAGGCAGTATGCCGAAAGAGAGAAGTATGATGCAAAGAAGATTGATGAATGAATAATAAGAGTTTTTCTAGGTGTTATACATTTTCTGGTCTGTGTGTTCTTGGTTTTTGATATCTCTGTTCAGGTCTTGTATGTTCATGCCCTAACTGGATGCTATCTGTTAATTCCTAGTGTTCCTGTAGTGTGCAGACGGTGTAATATTAACATTTCCACAGAGGCGTTTTGTAATCTAGGGGTTAGGGTTTGATTCATAAATGGAGACCCTTTCCTCTGTCCACTGAAGCACTGTGTAGTATCAGTGTGATGGGGGAAAGAATTTTCAAGTTTGTTGTTTCTACATTCTCGCCCAGGGAGCCAGAGAACTCAGTCTTGTTCGACTAGACATCTTCATGTGGCTAGTCGGGAAATCGAGGTGAAGCGGATAGTGTTAATTTGGGATCAAATTGACATAAGTAGTCGAGGGTCTGATATATGAGTCGACCGAATCCATTGTTCTGTCGAATGGTTTTTGACATTGGGTCGTCACAGAGTGTTGTGGAGTCCATCAGCGTAACACAAGAGTCGGGATGACTGTCTGGAGACCTTCCGATAGCCAAAGTCTAACCGATGAGTAGGCATGGGTGGCAAGTGAACTCTGTCTGGCTGAAGTTACATTCATGAATGCATACCGTGTTGTGAAGTGTTGGAGACACACACTAATCGCCTTGCGTGGAGTAAGGAACGTGGACCCCACAAGTGTATGCGGCTAGCGGTGTGAAGGGAGTCATCGGTGAGAAATAAGGTGTCGGTGTAGGTGAAAGAAGTTCCGCCGAAGGATGAAGTCTGGCCGATGGTCAAACTTCGGTTCGGTGTAAGGAACATCGTCAGGAGGAGACCTAGAAGTCTCAATGAAAGGTAGGGTCACATTGACGAAGGAGAGATAGTCTATCAGTGTGAGTTGCGGCTTTGGTGAATGAGAAGGAAGCTACGCCAATAGGAAGAGTCAGGCCGACGGAGGTGATTAACCATCAAGGTTAAGTCGTGACAATAACGACCATCGGGGAGAGGATAACGATCGGTGTGAGAATTCAGAAGGAAATCGATAACACATGTCTGGTCGATAAAGAAAGTAAGTTTGGTTTCGGTGAAACCTTGGAAGACCTCTTGCCGATAGGGAAGATATAGACACTCTTTGCACGTTTCTATTGGTACTCTACATCAAATTGGTATCAGAGCCAATATTCTGAATCACAGCTGTGTATGTCAGACAAAGAGTTGGAGATAGAAACGGAGGCTAGCACAATGCCTCCCAAGTCGATGAGCAAAGCAGCCATCCAGAAGATGGTGGAAGAAATGCTCGAAGAGAGATTGAAGGAAGAAAGATCCAAAGAGAAGAATGGAAGCACTTCTGAGTCAGAGGAGGACGAAGAAGGAGAAATAGGAGAGAATCCTCCAGGAGAAGGTATGTCTGCTGATCAAAAGGCATTCCTGAACGCACTCAAGGGTCATGGAGATAGTGGTGATCCAAAAATGGATGTTCCCACGTTCAATGGAAACTAGATGGAGATACTCTTGTGGACTGGATTGAAGCCATAAGTAATTACTTTGACTTCAAGGAGTACAGTGACAGTAAGAAAGTGAAGTTTGCAAAAACCAGACTGAGAGGTTTTGCATTGGTTTGGTGGAACTACACCTAATGTGAAAGGGAGAAGGTTGGAAAGAGTCCAATCAGCAAATGGAGTAGAATGGTGGCCATGCTGAGATCCAAGTCTTTGCCATGTGACTATGATCTGTAGACCATCAGAAAGTTTAATCATCTTAGGCAGAAAGATATGGACGTGGCTACATACACTGAAGAATTCCACAGATTGAGTATGAGAGCCAATCATAGAGAGGAGGAGAAAGAGATGGTGGCCAGATATCTTGATGGTCTAAGATATAATATACAAGACGAATTCAGTATGGTGGTTCCCAAAACTATAGATGAATGTTTTCAGTTAGCCTCTAGGGCAAAGGATAAACTGAAAAGGAGAGGGGATCAAAATAATAGAGGAAGAGGTGGTAGGAACAATAAAGGAAGAGGTAATTTTGGCAGAGGACAGCCAAACAAAGGTGAAAGTTCAAGTCAGCAAGAATCACGTTCTGATACAGAACAAAAAGGTGGTGGTTTCAGAGGTTGGAGAAGACCTAATGGCAGAGGCAGAGGTGGCAGTGCAGGCAGAGGACTTGGAGTCTTCACTGGAAGATGCTACAATTGCAATCAGGTAGGCCATACTGCAAGAAAGTGCCCTGAGAAGGCATCTAGCTCTCATGATGGTGGGAGAAGGAACCAACTATTACAGGATGATGATTGTCAGAGTGTAAACTCACCAATTGGTAGTGCTGCACCAGTACTTGAAGGAGAGAGCATGATGATTAAGAGAACCCTAGTGAAGATGCCATTGAAGCAGGAGCCTCCACAAAGGAAGAATCTCTTCAGAACCCAAGGAATAGCATATGGTAAGCTCTGTAAAATCATTGTTGATTCAGGTTCTACTGAAAATGTAGTGTCTACTGAAATGGTAGAAAAATGTAAACTGAAAAGATTGCCCCATATTAATCCTCACAAAATATCTTGGCTGAATAAGAATCAAAACTATATGGTGGAAGAACAAACTTGGGTAGATTCTGAACTAGGTGATTATAGGGATAAGGTGCTATGTGAATTTATTTCTATGGATGCTTGTCACCTTCTTCTTGGACGACCTTGGCAGTATGATGTGAAGGCATAGCATGATGGTGAAAAGAACACATATGTGATCACCAAGAATGGTAAGAAGTTTCAGATGGATCCCTTACCAGAGCAGGTTGGAGAGAAGAACAATGACAACAGTGTCATGTTAGTTAGTGGCAAAGAGTTCCTACAACTCATGAAGGATGAGGATACCCAAGGGTATGCCCTGATGATGAAGCCTATAGATATAATAGGACAGCAAAACAAGAAGCAGAAGGAGATTCCATTGGAAATACAACAGTTATTGGTAAGTACCACGATCTTGTGGTAGAGGATACTCCTAACTCCTTACCACCTATGAGGGACATAAGTCATCAAATTGACTTGATTCCTGGAGCCACATTACCCAATAAAGCTGCCTACAAGTTGACACCACAGCAGAATGAAGAGGTAAGTAGACAGATTCAAGAACTCTTAGAGAAAGGTTTGATTAGGAAAAGTCTCAGTCCATGTGCAGTCCCTAGTGTACTTGCTCCTAAGAAGGATGGAAAATGGAGATTATGTACAGACTCAAGGGCTATTAATAAGATTACCATAAGGTCCAGATTTCCTATGCCAAGAATTGAAGATCTGTTGGACTATCTTGGTGGTTCATGCTACTATTCCAAGATTGATTTGAAATCTGGTTATCACCAGATCAGAATTAGGCAGGGAGATGAGTGGAAGATTGCTTTCAAAACAAATGAAGGTCTCTATGAGTGGCTTGTCATACCATTTGGACTCAGTAATTCTCCAAGCACATTCATGCGGTTGATGAATGAGGTACTTGTAGAATTTATTGGAAAATTTGTTATTGTTTATCTTGATGATATCTTGATTTTCAGTAGGACCAAAGAAGAGCATGTGAAGCATCTTGGACAGGTGTTGAAGAAACTACATGAGAGTAAGTTGATGATCAACTTAGATAAATGTGATTTTATGAAAACTGAACTGGTGTATCTTGGCTTTGTGATCTCCAATGGCTTTTTGAAAATGGATCCTACAAAGATTGAGGCTATTCTCAATTGGCCTACTCCTAAGACAGTGGGAGATGTTAGAAGTTTCCATGGTTTGGCAACTTTTTACAAGAAGTTCATTAAAGGGTTCAGTCACATAAGTGCTCCTATTCTCAATACCATCAAGGGTGGAGTGCAGTGTAAATTCTGATGGACAAAGCAAGCTGATGATAGTTTTGAACTGTTGAAAAAGAAAGTGGCTGAGTTACCTACATTGGTACTCCCTGATTTTGACAAAGTTTTTGTTGTAGAATGTGATGCAAGCCAACAGGCTATAGGCACTGTTCTCAATCAGGAAGGACATTCAGTAGCATTCTTTTCAGAGAAGTTGAATGAGGCCAAACAGAAGTATTCTACCTATGACCTAGAGCTGTATGCAATGGTACAAGCTCTGAAAAAATGGAGACATTATTTACTACCAAAAGAGTTCATTGTTTTTACTGACAACCATGCTCTTAGCTTCCTAAATAGTCAAGACTAGTTGAATCATAGGCACGTCAAGTGGATGGAACAATTGCAGGCCTATACCTTCACTATTAAGCATAAGAAAGGTGTTGCTAACAAAGTGGCAGATGCTTTAAGTAGAAGGATACTGGTCATACAGGAAGTACAAATGGAAAATATGGGTATAGAATGTCTGAAGGAGTTGTACAAGGATGATGCAGATTTCAAGGCTGCCTATGAAGTGTGTGCAACTTTAGCTAACACTTTCCATGGTGAGTATTCTGATTTTGTGTTACAAGAAGGTCTCCTATTCAAAGGCAGTTTATTATGTGTTCCTAAGTGTTCGATGAGGGACAATATTATCAAGGAGAAGCACAATGGAGCCTTAGGAGGACATTTTGGGTCGGACAAGACGTTGGAATAAGTCGCCCGGTTCTACTATTGGCCAAAGGTATAGACAGATGTGAGGAGGTATGTTGCAAGTTGTACCATATTTCAAAGGGCCACAGGTATGTCTTCTAATGCTGGTTTATACCAACCACTTCCCATTCCCAACAGACCTTGGGAAAGCATTGGTATGGACTTTGTGCTTGGTCTTCCTAAGACATCAAGGGGTGTAGACAGTGTCTTTGTCATTGTGGATAGGTTCAGTAAAATGGCTCATTTTGTGCCATGCAAGTGCATAAATGATGCATCGCATATTGCTGGTCTCTTTTTCAGAGAGGTGGTCAGAATTCATGGTTTACCCCTTTCAATTGTCACTAATAGAGACTCCAAGTTTGTTGGTCATTTCTGGAGGACCCTATGGAGGAAATTGGGTACACAATTGTCTTTTTCATCATCCTACCATCCCAGACTGATGGTCAGACTGAGGTTTTTAATAGGTCCTTGGGAAACCTTTTGAGATGCCTTACCAAATAGCATGGGTTGGCATGGGATTTAGTGATCAGTCAAGCTGAATATGCCTATAATGATTCAAGAAATAGAAGTACTGGGAAAAGTCCCTTTGAAATCGTTTATGGTTTCCACCCAAGAGGACCACTCGAACTCAAAGACCTCCAAGGATGGGATAAAAGGAGTGCTCTAGGAGAAGACTTTACTGCTACCATGAAAACAGTACATGATCAGGTCAAGATTTAGTTGGAGCAAACCGTCTCCAGGTACAAGGATAGGGCAGATTTGAAGAGAAGGGAGGTACAGTTCAAGGTAGGAGATTTGGTGATGGTCTATCTCAGGAAAGAAAGGTTACCAAAAGGCTAGCCAACTAAACTCCTGATGAAGAAGATTGGGCCATGCAAAATAGTGCACAAATTCGGTCCCAATGCATATGAGATTGAGTTACCATCTGATCTTGGTATCTCTCCTATTTTTAATGTTTGTGATCTTTATCCTTTCAGACCTCCATTGCATGCTGAAGATGGATCAGATACTGTGATTGAAGATGAAGACTGGATCAGAGATTTACCTCCAAGTAAGCCTTTACAGTTGGAATGCATTTTGGATTCCAAAATTGTCAAGAAGACAAGAAAGGGTGTGTACAAAGACTACTTGGTCAAGTGGCAGGATCTTTCGGATTCAGAGGCAACCTGGATGAGTGAAGCAGATATTCTGAAGCATGGGAAGACACTTCAGCAGTTAGCAACTCAAGGGACTTGAGTTTTTCCTGCAGGGGGAGTATGGTGCAGGAGCACCTTCTTTGTAGTGCAGGGTCATATTTTCTTTTATTGTTTCATAAGGCTCTTAAGCCATTTCATATTGTAATAAGGATCAATTTGGTCCTGTTGATGTAATTAGGCAAGGCAAACATGTGGTTTTGCTTGTTTGAGTAGTAAGACCAACAGCTAACTGATTTGAATATCAGTTTGCACGGTTGGAGGGAAATAACTGCTGTCTCTACCTCTTTTCTAGAGGCAGGCAGTATGCTGAAAGAGAGAAGTATGATGCAAAGAAGATTGATGAATGAATAATAAGAGTTTTTCTAGGTGTTATACGTTTTCTGGTCTATGTGTCTTGGTTTTTGATATCTTTGTTCAGGTCTTGTATGTTCATTCCCTAACTGGATGCTATCTGTTAATTCCTAGTGTTTCTGTAGTGTGCAGACGGTGTAATATTAACATTTCCACAGAGGCTGATTTGTAACCTAGGGGTTAGGGTTTGATTCATAAATGGAGACCCTTTCCTCTATCCATTGAAGCCCTGTGTAGTATCAGTGTGATGAGGGAAAGACTTTTCAAGTTTGTTGTTTCTACATTCTCGCCCAGGGAGCCAGAGAACTCAGTCAGGTTCGACTAGACATCTTCATGTGGCTAGTCGGGAAATCGAGGTGAAGCGGATAGTGTTGATTTGGGATCAAATTGACATAAGTAGTCGAGGGTCTGATACATGAGTCGGCCGAATCCATTGTTTTGTTGAATTGTTTTTGACATTTGGTCATCACAGAGACACAAGCGTCGGGATGACTGTCAGGAGACCTTCCGATAGCTAAAGTCTAACCGATGAGTAGGCATCAATGGCAAGCGAACTCTGTCTGGCCGAAGTTACATTTGTGAATGCAAACCATGTTGTGAAGTGTCAGAGACACACACTAACTGCCTTGCATGGAGTAAGGAACGTGGACCCCACAAGTGTATGTGGCTAGCGGTGTGAAAGGAGTCATCAGTGAGAAATAAGGTGTTGGCGTAGGTGAAAGAAGTTCCGTCGAAGGATGAAGTCTGGCTGACGGTCAAACTTCGGTTCGGCGTAAGGAACATCGTCGGGAGGAGACTTAGAAGTCTCAACGAAAGGTAGGGTCACACCGACGGAGGAGAAATAGTTTATCGGCGTGAGTTGCGGCTTCGGTGAACGAGAAGGAAGCTATGCCGATAGGAAGAGTCAGGCTAACGGAGGTGATTAACCGTCGAGGTTAAGTCGTGACAATAATGACCATCGGGGAGAGGATAACGATCGGTGTGAGAATTCAGAAGGAAACCGATAACACATGTCTGGCTGATAAAGAAAGTAAGTTTGGTTTCGGTGAAACCTTGGAAGACCTCTTGCCGATAGGGAAGATATAGACACTCTTTGCATGTTTCTGTTGGTACTTTGCATCACCAATAGCATTACCAATAGTCTCATAGCATGAGTTTTCCTAGAACCATAGAGGAAGATTAGGGAGCCTAACCTAGATGGGCCTGATGTTGAGAGGTTTAGAAAGGGGGTTAAATGAGGAGGAACATGGATTGAGTGAGAGAGTGCTCACCCCACAACCATAATTTATCGTCCAACAAAATCCTTGTCACTCATAGAGTCAAATGTTTCTATGAAGAAGCCAAGAGCACAAGGATAAATCTTGATCTTACCCTCAACAAGGGGTAGCCATGTATCAGAAACCTATTTGTTATTAAATTTGTTAATAATGCCATGATTATTGTAAAATTCCTCATTATTAGTAACATCTTGTCCACACAACACAATAGGGGCATTTTGGAATAAGGTAGAAGTCGAATCTTGTCTCATAGAGGCAAGCAAGCATGAGCTCCTGAGCCTACCATGGTTGCATGAGAGGAGACCATGCTATTGTAAATAATAGCCACAAAAGAAGGGGGGTTCAAACCCTATTCACGTTAAGAATGTTGTGTTGTTTTAATGTTTATGTTTTATTTTATGACACTTTCTGATAGCTTTGAGTTATTCTCTTTAAGGATGAAAGTATATTCATGTAGATGTCAACACAGTCACAATTTTGTCTCACTTGTGGGCCTGAGGTAAAAACTAGTATCTCATATCAAGGTGATTCTTGGGCAGTAGGTTCATATATCACATCGATTAGATCACCCTCTAATTGATTTATCAATTCCAAATTGATAGGGATGGAGCTTTCTTATCAACAATATAACCATAAGGATGCTCATTAATAGCTAGATGTGTATTGTTTCAAATATTCCCTTTATGTGTAACTAACATCCATATGGGTCTTCTCAACTTCCCAATAGTCCTTTCTTAACTCCTTTGCCAAAAATGGCAATTTACATGATTGAAAATTTTCAAAAGGATTCTCTTGGGGTTTTCATTCTCTCCATATTTGTTTTCTTTCCTGCTATTCTACACTCTCTTGCAAATTTGTTATTCTACAACATCATTACATCCTACAACAACACTATGGTTCTTTATACATTTTCTCTCCATGTTGCGAAGCTTTCTACATGCCATTGGACTCCACTATCTTTGGATAGTTTGTTGTACTTTCTCTCTTTCTTTGTTATTCTGTATTATATTGTTTCATTGGCATTCCTAGATTTTACCTCTCCTGACTCTCTTTCATACACATAAGGATAATAGTAGACACACTTATTATTGTTCATTTTATTATTTATATTATTGGTCTTAGTTCTATATGCACACATATATTTCATATTTTCTATTGACTACCCATGGAGGTCAAAAGACTAGAATAGGGGTTTGACCATTTTGGCAAGCTCCCTATCAATCACTCCATCTTTCTCTATCCTAAACACAAGTGATTTTGAGAGATTCTTCTCTTGATTCAACTCTATCTCTAGGTGGTTTAATATTCTTTCCTTCTTTCTATTTTTGTTCTTTAGATTCATTTAATCCATTTTTAGTTAGTTTATATCATTTGTTGTATTATGTTATTTTCTTGGTTTTTCTTTGTCATTGATGTTGCATGTTTTATTTCCATTTTATAGGTTTGACCTCTACATGGATTATTTTAGATTTTTTATTACTATGGACATTTGTGCGATCATATAAATGCAAACATGATCAAATTTCAATTAGAATTGTGATTTCATCAAGAATACCTTATTTCTATTTTCAACTATATTTCTTGTCTCTGCATCATATTCTTGGTTTGCATCAATCATCTAGCATCCAAATTGCAATTGTTGAAACCAAGTTCCATGTTCCTTGCCCTCCTTTATACTTTCCTCTTTTACCCTAAATTTATTTTCGATTTGTATAAAACCTCAATCTAAATGTATTAATTAGATTAACATTAATTTAATTATTGCACATGAATGTTAAATAATTTAATCTATCTTTTACATTAAGGTAGCTTAATTCTTATATTGCAATTTGTACATGTAGTTGTAATAACCACCTTGGTTACTACTAATATATTTTTTCTCCATACCGATGTACCTAAAGTACTAACTTAATTGACCAAGCAAGTTCTATCCAATTAGAAACTTGTCAATTTCATAACCTTACCATCCATAGTCGTGGCAACAATTCTGTGCCACAACACATAGACTCGTACTAAAATGTGATAAGATCCAAAAGGCAGGGTCATCCCTAGACCTAGACCTAAACCTTGAGGGTTCATTCTTAATGGCTCTGCCTACATATCCCTTTTGGGAATCAGAGGCTCCATAGTTCGTACACCAATAATAGAGAGAATTCACCCTCTCCTCTGATATGAGATCTTTGATCTCACTTTTATTTATCATAGTCATCAGTTGATCTTATGCTTCCAATTAAATCCATACATAATAGTATGATAACAAATGCATTCCAATCAAATGTTAGTTCAATGCCAACACACTAAACCACATATTGACCAACTCATATAAACACCACTTGTTCTCACATAGTGATTGGATCAAGCATACATCACATATACACAAAATGACTAACTCATGGATGTGACACATATGCATAGAGTGACTTGCTCACACATATATCACATACACATGATGCGACTAACTTAGTGGTACCTCATATATACACAAAGTGACTACTCCATGTCTACATCATGTATACACAGTTTGGTTAGCTAGTAAAAGGAAAATGGTTTCAACCTTACTACAAGAATCTTCCCCTTTACCTAGTTCACTAACACATAAGCCCTTATGTACATCCTAGCCAAAAAAAGGAATGTTGGTGCATCTCATGCTACACTATGGGTGCCATCCTTTTTCCCAATTCATTGTTGGTTGTTATGACAATCAAGCATCCCATATTATTTATTGTCATTAATGAAAAAGGTGTAAGTGTAACAACATACAATACATATGGCTATTAGTAAGATTTACATAGCCCACTAAGCATCTCAATCATCTTATAACTGGATAAACATAATTAAGATGTCTTATGGTTGTATCTCATCTAAGACTAGTACTTGTACTATCAATAACATAGATTGATTTAACAATTGGAACCTTGAAATCATACCTCAAGAAAGAATCAACATCAAAAGCACAAGTATTCATTCTAATACCCTAATGCCAATACTAAACTCTTAAGATGGGTAGATCTTATCATCCATTGTTTGCGTGTCATTGGTGAAAGCTGGACTAATCCTAGCATTTGTCACTTGCATGCCATTGATGAAATCTTATCTAAACCCTATGAAATCAGGTGGCTCCTAGCATCTAGCAATTGCATGCTATTGGTGAAAATTAGCTAACCCTATGATACAACCATATAATTCTTTAGGTAGAGAACACTCCTTGACTCCATGCTAAAGCAACAATAAGCTTATTTGTAAGTGGGTCATAGGTTTCACAATTTCGGTGATCATCTTGGGATGCATCAGACAAGCTATGCTAAGAGAATAATTATCCTCTATATATGTTCTCGTAGAGTCCCATTCTCAGCCCTAGTTGTGATGCCAAGAAGTTGGCTCATGTATCAATCTTGGTTCAACATTCTAACACTTAGAAGGTACAAGGACATTGATCTAAAACATATTGTCTTAAGGTTTTACACTTAGACTGGTTAATCCACGTACATTACCACATAGGGATCCATAAATCTATACACATGGTCTTATAGGTCCAGGGTATAAATTACCGACCAACACACAAGTAACACATTGAACCCAAGGGAATTAGACTTTATTTGGTCACACATACATAAACAAGTATAGACTCATAAAGAATCTCAATGGGCATTCCATACATTCAAATTGTTACTTGGAAACACACTATATGAGTCATACAGAAGTCAAATCCATAGTAGTAATATTAGACAATATTATACTGATGAGTACATAACATTTGCCTATTGTCAATCATATAGCTTAGTACACATTTATCCACTGGAATTGTCTATAAAGGTAAAGCACCTTACTATATTTGGTAATACTTACTGTTAGTTGCTTACATTTGGCAAAGGCAATCATAAGGAATTCCATCCTAACTTAACATAGACCCAAACACAATTTAAAATAGTTAGACCATCCACCATATTAATGTTGGTTCACACCTTCATATCATAATGACTTAATTTAGCATCATCATTAAATGCAAAGTTAGCAAGTTACCATAACTCATTCATAACTATGTCATGGCCAAGTTTATCATGTCCTTAATACTTGGAAGAATAGACCTCTCTAGGGTCTTGAGGCTAACATATACGTTGCTATACTTATTACTAATCCCGGACACAATGTCATAGTGTTCATCACACAAAACTAATAATTATAGTTAGACAAGTTCAAAGGCACTCTTATACATTCACATTAGAGATGGACCACAATGACAATGACTCTAAAGTTCATCCAAGAATGAAGCAGATTGTGGAAATACAAACACCACAAAACCTCAGATTAGATAATCTTAGTGTTGATAGAATGTCTTTTATTCTCTCAAGCCTATATAGTGGGGACATATTGATTAGAAAGGTGAGTTCATCACCATATGATACAAAATTTAGCCTCAAGTTGAAGCATATAGAAGATGGAAGGTTGGTCAAATTTAGGAACACCCCAAACCTTGGAGCAATTCACCAAACCCCTTTCCTACAGACTTAGGTCCAAAGGCATCCTTCACCCAAGGACTACCTACATACTTGCTTCCAAACAAGATCGAAGTCCCATGTAGTTCTCTCCTAAGATTTCAACTAATATGATGTGAACTTGCACTTTTTGAGGTTAAGATAACCTATACAGATACTAGGAAAAACAAAAAAAAATGCAACGTATAGACCTCAAGGATTCCCAGCCTTGAAGATAGTTTCCCTAAAGAAGCCAGAGACTAGCTTAACCAAGGACGATCATGTAAACAAAAAAACCAATATATATATATATATATATATATATATATATATATATATATATATATATAATGAATCGATTCAAAATGTTAATATGGCACATTACTAAGAACAAGGTTCTTGAGCTACCTCTATATACAATATCCTTTTACCAACCATCTTTTTATTTGGTGGAGCATTAGAATGTCACCCATCTTTAACGACATACCTTAGTTGAAATATTGTCTCATAAGGATAAATAGTTAGATAGAATCTATTAAAAAATATTACACATAATAGCATAGTCAATATAAAATAAATCCCATCATATCAGATCAAAGGTTGACAATCGCCAAAACATCTCCACAAAGAAACAATTATGTAAGATCTGATATGGTTATGTGTGATGTCTTACTATAATATGATTCAATGATATCCAACATCATGTGACCAACAAGCAAACATACAAAACAACAATATAGAACCATGGCCTTTAAAATAAATGAGTTGACCTCACAATTTAGTAAACATGTACTAAATAACTTCCAACAAGGGACAACAAGGTCTCAATTTAGACCTCTCCACCATTATGATTCATAATTCAGTATAAACATGCTAGAACCCTTACAGGCTCATCTTATTAACACAAAGGCTAGGGTGAGTACCTACCAACATGTAATTTTTTTTGCTCAAAGAGTCCATTTGTGACCATTATCTTTTAACTTAATACTTATAGAGCCCAGGTAATTACCAATTCAAGTCCCCGTGCAGACTCTTTAGGATAAATAAGGAGTCAAACTAGCTCTTTACCACCTCATCCAAATTTCCTGCTATGTATGATATGTTGGATTCCTTAATGCCAACATTTACATAATAATTATCTCTCATCCCATGTTAACGCTAATAAGATGTTGAGTTGAATATATATACATTTAGCTCAACTGATATTAATACCCACTTCATATCAAGTCTTATCAAATAATAGTCAAGTTCCATTGTCCTATAACTATTGCTTGTAATCATGGTAATGGACTATTATCGTAGTCCTCAAAACCATCTTCTTCAAGACAAGCACGACATATAAACTATAGTGCATTATTTAGCTATAAGGAAGCATTCTTATCTAGTACTTCAAAGTTCAAACCATAGTGGAAACATAAACATTTCGCTAAATTATTCAATCATAATTACCACATCCAAAACCATATCTGTCACATCCCTAATTTTGACTATGTTTTAATTTTTACTTGTATGTAATTAGTAGATAATTTTTGCATGATTTAATGATTTGACGTTATGTGAAAATGTTAGGATAAATTAAATGATCTCATGAGTTTGAATTTATATGTTTAGAATTAGACATGTGATTATATGATGTCATGATTATTTTATTCAGAAGAAATATGAAGTGACTAATGATGCACTAATCCCAAATTGGTTGATTGTAAGTGTAACCAGGAAAACATGTTTTCCACCCTCCAAGAAAGAGAGGGAGAGCATCATTGGAGAGAAGTGAATATATGTGTGGAAAGAACAATTTGTTGCTATCTAAGTCTCGTGTTTGTTCAGTTTTGTGAACCCTGTCGAGTTTGGTAAGTTGAGTTTGACTTTACTGGTTTAAGTTGGATTTCGATTCGACAATAGTTGACTTGACATCAAACTCCTTTAGCATAGGTTTGTCATAAAACCAAGAAGGGATGGTACAACCATTGACAAGATGTAGTCGATAGCTGTTATTTTTACTTATATGATGTGAATATAGTATATATTCAGGAATATATATATATATACATATATTTATGATAGTGGTTAACTATCTCACTTTTGGTATTTTCCAATTACAATTCTTTTATTGTATCCTATCAGGTAAGTTTGACTATTTTGCTATATACGTGAGACAGAGAATGGGGGAGACAAGCATCTAATCAAACAACGTAAGTATACGTTGTGTATGCTTTAGATATTTAAATAAGACCTTTTGTGTTAAGGTCAATAACTTCTTTATGAAAGAGGTTAAGATTTTATGTTATGCAAGTTGTTTTGTTACGTGGTTGTTCAACCCTTTTTACTCTCAACTGATTAGAGAGAGTAGAGTAGCCTTTCACTGGGTTTTGAGTGGCCTTTATTCCATTATTTGCATGTCATCATGGAGAATTATGACTGGCATTATTATTAGAGTGATGGAACGCGGTTAGAGAGTAGTGCTCTATTTATCACCATGGTGGAGTTCTCTGTGGAGACACATAATACCACCAAGAGAGAACTTTGTTGGAAGCAGCTTGAGGAAGAACGATGTTAGAAGAGCCTTGTTTGCACATCAATACCATGGGTTCTTCTCTTTTTATGTCAACATTATTTGAGATGAGAATTCTTTGTTTGTTGTCGGCCTTGTAGATATATTTATCTGTGTTGAGAGCAGTCGATAGCATAACATATCTTATGTGTTTTGAGTAATCGATAGTATGTATCTATTATTATGTTTGTAAATCCGAGAGCTATACATATATTGTTGTGTTTTGTATAGTTGACAGCATTTAATTATCACTGTGTTTAGTGAAGTTGACATCATTTAAATATCACCGTGTTTGTAGAATCAAAGAGCTTAGTATGGCTCTGTTTATGGAAAAACCAAGAGCTTAATATATTTTTGTGATTTGTGAAGATGAAATTGTAATATATCTTTGTGTTCTTGTAGTCGATGAACTTAGTTACCTCTATGTTAGAAGAAACCAATTGCATAATTCTATGTCTTGAGAAGCCAATAGCATAGATACCATTGTGTTTTTGTGTGAAGTCTTTACACTTGTGTAACTCTGTGTAAACCAAATAGTTTATCTTCAACTATTTTGTGAGATGTTTGAGGTCGAATGGCCTTACAAGATAGAGCCAGTAGAACTAAAACTCTTTTAACTTACGTTTAGAGAACAAGTACTCTCTGTGTTACATCTTTACCTTATAAACATAGAAAATATGTGCAGGTTGATAGGATGTTAAAACATTACCTGTGCAAACCGAAAGGCTAATGATCACAATGGGTATTTGCTAGATGCAGTCAGTTAACTTTAATAGTTGAGAAGACAATTTGTAATAAGCATTAAAATATTTTTATGCTAAGATTGAAGTATCCCTGTCATGTTTAAACTTGTAGACAGAGTCTGTGTAGTAACCAGACAATGATTATACTCATAAATACTTGAGTAATCCGGTTGTCTTTAGTTATTTTATAGTCATAATAGTGAAGGATGCAAATGATGTTTTATTTCTCTTAAAACTTGTTGAATCTATCTTTAGATGTCAATATGAGCCCCTCAAAATCACTGAGCCTCTCGAGATCTTTGTATTGAGTCTTAGAAGGTGAGACTAGAAGTTTTGATAAAGATATTTCTTTTATCTCTTATCTCTTTTTTATAGTTATATTGTTTTTCAATCCAAGACTTTGAGAAAGGGTTTCTCTCATTCTAAAAGTGTATAGAAATAATTTAGATATCATTAGAAACACTTGGAGCTATGTTATATATTTATATATTAACATATATGTTTATTCAACTAGATTATGTATTTCCATTATGTAAAGATGATGTTCTATCATTCTTAATCTTTCTATATCAGTGAACGAAAGGTGACCATTAGGTCAAAGACATCATTACTTTATTATCTATCTAGACTTATAACCTTTATCGGATTAGAAGATTGAACTTGGTCAAGAATTCTTGTGCTTTTGTTAGTATCTATTAAGACTTGACATATAGGATAAACCTTGTGTATTATGTTTTTCGAGAAAAAGGTGAATTCGATCAATGACTAAGTAGTCAAGATTTGATGAGTAGTTTTCTTATTTACGCTATATTATGGATATGATTTTATTAGTTTTTAAGGGTATTTTGATATTGCAAAGTACTAAAATAGGGAATTTAAGAACCCTAGATTTTAACCTGAAGAGTTTAGAAATCTTTAACTCTCAAGTCAATTGTGATATTGATTTAGTCTATTGTGTACTTTGGTTGACAGACAAAAGGTCGAGAAACCATAGATCAAGACAACATTAAGAGACTAAGAAGCACTTTGTTGTTAGAAAGTCAATACTAGTTATATAAACCAAGCATGGTTATTATTGAGTAGAGAGCAAAATGACAGTAAGTCATAGACCTTGATAAATTGTGGATATGCAATAAGGGACTCTCAAAAAAGATAAAATTATCTAAACTTACATATTGTATGTATATCCTAGATAAAGACTATTTCTAAGTCACATGGACTAGGAGTTGAATATAGTTTAGACAATTATGTCTAGAGATACTAGTCAAACAAGTCAAACTATAGGATGAGATAGTCTTCAAATCGAGTTAGAGGTGTGTGAACACACGACTACGTTTATTGCAAACATTTATTTATATTGAAACTTTGCCCAAAGTGATGCATTTGTCTCTGCATGCATTAGTCGGTTCACAGTGTCTAGATGGTGTGACTTGTCAGAATGATCACACTTAGCTAGAAGATAGACTAGAGTTGTATGGTCAATTGAGTCACGTAGGACACAACACTAGGACTCATATGGCAACTTTTAGATCCACGTGACTATGCTTTTCGTGAAGGCTAGGGCCACTTCCAAGAAGGAAGGTGTGTGGAGGACCGCTGGTCTATGGTTGGAGGTAAAGCACTTGGATGATTCTCTCCCTTTGTAGCAGAAGACTCGCCAAGATTTGAATGATAGATATCAAGATTCCAGAGACAGTATTCTTTATGTAAAACTTCATGTTATGATTATTATGTAAAACTATTCTTTTGCCAAGTGTAATATATTTGTAAATGTAAAGTGAAATGTTATCACTATAAGTTATCTTTGAATATAATAAATTTTAGGTTGAAAAATATTCAGAAAGGATATACTTTTATTTATTTGAAGTTTAGTAAATGTTTTAAAAAAATCTCTCATGTATATCATGTTCTTTTACTTTCCTAGTAAATTGTGTGTAATTCCAAGTCATATGAGAAGGCATGTTACAATATCTCTATGCAAATCCATGTAAGGTTTTATCATTCTAGTTCAAGAAGACTGAACAACACCACCCCCTTAGGCACAATGTTACATGGTTTGGCACCTTACTACTCCAAATAAGCATACCCTTGGTGCACTTGAAAGTATCATTTACATTATGTTACTATACATTCTTAACTCATTCACTATGAATGTATCAATAATAGTGTGTAGATGATGTTATGAAATGATAATATTATTTTAACAATTCTACATCTCAAACTAATTTCTAGATTATTCAAGTAATAAGTTTAATCCATAAACTAACAAAACATAGCCAGGACACTAATAACTATCACAAAGCTAAGAGTATAGATGTTGTGAATATCATGTTACATGGTTGGGGTTAACATATGAAATCACTATACCAAGTAAAGTGGCATGCTACCTATTTTAGATAGCATAAAAAATATTCTAGGATCTCTTATGAGAACATTATCTAAGCTAAGGCAAAGCACATGAATTGTTTGACAAAATGTTACCTGAGAAACATGGTCTCAAGGAATGCCTTGCAGGGTGATTGACAAGTGGAAGGGCAAACTCCTCCCACAAAACCAATGGCCTTGTCAATACAATACCCAAATGTAGAAATCAACCTAGATTAATTATTTTTGGCTCGAGTATATAAATCAGAATTCAACTATTTTAAGAGAGTAATTGTGAAAGGATTGTACTCAACTCTAGGAATAATGTACTCATTGAAATATTTTCTATTAGCATCGATATAAAACACTGGCTTGCACACACTCTTTATGATATTGGTCCTATATCATTATTGTTGCAGGTTCATTGGTGCACGCCATACCTTAGCTTTGGTGAATTCCCATGCCACCTCTACAATGACAGTGCTAACTTATCTTTCACTCAATCTTTTTGTAGCTCTCGCACCATTCTACTTAAATATCATCCACTTCAATGGTCAAACAGTCAATAGCAATTTTACATCTCATTCACAACAAAAAGTGGTAAATATTTGTCCTATTTTTATTCGCCAAAATTGACCTTTGATTATTGAAGTGGATGATATTTAAGAATAGCCCTCTTGCACTCTTCTAGTTGGTCTACAACCTTCCTTTGCCATTTAGAATTTACATGGCCTCAGCCTGCAATCATATACATCGATTAGAGAGGAGTGAGTGAGTACACTGGGAGAGAGAGAATCTTCATCTTCTAAATTAGATCCTTGGATTCATCAATCTCCCTTCGAATTGTCCATCGATTTGCAATCTCTCCCTTTTCTCTTTCATGCCTATCTTCTTCCATGGTGTGGGAGGTGACCCCTCTCTACCTATCGCATCCCTCTAGCTTGCAGATTAGCAACTCTCTTTAAATTCCCATAGCGCCATGCCTCCTTGGAAACATCCACTCCCGTCTCCAGAAATTCTTCTTTCCTTTATGCTTTTATGGCTATCCAAACCTTGAGCCAGTCAAACTCCTACCTTGTCCATTTTTAGTGGCAGTAAATGGGCCTCTTATCTAGTTGGCAGGAGGAGGGGCAGGGGCGGAGGCGCCTTCTTGTGCGGTTAAAGAAAAATGAGGCCATATAAATGATTGCGAGCATTCTTGTTCGTGGAGTGGCATTGGAGTTGAAGATGAGGCGAGGGCCAGGTACAGATGAGGCGGCGCTACTGGAGAGCTTAGATTTAAAGAGAGATCCATGGATAAATCTTCCACCGTTGATCAAATCTGGATTTATGTGGAAACCAATCAATGCGATGAAGTATGAGAATTAACAAGAGAAAGGAGCAGAGCATTTGCCATTTGTAGATATTTCTCGACACATGAAAGTACATGATCTTGTTAAGTGGTTAAATTTGATGGCCGTATTGCCCTGTCATTACACTAATAGGCGTTCCCCTATAGAGAGAGGTGAGCTCCCATGTGCATACAGCTGAGAATTGACAATTTCAAATGCATAATAGATGAGGGACAACCATTGAAGAGATCTTTGTCAC
The DNA here is from genome assembly GCA_027924645.1 of Cunninghamia lanceolata. NCBI lineage: Eukaryota > Viridiplantae > Streptophyta > Pinopsida > Cupressales > Cupressaceae > Cunninghamia > Cunninghamia lanceolata. The sequence goes on from BSBN01000400.1 coordinate 5,955,657, forward strand.
ATGTTCATTGGGTATATTCACGATGGGCAATCAATGGTTGGTGCTCATGTGTCTTGATTTTTCTTATCATCCTATATGGATGTGCAGTTAGCATCTTGAGCAAAGGGAGGCTTGCAATGCAACTTAGATTAGTCTTTTGAAACCTTAAATAAAAAATATTGTTCCATAGTATTGTTATTAACAATGGTAGGAGCATACAAGTTCACTTTTGTTGCAATAATGGTTACGATGATGGTGGGTGTGGCTTTTTCTATGGAGGTAGATGCACCCATCCCTTCTTTGATTACAAGGGTTGGTCTATGATGGGGATGCCCTTTGTAACTAGTGTTGTTGGATCTCTCATTGCATTTTTGGTCTTCTTTTTACGTTCAACATTGGATCTATTGTGGATATGTACTATTGGATGGGTTTTTGGCCTTGACTATCTTGTCCTAATGTTGAATGTTAACTTGATTGTGTTTTTAGTTTGCAGGATGGTCATTTTAGCAAGAGAGATTATTGTTTTCATTGATTGGCCTTTTTAGAAATAAGGGGACCTCTAAGGTCTATTTGTTACAAATATATTTATATAAATTGTTGTGTGTTTGTATACTTACATATAATAAGAATCTTTTTAGGAAAAAAATATGTCTACTACACTTTCGAATGGTTGTTATGGCACCAAAATTTGATAGATCCTTTTTTATGTTTAGGTATTATAGACGTGTTGTTTTCTGTACTATGGATGGACATTTTAAATTTATTTTTGTGTATCGATGTATATTATTGTCTTAATATTGAGATCATGTTGGTAATAAGCTTGTAGATCTAGCTCTATGAAACATCATACCTAGAGCTTGAAGTTTCGAAGGTGAGCCTTATGCTTGGATTCACATGCTTATAGTTCAACAAGGGTTTAAATGATTATTTTCTATTTGATTTAATGGGTTTTCACTTGGACCAAAATTTCAAAACATTTTCAATCTTTAATTTGGAATGATGCAATTGGAGCAGTAGAAAGTTGGAAACAAGCTTCTTCCATTTACATACCAATTTTATTATGTAATAATTATTTATAGTTTGTGACAAAGGATGAAATTTTGGGAAGATCATGTAATACTGGAAATCTTTTAACTTATTTTAATAACTAGCTTTGAAGGCATTACAAATCTAGTGATGCTAGGTGACAGGTCAAAAAATCTAGTGGTGTCTAGTAGTTCTTTTTTTATTAGTAGTTACATGGTCAAGTTAATACCTTCAAACGTGAAAAGTGAAGAAACCCATCTTCCTTTTCAAGTAGATGCAAATTTTATTGCTATGGTTAATTGTTAATTTCTTTGGGGACATTGTTAGGTTCTTCCCTAATGAGATCTTGCCAATTTGGTGGATTTTTGGACATTTTTACCGTTATCTACTATACACTAATCAAAGATTTTGCATCATTTGTGAGTGGAAATAAAATGTATGCATTGTTGTAGGCATTACATGTTTGTGTATATCAAGACAAATGGAAATGAAGAGACCTGATTTCAAATAACTTTTTAGTATAAATTTCTTTTGCAGAATTGTAAGGGTAGATAATCTTTTTTAGTTTTTTTAAGCAAAGGCCAAAAGAAGGTGAAAGAATTTGTAGACATTGATTTTTTGTGGATTTTGACTGTGGATACAGCAATTTTTTTGGAATTTTTAGTTTGTTAAGAGAAAGTTCTATTTTTTAAATAAATTTTTTATTTTCAACTAGATTTGAGGATTTATTGTTTATTTGGTTGTTCTATATATGCTTTGCCACCATGGCTACCTAGCCTAAGTAGTCTATGAGGAGCTCTACATTTTGCCTGGCAATTACTGTTGAGATTACAGCAAGTGGGTGAAAGCAATGAAGAATTGCTTCTCAAGATGGACATCTAGCTTGGAGGCCTTTGTCCCAATAGGAATTGTTGATGTGATGATTTTTTATGATTGTGTCCATGAGTTTACTATAGATCCTATGTGTAGTTCATCTTTTTCATTTGCATGCATTTATTTTGCTATAGGTGGTTGCTACTTGTGACGCTTTAGTTTTGCAAAGAACATGTGCTTGAATCTTCTATCAAAAAAAATTTATAGCTTTGTAGGATTTAAGATTATTTAGTTATGAGGCTTGAACAATTTTGAATTGGATGGTCATTGTAGATTACCCCCTTTAATATTTGCTGGAATGCTTTTTGTATTTTGCTTGGACTTGATTTTTTTCTTATACTGGAGGCATTTTGTCAAATAGTAGTGTGCTTTGTCTATGGTTCCAGATTTTGCATACATGTAGGGTAGCTACAACTATAACACGTGACAAAAATTCCCCTTCCATTGTGCTTACATAGATGTCCATACACTATTTTGAAGCTCCTATTTTGGCACAAGTGGGGAGAATGTTGGCAAAGGTTGTCAAGTCTGGCTTTACACCTACCAATTGCATTTCCTTGAAAGTTTGTAAAGAGTTTTCAACAAATTTATTTTGTGCATATTCTGCAATCATTTCAATCGATGGAGTTGGATGTCTTAGATGCATTTTGTCACTTTGTGTGCCTTGTGGTTTTTGGTTGTATCATGTAGTGTAAAATATTGAATCTCCTTTCATTCATTTGGTTATATTTTGAAGACATCTTCTCTATTTGCATGCATGATATTGTGTGTTCTTCATTGTGGGCATCATTTGTTTTGCATTTGATATATACTTGTACAAAAAGATTGTTAACTCTGAGGGTTCATATATCATTTTTAAATCCTTATACACTTGCAACAGAGAGTAAAAAGGTTTGAGATACTATAAGCATGGCAAATGCTTGAGTTGTCATTATTACATGCATTTTCTCTTGGTTCATGTAGCTTTTTGTTTAAAGGAATGAGTTGTTGATACATAAAGAGATTTTAAGCCTATATATTTGAGTTTTACGGGTTTCTCAAGTGATTAAAATGCCTATGTATTTGATATATGCTTTGTTAAGGTTCTCATAGTCTTATGAAACATCTTCCATTTATCTTCAAGTTATATTGGGTTTTTCTATAATGACTTCTTGATAGTCAAATGTTACATGGGTATCTCATATATTTTGACCTACAAGTGATATTCAGATATAGAGGAAGATAGCTAGAATGATATTGAAATGACTTTGAAATAATTTTCTTCCAAGCTTTGGTGTTTCTCCATTTTTGAAATAATCTTGAATAGTTTAAACAAGCTTGTTATATATCGAAGTAAAATGTTCATATTGTTTGCACTACTTCATGATTTGAAAAATGATTTTGAAAACATTTATTTGGGAGTTGATATCCATTTGACTATCTTGATTTACTAGTCATATGCAAGATATGTCAAACATTTATTGAAAAGGATGCATGGCATGTTAAGAACTATGTTGAATGGTATTCAAGATGATGACAATGAATAGGATAAATTGAGCAAGGATATATTTTAATGTGTCATATATGTCATTTCTTAATATTCTATGCATTTGATGATATTTGGACAATCCTCTTTTTCTTTGATTGTTGATGTCACTACTTTTTATGATGATTTTCATGAAAGATTAAAAGGGAATAAGATGAAAAGTTTAAATATTGTAGAGTTCCTTCATTCCTTGACTAATACTCTAATGCTTGATGGCTTGATGCACATGTTTTAATAATGACATTCATCTTTTAGTGAAAATATATTGATATGTTAAAAAAGGTAGTGACAAATGCAAATATTCAAATCTTGGTTGACTTTGTTGACAATGAAAAAATATAGTCACTATGAACAATTTGATATCTACATGAATTCAAAGGATTAAATGTTGAATTTGAAGGTTCAGGGACTGAACTAGAAGCATCTTAGGTCAAAGTTTATATTAAGTCTGCATCCGAGATCTTAAATCCATGAATTCGTAGACAATAGTAGACCTAATCTTATTTGATCAATCAAATTATATCTGCATCCTTATGTCTAGGGAACCTTGCATATTGTCCAAAGGACCAATAACACTTGATAAAGATTGCCATGTGTCTAGTCTTAGTCTACTCTTGATTCCCTTGGGCTCCAATCCATGTCACTATCAAACCACTTGTCAAATCCTAATTAACCTAAGCAACAACTAACAATTGTGGACTTGAGAGTACAAATACCAGTGACTCAAGGCTACCCACTTAGCTCTATTGCATAAGGTTTCTTGTGTCCATCGAGAAAATGGACATGAAGGAAAGTGAACTTCAAATGCAATGCCCCCTCTAGAATCTGATCAATAAAACTCTTGGGATTGCCAACCCTATGCCTGATGGACTTCAAATTAATATTTTAAACTTAAAACATCTACTCAACTCGATTAAATAAGGGAGCTCGAGTTTCCAAGAAACATGACAAGTTATTACTAGATACAAAAATCCTTCTAGATTTTAGTTATTAAAAGTTTGTTTCAAGTCTGGAAGGTTTAGATGTTTGCGAACCTAGACTTTACATTATTGAAGTTTATCAAGCTTTTTTTGTCAAGTGATGTCTTGCATGTTCTTTCACAAAATCAGGTTCTTGTATATATCATGGCTCACAAGCAGTCTGTAGTTTGTGGTGGCAAGTTTGTTTCACATCCAAAGGTACCCATGGGCCTAGAATTTTATTTCGAAGGAGCTTTGTAAGAAGTCTCACAATTGGTGGAGAGCTCGAGTCTTAAGATCCAAACGAGTTGATGTTAGACACATGGTGCTCTAGATCAAATTTCATTGGCCCTTTGGACCAATTTGTAGGATCATAATGCCAACAATGTACTTTAGTTCCTTGCTTTTTCCATTTCTATAGTGCCTTACATTCAAAAAGAAATAAAAGATTTACTATTCTTTAGATTTATGTGGTTTCTATTTACACTACACTAAATGAAAGTACCTATCAACATTACTATTGCACATCAAGTGTGATTGCTAGTTATTTTTATTTTAGTCGTGCAATCCCCAGTGTGTCGTCACCTTCCACAAGGGCTATGACAGTAGTGTAATTTTCCTAAATTATTATGGTAGGGGAGGTTATCATAAGTAAAGTATATTGACCTATCTTTCACTATTCTAACGGGTGAGATAACAAGGGTCATTCATGCATTCAATTAAAAGGACGAGGAGGGAGACGACCTTTAGGATAACTAGTCATAATAGGTATTCAACAAATAGATCCAATAGCTTGAGTTCTTGTAGGAATGACCGATAATAACGTATTCAATTTTGGCTTGCTAGGATGAAACATCCTTAAGGCCTTTAAGCATTCGATAAATAGATTGGGGGCCTTTAGGAACTTGATAGATTGTGGACTTTTAGGTACTTGATTGGTAAATGAAGAACCTTTAGGTACTTGATTGGTAGATTAAGGATTTTTAAGTATTTTGCCAAAGACATCTAGAGTTCGAACCTTACTTAATGTTTTATGATGTTAAGTCTTAGTAGTAGACCAAAAATTGATACCTACAGCGATTCTCATAAATAAACAAAACATATTAAAAATTCTCAATCTATTAAAATAAAACATATTAAAAATAAATATAATCATCTACATAATGCATTTGTTTTTTTAGTGTTAACTAAAATGACGTAAATTTCCAAACGTCTAAAGGTGCAGATTCATTCCAGCGAGCTTGGAGTGCTTTCCATGGAGCTTGGAGTGCATGTATACCGTCCCGTACAATACATTTGACTGGAATTTTTAGTAAATTTGCCAACGTAAAAGAATTACCCAACCAATAAGGAACACGTATTCCCAAATCTAATCATTACAAATTTTGCCTAAAGCATTTAAAAAACCTAGACAGTTTATTAATAGAGAAGGTAGTTACTTGTGGGCAATACTAAATTATGCCCAAACGTTATTAAATAGTAATCCAAAGAAAAGAAAGACACGCATGGCTCTCAGTTATAGTTCAGATATATATTCTGTACAATCATGCTTATTTCTTCTCCACCAAGTAGCCCATCTGCACCTGATTTTCAACTACCATTACACTACACCAATCAAAATCAGGCACCTTTTATAATCCTGGCTTGTCCCAACACACATTGTCTATTCTCCCTCGTTTTCATGACATCACATTTTAATAGACATTCAGTTCAAAGAATACAGCTTTGCAACCTTCCAACAAAAAAAATAATTGTTATAGTTTAAAGGAGAAGAATATATTGCCATGATGGCCCTTGCAGTGAGCATAACAATTTGTTGCCATCATGACTGTTCTCTCTGCAAATTCTAAGAGAGTATGTGTAATGGATGCCTCCACTTATGTGGGAATCTGGATTGTTGAAGGACTTCTCCTTAAGGGTTACACAGTGCATGCAGCATTTCAACATGGAGGTTGGTTTATAAGTTTAACTGTATTGTAAAAATATTTTATAATGAATATGTCCCTATTAAGTTGTAAGAATGTGTTGTATTGAATATAGAATGTTAAATTTTGAGGCAGAGTAATCATTAGTTTTCCTTGTATTTTCATAGAGGCAATGAACCAATTATCTCATAATAGTTATCACTAGATACCAATGCAATTCATTGAATTGCTGTAAAGATTCATTGCCACATATTTGAGTATATCAAGAATTTGTTGTAATGATATACAATGCAATGTTTTCCCTGGCAACAGGAGGAGAATCACAGACAGCAAGAAGGCTGATTGAATTGGGGAGAGCTAACGAAGGACTGAAAATATTTGCAGCAGATGTGTTGGACTATCATAGTATTCTAGATGCTCTCAAAGGCTGCTCTGGTCTCTTCTATTCATTTGATCAGTCTCAAAATGCAGCTGGCTATGATGTAAGACTCTCTTTTGGGACAAAAAATTGTGGTATATAGATAGTTGTATATGTTATTAGGTAGAATGAGCATTTTCTAAGGTCTATGGGACAAAGCAAAAAGTTACATATATGTAAGTTCTAAATCTGTACAACAAGCCTTTCTAAATCTGTGCATTTCCCTACCATGGTAAATATCACAAAAATAAAGAAGAAACGCTGGTACATTTGAAAATGAATGACTATTAAAAGCATATATGAACATACATGTTCTGAACTAGTTTGAAGAAGAGGTTAATGCTGCCTAGACAAACCTTCTGTTCAACATCTTAACTCAAATTCATACAAATTGTTTCCAAACATGCACAATGTTGTTGCAGAAATATATGTGTACTTATATGTGCTTATGTCTGTGTTATTATTGGATATAATTTAAGATAAAAAAGGAGGACTAATAGTGAAAGGACCTTCTAGTGTTGTACAAAACGTCTACAAACTTTCTCTTTCCACTTAACTGCTATTTAAAAAAATTGTCTCAAGATATACAATATTGTTAATATCTTTGTATGTATACATGAGTATTTAGGTCATTGTGCTCCTAAAATAATGTTTGTGGGGATTGAAGAAGCATTTTAAAACATGCAGGAGAGGATGGTAAAAGTTGAAGTTAGAGGAGCTCATAATGTGTTGGAAGCATGTGCTCAGACAGAGACCATTAAGAAAGTAGTCTTCACTTCCTCTGTGTCTGCTATCATCTGGAGAGGAGATCAAAAATCTAATGAAGAGCTTGATGAAAGGTTTTGGAGTGATGAAGGTTATTGCAGAAAAATTAAGGTAAGGAACACCCTATTGCACGGTTGTTATTTTCATAAATCTTCAACCAGTTAGGTGACCCTCAATGAATATTCACAAGATCAGGCATTTTTGGTTTTAAGATTTTTACTTGTACTATCAATAAAAATGAGATACTGGTCTAAACAATGAGGTATATTAATGTAAAGGCGTGCCAATAATAAAAGAACATGGTAAAAAAATTTTAAGTAAGGGTGATTTCCAAACTTATATGAAAGCCCCTAATTTGAATATATTTTACCATGCAACCCTTGTAATTGCTTAACCAATTTAATTATTAAACATTCAATATTATGTTTTATGCAGCTGTGGTATGCCTTGGCCAAAACACTGGCAGAGAAGGCAGCATGGGCACTGGCTATGGATAGAGAACTAAACATGGTAACCGTAAATGCAGCTCTCATTGTAGGACCTGGATTTTCTAGCCATAATTCAGCAGCTACTTTAGCATACCTTAAAGGTTTGATCTGAGTCAAACACTGCTGGTTCTGACTACAAAGTAATAAAATTAATATAAATAAGATATAAAGAGGAAAACATGATTTTGTGAGTACTGATCTTCACAAGGGTACTGGATACAAGTCATAAATCTAGGAAATGAAGGCTTTTCTGTTATTGATATCTATAATGAATGTTATAATGTAAATCTTGGTTGAAGTTATGGGTAGCCTTTAATAGCATGTAAGTCTGGACCACATTTTAAGATTTTTAAATTAAGGCTACACTTTAAATGTTGTATCATATATGTAACAAAAACCACATCTTCTTTAACATGTCTTACATGGGGATTTAAATTTGGATCTTTTTAATAAAGGAGGAAATTTTGTTATAACTTTGTATATGTTCTGCTGATTCAACATATTCTGTACTTTTTTTTTCTTGTAATTAGGCGCAGCACAGATGTATGAGGATGGAGTGTTAGCATGTGTGGATGTGAGATATGTAGCAGATGCTCATATCTGTGTATTTGAAGATCAATCTTCTTATGGAAGGCACATTTGTTTCAATCAGATTGTTAACTGTGCACAACATGCAGTGGATCTTGCTAAAAGTTTACGGCCACTTGTGACATTACCAGAAAGGTAAATTACAAAGTATTCTGTCATTTTAGGTGTATATATATGAGGATGAATGTAAGTTTAGATCCTTGATAGTTGGTCACTTTTGATGCAGGTGGGAGGACTCAAGGGTATATCCTCAACGTTTAAGCAATAGAAAATTGAACAAGTTGATGGTGGGCATTGAATGTCATACCATACAGTTGGATGGGAGACAATTTTAATAATTTGGTTTGTATATGTAAATGTTTAATCTTATATGAATATGGCTTGCTTGGTGCAAGTTATAAAATCAAGTACTACAAAATTTGGCAAGGATGTATATCTTAACAAGGTACTTCGTTAGGCCACATTCACCTAATTGGAAATGTCTCCATATTACGAGGATAAATCGGACATACTGAAATGCTTAATCTTATATGAACATGGCTGGCTTAGTATATTGTGGATGTCATGAGGTTAAAACAGAGATATGGAATTTTACCTATAGAATAAATGGAAAGAAATAAGTCAGTCTTGTTGCATGTGGGTAAAAACAGTAAACTTTACTTGTTAACTCATAAAGTTGTAATTTAATCCAAATATCAAATATCTTTCAAAAGTTTTATTTCTATAACTAAATTGAATTTAAGTATTAAGTGTATTTTTTAAAGATAAAAATATAAATATATTTTTCATAAAGAAGTATATAGGTGTACTTTTTTTCTTCAAGTATGAGACATTTAAATATGTTATTATGGAGTAAATATGTCTTTCATGGGTACACATATTTTAGTAGATTTAAATACATTTGTTGTGTAATGATATTTTAAATTAGATTTTTACTAGTACCAACACTTAAAGGTATTACTAAATAGTCAATATGCATAGATATTTATAACTTGTTGATCAACATTCAAGCACTATAGTAATCTACATTGCTTGCCAATAGGGTTATAAATATTTTCTATCTTAGAGTACCCTTCAAATAAGAATGGTTGTAATATTTTTAATGTTTTGAACCTTGGTGGCCACCACTACAACCGAGCGAATTAACCACTGAACCACGCCCTTAACATCAATGTTTTGAGAGATTTAACTCAAGAAATAGAATTGAATTTTAAACCAACCCTCTCTATATCACCAATTTTTATTATGGCCCTCTCCAACATTAGCCATTGTGACTTGTATAAGGTTAAATTCCATGTCATTTTGATGGGGATTTATGTACTATCACCTCTTGTAATAGGTGGAACAAGGACAGACTTTGAATTATTAATGTCTAATGAGACATCCACATAATTATCAAATTCCACAATCACATACAACTATAACTTTGGGAACCATGTACCTTGGTGATAAACTATATCCTTTACAGTACCAAGTGCTCTATCAACTGAGCCAACATCCACCCACAAATTGTACACCAACATTACATGAACTGACCCAACACATAGTTGAACCACTCTATCCAAATGATCATCACTAGCATCATGTGATTCTATATGTTGGGTACATGTGGACACATTACATGCAACTAGTATGGTGAGTGACTTTAACATTCTCTTAATGTAAAGCATGATCATAGTATTTGTAGCATACAAATGCATAGATACATCGAATATTATATGCTTCTCAACATTTACTAAGACATGATTGATCCCACAATAGTGTTTGTGTCTCATTTGTAAGACATTTTGATTTTTACCTAAATGATATTTTTTAGAAAAAACAATGATTTAAGCCTAGAGGGGTTCCATTTAAGGGTTTTTGATTGAAGGGGGTTAGATCAAACCCCTTAGATAGAATCCCCCTAGGCTTAAATCAAATCATAGATGGAGTCTCTTCCGCACCTAACAAAATGTTGACAAAAAAAATGCTTCACCTTTTAGGAGATCAAATGAAGTTATTTGGAAATGTCATTTTGTACATGTATCTCTTAGTATTAACTTTACCAAAATTATAATATCTATTATGTTTTCTTTAATATTATATTTTTAAAAATTTTACAATGAATGTAGGTCCATTACGAAATACAATGGCCTCTATTCAAGACACTAGGAAAATTTACAAATATTGTTAGAAAAATCTTTTAAAATGTATTGCACTGTTCCATATAGATGTTCTTGTTTCAATGAAAAAAGGAAAAAGTAATTTTGATATATATTCTAAGAGAAAAGTGCTATGGAATAATATAGGTCTAAATTTTTTGTTAGTACTAATTCAAAAATATTTTAATTAAAAATTAGCAAAAAAATATCCATGCGCTAGACATTGGAGTCAATGATCTAATTCTAATAAATCATGCATTATAAAATAATGTTTTTTATTAGATTAGCTGGAAAAAAGGGTCTAGAACCCTTTACAAAGTAGCCCCCAGGAAAAACAAGGCCCAACAGGCGGGTAAGTGCAGGAAGATGGGGGGCCAAAAAGGGGTCTTAAGTGGCCACTTTTTTTCTAAAATCAGGAAATACTGGCCTTGGATGAGAAATTGAGCATAGTTACACTCAAAATTTGGAGATGCAACCAAAACAATGTTCGTAGTGCTCCGAGTCTCCTTTCTAAACTACTATTTTTTTTTGAAAATGGCATAGATTAAGGGGTTCAAAAGAGGGAGCCACAGAAATTGGTGTTGTTTCTGTCAAAAAAACATAACATAGCATGTTTTGTGGCTCCCTCAAAAGGTTAACTTTTTTTTGGTATTTTTAAAATTGCTTCAGGAAGAAATTAGCTAATAGCATGTAGTTTATGCCCAATTTCTCTAATAATTGTTTGATGAATATTTGATTTTTTACTAATTTTCAAAGTGGACACATCCTAAAAAAATAGAATTTTGGCCGTGCTACCCCTATAAATTTTGAAAACTAATTGAAAATTATTTTTTTCTTTTTTTAATATTTGTAGAATGGAGTCTAGTTTCTAAACATGTATTTTTTTTGAAATTTCAATGAATAGTTAATTTACAATGAAAAAAAGACCAAACAGTGGTTTTTGCCCAAAAACGGACACACAAACAAAAGAAATTAAAGATGAAAGGCTTAACATTGTTAAAATGTGAAAAAAATTACATCGTCAAATAGCTGAGAGAAAGCCTAACATTACCCAGGTGTTTGATTTGTTTGACCTTAAAACACGTGCAAATCTGAGGGTTAGCACGAACGAAATTATCTAAAATCTTGAAGAATATGGAAAAACACGTCTGTTACTGTTCAAAAGGCACTCCAAGCCTTTGGGTTGGAAATCCAAAGAAAATCCCAAGCCCAAGGCTTGGGATTCCCAAAGCAAGACATAACGCGAGCGTGTTATAACGCGAGCGCGTTATAACGCGCTCGCGTTATTCTTTTCTTTGCATTTTTCCTTTTCCACAAAAGTTTGTGATGTTTTTCATGTTTTAAATAACGCGAGCGCGTTATGTTCAACTTAAATTTTTTTATGTTTAAGGCTATTAATTATGTATGTATGTATGCCTATATGTATGTATGTATGTGTGTATGTATGCCTATATGTATGTATGTATCTATGTATGCCTATATGTATGTATGTATAGTGTCGACGGTAGAGGAGGGTAGAGATGGGAGTGAGCTAGATAGGGGAGGAGAGGGGTGGATAAGGATTGAGTGATTAAGGTTTAAGGTTAAGGGTTGAGCATTTAGGGATAGGATTTAGAGCTTAGGGATAAGGGATTAGAGTTTAGGACCTTGAGGGATTAGGGTTTAGGGTTGAGGCTTTAGGGATAGCGTTTAGGGTTAAGGGTCGAGGGATTAGGGTTAAGGTAGAGTGTTGAGGGTAGAGGTTTGAAAGTTTAGGGTTGAGGGATTAGGGTTTAAGGTATAGTTTAGTAGTTCTTGTGGATAAAGCCAGTAAACAATGGGAGATTATTTGCCTGTTTCATAACAATATACCTCCCCTAAGTGCGGGATGGACAACAAGAAACATAGATGTACCCCAATGCAAAGCTTTTCTCATAATGATCATCCTTCTTATTTCGACTGTTAATTACTCACTGTGGATGTACCATACGCAAAGCTTTTCTCATAGTGTGTACACCTATTAGCATAATGAACCCCAGATGGGCCAGAAAAACATGCCATATAACATTACTAACATTAAAAAAGTTCATAGCCATTTTTCTGACATATTCTTGCAACTCAAATATCTTTAAGAGAAGAGTGTCAAAAATGATGGGTTTAACAACCTAACATAAGGCAAAGTAGTTTTGTTGGGTTTAGGGATAGGGTTTAGGGTTTAGGGTTGAGGGATTAGGGTTTAGGGTTGAGGGATTATGGTTTAAGGTATAGTGTTGAGGGTTGAGGGTTTAGGGATTAGGGTTTAGGGTCGACGGATTAGGGTTTAGGGTTGACGGATTAGGGTTTAATGTTGAGAGTTGAGGGTTGAGGGTTGAGGGTTTAGGGATAGGGTTGATGGTCAAGGGATTAGGATTAAAGTAGAGTGTTGAGGGTAGAGGGATTAGGGATAGGGTTTAGGGTTGAAGGTTTAACGATTGAGGGTTGAGGCTTTAGGGCTAAGGGTTAAGGGATTGGGGTTTAAAATATAGTGTTGAGTGTCGAGGGTTTATGGATAGGTTTTAGGGTTTAATTTTTAAGGGTTAAGGGTTGAGGGATAGTGTTTAGGGTTTAGGGATAAGGGATTAGGGTTTAAGGTATAGTGTCGAGGGTTGAGGGTTTAGGAATAGGGATAGAGTTTAGGGTTTAGAGATGAGGGATTAGGGTTAAGGGTTGAGGTATTAGGGTTGAGGGTTGAGGGATTAGGGTTTAAGGTATAGTGTCAAGGGTTGAGGGTTTATTAATAGTGTTTAGGGTTGAGGGTTGATGGATTAGGGTTTAAGGTATAGTGTTGAGGGGTGAGGGTTTAGGGTTGACGGATTAGTGTTTAATGTCAAGGTTAGGGTTAGAGTGTCGAGGGTAGAGGGATTAGGGATAGGGTTTAGGGTTGAAGGTTTAAGAATTGAGGGTTGAGGCTTTAGGGATGAGGGTTTAAGGCTTAAGATATAGTGTCAAGTGTTGAGGGTATAGGGATAGGGTTTAAGTTTTAAGGGTTAAGGGATAGGGATTAGGGTTTAAGGTATAATGTTGAGGGTTGATGGTTTAGGGATAGGGTTTAGGTTTGAGGGATTAGGGTTTACGGTTGATGAATTAGGGTTTAATGTTTAGAGTTGAGGGTTGAGGGTTGAGGGTTAAGGGTTGAGGGTTGAGGGTTAAGGGTTGAGGGTTGAGGGTTGAGGTTGAGGGATAGGGTTAATGGTCAAGGGATTAGGGTTAAATAAGAGTGTCGAGGGTAGAGGGATTAGGGTTTAAGGTATAGTATCAAGCCTATTGAGGGTCTAGGAATAGGGATAGCGTTTAGGGTTTAGGGATGAGGGATTAGAGTTGAAGGATGACGGATGACGGATTAGGGTTGAGGGTTGAGGGATTAGGGTTTAAGGTATAGTGTTGAGGGTTGAGGGTTTAGGATTGAGGGATTATGGTTTAAGGTATAGTGTTGAGGGTTGAGGGTTTAGGGATAGGATTTAGGGTTAAGGGATTAGGGTTTAGGGTTGACAGATTAGGGTTTAGGGTTGACAGATTAGGGTTTAATATTGAGAGTTGAGGGTTGAGGGTTTAGGGATAGGGTTGATGGTCAAGGGATTAGGGTTAAAGTAGAGTGTTGAGGGTAGAGGGATTAGGGATAGGGTTTAGGGTTGAAGGTTTAACGATTGAGGGTTGAGGCTTTACGGCTGAGGGTTAAGGGATTGGGGTTTAAAATATAGTGTTGAGCGTCGAGGGTTTATGGATAGGTTTTAGGGTTTAATTTTTAAGGGTTAAGGGTTGAGGGATAGTGTTTAGGGTTTAGGGATAAGGGATTAGGGTTTAAGGTATAGTGTCGAGGGTTGAGGGTTTAGGAATAGGGATAGAGTTTAGGGTTTAGGGATGAGGGATTAGGGTTGAGGGTTGAGGTATTAGGGTTTAAGGTATATTGTCAAGGGTTGAGGGTTTATTAATAGTGTTTAGGGTTGAGGGTTGATGGATTAGGTTTTAGGGTTGATGGATTAGGGTTTAAGGTATAGTGTTGAGGGTTGAGGGTTTAGCGTTGACAGATTAGGGTTTAGGGTTGACGGATTAGTGTTTAATGTCAAGGTTAGGGTTAGAGTGTCGAGGGTAGAGGGATTAGGGTTAGGGTTTAGGGTTGAAGGTTTAAGAATTGAGGGTTGAGGCTTTAGGGATGAGGGTTTAAGGCTTAAGATATAGTGTCAAGTGTTGAGGGTATAGGGATAGGGTTTAAGTTACGGATTAGGGTTGAGGATTGAGGGATTAGGGTTTAGGGATAAGGTTTAGGGTTCATGTTGAGGGATTAGGGTTTAAGGTATAGTGTTGAGGGTTTAGGGATAGGGTTTAGGTTGAGGGATTAGAGTGAAGGGTTGAGGGATTAGGATTTGATGTTGAGGGTTTAGGGTTTAGGGTTAGGGTTGAGAGTTGAGGGATCAAAGTTAAGGGTTGAGGGATTAGGGTTTGATGTTGAGGGTTGAGGGTTGAGGTTCGAGGGTCAAGGGTTTAGGGATAGGGTTGAGGTTCAAGGGATTAGGGTTAAAGTAGAGTGTGGAGGGTGTAAGGATTAGGGATAGGGTTGGAGGGTTTAGGGATAAGGGATTAGGGTTTAAGGCATAGTATTAAGTCTGTTGAGGGTTTAGGAATAGGGATAGCATTTAGGGTTTAGGGATGAGGGATTAGAGTTGAGGGATGATGGATTAGGGTTGAGGGTTGAGGGATAAGGTTTAGGGTTGAGGGTTGAGGGATTAGGGTTTAAGGTATAGTGTTGAGGGTTGAGGGTTTAGGATTAGAGTTTAGGGTTGACGGATTAGCATTTAATGTCAAGGTTAGGGTTAGAGTGTCGAGGGTAGAGGGATTAGGGATAGGGTTTAGGGTTGAAGGTTTGAGGATTAAGGGTTGAGGCTTTAGGGATGAGGGTTTAAGGCTTAAGATATAGTGTCAAGTGTTGAGGGTGTAGGGATAGGGTTTAAGTTTTAATGGTTAAGGGTTGAGGGATAGGGATTAGGGTTTAAGGTATAGTGTTGAGGGTTGATGGTTTAGGGATAGGGTTTAGGTTTAAGGGATTAGGGTTTAGGGTTGATGAATTAGGGTTTAATGTTGAGAGCTGAGGGTTGAGGGTTGAGGGTTGAGGGTTGAGGTTGAGGGATAGGGTTAATGGTCAAGGGATTAGGGTTAAATAAGAGTGTCAAGGGTAGAGGGATTAGGGTTTAAGGTATAGTATCGAGCCTGTTGAGGGTCTAGGAATAGGGATAGCATTTAGGGTTTAGGGATGAGGGATTAGAGTTAAGGGATGACGGATGACAGATTAGGGTTGAGGGTTGAGGGATTAGGGTTTAGGGACAAGGTTTAGGGTTAGGGTTGAGGGATTAGGGTTTAAGGTATAGTGTTGAGGGTTTAGGGTTGAGGGATTAGAGTGAAGGGTTGAGGGATTAGGATTTGACGTTGAGGGTTGAGGGTTTAGTGTTTAGGGTTTAGGGTTAGGGTTGAGAGTTGAGGGATCAGAGTTAAGGGTTGAGGGATTAGGGTTTGATGTCGAGGGTTGAGGGTTGAGGTTCGAGGGTCAAGGGTTTAGGGATAGGGTTGAGGTTCAAGGGATTAGGGTTAAAGTAAAGTGTGGAGGGTGTAAGGATTAGGGATAGGGTTGGAGGGTTTAGGGATAAGAGATTAGGGTTTAAGGTATAGTATCGAGTCTGTTGGGGGTTTAAGAATAGGGATAGCATTTAGGGTTTAGGGATGAGGGATTAGAGTTGAGGGATGATGGATTAGGGTTGAGGGTTGAGGGATTAGGGTTTAGGGTTTAAGGGGGAGGTATATTATTATGAAATAGGTAAATAATCTCCCATTGTTTACTGGCTCTATCCACAAGAACTACTAAACTATACCTTAAACCCTAATCCCTCAACCCTAAACCCTATCCCTAATCCCTCTACCCTCAACACTCTACCTTAACCCTAATCCCTCGACCCTTAACCCTAAATGCTATCCCTAAAGCCTCAACCCTAAACCCTAATCCCTCAAGGTCCTAAACTCTAATCACTTATCCCTAAACTCTAAATCCTATCCTTAAATGCTCAACCCTTAACCTTAAACCTTAATCACTCAATCCTTATCCACCCCTCTCCTCCCCTATCTGGCTCACTCCCATCTCTACCCTCCTCTATCGTCGACACTATACATACATACATATAGGCATACATAGATACATACATACATATAGGCATATGTACATACATACATACATACATATAGGCATACATACATACATGATTAATAGCCTTAAACATAAAAAAATATAAGTTGAACATAACGCGCTCGTGTTATTTAAAACATGAAAAACAACACAAACTTTTGTGGAAAAGGAAAAATGCAAAGAAAAGAATAACGCGAGCGCATTATAATGCGCTCCCGTTATGGCTTGGTTTTGACGAGCCTAAGGCTCGTCATTACCAAGCCATAAGGCGAGCACGTTATAACATGAGCGCGTTGTAACGCGCTCACGTTTTGACCTAATTTTTTTAAAAATTAATTTGGCCACTTTTTGGCCCCCCATCTTCTTGCACTTACCCAGGCCAGAGATAGCACATAAATAACACACAAAGAAAATAAAAACAATAGAGAAACAAAAGATCTAAACAAAACTAGATCCCAAAGGCAAAAGATGAACTCCCTTGACCCTCTGTCACGAAGCCGCAATAGACTTGGGTAGCCCACGCTGCTTTCTATGAACAATAGTCCAAGAAAGCCCAGAGTCAAAGTCCTCAGAGTGAGGAGAAAGGAGGGGCCCCTCACTAGACCCCGCATCCATAGGGCAGACATGTGTTGAAGAAGGGGACAACAATGCGAAAGAGGAAATCGGAACCTCCAAAGAAGAACGATCCACCGCAATGGGAACCGACAACCCCACAAAGGCAGCAGGAACAACATCAGGGACATGTTTAGTAGGAACAGTAGCATGAATGACATCTAGAGCAGGATCGACAGGAACAACAACAATAGCCGTAGAAGTGGTCACCAATGGCTCCCCAGTAAGCACTTGGGGAAGCAGAGAAGAATCACTCTCCAAGGAAGGTTGCCCTCTTGAGAAGAGTCATCAGACAGAGACACAAAAAAAGTCAAGTGATCTGAGAGAGCATCTTTCCACCAAGTTGTCGCACCCTTATGACGAGAATGAGGGCAACTAGAGGCTAAGTGGCCAATAGAGAAACAACGCTGACACCGAAAGGGGAGACCCTCATAGTCCAACAGCTGTGTCTAGGGCCTATCCTCCACCATCAAAACAACCTCTCCAAAGAGGGGTTTAGAGAAGTCAATATCCACCAATATGCGAGCAACTGTAGTATGCCCCATTTCTGAGGTTGTAGCCTCAACCTTCAAAAGTGCGCTAAAGTGTTGTCAATGGCTTCATAGCAAGAATCCTCCCAAAACTGGAGCAGAAGATTAGGAATTCGTACCCATATTGGTCTAGTATTGAGCAGGTTAGAGAAAGGATTAAAGGAATGAGCCCAAGGTTTTATGGACAATGAATGATCCTCCCACAACCATCCCCTGTCCATCACAGAATCCCTCTCCTCAGAGGATTCAAAGGTTGCAATGAAGAACCCCCTAGCACAAGGGTACAACTCAATCTTACCATCAACCAGGGGTTTCCAGGATTCCATAATCTAGTTGTGCAAGTTGGGGAGAGAGGGCATGTAGTTCCCCTCATTTTGCTTTCTGTTAGACTGATAGTTGTTCTTTTAGGACTAGACATTATGTCATTTTGCTTGATGATCGATTCACTGTTCTAATGTTAGTTGATAATACTTTGTTGATGACCTACTGCTATGATGACATTTGATGATACTTTTATTACTGGTGTTTTATGCTTATGTTATGATTAGTTATGGACTTAATTGACTATGTGGATCAATCTTATTATGTGTATCATGCGATTATTTGATGATGTTTCTTATCTAGCTATTCAGCTATTGATGGTTATGCATGATGTGGTTAGTTATTTGATGTTTTTTTGTGAAAAGGACAATTTTGCATTACTCATGCATGAGTACCCTGCTACACTAGGATTTCCTTTCACGATGTGTTTGACTGCATGATTATATATCTACATGTTTGATCATTTTGTTTGCTGCAGGCTGCAGGTGTCAGGCATTGACTCCACCTGAATTGACAGATCTGAGCATGCCTTAAACCCAATGGAAATTGTTGAATGGAGATAATGTATGGTCCCCTGGTTAGCCATCGTCCTTGAGGAGTATCCAATTTTGGACCTAGTTAGTGTTGTCTGTATGGGAGTGATAGTCAGTCACTGTTGTCATGGTCATGCTTTGCAATCATGCATAGTGGTCAGGTATTGTTTGATATTTGGATTTATCTAGTTAGAATTGTTTGATCAATTCTTTGGTTAATTGTTACATTATAATAAGAATCATTACGTTAAGAAGGTGCTTTTGATAAATAAATATAAATGCCTTAATGTAAATTGTAGTTTATATGGTAAAATATACTATAATGTAATCTAAGGTTAATAAATAATAATAATAATGAGGAAAATAAAGTGTTATAAAAATGGGAATATAATTAATAAAATTAATATGAAAATAAATATATAAACAAGTAAATGTTTTTTTAAGTGGCTATAAAAATAAATTTATAAATAATTATAATTTGTCATAAAACATATATATAGCAAATATTGAAATAAATAAAATAAAAAGTTACATTGTAATGTTATAAATTTAATAAATAGTAAACTATGAGAAAGTAAAGAGGAAATTTGTTGTCATTAACGAAATCTGGGGGCATGAGAATTTGTGTCGTGTATGGGGGGAAGAGAGCTTTTGGAGGAACCATCTAAAAAAAATTGGGGGTTTCTCTCTGTAAAAATCATCTGGGAGGATTGTAGTTTTCGGAACTAGATTGGGGATTGAATTCTTCGTTTGGAGATTGAAGAGACTGGTTTTGTAGCTGCAACATTCGAACCTGGCATCGAATCTTCAGCCCAACCAAGCATTGAACCCAGGTTCCATTAAATTCTAAATTTTATCTTTATTGTTTCTGTTAATCTGATGCAGTGAACATCAATGTAGTGCAAATCTATTTTTTAGATTGTTTTATTTAACATCACCAATATCCTCCACAAGAATATTGTATCTGTCCACATCTCTCAAAACAATTTCTCTGGTAGCAATCCATGAAAAGACATCTCTTGAAGCGTCTTTGAATTCGCCTCCTTGTTTAGGATTCTACCTTTTTGCATACCCGTCAACCAGAGCATTTCCAACTATAATATTTGACATAAATCACTTTCTTTTATCCTTCAATGGTTGTCCATAACTATTTCCAAATCGGCAGATTGGCAGAATATTAGCAAAGGCCATTGAAATTGTCTTTTAACCTGCCAATTGCATTTTCTTGAAAGACATATAGCTCCTCAACTTATTCATTTTGTGTAGATCCTGCAATCATTGAAATCCATGAGATGACGTCTCTTTGAGGCATTTGTTAAAATAGTTCGCATACTTTGTCTATGCGTCTAGATCTTGCATCAGTCAAATAGTTTGTGTGCTTTGCTTATGCGTCCAGATTTTGCAAACGTATCAGCCAGAGATTTAAACCTGTTAATTTCATTTGCTTGAAAGTTTCTAAAGCCTTCTCAACAAATAAAATCAAACTTTATTCATATGTGATCTACCGGCATCGACACATCCATACAACCACCGCAGGTATCTTGTGTCAAAGTTTAGGGTGTCTTCAAGGTCAACAAGCGCACATAATGATCAACTATAGGTGTAATGCAATAAGGGTTATACATGTGATAGAAGTATGTACAACTCTCGTCCACAAACCTACGTGGCTGCGTGCACCTAGAACCCAGGGAAAGCTTACACTATTAGAATGTGTTGTAGAGTGCTTTATTAATTCAAAAAAAAGAAGAGTAGCCTTGTAAAATCCATTCTATGCATATCCTAAAATCCTTGCATTCCATGAGACCGCATGCCTTGTGCATGCTTCCTCATTTTGCATACAGATCTAACAGGTCAGTTGCAACTACAACATCTGACATACATTTCCATTCCGTTGTGTCTTGGTGGATGTTCATACCCTGTCCCAAAGCTCCCATTTTGGTGCAGACCGGAAAGGATGCTAGCAAAGGTTACAGATCTAGCTTTACACTTGCCAATTGTGTTTGCTTAAAAATTTCAAAGGTCTTCTCAACAAATCCATTTTTGTGAATAGCCTGCAATCATTGCATTCCAAGAGATTGCATCACTAAGGCATTATCAAACTAGTCATGTGTCTTGTTTATGCGCCAGATTCTGCTTACAAATTTTGCCTGAGTGAATTTCCCCTTTCATTAGGTGTTGTAATGAATGTGCATTACCTATCCCAAAGCTCCCATTTCATCATACGCTGGGAGGTTGTTGGCGAAGGTTGTTGATTTGGTTGATTTGGTTTTACACCTCTTAGTTGTATTTCCTTGTTCAAGTTTCTAAAGTTCTTTAACAAATTTATTTTATTAACCATTAGGTTTTCTATTACTATATGATTGTTTTATTATATAATGTTTAGTTCTGATAAAATATAAATTTAGGGGTTTGTTGATATTGTTAAGGTTTAAAACATCTAAGATGCTCTTATTTCCTAATTGTAGTGTAATGAGAAAATTTTAGGGTTTCCCCATATATAAAATAATTAGGGTTCCCTTAATAATATAGTAATTAGAGTTGTATGTAAATGACAATGTATATATTATTTATTACCTTGCAATAGATAGATGTTGTTTACATTTTGAAGTATAATAATTGTTATTATTAATTATTTAGATAAGTAATGTATTCCCCTTTACTATTATTAATTATATGGGTAGATTAGTATCTTACTAATTGTTATATATATATATATATATATATATATATATATATATATATATATATATATATATATATATATATATATATATATACACGTGTGTGTGTGTGTGTGTGTGTGTGTAATTACATTATTATATTCTGTTTAATTTAAAAGATTATTAGTAGGCTACTGATTATTGTTGGTGATGTAGAAATTAATTATTAGAGTCCTATAGACATAGGCTTACCCTCAAAAATTTAACTAAACATTGCTTGAGAACCTTCATTTAAAATTATTTAAATATGCTCAGTTATAATTGATGAATCTTTAAATTAACCATAATTAGAGTAATAGTTATGTTTTGATTTTGATGTTTTGATTTACTTGTAATAAGATTACAAAATGGCAATTTGATGGTTAACATAAGTAAGGTTATGATCGAATGGTCATTATGATTTGCAAGTAAAATGTTTCATGTTTCTAGAGGCCTAGGATGTTTATGTTTTGATTTCATGTATTGTGTTGTTAGGTGTCTTGAGATAATGATGTTATAAGAGCATGATGTCTCTTGTTTATGTATGAGGGTTTTGGTAAACGATAATGTGAAATGATGTATATTCTATGTTGTAAATGCATCATGATGTGGTAATAATCTCCTTCAAGGATGTATTGTTTGTTCGTTTAATTGTATTGAACTTGTGTTAAGTATTGTGTTTGATAATGGGGGGGGACTTTGGTAATCGTAAATGATGGAGTATGTTGTTTATGGTTGTTGTGATTGCTTCAACTGGAAGTTTTGGGACAATGATTTAAGAGTTGGTCCTTGTGATTATGTTTAGTATGCAAGAAGGTAAATGCCTTGCATTGTATATATATACTTGTCGTTATGATGGTAATTGTCTTGCTTGATGGGTAGGGTCTTCTAGATGCAGGTAGGGGAGTGGCTTTCAATGTGGGGTCGGGGCCTAGAGTGGCTTGCCAGGGTAACCCATTGAAAGTTGGTAATCAAGTGATAACTTAATAATAGATCTAGGGGGTTGGGTAGTTTCACACTAATTAAGATAATTGGATTCATCACCCATGCCTATGGTGCTTGTTTAGACTAAGGATGGGTTGAGAAGGCCTGTTTGGAAAAATCAACTTCCTTGTCCTCACTAAAGCAATGTTGGTTCTGTATGTGTCACCCTCTGGGGCCGGCGCCTAGTGAGAGATTGTCAGGGTAACCATAGATGGGGGCTGACGTCTAGTGAGAGACTGTAAGGGTAACCCATGTTAGGACCATGCGATGACACTCTTCCCTATGACAGCCTAGCATTCCCTAATTGTGTTCTCCCCATTCATTGTGTGAATGCCTTTGAAAGTGATGTTTGAGTTGCTTGTAATGTTCATATTGACCCGTGTTGTATTGGAGTCATGTGTAGTCCTTGCACCTGTTAGCCTATTGTCTTCTTAACTGTTTTCTATAGTGGGACCTTATGTTATCTCCTAGCATGGGGGGTGGACCTTAGGGTTCCACATGGTCGGGTGGTTGTGCTTTATCTCCATTGGTTTCCTTTGTTGTTATTCGTGTGCGAGAAGGATGTATCTCATGTACCAAATTCTAGATCTTGTTCTAGCTTGAGGAGACAGTTACTCATGTTCATGTTCTAGTCTTGTATATCAGTTGAATCATGTACTGTTATCTTGATGTATACGTCCCAATGTATTCAGGAAAGTGATATTGTAAACAATGTAATGATGTACTCTTATGTAAAGGAATTTGTATATGCTTCTATAGTGTTGTATACATGATCTTGATGGTTACTTAACTCATGCTATAATATGAAGTGTGAGTGTTTATTCATTTGATGCATTAGATTTAGAATGAACTATGGTTGTTAGTTAATTCATAATGTTTATTTAGATCTTGTTAATAGTTTGTTAGTAATGCAGCTGTGGAACCCTAGAGGATAAAGCTTAACATAAATGATATGTGTAGATATGATTTACGTTACTTTGTTATTTCTTTCTTTTTAAAAAAAAATTGTCCTTTTAAAGAGCATAGTTGTATTGTTCTCTAAGGAGTTCCTTGGCGGGTCGTTACACCTGGTATCAGAGCCCAAGTTCTAACACTTGGTACTCTAGTTTTATATGAGCCCATTATGTTGTCCTAGTTGCTTAGATTCTGGAGATTATGTTTTCCCCTTTTTGTCATCCTCGCCTAACAACTTGAGGTTGTCCTTTGGCGATGTTTTTGTAGGAAGATGCCTAGAGATCAAGGATGAGGTCAGGGTCAAGGTAGGGGACGTGGGAGATGTGGTGGTGGTAGCCCTCCTCCTAGTTCCCCTTGTGAGAGTCCTCAAGAAAGTGAGGGTCACAATCTAGAGAATCAAGGTTAGCTGGAGTTAGAGGGAGCTCAGTTGTGTCATTTGCTTGAGGAGGTCCTTGCTCACCTAGGCCCTAGATAGGAGTTTGATCAACAGGTGGAGAGGGAAAGAGAAAGGTCTCATAGGAGAAGAGAGATTACAGCAAAGTAGGATGTTAGGTGGCAGGTTGAATTGGCCTTTGGAGCTAGAATAGCGGTAGAATCCCTCGTGTATGGTAGTGGTTTGAGGATTGGTTCTCTTTCTACCACGGTGGATCCCTGCATCATACCCCTAGGATCTTATGATATAGTGTTGTGTATGGATTGGCTGGATGCTCATCGAGCAGTGATAGATTGCCAGCGTAAGTCAGTGCAGTGTTTGGATGATCCAGGCAGCGAGGTAGAAGTAGTTGGCATTCAGAGGCCCATCTCTTTGCATATGATTTCTGCCATGCAGCTAAGGAGATGTATGTGTTAGGGTTGCCAGTTGTTTGCCGTGACAGTTAATGATTTGGAGTTAGGGGAGAGTTGAGAGGTGTCCCTCATTGATCATCCTATCCTTAAGGAGTATGTAGATGTATTTCCTAGTGAGATTTCAGGAATGTCACCTAAGTGTGACATTGATTTTAGGATAGATCTTGTTCCTGGAACAGAACCTATCTCACGAGCTCTGTATTGGATGACCACTCAGGAGCTTAAGGAGCTTCAATTGCAGTTAGAAGAGTTGTTAACAAAGGGGTTCATTCATCCTAGTGTCTCTCCTTGGGGAGCACCTATCATTTTTGTGAAAAAAAAGGACAGATCCCTTCGGTTGTGTATTGACTATCGGTAGCTGAATAAGGTGACTGTGAAGAATAGATATCCCTTGCCATGGATTGATGATCTCTTTGATTAGATTAAGGGGGCTACGGTGTTTTTGAAGATTGACCTAAAGTCGAGGTATCATTAGTTGCGTATCTTTGAGGCAGACATTCATAAGATAGCTTTTCGCACTCGCTATGGGCACTATGAGTTCACTGTTGTGCCATTTGGGTTGATGAATGCACCTTCTGTGTTTATGAGCCTGATGAATGGTGTATTTTGCACCTACCTTGATAGATTTGTCCTTGTGTTCCTAGATGACATAATGATTTACTCAAGGACTATAGAGGAGCACGAGGAGCATTTGCGGCAGGTTTTGCAGTGCCTGAGAGAGAATCAGCTATATGCAAATTTGGCAAAGTGTAAATTCTTTCAGACAAAGGTGAGAAATTTGGGCATGTTATTTCTGGTGAGGGTATTGTTGTGGATCCTTCGAAGATCCAAGCCATCATGGAATGGGTTGAGCCCACTATGTATCAGAGGTTCACAATTTTATGGGTTTGGTAAGCTATTATCAACGGTTTGTGCAGGGATTTTTGAGGATAGCTCACCCTACAACTTCCCTTTAGAGGAAAGGGAAGAAATTCATTTGGTCAAAGCAGTGTCAGGCAGCCTTCCAGACTCTCAAGGAGTGGTTGACTAGTGCACCCATTTTGGCAGTTCCTGACCCTACCAGAGACTTCGTGGTGTGTATCGATGCATCTTTGGAGGGTCTAGGAGTAGTTTTGATGCAGGATGGTCACGTGATAGCCTATGAGTCTCGTAAATTTAAGGATCACAAGTTGAACTATCCCGCGCATGATCTAGAGTTAGCTGTCATCGTGCATGCCTTGGTAAGATGGAGGCATTTCCTATTGGGGCATCAGTTTGAACTACATAGTGATCACCGTAGTTTACACTACATATTCACGTAGCCAAACTTGAATGAAAGGCAGAGGCGGTGGATGGAGTTCCTCTGTGAGTACAATTTTGAGGTGAAGTATATCCAAGGTAAGGAGAATGTTGTGGCAGATGCTCTTAGTTGGCAGAAGCATGAGCTTTCAGTAGTCACTCTTGGAGTGGATTTGAGAGGTCAAATTCTTGCAACACTTCCTACCAATAGCTGGTATCAGGAAATGAAGTCAGAGGTTGAGTCAGGCAGACTCTTGGAGGGTAGATTTGTCAGTTACTCTCTTGAGTCGGATGGTCTCTTGCGGCACTTGGGTCACATCTATGTTCCCCTTTCAGAGGGTCTTTGTACCCTAATTATGTAAGAGACACATCAAGTACCCTACTCAACACGTCTGAGTGTCAAGAAGATGCATGTAGACTTCTGTTAGTTGTATTTTTGGGTCGGAATAAAGAGGGATATTGCTGATTTTGTCTCGAGGTGTCTAGAGTGTCAGAGGGTTAAGGCAGAACATCAACACCCCACAGGTCTCCTTCAGCCGCATCTTGTTCCAGAATGGAAATGGGACATCATTTCAGTGGACTTTATAGTCAGTTTGCCTGTGTCCTCTCGTCGTCATGATGTGATTATGGTCACCATGGACAGGTTGACTAAAGTAGCACACTTCTCTCCTATTCGGTCTTCATATAATTCTTCTTCTCTGGCCAAAATTTTCATGGACATAGTTAGATTGCATGGGATTCCTTACAAGATTATCTTCGATAGGGATCCAGTGTTCACTTCAGCTCTCTGGACATCCTTACAGCAGGCATTAGGGACTCAATTGAACTTCAGTTCATCTTACCATCCGAAGACTGATGGGCAGATTGAGAGGGTTAATCAGGTCCTCATGGATATGCTCAGGATGTATGTCATGGATCAGCAGACCCGCTGGGAGGATTATTTGTACTTGGTGGAGTTTGTGTACAATAATGGATATCACAGTTCTATTGGTATGTCTCTTTTTCAAGCTTTGTATGGTCATCCTTGTCGAACACCATTGAGTTGGGATCGTCTTGAGGACAGAGTTCTCCTAGGATCAAAGATGCTCCGGGAGATGGAGCAGCAGGTTGATCATATTAGAGAGCATTTGGTGGCAACGTAGGATAGGTAGAAGAAATATGCAGATGCCCATAGGGTTGATCGCTAGTTTTCAGTTGGAGACCGGGTGTTCTTGCGGGTGCGTTTGCGATAGAGTCTGATCCGTTATGGAAAAGGCTCTAAACTTGCTCCGCATTTTGTTGGGCCATTCGAGGTTTTTGAGAGGATTAGCCCTGTTGTGTACTATCTTGCTTTGCCACCTAGTTTATTGCGCATCCATGATGTATTTCATGTTTCTGTTCTTAGGCCATATTATCCAGATATTTCTCATGTTCTTGACTGGAATGCTTTACAAGTAGAGGACGGGAAGTTGGCTTTGGAGCTCGTAGGCATTTTGTAGCACAGGAGACTCGCCCTCATGGGTCGAGACATTGAGCAGTTGAGGGTCTAGTGGGACCCTAATGATGAGTCTTCAACTACTTGGGAGGGAGCATCCTAGATGTGAGAGTTATATCCATACTTGTTTACAGGCTTCCAGGAGTAAGCTTGATTCTAGGGGGAGGATGTAGAACCCCTCATTTGCTTTCTGTTAGACTGATAGTTGTTCTTTTAGGACTAGACATTATGTCATTTTGCTTGATGATGGATTTACTATTCTGATGTTAGTTGATGATACTTTGTTGATGACCTACTGCTATGATGACATTTGATGATACTTTATTACTAGTATTTTTTGGGCTTATGTTATGATTAGTTATGGACTTAATTGACTATGTGGATCAATCTTATTATGTGCATCATGCGATTATCTGATGATGTTTCTTATCTAGCTATTCAACTTCTAATGGTTATGCATGATGTGGTTACTCGTTTGATGTGTTTTGTGAAAGGGACAGTGTCACATTACTCATGCATGAGTACCCTACTACACTACGATTTCCTTTCACAATGTGTTTGACTATATGATTATATATCTACATTTTCGATCATTTTGTTTGTTGTAGGTTGCAGGTGTCAGGCATCGACTCCACCTGAATTGACAGGTCTGAGTGTGCCTTAAACCCAATGGAAATTGTTGAACGGAGATAATGTATGGTCCCCTAGTTAGACATCATCCTTAAAAAGGATGAGTATCCAGTTTTGCACCCCATTAGTGTTGTCTGTATGGGCGTGATAGTCAGTCACTGTTGTTGTGGTCATGCTTTGCAATCATGCATAGTGGTCAGGTATTGTTCAGCATTTGGATTTATCTAGTTAGAATTGTTTGATCAATGCTTTGGCTAATTGTTACATTATAATAAGAATCATTAAGTTAGGAAGGCACTTTTGATGAATAAATATAAATACCTTAATGTAAATTGTAGTTTATATGGGAAAATATACTATAATGTAATCTAAGGTTAATAAATAATAATAATAATAATGAGGAAAATAAAGTGTTATAAAAATGGGAATATAATTGATAAAATTAATATGAAAATAAATATATAAATAAGTAAATGTTTTGTTAAGTGGCTATAAAAATAAAATTATAAATAATTATAATTTGTCATAAAACATATATATAGCAAATATTGAAATAAATAAAATAAAAAGTTGCATTGTGTTGTTCTCAAAATTAGCTATGCTCGTTTTTGTAGACAACCCTTACAAAACTTGTCCGTCTCGTAGTCTACACTCTAAGTTCACCTATCGAGACAAGTTCTCTTGGTCTCGCGTGAAGTCCTCTAACATCGTTGTAACAGTTTGCGACATTCCCCTAGATTGATTCCTCAAAAATTGTGAAAATCAACTAGGTCGTAAGCTTGTCAAAGTATCAATTTTGACTATTTTGGGGGTGTTAGAAAATTTTTGTTTTCACATGCAATAGCAGTCAAAATTACCACTCTTACATGTGTATTGTTGTTGAACATGTAATGGCGGTTAAAATTACCGCTCATACATGTTTTGTTTGTCATGTTTTCTTGGTCAGTTGATTTCATGCAAGGGTGGCCGTATCCGCCGCTCCGACATGACCTAGTGTATTTGTAGTGTTGGCATTTTTCACCGCCCGAGCAGATCCCGCGAAATTGTCAAACTTGAAGCATTAATGGCACTCGTGCCATGTTTAATGCATATCTTTAAAATCTTTTAAAGCATTTTATTTTCGTTTTGATTTGCTTATTGTTTGTTTTCGAGACCTCTAACTAGATTGACACCTCCTTCACATCAGTTTGCTTCAGGAAGCTCATGTAAACTTCAGATCTAAGCGGATTATGTTTCTTGTCTACTTCTAGGGTTTCCATTCTTTTGCCAGATAAATCTTTTCTTTTTCTTGTTTTCATTTTAAAGACTAGGGTTTTAGCATGTATTAAACTTCTTTGTTTTTGTTTTAAATTCTCTTTTATGATTAGTGAAATTGTATCATCTATGTATGTGTTTTTCGCCATCTTCTTTAAAACCCTAGTTTTTATTTTATTTTCAATGCGTTGTTAAATGGGTTGGGGTTTTTACCTTCCCATGTTAAGCTTAGGTTTTTCCAATAGTTTCCTAACATGTACTGATGGTCTTTACCGCCATCGATACACATTTTTCCCTTGCACTGTGGATACTTCATGTAAGGGCGGTGATTTTCACCGCACCTACATGAACCTTTTGTTGTTTTACCCACATGTAAGGTTGGTTAAAACCACCACCCTTACACAAACCTTGTGTTACCCCCAATGTGCAATAGTAATAGAAACTCCCGCTCCTGCATATCTAACCTAGAGTTTCAAGAGTACTTGCATAAGCGGTCTTTTCGACCGACTCTACACTTTAAACTTCTCCCTCATATGCATTAGCGGGCATTTTTGCCACTTATGCACATCCAGATCAAACTTGCTTGTTCCCTCATATGTAAGGGCAGTCAAATTGCCCACTCCTACATCAAACATATAAATCTTCCCAAATACATGCAAAGGCGGTCCTTTTCACCGACCTTGCACATGCATTGCAACCAAACGTTTTCTAAGCACATGCGATAGCGGTCTTTTTGACCAACTTTACATGATTGAATAGTCCCTTGTGCAGGAGTGGTCATTTTGACCACCTATGCACATTTTCCTACTTTTTTTTAACACTGGGGAAAATTTGCCTTTCAAAGCCTATTGACCCACTTTCGCCTTTTACCTTGATTTGTGTGTGCTCAAACCCTTTAACGCATATTTCCCTATTCATGATCATCAAATTGTAGTAACCCCAATTCACCCATTTTTCCCCTAATTGTGAGATCATGGCTTTTTGCAGTTTTCGACAAACATCTGTGGTAGACACTGTTTCCAATTTTCTCTTCAAAACTGATGTCGGAGACGTCTCCATCCAAAGCTAAAATCATGAAGTACAAATACCAAGGGGTCTTCCTTATCACTTCAGTACAATCTAATGTTGATGAAATCAAAGATACGAAGATAAGGCATGTAGATATGATAGAGTTTGTGGACACAACTAGACAACCAAATCCTTCTAGGCATCTGCAGAAGATCGTTGACAACATCATTCACTTGGTTGCCTCTTTTCTAGTTGCCACCCATTATCCTGAGTTTGTTCTTCACGTGGCCAGCCATTACAACAGGGATACTAGGGCTGTGACAGATTCCCAAGCGAATGTGATTATGAGATTAGATATGGAATTTCTCGACAAAATTTCCACGTGTCCTCCTATTGAAAATATTGGACAAATTGATTTTACTCAAGGGCAAAGAGACTATGATGAAGATGTAGAAGCCACGAGAAGATACATAAACAATAAATGGTTGAAGATTCCTTGGAGTAATTTGACTAGATGGCCAAAGGATCTCCCGAGGACTGGCTTTGTTGAGGAGGTATGTGACTTGATCACACTTTTGAGTCATGTCAGAGGACTCCCTTCTTCCTCCAAGTTTCAGGAATGGATGTACACATACATCAAGGTGATTCTCTGGGGCACATAGAAAATCTTCTGGGGAGAACAGATTAGTAATGCTTTGCATGAGCAGTTGGTGAAAGTCAATACTACTTTCAAATTTTACATGACTTCATATCTTGTGTATGTTGATGCAAGCATGAGGAGTTTTCCTAGTCTTACTCAGGTTGGTGACAGGAGGTTGACTCCCATGTATGAATATTATCCTCAAATCACTCTAAAAGGATCAATCCATCATTTCTGTAGGGTTAATGATGCTTTCTTTTCAGTGTTTATGTGCTTATGGGACAGTGAGCTTGTTCAGAAGAGGGTTTCAGATGAAGCTTGGGAAGTTGTAAATTCTTTTGGCTGCTTGTTCCTACAGTTTCCTACTTTCACATATCTCAGAGCAGGGTATTATCCTGGTTACCCTTATATACTTCCACAATACCCCAATGACAGGATTGTTCTCATGGAATTATGTAGGCAGCTGATTATGGTACACAATAAACAAATGGAACTAAAAAAGTCAGAGATTAAGTTTCTTGTAGAAATTGGAAGGTATTCAATTTGGTTTGCTACTAAAGCCAAAACAGTTGATTCTAAAATGTAACTAGTCACCATGAAAACTTTCAAGAAAAGGGACCGTTTTGACTTCAGGAGGGTACAAGATAAAATCAAAAGAAAGTCAACTTTCCACATGCCAATGGTGGAAGATATTTGGGCTGACCTCAGGACGCAAAATGAAATCAGAAAATTAGAGTTTTGTAGACTTCATTTGAGTTAGATAGAAGAGCTAGGCCTTACGGATATCCCATATGGAATGGAAGATGATGGGGATGTTCTAGATCCCAAATATAATACTAAAAATGTTGAAGCCTCACCTCTTCTAGAGGTCAAATGGTCAGTCAAAGAGGAGACTTCTATAAGGAAAAGATTTCAGCCAATCTTGGCTAACACAAACATATGGTTGGAAAGCAAAGGGATCAGCTTGAAAGAATTTCTTACAGGGTCAGAGACTGAAGTTCAGGAGCAAACAGGTAAGAAAGTGGAAAATAGGATCAAGAACAAGAGTGACGCTCCTTCCTCTTCTAAAACACGTAAGCCAAAAATCAAGTTTGTATCTAAGGGAGGGAAGAAGAAGGAGGTTGCAGGGACCTCTAATATTACTGAATCTGGTATTGAAGACACTAATGTTGAGCAGATGGAGGTTGAGGATGTTGAAACTGAACAACAAAATATTGAGAAATCTAAGGATGCCCAGCAAGCAGAAATGTCTGAAAAGCCTACTAAGGAAGATGAAATACAAGGTAAAGATGAGAATGTAGAACATGAAGAACTTGGTGATTCGCAACTTTCCCTACAGAAGGACCTTCCATCAGAATCCCAAGTTTCTAAATCTCAACTTCATGTTCTTGTTTCTAGTGTTTTTCCTATAGTTTCAAATACTCCTATTTCTCCTATTTTGGTTGTTTCCTCTGATAATACTCCCCCTTCATTAAGGATGAGTTTTAGAACAATGTTTGATTCATCTGGGCCCATTCCTAGTTTATCTTCCCCGTCTTTTGATATTGGTGAACAAACTGTGTTAGAACATTTTCTAGATAGTTCTGAAAAGGTTGTTGATACTACTGATGTTTTTACTCCTACCAGTCCCATTGTTACAATAACAGGAATAAGCATGGATCCGGCAAAGCAAGTGATTGATTCTTCTCCTAATGTGAGTGCTTCTATACTTCCTCCTTGGTTGTCTGCATATACCTTGAAGAGGAAAAAGCAAGCAATATCACCAGATGAAATTGATATAGAGAATATGTTGCCTTTGAAGTCAAAAACTCTGAAGAAAAATCCTAAGACTGTTTCTAGGCTTATCAATGAAAAAGGGATCAGATATGCAGAAATTGCCAAGCCACCAAAGGATGCTACTATTGACAATTTTGATATGAATGATTATGTTGTCTCAAGAGTTGAGCTAGGTAAGCTAACTCATGAAGGTATTAAGGTAGATTTTCAAACTACTGCCAGCACCTTGCTTGAGAAATATGATAAGGTTAAGAAAGAGAAAGAGCAATATAAAGCTAAAGCAGAACAACTTGCCGTTGTTCTTCAAAAAATAGTGAAGTCATCTAAGATTGTGGAACCTATGGCTGTAACTGTAGAAGATC
The DNA here is from genome assembly GCA_027924645.1 of Cunninghamia lanceolata. Taxonomy (NCBI): domain Eukaryota; kingdom Viridiplantae; phylum Streptophyta; class Pinopsida; order Cupressales; family Cupressaceae; genus Cunninghamia; species Cunninghamia lanceolata. Next base: position 5,988,429 of record BSBN01000400.1, read on the forward strand.
CTCTGATTCAAAAGGTGGAAAAAGCTCAGGCCAGAGGGAGAGTAGTTGGCGATATTGTGGAGCGGTTTCTAGCACAGGGAAGGGTTCTATTGAAAACTATTGTAGAAAGAAAAGAAAACATGGATAAAGAAAAAGCTGAGCTTGATAATCTTATTGACTTACTTTCTCAAGAATTGTAGGATCAGGAAGAAATCTTAGAGGAATGGATAGAGATGAAGAAGATTAAGATAAAGAATTTGATTACCATTGGGGTCATCTCAAATCGAGAATCATATCTTAAGACTAAGGAGTCTCTTGTTCGTTGTATTAATATAATAAAAGGCTTACTTGATAGCTTATGCCAAGCTCATGAAAATAGTGAAGACAATAATGTCATGCTTCTACACAGGTTGGAATAATTCCCATGCACTCTCACAAGTGAAGGTCATAAGTTCCTTTCAGCAGATGAAATGATAAGCTCCTTTGAAAAGCTGGTTCAACAGAAATTCAAAAATGAAGTGCCCTCAGTACTTTCTATGGACAGCCTTTATGATCAGCATTCAACTTTTGAAAACCTGAGGGACAACCTTGACAAGCATGAAAAGGCGATAAAAGCAGTGAAAGATGCAGTTCTCTGGGCCCGCACTATCTTAGAGAATATAGGAAAGCTGGATGCATGTGAAATGGCAGCTATATAGGCCATGTATCAGAACTTTCTAAAGAAGAATGATGGAGGAAGCTGAAGTTCCTTTTTGATACCTTAGTTTATTTTTATTCTTCTATATGTAATTTGAATTTTGTTATGGACGTATTCATATGTAATTTTCCAAAATGTAATTACATGTGAAACAAAGGAAGTCCCAAGTCAAATAGGACTCTTTTGTTTGAATAAGTCAAAGTAGTTGTAAATTTCCTATTTTTGCTCTAGGCTCCTCCCTATAAATAAAGAGGGCCTCTATTGTATTTTTTATCTTTTAGTTATTGAAGCGAAACTCTGCCAAATTGAAGAGCATTTTGAGACTTTGTGTTCAAATTGTAAATCATATTTTATCAAGTGAATAGAAAAGCAAGTGATCGTTCAATCTTTGTATTGGAATAACTTGTAGTATATTGGAAAGTGTTCTTATGTCCTTTTTCTTATGCTATCTTATCTACTTGATCAAATTGTAGTGTGAGTGTGGATAATCTGGGAGATGTTCTAAAGCTGATTTTGGAGACTTTGTGCTACAACAATTATCTTTAGTTTGTGAATTTATGTTTTAAAGTAAAATATATTAGAAAGACTTTGAACTACTATTATCTTTTGTGATCATATGTTTTGTTGTAGTATTCGGTGAAGAATTTGAGCTACACCTTATCCTACTTGGTTCTAAATTCTAAATCAATAAAAAGAGCAACGATAGACTTTGTGCTCTTGTGGGTTTCTTGGTTATTTTGATTTGTATTGTAAAAGTGCTCTTTTATATTGTAAACATCATTTCTGAAAAAAGAGAAATGGATGACATGGTTTCACCCTAAAATTAGTTTTTAGTGTAAATAAGTTTGTAATAGTTAATAGGTAACCTCCCCTTGCTAAGAGGAGAGATTTATCTCATTACACTATGGTTGATATAACCATTTTGCCTTTAGTTAGTTGAAGACAAAATATTCACCCAACAATTTTTGGCGACTCTACTGGGGAAGGAACGCACAACTTGAAGCATCATGCTCTGAGTTGAAGCACTACAGTTCTTTTCCATTATTTCAAGCTATTTTCAAAATTTTGTTGAGTACATTGCATTCTGGCAGACTCACGGTATACAAGAAGCAAGAGAGTTCAAGGTATTATTGATCCTATATTTGAGTTGATGTAGCAAAATAACTTTGGTCTTTTGCCTCCACAACCTTGACTTCAGCGAACTAGGAGTTTCCTCCTACTAACACCAAGTCTCTAATAACAGGTGAAGCTTCTAGTTCTAGTACTAACAGAGTTTTGTCTGTTCGTATTCCACATAGGTTTGTTATCCCACCCTTTAATCAGTGCACCATGGCAGCTCAATGCCCTTGGGGTAACACTTTTGGTCCTTTAAATTTAACTCCACCATTGCATGAACTACCTCGTAGTTCAAGGAAGAATTTTTCTAAGTTCTATGGTGATGGGAAAGTCCACCCGGATGAACACATTGTAGATTTCTACATAGCTTGTGGTGTATTAGGTGTGGAACATGAAGATGTAGCAGTAAGACTTTTTGTGGAAACACTGCAAGGTGTTGCTGCAGATTGGTTTTACCATCTTCAAGCTCAAACTATAACAAGTTGGAACACTCTCAACACCAAGTTTGAAGCTAGATTCAAACCTGCAGAAGATGCACATGCCTTGTTAGCATAGCTAACGCAGATGAAGAAAGAGCCACATGAACCCATGCGAGACTTCATCGCTAATTTCAATAAGCTGACAAAAAGGATTCCTACAACTACTTAGCCAATGGTAGAGAATCTTAAATGTTTCTTTATCAATACTCAGCTTCCTGAGGTAAGCTTTTTGCTAAGGCGGGTTGGCCCTGCAGATCTTCCCGTAGCTCAAATTTTGCCTACGATAGTTGAATATGATCTTATCCTTGCGGGTAAGATAAGAAGAGATTCCAACAGAAATAGAGGTCAATCCTCTACTGATAATCCTTCCACAAGAACCACAGATCCTATGGTGTAAAAGTTATAAAATGAATTGCTATCTTTGAAGAGGCAAATGTCTCAAGGTATGTCTGCTCCTCATTCTTATAGGGATATACCAAGGAGAACATTTCCTAACAATTCATATCAAGGCAATGCTGCCAGAAATCAAGGGCAACAAAATCGTCTTCCACCCACACAGGGGAAGCTCGCCATTGAAGTAGCGCTCGTCAACTTAGCAGTTGGCTATTATGAAGCAGAACATGACCATTCTTTCCAACCTGAGTTGGATCAAGAGAATGATGCTAATCTTTTTATAGAAGGAGAAGAAGAATTAACTAACGACTCTACCATTGGCTTTCTCAATTACCAAGATGAAGCTGAAAGAGAAGGAGAAGTATATGATGGAGCATATGTTGTTTTTACTATGTCCCAGAATCAGTCAAATCAACAAGCTGATAAAGGAAAGACAAGAGAGGAACCTCAGTCGGTGATCTTAATTGCCAAAAGGGAAACTTCGTTGCCTTTTCAATCAAAGGACCTGGTTGCTAATAAGCAAGTAAGTTCACCTAACTAAAACCTAGAATGATGGATTTTCTTCCTCTGTATCTAGTTCATTTCATCTTTTTGATATTATAGATCACGCTAGGAAAACCAAGATCCAAATGTCTGAGGTGGAGTACTTACAAGATAACCCTAAACAATTTGATAAGTTAGCTAAATATGTGAAAAATAAGGTTGCCCCTATGGGGCAAGATTCTTCCAAAATCACCCATGACTCGTCTAAGAAAAAATCTACCCAAAATAATTTAGTCACTACTCCCCTTTTTGCTCCAGGGAAAATAGAACCTTTCTATGTTTCTCTATTGGTCAATGGTCATAAGTTAAGCAATTGTATAATAGACTCCAGGGCTTCTGATAACGTCATGCCTACTAAGGTGGTGGATGCCCTTGGTCTCACCTTAACCAAGACCTTTGGGAGATGTTTCCCCATGGAAAATAAGCAAGTTTCATTATTGGGTCAAATCAAAGATGCCCAATTTGCATTTGCAGCCTTTCCAGACAAGAGGATCAAGATGATTGTTCTAGTGGCTGATGTTCCAGCTTCTTATGACATTTTGCTTGGGCGTAACTTCTGTAAAGATGTAGGTGGAGAATTGAACATGGATCTATCTGAAGCCAAGATACCTGTTAAAGGAATCATGCAAAAGTTGCTTCCTGAGAAGGAAGCGAAATACATAGTCACCCAAACTGAAAACCCTAAAGCTCAGATTTTGTTTGAGTCTTCAGGTATGGGTAACTATTTCCTATCCATAGAAAATATTTCCAATTCATCTGATGAAGATTCAAATAATTCAGATAGAGAATTAGAAGAGTTTTCAGATGAAAGTATAGTGATGCCAGATTCTTCCTTCACTGATGAAGAGGAATCTTCTGGTCAAAGAAATTCCAAAAAATCAAATTCTAATGAGGTTTGGGTTTTAGAATTTGATGGCAGTTGTTCTTCTATCGGTTCCGTAGCTGGAATTGTTCTGATATCTCCACAAGGTGATATCTTCCCTTTCTCATACAAGCTACAATTCGATAATACCAATAATACCGCGAAGTACGAATCATTATTACTCGACATGGAAGCTGCTTGGGTTAAAGGTGTTAAAAATCTTCATGCTCAAGGAGATGCCGAACTAGTTGTTTGCCAAGTGAGAAATTTATATCAGACCAAAAATGAAAGGTTGAAACATTATCGTAATCATGTATGGGATTGTATTGAAAGTTTTGACGCTTTTGATATTTCTACGGTACCTAGAGAGTTTAATGATCATGCAGATTCATTAGCTATCTCCGCAATTCTTATGGTTCCCCATAAGGACTTCAAAGGTAACAAGTACACAATTGAGTTGGTTTCTAACCAAGTGTACCAGATAATGCTGACCATTGGCAGGTGTTCAATGGTGATAATTAAATCATAGCTTTCTTGGAAAAGACAGATAGCTTTGATGAGCTCTATTTTGAAGGTAGTGAATCTCCACCACAGGAATACATTTCTAAAGTAGATTCACAAACTGGTGAAGAGTTTCTTCAAATAAAAGGGAATAAGATTCCAAAAGGTTTGGTTTCCCTAGAAAAGCTATTTGATAAGCATGATAGATACATTGAACAACAGGAACAACTTGATTCAAGTTCATCTATGGAATTTGAACAAGTAAATTTGAGTTCTGAGGCAGATCCCAAAATGGTTAACATTGGGAAGCGTTGCACTGCTGATGAAAAATTTAAATTCACTACACTTCTTCGCCATTATATTGATGTTTTGGCATTTGCTTATGATGATCTAAAGTCTTTCAGGACTAAGGAGATTCAACATGAAATTCTTCTCAAGGTTGGGTTATTGCCTCACAAGCAGAAACAAAGGCAATATAATCCCAAAATATCAGGTACTATTCTTTCTAAAATTTAGAAAATGTTGAATGCAAGAATAATCTTTCCTATTCATCATTCTACCTGGATTGTGAATATTGTCCTTGTAAGAAAGAATGGAGAAATCTGTATTTGTGTTGACTTCAGAAATCTCAACCAGTCTTCTTTAAAAGATAACTACCCTTTGCCTATTATGGACCAAGTGTTGTAAACTGTACCTGGTTCGGAGATGCTGTCTATGTTAGACAATTTTTTAGGCTATAATCAAGTAGAGGTCAGTGAATCAGATCAATACAAGACTGCCTTCACAACACCTTGGGACACGTTTGCATACCGTAGGATGCCGTTTAGTTTGATCAATGCTGGCGCTACTTTCCAGAGAGCAATGGACCTCACTTTCAGAGATGAGATGGGGAAATTCATTGTGGTATATCTTGATGACTTGACCATTTTCTCCAAACAACGTCAAGATCATGCATATCATTTGTGACAGGTGCTAGAAAGATGTCGAGAAAATGGTATTTCTCTTAATCCCAAGAAATCAGTTTTTGGGGTTACGGGGGGTAAGATTCTCAGTCATGTTGTGTCTAGAGAAGGTACTAAAATTGACTCAAAAAGAGTCAAGTCTATCCAAAGTCTTACTTTGCCTGCTAGTAAGATTGCAGTTCACTCTTTCTTCGGAAAGGTGAATTTTCTACAGAGATTCATTCTCGAATTTGCGGAGAAAACTCGTCACATTGTCAACATGATGGAGGGTAAGACTACTTTCCGTTGGAGTGCGGAAGGTAAAGCAGCATTTGGGGACATCAAGAGGGCCATAGCTCATGCTCTAGTTCTAGTTTGTCTTGATTATACCAAGGATTTCGTAGTATACAGTTATGCTTCCGAGCATCCACTTTCAGCCATTCTTGTTCAACAGAATGAGGAAGGTGTGGAATCTCCTATTTCATTTATGAGTTATCCTCTGAAGGCTCATGAATTGAAATATTCAAATATGGAAAAAGATGCTTATGCCGTGGTCAAGGCGGTAAAGCATTTCTGGTTTTATGTTTTGAATTCACATACTGTTGTTTTGGTGCCAAACACAACAGTGAAGTCAATCTTGACTCAACAGGAGTTTGGAACCAAAAGAGGCAATTGGATTTCCAAGATTCAAGAGTTTGATCTTGATATCAAGCCTACCAAGCTTGTGCATGGCAGAGGTTTGTGTTAGTTGATTGCCGACAATGTACCAAAAGAAACAAGAGATGAAGAAGAAGAAGTTGAGGACGTGCCAACTGCTCTTTGTCACTACTACAGATGAGTGTTATTCAAATATTGCTCATTTTCTTACCTATGGTGAGTTTCCTTCTCATCTATCCTATAAGGAGAAAAGAACTATCAAATTAAAGGTTGCGAACTATGTCTTGTGGGACAATGGTTTGTATAAAAGAAGTCTTGATGGAGTTTTTCTCCATTGTATTGATAAAGCACAACAAAACAAACTTCTAGAGTCTATTCACAATTTGGCTTGTGGAGGACATTGTTCTGCCCCTATGACAGCTCATAAGATTTTACAGGATAGGTACTATTGGCCCACACTATTTCAAGATGCATACAATTGTGTACGTAGGTGTGAGTTATCTCAACAGTTTGTTGGAAGGCCTAAGTTGGCTGCACTACCTCTCAAGCCAGTTGTAATTGAAGAACCTTTTCAGCAATGGGGCATTGACTTCATTGGTGTTGTGAACCCATCATCAAGTGCGGGACACAACTTTGTTCTCACCGCAACTGATTATTTTACCAAGTGGGTGGAGGCTATCCCAGTAAAGCATGCTACTTTTGAAGTGGTACGTAATTTTCTTAAGGAAAATATTATTTCCCGGTTTGGAGTTCCAAACAAAGTTGTAGCAGATAATGCTACTTGTTTCTCTTCCAATGAGATCACTAGCTTTTGTTATGAACATGGGATCATCCTTTCTCACTCTTTAAATTATTATCTGCAAGGAAATGGTCAAGCAGAATCTGGTAACAAAAATTTGATTACTATTATCAGGAAACTGGTGGAAGATAATCAGAGAACTTGACATAAATCGTTGTTTGATGCTTTATGGGTAGACATGATTACCCCCAAAAGGGTGATAGGTATGTCACTGTTTCAGCTTTTGTACGGTTTGAATGTAGAGATACCTATTACTTTGGAGTTGCCAGCATTGAAGTTGGCAAAGGCATTAGAAGATAGAACTTTTGAAAGTTCTATTGACAAAAGGATCATGTATCTCACTGAACTTGAAGAATAGAGGGCTATGGTAGTAGACCGTATTGCTGAACATCAAAGTCAGGTGAAGAAGCTCTTTAACAAGAAAGCAAGGGCTCGTGAGTTTCAAATTTGAGATCAAGTCTTGTTATGGGACAAGAGGAGAGAGACAAAAGGAATGCATGGGAAGTTTGATTCCCTATGGAGAGGCCCGTTCATCATTCATCAACTTTGTGGTGAAAATAGCTTCTTGTTGGAGTATCTTGATGGAACACCATTCTTGCTACCTCACAGTGGACAACATCTGAAACACTTCAATCTTTGAAGTATCAGATCAGTTTATTTGTACGTTTGTATATTTTTGTGTTTCATTTTTGTTTTTATTTTTGTCTAGTCTTTTATGTCTTTTTTTTTTGGTAGCTTGACTCTATGGCCCAATGGCATGGATGAAGGCACTTAGAGATTGGAATCTTCTCCCTTCAATCATTTCAAAGTTTGATCGAAGGAAGTTCCCTAGTTAGAACCAGCTGTTGTTCTCAAAATCAGCTACGCTCATTTTTGTAGACAACCCTTACGAAACTTGTCTGTCTCATACTCTACACTCTAAGTTTTCTTATCAAGACAAGTTCTCTTGGCCTTGTGTGAAGTCCTCTAACATTGTTGTAACAGTTTGTGACATTCCCCTAGATCGATTCCTCGAAAATTGTGAAAATTAACTAGATCGTAAGCTTGTCAAAGTATCAATTTTGACTATTTTGGGGTGTTAGAAAATTTTTGTTTTCACATGCAATAGCGGTCAAAATTACCGCTCTTACATGTGTATTGTTCTTAAACATGCAATGGCAGTTAAAATTACCGCTCATACATGTTTTGTTTGTCATGTTTTCTTGGTCAGTCAATTTCATGCAAGGGCGGTCATATCCACTGCTCCAACATGACCTAGTGCACTTGTAGTGTTGGCATTTTTCGCTGCCCAAGAAGATCCCGCAAAATCGTCAAGAAGTTGGCATTAATGGCACTCGTGCCATGTTTAATGCATAACTTTAAAGTCTTTTAAAGTGTTTTATTTTCATTTTGATTTTCTTATTGTTTGTTTTCGAGACCTCCAACTAGATTAACACCTCCTTCATTCCAGTTTGCTTCACGAAGCTCGTGTAAACTTCATATCTAAGCAGATTCTATTTCTTGAGTGCTTCTAGGGTTTCCATTCTTTTGCCAGGTAAGTCTTTGCTTTTTCTTGTTTTCATTTTAAAGACTAGGGTTTTAGCATGTATTAAACTTCTTTGTTTTTGTTTTAAATTCTCTTTTATGATTAGTGAAATTGTATCATCTGTGTATGTGTTTTTTGCCATCTTCTTTAAAACCCTAGTTTTCATTTTATTTTGAATGCATTGTTAAATAGGTCAGGGTTTTTACTGCCTCATGTTAAGCTTAGGCTTTTCCAATAGTTTCATAACATGTATTGACGGTCTTTACCGCCGTTGATACACGTTTTTCCCTTGTACTGTGGATACTTCATGTAAGGGCGATGATTTTCGCCGCACCTACATGAACCTTCTATTGTTTTCCCCACATGTAAGGGTGGTTAAAACCGCCGCCCTTACACAACCTTGTGTTACCCCCCATGTGCAATAGCAATAGAAACTCCCGCTCCTACATATCTAACCTAAAGTTTCGAGAGTACCTGCATAAACGGTCTTTACGACTGACTCTACACTTCAAACTTCTCCCTCATATGCATTAGCAGGCATTTTTGTCACTTATGCACATCTAGATCAAACTTGCTTGTTCCCTCATATGTAAGGGTGGTCAAATTGACCACTCCTACATCAAACATATAAATCCTCCCAAATACATGCAAAGGCGGTCCTTTTCGATGACCTTGCACATGCATTGCAACCAAACTTTTTCTAAGCACATGCAATAGCGGTCTTTTTGACCGACTTTATATGATTGAATAGTCCCTTATGTAGGAGCGGTCATTTGGACCACCTATGCACATTTTCCTAATTTTTTAACACTGGGGAAAATTTGACTTTCAAAGCCTGTTGACCCGCTTTCGCCTTTTACCTCGATTTGCTCATGCTCAAGCCCTTTAACACATATTTCCCTGTTCATGATCATCAAATCGCAGTAACCCCAATTCACCCATTTTTCCCCTAACTACGACATCATGACTTTTTGCAGTTTTCGACAAACATCTATGGTAGACACTGTTTCCAGTTTTCTCTTCAAAACTGATGTCGAAACTGTCTCCATCCAAAGCTAAAATCATGAAGTACAAATACCAAGAGGTCTTCCCTGACACTTCAATACAATCTAATGTTGATGAAATCAAAGATATGGAGATAGGGCATGTAATATGATAGAGTTTGTGGACAGAACTAGACAACCAAATCCTTCTAGGCATTTGCAGAAGATTGTTGACAACAACATTCACTTGGTTGCCTCTTTTCTAGTTGCCGCCCATAATCCTGAGTTTGTTCTTCAAGTGGCTAGCCATTACAATAGGGATACTAGGGTTGTGACAGATTCCCAAGGGAATGTGATTATGAGATTAGATGTGAAATTTCTCAAAAAAATCTTCATGTGTCCTATTGAAAATATTGGACAAATTAATTTTGATCAAGGGCAAAGAGACTATGGTGAAGATGTAGAAGCCACAAGAAGATACATAAACAATAAATGGTTGAAGATTCCTCAGAGTAATTTGACTAGATGGCGGAAGGATCTCCCAAGGACTGACTTTGTTGAGGAGGTCTGTGACTTGATCACACTTTTAAGTCATGTTAGAGGACTCCCTTCTTCCTCCAAGTTTCAGGAATGGATGTACACATACATCAAGGTGATTCTCTGGGGCACACAGAAAATCTTCTGGGGAGAACAGATTAGTAATGCTTTTGCATGAGTAGTTGGTGAAAGTCAATACTACTTTCAAATTTTACATGACTTCATATCTTTTGTATGTTGTTGCAAGCATGAGGAGTTTTCCTAGTCTTACTCAGGTTGGTGACAGAAGGTTGATTCCTGTGTATGAGTATTATCCTCAAATCACTCTAAAAGGATCAATCCATCATTTCTATAGGGTTAATGAGCTTGTTTAGAAGAGGGTTTCAGACGAAGCTTGGGAAGTTGTAAATTGTTTTGGCTGCTTGTTCTTACAGTTTCCTACTTTCACATATCTCAAAGTAGGGTATTATCTTGGTTACCCTTATATACTTCCATGATACCCCAGTGACATGATTGTTCTCATGGAATTATGTAGACAGCTGATTGTGGTACATAATAAACAAATGGAACTCAAAAAGTTAAGGATTAAGTTTCCTGTAGAAATTGGAAGGTATTCAGTTCAGTCTGCTACTAAGGCCAAAACAGTTGATTCTGAAATGCAACTGGTCACCATGAAAACTTTCAAGAAAAGGGACCATTTTGACTTCAAGAGGGTACAAGATAAAATTAAAAGAAAGTCAACTTTCCACATGCCAATGGTGGAAGATATTTGGGCTGACCTCAGGACGCAAAATGAAATCAGAAAGTTAGACTTTTGTAGACTTCATTTGAGTCAGATAGAAGAGTTGGGCCTCGCGGATATCCCAAATGGAATGGAAGATGATGGGGATGTTCTAGATCCCAAATATAATACTGAAAATGTTGAAGCCTCACCTCTTCCAGAGGTCAAATGGTGAATCAAAGAGGAGACTTCTATAAGGAAAAGATTTCAGCCAATCTTGGCTAACACAAACATATGGTTGGAAAGCAAAGGTATCAGATTGAAAGAATTTCTTACAGGTTTAGAGATTGAAGTTTAGGAGCAAACATGTAAGAAAGTGGAAAACGGGACCAAGAACAAGAGTGGTGCTCCTTCCTCTTCTAAAACATGTAAGCCAAAAATCAAGTTTGTATCTAAGGGAGGGAAGAAGAAGGAGGTTGCAAGGACCTCTAATGTTACTGAATCTGGTATTGAAGACACTAATGTTGAGCAGATGGAGGTTGAGGATGTTGAAACTAAACAACAAAATATTGAGAAATCTAAGGATGCCCAACAAGCAGAAATTTCTGAAAAGCCTACTAAAGAAAATGAAATAGAACAAGGTAAAGATGAGAATGTAGAATAGGAACAACTTGGTGATTCGCAACTTTCCCTACTGAAGGACCTTCCATCAGAATCCCAAGTTTCTAAATCTCAGCTTCATGTTCCTGTTTCTAGTGTTTTTCCTACTGTTTCAAATGCTCATATTTCTCCTATTTTGGTTGTTTCCTCTAATAATACTCCCCCTTCATTAAGAATGAGTTTTGGAATAGTGTTTGATTCATCTGGGCCCATTCCTAGTTTGTCTTCCCTGTCTTTTGATATCGATGAACAAATTGTGTTATAACATTTTCTAGATAGTTCTGAAAAGGTTGTTGATAATACTGCTATTTTTACTCCTACCAGTCCCATTGTTACAATAACAGGAATAAGCATGGATCTGGCAAAGCAAGTGATTGATTCTTCTCCTAATGTGGGTGCTTCTATACTTCCTCCTTGGTTGTCTGCATATACCCTGAAGAGGAAAAAGCAAGCAATATCACTAGATGAAATTGATATAGAGAAGATGTTGCCTTTGAAGTCAAAAACTCTAAAGAAAATCCTAAGACTGTTTCTAGGCTTATCAATGAAAAAGGGATCAGATATGCAGAAATCACCAATCCACCAGAGGATGCTACTATTGACAATTTTGATATGAATGATTATGTTGTCTCAAGAGTTGAGCTAGGTAAGCTAACTCATGAAGATATTAAGGCAGGTTTTCAAACTACTACCAGCACCTTGCTTGAGAAATATGATGAGGTTAAGAAAGAGAAAGATCAATATAAAGCTAAAGCAGAACAACTTGTCGCTGTTCTTCAAAAAATAGTGAAGTCATCTAAGATTGTGGAACCTGTGGCTATAACTGTAGAAGATCTGCTGATTCAGAAGGTGGAAAAAGCTCAGGACAGAGGGAGAGTAGTTGGCAATATTGTGGAGTGGTTGCTAACAAAGGGAAGGGTTCTGTTGAAAACTACTGTAGAAAGAAAAGAAAAGATGGATAAAGCAAAAGCTGAGCTTGATAATCTTATTGACTTACTTTCTCAAGAATTGCAGGATCAAAAAGAAAGCTTAGAGGAGTGGATAGAGATGAAGAAGATTAAGATAAAGAATCTGATTCCCATTGGGGTCATCTCAAATTAGGAATCATATCTTAAGACTAAGGAGTCTCTTGTTCATCGTATCAATATAATAAAAGGCTTACTTGATAACTTATGTCAAGCTTGTGAAAATAGTGAAGATAGTAATGTCATGCTTCTACACAGGTTGGAAGAATTCCCATGCACTCTCATAGGTGAAGGTCATATGTTCCTTTCAGTAGATGAAATGATAAGCTCCTTTGAAAAGATGGTTCAATAGAAATTCAAAGATGAAGTGCCCTCAGTACTTTCTATGGACAACCTTTATGATTAGCACTCAACTTTTGAAAACTTGAAGGACAACCTTTACAAGCATGAAAAGGCGATAAAGGCAGTGAAAGATGCAGTTCTCCGGGCCCGCACTATCTCAGAGAATATAGCAAAGCCAGATGCATGTGAAATGGTAGCTATACAGGCCATGCATCAGAACTTTCTAAAGAAGAATGATGGAGGAAGTTGAAGTTCCTTTTTGATACCTTAGTTTATTTTTATTCTTCTATATGTAATTTGAATTTTGTTATGGACGTATTCATATGTAATTTTCCAAAATGTAATTACATGTGAAACAAAGGAAGTCCCAAGTCAAATAGGACTCTTTTGTTTGAATAAGTCAAAGTAGTTGTAAATTTCCTATTTTTGCTCTAGGCTCCTCCCTATAAATAAAGAGGGCCTCTATTGTATTTTTTTATCTTTTAGTTATTGAAGCGAAACTCTACCAAATTGAAGAGCATTTTGAGACTTTGTGTTCAAATTGTAAAACATATTTTATGATGTGAATAGAAAAGCAAGCGATCATTCAATCTTTGTATTGGAATAACTTGTAGTATATTAGAAAGTGTTCTTATGTCCTTTTTCTTATGCTATCTTATCTACTTGATCAAATTGTAGTGTGAGTGTGGATAATCTGGGAGATGTTCTAAAGCTGATTTTGGAGACTTTGTGCTACAACAATTATCTTTAGTTTTTGAATTTATGTTTTGAAGTAAAAGATATTGGAAAGACTTTGAACGACTATTATCTTTTGTGATCGTATGTTTTGTTATAGTATTCGATGAAGACTTTGAGCTGCACCTTATCCTACTTGGTTCTAAATTGTAAATCAGTAAAAAGAGCAATGATAGACTTTGTGATCTCATGGGTTTCTTGTTTATTTTGATTTGTATTGTAAAAGTGCTCTTTTATATTGTAAACATCATTTCTGAAAAAGGAGAAATGGATGACATGGTTTCACCCCGAAATTAGTTTTTAGTGTAAATAAGTTTGTAATAGTTAATTGGGAACCTCCCCTCGCTGAGAGGAGAGATTTATCTCATTACACTGTGGTTGATATAACCATTTTGCCTTTAGTTAGTTGAAGACAAAATATTCACCCAACACATTGTAATGTTATAAATTTAATAAATAGTAAACTGTGAGAAAGTAAAGAGGGAATTTGTTATCATTAACAGAATCTGGGGGCATGAGAATTTGTGTCATGTATGGGGGGAAGAGAGCTTTTGGAGGAACCATCTAAAAAATTTTGGAGGTTTCTCTCTGTAAAAATCATCTGGGAGGATTGTGGTTTTTGGAACTGGATTGGGGATTGAATTCTTCGTTTGGAGATTGGAGAGACTGGTTTTGTAGCTGCAACATTCAAACCCGACATCAAATCTTTAGCCCAACCAAGCATTGGACTCAGGTTCCATTGAATTCTAAATTTTGTCTTTATTGTTTATGTTAATCTAATGCAATGAACATCAATGTAGTGGGAATCTATTTTTTAGATTGTTTTATTTGACATCACCAATATCCTCCACAAGAATATTGTATCTGTCCACATCTCTCAAAATAATTTCTCTGGCAATGATCCATGAAAAGACATCTCTTGAAGTGTCTTTCAATTCGCCTCCTTGTCTAAGATTCTACCTTTTTGCATACTCGTCTACCAGAGCATTTCCAACTATAATATTTGACATAAATCACTTTCTTTTATGCTTCAGTGGATGTCCATAACTATTTCCAAATCGCCCAAATTGGCAGACTGGCAGAATGTTAGCAAAGGCCGTTGAAATTGTATTTTAACCTGCCAATTGCATTTGCTTGAAAGATACACAGCTCCTCAACGAATTCATTTTGTGCAGATCCTGCAATCATTGAAATCCATGAGATGACGTCTCTTTGAGGTGTCTGTCAAAATAGTTCACATACTTTGTCTATGCGTCCAGATCTTGCATCAGTCAAACAGTTTGTGTGCTTTGCTTATGCATCCAAATTTTGCAAACATATCAGCTAGAGATTTAAACCTATTAATTTCATTTGCTTGAAAGTTTCTAAAGCCTTGTCAACAAATAAAATTAGCCTTTAATCATATGTGATCTAACGGCACCGAGGAAACAAATCCATACAACCATCGCAGGTATCTTATGTCAAAGTTTAGGGTGTCTTCAAGGTCAACAAGCGCACATAATGATCAACTATAGGCGTAATGCAATAAGGGTTATACATGTGATAGAAGTATGTGCAGCTCTCATCCATAGACCTGCATGGCTGCGTGTGCCTAGAACCCAGGCGAAGCTTACAATGTTAGAATGTGTTCCAGAGTGCTTTATTAATTCAAAAAAAAAGAGCAGCCTTGTAAAATCCATTCTTTGCATATCCTACAATCCTCGCATTCCATGAGACTGCGTACCTTGTGCATGCTTCCTAATTTTGCATACAGATCTAGCAGGTCAGTTGCAACTACAACATCTGACATACATTTCCATTCTGTTGTGTCTTGGTGGATGTTCATACCCTGTCCCAAAGCTCACATTTTGGCACAGACTAGAAAGGATGCTGGCAAAGGTTGCAGATCTGGCTTTACACTGGCCAATTGCATTTTCTTTAAAGTTTCAAAGGTCTTCTCAACAAATCCATTTTTGTGAATAGCTTGCAATCATTGCATTCCAAGAGATTGCATCACTTAGGCGTTATCAAGCTAGTCATGTGTCTTGTTTATGAGCCAAATTTTGCTTACAAATTTTGCCTGAGCAAATTTCCCTTTTCATTAGGTGCTATAATGAATGTCCATTACCCGTCCCAAAGCTCCCATTCTGTCATACACTGGGAGGTTGTTGATTTGGTTGATTTGGTTTTACACCTCTTAGTTGTATTTTCTTGAAAATTTCTAAGGTTCTTTAACAAATTTATTTTATTAACCATTAGGTTTTCTATTACTATATGACTGTTTTATTATATAATGTTTAGTTCTGGTAAAATATAAATTTAGGGGTTTGTTGATATTGTTAAGGTTTAAAACATCTAAGATGCTCTTATTTTCTAATTGTTGTGTAATGAGAAAATTTTAGGGTTTCCCCATATATAAAATAATTAGGGTTCCCTTAATAATATAGTAATTAGAGTTGTATGTAAATGACAATGTATTTATTATTTATTACCTTGCAATAGATAGATGTTGTTTACGTTTTGAAGTATAATAATTGTTATTATTAATTATTTAGATAAGTAATGTATTCCCCTTTACTATTATTAATTATATGGGTAGATTAGTATCTTACTAATTGTTATATAAAAGTACTCATATATATGTGTGTAATTACATTATTATATTTTGTTTAATTTAAAAGATTATTAGTAGGCTACTGATTATTGTTGGTGATGTAGAAATTAATTATTAGAGTCCTATAGACATAGGCTTACCTTCAAAATTTTAACTAAACATTGTTTGAGAACCTTCATTTAAAATTATTTAAATATGCTCAGTTATAATTGATGAATCTTTAAATTAACCATTTAATTAGAGTAATAGTTATATTTTGATTTTGATGTTTTGATTTACTTGTAATAAGATTACAAAATGGTAATTTGATACTTAATGAGTAAGGTTATGATCGAATGGTTGGTATGATTTGCAAGTAAAATGTTTCGTGTTTCCTGAGGCCTAGGATGTTTATGTTTTGATTTCATGTATTGTGTTTTTAGGTGTCTTGAGATAATGATGTTATAAGAGCATGATGTCTCTTGTTTATGTATGAGGGTTTTGGTAAACGATAATGTGAAATGATGTATATTCTGTGTTGTAAATGCATCATGATGTGGTAATAATCTCCTTCAAGGATGTATTGTTTGTTCGTTTAATTGTATTGAACTTGTGTTAAGTATTGTGTTTGATAATGGGGGGACTCTGGTAATCGTAAATGAGGGAGTATGTTGTTTATGGTTGTTGTGATTTCTTCAACTGGAAGTTTTGGGACAATGATTTAAGAGTTGGTCCTTGTGATTATGTTTAGTATGCAAGAAGGTAAATGGCTTGCATTGTATATGTATACTTGTCGTTATGATGGTAATTGTCTTGCTTGATGGGTAGGGTCGTCTAGATGCAGGTAGGGGAGTGACTTTCAATGTGGGGTCGGGGCCCAAAGTGGCTTGCCAGGGTAACCCATTGAAAGTTGGTAATCAAGTGATAACTTAATAATAGATCTAGGGGGTTGGGTAGTTTCACACTAATTAAGATAATTGGATACCTCACCCATGCCTGTGGTGCTTGTTTAGACTAAGGATGGGTTGAGAAGGCCTATTGGCAAAATCAACTTCCTTGTCATCACGAAAGGAATGTTGGTTCTGCATGTGTCACCCTATGGGGTCAGCGTTTAGTGAGAGACTATCAAGGTAACCATAGATGGGGGTCGACGTTTGGTGAGAGACTGTCAGGGTAACCGATGTTAGGACCATATGATGACACTCTTCCCTACGGCAGCCTAACATTCCCTAATTGTGTTCTCCCTATTCATTGTGTGAATGCCTCTAAAAGTGATGTTTGAGTTGCTTGTGATGTTCATATTGACCCATGTTGTATTGGAGTCATGTGTAGTCCTTGCACCTGTTAGCCTATTGTCCTCTTGACTGTTTGTTGTAGTGGGACCTTATGTTATCTCCTATCATGGGGGGTGGACCTTAGGGTTACACATGGTCAGGTGATTGTGCTTTATCTCCATTGGTTTCCTTTGTTGTTGTTCATGTGCGAGAAGGATGTATCTCATGTAGCAGATTCCAAATCTTGTTCTGGCTTGAGGAGACAGTTACTCATGTTCATGTTCTAGTCTTGTATATCAGTTGAATCATGTATTGTTATCTTGATGTATACGTCCCAATGTATTCAGGAAAGTGATATTGTAAACAATGTAATGATGTAATCTTATGTAAAGGAATTTGTATATGCTTCTATAGTGTTGTATACATGATCTTGATAGTTACTTAACTGATGCTATAATATGGAATGTAAGTATTTATTCATTTGATGCAATAGATTTAGAATGAACTATGGTTAGTTAATTCATAATGTTTGTTTAGATCTTGTTAATAGTTTGTTAGTAATGCAGTCGTGAAACCCTAGAGGATAAAGCTTAACATAAATGATATATGTAGATATGATTTACTTTACTTTGTTATTTCTTTCTTAAAAAAAAATTGTCCTTTCAAATAGCATAGTTGTATTATTCTCTAAGGAGTTCCTTGGCGGGCCGTTATAGGGCCACAACGCATTGAATCTGTAGATTACTCCTTTTCTCGAATAAAAATCCTCATTCTCAGAGACCTTAGGCCCACAAACCACCATAGGAGAGGAGCGGTTGCAAGCCAAGGGTCTAGCTTTTACCAGTGATGCACAAACAACTTCAGAGAAGGAACGTCCTAAAGCTTTCCCAGCAGCACTAACACCAAAAATGCCCTCAGACCGACCGGTCGTTGGCACAATAGCATGATGCAGAGACCCGTTATGGATTATTCCTTGGGGTTGAGCATTTACCCCTCTACTTGTCAAATTCCCAATGATCCCATGACCAAGTAGATCACTGGAAGCACCCCCATCCGGCTCCCAAAGAGGCACCTCATGACCGTTAACAAGCATGCACGCAGAGTACATTTTGAAATTTACATTATAAAATAATGTTAACTAAATAAAAACTAATAGAAAAAATTGATTGGAAAATAAAAATAAAAATTGGTAAAAATATTTCTATTTTTTTTAAAAAAATTGGTATATATATATATATATATATCACTTTAGAAAAACTTTATTAAAAGAAAAGAATTAAGATCTTACGAAAGAAGGAAAAATGGGGGGGTAAGGCGAGGCTCTGCAAATTGTTCGAGGGTTTGTTTATCCCTTTGTGTAAGTGGAGGGCTTCCTACCTGGATTGGATTTTGGTCCTCTTGTTTTCTTTCTTCTACAAGATTTATAGATTTCATTGTGTCCCTTCTGATACTTTAGTTCTTATATGTTTAGCATTGACCTAGATTTTACAGTTTGTGGATTTTATTCCCCCGCTCAACTATTAATTTGTTTTTGAATTTGGATGTGCTTGATTTCTCGCCTGTGTTTTTTGTTAGACTCCGTGCTTTGGGACTTAGGCTCATTGGTTTTTGTGTTGTATGCCGCTGGCCAAGGCAATGCCTCCTCAACTAGGAGCATTACTGGTGACTTCAAATGGAGTTAAGGAGGGTGTAGGAGGGAGTAATGCCAAAGTTATTGATGATATTGCTGAAAAAAATTTTAGGGATATATTGAGTGTCCAAAATACCACCATTCCGCCTGAAGATGCATGCTTCTAGGCGCAAGAAGAGAGAGAAGAAGGCCATGGAGGTGGCGGGTCTAGCAGTTATGAGGTCATTGGGAGGAGCGAAGGAGTCAGAGAAGGACGTAAGACCTCTTCTCTTTTGCCAAGGAAATTGGTCCTTCACCCCAATTTGAGTATGCAAAATGCTATTAGAGAAGAGGAAAATAGATTGAAAGAGGTTGCACTATTTTTTGTTTGTGTGGATTTTGAAAAATTACCTACAAGGAGATTCTTTGATAACTGGCTTAATACTGTGTGGGGTAAAAGGTTGGGTTTACATGTCTCTTTTTGTAGGATGGTTTCAAAAGGCATTTTTGTCATTTTATTAAATAATCACTCGATGCAAAAAAAAGCTTTAGAGACATATGGAATGTTGGGAAATCATTATTTAAGGTTTTCCCGTGGAGCCCTAAGGCCTCGCCTCAAGATATTAAATTATGTTCAGTCCTAAGATGGTTACTAATCAAAACCTTCTTATCCAACTTTGGGCTTTTATACTTAATTTGTTGGTATCATTGGGTAAGACACTAAAAGTTGAGGATCCAATGGTCTCCCTACCTTATTTGGATGCAAGGGTTTTGAATTCTTTAAACCCTGTGGTTGTTATTCTAGAAGTGTTGCAGGTTAATCTTGGAGAAAATTTGGTTGAATGTGTTGTTGTGGGTTTGGGGGGGCTTAACTCTTGCTTTCTGTGCAAGTCAAACTCTCACCAAAAGAAGGATTGTCCGGTGATCAAATTGAGAAATCTAGGTATTGGGGTTGAGTCAGATGTCTCTGGTAAAACTGCTCCAGACTCAAAGGGGGGGTCCAAGAAGTGCCCCGAAGATTGAGAGGGGAGATTTTTGTCCTCTGGTCCCTAAGTCAAGTCTTGGTCCCCTACTTGATAAAACTAGTGACGAGCCTCTGGATGGTGCACTTAGATGTGTGCAATAGTTTTGAAAAGTTGGTTCTTGAAGATTTCCCTTCTGGTGAAGTTGCTTTGAGCTCCTCCCCGTTGGTGGAGGTGCTTCCTAACTCTTCCCCTTCAGCCATTAGGCCTAAGCTGGTCTTTGGAGGTGCGAGTTGTGATAATCTTGAATCTCTTATCTTTAGGAATGCCATCTCCCCAAGGACTGAGGATGTTTTGAATGTTACTAAGAGTGTTTCTCCTCTCTTTGAGAAGGATAGGGTGATCTGGGACTCTCTTTTGGAAGGCTCCCATGACCGAGTCGCCAAAAGTCTTGAGATGGTTATCAATATTCAAAATTCTGGTTCTATATTCAATTCAACCATTAAGGGAGACCCTCCTCCAGTGGTTCCTCCAAGAAAAAAAAATGCGCAGCAACTTGCTTTGATAAAAATTAGAGAGAATATGTTGTCAAAGAAATTGGAAAAAGTTTTAGAAGATTGTGGCTCCCCTATCAAGTTTAGACCACCTGACCCTTCAAAGGTTTGTTGTGAAGCCCCCAATAAAGGATTCGAGGATGAGAAAGGTGATTTTGAATTTAGAGATGAGGTTTGTAAAGTTGAAGAGGGAAGAAAAAAAAGGAAGTATGTTAGGAGAAGTTTGATTGTTGGGAAAAGGGTTAAGGGAGGGAAACTCCCCAAATGTTTTGACAATTTGGGAATTGCTAAAGAAGAGACTCTTTGAATCTTCCATCTTTTTATCTCCCAATGAAATGTTTCAGTTGGAATGTGCGGGGCTTAGAATCGCCTGATAGGAAATACATTGGCAGGGATTTTGTTAATAAGCATAGGAATATGGATTTTCTAATGCTTCAGAAAGTTAAGGCCACTGGGTTCCTGCTAGATAATGCTTTAAGATTCATTTGGAAAGATTCAGTAAAGTTTTATACGAAACATGAGAAGGGTAAAGGTGGGGCTGCATTTCTCATCAATAAGGATTGGAGACAATATGTGTCTCAAGTTGGGTTTTCCCCATGCAATAGATGTACTTGGGTAACCTTTGATAGACAAGGTATGAAATTTGGCCTTTGCTCCCTGTATGCTTCTAATGATCATAGAGAGAGAGGTTTCCTTTGGGAGTGGCTAACTAATCACCTTCCCAGGATCCCTTGGATCTTTACAGGGGATTTCAATATGGTTGAGTACAATGAGGATAAAATTGGTGGGAGGAATACGGTATGGAAAGGAAATGAAAAAAATTTCTGGATGAGATTTTAAAAGTCTCTAACTTAATGGACCCATTGGAAGAAACTAAGAATAGAAGTATTGGGATTTGGTACACATGGTGCAATGCCCAGGTCAGTAAAAAAAGGATATACAACAGATTAGACAGGATGTATGTTAATAAAGAGTTCTTTCAGTTTGCTCCTCATCGGGGTGAAAATGTTTTTAAAGTTTCCCCATCTTCTTTATCTGATCACCACCCAATTTCTGCAGATATTCTCTTTATTAAACATGTTCTTGCCCCTAAGCTTAAGTCTAAAAACTCCTTAAAGCTTAACGTTTATCTTCTGGAGAATGAGGATTGTAAGATGGGCGTTGTCAGCCTAAGAAATATTAAATTAAAAGAAGCATATGGAAAATCTAGTGCCATAAGTACTGGGAAGAACTTGTTAAAGCTTCTCAAGAACTGTTCAAATTATGCGGAAAGAAGTTGGCTATGGACAGAAGAAGGGAGGAAAAGGAGCTTCAAGTTGAGTTATTGGACATTGAGAATAGGTTGCAGGTTTCTCCCTTCGATGATAATTTGATTTATAATCTTGGAGTTACTAAGAATAGGCTCAAGAGCTTTGAAGTGCATAGGGCACAAGAAGCTAAAACTAGAGCCTGAATGAACTGGATTAAAGATGGTGACAGAGGCTCTAAGTACATCTTTGATATATTAAGATGTAAGTTCAGGCAAGAACATATTGAATCTATCACTGAAAATGGTACCACTTACTCTAATTTGAATGAGATTAAGGAACTCTTTAGAAATTACTATGAGAATTTGTTCAAGGTAGAAGATGGTAAGGTTGTGGTGCAGGAGCACCTCGAGACCTAAGAATCTGGAGGATTCTATGCATTTTCTGTTCTGTCCAAAGTGTCATGTTGTAAGGCCTTAGCGCCATATTGAATCATGCTTAGCCGAGTAGCGATATAAAACTAAGTCTATATACGTGTCATACAAGTTTGTAACTGATTTGAACAGATGTAAGCGAATGGCAGAGGTGGTTCTAGGGTGATTCACCTTCCATCTTGTGTAACTGTCGATGTGAGAGTCTATATAGTCAATCTGTGTTTGTTAAAGAGACACAGAGAGAGGGAGAGAATAGACACAGAGTCTAAGAAGATTATTGTATGTATATTTTCTAAGTACAAGGAATAAAAAAGTTCTATTTTGGTTTAATTATAGAGGTGTAGATCGGAAGCATTCCACTGGTTGATATTTCTTTGAAATCAGTGGAATGACTTCCTTAGGGTTAGGTTGTTTTCTGTTCTATGAGATTTTGTTATTTCTGTATACTTGTTTGGTACCGCGTAGTTACAAAAGTTGTTGAAGTAGTCGTCGGCATATCGGGAGAACTGTTGAGAGTTTTGCTGATGGGCAAAGTGTTGCTGATAAGTGAAAGTCTAAGTCGACGTCAAGAGTTGGTCCATCGACGCATTGGAAGGAGAGGAAAAGATTCTGTCGACGATTTAAGTCTTACTGATGAGGGAGTTCGAAGGTTCATCGAAGTGACAAAACCATCGGGTAGACAACAAGATGTTAAGCCGACAATGAAGATCTCGCCAATCGAGTCATATCGGATTGACAAGAGATAAGGAATTCTGACGGGAGATTCATCGGTGTATCAGCCTAGCGATATTTGAGTTCACTGATGTTTGGAGTCTCATCGATGGGTGTGGTTCGAAGGTTGTTATCGGTGAGATCGGTGTATCAGTGGAAGAGCTTTCAAGTGTGCCGATAACAAATGTCTTGCTGACAAGTGAGAAGGGTGGAGTCTCTCATCGGCATGTCAGAGTGACCCGTTCAAGAAAGATCGATGATATTTTTCTAGCCGATAAGAGTCAACAAAGGGGGGGTCGATCAAAAGTGAGAAGATGGAGTCAAAGATGGCATCGGCCTATTGGCCAATAGAATTTTAAACTCACCGATGGAATGTTGTCTCACTGATAGTGAAGTATGTGTGTTTCAATTTGGTTAGGACCTTCTGTAGGGTATTTAATGTTGGTTGAGCATTTATCTCCCTATACTGTGGGTTAGATGGGTATTCACCCCCTGTATTAAGTGCTTCCATTGTGCGCTCTACATCAAATTGGTATCAGAGCCAGGCTAGGAGCCCCAAGCACCTGTAGTGTGGCTTAAGGGGGATCTTGGAAGTAAGCCACACCTGGACCGACAATGGGCTGGCCACAAGGGGCCAATAGCTCAGTTGGTAGAGCACTCCAGCAGCAAATGGAAGGTCTTAGGTTCGAGTCCTAGTTGGTCCATATGAGTTGTAGCTCAACAAATTGGTATCAGAGCTAGCGAAATATCTAGGCAATTGTATATTTGATTCCTGAGAAGGCAGATGAAGAGTTGAAGAAAAGTGTTTGGTTGGTGACCATTTTGAAAACAGAGATCATAAGAAGTATTTTGAAGGCTGACAGTAGTTGTTAGACTGTTGCAGATGCTCGTGCCATCTAGTTACAAGAAGGAATAGGATTCCTGAAGTGTGGGCAGATGATGATGAGGTCTATCAAGACCATTCACCAATAGAGATTTGGTTGGAAGAGGGTGCAGAGTGAGACCATTACGAGAGAGAGTGGTAGTGCATCTCCAAGATTTGTTGTTGGACAAGAGGAATGGGTCTGTGTAGCAGCGTGTAGGATAGACATCTGATTGAGCATTGTGTTGTAGTCGTTGAAGCTTTGATCAGTCTGAGAATACTCCATTGCTAGGAGTAGAAGGAGCCTAAAGATGCTCTGAAATATTGATGGTAGTTTGCCATTGTTGGTTGGCTGGTCACTATTCCATTGATCTGAAGATTTGAAGCATGAACCTGAAGAGACAAATGATGCCAGACAAAGATGCAGGAAAAGGTAGTTTTGTTTTGCAGATACATTTCCAAGGGACTTGGAAATCTTTGTTGGTTGGTTGTATGGTGCAGGAGCACCTCGAGACCTAAGAATCTGGAGGATTCTATGCATTTTCTATTCTATCCAAAGTGTCATGTTGTAAGGCCTTAGTGCCATATTGAATCATGCTTAGCCGAGTAGTGATATAAAACTAAGTTGGTATACGTGTCATACAAGTTTGTAACTGATTTGAACAGATGTAACCGAACAACAGAGGTGGTTATAGGGTGATTCGCCTTCCATCTTGTGTAAGTGCCGATGTGAGAGTCTATATAGTCAATCTGTGTTCGTTAAAGAGACACAGAGAGAGGGAGAGAACAGACACAGAGTCTGAGAAGATTATTGTATGTATATTTTCTGACCAAAAGGAATAAAAAAGTTATGTTTTGGTTTAATTACAGAAATATAGATCAGAAGCATTCCACTGGTTGAGATTTCTTTGAAATCAGTGGAATGACTTCCTTAAGGTTAGGTTGTTTTCTATTATGTGAGATTTTTTTGTTTCTGTATACTTGTCCGGTACCACGTAGTTATAGAAGTTGCTGAAGTAGTCATTGGCATATCGGGAGAACTGTTGAGAGTTTCGCCGACAAGCAAAGTGTTGCCGATAAGTGAAAGTCTAAGTCGATGTCAAGAGTTGGTCCATTGGCGCATCGGAAGGAGAGGAAAAGATTCTACCGACGATTTAAGTCTTACCGACGAGGGAGTTCGAAGGTTCATCGGAGTGACAAAACCATCAGGTAGACAACATGATGTTAAGGTGACAATGAAGATCTCACCGATCAAGTCATATCGGATTGACAAGAGATAAGGAATTCCGATGGGAGATTCATCGGTGCATCGGCCCAGTGAGATTTGAGTTCACCGATGTTTGGAGTCTCACCAACGGGTGTGGTTCAAAGGTTGTTATCGGTGAGATCGGTGTATCGATGGAAGAGATTTCAAGTGTGTCGATAACAAATGTCTTGCCGACAAGTGAGAAGGGTGGAGTCTCTCATCAGCATGTCAGAGTGACCCATTCAAGAAAGACCGATGATATTTTTCTAGCCGATAAGAGTCAACAAAGGGGGGTCGATCAACAGCGAGAAGACGGAGTCAAAGATGGCATCGGCCTATCGGCCAACGAAATTTTAAACTCACCGATGGAATACTGTCTCACCGATAGTGAAGTATGTGTGTTTCGATCTGGTTTGGACCTTCTATAGGGTATTTAATGTTGGTTGAGCATTTATCTCCCTGTATTGTGGGTTAGATGGGTATTCACCCCCTGTATTGAGTGCTTCCACTATGCGCTCTGCATCAGGTTGAATGTGCTAAAGCTCAATATCTATGTTCCCTTATCTGTCCTAAGAAAATAGATGAGGCAATGGCTGAGAAACTAAAACAAGAAGTCTCTAAGGAAGAAATTAAAAATGTTATTCTTTCAATGAGTAATTGTAAGTCTCCAGGCATAGATGGGCTTTCTGTTGAATTTTATAAAACTAATATAGACTGGGTGGTGGATGATCTCTTTGAAGTTTATCATGAGGCTATTAGGGTTGGCACTTTGGGGAAGGAGATCAATAAAGGCCTTATTAAACTGTTTCCCAAAGGGGGAGATAAGTCCAATTTGAGAAACTAGAGACCTATTTCCCTTCTCAATGTCTCCTACAAAATTATAGCTAAAGTTTTAGCTAGAGGATTGGTAGATATTCTACCTTCCATAATTAATGTAACTCAGACTAATTTTATTAAGGGAAGATATATTTTAGAGAACTTACTCACTAGTTGGGAAGCATTTCATTGGGCTAAGGATTCAGGTCAGAATGCAGGTATTCTCTTGCTGGATTTTGAGAAGGCTTATGATAGAGTGGAATGGTCTCTTATTTTAATTGTTCTTAAGGCTTTTGGTTTTCCACAAGAATTTAGGAGAATGGTAGAGATGTTGTTTTTTGATTCCTCTACACAAATTGAAATTAATGGGTCTCCCACCTCCTCTTTCTCAATGGGGAGATCAATTAGACAAGGTTGCCCTTTGGCTCCTGCCCTTTTTTTCATTGCATCAAAAGCTTTGTTTTATATGCTGAGAACAGACAAAATCCCTAGTAGTTTTAAAGGAATTGAATTACCTGATGGCAACCCCCTCTTAAACATGCAATTTGCAGATGATACTGCATTATATCCTATCTTGGATAAAGAAAATTTAGGGAACTTGAAAATCAAGTTGAATGGATTTGTTGTGCATCTGGAGCCAAGGTTTCCTTTAATAAATATATTCTTCTTGGATGGTATGATGCTCCTCCTGAATGGGTTGGTGGGGGATTGGCAATGGGGGGGCTAAAAAGTTGGTCAGGTTTCTAGGGATTCCCTTTTCCATTGATCCCTCTCTAAAGCACATGTGGTAATGGCTATTTGCCAAAATTGAAGTCAAACTAAAAAACTGGAATAGGCAAGTGCTCTCTCTGGCAGGGAGATTCCAAGTTTGTCAAAAGATTTTATCTGCTTATATTATTTTCTATGCTTCCATGTTGTTATTCCCAAATATGCAAATTGATAGTATACAAAAAGTGATTAGGAGTTTTCTTTGGTCAGATGGTAATGGTAAGAATAATAAGCACTTTGTAAATTGGAAATGGTGTTGTGTCAACAGAGACTTTGGGGTCTTGGGCCTGAAGGACCTTAAGCTTCAAGGCATGGATCTAGTGGCAAAATGGATTTTGGGTTCCCTGGAGGGTGATGAGCCTTGGAAAGTCCTTGTGAGAAATAATATTAGGTTGGCTCACCCTAGGAATGCTCAGAGATGGGGTAATTTGCATCCTTTTGATAGTCTTTTTGGGGACTTCAATGTGAAACCTTTTGGGTCAGTAGTCTTTGGTTCTATCTGGAGGGCATGGGAGAGTGTTAAAAGTTTAATCTCCTTGTTTGAAGTGAACTTCCCTTTGTATCAATGAGGGGGGCATTGTTCTGTTTGGTGGCATATGAAATATAAAGATAAACCCTTGGCGTAGATTCAAGGTTGTTCAGGTCTGAAATGGCATAAGTTGGGCTTGTCTACCTTGAAAGATGTGTTTTCTGCTAATGGCATCAAAATCTGGGACAGTCTTAAAGTAGAATTTGGGCTAAGAGACAGCCAAAAGAGGACTTACTCAGTTCTACATGCAGCTTTTTCAAGTAATCATGTTAAGTCCTTTCTATTAAATGAAGAGGATTGGTTGGAAAAGTTGCAGTGGAGAGATGGAAATAAAGTGAAAGTGTGTGAATCTAAAAGGATTTATAAGTTGCTTACAAACACAGATGAAATATTCAAGCATTGTCTTAAAGCATGGAATTTGAATGTTGTTATCCGAGATATAGCTACTGCCTTTAGGAATTGTTGGGCTAAACCCTTGGAACCTAAAAAGGGATGTTTTAGATGGTTACTACTATTTAGAAAAGTTACCTGTTGGTCATAATAGTTATGTTTGTTCTATCTGTAATGTCTTTGAAACTTGTGACCATATATTCTTTGAATGTTCTTTTTCTTGTCAAGTTTGGAAACTTTTCATGGGTAGTGTGTCAAATTGGTCATTGAGTAATGTGAAATGCAAAGTAGAAGTTTTGTTTGGTTCTATTTCTGGGCTTAATGCTAAATCTAATGCCTTTTGGCTTGCTTTAACAACTAAAATTTTATGGATTTTGTGGAAGAGAAGAAACGAGGACCATTTCCAAGACAGGGGAAGAAGTCTTACTGAGATTTATTTAAAACTCACACTTGTTGACTATTTTTTACAGGTTATTCTTTCTTTGGATAGAAATTTTGAGAACCTCCTAAAGATTTCAGATCAAGGATCTACTGGGATTTGCAAAGAGGAGTTCAAACAATCTGAGGTTAAACCTTAGAGTCTTGATAAAGCTTATCAGAATTTTATCATAAAATTGGAACATCTGCAGAATAGGTATAGAGGCCTTCATTCAACCAAGCCTAGTCCACATCAAGATTATGAAGAAGCTTCTCAAAGGCTTCGTAATCCTCTTGTTAGATAGTTGGACAGCCCACAGGTTGACCCTCCTGGTGAGATGAGTGTATTGAATAGTGCTAAATCTGGGTGCATAGTAATGGACAGCGGTGAAGCAAGTCCAATGTTGGAGGATGAAATCTCAGAGTCTTCTTACAATATGCAATGTTCTAAGAACTTTATGGATGGAATTAACTAGATAGAGTTGGTTTAATTTCATATACAATGCTCTTATGCTTTTGCAAATGGATACTTATTGTATAAATTAGTATAATCATGGAGATTTTGTAAAGGTGGCTCCCTTGGCCACAAAGATTGTACCTTAACTGTTTTGATTTTGATAATATGAATGATCTATCTTTAATAAAAAAAAATTCACTTTATTCCACATAGAAAATGTCTCAACTCATTAGTTTACATCATCACCATTTGTTCCCTATAATTGACACAAATTAGATATATTTCCCCAACTCTAGAAATTGATATTTATGCACTCATTTCAATGCCACTCATGTATAGAACCATACTTTTGAATAATGATGGGACAGTGAATTTGATAATGTTATTTGTATTATTTTCTAGCTTCACAAACTCCAAAAATATATGATAGTTTTTATTGAAGCATAATTGGATCATTCCTTCCCATTATTGAAGATAACCCTTTTTCAATAGTTTACAATAGTAAGAAATTTCAAAATTGTACTTAAAAATTATCAACTTAATTTTTTTTATAGATTTATACATAGTATGAAATATTTTAGAGTTAGTGTAACAAATGCTAACTTATAGAGATAGTTGTAAGGGTGTCTATCACATTTAGTTCATTATTTTTTTTAATTTCAAATTGAGGCATCTACAAGGTGCCCTCATAACAAACCCATAATCTCTATCAAAGCTAAAATACAAGTTGTGGCAATCCATAACTATCAATTATCTATTAACTTTTTGTTTTAAGATTTCTTTTGTGGATGATATCTTACTCTATATTAACTTTGTAAATATAAGTTTTTAAAACTAAATTGACTTCTAATGATAGAAGAATGGTGAGGAACTAGTTGAGGAGCAAGTGAGTCTTGTTTGGTTTGAATGCCTATTTCCTTGATTTGATTTTAATCACAATGCTTAGCAATATTGTAGCAAGACTTTTAATCTTGCCTACATTTATTGTGGAAGCTCTTAGGATTTCTTTCCCTTAGTTTCAATTGGCTCTTTTTATGGTGTTCAAACCTTTCCCTTCAGTTGTTGATGTCAAACTAGTAGGGATTAGAGAAAACAATGGTACCTTTAAAGAAACAATCTCATAAGTTTGTCCCAAAGGTGTTGCATGATGCATGGATTCTACTAACCCTCCAAACTTTATTCTTCTAGTTTTTGAATTTCATAATGCTAGCAAAACCAACCATAGCAGAAGTTGGTGCCAATGGGGCTTCACTTTCCTTAACATTCTAAATGGACCCTTGGATTATTGAGATGGATGGTCAACATAAGCTCCTGGCATCAAAAGATAAAAATGAATACACTCTCTACGAGTCATTAGATAAATGAAATGAATGGTTTGTAGGAGCCCCAAATTCAACAAAAATATTCCTCTACTTGCATGCTAACTTAAAACATGGAGAACAAGGCATCCCTCACCAAAACCAAGTCAAATTTGCAAAAGAAAATAATTTTTTAAATGTAGTGAGAAATCACTAGTTTCTAGCAACTCGCCAGAGACCTTTTGACTAAGCAAAGAGATGAACCTAGAAATCCATTAGGGACAAAGTCACCCTACATCAAAATTTGAAGGCACAACTCCACAAAAACAACTACAAACTATCAAGGGAAACTTTGATCTACCCCCATTCATCTCCTAAAGTAACTTCAAGCATGTTGAGAAATGAGAATCTACAATCCAATTCAAATAAGTCATAGAAGAAGTCCTGCACCTTTGTGTTTGATAAAGATAAGGTAGAAAACAAGGGGATGAACCCTTCACAAACAAGAGCCCATAGGGCTCGGCAGAACAGGCCTAATCAGGCCAAACATAGAACAGAAATGGAACAGTGACAGCAGACAAACAACTGTCAAACAACAGATGAGACCTAGACAACCCCAGAACCTGAGGGGACAAATCTAACTCCCTTAACCCTAGGCCGCGAAGTAGCGACAAATTTGGGGAGTCCCTTCTTCCTTCTTTGCACAACCGACCAAGAAGCCTCTGAGTCAAAGTCCATCGAGTGAGGCGAGAGGAGCGGATCCTCAACAACCACCATGGGGAATGAGCCACCACACACTAAGGGAGTCAGCAATGCAGAAGAAGAGTCGGGTGCAGTCGAAGGGCCAGCAGAGGTGATCATCGAGGGTCAGGCAGGGTCAGCCTGAACATCAACAATAGTTCGAGGCACCAAAGGTTCCACTGAAGCGACAACTAGCAGAGGATCCTGAGGAGACATGGTCTCCTGGGAAGAATCAACCAAGGAAGGATCATCCTCCCTGGAGGAACCATCAGAAGAGGGATTACCCACCATCAGATGACTAGAGAGAGCATCTTTCCACCAGGTTGTCACACCCTTGCGATGAGCCTGAGGACAGCCAGAGAGCCCTACACCTTTGTTACTGCATTCTACACTTGGACTTCTAACTCTGTTGGTGGTTTGATTACCCTATAGGCTTCTTCAACAATTGGAACCAAAGGTCGATTTTTCAATGTAGTCTCATTCCTATTCTTCTCATCAATGTACTGCAAAACCTCTACACATGAAATTTCCTTTTGTGCTCATTGAATGGGGAAGACAATCCTTGTTGCACCAGTTGGTCAATAAGACTCAACACACTTGAAATCATCTATTGGAATGATTTCAACTAAGATTTGCACCTTTGCACTATCGTATCCCCTTAGCCTACATTGAGCACCTTCCTATTTTCCTTCCTATCAATGATACCTACATTTAGTTAATGCATTAGTTGGCAAGGTGGAAAGCTTGTGCTTGAATGCTTCCACATTTGCAATCATGGGGGCCATAATGGTTATGATGCCATCAACTTTTATTTGAATCTCCTATGCTTGCATATGAGTGGCACCAACAAAGATTATAGCATGTATCAATGCCCTAGTGTCTTAAGTGATGCTATACCAATAGAATTTACACAATTCCTTCACTAAGTCCAAGGATATTGACTATATGCCCACCGCTTCAATCTCTACCTTTGCCTTCAACTCCTCTATTTCTTTCAACTTTGCAATTTGCTTATTGAGTTGAACCAAGGTATCATCCTAAGTTGACATTTTTTCTCTAGTTGCAGCTAGGTCATTCACATTGCTCTCTAACCTTAAGCTTTTCAATTTGGGTGTCATCTTGTATTTCCTTTTTATGTCCTTCTCTCCCTTGTAATTCATTCATTTTATTTCCCAACTCATCAAGCTTTGACTTTAAGATACAACTTCTTGCTTAGTCTTCTCTCCACTAGCCTCTATTGCTTGAGCCTTTTGTTGGTGTTTCCCCACTAACATTTGTATTTCTACCATCTTTCCCTATTGCTAATTGACTTGAGGACTAAGTTGGTTTTCTTTGAACTTCTAGTCTCTAGTCTCTAGTCTCCAAATTATTTTTCTCGTTCAAAGAGGCTATGTGTAGTTTTAATGCATCTACTTTCTATTTTGAGGCTATGTTTGTGAGATCTAGGATTAAGTTCTTTTGCTTGTCATCATCTAGTTGGGTTCACATAGTTGTAACTTCCTTCTTTAGCTCTTCAATTTTTGCTTCGGCCCTATGGGCCTTGAGCTCCATCTCCTTTGCCTTCTCCTTTTCTTTACTAACCATACCTAAGGACCTAGCCCAAGTGATTCTTTGCATGCTATTCAACTCTTTTTGCAAGGACTTGGCTCTTACATTGACATTTTGAAAAATTTGTGTTACCTATTGTAACTCAACTTTTGTCTTTTGTAGTCTTTTCTCCATAGACAAATAATATGTGGCCACCATATTGGACCTTTCTTACATCAACTCTACTTTGTCCACTCCCTAGCATGCTCCATGCCAATTTATAGGTTTAATACTTGGTAGTCCATCATTTGCATTTGTTCCACGGGCTCGATCATTATGGGAGTGACATGTGCGAAGAGCAAGGTTTGTCTCTACTCATCAAATATCATTGTCCTCTTGCTTGCACATCCAACAACAGAAATGGTAGCAATGGATGTGATATAATGAAACCAATAGGGGCCAAAGCCACTATTGTAGAACTGGTGGGTGTAGAAGAAGAAGAGAAGAGAAGGGGATAGAAGTGACATTTATTGTGATTTATATAGGTGTAAATGTTGATTCCAATTAGTTTTTTTCTTTCATTCTATTCTTTGTGCACGTCCCCTTAGTGCTCTATGATTTCTTCTCTCTTTGGGTCACTTTTCTCACTAGCAATTGCTTGTGCTCCACATTGAGTGGATGAAGTTTGTTAGATGTTGGAAGATTGCTTTCCTCAACCTTTTGTAAGGGATAATGTTGTCCCTTAGTATGGTTACCTTATTTTGGCTAATATTGCAAGCGGTGTCTAGATCTTTTGTTCACTTGCTTTGTGATTTGCTACCTTTACTACTCTCCTTGACCATATATTGTTGATAGCTTGGGTAGCGATTGTCATGTCCCATTCTTATTAAGTCATCTTTTGAGGTCACATGCCTATTTCCATATTTCCCAGTGGTCAAGGGGTAAGTTCCATGGAAATATATTTATAAGGGGATCATAATTTATTAATTATTTGGGTGAAGTTAGTGGAGCATCTTTGCTAGGCTAGAAAATTTATGTGAACATGTAAGGAGGAGGTATCATTGGGGGGGCCTATTTTAGGGAGGAATCTGATCCAAAATTGCAATTGCTATTTTTTTGCAATGGCAACTCATAGGGAGGACATTGGGGTTATGAGTTTTGCTAAAAAAAACAATGAACATGCCTTAGATTGTGCAAAAACTCATCACTTCCTCAATTTGATCCTATTTACACAAAGCCTTTATGGGGGTTATATAAGTGATAACATTTGGATGTATTTCCAAATCTCTTTCATTTTAGCAAGAAGGGAGCTGATTCTACAAAGATCACCATCATTTCCAAGACCATCCAAAAGTACAGTAAAGGTTATGACATCAAGAAAGCATTTCATTAGGTCTAAATAGATGAGGTCTTAGGCCTTGTTAGTTTTGCCCAATTTACAGAGGGCATAAATAGACTAAGAGAAGTGCACAAAATTAATTTTGTGGGTGATGCAATGAGGGACTTGTTACACCTACTCATGTTTGTGTGCATTTTTGGATGGGGTGTGGTATTGTTTTGTAGAACAAGTAGAAGTTACCTGTTTAAATGGGGAGCATATCAATTTCAAGTTATACATTATCTTCATCTTGATATTGTTTGCAAAGCAGTGCAAAACCTTGAAATATCTCCTCTCCTCCTAATCTCCACTTAGAAGGAAAATAAAATTCTTAACCTCATTTAGTCCATCCTAACTTTGTAAATTTATTTTTTCTAATGGTGAAAATTGCATACCTTGCACTTTTCCCCTTCATTTTGGGCTCACTATAACCCTATTGTCCTTTAATTAATCCTAGCCTTACCTAATCCTATATGAAATCATTGTTAGGAACTTGTTCAGGTCCTCAATTTATCTATTTCTAGTCTCGATTCAGATCCTTAATTTGCAAGATTAACATATGTTAATATTATAAGTTCCAACTATAATATCTGACAAAAAGCCCCCTTCCATTATGCTTTGATGGATGTCAATACCCTACTCCAAAGCTCCCATTTTGGCACAAGTGGGGGAGGAAGTTGGCTTTAATTACACCTGCAAATTTCATTTGCTTAAAACTTTCTAAAGCCTTGTCAACAAATTCATTTTGTGTATATCCTACAATCATGGCATTCCATAAGACCACATTTCTTTGAGCCATTTTGTCAAACAATTCACATGCCTTGTCTATGCTTCCACATTTTGCATACATTTGTGACTACAAACATCTAAAAAATTCCTCTATACTTTATCCTTTGATGGAAGTCCATACCTTGCTCCAAAGTTATCATTTTAGCATAGGAAGGGAGGATGCTGGCAAAGGTTGCGGAGTCTGGCTTTACACCTACTAATTGCATTTGCTTGAAAGTTTCTAAAGCCTTTTCAACAAATCCATTTTGTGTGTATCCAGCAATCATGGCATTCCAAGAGACCACATTTCTTTGAGGCATTCGGTCAAACAGTTGACATGCCTTGTTGCTTCCACATTTCACATACATGTCTACCAGAGCATTTCCAACTACATCTGATAAAATTCGTCTGTCCTTCTTGCTTTCACAAATACGTATACCATGTTCCAAAGCTCCCATTTCCTCAATCGGTGAATCAAAGCAGCTCATTGGCCCTAGTCCATCAAACAAAGTCACTGAATCATTCGTGCATCCGCCCCTAAGCTTCGACACAGGTTGTGGCAAATGTAAACTAATCGCGGGTTGGAGACCTGTATGTTGCATATGGTGAAACAGTGTGACTTTCTTCCATGAGACGCTCTCTCTTTTTTCTGGTTTGCAATCAAACACTTTACTGGCAAGTGGCATCAACCAAACTTCCTGCGCTGGAAGAAAATTTGAATTGGACGTTAACGATGACGGTTCAAACTTCGGGGACAGAGATAGACGTTTACAAAAGAAGTGGGCCCACATGCCACCTAAGCAGTCAAAGGTTAGAGTGTGTGATTTAAGCCCAACCAACCACGTGCAATTGAAATACCATGGGAACTTGGAGGGCTTAAATTTAACCATCCACCTTACCTGTCAAGAAATTTTTTCCTACAGTTTAGTCTTCATTATTGCCTTTCGCATGACAATTATTATTTTTTAATGCAAGTCAAATTTTATATATGAATTTTAAAAAAAAATATTACAAGCATGCAAGATTGCAAATATAAGTAGCTTATACACGGTTTTCAAAAACATTTAAAGCTCGTGCTAAACAGACTCTTACAAGAGATATTTTCTCAAGGAATGCAAGAATAAAAGAAAGAAGAAAACATGCATGACATGGTCTTACCTCTAATCACACCCCTGGGCCTGTGGTTTTAGTCACTTCTTTATTTTATTTTCAATCATTGACATGTAATACGAAAATGCATTCTTCCAAATTCTCCTTTAATGCAAAACCAAAGCATTCTACTTCTTTCCATTTTTGATAACTTCCAAGCCCTTATCCTTCAATGCAAAATTTAATTGTTTGATGTGCTAGAAAAGCTTGGAATAAATATAAAATTTTCTAAAAAAAAAACTCAAAAGAGAACTGAATTTTTTTTTTAAATCTAAAAAATTTGGAATTTTTTTTAAATATAAGTTTTTCTATTAAAGAATTATATATATATAAACACATGCATACATTAGATTTTCATATTAAATCTTCATATTAAATGTTATTTCTACAATTTTTAAAATAAATTAAATGTATGTTAATACAGTCAAATATTTTTTTAACTGTATTTTACAATTAAAATCTTTACATATATCTATACAATTGTCAAATTTAAGCCCTGATGGGAAGCCAAGGGTGACGTTACTTCACAAAGCTTAAGGACAAAGAAAAAGCTCCGTCACTTCTCTCCTTCAGAATCCTAGGCGATTTCTGATTCTTCATTCCAATTATAAATTTCGGTTGCTCTATTATCACTCTAAGCGTTTTATTTAATCTTTGAATTCTTGGCAGCGAATTTGCTTACTCCTGCCGATTTCATTTGTTTTTCTGAATTCAGTGATTGATTTGAATCTCTCTACTTCACGGCCTTTCCATTAGGGTTTTAACACTTGACAAGATTTTCATTTCCCCTTCTCATTCCATTTGTTGCTTCCAATTCATCGATTGGTTTGTGTCTCTTTTCATTTACAATTCAAATCCATGGGAAATTGTGTCAGTTCAGTGATTGATTTCTTTCATTCTTCTTTTCATTCGATGGGAAATTCTTCCACTTCCACGGATCAGCAGCGTCAGATGGAGCTGGAAAATTCTTCCACTTCCACGGATCAGCAGCGTCAGATGGAGCTGGAAAATTCTTCCACTTCCACAGCTAGGCAAATGGAGCTAGGGGATTCTTTTACTTCCACAGCTCGGCAGCGTCAGATGGAGCTGGGAGATTCATCCATTTCCACAGCTCGGCAAATGGAGATGGTAGATTCTTCCACTTCCACAGTTTTGCAGCATCAGAGAGAGCCAGAAAAAGCTTTTGATGGAATTGTACCACAAGCATCTCTATCATACTCAACATTAACGAACAAGGGGCCATGCGATGTGTTTATCAATCATCGTGGTTGCGATGTTAAGCACAAATTAGCCAGCACTCTCTATCACACGCTTGATCTGGTTGGGTTGCGTGCTTTTCTAGATCTCGAAGAGCTGGAGTGGTGATTGCATACCCCAAGAATTAGAGCAGGCAATGAGCACTGCTGCATTTCATATTGCTATTTTTTCAGCGAATTATGCTCAATCTGCCTGGTGTCTGGCCGAGCTATCCTTTATGCTTAAACTTGGCACCACAATTCTTCCAGTATTCTATCATGTTCAACCCTCGATAAAGAAGAGCAAGAAATATTCTTGGATATTGCATGTTTCTTTATTGGTGTGAAAAGAAGTTCGGGCATTGCTGTGTGGGATGGATCGGGCTGGAGCGGTCTACATAGTTGGGAAACGCGTCCCAACAAGTGTCTTGTTGAGGTGGATGAGAAAGAGTGTATAAGGATGCATGATCACCTTCGAGATTTCGGAAGGGAAATTGCAGCGACACACTCACCATCGCGATTCTGGTTTCAGAGACAAAGTATGCACATTCAGGTGAACTTAATCTTTCCTGTCCTTAATCATAGCATGGAAACCTTGTTTCTCTGTCAAAACTCTTTGTTTCTTTTTCCTAATTCAATTGAAATTATTTTGATGTTGCTTTTTCCCACTTAGAGAGGAATGCCGATTCGTGGGATAATGGCCACCACAGGTCATAGTGAAATTAACGAGCTTCCTGGCTGCCCCTCGCCTTTCAAGGAGTACATGGAGATGATGAGGATCTCAAATCTTAGGGTTGGATTACAACTTCTTCTTGTTAAAGAAAATGATATTACTCAAGAATTTGGGGATCTATCAGGAGGTCTTCTGTGGCTTCGATGGTTTGCACAGAATCCTTTTGTACACTCAGCTGGACATTTGTTTTCATCAGCAAATATCTTACCCCAAGGTTTTGCTCCTGTTGGGTTTTCACCAGCTGCTATTGGTGGTTATAGGAGTGAAACTGGTGCTGGATGGCCCCTTGGTTCTTCTGCTGGACTTCCAGGTATTACTGGTTTGGGTGGTGCTGCACGGAGAAGAGATGATGGGTCAGCAGAAGAATTTTCGTTTCAGATGCTCTGCCGAAATAAAAGAATTGGTGGTGTAATTGGTAAAGGAGGCAGTACGATAAATCAAATTAGGCATGAAACTGGTGCAACAATTAAGGTTGTAGATCAAGAGTCAGACTGTGATGAGCGTGTGATATTAGTTTCATCCAAAGAGTATGTTGATGACATGGCTTCCCCTACTCCGGAAGCTGTTCTTCACTTGCTACCCCGAACTAGTGACAAATCTAATGAGGAAGGCAAGGAAAATATTATTACAATTGGTTTCTTGTGCCATCAAATCATATAGGTTGCATCTTGGGTAAATGTGGTAGTATTATTTCTGAAATGAGGAAGAGAACAAGAGCAAACATTCGTATAATGTCCAAGGATAATCTTCCTAAATGTGCTACTGACAATGACGAGCTTGTTCAGATTGTTGGAGAATTTGAGGTTGTAAGAGAAGCTTTAGTTCAAATTGCATCTAGGCTCAGGGCCAATGTTTTTAAGGATAAGGATGGCGGCGCAAATCCAGATACAGGATTGTTTAAAGGAAAACGTTCCTTTGGTGGATTTTCGTGCAGACGTGCAGAAACTTCAAACAACACCTCGAAGCCTATCTGATTTGAGTTACACCAGCAGCTTAAGGGAATTACCAGCTAGCATTGGTCAACTAAGCAAATTGACAAAGCTCGAAATTTTTATGAGTCCATTGTTGACGAGGTTGCCAACTTCTTTGGGAAACTTATCCAGTTTGACCACTCTTAAACTTGTCGATTGTTACAAGTTGGAATCTCTGCCAATGGAAGTTAGACAGCTGTCTAATCTTCAGACTTTGGAGATTGAAAATTGTTGGTCTATGAGAGAATTGGATTTTGGGTCGGGGTTGCGATTGTCGTCTTCATTGCGGGAGCTCAAGAAAATATATCTAAGAAACGCTCCAGTGTCCAGGATATCACTTCCCCAAGACTGTTGTTCAAGCCTTGAAACTCTCAGTGTTAATGACTGTACATCTCTGATGGAAATCGAAACCCTTCCTACCCCACTCAAGTTCTTTCAATTGACAAGGTGTACAATGCTGGAGAGCCAGACTCTAAAGATTGAAAAGTGCCCAATCAGGGAATTGCCCTTTGGAAGGGGATCATCTTCTGCATTGCGGGAGCTCAGGGAAATATATCTAAGGACAACTTCAGTGTCCAGGATATCACTTCCCCAAGACTGTTGTCCAAGACTTGAAACTCTCAGTGTTAATGACTGTACATCTCTGATGGAAATCGAAACCCTGCCTACAGCTGTCAAGTTCATTCAATTGACAAGGTGTACAATGCTGGATAGAATTGGTTCGCCAGAAGCATTTGAGCAGCTAAGTAATCTTCAGACTCTAAAGATTGAAGAGTGCTCGATCAGGGAATTGCCCTTTGGAAGGGGATCTTCTTCTTCTTCATTGTTCAATCTGACGCTTATATATCTAAGAGCCACACGTTTGTCCATGGTATCGATTTCCCAAGAATGTTGTCCAAGCCCTACAAACTCCAAATCGAAGATGAAGAATATTTAATGGAAATCGAAACCCTGCCAGCGGCACTCAAATCAATTTCTGTGAGGAACTGTAAAATACTGAAAAACGTATGGGCCATTCACGCTGTCGCAAATGTCCAAAAGCTAACGATAGAAAGATGTCCAGAGTTATATGAGATGCCGAGTTTGGCAGGATTACTTTCCTTAAATGAAGTTTTTGGCAGGTATTGCCATAAAATAAAGAAAATAGAAGGTTTAGAGCATTTGATGTCACTGGAAGAGTTGTGTGTAGAGACATGCTGGATGGTGCCTAGTATAGGCAGTTTGGGGCGCACGGAGAGACTGCGGACACTGAATCTGAAAGCAGACAACCTATCACGTTTTGAACCTTTCATTCAAAGCATACAGAGCGAGGTAATACAGGATGATTAAAAATATGAAATTGTTATTCTAAATCAGAAATCTAAATCGTTTCGTTTAACTGAAATGTTTTCCAACTGGTTTGCAGAACTGGCCATCGGAAATGACAATATCTGCAAGGATCTCTCCTGGGGTTTGCTCAAATTTGGATCCGTTCACTTTTTCCGGTCTTACCTGTTGAGACATGGACCAGCTAGGATTCGAACCTAGGACCTTCCATTTGCTGCTGGAGTGCTCTACCACTGAGCTACTGGCCCCTCTTGAACCAGTCCATCGTTGGACCAGGTGTGGCTTACACCAACACCCCCCCTTAAGCCACACCTCTCGTGTGCTTGGGGCTCCTAGCCTAGCCTGGGTCTGATACCATGTTGATTTTATAATCAGATTTAAACAATAAAAAAAAAGCAACACAATGAACAATGAACACAACAAGATACCCTGGGAAAACCCTCCAACTTGAGGGGAAAAACCCAGCAACAATATATCTCTTATATATTGAATGATAAGAACAACAATCTGCTTTACAATGGCCAAATCCAAGGCCTACAGGTATGGCTTCACTTCTTGAAGCACAATGAATAAGTCCACACTTGATAAATCTGATTTGATCTTGAAATAACTTGATTTGCTTCTTAGAAATCTGCTCTGCCTTAGAAATCTGCTCTACCTTCTGAATTAAGCATGTAATTTAATGTATTTGATTGAGAGAGCAATGACCTTGTATATATATATGTATATGTGAGGGTGTTGATTTTATAATCAGATTTAAACAATAAAAAAAAAGCAACACAATGAACAATGAACACAACAAGATACCCTGGGAAAACCCTCCAACTTGAGGGGAAAAACCCAGCAACAATATATCTCTTATATATTGAATGATAAGAACAGCAATCTGCTTTACAATGGCCAAATCCAAGGCCTACAGGTATGGCTTCACTTCTTGAAGCACAATGAATAAGTCCACACTTGATAAATCTGATTTGATCTTGAAATAACTTGATCTGCTCCTTAGAAATCTGCTCTGCCTTAGAAATCTGCTCTGCCTTCTGAATTAAGCATGTAATTTAATGTATTTGATTGAGAGAGCAATGGCCTTGTATATATATATGTATATGTGAGGGACACACCCTTTCACAAGCAGTCGGCCTTATTACAATGTTAATTGGTCGGCCTATAGAAGGATCCGACTGACGCTAAAAACATCAACACTCCCTCTTAGCTAGGGAGGATACTTCCAGCTGCATGAGACATATCACCTCATCATGATGTCAACCACAATGGATGACATTCACTATGGCTTTCCCAGAGGGTGGAATCAAGGGATTTCACCTCGAACTTCTCTCATAGAGAAGAACTCGTTATCAAGGGATTTCACCTCGAACTTCTCTCACAGAGAAGAACTCGTTATCAAGGGCTTGCACCTCAAATCCCTCTCACAAAGAGAAATGCATTAACAAGGGCTTGCACCTCAAATCTCTCTCATAGAGAGAAATGCATTAAAGTACATCTCAAGAAGTCACTGATACTGATACTCCCTCTTAGCAAGGGCTTCATTCTCCACAACTCCAAGCTTGTCTCGAAAATGCACAAACTTTACTTTGGCAAGAGGCTTGGTGAGAATGTCTGCCATTTGCTCATCAGTGCTGATGTACTACCATATCTCTGAAATAGTGGAATTTGATCTCCACATGTTTAGTTCTGTCATGAAACCCTAGATTGACAGAAAGCTTCACACAGCTTAGATTACCATAATGAATGACAGTCGGCTCCAACGATTGTCCAAACAATCTTTTAAGAAGCTTCCGAAGCCACACTGCTTCTTGAGCTACCACACAAGCTGCAATATACTCAGTCTCTGCTGAGCTTAGTGC
Source organism: Cunninghamia lanceolata (assembly GCA_027924645.1). Taxonomy (NCBI): domain Eukaryota; kingdom Viridiplantae; phylum Streptophyta; class Pinopsida; order Cupressales; family Cupressaceae; genus Cunninghamia; species Cunninghamia lanceolata. The sequence continues at coordinate 6,029,703 of BSBN01000400.1, forward strand.
CACTAAAGACTGCTTCTTGCTACACCAGGATATCATAGTGGACCCCAAACTGAAGCAACATCCAGAGGTGCTCTTCTGATCAGTGACACACCCTGTCCAATCAGAATCAGTATATCCATGCAGCTTCAAGTCTACACCAGAAGAATATCTCAAGCCATACCCAACTGTGCCATGCAAGTATCTTAGGATATGCTTCACTGCAACTAGATGTACTTGTCTTGGTTCACATATGAATTGACTAAGTGCACTCACTGCATAGCAAATATCTGGTCTAGTATTGACTAGATACATCAATGATCCAATCAACTACCTGTACATAGTAGCATCCACCAGATCTGAACTAGCTGCAGCCTCTTTTAAATTCTAAAAATTGGTTTCCATAGGTGTAGACATGGATTTGCAATCCATTATACCAAATCTCTTTAGAATATCAATGGTATACTTCCCTTGACTTAGAATGATCTCATCAAGCTTCTACCATACTTCTGAACCAAGGAAGTAGTGCATGTAACCAAGATCCTTCATTTCCAATTTAGAAGCTAACTCCTTACATTTGATAATGAGGTGATCTTTTCCAGTAAGAAATAAATCACCATAAGGAACCAAGATCAACTAGATTACCATCTTCTTCAAGTTTAGTAGGCATCCTCTGACTCTTTTAGTACTTGCATCAACCTTATGACCTCTTTGTCCAAGATTGGTTGCAATGCTTGCCTTAGAGAAAATTTTCCAGAGCACATCTCTGATATTATAGAGAGTTTAGGATTGTCCTCCTCGACCCCAACCTAGATCACTCTATTCTGAATAGGTTTGCGGAGCTATCAATCAAATCCGGATAGATTATCTTGTGCAATTCTGTTCTCAGCATTCAAAGAGGTCTTCCAAGGACATTTATCATCAACCTTGCAATGCTGCAACCTTCACTTCTTCTTAGTGAGTCATAGAACTCCCTCTTGACCCCTACCTCAGAGATTGCAAAGAAGACTTCTGAAAGTGAACTCCCTCTAGCCACTAACTCAGTCCCATAGCTGCAAGTTGTGACTCCATGCTTGATCATTTCTTTGGTCGGCATAACTTCCTCACAAGATGCCCGAAGCTCTTCCTCCTAGTGCAATCTCTCATTACTTTCATGCTCCTCGATCGATCCTGGGAGCATTTTAGAGAGAGATTACTAACAGTTTGTAACTATCCAAAGAAATATCAAGGCTAGAATCATACACGGTTTACTATCTCAAGTTATAGGATGAATACATAAGAATTTATGAACAATATTAAAACACGAATAATGAAATCAACCTATAAGTGAAATATGTAGCAAATATCAAAAGATAAAAAATGAAGGGATAAAGAAACTTATCTTTATTGAAATCTGATATATAACTCTTTCTTCCATGTTTTCTTTCGAGAGTGCTAAACTCAGCACAACAAAAGACAATCTCTTTATTGAGTTGTTGGTACACCAATGAGCTAGGCTTGTGGCTATTCTCGTCAACACACCAATTAGACACGATGATGACAGAGGTTGCAACTTCATAAACTCCCACAACAAACTCCATCTCCTCTGTACGAGTCGAGATAACCAAAATAAGGAGAAGCCATGAAGAAAACAGGTCCATCGCCACCATGATTAATTGAAGAGAGTTGATTTCTCAATTCCGAAATCCTCATGAAGTAAGAAATAAACGTTTCTCCTTTCGACATTTTCACATGATGTAGTTGTTGCTTCAGTGCAAGAGCCCGGCTGGTGTTGTTGATTTCGTACATCTCCTCCAAGGTTTTGAACATGTCCCTTGCCGTCTTGAACTTGGAGACGATCGGAACAATATGAACTTTAACGGAGTCAACCAATATCTTCTCCGCCTTGATGTCTTTCTTTTTCCACTGCAACTTCTCTTCTTCCTCCGAAGGTTCGGGAACTTTGGTTTTCACAAACTCGGCCAAGTCATTTTCTTCCAAGGTAAGCATGATTCTAAACCTCCATGTTGTGAAGTTGGATGCTCCTTCGAGTCTATCCTCAATTTTAAGACCGTTCACCATCTTGACTAAAATAGGGATAGACAAGAGATATAAAGAACAATAGAGAGTATTGCTGCAATGACAAATCTGATCACGATCTTCTTCAAACCCGCTCTGATACCATGTTGAGACATGGACCAGCTAGGACTCGAACCTAGGACCTTCCATTTGCTGCTGGAGTGCTCTACCACTGAGCTACTGGCCCCTCTTGGACCAGTCCATCGTTGGTCCAGGTGTGGCTTACACCAACATTACCATGGTTGACTCATTGGAGGAGTACACAGAGAATGAAACTGCATGGTGTAGATTAAAATGCTCGGACACAAATTTGTCCAATGTGGCTATAGCATGTTTTCTTGTTTATTCCTATGAAGGAGATTCCCTTGTAAATATTCTGGAAGGAAATAATCCTCCCATATCGTTGAGCAAGGGAGAATCGATAGTCATAAGTGTCTTCAGAGAAGTTTCCCCCCTTATTAAGAAGCAAGGTCTCTTTCTTCAAGCATCACTACATCAATGTCCTTTGGTTTCTTCACCTCTGGAGAATTGGGAGGAGGATTCGGAGGAATATGCAAAGGAGAAGGATTCGAAGGAAGATGCAGAGGAGGAGGATTCGGAGGAGGAGGATGCTGCAAAATACAGAGTAAACGGTGGAATGTTAATTGTCAGGGAGAGAGGCAGCGTCTTTGAAGCTTTTAAGCAACTCTTCCAAACTTTTTGCAAGGCCACATGACACATCTATGAGTGGATATTATTGTTATTAATCTTGAAATTTCAGTATTATTGTTGTACTCTGTCTTCCCTTTAACCCAAAAAAAACATAAGGTTTGTAAATTGTTGTTGATGTCTTTACCTCTTGGCATAGGTTTGTCATATATTAAAATGGAAATGGATCTTTTTATAGTCTATATGTTGGGCGGTCTATTTTTGGATCTACAGGTGGCATATAACATATGAGACTACCTCATACTCCCAGTATGCAGAAGGCATCTAACTGTGCTTCAAATATGAGGCATACATACCCTACCCCTTGGAGGATTTGAACTTGTGACCTCTCTTTCAAGAGGGCAAATTTTTCACCAACAGACTTAAAATGGATATAAATGACACTAGGTAGGGTATATTGACATTTTATAATTTGGGCTATAAGCCATGATTTGTGCTACAACTTTTACTAGCACTATTCCTCAAGACTTAAGGTAATTTTATCTATATTGGATCACTCTTATGTTAGCAATGCTAACTTTTGCCTTCTTGGCTTTATAACTCAAATTTAGATTCATTTGATCCACAAAATTTTGTTAGTGTTTAACTTTTTGCTAGATAATTTTTTATTTTCACTTAATAATGTTAGGCTTGTATTGAATGTAAAATAACATCTATAGTGGAAAAATAATTTGAAAAATAAAAAATAAAAAAATGAAGGTGAGTAAATAACTAATATAAATGTTCAATATCTCTTTTAAATAATAGCAAAAATAATATTTTGATTGGGAAATGTTAAAAGTTAAAAGTTCAAAAAATAGATATGATAATGAGGGTACTTAGTTGGAAAATTATGACAAATGTTACATGTTTATTTGTTTACAATAGAAGAATATCAATGATGCTTAGATGAATGCCTTGGAATTAGTGAATAACTTATATATTACTTGGGGTCACTCTCATGACCACATATTCAAGTGGGCATATGTGGATCTCATATGATGTGCAAATCTAATTTAATGTGCAAATCTAATATTTTCTTGAGGTTCCAATCTTACAAATTGGTTTAGAGACTTGAAAACTATAATCTCCCGCCTATGAGAGGGACTAACAATTTATGCTTGATGAATATCCATACCGTGTTCCATAGCTCACAAACTTTCGTCCTTCCCATTTGATTGTTGATTGTCACCCATGCTTCTCTTCATTGAAAGACTTCTTTTTAATTGATTTTATTTATTGTCTTGTCTTCTTGCAGACAATAAGTTTGATATATCCCTGTCGTAGGGATGTGACAATAGGAGTTAAATATTTTGGTAATGTTAAAATTGAATGAAACTATGAGTAACTCAACTTCCTATGAAATAAACCATAAATCATCGATTGAAAAGGACCCAATAGTTTGGCACCTTATATGAAGTTTATACTAGAGCCACTTCGATGTTCCAAATCAACATTTATATCATGTAAAAGCTATTTTTAAACATTTCTTAAAGGAGATGTAAAATACAAAGAAAAACTCTCATAACTTGTACACTAAGTCATGTCTTTTTAATACATCTGTATATCAACACATGATTGTAAAAAAATTTTACTTGTTTTAATAAAAAAAAAAAAAATAAAGGTTTTTTAAAAAGGTCCTTCAATTTTTATGTATTCTCAACAATAAAATCCTCTCCCCTATGTGTTTCTAGTTATCAAAGTTGATTCCAAGAAAGATATACCTTTTTTTTCTAATTAAAAAATTAAAATCAAAATTTTAAAACGGCCAAAATGGCATTGTAGCCCATACATTGCAACATGAGCTTACTCAAAGAAGTGGCGAGCAGCCACTAATTACATATTACATTAAATGAAACCAAATGTAACTTCTTGCTTGTAATAATGTCCATACAAACACCATTAAATGGGAGCAATTGTAGTAAATCCAGATCTACCTGGTCATCATCATCTGGTTTATTGTCCCAATCGTTGACAAAGGGGCTCCTCAATCTGTAGCGGAACCCAATTTTTACCCGAACTACCAGTATCTTCATTTCTTATCTTCTGCTTGAGTTGGGGGAGTGGGGGATATGGCAAGAGATATTCAAGGAAAACACTTGTCCAGCAAGGAGATCGTGCCCAACCCTGACCAAGATATGCAGGCGGGAACAAATCCATTGAACATCCATGACATCAGCCTCGTATGTTTCAGTCCATGCCCTTTGTTGTCTAGATGAGGATCTTTGCTATCCAATTACCTATGTTCGTAGCATCCTCTAGATGGACTCTGGTCATGGTGCATAAAGTATTCTCTTAATGAAAAAACTGTTGTTGAAAATGTGCACACTCTAAATTAATGTACTCTGCTTGGCCTTCAACATGTTGGGAATACAGTGGACAACAAATACTTTGTCATCCAAAGGGAATACAATATCATTGTTTTCTTATTCAAAAATAGCTATTTGTCCATGTTTGATACAGAACTTTTATTCTAACGGCATGCCATAAGTTTGAAATGAGCACGGGCCAAGTAGCTTTCTACCCCACCAGGCAGCCGAGTGAAGAGTTCTAATGGTATAACGAAAAACGACAATGAATCCAATACCATACATCTTGAGCCTTGAGGCAAAACCATAAAACATGCTTGACACTTTCAGTGCTCTTGCAAGTTGATGGTTCATATCGCCCATATGCTCAATCTTTTTCTGAGGAAGACTTTGATTTGAAGTGTCCTGTTCTTGGTGAAGATTTCAATTTTATTTACTAGTAAGCTTGTTTAATAAAGTGAAGACCAGGAGAAAGCCAACGTAAGCAGCCCATGAAATATATATACAAAGAAAAAAAGTGCTGACATTCCATCTCCAATCTGTCATTCTGAGGGAGAGCTAAGAATTTATGAAGCACTGTATAGGGCATGTTCCCTCAAATTTCTGAGAATGTATGCAAGTCAGATGCAACAAGATTGTATCTTTGTTAAAATTCTACCCATAAGAGTCATTCTCTAGTAGTTCTCAATAATAAATCCCTTAAAGATATGATATTTTCACTGTCCATTGTAGTGAATTCAAAAGCTTCTGGTTTATAACTATGTAACTTCTACACTGTTATAGACTAGAAGCTTTCAAACAAATCCATTACTATTTGATGCTTGTCCTAAGTCAAGGTTTTTATCCATGGAAATTCTGCAAGAGAAAATTCAAGGGGAGATAGGATGGGAAACCACCACAAAGGGTGAACATTGAGTCATAATCCGGACCTAAATAAGTCTTATACTAATCTTCACACATCAAAGGAGGTTTGACAGACTGCTATGCTTTCCAACTGCTTTGGATAATAAAAGTACCTTTGATTTTAACAAGAACGGGTTGAATCTAATAAATTGGAACATTCTGACAAAAGTATCTTCATGTTATACTATGAATGCAATTTTTTTTTGTGAACTAGTAGGAACTGCAACAAGAAGATGGCTAAAAGCCAACCTAGTTGATCTTTGCACCAAGTTGAGGTTGACAAATTCTAGGTGGAACATAACTTAAGATAAAATGTTAAACTATATGTTTATGGGATTGCCAAAATGAACACAAGACTTTAAGTAGGGATGTGTTTTCCTTGATAAAATGAAAAGATGCTTTATATTTAAATTTTAAAATAATTACAGTGTTTTTAGGTTTCCAGATCTTTTGCACCCTACTAAACAAGAACCTTGGAGAGACGTGAAGTTGCTATTGAACAAACAAAAAGAGTTGACCCTATCTCTATTCAGACCTCAAGCAAAACAGACATATTCAAGCACCGTGGAACATAGAAGTGTAATACACTCATGCCATGACTAAGAACTTAGAGGCATCTACTTTTATCTAACTATCACTTACTGTGGATAGAAGAAATTAAATTAAAACAGGGTTGACCAATACAATGAGAATAGCCATGGCCAAAAGCAATTCGGATGTGATACCATTGAAACCATAAGAGTGATACATCATGATGAAATCAGAGAGAGAAAAAAAGTAACCAGTCACATTCTGGCATAGTGATCAGAGAGTTGGCTGGATAGAAATCATGCTTAGTTTGACCTGTGGTGCGGCTTGAAAAGGAATACCATAGACAGTTGCTTTGGCAGGAGGAGGATGAAGCCAAAAAACGCAGGCTGAGAGACTCCTGCGTGTGGTTCAAGAATGGAGAGAACAGGTGAGACATGTTGTACTGCCAGCATAAAGAAAGCAGTGACAGATTCTGGCAACTCCCAGGCAAGGAAGACTGATCAAAAGGTGGTTAAAAAGATGGCAATTATGTCTGTAGAGGCTAATAATGATTCATCATTTCCAATTAAGGAAAGAATCAGCAACATGAACAAAAACTTTACCTTAGATGTTAAAAGACTTGCAGAAGAAGGTGAAGCACTTGAGGGCACAGAATGTAGTTATCCTAGGGATGTAGAAGAGCATAGATGCAACCTGAATTTTGTTTTCCCTCAGGAGCTGACCCCTCCTACTCCTGCTTTTCCCAAGAAAAAGAATTATGGGTACAAAGAAGAGAATAACATTTCCTCCATGAGGACAAGGAGTAGCTTCAGCCTTCTCTTGATGCTTATGGGTTACATGCATATTGCCTAGAGTTTCAGCTCTTGAATTTCTGGTCTGTGTTTGTGGCTACATTAATGATGCTATAGGTCCTGTTTTGGTGGGAATCTGCTCGTATGTAAGGGTTTCTGTAGATGTTTTTAACTCTGCCAACTTGACAATCTCTGTCAGCCGTGGCAGAAACTATCTTTTTGTCTCTTGAGCTGTCGTGTTTTACAGACAGTTGAATATTTCAAAAAGTAGTACTATAAAATTCCTATAAAAATATATGGTTAAAAAAACCTATAAAAATACTATACCCGATCAAAATTCACCTTGGAAGCTCTAATTGCATAACCAAATTATGCAACATTATAACAATTTTGAGACAAATAAGATATTACAAGCATTTAAAGCTTTGTCAATTTGGAAAATGATTTAGAATGAAAGTCCCTAGGTTGATATGTTGTTCCTCTCCAATTCCCTTACCTTGTAATTATAATTAATGTGCATTAGGTAAAAAAATTGTCCAAGAAATAACTACTCATGAAAATGGGCCATCAAAAAGATTAAATAAATAAAATTAAAAAACCCACAAAAATAAAATACCTATTTAATATTAATCAAAATTGTAAAGTATGTCTATTATTTTGTTTATCAGTTGCTATACAAATATCCATGCAATTGAAGTTTATATTTGGATCTTGTGTAGTTTTTCGATTGGAAAGGTAGTTCTTTAAATTTGCCAATTTCTCGTCCAGTAAACTTCAGAGGCAAATAACCTTCTCGAATAAGCGCTATCTTATAACTATCAATGAAAAAAATCGACAATCCTAATAGTGAATTCAACTGAAGCACTAAAGTTATTTCATATAATTCATGAAAATTGGCATTTATATGTATATATGAAACAAGACATACGAGAAAAAATTTAAAAAGTGATAAAGCCAAACAAAAATATTTGAAATCTTAAACACCACGCCATTCAGCTTTCACACTTTTTAAGCATGTCCCTTATACAGATATAGCTGCTGCAGAAGCAAACCTTTTGAACAAGGGGTCTTACTCACAAACCTATCATCATTAAAGATGATAACAAACTGTTAGATGTTTTAACTACCATGAGTAATCCAAACTAAAGAAACAGGACTCAAAGGCACGACAGTCAACAGCTGCAAAATTGGGAACCCTCCAGTTCATATGGGAGAGCTCATATATTCAGATTGAGGTGAAGTTTGTTCCTAATCAGTAAACAGGAAATGGACTTACCTTTGTAAAGTCAAAAGGGACTTACCTGCGGTTGCTAAAACTGTGAAAGTTCACCTTCAAGGGATTAGAGTAAAATTGTCCTAATGTATATGCCTACACAAAACATCTCCATGCCATACTACGCTATAAGGTTCTGAAGTTTCTCCTCTAACTCTGTGTCATCATCACTACTTTCCTCTTCATCGCCATCCTCTTTATCACCTTCATTTTCTTCATCATCACCTCCAGCCTCTTCATCATTTTCTTCCAGAGATCCAAGCACGGAAACCCCTTTGGTACCTTTCCTCAGCACATCTTTGACGGTCTCAATTCCTTCTTCAGAAATGCAATTCCCATCAATATTAAGCAGATTGAAATCAGGCTTGTTTGCAACAGTTTCTGCTGCAGCCTTTGCTCCAATTCCAGTGATACTATTTGCACTCAAGTCAAGTTCTTTGAGATGATCATGACCTTCCAAAAGTGCTTTGCATATAATAACTGATCCCTCATCCTTGAGTTCATTTTCTGATGCAACAAATTTTGTCAGCAAGCTTTTTACAGCAAGACATTCTGCCAAAGCTGGAGCAGCTTTCGGAGTGATTTCATTTCCTGCAATCTCAATAACTCTGAGAGATGGAGCTCCATCTTTGAGCCTGTTGGCAATAGCTATTGCCCCTTTATCCTCAAAATTCAAATAGCTCAAGTACACTTCTGTAAGACCTAGATGCCCAGAAATGGCGCTGCTTACAGCTACCCCACCTCTTTTCCCAAACATGTTATCCGTTAAAACGAGCTTTTTCAACCTGCTCCCTTTCCCCAAAGCTCCTGCTAAAGCAATACCACCCTTGGTACCTATTCTGGTTGATGAACATTGGAAATCCTCCAGAGCACTGCATTTCTTAACAAGTTCTGAAAGGGCCTCTGCTCCATCATCTCCCATCACATTGTTATTGAAATGCAATGTCTTAATCCTTTCACCAGATGGAAGAAGCTCACAAATGGCTCTAGCAGCTTCTCCGGAGATATCGTTATCAATGAAAAACAATTCTTCCAGTGTTCCCTGAGATTTCAAGAGTGATCCAAAAGCCCTGACGCCCTTCTCTCCCAATGCATTATGTGAAAGATTCAAGGATCTCAGCATACAACCTTCTAAAACAGAGGAAAATATGGACATAACCTCAAGAAGCTCATCCTCAGGAATTCCAGCAACAAAATCTGCCAGGCCCACATCTGTTATATTTTTCTGAACACCCATCAAGATTCTTTTCGCAACAGAGGCGGCCCCAAGACCAAAACTTCGGTTGCTGAAGCATATCTTGCTATAAGAATTCCCAGGCTCTTCTAATGGCCTTAAGAGCTCTGTGGCTAAAGCTTCATCAACAAATCTTGGTGTCCCTCCTGATATATCAAAAACAGTTTCTTTCATTTCAGCAGTTTCACAGAATGCTTCCCTAGCAACAAGGTCTTTTGTTTTGGCCGTACTGGGTCCTCGCTTAAGAGCCTCCAACATTAGTTTGCTTGCTTCTTTTGCATAAAGCTGCACAGTAGAGCTACCATCTGCATTTGGGTATCTACTGACATGGTCATTTGCAGCAGCAAATGCCATGTCTTCTATTTTTTTAGCATCTTCTGCAGCCTCTTCTTTGCTCAGAAGACCATACCTTCTGGAAAAGTAGGATTCCGAAGAAAGACTACTGGTCATGCGCTCTACCAGCATCAAGCGGGTGTTCTCACTTGGAGGCCATAGCTTGATGGAGAATTCTCTCTCTGCATTATTCTGGGTAGCTGCCATAACCTCTATCAAAAGAAGAATGCTTTGATTCTGCGATCTGCCACAACCCTAAGAAAGAATAATTCTGTTTAAAGGTAAAGTCGTTTCTCTTTATGATATTTATTTTGGAAAAAGTAGTTGAAATTAGTCATTACTCATTGGAATAGTGTTTAGATATTTCACCTTGTACTTGTGCCTAACGCTTACGAGCAAGATTGCTGTGTGGTTTTATTAAAACGCCTGGATACTACTGATCGTTTCTTAAGATGAAGAACTTTGGACAAACAATCTTCTAGGGTAATAATTGGGATATTGCTCTTGATTTTCTGAAAAAGAAGTGCTTTCCAATAGTTTGGATATTAGTGTTGAGTTACTGTAAGTAAAAAAGATACTGGGCTTGACAAATTTTGAGGTTAATAGCTTGGATATTATTGTTGATTTTTTAAAATAAGGATTTACACATTAATAAGTTTGGATAATACTATTGATATCCTACTTTGTTAAGGAAGAGCTTAAACAGTCGGTACATGTAAACATACCAGCAAACAAAATATTATCGACTAGTTGACACAAATCCATCATATGCAAAAACAGGGGGTTTGAACTAGTCGATCACGTCAATCGATCAGGTCGAGCAAATTTGTCAAATTCAATTGGAGTTGAAAAAAATTTAACTCGCTAACATGACAACGTGTCGGTTGTTTACAGTGAGCACTTTGCTAATGGGTATACTGTAAAAAGTAATTTCAAAGAAGCAACCAAGGCAGGGACTTCCTTTGGAAAGAAGAGAGGAAGCACTAGATCTCCTTCCAAAGTTTGCCCTACAGATAACTTGCAAACTTGGAATAAGTAAGAATCCTTAACACCTAACAAGACTAGGTTACCAAGAGTAATAAGTAACCACTTGTGTCCCTAGAACACATCTCCAAGAATGATATATGTATATGGTATGTCATCTTTGGCACACCCCTTAAGGCATGTACACCAATTGTATAACTCTTGGTCTTGCTCTAATGTCATGGCGTGATCTACTTGTACCCACCTACCCCTCACATGTAGTCTCATAATTTTCCAAACATCCATAGTGATGTAGTTGTGGACAGAGGATCCAATGAAGGATTATCTAACCATGTAGCCTACTGAAACAACATACATAGTGGAACTCAATGAAACAACAAAACAAAAATATGTTCTTTATTCATTCATAGTCACAACAGAATTATAATCTGTTGCAATGGGCTTCCAACATGTGCTAGGCATAGTCATTTGATTACAATGTGTAAATTATAGAATTCAAATGATATTGCAATATAGTCCAATGCCAAGCTCCCAAAACTGAACTATCTTTACTCTATCATCTTAATTGTTTTCCAATGATTATGAACAATGTTTATATAGCAACTTCTAGCTTTATGAATGATATTAGTCGGTCATAAGGAGGTGTAAAGATCGATGCCAAGGATAACATGTAGTTGGCCAAACATGTGAAAGAATCTTCTGGAATGAATGTGGTGACAATGAATTAATGAATCTCGATGGAGTTCATACCATAAGCTCTTCTGGGTCTAATGAATCTAGAAATTTGTTCCTTTGTTACCACATGCTTTAGAAAGGTTTCACAAACTCTAAACAATGAAACCGGTTGTCTTCTTGCTATGCTCGTAAGTCTACAAGTGAATTATGTCTTTGTGGTGATCAGAATCTTCTGAAAATTGAGTGCAACATTATAGGCTAAATATAGAATGTATGTTCCCAATAGCAAGGTGAAATACGCAATTGTGGTGAAATGTGATAGGATTTGAGATGATTGAAATGTAAATGAAAACTTGCAAACAAACAAACAAAGTAAAAGAAAATATTTTTGGTGATGCAAGATTGCTCTTACACTCTAGGATGCTCTTGCATCAGATGCTTGAGGTAATTTGAAAAGTGAGTCTCTCACTTTCCAATGGCTAGAAGGAAACTAAGATGGTCTAGCTCAGCCCTAGGAATTCAAGATGAATCTTCTTTATGCCTTCCTTTCCACACTAAATATTCTTCATAATGTCTATTCCTTGCGCTTCTCCCAATCATACTATCCAAAATCTCTCCAATCTCTTATTTTTGTTGTTGTGGTATTTGATTCTTCCATTGCACTTATGTGCCACTATATCCTAACTCTTCTTCATGGTTTTGATATAGGTCTACAATATTGAACATTGGTGATATGTCCAAACCTTCTAGTAAATCCATTTCAAATGTATTTTCTAAATCAAACTTTTTGATAATTCTACAAGGACCAAACGTCTTCATCTTCAACTTAAATTGTATGTCCCAATTGGAAATCTTTCTTTTTTGAGATATACCATCACTTCATCTCCAACAAAAAACTCATTATGTCTTCTTTTCCCGTTAGCTTTCTCCTTATATTTACCATTCATCTTCTACAACTGACTTTTTACTTACACATGCAATTTGTTCATGTGATCTACAAATTCTTCCGCTTATGCACTCCTCTTCTCTTCATTATTGATATCAACTGAATTATGCCTTTGTGATGATCAGGATCTTCTCAAAATTGAGTGCAACATTATAGGCTCAATGTAGAATGTATGTTCCTAATAGCAAGGTGAAATATGCAATTGTGGTGAAATGTGATAGGATTTGAGATGATTGAAATGTAAATGAAAACTTACTGACAAACAAAGTAAAAGAAGATATTTTTGGGTGATGCAAGATTGCTCTTACACCCTAGGATGCTCTTGCATCAGATGCTCAAGGTAATTTGAAAAGTGAGTCTCTCACTTTCCAATGGCTAGAAGGAAACTAAGATGGTATAGCTTAGCCTTAGGAATCCAAGATGAATCTTCTTTATGCCTTCCTTTCCACTTCACTAAATATTCTTCATAATATCTATTCCTAGTGCTTCTCCCAATCATACTATCCAAAATCTCTTTAATCTCTTATTTTTGTTGTTGTGATATTTGATTCTTCCATTGCAATTTTGTAACACTTTATCCTCTCTTCTTCATGGTTTTGATATAGGTCAATAATATTGAACATTGGTGATATGCCCAAACCTTCTAGTAAATCCATTTCAAATGTATTTCCTAAATCAAACTTTTTGACAATTCTACAAGGACCGGCTGTCTTCATATTCAACTTAAATTGTATGTCCCAACTGGAAATCTTTCTTTTTTGAGATATTCCATCACTTCATTGTTGAACACCCAGAATACTGAGAGCAGGGGGTGAATCAATATTCGCTTAAAACATTTACATACCAAATATTTAATCCATTTAACATATTTAATTGTAGTAAAGGAAATTAAGCATAAAAGCAAACAACTACAACTCATGACATAGGAACACCAGATTTACGTGGAAAACCCAAGAAGGAAAAATCACAGTGAGGATTAGCTCACAATATAAAGTAGTCTCAACACTGAATTACAAAAGGCTCACTGTCGGAGGGCTCACTGCCCAAGGACTCACTGTCTTGAAAGAAAGAGATAGAAGAGGCGGCTCATTGCCAGATTTGAATGGTTATAATTGCATCTAACATATGCAAGGAGTACATTTCCAATGAAGCTCAAAGTATTGAACCAATATCCACCACAACACCAACATCATCTGCGTAGCATTATTGAAGAATTGTAGACACCTTCTGCTCACTACATCTAGTAGTCTAACACATGAAAGCTTATATTACACCACACATTCAATCACACTATTATTCCCATCACATTCATCACACCACCACACGATCGCGACCTTGACACTTATTTATATTGTCTTCAACCTTGAGAACATTCTCCAAGGTCGGCATCATACCTTAACACAACATTCAATTTAGGTCTGGACCTAAACATTCTCGCGGTGGAAAGGAATGAAGGTGGACCGCAACACATCTTAGCTCAGATCTAGATTCATCCAAGCATGCTACTACAATCACCAAAGCAACTCTGTAATTAGTATAAACACCCAAGGTCAGCCAAACCTATGTTAACACAAAGAACTTTTAAGTACACACTTCCTCAAACCTAAAGATGACTTGCAGACCACATGCAAGGCTTCAACACAGTCTAGAGTATTCCATGAACATCCTGAAATCCAACAAATTCCTCTGCAACAACTTTCACCTGACTGAAGTTTACACCAGAGCACTCAAACAACTCTATCATATACTACAACTCAACAAATCAACTTGTGGAGCACCAAACCACAAACAACTTGAACTGAAGCAATATATAAGCATTTTAAGCACAAATCTAGAACCCAGAAAGCCAAAAACAAATATGCGGAGCAAAATAGTTTCTCCCAGACACCTCTGCAAAACTTAGAAAGCCAGTCCACACTCTAGTGAGCACAACTTCCTCTGCACAATGAACCAAAGCGCCAAATTTGGAATATAACATCCCTAAACAACATATCCAAACAGTAAAGACAGACCTTCAATATAGAAGAAATGTGGAGTGAGACTAGAACACTACTTTGTAAATCAAAATGCCACCTCAACACATTGTTTCCTTTATTAATCAAATTTTCTCAAAAGTACTTGGAAACCAACCAACAGAAACATATTCTCAACATCTTCAGCACCTCTACAAAGCAACCAAATCATCTTCAGCCAAGCAACTCATACACTTACAACAACCTCATCTATGCTCACCCAATAGACACAGTTGAAACCAATGACAACACAAGCTTGTTGACATCAATGACAACACCGACTGCAGATACTTGCAACAATCTCCCCCTTTGTCATTGATGGCAACACATAATGTGAAAAACCATCAAGACACAACTCTGCACCACATTTCTTTTCTTTCTTACTCTGCCCCTTTCTTTTACACATCTTACTCTCTTTCTGACCACTAACTCTTTTCTTTTTCACATTGCTCTCTCTCCCCCTTTGACATCAATGGCAAAGGGCGACACACCATTTCTTTCACTCTTAGCAAGTCTCAGCATTCTACTCTATCTAGGTAATTGTTGATAGACAGACCCTTGTAGCTTCTCATGTTGAGTGAGTGAGAGGATAAAACCTTAGATATATCATGTCACTTCATATGATAAGCTACCATTAGAACCACATGGCCAAATATGCAACTGCGGAGGAATGCAGAGCATTCCATCACCCTGTTGGGAATACCTTTACAAAACCAACACTGTCTACAGGCTTATCAATAGAAATACAACCTTCCGGTGATCATATCCTCATGAAACTTGGAACATACATAATGTGACATTTTATAAAGCTATGTTCCAAATCGCAGCAGCTAAACATTAGTATGATGGAAGTGCAGAGCAATCTTCCAGACAGTCTTCAAAAAAGTAGTCATCCTAAATTAGAGACAAGAACTAACTCCTGGAGGCCAAATCTTCTCAACATATCTTGTCTTCTCAAGGATTCAAACTTAACTCTGCACTGATCAGGGCATGACATTCAGCTATGGACTTTCCTTCTTCTTTAGGAACATAACATCTCATCTCTTGACAACCTTCATGGCAGCCTCAACAACCTTTCTCATCTTGTGACAATGTATGATAGCAATACATACAATGTTGACATCAAGGACAACACATATGCTCAACAATCTCCCCCTTAGATTAACACTCATTTGTCTGCAACCTTTCTCTTGCAAGCTCCCTCTATCATCAATCATCACTATTTTCTCCCCCTGAGAGGTAGCCATCATTAGTCCAGGTTAAAGATGTGGCATGACCTCCCCTTGGACAAATGCATCACTTATGCATCTTTGGAAAGAAGAGGGAGGGGCAATTACCCCTAACCTCTGCTGAAAATCCTCAAATGTGTCTAAGAGCTTTTTTCACTGCCACTATCACTATCACTTTCATTCTTTGAGTTAGATGTCCTAGCCCTTTTCTTTCTTCTTCATACTTTGAATTGTTTTTCTTTCTTGTTCACTCTTTCCTCCTGTAGTTTATTTGTTTCGAGCAGAATATTTGCCCAAGAAGACCATAATAACAAAGGTATGTTCTCTCTTGAATGCAACACTCTAATAGCATGATGCATAACTCCATCTCTCGACCAGGTTCAAGCTTGATCTGACCAGCTTCTTCAAAATCAACACTCGACATGATGGTAAAGTAAATTATGCACCTTAAATTGACCAAGTTCATCTCTGTCTCATCCTGTATTCTTAGTGCCTCCTCAACTTCCTCTTCTTCATCATCATCATCATCTAACTCATCACCTAAATCATTCCCCCCTTCTGCTTCATCTGAAGAAGCATCTTCGAGGATATATTTCTTCAGTTTTTCATAGGTTGTCTCATGCTCTAAGAACTCAGGACTGGCTTAAAAACATCCAAACCAGCTTCTTGATTAAGTTCATCTTCTAGGAAAACCTCATGTGTTAATTGATCTTCTTTCCAAATTTTGCACGCACAGTTGGATGACCTTCAAACATAGCTATGTGAATTGCAAAAAGACCTTCAATCAAAAATTGTACTCGTTTGTCAATTTCCCCCTCATGGAGAATACCTCTAAATCATTCAAAGATCCCATAAAGACCTTTTGGTGAAAGATCTTGCAACAAAGACCCACATTCTTTCACAAGCCCAACAACAACCTCTACATTGTCATCTGTAGGATTCTCAAGTAAAAGGGTGAGAAGTTCCAAGGCAATGGTCTCATGTGCAACTTGTTGATTCACTAAATGAGCTGTAGATTTTGTTGTTGCTATCAACATGTGCTTGCAATTGCGTTTGTATGCAAAATAATTCTTCGTAAAGGCATATTGCCAACTTCGGGAAACTTTATATTTACCACAGCAACCAAAGTAGCAAAAACATATGTACATCCAGGGGATGCCATTCACTAATCCATTGATACTCTTTTTGAAGGGCATTCCAAGTCATGCGTTGAGATTTCACACTGCTCTTGTCTTGTACATTAAATACCCTCACTTCTTCCAACACCCTTCTCAATCCCTCTTACAACATCTTTATCATCCATAATCTGTGATGGACCAAAAATATTCATTTCCACTACTTCTCAGTCCCTCTTGTTTCTAGAAACCTCCTTTTTCATTCATTACATGCTTATGTCTGTCACCCGGCTCCTTGTGAAACCTTAATTCACCATAAATGCCTCGTCTAACAAAGCTGTCAAACCTTTCACTGTACACACAGTCATCTTCAAATTCCCCGCAAACTTCTGCATTAGGATATTTTCTACTGTAGTCTTCACCAAATGATTAAGCATGTCAACCTTCATCTCATATCTTCGTGCTGAGGCATTAGCACCATTCCGTTGGCAGGGGTTGAAAGATTTTCATTAAATCTCACCTTGAGCCAAAGATCTAATCTTAGTTTCCAGAGGAGATGTCTACACCGAATGACAATACATTCTCATCTTTAACCTCTGATGCATTATTCGGTATCCAAATCTTATTCATTTCCTTTTTGGTCTCTACCAGATCAACTTTTTGTACTGGTTTATTCTTCTCTACTGGATTATCCTTCTTCATGTTTTTGCTTTTGCAAAACTTAGAAATGTGTCCAAGTTTATTGCAATTGTAACACACAATATTCCTTTGACTAGTATTTCTTCCATTCATTCTAGATCTACATTGATTAGATTTATGCCCAAATCTATTGCATGTATAACAGTAGCCATTGAAAGATTGAACCATTCTATCATTATTATAAACATCCCTCATTCGACTTCTACACTCACTAGCTCTATGTCCCATCTTATTGCATGCATAACACCTAATAGAGTTCTGACTCACTTTACTTCTATGTTCAGCAGCTCTATGACCAACTTTATTGCATGTAAAGCATTGACCAAAGAAAGATGGAATATTTTGATTCCTTCTACTTCTACATTCTATTGCTTTGTGTCCATACTTATTGCAAAAATGACAAAAACCATTGAAAGATGGGTACCTTTGAGCATTTGGTTGTCTGACCAGAGGTCTTTTAGCTTTAATCTTTAGATTTTGGATCTGCTTGACATTGTTCCTTTGATTTGAAGTCTGATCTAATTTTGAACTTTCACCTTTTTCAAATCCTAAACCCTCTTTATCATTTGGACCTTTCTGATTTTCAATCATTTCATTAAGCTTTACAGAACTCATCTTAAACTTGTCTTCAAGCATCCTTGCCTTCTCTAGTTTGGATCTCAGATCTACAACTTGTTGTTCAAGCCTTGCACATTCTTCTAATTTGCTTTTCACTACTACATTAAGATGGTCCTCAATTCTTGTCTTCTCCTCAGCTTGCACTTTCAGACCATTGATAGATTCATTTGCTTGCTTCAATTGTTCACTAACTTCCTTATGCCTTTCTCTAATCCTTTTAACTTGCTCTCTTAATTTTCTGATGCATTCATTTGCTTCTCTGACATTTTCCTTCAAATCTTTGATTTCACCTTCAGTCCTTTCAAGATCTTCAAGAGCAACACTAAGTTCTCCAGCTTTGTCAAGTATGCAGTCTTCTCCAATGTGTTTAGCAATAGGAATCTCTTCCAGAGGAATAGGTAATCTTCTAGCACCCATGTGTTCAATCTCCAAGATCTTCCTTGAGCAGTTAAGCTTCTTCCAAAGGACTTGGCTCTGATACCAATTGTTGAACACTCATAATACTGAGAGGGGGGGTAAATTAGTATTCTCTTAAACCATTTACATACCAAATATTTAATCCATTTAACATATTTAATTATAGTAAAGGAAATTAAGCATAAAGCAAACAACCACAACTCATAACACATGAACACCAGATTTATGTGGAAAACCCAAGAAGGGAAAAACCACAGTGAGGATTAGCTCATAATATAAAGTAGTATCAACACTGAATTACAAAAGGCTCACTGCTAGAGGGCTCATTGCCCAGAAGAAAGGCTCACTACCCAAGGACTCACTATCTTGAAAGAAAGAGATAGAAGAGGTGGCTCACTGCCAGAGTTGAATTGTTATAATTGCATCTAACATATGCAAAGAGTACAGTTCCAATGAAGCTCAAAGTACTAAACCAATATCCACCACAACACCAACATCATCTGTGCAGCATTACTGAAGAATTGTAGACACCTTTTGTTCCCTGCATCCAGTAGTCTAACACATGAAATCTTATACTGCACCACACATTCAACCACATTGTTATTCCCATCACACCACCACACGATCACGATCCCTTGACCCTTATTTATATTGTCTTTAACCTTGAGAACATTATCCAAGGTCGACATCACACCTTAACACATAACAGTTAAATTAGGTCTAGACCTAAACATTACCGTAGTGGAAAGGAATGAAGGTAGACCACAACACATCCTAGCTCGGATCTAAATTCATCCAAGCATGCCACTCCATGCTACTACAATCACCAAAGCAACTCTGCAATTAGTGTAAACACCCAAGGTCGGCCAAACATATGTTAACACAAAGAAATTTTAAGTACACGCTTCTTCAAACCCAAAGATGACTTCTGAACCACATGCAAGGCTTCAACACAATCTAGAGTATTCCACGAACATCCTGAAACATCCTAAAATCCAACAAATTCCTCTGCAACAACTTTCACCTGATTGAAGTTTACGCTAGAGCACTCAAACAACTTTGTCATATGCTACAACTCAAGAAATCAACTTGCGGAGCACTAAACCATAAACAACTTGAATTGAAGCAATATATAAGCATTATAAACACAAATCCAACACTGCAAAGCCAGAAACAAATCTACGAAGAAATGCAGAGCAAAATGGTTTCTCCCAAACACCTCTACAAAACTCAGAAACCTAGTCCACACTCTGGTGAACACAACTTCCTTTGCACAATGAACCGGAGCACCAAATTTGGAATATAACATCTCTGAACATCCCTAAACAACATATCCAAACCACAAAGATAGATCTTCAATATAAAAGAAATGTGGAGCGAAACCAGAACACTACTTTGTAAATCAAAATGCCACCTCAACACACTGTTTCCTTTATTAATCAAATTTTCTCAAAAGAACTTGGAAACCAACCAACAGAAACATATTCTCAACATCTTCAGTACCTCTACAAAGCAACGAAATCATCTTCAACCAAGCAACTCAACCAAACAACTCATACACTTACAACAACCTCATCTCTGCTCACTTAGTAGACACAGTTGACACCAATGACAACACAAGCTTGTTGACATCAATGACAACACTGACTGCACATACTTGCAACATTCATCTCCAACAAAAACTCCTTATGCCTTCTTTTCTCATTAGCTTTCTCCTTATATTTACCATTCATCTTCTACAACTAACTTTTTACTTACACATGCACTATGTTCGTGTGTTCTACAAATTCTTCTGCTTATGCACTCCTCTTCTCTTCATTATTGATATCTCTCAACTCTGAAACATTCGTTGGACTACTACCATATGCAACAACAAATAGTGTTTTCCTTGTACTCTTATTTACTAAATTATTGTATGCAAACTTTGCCTGCACTAATGCCATGTCCCAATTTCTTATCTTTTCTCCAACCAAACATATCAATAAATTACCCAAACTTTTGTTCACAACTTTAGTTTGTAGGTGATATGTTGATCTGAATTTTAAATCTATTTTCATCTTCTTCCACAATGTCTTCCAAAAGTAACCAACAAACTTAGCATCTTTGTTTAAGAGAATTGTTGGGAGAAGTGTCTCAACCTTGCAATTACAAAAGTATGATTTTTTAGGTTATAAAAATGAATAAACTTAATTTATGGGCTATAGAGTTGGTTTTTGGCCAAAATAACTATTCCAAGTTGCTCAGAACCACTTCCAGGGGTGCCTAGTGTGTAGATCACTTTAAGCTCTACACTTTAAAAAAGGGGCTCAATTGGCCTCCTAGATCAAAAGTTATGGCCTCCAAAAGTTGGGCCTCTCTCATTGGAAAATATAAAAATGTGATGGACACAAAAAACTATAAGGGGGAATTACACGTGTTGACCAACTCATGATGCATGTTATGGTACATCATAAGGCATCTTTAATTGGAGATAATGGAACCCTAAGGATTTGGGTGCCACTTTTGGGTGGTTTTGGCTCATATTTTTCTAATTACCATTTGATGATTTCATGTATTATATCTCCTATATATTATGTGATTGAGATGGAGGTTGTGTGTGAGAGTCTTATAGATATTGTTAAGCCACCTCTAGATCTCTTGTTGGCGATACCCTGGGAAGGCTTGCTCTACAAGTATATTGTAATTTTGTTAAGATTTTTGAATAATATATTGGGTTTCTTTTGGAGTGTGGGGTTTTTCTCTTGTAAGGGTTTTTCTCACGTAAATCACTGTGTTGTGGTATGCTTGTATAATTTCTGTAACTTTTGTAAGGATTTGAAAAGTTTTGCATAATCCTCCTCTCAAGATTAGTGTAGGAAGTTGTTCTGCTTAGTTTCCTTACAAAAATACTGCTTGGAAACCCATGCAGTCTCACAACTTCCTTGAAAAATAAATCGGCTATATGTATGGCATCATTTGCCTTCTTATATGGAATGGAGTGTGCCATTTTAGAAAATATATCCACAACTACAAATATTGAATCATGTCCCCTTTGTGTTCTAGGCAACCCCAATACAAAATCCATACTTATGTCCTCCCAAGGTTTCTCTAGAATTGGTAATGGTTGATACAACCCAACATTTAGACTACTCTATTTTGCAACTTGATAAGTCTTACAACCTTGAACATATTTTCTCACATTATTGTATAGTTATGGGCAAAAATAGTTCTCACTCACCAATGCTATTATTTTATCTACTCCAAAATGTCCTACTCACCACCACTATGCTCCTCCTTGATCAAATTCTCTCTCATTGAGCTTCTTGGAATACACAATTGACTACCCCTAAACAACATTTCACTTTGAATCAAATAGTCAAGCCACTTACTTCTATCCATACTTACTGGTTCCTTACATACTTTCCATGCTTTTGTAAAATCTGGATTAGCTTCATATAAATGTTTCAACTCCTTAAATTCAACTACCTTTATTCTCATTGAACTATCAACAAATTATGTCACCTACTCAACACATCTATAACCTTGTTTGATTTCCCACTCCTATGTTTCAATGCAAAAGTATACCTTTGCATAAATTCTACCCAACTCACATGTATTTGATTTACTTACTTTGACTATTCAAATACTGCAATGCTTTATTATCTATACACAACACAAATTCATTTGGTAGCAAGTAATGTCTCCACTTCTTCAATGCTTGAATTAAGGCATAAAATTCTTGGTTATATACTGAGTATCTCCTTCTTGCATCATTCAAAGTCTCACTAAAATATGCTACTGGGCTTCCTTCTTGACTCAACACTACTCCTATTACACTTCCAATTGCATTAAAATCAACCTGAAATACTTTGCTAAACTCTGGCAATGCTAACACTAGATGTTATGTCATCTTGTTTTTCAACAACTTGAAACTCCTATTGGCCATTGATGTGCACTTGAATTATTTCTTGTCTCCTCTCATAGTCTCTATTATTGGTGCACAAATACCACTAAATTTTTTGATGAACTTTCTATAAAAACTTTCCAAACCACGAATAGATCTTAACTCTCCAACATTTACTACTGTAGGCCACTCAACAATTGCTCTTACTTTCTTTGGATCCATCTTCAATCCTTCCATTGAGATTACAAATTCCAAGTTTACCAATTATGTCTTCATGAACTACACTTCTTCACTTTGATCAATAACTTCTCTCCCCTTAATCTCTAAGTGTTCCTCCTTAGTCTTACTGAAAATAAAAATATCATCCAAATAAACAATCACAAACTTACCCAAAAATTTCTTCAACACTTCATTCATCAACCTCAAAAATATACTTGGTGCATTGGTTAAGTCAAGGGGCATGACCAACCATTCATACAATCCTTCATTTGTCTTAACTGCTATCTTCCACTCATCTCCTTCTCTGATTCTAATCTAATGGTAACCACTCTTCAAATCAATCTTAGTAAAGTACTTTGCTTCACTCAAACAGTCCATTATGTCATCCATCCCTGGAAATGGGAATCTATACTTGATTATGATCTTATTGATTACTCTAAAGTTTGTACACACCCTTCACTCACCATCCTCCTTGGGTGCTAGTATCATAGGTACCACACATGGGCTCAAACTCTCTATAATAAAACATTTCCTCAACAACTCCTACACCTACCTATTTAATTCTACATTTTCTTCCAGTGTCATCCTATGCACCATATTATTGGTAGGCTTGCCCCTAGAATTAGATCCATTTGATGATTGATGCTCCTTATTGGTGGTAATCCATTTGGCATATTGTCTAATATGATATCATTATACCTTGTCAATAGTTCTAAAATTTCCTTCTGCAATATCTTCTCTTCATCCATGGTGGTGTTTGTCGTGTTTGTGATGCCACATATCCTTGTCATTAATGCAAAACATATATTTTCATGTTTCAAACCATCTAAGAACTTTCTCCCATCTACTAAACAAATGTTGGCACTTTGCACACTTTCCCTTCTCTTTCCTTCAAGGAATCAGCTTATGTGTCTTACCATTCTTTGTTATACTATAAGTATTTTCTCTTCTATCATGAATAACACACCTATCAAATTGTCATGGCCTCCCCAATAGCATATGACACACATCCATTGGCATTAAATATTACATAAAACTTCATCATGATATGAACCTATGTTGAATTTGACCAAACATTATTCTTTCACCAATAACTTATGTTCTTTTTGCAACCAAGCAATCCTATATGGTCTAGAGTGTTCTAATCTTTTCAGTTTTAGTTTATAAACCATTTCTTTAGACACTAAATTATTAGTACGACCACTATTAGTGACAACCTTACAACACTTAGCTCTTGATTTGTATTTTATTTTGAACAAATTCTTCCTCTATACTAGTTATTCTTATTTGTGTTTTGTCAAGGCTCTTCTCATGACAAGTGATTCACCTTTCTCTAGTTCACCCTTAGAATTATGGTTTCTCAGTCTCCTCATCAACATATGCAACTTTTTCTCTTCCTTCTAGCCTTTTGCTAAGGCCACTTGAAACAAATTCCTTTGAAAGGTCTTCCATTGCGTCCACCATATCTCCTTTTTCCTCTCTGATATCCATTAGCTTTGTCATTGTGGTATGAATTCCTATCATCATTTTACTTGCACTAAGAAGTATTGCCTTCTCTATTGTTGTAGTGGGAATTATTGATTCTTCCTTCATTGCAATATGAGATATCACTCTTAGAATTCTCCACATATGGTCTCCTATTTCTTTATTGAGACTCATCTCTCTAGAATCTTCCTTCTCTTCCTCTTTGTCAGTTATATACGTCTTCAAACCTTCTATTTAATTTATTTTCTATGATTAGGGCCAACTGATATTCCTTCACTATTTGGATATTCAACATACATGGATCTTCTTGAATTGGTCCTCTCAAACCATTCATTTATCTTGCCACCTTCTCCATTCCTTCATCATGATGTCTTGATTAGATTGTCAGTCTATAGTATTCCTTAGTATAGTCTTTCAAGTCATATCCGTTTGCCTCAAGTTGTGCAATTCCTTCAATAGTTCTAAATGTTAATTTATAGGAATGAACTTAGATTTTAGCTTCTTCACCATTATATCCAATTTCTCAAAGCTATATTTACCCTTTCTATTTATTTCTAACTGAAATTCTTTCCACCAAATGGCAGCATGACCTTTCAACATAGTCTTAGCAATTTTTTCTCTATTTGAATCTATTACACATATGGTTGTCATTGATGTCAAAATTGTCACTAGGTTGTCATTGATGTCAACACTATCATGATGATGTGATGGTATTCATGGTTGGATGTCATGTGCAAAGAAGGTATAGTTCATGGTTGGATGTAATGTCTCATCCAACAAGAGAAGAGAGAAGATATAGTTTATGGTTGGATGTCATGCCTTGATCAGTGCATAGTTGAGTATGAAGTAATATTAATATGGGAATTAGAAGCAGAAAGATGATCAGATGTGTTGCTAATGTTACTGATGGCTTGAAGCATGTATGTTCCAAGTTTCATGATGATTGGATTACTGGAAGAATGTTTTGTTGTTGACAAGTGGAAGACAATGTTGTTTCTGTGAAGGTGTTTTGTGTAGGACAATGGAATGCTACGCGTTTCTCCTCATTTGCATATATGGCTATGCAGTTCTGGAACTATGTTTAGGGTGCAGTGAAGGTGATAATTTCAAGTTTTCAGATCATTTGTCCTTTTGTTGTGAAAGTTATGCATGATAGAATACCTGCATGTGTTATGGCAAAGTAAGCTAGTGTTGAAGGCCTATTGGAATGCTCTGCATTCCTCCAAAAAATGAATGATTGCCCTTGTAGTATTGAGGACATGTTTATGGATGTGCATTACATGTTTCCTTGCAGTTTCGAGTTTATTGGTGGTCTGCAACTCAGTTTTTCAAATGACAGAATGTTACAGTGTGTTCTGGATGACTTATTATTCCCAGAGTTCATGGTTTAAGATGTGCATCACAATTCTTTGATGTGCATGTTAACCTTTTTTCCCTCTGTCCAGAGCCAAATAGTTAACCTGATATTTTCCTTGAAAATCCCTTTGAAAAGGTCCCTATAAAGCAAAGTGCCAAAATTTCCCAGAGGCCTTGCCTAAAAAAAACCTTACCATTGTAAAGAGCTTGAAAAAATAGGCAGGTGTGCTTTTTACAGCACCCTAAAATTCGTCCAAATGAGGAAGTTATGCATGGTCAAAGTTGCAGTCAATAGACAGTTCAAATGGGCATTTTGGCGGGCTTGCAAAATTCCATCGGCATTTAAAATTGATCGCCGCGGGTTGCGACACGTGTCAACGGCGGGGAGAGCCCCTGTAAAGTTTCTTAGAGTCCCGTGGAAACCGACGCATATCGCTTTCCGCTGAAGACCCTTTAATGTTTCTAAGGTGGGGCAAAGCGCTCCATGTGTCCCTTGTAGTTTCTGCGGAAGCTGACACGTGTCAGCTTCCGCATGAGTTTCTTTTTGTTTCGGCACGAAGCCAAGAGAGGTGGCGGGCCCCTTTATTGTTTCTAAAGTGAAACGGAGGACACCACGTGTCGATTTCCGCATGAGTCTTAAGTGGTTCGTTGAAAAGTTTCTACCTTGTTTCTCTCTGCGCGGAAGGCGCCAAGTGGCGGGCTCCACCCAAGTTTCAAGACCCTGTTTATGTTTCGAGAGTAACGTGGGGAACGCCACATGTTTGCTTCCGCCTGAGTCCCAGTTGAGCCTGTATTGTTTCTCACAGCAATGCGGAACTTGCCAAGTGGCGGCCTCCGCAATGTTTCTTTTATTTCAAGGCTTGGCGCAGGCGAGGTGGGTCCCAGTAAAGAGCTCTGTTGCTGCGGATGATGCCATAGGTTGTGACACGTGTCACGAGCAGGGGCAACTTCAACTTTTGATACAGTTTTACAAGGCAACGCAGAACTTGCCACGTGTCAGCTTCCGCGTAAGTTTCTGGCAAGGGCTTCTCAAGGGGAAAGTGATACAAGACGGACTTGGCAGGAAAATGAAATACAGCTAAGGGTGTTTTTCAGGTCTGTAGCTTGTATGTTCGTCTAGACAGAAAGGGAGATGCGATTGGTGGGGTCCGCAATATGCAGGTACTTTTATATGCCGAGCAGATATATAAGGCTCAACATGCAACCCGGACCCGACGGTGTTTTTCAATGGTTTCATAAGGAGCTTCGGGTCTGCAGCTTGCATATTAGGTTTGTATATGTTGAGACATAGTTGAAGATACAGAAGTGATATACACACAAATGCATAAGTGATATACATAGGCGATTGACCAAAACTTTGACCGCCTGTATCTCCTCCATTTTAGCGAATTTTCACATGTTGTAAGAGGCAAAGTTGTGTATTTGCGTCCCCTCTTTCATTTGGCAGGGTTTTCAGGAGGTTTTGTCACTTTTCAATAGATGAGGATTTTTTGGGGCAAGTAGTTCGCATTAATGGCAAAATATCCCGCCATCGCTTCATCCCAGCCTGTTCTCTGCGCCTAATTGTCAAGAACTTCAGAAGCAGCTGTTAGCATTCAATGCTAGGTTATCCTCCACCATTTCTGAGGATCAGATCGATGACACAGTTGTTTGCATTAAAGACCCAAATATCTCCCACCTGCCCCTATTCCAGATCTTTTGCGCCATTACTCTTGGCAGGTGGACATCCCTTCCGGAAGATATTTCTGATTGCAGCTCCCTGAGTGGATTTTATAACCGACCTAGGTTAGTTTTTTGTATTGCTATATAAGCTGAGGCTTATGATGTAATAAGGGTTGGGAAATTTTTTTGGAAACATTCTAATCTCCCTATTTCCAAACAGAACTTTTCATGCTATAACCTTGCCTTTTTTTTAAGATATATGAAAGCTATCATGCCTTTTGCTGATTTTTCTATCTCTGTGTGAATCTGCAATATGGTTGTTTGTGAATATTTCTTGTTCCTCTCAATCATTTTGTTCTTTACCTCTGTTAGAATCATCTATTCTGTGTATATCTGCTTGCTGTATCTGATTATATTGTGCATGCTTCAATCTTTGCAAAGGTTCTTTAGAACTGTTTGGTGCATCACCCTTTCATGTTTTTAAGTATTGTTACTTTATCTTTCATTGTAGCACATTTCTTCCCCTTTTCACCCCAAAATACAATAGTTTTAGGTGATAACTAGACAAGGAAGCCGGCCTTCTCCGGATGTTTGATCTCATTTAGCAAAGTCCCACACTTAGAGATCAATCCCATTGTGTCATTGGAATGCTTGGAATCCCTTTCAAGTAGGGTGCAATTTCATGTGACAACAGTTTCTGGCACGCCCGGTGGGACCATACAAACTCTTATTACTGGTTTTGATGTGCAACCAGTGATTTTTTGACCTATAAGAGGTTAAAAATTGCATATCTGGCGACTCATACTGAGGAAGATCAGGGAAACCAGTTCTGCTAATATACTTTTATGAAAAGGATACAAACTAGGAGTTCAAGTTCCAGCTCATTTGATTATCTACAGCTTTCTCCACCTAGGAGGCAGAGTAGAACTGTAGTAAGAGCCCCCTATTCTAAAAGGACATTGTCAACTCCACCAAATTTCAGACCAATTGCCTCTGTAGTCCTTGTAGCAACTCAAGCAAACCTACCTCCAGTTGCTCAGATGGCAAGAAATCAGCTATTTGTGGCTTTTGATGGGGGAAGCCCCTTGAACTTAACAGTACATGATGCCATACCTATGGCAACCTTGAAGAGCTTGCCCTATTTCACAGGGGAGACCCAAACTACACCTATTGAACACATAAGAGATGTGGCTTCTCTATGTGGAGTACATCATGTAACACAAGAAAATGTGGCCATCAAATTACTAGCTGCCTCATTCAAAAGAAAGGCGTTACAATGGTTCAGAAGTCTACCAGTACAGACTATAGGGACCTGGGATGAACTAGGAGACAAGCTGAATAAGCAGTTCTAGGATAAATCAGATAACCTGTCATTGGTGGAACAGATGACCACCATAAAGAGAGCTCCTCAGGAACCAATGATGGACTTCAACTTCAGATTTTAGAAGAAATGGGACAGAATCCATTTCACGGTAAGACCTCCAGCTGAGTATGCATTCTTATATTTCTTAAAAGCTTTAAATAGTGATATTTCGGTGATGATACAATCACTAGGAGGTGTAAGACTACCTGATGCCTATGAAATAGCCATTAGAGCAGAGAACAGTCTAATTCAGGCTGGAAAAATAGCACCTAGGCCCCCTATGCCCATTTTTCCTGAGATCCAGGCTTCTATGCCTTTACCCACCCCATATTTGGTCCCCACACCTGTTGTTGCAGCATTACCAAGTACCTCCACTTCTGAACCTGCAGCCTCTAGTTCATCTCAAGAGCTAAAGGAGATAAAAAGTAGCCAACAAAAAATAGAAAATCTTCTGCAAACTTTTGGGAATGATCTATTAAACATCAAGAAGCAACAGTCTCAAGGTAGGCAACCTTATCAACAACAATATCAGGGGCAGGGTCAACCTTACCAGGCCAATAGGCCATCTTATCAGAATAACTACCAAGGTGCCAAGCAAAATATGAACCAAAGGCCTTTTCAGCCTTACAATCCAGCACCTGTTAATATAGCAAGGGACCTTGTCCCTGTCCAGAATAACATTGCAGCTGATTATGATTGGTGTGTCCCATGCCATATGCCACACAATCAGGCAGCCTGTTCAAGTGGAGTCCAAAATCAGGCTCTAATGGCACAAAATGTGGCAGCCACACAATCATACACACCAAATGAAGGAGCTACACGACAATAAGAGCAACCTCAGAATGATTCTGCTTTCATGAATTGGCAGGAAGGAGAATTCTGTGGGGTAAATATTGATAGTAGTCCAGTTGCTACCAATACAAGGGCTAAGAAGAGGGGTTATGAGGTTGAGCCAGCAGCAAGCAAAGGTAGAGAACATATTGATGCTTCCACATCCCGCATTCCTTGCATCTTGCAAAGAGGTGCACCAGCAACAACAAGGGAGATACCTCATTTGCAAGCTGATACTACTACTACAAAGTCAAGTCAGAAGGTAGGTGCCTCTTCACCTTTCAATATTATTGAAAACATGAAAAAGATGAGTGTAACTATGTCTATGTGGGATTCTTTAGAGATCCCTGGCCAAAAGAAGATGTTGCAGTCTGCCTTGTCTGATTTGAAGGTACCCAATGATACCACTGTTGACCCAGATAGGACTATCCTTGCTAATTTATCCCAAGATGACATCAAGCAGCCTAACCAAGGTGTTAAACCTCTTCCCTTTTATGTCTCATTGATAATTGGGGACAAACTAGTGCACAATTGCATAGTGGATAGTGGAGCAAGCAGTTCTGTCATGCCTAAGCAGATTGCTGACCATTTAGGGCTTAAGTACCAGCCACTTGAGAAGGGTGTACTCTAGTTGGATGGAACATCTGTTAATACTGTGGGTGTCATAAGAAACCTAGGTCTCACCCTACATGCCTATCCCAATGTTTCTATCTCACAGGAGGTGTTCATAATAGATTTGCCTACTCATTTTGCCATGTGCTTATCAAGGGAATTTACAGCCAAAATTGGAGGATATCTATCTTCTGATTGGTCCCACATGTTTTTTAGGACCAGATACGACACCAAAGTAACTTTGAAATCTGAGTTACTTTCAGACTATCACATAGAGCCTTACACACCCAATGTTGTTAATGCAAATTGCATTATCTCTGATGACCCTAAACTAGTTGCCGCTCAGGAACTACAAGCTGAGAGCATACCAGAGGTACTCTTGAGGGAGTGGGCTTCTGAAAATGTTGTAGATGATCCTGAAGGACATATCCAAGATGCTAGCATGGGAGTGTACATGTTGCATGAGCATGAAACAGCAATACCAAGTCTTTTGAAGAGAGCAGAGTAGTAGGTAGAGCATCATGATGAGGTATGGAAAATGTATTTTGATGGCTCTAGGGGTAGAAATAGATCTGGTGGTGGTGCAATGCTTGTGTCACCACAAGGTGAAAACTATAATGCTGCCTTTCATTTTGCCTTTTCTTGTACTAACAACACTGCTGAGTATGAAGGGTTGATCCAAGGTCTGCAGTGGGCAAGAAGGAGGAAGATTGGCTGTTTACAAGTGTTTGGAGATAGTGAGCTCATTGTGAATCAGGTGAGGGGACTGCACCTTACAAAAAGTGATGCCCTGAAGTGCTACAAACACAAGGTATGGAATTTGATTGAAGAGTTTGATGCTTTCAATCTGATCTCCATTCCAAGGAGTCAAAACCATCATGCTGACAGATTAGCTTCAATTGGGGCTCATTTTGACATCCCCAGTGACATTCAAAGGGAGAAGGTTTAGCCTCATGTAAAAATAATTTCTAGGCCTTCTATCCCTGATAATAATATTCACTGGCAAGTTTTTGACAGTGATGAACAGATCCTGAGATTCCTATTAGAGGAAGATGAGTTTTCCATGATGAATCAGGATAAACTCAAACAGCAATATGACAATGATCAAATCATTCAGTTGAGAACAAATAAGCTGCCCAAGGGATTGGTCACCTTGGAATCTATTTTTGGCACTAATGACCAAAAGAAGAAGACAAAAACCAGTATGCAAGTAAAGGAGGAGCATTATGAAGAGTTAGAAGTTTTCAAGGGTAGACTCCTTAAAATTGGTAAAATCTGCTCAGCTGAAGACAGAAGAGCTTTCATTGCTCTTTGTAAAGAATTTGAAGAGGTGTTTGCTTGGGACTATGCAGACTTAAAGGGATTTGATCCTCATATTGCCCAACACACCATAGAGTTAGAGCCGGGTATAAAACTTGTGAGGCAGAAGCAAAGACCTCTAAATCCAAAGCTAGAACCCCTGATGATCAAAGAACTAACCAAGCTGATTGAGGGGAAGATCATCTTTCCAATCAAGCACACTTCTTGGGTTTCTAACCTTGTGCCTGTGAGGAAGAAAAATGGGGAGATCAAGTTGTGTGTTGACTTCAGAGACCTCAACAGAGCCTCCCTAAAAGACCACTACCCATTGCCTTCAATGGAGCAAATTTTGCAGGTGGTAGCTGGCTTGGAAAGGTTTTCTTTGCTTGATGGATTTTCTGGATATAATCAGGTGCTAGTCAAGGAAGAAGACCAATTCAAGACTACTTTCACAACCAAGTGGGGTACTATGGCCTACAAGAGGATGCCTTTTGGTCTCTCAAATGCTGGCTCTACTTTTCAAAGAGCCATGGACATGGCCTTTAAGGGTCTGATGTATAAGCTGGTGCTGGATGATATAACAATTTTCTCTAAAAATGCATCTGAGCATTTATCTCACCTAAGGCTAGTCTTTGAAAGATGCAGAGAGTTTGGGATATCCCTCAATCCAAAGAAATGCATTTTTTTTGTACATGAGGGCAAGTTGTTGGGGCATATTGTGTCAAAGGAGGGTATTACCATTGATAAAGAGAGAATACAGGCCATTTTGCAGTTGCCCTTATCCAATCATAAGAAGGGATTACAACGCTTCATTGGCAGAATTAACTTTCTGAGAAGGTTCATACCTGATATTGTAAATCTCTTAAAACCCTTGACGTCTATGTTGAAAAAGAACATAACTTTCAGTTGGACGTTAGAAGCCAGACTTAGCTTCTAGTCCATAAAGGAGGCATTAGCAACTGCACCAACCTTGATCAATCCTGATTTCTCTAAGGACTTCATCATGTATGCTTATGGCGGCCTGGTTACTATTTTTGCTATTCTGGTATAGCAGCAGATCGAGGGTTTCGAACAACCGATCGCCTTCTTCAGCCAAGGGTTGGAGGAGTATAAGCAGAAGTATAGCTTCGTTGAAAAGCATGTCTTGGCAGTAGTCAGGAGTCTAAAAAAGTTTAGGCATCTTGTTTCAAATAACAAGATACACCTGATGGTGGCTCATCCTAGTGTGAAGGAGTTCCTGCTGAGTAAAGATGTTAATGAGAAAAGGGCTGGTTGGATCACCAAGGTCATGGAATATGATGTGGAGATCAAGATAACCAAACTGGTCAGAGGCAGAGGACTCAGTGGGCAGCTTGTCACTAGTTCTAAGGATGAGGTAGAAGAAGAAGAAGAGGTGCTCCTGATTATAGAAGAGGAGCATCAAGATGATACAGCAGCAGTAGGTACTAGTTGGGTTAAAAATATGACCTAATTCTTGCAAACCGGTAGATGTCCTACAGGCTTAGATAAAGCTAAAAGAAGATACTTCAAGTTACAATCCATTCCATATGTTTTAATAGAAGGCATCCTTTTCAGAAAAGACTTTAATGGTGTATTGCTTAGATGCATTGATACTGATCAGATTGACAGGGTGCTACATGAATTCCATGATGGAACAGCGGAAGAACATTTTGCCCCAAGAACTACTGCTTGGAAAGTAATGAGAGATGGCTATTATTAGCCTAGCTTATTTAAGGATGCCCATGCATGGGCTAGAAAGTGTGTTAAGTGTGCCCTTTTTGCAAGAAAAGAGAGGCTGTTAGCTTTGCCTCTACACCTAATCCAGGTACAGCAGCCCTTTATGAGATGGGGCATTGATTTTATTGGACCTATCAACCCACCATCAAGTGCAGGCCACAGGTGGATACTCACGGCCATAGACTACTTCACAAGATGGACTGAAGCAGTGGCTCTGAAAGAATCTAATGAGAGTGTTGTGTTGAATTTTTATTGTGATTTGGTCTCCAGATTTGGAGTGCCTGAATCAATCATCTCCGATAATGCTCTAGCTTTTGTTGGCCTGAGAATAACTGACTGGGTTGTCAAGAATGGGATTTATTTGAATACTTCATCAAATTATTACCCACAGGGTAATGGTTTGGCTGAATCCACAAACAAAAATCTCATCAGGATTATTAAGAGGCAATGGAGAATAATCAGAGGACCTGGCACACTGATTTGAAATTTGCTCTGTGGGCTGATAGGATAACTCCTAAGAGGTCTATTGGGAGCTCCCCTTATCTACTAGTGTATGGAAAAGAGGCAAGGTTGCCTATGTCTATGGAGCTACAGCATTAGACATCATGCATCATCTAGGAATGCTTGAAGCAGAAAGCCCCATGGCTGTAAGGTATGCTCAGCTTATGGAGCTAGAGGAAAGCAGAGATAAAGCTACGGCAGCCATGGAATGTCATCAGCTACAAACAAAGAGAAATTTTGACAAGAAGGCCACCCCCAGACATTTTAGAGTGGGTGATATTGTGCTCAAATGGGATGAGTTGAGGAGTAGACCAGGGAGGCATTCCAAATTTGACAGCATGTGGAGTGGCCCCTTTCTCATCACTGAATGCAAGGAGCACAATGTATTTCAGTTGTCAAATATGAATGGAGAAAATTTGCATATCCCAGTTAATGGGATACATTTGAAAAGATGTTTTGAGGTATGAGCACCCTGTAAAGTAGTAGGTTAGACTTTTGTTTTCAATAAGTGTTATTGCACAATAGTTTAGATTCTTTTACTTCCCTAAGTGCTTCTGCACAGGCTGCTTTGTCATTAGGAGAAAGTAGGCCTTTCCCCCTTTTTTGTGTTTTGAGAGGCAGGTCTTAGTTTCCCAGCATATTTTAGACTTGACTCCATGCCCAATGGATGCTTGAGGCCACTGATCTCATGTTTAGCAGGCAAACATCCCATAGAGGTCGCCAAAAATGTTAACCTTTTTTCCCTCTATCCAGAGCCAAATAGTTAACTTGATATTTTCCTTGAAAATCCCTTTGTAAAGGTCCCTATAAAGCAACGTGCCAAAATTTCCCAGAGGCCTTGCCTAAAAAACCTTACCATTGTAAAGAGCTTGAAAAAATAGGCAGGTTTGCTTTTTACAGCACCTTGAAATTTGTCCAAATGAGGAAGTTATGCATGGTCAAAGTTGCAGTCAACAGACAGTTCAAATGGGCATTTTGGCGGGCTTGCAAAATTCCATTGGCATTTAAAATTGATCACTGCAGGTTGCGACATGTGTCAGCAGTGGGGAGAGCCCCTGTAAAGTTTCTCAGAGTCCCGCAGAAACCGACGCGTGTTGCTTTCCACTGAAGACCCTTTAATGTTTCTAAGGTGGGGCAGAGCGCTCCACGTGTCCCTTGTAGTTTCTGCGGAAGTTGACACGTGTCAGCTTCCGCATGAGTTTCTTTTTGTTTTGGTGCAAAGCCAAGAGAGGTGGCGGGCCCCTTTATTGTTTCTAAAGTGAAGCAGAGGACACCACGTGTCGATTTCCGCATGAGTCTTAAGTGGTTCGTTGAAAAGTTTCTACCTTGTTTCTCTCTACGCGGAAGGCGCCAAGTGGTAGGCTCCGCCCAAGTTTCAAGACCCTGTTTATGTTTCGAGAGTAACGCAGGGAACGCCACGTGTCCGCTTCTGTCTGAGTCCCAGCTGAGCTTGTATTGTTTCTCACGGCAACGCGGAACTTGCCAAGTGGCGGCCTCCGCAGTGTTTCTTTTGTTTCAAGGCTTGGCGCAGGCGAGGTGGGTCCCATTAAAGAGCTCTGTTGCTACGGATGATGCCACGGGTTGCGACACGTATCACGAGCAGGGGCAACTTCAACTTTTGATACAGTTTTACAAGGCAATGTGGAACTTGCCACGTGTCGGCTTTCGCATAAGTTTCCGGCAAGGGCTTCTCAAGGGGAAAGTGATACAAGACAGACTTGACAGGAAAATGAAATATAGCTAAGGGTGTTCTTCGGGTCTGTAGCTTGTATGTTCATCTAGATAGAAAGGGAGATGCGATTGGTGGGGTCCGCAATATGCATGTACTTTTGTATGCCGAGCAGATATATAAGGCTCAACATACAACTCGGACCCGACGGTGTTTTTCAATGGTTTCATAAGGAGCTTCGGGTCCGCAGCTTGCATATTAGGTTTGTATATGCTGAGACACAGTTGAAGATACAAAAGTGATATACACACAAATGCAGAAGCGATATACATAGGCGATTGACCAAAACTTTGACCACCTATATCTCCTCCGTTTTAGCGAATTTTCACATGCTGTAAGAGGCAAAGTTGTGTATTTTCATCCCCTCTTTCATTTGGCAGGCTTTTCAGGAGGTTTTGTCACTTTTCAATAGATGAGGATTTTTTGGGGCAAGCAGTTCACATTAATGGCAAAATATCCTGCCACCGCTTCATCTCCAACCTGTTCTCCGCACCTAATTGTCAAGAACTGTCAGAAGCAGCTGTTAGCATTCAATGCTAGGTTATCCTCCACCATTTCTAAGGATCAGATCGATGACGCGGCTGTTTGCATTAAAGACCCAAATATCTCCCACTTGCCCTTGTTCCAGATCTTTTGCGCCATTACTCTTGGCAGGTGGACGTCCCTTCAGGAAGATTTTTCTGATTGCAGCTCCCTGAGTGGATTTTATAACCGACCTAGGTTAGTTTTTTGTATTGCTATATAAGCTGAGGCTTATGATGTAATAAGGGTTGGGAAAATTTTTTGGAAACATTCTGTTCTCCCTATTTCCAAATAGAACTTTTCATGCTATAACCTTGCCTTTTTTTTAAGATATATGAAAGCTATCATGCCTTTTGCTGATTTTTCTATCTCTGTGTGAATCTGCAATATGGTTGTCTGTGAATATTTCTTGTTCCTCTCAATCATTTTATTCCTTACCTCTGTTAGAATCATCTATTCTGTGTATATCTGCTTGCTGTATCTGATTATATTGTGCATGTTTCAATCTTTGCAAAGGTTCTTTAGAACTGTTTGGTGCATCACCCTTTCATGTTTTTAAGTATTGTTACTTTATCTTTCATTGTAGCACATTTCTTCTCCTTTTCACCCCAAAATACAGTAGTTTTAGGTGATAACTAGACAAGGAAGCCGACCTTCTCCGGATGTTTGATCTCATTTAGCAAAGTCCCACACTTAGAGATCAATCCCATTGTGTCATTGGAATGCTTGGAATCCCATTCAAGCAGGGTGCAATTTCATGTGACAACAGTGCAGAGGCAAAGGAGTGTTTGGAGATGCTTTATGAGTCATGTGGACTCATCTAGAAGAGTTTCATGAAGATCTTTCTTGTTTCTAGTACCGCACAAGGTTTTCAAGTTGTTGTGGTCATTATGCTTCAAGTTTTCATATCTTTTGCTTAAGGTTGTCCTATTCCCAAATAAGCATAGTATGCAGAGGAAATTTCTTGGTGTTGGAAGCTATGAAGGATGTTTTGGACTTGGTTAAGCAAGTACTAGAGTCCGCAAGGCATGGATCTTATGTTGGTGTAACGTGTAGTTTTGTTTAGGACCTATCTTCTACACGTTTCATGTTGTATATTGTTTGACCAACTTGTAAATGTATTTCTCTTGTTGTCTCTGGCTGACAAGCAATGTAATCAATGTAATATCATGTATAAATAGTGAATCAAATTGAGTAAGGTTGAGTGTGACTGCAAAGAGATTGATAGAACTCGCATACAAAATAAGGAGCAGAATGAATGCATTTTGATGTATGACTAAAGGAGAAAAAGTAGAAGTTGTTGATGATGTCATGATTCATCTTGAAGACATATTTGTGATGGTGATCAAGTGTAGAGTGTGCCTAACTGATCTGATCATCAAAAGAAAGTGTAAAGAGGCAAAATTACAGTCATCAAAGGTGTGAGTTTCAATGCTAGTTTTCAGACAGTAGAAGGATTGTCATACTGTAATCTTTTGTAAGTGTTTTCTCAACTCAGGGAGTAGAAGCTTCCTTGGGAGTGACCCTAAAACAAAGTCTTCAGGGAGTAGAGGCTTCCTTGGGAGTGACCCTAAATCAAAGTAATCATGGAGTAGTAGCTTCCTTGGGTGTAACCGTAAAACAAAGTTATTATTCTTGAGCTTCATATATTGTGAGTTAATCCTCACCGTGGATTTTCCCTTCTAGGGTTTTCCAAATATATCTGGTGTTATGTGTTGATGTGCATTGTGTTAATTTTTCATACTTATGTTGATGTTGTAATGTTTAAGTTTTAATCTTCTCTAAAGAAGTTAAAGTTTGTTTAGATACTTATTCACCCCCCTCTTAGTATCCTTGTGCGTCCAAGATAATCATCTATATCTTCCTACTTGAAATGTTCTTCTAAATTAGTTATAAAATCTATCAATTCTTCAAGATTCAAACTACCAAAATTAGCTAGAATATCTACTCTAGTCTTCTTACTGATATTTGATATAGCTTTCAACATCCTTTCTTTCTTGTCTTCTTCTTCACTTTCACTTTACCTCGTAGGGATAGCTCATTCATCAAATCTAGGGTTAGGGTTTCTTCCATTGTCTTCTTTAAAGACATCCATTTCGAACTTTATTGTCTTCATCATCTCAAACATCTCTTCAATCTTTCTAGCAACATTAACAATACCTTATCCCCTTCATGAAGGCATATTGGGTCTGATGTAAACTACCTTAGGTCAAAAACCTACCTACCATCACTCTTGTAAACTGCCTCACAGTCTATGCTCCATTTACAAGCTTCTTGTAAACTACCTTAGTTTTATAATCTATTTACAAGAAGAACCTTTTCCATCCCAAGGATTCAAAACCATTCTTTGATACCACTTTATGTAGTCATGGATGAAGGATCTAATGAAGGATTATTTAACCATGAACCTAATGAAACAACATACATAATAGAACTCAATGAAAGATAAAACAAAAATATGTTATTTATTCATTCATATTGATAATGGACTTACAATCTATTGCAATGGGCTTCCAACATGCTAGTGTTTATGGGTGTTTTTGCACACAATAAATTAGATTAAATATTAAGTATCTTATCTCTCTTGAAAGGAATCAGATCCCAATGAATCAAAAAATGACTACCCCAAGCTCTTTACCAACTAGGTCTTGGCCTTTACAAGATAACTTAGTTGTTTGATGCTCTTTACTATTCCAACAAGGGGACTTACAAACTTGGACAAACTTTCAACACACAAGGTTAAAAACATAAACTAACTAGTTTTTAGATTTAGCAATGTATAAGAAAATTGATCCAAATATGTATTGCTATAAAATGTATCATTTCAGCCTATGACCAACAATATACTAACTTACTTTCATGAAATATAAACTTTATAATAGCACTATGCAAGTTTGAAAGTCCTATTCTAATCCTAAACTAAATAGATCTAATAAAAAAGTGCAAAAGAAAGGACAAGATAGAGAAATGTTAGAGAGAAAACCAACTAAAATTCAAGCTTTTACCAATATTTTAGCCTTAACAATGGATAGACAAGTTTGCAAACATTAACCATTCTTGATTTGACCATGAGATTCCAACAATCAAGCTTCAAGAAGGTGGAATCTTCAAAGGGAGATTTCTAAATCATGAACTAATCTTTATCAAACATCTAATAACTAGTGCAGTTCAACAAGATTCTTCACAAAATGAAAGAAATGGGTGTTCAAACTAACCACACAAAGAAATCTACAATCAACAAATCACCAGGTTATGAACACTTCACAAACTCATCAAATATCTATCAAACTAGCTACTAAAAATGTAAAAAAAAAACCTGTACTTGGTGTTTAGAAACCATGAGGCAAAATTTGTATGAGGACAAGTTCAACAAATATCAACAATTTCTAGTCACTAACTTGACTAAAAACCATGAAGTAAACTTGTATTAAGCACAAAATCTTGACAAATGTCAACAATTTCCAAACTTGGTGTGGAGAAAACCTTAACAATATCATGAAAATCTTGA
Organism: Cunninghamia lanceolata; assembly: GCA_027924645.1. Classification (NCBI taxonomy): domain Eukaryota; kingdom Viridiplantae; phylum Streptophyta; class Pinopsida; order Cupressales; family Cupressaceae; genus Cunninghamia; species Cunninghamia lanceolata. The sequence goes on from BSBN01000400.1 coordinate 6,069,200, forward strand.
AAATACTATGTATTTTCTCTCAAATCCAAAGTACAAATGTGTTCCTAGTTATCTCTAATGTTTTTTCCCAACCCTTACAATGAGTTTCAGCTATATACTTATACAAATCAACTTACAATACTAAGTTTTCACCTTTACATCCAATGGCTATGATCAATTTGATCCAATGGCTCAAATTTGGTGCTCAAACACAAAGTCAATATTGGTGACAAGTATAATCTCTAATATATTTCTCCTCATCTTGTTGTAGCTTCCTCAACAAGCTTCCTTTGGTATTAAAAACTAACTTTTCCTTGTCTCCACATTTAATTTTTGGTAGTGAGTTTTCTATTTTAAGAAAAAAAGTAACTTTTTCATGCTCAAAACATTTAATATTTGCAACATCTCCAACTTACTTTGTGCAATGACAACTCCAACACCTTGTTGTAGTATGAAAAATATTAATAAAAAGGACATGTGCAGTTATAGAAAAATCTTTCCTTCTCCATAGGCAGTTGTAGCTCTTCATTTCTTATGTGTAAACATGGGTATGTAGTTGTAGGTGATCAACTTTATCATAAAAAGTGTATTTCTAGCCCTTATTCTTTATAGTTCCTTCACTTTCAAGCATAATCTTGCAACTCAGATCTATAACAACAACTTGGGACCTCATGGAAGGTTGCAACAATCATGAATAAGGCTACAAATTAGGTATAACATCATACATTTCATCTTCACTCAACTACTAGCCATTGTTTCCTTCATTTTTCATCATTTTTGGCTCCAAATGTGCATGTGTAACAATGATATAGGTTTGATTTTGTGTTTTTATAGCTCCTAGGGTCTTTCTTCATGTTTGTTGACATCATCTTTGCTTCATTTTGTAGGTACAATAGTGATATAGGTCTAAAAATCAAGTTGTTTATGGATGGGACAATAGTATATCTCCAAATCTTCATGTCTCCATGATGCCTCTGACTTGTCTCCACATGTTTCCAGCATCATATACCTACAAACAACAATACCAAACATCAAATTCATTAAAAACATATAATTTCTAGTCAAGAATCACCAAAATCCATCATTTTATGCATCAAATCAATTGTCTTTGCAAAATTGTCAAATTGTTGCAAAGTTGCCAAGTTTGACCTCAACATCTTTAACCATACCTATCACATTAACTTCCCTAGAATCCATAGCAAAGCATTTTCCAAAAGACCTGGACACTTTCAGTCCCAACTCATTCATTATCTCCAAGGGCATAACGTTGCTAGAAGCACCGGAATCAAGCATGCGATTATGTAATAGCCAACCATTTATGACCAGTGTTGTGTAAAAAGGGTCTACTCCCATCTTGTTGTTAACAACAATTGATCCTAGATATACCTCTATAGTTTCATCATGGCCTTTACCCTCATCATCATTACTAGGAATAATAATAGGTTGTTGTTGTGCATCAACAACAGTAATGAATGACACCACCCTATCTCTATGTTCAGGGATTCTAAGAAGTTCCCCTATAGGCACTGAAATTCTAACTTGGCTGAAGACTTGAGCTATGTCAATAGGGCTATAATTTGGTAGAGGAGCATCACATGAGAGGGTAATATCATTTGCACAACGAATGTAAGGTATTACTTGATTGGAAGATACATCCATACCTTTTTCCTTCATCTTCTCCTTTCCCTTTTCTAGTTCCTTTTGTACCTAAGGTTGATCATGCTTCTCACTACCTTTTGGATCATGAACCTTCTGAATGGATACAACAGCTGGTTGCACCACTTGTGCTGGAGTTTTTTGCACATACTTCTTCTTTGTTACTGGTGGCTGCATTGGAATTTTCTTCTTTTCTAGCACATTCTTCTTGGGAGTATTATTGTCTTTCTTCTCTGCATTTACCTTTTGCTTTTCTTTCTCACCATCTAATGCACCATGTCTTGAATTTATAGCAGCAGAGTTCTGCATAGGCACTTGCCTATTCCTCAGCTGATAACCCCCTTAGACCTACATAATTTTTGCATCAGTCAAAGCTTTCAAATCTTTCTTAGAAGGTTAGGATTGCTTGTACTTCCTCTGCATAAGATCCCTCAAGTGCCTAAAATCATGAGCTGGCAGTTGATGTCTCTTTGGACCTACATCATAATCATATTGAAAAATATGATCATCCTCTTCATAACTGTCATGATCAACATATTCACTCATCTGCTCATACTCCTCTGTGTCAAACTGATTTATCTCCTCTTCATAGTACTCGATTACACCTTCTCCATTTGGAAATTCTTCATCTCTACTCATTGAGTGAGCCACCACACAATTTGTTGGATCATGGGGAAGGAAGCATGCCTGGCACCACAAAGACACATCTTTAAAGTTGATTTGATCATTTCTCAATGGATCAAGCATGTCTCTTTCAGGCTGTTTGAAACTTACATTCTCGGGGTAGCTTGTCTATCATTTTGTTGTAGCCTCTTAAACTAGTTAGTATTGTAAGGTCTGTTATGCAATCTCTGACCTTCATTGAAATGTGTTACAACACCTTGAGGTGGCAACCCTTGATCATTTCTAGCAACCTTGTAGGATAAATCTTTCATAACCCCCATAAGCTTATCCAATTTGTCTTCGGTGGTGAGGGGATTATTGAAAGCTACCTTGTCTGGTTGGGACAATTTAACATCAAACCTTTTGATGTGTTTTCCTAAAGATCTCATATTTATTTCAATATTGATAGATATAGCATATGCCTGCCTTAATGTTTGTGGACTCTTGTCCCTCAAACAATAACTAATTTTTGAGTCAAATGCTCTACAATAGAAAACCAAACACATAGATTCATTAATTCTCATATGAGGAGGTACCTTTCTCATTGTCATGATGAAATAGCTATTAAAATCATCTACTGTCTCTTTTATTGCCTTTTTGATAGCTGTGAGTTCATGGATAGCAAACTTGGGGTCAATCCTATCCCCATATTGCAATCTAAATGCCCTCATGAACTCCTCCCAAGAGTCAATACTGTTATCAGGAAGAGCTTTATACCATTCCTTAACACTTTCTTCCAATGAGTGTACAAATAATTTCATCATGACATCTTCATCCTTAATTTCATACTCATCAGTGACATTAATAAAATGCCTAAGGTGCTCTTCACCTGTAAAAACATTGTTGCCTTGAAACCTAGGAATCTTTCCCCTAATCTCATTTGGAATTAGATTGGTAAAGTCAGGTATGCCAAAGAAATCAAGTTATTTATACCTTTCAACTCCCAATGGCTACCTCAGTGGAGGAAATCTTTGTGTTTGTCTTCGTTGTGCAGGCCTAGGATTTTGAGCATTGCCATACTGATAATTCACCCAATTCTGTGGTAGGTGATTGTGAACATTCTGAGCATGGGCATGATTCATACCTTGTTGTCACATTTGTTGATGTTGATTTTGTTGTCTCTAGTTGTTCTTCTAATTATATTGCTGATTTCGGCCCTACTATTGTGCATTTTGATTTGCTTGGGCTTGCTAGGCAAGTTGAGCTTGATGTTGATCAAGTAAGGCATGGACCTCTCTTTGTCTATTCCTGATATGATCAAGCAAGTCGAGCTCATTCTGGAGGGTCCTTTCTCTTTCCTCAACATCAGGCTGCTCCTGTTGATCTTCCTCATTGGGAATATTATCATGTCGGTCTTTGAGTCACCTTGTGGGAGAAGTAGGATATCTAGTGTTCTGATATGTCTCTTCATTCTCATTGAGCATTCCAAATGCTCTCAAATCTGCTCCATGAGACCTATCTCTACTTCCTATGCCAATAACATTCTCATTTCTTCTAACATCATACTCATTGCTATTCATTATTTTGTTTGTCCTGAGTATGTTATCTGCAGAGTCCTCAGAAGTATATTGATACTGGTTCCTAAAATCATCAAATGTATTATTTTTGCCAGAGGTACCTATTTGGTCTTGGGTATTCAATGGAGGCATCACATTGGGGTTTCTTTCCCTCCATCCATTCCTCCTATTTCTTATACTACTAGAGGATTCATCATGCCTAGGCTGCTCCTGGTGTCTTCCTCTATTCATTGTGAGTCTCTTTTTCTTTTTTAAACACCAAATGTTTCTTGGGTTGTTAGAACAGAGTCACCACTTCCCCTATTAGGAAGAAAGTTTGAACAAACACTGTGTTTCAATACTACAACAACCAGAAGTAAAGAACTAATATTATCAAGGCCTTCAAATTTCTACACCTTTCAATTCATCCCTAGCAACGATGCCAAAAATGTTGGCATAAGTTGATTGGAGGCCAAACTTACCCAAACAAAATGCAAACAACAAACTGATGCAAACTTTGATGACTATTATAGAGGTATATAAAATAGAGCAACCTTTTAATTCATCCCTGGTAATGGTGCCATGAATGTTGGTGTAATTTAACGAGATGCCAAAGGTACCTATTTAATTCATCCTCGTCAACGATGCCATAAATGTTGGCATAAGTTGATGGGAGGCCAAACTTACCCAAACAAAATGCAAACAACAAACTGATGCAAACTTTGATGACTGTTACAAAGGTATATAAAATAGAACAACCTTTTAATTCATCCTAGCAACAGTGCCAGAAATGTTAGTGTAAGTTGATGGGATGCCAAAGATACCTATTTAATTCATCCCCAACAATGGTGCTAGAAATGCTGGTGTAAGTTGATGGGAGGCCAAACTTACCAAAACAAAATACACAACAAACTGATGCAAACTTTGATGACTATTACAGAGGTATATAAAATAGAACAACCTTTTAATTCATCCCCAACAATGGCTCCAAAAATGTTGGTTCCCAAAATAACTACAACCTAAAACCCTAAAACATTTTACAATCACCTAGGCCAGGGGGTGTCATCAAGGGGATTAAAAGAGGTTTATCAATAGGTTTAGGGTGATTCTGACCAACTAACAGGAGTGGGTAGACTCCTCTGCACTTCAAGATCAGCTAGACTTAGGAGGGATATTCCTAGAGGCATGAAATATGACACAAACAAACAAACACAATCATACCCAATGTACACTTGACCCCAAAGTTGTCACTAGGTCAAGACAAACTGACTACACAAGCCTCTGATTAAGATGATAAGAGCAATCTTGCAGAAGGAGGACGCTTATGGAACTATAAATGCATCTAAGACTTGATGTATTATTTTGATTTTTTAATAGAGTGTGGGTGATCACAAGACTCTCAGACCATTGCCTATCTAATGGGCTATGAAGTTTCAAGTTCATCAAAGGAAAACATTAAAAAGGGGTGTATGAATGCCTATCTGGTTACTCAGATGCACAAAAATCAATATCAAACCATGAGAATACTTATTAATCCAATACCCTACAACATTCTTCCATATGTAATATTGAAATGACCATTTACAAAGCTTGAAAATGGATTAAGAACCGTCACATTCATTCAAATCAGATTTTACAATCATACCATAAAGTGTGGCAAGAGAAAACCCTAACTGCGATAGAGGCTTCCTGAAAGAACACTTACAGCAGTGGAGAAAAATAATGAATTGATATCATGATTATAATATATTTTACACACTTCTGATAAATGCTTCCTAAAGAATTGAAAATAAACAATAGATGAAGCCCTAACTACCTTGGACGCTCAACACCTGTAGAGAAAAATTCTTCCCAAAATGACTAACCACTTAGAATAAATTCCAATCATGCCTTTATAGCCTTCACAACTTGGACCTGAGGATGAAATGGGTGGGATAACCCCCAACAACCCCATCAACTGCAATAAAAACATCATTCTCAACTACCCATTTCGCATTAATGACATTCTTAGAAGTTGTTAGCGCATTTTCCCATGTTTTCTAGGCATTTTTGGATGGCGGAGAGGGTAGGGAAGGCAAGTTAGCCAAGTCCCACCAAATCGAGCTTTAGAGATCAGGCCTTTCACCTGCCATTGTATTTTGAAAAGGAAGAAAAGAGCTTCCCGATCTTGAAATACTTAGAAAAAACTTTGAAAGTCTTTTGGGGTCAAGCCTCAGACCTTCTTCCTTCCGCCTTCCAAAAGAAAGAGGGAAGAAAAGAAACTTCCCACTCACCGCTCGAAACACTTAGAAGAATTTGACCTCGTGGACCCATCAGGCCTTTCACCTTCCATCTTTCAAAAAGAAAGAGGAAGAGAAAACCTCTGGTCGCCAATGCTTGAAATACTTAGAAACTTTTGAAAAATCTACAGGCTTTGGCAACCAGGCCTTCCGCCTTCTACCTTCCAAAAGAAAGGAAGAAGAAAAGAGACCTCTCACATGTCGCTACCCACAACACTTAGAAGAATAAGGCTCCATCGAGCTTTGGTCGTCAGGCCTTCTCTCTTAATGTATGTCTTGAAGAAGACAAAAGACCACCACTCCAACCTCTGAAATCTGCAATACTTAGAAAATTTTCAAAACCCTTGGCAAAATTTGATGGTCGAGCCTTCTCGTTAATGCATGCTCTGAAGAAAATGAAAGGCCGCAAGCTCGATCTCTGATGCCCAAAACACTTAGACAATTTTACAAGGAACCAAGGTGGAATTTAGAACGGATAGAAATGGCACGATGGAAGATAGGAACCTGAAACTCTGACACTCTAGAAAAGGTAGAAAATACAAGGACAAGACTTAGCCATTTTTAGGGTTTCTTCCTTGCATTTCAAAAGGTAAACAGATGGAAACCTATAGGAGGGGATCTGTTCAAAATAGTCTCAGATCGGATATAAATAATGGGTTCAACAACAAAGGCACAAAGTAGGGATCCTAGATGGATTTGGGGCAAAATAGAGCAAATTGGGAACTGATTTTTTTAGGTATCAAAAAAAGGTATAAACAAACACTAAATATTTAGAACTAATCTTGGATAGAATGCTAAGAATCATTTGTTCATCTTTCTTTTTTAGTGATTTCAATTTTGTGAAGAAATCTTGGATAGTGTTAAAATTGCTTGGACTTAGACTTATAAGTTCATTTTACAACATATGACCCCTCGTAGATACTTGTGTCCCAGATAGAGTTTCTAGCTTAGTCTATATTTCATTAGGAGAATTCAATGATTCAATATGAAAGAGTAAATCAGGGGAACCATGGAAACATAAACTTCCATAGGCTTCATCACATTTGTTAAACCACTTAGGCTTTTATGTATCTTATGTAGGTTTAGTTTCTAGTCTCATTTGGATTCTATGTAAACCAACCTTTCTTAAGTAGATTACCATGCAAGATTTTCACTCAAAATAGTTGTATGGTGTTAAGTGTAGTAGATATAAAATTACACCTTGATTATAATGTATTAACGAAGGGAACTTTTCACTACAACTACATTAAGATCCTGTCTAGTTTTGCCACCTACTTATTTAGATAGACCAACATCAACAGACCCACTTTATGCTAAAATATATGAGAAAAGAAACTAAACTAATTTCTTGAAAGATGAGGAAAAACTAATAAAGTTCTAGAAATGAACTAATGTAGACAAAATTATGAAATTTCAAGTACAAAACTAAGAATGAAAAATACTAAGGAACATGGTGTCAAAAGATGAAGGCCACTGCCAAAGATGCTAGTGCATTGTGAGGACTTCTATGCATCACATTATAGTCCTAAAGTATAAAAAATAAAAAGATTGAAGTCTATTTAATTCCTGGTCACTTGCACAACATAACAACAAACAAGAAACCAACCTAGTAGTTTCTAGGTGACAAAAATAAACTTAAATAGACAAGAGATGAAAGATGCAACTCAAATAGATAAAAGAAATAATGGAAATGAAAGGTCTTAGGAAGGAGATCACAAGACCCTGAAGGGGAATTAAAATCCTTTTACCTAAATATTCAACCTGCAAGAAAGAAAGGGAAAATGGTTTGGGCCGCTTGGGAGCTTACCTTTAGGTTAAGCCCCTATTTTGGTCTTTTGACCTCGATGGGTAGCCAAGATAGAGAAATCTTGAAAATAAAATGTATGTTGCTACTTTCTATATGAAAATAGAATGGAATAACAATAGTGACAAAAGGTGTTTTGCAAGTAAACTAATCTACTCAAAACCCAAATGAGAAAACTAGTGCAATGACTATGAAGAGAGAAAGGAAAATGAGAGGTAACCTCACTATGCAACTAGCAACAATGGATTACACTACTATAATGAAATAAAAGAAGGTAATATAAAACTCAATCACCTATTTGAATGAGGTGTAAACTTCTCAACTGAAGTAGAGTTACCCGGCAAGCAATGGTTTCACAAAAACCCTACAAAGGAAGCCACAAAACCCTCAAAGAACTCACATGAACTTGCACAACAAGAGAACAACTACAAAAGATCCTTGAGATAACACAATGGGATGTTGTAGAAGGTTACGAGACCAAACTTCACTAAGATTCACAAAGTTGTAGAGAGCCAAGAGAGAGTTCATGAAAAATTGCATTGTTAGAGGAAAAAATGAGATATAGGATCAAAGAAATATGTTCTAGGAGACACATAGGCATTGCAATAATCTCAAATCATCATTGAAGGTGGCCAATAATGCCTAGAAATGGTCACTTGGCACCACATATGCATGAGATGCTAGCGTGGTGCATAGACATCTGCACTAAGTGCTAGTGTCCAAGTGACTCTAGCTCTTGGTCACATGAAACACCATAGGATGATGAGATAAATAAGGCACTAAAATAGAATTTAACAACAATGAATATAGGGGGTCAAAAATAACACAAAAGAATACATGTGGTTATGGGAAAAGGCTAAGGTGAGGCCAAAGTGGACCTAAAACATACTAGGGGAGAGGGCACCAATGTGAGTACAAAACATAGCGTGAAATTGCAAGGGTATGCAATTTTTGATGTTACATTAAGATTGGAACTATAGTTTGATCCATGATGCAGAAATGCAAAAATGAAGTTCTAAAAAGAAGAGAGCATAAGTACACCCCCCTTTTCACTAGTATCAAAAATCACCTCCCAAAAGATTACAGGTTGACACTTTATACTCTAGTGCATTTAGAATGCTTTTTCTTAAATTACAATTGTCACAGGGCCCAAAAATGACCAAAAAACTAACTTTTGATCCAAAATGGAACTATTACAAAATCTAGAAAAATAGACTATATGACTGTGTAGTTCTCTCCAACACCTTTCTAACGCTTGTTTGTTTTCAAAAAATGGAGATCCTAGGCACAAGATATGGCCAGTCGAAGAAAAAAGTGACTACCAATTTCAACTTGTACTATTTGAAGAAAAATGGAAAAAATATTGATCAAAACCTTGTTGAATCGAAAAAGCTCATCTCTAGCTTTTTGGTGCCTATTTTTTATAAAATTTTGACTCCGTGGAAAAAAGTTATGCCAGTTTGAAGAAAATGCCCTATTAGACAAAAAATGGGCCCTGGTGGCCCTTAGGTGGCCCATGGGCAATGGAGGGGCGAAGGTGCTAGATTTGGCCACTGGGGTGGTAGAGCTAGAGTGTAGAAGGGGCCGCAATTTAGCAGACCATTGACAATTTGTGTTATAGTTGCTAGTAGCTTACAAAGAAACCATAGATACAAAGCCCATAGGGGCCTTAACAAGGGGTGAAGCCCCTTAACCAGGGCCAAGCCCTTAAGTAAGCGCTTAAAGTGCTAATGAGTTCTAAGCACTTAAAGCACTATAATTGTAAGTACTTGGCACTTTATTTTTTATTTTTATTTTTTACAAATCTAATGCCTTAAACTATGTGTTAGGGCGTCATATGACCCTTCTGGTAAATTTTTTTGCCTTTGTGACTCTTAGCACCAAAAGTTGGCACTATTTATATGAAAATAAGGGTTTTTGGGCATTTTGGACGTAATGGTGAGGTCCTTTTGGCCTAAAACATCATGTATGAAATATGATCTCTAGATCTGAGCTTCAAACCCCCGTTTGTAAACTAATTTTCTAAGCTCTGATTTCGGTGAAATGAAAGCCAGATCTGACTTTATCGAGCCTTTTGGACACTATGGAATAGCTGAAAATGCTACTAGGATTACCAAAATTCTATGAACACCTAGATTTCATAAAATACAAGTTTAAAACCCCAAAGGTTAAAATATTTTCGTCAAACTTTTCTAAATCTCCAAATCATCCAAAGATGCAATAGAAGAGCATACCGGGTTTTCAGGAAACCTGCAAGCAAGCTTATTAGCCCCCCTGAATCTCGTAAATAAGGAAACTAAAATATATTCTTGCACTAAAATTTCTCTGATACCGTGTTAGAATCTGAAAAGATGAATAACCTAAAAAACTAAATTAAAAAATAAAAATAAAACTAAATTTCAATTATTTCTACTTTTCATTATTGATTCTCACTTGTTTAATACAATAATTAAAAAATAAATTATCAATTTTTTTTTCTAAAAAATGGTCAATTGGTGGGGGGTTTAGTGGGGGTCCCACCCATGAAAAAGAAGTAGATACATAAAAAATGACCATACTAATTGAAACTGAAACAAAAAACTATAACCAAAAACTAACAAGGCTTCCAACCCAAAAAACACAAGTTCACACCACAAAATTACACAAAAGCACCCCAGTCACCCAACCAGATCCATCACAACAACTTCCTCCAAACCCCTGAAATGCCACTTGCAAAAGAGTTTGCACATACAAGATCCTAAGTAGGTAACTTAACACCATAGAAAACTTCAACCCTTTTCTTCTCTCAAACTAAACTATCCTCAATTATAAAAGGCATTGCGAACACATTTGATACTTACAAATCCCCATGATTGTGGGTTACCATCAAATTAGAAATCACCTTGTTTAAAATCAAACAAAATGTTTTAAGCTCTTTATGCTCCTTGTACACTATCAAAATTTCCCTTGAAGCCACTTGCTTACATCCCTCAAAGAGGTTAGCTACTTTAGCTCTTCATTCTTGATCTTTGGAATACTTGACTCCTAGAAAAATCCCTTTCTCCAAATTAAGAGGGTAGAAGTAGACAAAGTAATCAAATCCTATATTTTGCATTGACACAACCTTTAATTTCTACAAAAATTCTTCCCTAATGGTTACTTTTGAATGAGGAGAACCACCTCCACTAATTCCTAACTCACCCATAACACCTTTAGCAAAGCTAAGAGTCACTTGATTAGAGCAATAAAAGATGGAGCACAAATACCCATTAAAAACCCTCCCTCTAATAAAGAGGTCCCTATATTTCAAAGATCACTATTGATCCATTGTAGAAGGGACACACCACAACAAGAAGCCACCTCCTATGCTAACCACCATTCTTACCTTCAAGAAATATCTCATAGAACCACATAATTCCAAGTATAGAATGAATAATATAGTGAGTTCCACATCATAAATACATGTTTCCCATGTTTATGGAATTAAAATGTGCCAGAGTCACACAACCTACAATCATGAATTAGATAATCCCTCAAACATGAGTCAAATTGCCACCTTCATACACCAATAAAAGCTAGAGAAATTATATCAAAAGAGTAACTAATAAAGGCATTCCAAAAATGCTACCATGTGGCCCAAGGTCAAGACTACACATAATAATTAAGGTGGATTAAAATCCTATACCTTCTCTAGCCCCAAATAAGAAATAACCTACTCACTATAAAGAGTCATGGTAGGTTCTTGTTCCACCCCCTCATTAACTAACAAGTTTGTTGCCCCTAAAACAATGAGAAAACATAATTTCACCAAAAGATTTACTCATCTCTAGAGCTTCCTCCAAAAAATGTTGGTTTTCCAACTTGGACAATAGCCATTTTAGAGACCATTGATCACAATTAAAGAATCCCTTCCACCTTAAATAATCTACATCCAAGTGAAGAGGATAAAGACATCCTAAAAACAATAGCTTCCCATTCAACCTCATTATTAGTCTAAAACCCAAGAAAAAGATAATCACCATGAAGAAAAACACCACTTTCATTCTTAATGGTCACTCTTGTAGTATCCAACCATGGTTTCCCTAGAGGCACCATTAAAATTCAACTTTAAAAAGTTCACGTGTAATGCCCCGCCATGAGACCCTAGAGAGTTAAGTTCAACTATGCAATAAAATGGGCAATTTTTTTTCTCTTAAACATAAAAGTGATGATAACAAAATCTAACATATTATGATAACAACAAGTTAATCATCTAGATAAACTAACATCTCTAGGAATAACATAACTGTATTAATAAAATTTAAACGATATTCAACAACATACATAGCTCACTTAATTTACACAACTAACAACTTGTTTACATTATCGGATAAATACATCAATATTTTTGCAGCAAAGTTTACAAGTATAGAATGTTTCATATTACATAATTACATTGAAACGAAAGTTATCCTTTTCTGGATTCATCAAGGTTACATAATTAATATCATTGATACAAGAGGTCTAAATACACATAGCACATGAAACTGTCTTCAAATACAGGTGCGAAACTGTCTTCAAATACAGGTGCAAAATTGGAATCATGATAGATAAGTCTTCATGCCACACGATCCATGATGTCAAAAAACCAATGGAATAAAGCACAACCACCCAATCATGTGGAACCCTGAGGTCCACCCCCCGTGCTAGGAGATAACAATGAGGCCCACAAAGACAACAGTCAAGATGGCCAAAAAAAAATGATAAATGATCAACATGAATCCCAACAACTCAGACTCAGGAAGTATAACAAGTGGCTCGAACAATGCTCACAGAGGCACCACGAATAACATAAAGAACACAAGAGGGATAACTAGGCTGCAATAGGAAGAGTGTCATTGCATGGTCCTAACATGGGTTACCCTGGTTGTTCCTCACTAGACATCAGCCCCCATCTATGGTTATCCTAGCAGCGTCTCTCTAGGCACTGGCCCCATAGGGTGACACATGCGGAACCAACTATCCTTTTGTGAAGACAAGGAAGCCGATCATGCCAACCAAGCCTTCTCATCCCATCCTTAGCCTAAATGAGCGCTGCAGGCATGGGTGAGGCATTCAAATTATCTTATTAAATGTATTGACTACCCCACCCCTCCTAGGTTAATTTTTTTTTTAGGTTATCACTTAATTACAACTTTCATAGGGTTATCTAGGCAGCTACTTTGGGCACCGACCCCACTATGAAAGCCACTCCCCTACATGCACCCAGTAACCCTATAATGACAAAAACACAAAACATTGCAAGGTATCACTCCTCTTGCAAGCTGATATCATAACAAGATCTAATTTCAAATACTAGTGCCCAAATCAACTATCTTCCTCCTACAAATAGAATGCATCAAGACACATCATAATCTCAAGACAACTATAATAAGCCTCTGGAGCTATGTAACTTATAACACAAATACCTATAATCCCATCTTTAACTTGACCCTAAGTACGACTGGGAAAATTATCAACACTATAGGTAATAATAGACACAAAGCACAAATAATTCAAATAAATCAACAACACCACAACATTAGATTTAATGTTATAAAGACATGACCTTCACAAATATAAATATGACATTCAACTAATAAACATCTCCCTGACCCATTGAATTTATAATATAATGATTTGATATATATATTACTAATTTAAAATAACAATCCCTATAGATCTACTAATTTTTCGTATCTATAAGATCGATAAAATTGAATGATAATAACTAACCAACATCTGAAATTATAAAACTACTTACGTAAAATTTGACTCCTACCGTAAGTTCAAGGAATTACACGATTCTCAAAAAAAACTACTACTCTTATTCAAATCATTAATGCAAACTTAATTAAAAGAATTAATGGTTATCCCAGAGTAAAATACTAATATACAAGTCTTACTTTAATAATTAAATTAGATAACTTTAAGATATAACAATTGAAATAATTGTCTAAAATCCAATTAGAGATATCCATTACATTCTAAAGAAATAATTACAATATTTTTATATTTATCTAAAGACAATACTTCGGAATTAAGGAAATAATAATAATTTTACCATTTTAAAATCAAATTATTATTTCCTAAAGTTGATCCCTATTCTAGTATCGATTATAATTCATAAGCATACTCCTAATCCGATGGGATTTGAAATCATGAAACTTTCTTTTCCCAACTAGACGATTGTTAGATAAGGACGATTTTCTCTCAGCTAATTATTTACCAAGAAGAAACTTTCTAATGACGGTGACAGGGGACTTGATAAATGGCGATTCTGATGGAGGCAATGAATTGATTAGTTTCCCAAACAGGTTGTTATGTTGATCAGCATAAGAATTAACATGAAGAATAGTATCAAGAGTATTCACTTGCAGATTGAGGAGGAATAACCAATGAAGATCTGCGTGAGGTAGTATCGAAAGTCAATTCTAATGACTGAGGATTAACTATAAAGAATTCGATTGGAAAAGATTTCAGAAACTCAGCCCATTTCGACCATCTCAGAAGGTGTCCAGAAACGAAGGTGCAACCAGGGTTGGGCTAACGGACTAGATACTTGCTCAGAAGTAAGGTAATTACTATTGAATCTAATTAAAATCATTATGAAAAAAATTTCAAGCAATGCACAATGGTTCAAGACTGGCGTGCCACAAATGAAGGAATTACATGGTTTACGCCAAAAGAAACAAGAAGAAAATTTTAGTATTAACCTAATTTATATGATACTGCAGGTTATGGAATCGCTTAGGCATAGATTGGATTATTTAAAACGTAGATTGAGGAGTATTAAAAAATTTTGCTCAAAGGAAACGTTCCTACCTAAAGTCGCGGTAAGGCTTAAACAGCCGGTGTGTTGTTAGTCCCGGCTGACAAGGCAAGGGGAGCCACAGTACAGTCAAACAGTCTTCCGTTTATTTTTCACTTTCCGGTTATTCTTCATACAAACGGCATGTCTATGTCCTCTCATGACCATGCCCATACACATACGCATCGTGGCTATTCTCCCAACAATACTGCTAAGACATCATGACTACAAATACAATCCATGAACATAAAGCATCGGTGATGGGACCTGTGAGTACGGTTGTTTCAGTCTGGAAGTTTAAACGATTTTGAATTTATTCGGCACAAATTAAAAGCGCCAATTATTTTAAACTAATAGTTATGCTGCACTATTGTTTTAGATTTGTTTTTGATTAAAAATAATAGTTTCACTACATTAATAAAATATTTTATAATTTAAAATATTTTATTAATGCAGTGAAATTATTGTTTTTAATATAGACTTTTTTAAAAAATTATAGTTTAAAGAACTTATTTTAATGTTTTATTTTTTTTTCCATTTTTTCTACAATAAAAATTAGAATAAATTTTTGGATTATTTCTAATGTTAGGATGTGTAGTTTTAATATGATTTTGAAATGAAAATGATCTTTTATAGTTTGGTTTGAATGTTTGTGTGGTGTAATAATATGTGATAAAAAAAGATTTATTAGACTTAATAGTGTTGCTCCATTCTTATTGTTGAAGATAGGATTTTGTCACATAACCTAATTTAGTTTTACTTCAGAGTTTTTCTTGCCATGTGATTAGTTATGTCTACAACCTTTCCATAATATGTGCTTATATTTTCTATAATAAATTACAATGACTCATTTTGATTAATAATCTAAATATAAACTAGTATAGATATCAAAGGGATGGAGATATCTATACTAATTTAGCTACAATTTCAACAAATTATTTACTCCATATTTTAACTATATCAGTATACCAATAACCTCAAATTTTTATAATTGAACAATTTTAATAAATTATTTAATCCATATTTTAAGTGCATCACTATATCAATAGTGTCAAAGTTTTATAATCTATTTTAATAAATTACTTAATCTATATTTTAACTACATAACTATTGGTATTTATTGTGGAAAAAGATTATTTCAATAGTTTAATATGTTATGCTTATTTAATGCATAACTTTTCTAATTACTTTATATAACTTATTAAGTATATATCTATTTTTTAAATAAGAGATTTATTTAAAAAATTATAAAGGAAAATATAGTTGATTTTTCTATATAAATATTTAATACTAAAATCTATTTAAACTAGTAAGAATTACACAAACAATAACTAAATAGATGAAAACAAGACACAAAAATATTTTATTTACATAAGAGTTATTTTATTTTACTTTAAAACTATTTTATTCACTACATACATGGACACATAAATTTTAATTATTGAACAATTGTTTTATTTTATTTGAAAGAGGTTTTTTGTAACTTTTAATTTTACTTTTGAAAAGCACAAGATGACTATTGAGAAAATGAATATTGTTGATTGAATGTTGCTAAGAAAATAGTAGGTTGAAAAACACAATGTATATTTCAAACTACACATGTCTAGATTATAATTTGTAAATGTAGTTCAAATTTCTGACCTTTCAATTTTTTTACCTGTTTTACTTCACTCATTAATTTTTGCTATTGTGTTTCAAATTCTTTTTACCTTTTTTAATTCATTCATTGTTTTTTTTCTTTCACGATTCATTAAGTAAAATGTAGGTTGAAAACATAATGTTTTTTTAAATGTTGAGATTCATCCAATGGCAAAGAGAATATTGTGTAATTGAATGTTGGTGAAGAAAATTGTAGGTTGAACATATTTAATTCATGATTTGTAGGATGTCTTTCAACTTTATGACCATTTTAGTTGATTCATATTTTTTTTGAAATGTTGGGATCCATTAATTATTAAAGTGAATATTGTGTAGTTGAATGTTGGTGAAGAAAATTATAGGTTGAAAAACATAATTTGGAAGACATCTTACAAATTTGAAAGTCATTTATGAATCATTCAAATTTAAAAATTATAAGTTGAAAAATATAATTACACAGTATTCATTTTGGCAATGTTTGAATCATTTAAATTTCGAAAATGAATATTGTTGTAATTTAAAAATGAAAACATATGAAAGACATTTGAAATTTTATTATATTTGAATTTTGGGATTCATACATTAAGAAAATTAAATATTTTGTAATTTGAAAGACATTTATGAATCATTAAAATTTGAAAACTAGAGGCTGAAAAATAAAACTTGAAAATCTTACAAATCATAAACTAAATTTGTAAGAAGTCCTTTAAATTTATAACCTTCTTAGGTCATTCATAATTTGTGAGATTTTCTAACATTAGTCCTTGTTCCTTGTCTATCATTGGATCTCATGACATTTTGTAGGGGATTTGTGTAGTAATGCCCCTTCTAAATGAAAAACTTAAAATTGAAACATCCCTTGTACAATTTTGTGTGCAATTATGAATGAATATATTTTGGTAGTCAATCAAAAGTATGCATGGGATTGAAGCTCATCTACTCCTGTCACGATAGGACACCCTATTGACCATGTCACTATAATATTCTCAAACATCCACACCTAGATCAATGTGTAGGTAATTAGATTCTACATCTTGTGCTACGCATACCCCCTGCAGTTGTGATATAAATGCAATACAATGAAATAACATAACCCAAGAAAATAAATCTCATATGAACACAATAATAATTAGAAATAAAAATTGCAAATGGGTGCAAGTTCTCTAGTTGAAATACACACTATATATTTCAACCTATAATATAGACAATTTGTGGGAAGTTGGGACTAATATCTACATTATTAGGTATTACAAAATAATATTCAAGTTGTTAGACATTTCTCTTCCCCATAATGAGTTGTTTATATTAGGGAACACAATAAATTTAGTTAGACATTTCTCTTCCCCATAATGAGTTGTTTATATTAGGGAACACAATAAATTTACAATTTAAAGTATCATAACAATTGTTTATAGAAAGAAATACAATTAATTTGTAATTTAAATAGTCAGAGACACTTGTAAAAATTTCAGCTTGCAAATTTCATCATCAACATTCTATTACACAATATTCATTTTCAAATCTATGAATCCTAACATTTGAGACAGAAAAAAAAATACTGTGTGTATATTTCAACATGCATGTTGAAAAATATAGTGTGTATTTCAACATGCAATTTTGTGTACAAATCATTGTTTTTATTAGTATTTTTCTTTGAAAATGAATGCAATTATCTACAATTGTGAATATGGTTCTAATATAATTGGGTTTGAGAACCTTGTGAATTGCATGTTGAAAAACATAATGTGCATTTCTACATGCAATTTTGTGTACAAATCATTGTTCATTATTGCTATTGTTATTTGAAAAGAGAATACAATTGTCTTCAATTATGAATAAATTAGTGGTATAATATTCAATTGTAAAGAAAGTAGTGGTATTATCTTTAATTGTGAAAAAAGTAGTGATCAAATTTTATGTTCGACAAAATGTGCTTGTGTTTTGTGTAGAATTGAGCCAAGATGAATGAGACAAATACAAGTATCAAATCGAAGTAGATTGATAGTCAAATAAGCTTGTTCATATAGGTCACGAGAGGAAGTTAGTTGAGGAAAGGATTCCTCAACTATGAGTGATGGCGAGTTGCCTCCCTAAAAACTAGCGTGAGTGGCTAGTTAGTGGGCAACTCGGTGACACCTATCCTAACCTCCCAACAACCCTATGGAAAAAAGTAGTTACTAGGTTTGGTGAGGTACCCATTTACAAAGTAATCTCTCATGAAGTGGAGAAAGGTAGAAAACCCTATGGAAAAAAGCTATCCTCCAAAAGAAAGAAAATATGCATGAAAATTATACAGGTGAAGAAGTACTACTTCTTTCACTAGGTACCATAGGAGAGAAAATGACAGGTCTAAGACCCCCCCATAATACATGTCCTACTGCAGTGAGGTTGGATGATCAACAAAGGATGTAGATCTAGATCCAAGAACATCGAACAATGTTCCTTCTCATGGAAAGAAATGAAATCATCTAAAGATGCAAGATATCTTCCCATGCGAGAAGATGTATGTATGATATTGAATCATGATGAAGCTAATCCAAGGATGATGATGCCCATTGTGACATCTTCGAAGGATGCTTAGGTGTCCCCATGTCGATGCCGAAGGATGCCATCATCAAATCAGGTGCATGCCTAATATATGAAGATGATGACAATCCAGAACCATGTGTAGACAGATGTAGAGCATGAATATCTGGAGAGGATAATGGAGATACAATTTCATCAAAGAGAAGATTGATGTCCTTAATGTGTGTTTCCATGTCAGCAATGTGGGACTCTACAAACACACAAGTGATGTCAGGTAGAAATCTATCCCAATTAGAAATGCTAAGAAGATTGATATCTTGTTGCAAAGAAGCATTAGAAGCTTTCGAAGAAGCGACACTGGAATATGATGAAGCAATAGTAGGAGGTGGTAGAATATCTACCAATGTAGGAGGTCTAGAGAGAGGAGATGCAATTTTGTAAATCTTTGTGTCATTAGTACTGTCAAGACTTTCCTAATACACAAGTTCCTCTTAAGTATCATTGTCATACAAAGGATTATTAGCATCATCAAGGGAAAGAAGTATGTCTATAGTAGGATCATCTGGGAATGGAGGTTCATTAGAGTCTCCATACATTTCCCATAGTTTGGTCCAAAGAGCTCTAGGGTAGTTGATGTGCGAAAGAGGAACCCACTGAGTGTGGTTCATAACACTTAAACCAATCACTCCTAATACGTGATTACTCTTATTTTCTCATACAATTTTCTACAAATATGTACTTGGTTCAGGGATAAGTCTGTATAGATGTGGCAATAGGTGAATCCATCGACAGTTCCTCAGGATACCATTGCACCAGGACTTGTAGTTTCAATTTTGTAACGTAGTGACAGATGGATGACTCGTTATGCCCATTAGTTGACTTAGATAAGTTACCCCCCTTTTTGAACTTTATGTTAGTTCAATGATTAACAAAATGCCTATGTAAAATCCCCTAGAATAATACATGAAAGCAACACTTTATAAGATTAGTGTGTGGTTAAACCCCTTTCCTTAATTTCCCCCCTACATGTGGGACTTTATAAAGTTAGTGATTTAAATAGGTCTAAGCAGGTGAATACTTAGCCTTTTTATTAAAAAAATGCAATTTTTGCACTAACAATTTTAAAAGAACGTTAAAGCTAATTTGCCAAATTTTTGAAGCAACCCCCCCCCCCCCCAATTTGTATTTCATATTCTTTAGTGTTTTAGACAATAAAAAAATTTCCTATATGTAACACTAAAACATTTTAAGTGCATTTACAAAAGAAATTTAAAAAGCACAAAACATTTGGAGGCCCAAAATTAGGGCAAAAGTGTTTTAGGGGTGAAATCCCCAAAAATATGCCAAAGGCGGCCAAAAATGGCAGGGTTAAATAGGGCACTATAATGGAATCTGGATTTTACTAGTAATGGGCATGTGAGGAAGGTGTCTCAGCATGAGGAATGACCTACGTGAGAACCTGAGAAAGCTCTACCCCTTGGCATTGCCTCCTCTCTAGTTGCACCTTCCTCTGTTGTAATCCTTCTACGTGGTGGGTGTGGAGAAATGTAGAGATCAAACTTCGTAGAACCCTTCAAGTCTAACCAAAAAGACGTAGACCCTTTATGAGGGGTGGTTGAACCTCTGTGACACCTATCCTAACCACCTAACAACCTTGATACCTCAATGAGGCATGTGCCAAGATTGTATAAAGGCACACCTAAGAAGGATTAAGTGTAAGTGTAGAAATATATATACATTAACATTTTGTGGAACCTAAAACACAAGCACGTGTTATGTTCCACAAAACACGCTCGTGTTTTGTGGAACCTAAAACACGAGCACATTTTATGTTCCACAAAATGTGCTCGTGTTTTGTGGAGCTTAAAACATGAATGCATTTTATGTTCTATAAAATATGCTCATGTTTTGTGGAACCTAAAACATGAGCAAGTTTTAGTTTTTCTCAAATTTTTAATCTACCTTTTTGGGCTTGGAATTGGCTTGGGCACACACTAGATACTATGTTATATTTTAGTGAGAAAAACAAGAACACTTTTGTGTACACGCAACATTTTTTTTAATAAAAGAGGGTAAAAAGTTTATTAATCAAAGAGAGCAGTACAAAGCATAAAAGCAGCAAGAGGCCCAAACGGGCCCAGAGACAACAAACAAGAAATCAATAAGTGGTCATGCTTTACCCTTTTCCACCCTTGGATTAGATGGAGCCTTCACATTATCTAAACCACCAGCACCTGAAGCACAAGGGAACCTCCTTTGAAGATGGCCATACTCATGGCACAGCCGGCACCTAAAAGGTAAAGTCTCATAGTCTAATTGTTGAGTCCAGGAGCTAGAGCCAACAGTCAAATCAATAGAATCTAGCAGAGGATGGCTCAGATCAATCTCCACACAAACTCAGGCATAGGAAAAAATTTGCTTCTCCAGAGTTTGTTGAGACGGGCCAATAGGCTTCCCCAGCAGCAACACAATTGATTGCAGAATATCCTGTCTCCAACATTGCAACGGCAAGCGAGGAAAATGAACCCACATCGACACCTTCAAGGGCAGCTCCTTCACCGAATTAAAGCCTACATGCCAAGGCTTCATGAAAAGGCCAACTTGATTATAAAAGTAGGGCCCTCCCTCAAAAACCTTGTTACGATCGGAGATACACGAAAAGACCACCAGAAAGAAGTTATTTGCAGCTAGCAAGATTTCAAAATCACCTTCCAGATTCCATGACTTGTGAATCCAGTGTTCTAGAAAAGGCATCGAAACCCTCAATCCCATAAATTTGCATATTAAAATATGTTTTCTATAATACTCCAAGTCCTCGGCTACCACCTTTGTTTGAATCACCAAGTTCGGACGAACTTGAGCTCTTTCCAAGCATCTGTTTATCTTGTGCAATTTCAAAGCACCAGTGTTAAAAACCCCAACATCAGGCAGGGATGGATGAGGAAACCCGTCACCAACCCCTGCCATAGCAGCATCCCCCGACGTCTCACCCAAAGGTACAAACCCTGCCATTAGAAAATCCCCTCAAGCCCTCGCATCCCACACCTGCACCGAACAACGCACACACTCAAGAACCCCCCCCCCCGAAAGCTAAAAAACCCCACCTCTTGCTGAAAACTTGTGTGCGCGCAACATTTAACCCTCTTAATCTTAACTTTTTAAAAAAAACTTTAGTAGTTTAGAAACTAGATTCAAATCACTACAATTCTGGTTCTTTCCATATCTTCAAAATTTGAGTGCATGCATCTCAAATTACTCATCCAAGTTCAGGTTTAGATGATTTTAGGAAAAAAGTGGCCACTTTTGACCCTCTTTTTTAATACCATTTCCATGCATTTACCCACAAATTGTTATGCATTTTATCTCCATTTATGAACTGTAAATGATAATTGAGAATTAATAAAATCAAGGATTTATTGTTTCTCCCATGATACATTTGTTATTATGAATTATATTATGTGTGTTAGTTTATGTTTCATGGAAACAAAGTAATCCGTTCATGCTAAGTAATATTGCCATTTAGAGTTCAAATGGATATTTAAGAATGATCTATGTAGTGTTTTCCATCATTGAAAAATTAATATCAACACTTAGGAGCTAACAGGAGAAATTGATTTTCAATTTGTGAAAGCCTTATTGTAAAGCCTTACAAACTATATTGACTTTGTTTTCCTAGAACATGCACCACTCTAGAAGTTATGTCAATTTCCAAAACGCCCATACACATTCAAAATGATGAATCATGTTTGTCATGTAGTTTATTTATAATTATTCACTGCTTTCACAATATTTGTTAAAGGTTAGAAGAGGGTCTTTATTCATGAGTCTAGATATCTCAACCTCTTCATAATCTCTGTGAAAGAAATATGCTATTCAACACTATGACTATTTACCAAATATCAATTCCATAACCAGTGTTTGAGAAGGGAGACCCATCTAGGCTTTGCAGAGCCTAAAGTGTAGAGGATATTTTCTTTAGACAACATCTTCCATTCGATGGCCATTTTCCACTAATCTGTCAAGATCTTAGAGTGGTATAAGGATTAGTGGGGTGCAGTTTGGAACACCAACAACACAATGTTTTCAGATTCTTTTTATGATTTTAAATTGAAAATGATTATTTCTACATTAGCGTAAATGTTTATTGCATTATATTATGCTAGAGGAATAAACTTGAGTGATTTCGATTTATTTCTGAAATTTAATATTTTTTCATCAAAATGTAGAATTGCATTAATTTAGAAAATGGAATTCTTGATATGGCATGTTTGGACTTTTTGGAATGAAATTGAGTTACCCTTGTGTTTGGGATGTCTTGTGGAATGGATTGAGGTGGCCATTACCCTCATCCTACTCTATGTGTGTGTGTGAGGGAGCAAGGTCATGGATGTGTATCGAACTTTCATCTTAGAGTGAGCTCCACCTCTCGCTTGATCATCATGGTGAGTTGTCACATGATAGGTGAAGTCTTCCACTTGTGTCACCTTGTACAGTGTAATCATGATGTCATCTTTAGTGTTGTTGTCCTTGTTGTGACACCTTATATTTGTGTGAGTGCAATGTGACATGTGAATGTTGCACTTGCAAAATGCAAAAAAAATGTTAGTTTGGTGGTTGTTCGACTAATGCCTTGGGTGAAAACTTGGGGCATTATAAATTCCTTTGGGAAGGGTAAGAGGAAACAGGGAGAGTTCCCCTTATTAGCTGGGAAACATCATGCAAGGAAAAGAATGAGGGTGGTCTTGGGCTCAAGAGACTAAAATTACATAACTGTGCATTAGGAGCTAAGTTAAGCTGGAAGATGTATGAGGATCCCTCTTCTCATTGGTGTCGATCACTGCAATGCAAGTATCTTGACAATGTAGACCCTTGTTGAATTCTAACTACTTCAAATCCTCCTAGGGGCTCACACATTTAGAACTTTCTGATTCAATACTGACCCATTATCATGAATCATCTATCTTGGATCATCAGTAATTATTGCTCCGTTTCCTTTTGGAAGGATTCATGGAATGAATTTCCCCCACTGGTGGAAGATCAGAGACTTCATAATATTATGGCTCAGATCCTCACCAATACATGGGGATCATGGGTATTTGATTATCTTATCCCCTTGTGAATGGTTCCCTCATGTGGAGATGGAAAGACCTTGATGTAATTCTGATGCTAGAGAACTAAAAACTCGTATTAAAGTAGACCCTTGCATCAAGAGACATCTTTATAAATGAGAAAGAGGATTTGCATTGTCTGGGCGAGGGTGAAATCTAGTACATATGCAATCAATTTCTAGAATGTAAAATTCAAAAAGCTCTTATATCCAGGGTGACTGGTCGTCACAGCTTTGCTAAAGCCAATGGTGTCTCCCTAAAGCAAGTGCATTTTCTTGGATTGCCCTGCACAAAAGAATCCTAACAAGGGACTCACTAAAAACCATGTAGGCATTTTGGGTCCCTCTAGATGTATACTCTGCATAAATGAAGAAGAAAGTGTGAATCATCTACTATTGAATTGTGAATTTTCTAGTAAATATTGGGAATGGTTTCTCAATAGTCTCAAATGGTCTGGTGCTCTGTCTAATGACATTCTCGATCTTTTCAACAGTTGGCCCAAATTGAGAAACTCTCTTTGGGAAGGAATATGGAATATTGATCCATCTTTAATCATATGACACATATGGAGAGAACACAACAATATAATTTTCAAAGATATAGAGCAACTGATTCATAGTGTTATAAAGAAAATTGAGGAAAGTATTTACAAAACAGTCATGTCCAAACAAAGTATTTGGGGCAATGCTTTTGACATAACCATTGCTCTTAAGAGTGAGGACATCAAACATGCAATATCTCTTTTCAGGGATGGTGTTACCCATGATAACATGGAAACTTTCTCCTTCTATGTGGAGCATATGGTACCTCCTCTTTCTCCCAAGCAAATTGAAAGGATCACCAAATTTACAGCTAGAGTGAGGTTTATATTGCATAAACTCCCCAAGTAACATAATGTCACCCTCATGGCCAATGTATTGTCACCCTTGTGGCCTAAGTATTTATCATTTTTGTTAATGTCAAAGGGAGTTATCCCCAAGGTAGCATAATTAAAAAAAGATTTAATAATCACTATTCATGGGGATGATGGGAACTAATCCCACATCAAACCCTAGATAGACAATATGATGGCTTGATGTAATACCCCCTGAAGGATGCTTTAAAATCAATTTTTCTAGAGCATCTAGGGGAAACACTAGCATCTCAAGAGCTCGTTGTTTAATTAGGGATCATGAATGGAAGATGGTTGGAGTAGCCTCGAAAAAACTAGGAACCGACAACAAAGTAGAAGCATAGGCATTTCTCTTAGGCCTTTGGATTTGCAAACAATATGGAGTTAAACAAGTGCATATCGAGAATGATTCCATGGTCATTATAAATTCTATTAGAAAGAAATGCTCCCTGAAATAGAAAATAAACAATATTCTAAGGCAATGTTGGCCCTTCCTTGAATCCTTATCAACATTCACAATAAAGCATGTTTTTAGGGAGATCAATAGTCATTCAAATTCACTAGTCAACTTGGCAATAGACATGGAAGGAGATTGTATCATGGAAAATTCACCACATATGTGGAAAAAAATAGTTCCAAACATATTTAATAGTATATGCCCCTTGCGCAACTTGTGAGGCCCCACCATTATAAGATGGTGAAGCTATTATAGACACAAGCAAAGCCAATCTAAGGCATCCTTCCATGGTATAATTCTAGGCATACAAATGATGATGTTTGGATATGCAGTCACATCCCACATTCAAATTATAAATTCTTCCAATTCATTCCATTCTTGGTGGCCTTGGAGTAAATACAAGATGAATACAACAGTGAAGGCTTCTCTAGTGACCACAACTCTAATCCATCCTAAATGATGTTGTGATAGACTCTGGCTTCCATCCCAACATAGGAGTATGGCCAATGCTTAACGTTGTACCTATAAGACCATGGATACTTTTTAAAGATGAGTAAAAACCATATAGAATCTACTATTAATAGTGATTGTAGGAGAAATCTATATATTAAGGGTATTTTTAAATTTGAAGAAAAAAAATATATTAAAATAATTAATTACAAAGTGAATTTGTCAATCTTTAAAAAATCATAGTACGCCAACTCTAAAATATTAAGATCAATTTCCTTAAAGATTGTACATGCTCTAGAAGTAATGCTTGTCATTATGTTAAAAAAATTGGACCAACAAGGAAACCAATTTAAAAAGTAATGATAAAGTTAGCCATAGGGAAATCAAGAATCCAAAGAGGTGTTGTAGTCAAGCATTTAGAAATCACTAAAGTCTCTACTCAAATCCTAAAGAGGACAATCCTAATTATTTTGAGAATGACAAACTTCATGTCATGCTAATTAAAAGTTGATTTAATATTATTAATTTAAATAATTATTTTGTAACTTAATTGATATGTAAATAATTATGCTAAAGCATTCTACAATAGAACTTTATATAAAAAACCAAAATATAACTGACATGAACAATAATTATAATTTTAAACAATTGTTAAAATATAAATAAATGTATATATTAATTATAAATATGAAAAATAATTTAATATAAAAAGACACACTAATAAATTAATTAATTAATTATATATATATATATATTTAATTTAAACCAAACTTGAATTTTAAATGTCAAATAAAATAAAATTAAAGCAGAAGGTTAAAAAATTAAAGAAGTTGAAGCTTCTTTAATTTCCATTTAAAGAAAAAAAACAAAACCAACTTTTCCTTACAATCACATTAAAAATCATAAAAAATATTTTTAAAATTATTATTTATATATAGAAATAGTATCTTATTTTTTTCTATTATAAAAAAATATTTTTTTAAGTTAAAAAACAAAATCTAAAAAATATTATCAAAAAAATAAATTGAACTTATTTAATTTTATTTAATTTTATAATACTTCTTAGATATGTTTTTTTTACTTTAAAAAATATTGTTTATATTAGAAAAAAGCAAGATACTATTTCAATATATAGATAATAATAATTTTTAAAATCGTTTTTATGATTTAAATAATGGAATGGTAAAGAAAAGTTGTTTTTTGTTTTTTTTCCAATGAAGATTAACATATTTTTTTAATAATATGATTTTTAATGTGATCAGTAACAAAGATTTTCTTTTGTTTTTTCTTGTGAAGATTAAAATATTTTTTTTAACACAATGATAAATTAAAAAATCTTTATTTTTTAAAAAGATATATTTTTTTAAAAAATCTTTATTGAAGTAATAGAGTCAAAACTTTAAAGTCTTAAAAAATGATGTCATGGTTTATATGTAATTTTTTCCAATTTCATAGTGTTTAGAAAGGACTTGAAGATTTCCCTTTCTCCTTACCATTGTTCATTACAGATTGAATAAAGCAAGAGAAATTGACTTACAAAATATAAGGCTGCTGCTTCCTATATGTGATGACATCTTTGAATCTCTGATGACATTCTCTAGGGATTTTTTGAGAATGGCTCTCATCTCTTCTTTTACCAGGTTACTAAAGTTGCCATATAAACTGACAGAAGGAGCATCGGTGGTGAACAATCAAAGTCTCGCTGCAGTCAGATAGTACATCAATTTATCAGTAAAAGGATTTAAGGTCTTGCCGACGTTGGAGTCACATCGACGATGTTTGTCATCGACATATCGGAAGGCTATTCTAAGAGGTCACCGAAGGGAAAGGTCACACGGAAATCGTGGTATCGGCTCATCAGCTTGAGTTGAGGTGTGCGGTCTAAAAG
This sequence comes from Cunninghamia lanceolata, assembly GCA_027924645.1. Taxonomy (NCBI): domain Eukaryota; kingdom Viridiplantae; phylum Streptophyta; class Pinopsida; order Cupressales; family Cupressaceae; genus Cunninghamia; species Cunninghamia lanceolata. The sequence goes on from BSBN01000400.1 coordinate 6,096,844, forward strand.
TGCCATCAGTATATCGGCCAAAAGCAGTTGCCGACGAACAAGGTCTCTCTGATAGGCAGGGCATGTAGAGTCTTTCATCGGGGAGACTCATGAGATTGCGGAGGCTCTCTTCATGGTGGCCGATGAAGTATATCTGACCGATAGGCGTCTTTAACGAGGGAAGGTCTGTCAGAAATATATATTGGTGTCAGGGTGTTCTGAAAGGCAATCGGAGGGTTTCTGTGTTCTTCCATTCCGTAAAGGCTTGTACTGAGGTTGGTTGACAAGATCCATCCAAGAGAAGCCACATGCCCATTGGGAGTTATTGCTTCAGTGTGGGAAGCTAGTTTCTTCGCTATCCATATGGTAACAATCATTTCCGTATTTTATTTCTCTCAAATGGCTGCTCGACAAAAGTACTCTCTCCCATGGCACCCCATGAAAACTTGATCTTCTGTCAGGCTTCAACTTTGTTGGATAATCTTCCTTCCTTTATCTCTTCTGCTTGTTCACTTTGCTTCTAGTGCCCAACCGCCATGATGGACGCTCTTTTGCACGGCAAGTTTTTAATGCTCCAACTGTTGTGCCTCTAGTGACAGTGGTCTAAGTTGGTCTTGGGGGCTTAGGCCTCTTTAGACAGGGGCTTTTGAGCCGTTTCTTGTGACTCTTTTAGCCATTGGAGGGCCCCTTTTGTTTTTGCAGCCATCTCTGGCCTAGACTTTGACTATGTTATTTTGTCCTTTTGATAGTTTTTTAATCTATGGGTGGTCCCCACCTTTTTCTCTAAAAAAAAAAAGAATTTGCCATAAACTAATTGCTTTTCTCACAAAATTCAATGGTCTTCTGCATTTATCTACCAACTTATTCCCTTCTCTTTCAATAAATTAAATATAAACCATACAAAAAGGAAACCCTACATTAGAGTTTACTATATAAATCTAGATTTCTATTGAACCTCAAACCCTACTCTGTGCTCAAATAAAATTATCTTACCCTCCAAATAATGGCTGTTTTAAAACCCAAGGCAGACTTGTTCAAACGGCCTGAATTGGTAGCCCGGGAAAAGACTCTTTGGGCTCCTCTAACGCTTCTCACCTTTTTTCTTCTCGTCTATGGCAGGACTCTGGCTCAAACACCATATCCAAATTCCTGCTTATCTTGGTATCATCAAAAGATCTAAGTATTCCCTGTAAGAATCTCTGACACTAATGAAAGCCTAATCTGTACAACAAAAAAACATTAAAAAACTGGAGAAAAAAGAATTTACATACCGATCGAGTTTCGTAAAGCTTGAATTTCTGCAGAGAATAACTCTTGTCCTCCAAACTGTTACCACAGCCATCTACGCAACATTCCTCTTTCTTCAGCGACATCAATTACCTCCTCCTCTGTCAACTCCACTAAGCACTCATGTAAGATATTCCGATTTCTTCATTCATGGCAAAGGAAAACTCTTTCGCTGCCAAAGCGCCAGAAATATACCGAGTCTTCAAATAAATCAGCCGCTAAAATGCCTGCACTGCTGAGAATGGCATCAACAAGACAGCAATATGGGAGGGAAGCCCATTTAAGAATTGATTGGGCGGCAAATTTAAAAATATTTGAATCTGGCGGCAAAATGTCCCACGTTTTGTCTCCATGATCCATCCCATCACGACACCTGGGTATGGTATGGGCATATAGGAGATGGTAACATGGTGGCCATACCAATAACGAATGCCAATGGGAGGGAAATGTAAATGGAAACGGAAAAGACAGACGTTAAAAGTCAAAGTGCCACCGCAGCAGGGACTAACAACTCACCGGCTGTTTACGCTCAGCGCAAAGTCGCTGCCGACTGGATTACTTCTAAAGTTTGACTCAATAGTTGCTGAGGTTTAATTTTGCACATAATGGCAGGCTATAGGATCGAATGTTATGGAATTGATTGACTAACAACAGACAGACCAACATAGTCGCTGGTTGAGGATTGAAAAGGGAAGATCATGGAATAGATAAAAAGGCCTGCGCATAGGTTCAACGCTCACTCAATATCGTTACAAATGTGAATTTTGTTCCAAATCAGGTATGCAAAACAAACTATAAAATTTTATCAATTCGTGCAAGATCAAGACGGTAGGAGCAACCCTAACTTGAGATTAAATTGGATTGCAAATTTGAATTTGTTAATAGAACGCCTCATAGAGGCCAATCGACATGTTTTGCTTTCAATCAAATAAAACTAATATAATCCGGTTGATGTGGATGTCTGCAGAACTTGATAAAGCACCCATCGACACCTAGGAGGAGGATCGATCTCCAAGGTTTGGAGTGGCTATCAACGACCAAGCAACGACAACCATCCCTTAACAAAGGGCAGATCAACAAAGAAACCTCAAATTATATCCAAACAATCTACAGAGGAGAAGAGCTAAATCATCTCATGTCATTTAAATGTCCCCTATCGGTCGCATATCAAGATTTGTGGAGAGTATTTTATGATTGGAGGTTACACACGTGTCTAAAATAAGGGTTTGACTGGAGGACATAAGTGGAGATACATGAATCAAACTAGTTGCAGAGTAATACGGAAACATTACAATTGTATTGCAGAAGGAAGAGGAGGTAAAATAGAGGATATAGGATTTAATGAACACCATGGCAACATAGATTCGAATGGCGATAGGAGGATAACATAACCGGTTATCAAGCACACCAGTGTGATTTCCAAATAGATTAAACTACATGGGAGAGAGGGACAAAAGAAAGATTCATCCAGAAAACTAAATTGCCTAAAATTTAAATTTTATTATACTATTCGACATACCCGGATTTTATTGTCCCCAAGCTGCAGAGTTCTCCCCGTTGAATTTCTCCTTCTTTCTTCCAATTCTTCTTCTGTGAAAGTTTTTTTTTAAAAAAGACTTTTTGTGTCTCAAGATCTTCCAAATCCCTTTTCAAATAATTCCCATATCACAAAAATAGGCAAAACCAATTAATTTCCCTCTTCCACATTTCCGTTACACAAATCCACTATCTCAAAATTTAATTGCATTAATTCCCACTTAGAGGAAGATTTTCAAATCTGCAACTTATTGTTGTCCACTCACGGCAACCCACTCAATCAAATAAATTAATGAATAATATGAAATAATCTTTCACACTAAACAAAATAAATATTTAATCAACCAATATAATATTAAATACTTATGATTTTATTATTATTATTATTACTATTGAAATTATTAATTTAATTTCTATTAGAAAAAAAATTAATTATTTAATATTCTACAATTTTCACATTATTTATTTACAAAATAAATTAATATTAATATACCTAAACTTAATATTATTTGCTTACAAAATAGATTAATAATCTACTTGATTAAGCAATAGACCAACAAAATAACTCAAAGGCTACATACCAAACATTAACCGTCAACAACATACCAAGAATCAACAGAGACTCATAATAGGCTCCAATCGAGCAACTGACCAACAGAAGAAACTTGAGATTGAAACTCATCCTCATCAAGGATTATGACAACTAAGGGAACCTCATGTTATCTCCCTTCCACAATATCCATTGGTATGAAGGCACACTCGGACCTGCCAATTCAGGTGGAGTTGATGCCTAGTGTCGAATACGAACATATATATATAATCAAGCACCTAGTGATAGGGAATCACAATGTAGTAGGGTACTCGTTATGAGTAATACTACACTGTCCCTTCACAAAACACACACACACACACAATCAGGCACCTAGTGATAGGGAATCACAACGTAGTAGGGTACTCGTTATGAGTAATACTACACTGTCCCTTCACAAATCACATCACAATATTCATGTTAAACAGTTTCATTAATAACTAAAGAATCAGATGTCAGATAGTCACATAAAACATAATCAATTAACCCATAGATGATCATATCAAAAGTATCATGTACTAATCATACACATCAACAATGTCATCATAGTAAATATAAATGAGTGTCATCAACCACATCAAAATAGTAAACCCATCATCAGTAATATGTCATAATGTTTAACAATAAAGAAATAACTACTAGCCAACAAAAAGCCAAAATGAGGGGCACTACATCACCAAGGTCTTATTGAGACCACATTTTTTCTTGCTAGTTGATTATCTTGAATACTCCTTTAATAAGAACTATTTTACTACATTTTCAAATTTCAAAAATAAATATAATTATAAAAAGTCAAGTCCCACATCTAAAATAATATAGAGAATTCTTTACATATTTAATCCAATTAAATAAAATATAATTTTGTTAAATTAAATTCTATTGGAAAGTGTTAGGTTCTAATTTGTAAATAAATCATAATAATTTTCATTAATTTTATGAATGTAAGAGGAAAGAAAATTAAAATTTAAAAGTCTAAATATAAACACAATTAATTTTGTTTCTATCTGTTTAATCTAAAAAGTGGGACAATGATAATTTGCCTAAACTAAATCAAGCCCTCTTTCACTCATCAAACATTGGGACATAAGAACCAAACTTGCTCACTTATGAAGGATCAAGTTATTGATTCCTATGGCCTTGTTATGCTTGTGATTTATTAGATGCCCCAAATAGGTTTTGACAAGCTTCAAGCAAGTAACTAGCATGAAACCCCAATTACAAAGTATCTGATAATAGATAGAGTTTTGACACATATATAGACAAACAAATCACAAAAATGTAGAGCAGGGATCACAGAGAGTATGTACCTAGAAATTAAGGGCCTATTAGACTAGGGCGCCTGCCCCAGTGGCCAGAAAGTTTCCAATGACTAAAATCTTTTGTACCTGGTGTCAAAGTCTCCTCAGAGAGTCCTAGATCCAAAATTAAATGCCCAGTTAGACTAGGGTGCCCGGCCCAGTGTCTCGATTATTTTGTGATGTCAAAATTCAAAGTTCTGAGATGGCTGTATCCGCAATACCTATCTTTCTTATGCTCCTTTTTGCTAGATCTTTTCTAATACAACCTACACATACAAAAGAAGGAAAAAGATGCTTGTGGCTATATAGGAGCTTTCCTCAATCAAGCCTCATCTTTGGTATTTCTACCTCAACAATAGCCAATGATAAATATATGTAGATGTGTGTGCCCATAGATCATGTGTATGCAGAAAATGTAAAACCCTAGATGACTCAAGCATCAAGGAAAGATCAACACATTGCTTCACTCAAGGAAACAACAACATCACCTCAAGGAGAGGATTACAATGAAGACTTGTAGAACAAGAAGGTGAGGTAGCCATATCCACGGAGGATTCCCAAGCTTAATTTGGAGGCTTCAACCCTTCTCCCAATCGTATAAAGGGCTTGACAAAACCCTAGGAAGAGCAAGATAGACTCAAGATCTTAATTCTTAATCTCCACTGAATATCTCCATGCTAGCAAATTCAAATAACTTCCAAGAGCTTCAACAAAGTACTGATCTTCAATGGCAAAAGTGGTAGAATTTTGGCATAATAAGCTTGCATATAGATTGTGTGTGATAAAATGATTTTTAATTCTCTTTAAATACCTAACCTTAGGAATTCAAATATTTGGAATAACATGTCGACATTGCGTGAAAACCAAAATTTGAAATTAGAATCCCGAGGTGCATGGCACAAGCCGACACCACCCTAAAATTCAGGATCTAGAAAAATAGGGTGGGATAAGGGCGCAGGCGCGGGCGCCCTAGTCCAGACCCTAATTTTCACTTAAGATATGCATTTAAGAGGTCTAAAATATCAAAAATCTGAACTCAGTTCCCAGGTTTAGTCAACAGTTGCTTCAGAATATGACATTTCTTCAGTTAGATATAGGTCAATCAGGGTTTAGGTAGGCCAGAAACAAAAAGGGCAAGATGACACCAAAGGAGAGGAGCTAAACTGTGTGAAATTGTGCCATTCCATGTAGGAGGACAATTTCTGACATAACACTATCATTGATTTGTGGTTAAATATGATATTAACATAAAAATATATAGAATCTCAATTCTAATGTTTCTATGAAACTTCTTATAAAGAAGGGTTGTGTTGTAGTTATAGTCCTTGCCAAAGGGTGCAAGTATATAGTATAATTTTAAAAAAAGTTGAAACCTATGACATGGAAGAATATAGTCTTCTAAACTACAAGGTTTATTATTACAATTTAAGTCAAGTTCACAACAATCCTCAAACTAAAGTAAAAGAAACATGATGCTTAAAAAGCATACCTGACAAGGTAAGTGACCATGTTTTAATAAAAATGGCTTTGATACAATGAAGATACATTCCATTAAACCAAAAAATCATTAAGAAGAAAAAAAGAAAAAGGAAACCTTGAACTATTTTATGAGTGGAGAGAGGCATTACAAAAGAATAACCTCTTTTTATATATCCATGTTCATTTGAGAAATCCACCATACCAAAATTTGAAGGCAGAGATATTAAAACTCTATTTTTTATCATTGATATTTCAAGGCTCTAGAAAAACACTCTACATATGTTGATTTTTTTGACACAAGATGAGTCTAACCTTAATAAGAGAAAAACTATATAGATTTAATTTTTTAGCTTAAGGACATAATAACATAACAACTATATAAATCCAACTACACCAAAATGAAAGTGATATATCATTTCAGGTAGATAAAATTCTTACAATGTTTGCTTCATCTAGATAAATATTGTATAAAAAAATTATGGATATCATCTCAAAGAGTGTACAAAATAATTTTATTTATAGATAAATGGATATAAAAAATTAAGGCTCCTTACAACAAGGCACCAATTGTTGATGCCCTTCCTTTAGATCATAAGCACTAACTATTTGAGGATTAAGTGATTTGTAACTTTCTAAGTTCTACATATGTAGGATTTTGAAATGTGTAAGATTTGGAATACTTAATGAAATCCATATAGAATGGCTAGCCAAAAGAACAAAACTAAATCAAAACCTAAAATACACTACAAAATTCTAAGTCTTGCAAAACAAGCAAAAAATGATGACTTCCATGCATAGGGATTTATTCAAAAATTCAAATAAGCTAATTTATCCCACAAATAAAAAGAATGTGTTTTCTTGAGCCAACAACCTTTCCTCCTATTGCCTTGGAAAAAAGTATTATAAACCTAGGGTGCCCTAGCCAAGTTGCATCAATGAACAAATTACCATTAATAGAACAACAACAATAGGCTTTATAGTAGGATATGCAATACACATTTTCTCTTTTAATACACCTACAATAACAAGAATCAATTTCCTATGTCAGATAGAAATAATGGGTTTATTTGAATAAAAAAATGGCTTGAACAATTTAAGAATAAATTCATTTAAAGCTAGGTACCTAGGTACCCATCCTCCAAGAAACACCAACCCATCATACATCCTTGTATAAATATTACTATGAATTTAAAATTGTGACCTCATAGCTTTAAACAAGTCTACAAATACACAATAATGAGTGCTTAGTTTAGAGGAGATATTCAAATTTATTAGTGTCTTGTTTAGAGTAGACATTTAAATTTTAAATCCTAATAGGTAGCTTAGACACTATCCAATATCCATGCACATAAATTTTGATAAAAAAAATCATAGATATTTTAATGAGATTATGAGGGAAGGATCAAGAAAATAGAGCTCGACAACAAAGAAACAAGGCTATGAACCTAAAACCCATCGAAACAACAATTAAGGTTGCAATTAAAGTTGCATAAAAATACATATAGTAGCTTGTTGAGCTACAATCCAAAGTGTCGAAGATAAATCTATCACCCTTAGTTTTGAGATAAAATTCACACCTTTGTGGATAAACAAAATTTATGGGTACTTTACGGAGACTATCATCATAATTACAAGAAAAAGTTGTAGAGACAAATTGGAGAAATATTTCATTGATATATTTGTAATCCTTTTTTCTTGATTAAATATTTCTTTAGATTTAATAATTTTTTCTTGATTTGGGATCTAAGACACTCTATAGAGACTATCATCAGATTTACCAGAGAAAGTATGTATCACTAATGGAGAAAAATCTCATTTACTCTTAGTAACAACCTCTTCCATAACTCTAGGCAAAGTGTCCATTAACAGGGTGTCGTTGAACCTTGTACTTTAATTGAAATATATCAGTTTATCAATTGGGCAGTGTCCAAGTATATTCAAGAGGAGTTTTAAATATCTCACTTTAGCAACAATTCCCTCATTTTCTTTCTTAAATGAATCTTGCAAACAAACTCTAAAACTAGAAAGCATAAAAATTTATACTAAAGAAAGCATTAAGAAATTATCTAGAAATCACCAACATCCTATACTAGAGAGTACATATGAATCTAATTCATGAAAGCATAGAAAAATTCTGGTAAATTTGCAGAAGAAAACAAGAACTAAACTATACTTATAATAGGAATTTATGCAACTACAGAATTTTAAAACTTTTAACCACAACAAGACTCCGAAACTCTTTGACCACTGAACACTGAGAAAAAGCTTCAGAACTTCAGAAGGTGTTTAACATCCCTTATGGAATTCTAACTATAAACAATTTCTAAATTTACTGAACAATGATTACAACATAAATCCTACAGGCTAGCATAGACTACTACCACATCTTAAATGACAAAACATTTTAATAAAATTAACAAGAATTACAACACATTCACATAATGTATGAAAACAAATATTTATCTATTTCCTAATTTGAACGAGTGGCCAACTCTTCAAAATACTTGCACTACTTCAGGTCATATCAGAACAATAGCAACACAAATCTATTCACAGCTTATATGAAATAATATACGTAGAAAACTTATTGAATTTTAGAAACTTAGAACATTCTATTATCATTTGTGTCTTCATAATAAAAACATAAGGTGTATATATCTACTGATCATGCCAAAAATCTAAGGTGGCCCATAATTCCACTTAAAAAGTCTTGTAACTAAAAATATAACAAACTACTTTAAAAAGTCTAACTTGTGTTATAAAGGAGGCTCTGAGTGGGAGATTAAATGCATTGTTCTTTGGAAATAATAGGAAAGTAAAGAAAATGTTATATGTGTGGAGAATCATAAAGTAACTGAAGACTTCTAATTGGTGGTTTCCTCCTTTTCCAGAGCTTCAAACTTCCAGCACTGATTACTCTTGCCTTCATTGAATGACTGCCTTCTCCACTTCGTTGCTAAAGAGTCTTGTTTGTGCAATAATAGATCTTTTACACAACACTTTGTCAATATTAGTAGTCAAATCTTAATCAAATTAAGAATAAATCTTTATACATTATTTCTTTATAAACAAACAATATTTATCATAAGAACTTTAATATATTGGCATAATTGGGTGACTTGTATAAAAGGGATAATTTGGTCAAATTAGGATGAGATTGATTTTACCTCATCACTTTATTCCCCTCTTAAGGTTGAGCAGGTCCTCCTTCTCTTTTTTGTGGTTGTCCCCTTATATTATTTTTCCTTTTTCTATTATATTCCTTGAACAGTGAACTGTTATCATATTTTGAATCTGATGAAGGATCTTGTTGCTCTGGATTTTTGACAAAACCTTTAGCCAATCTGATTTTCACTTTCCAAGCTTGAATTTCCTATTGAGACTGCTCTGCTATCACAAGTAATAGAGGTGGGGGTTGGAGAAGCAGAGGAGGTCTATATCTTATTCCTACCCATTTTGTCTTCAATTGTTGCAATAACTCTGCTACTACCTCTACCCTCTTATAAGACCATTTCAGGTTTGCAGGCGAAATCATTTCTCTTCTTTTTAAATATATAGACAAGGGAGTATACCTCTCTTCACAAGCTACCCATGCTCTATTTATCAACTATGGTCCATTTGCTTGAAAATCCTCAAAACAAATCCTGATACTTTCATTATATTTTTCTCTCATGGCATTATACTTTTTTATCCTTTGAATTGTTTCCCAAATGTATATGGTTTATGGTAATGATGCCTCATTAAGAGACCAATAGTTATTTCTACCTGGGGATATTCCCTTGTCCTATCCTGCCAAATGATGTGATTTTGCAAAGTGGATAGAAAAGATCTCAATTGATATTCTCCTACAAACAAATTAATGGAAAAATCTATATATTTTCTAGCATAAATTATGCATAAAGAATTCACAGAGCAAATTCTATTGTGTGGGGGATGATGACTTGAAGGCTTCCAAAAATTCTTTATCATTAGGATCATGTGGTAGATTGCAAGAGATCCTTAACATCTTGCATCTTAACACTTGTTCATTTAAAAACATAGAATACATTCTATAGGGTTTCCTACAAGCCAACAACAATTCACCAATTTTGCAGACCTTTATCTTAGCTTCATACAATCTATCAAATGACTCTTTCAATAAAACTAATTCTTTGTTCAGTATAGTATTCTTTATTCCTACCTTTTTTAAGAAATAGCAATGTTCCATCCACATCCTTAACAAAGGAGGAATGTGGATTTGAAACCATTCCATTTTTATGGGTTCAGTTTGAACCTCTTTACTTTCCATTGTTGGTTTAGCTCTTAATTCATGTATTTCTTCATCCATTTCTACTATTTGAGTGCTAAGAACATTCAATTCATTTTGATGCTTCTCCTATTTCTTTGCAAAGGCTATTAGTAAATCTACAAAATTCACCCCCATATCAACAATCCTACCCCTGGCAGATGTTATGTCATAAAATGTCCCCCTAGGACTTTTACCTCCTAAGTTTTGCTCTTGGGTCCCTTAATTTTTATCATGCATTTTAGAAATGAATCCCAAGACAAAATGCCTTAAAACCCATGAAAAATGGGAGATAGGGGAAATTGTAGAGCTTAACCTTGTCCCAAAATAGGTCCCAGGACAAGGGCTCCCGTGCCCTTGCCCTACCCTATTTTGGCAGGGCCCCAAATTTGAATGTCGGTTGGAGATAGTTAAAAGCTGTCTATTGCTAACATCTTAAGTTTGGAGGAATGCATATATAACCATGTTTAGGACTTCATTTGTAAACTAGAAGATCATGATATTTTTGGTGAACTTATGATTTTAGAACATTCAATGCATTCATCATGTTGCAGAGAAGACTTGTGTTGTTGTTGTGTTATTACAGGTTTGGCTCCATCTTCTCATGTTGTGAAAGATCGTCATCTATTTGAGAGCTACACCTCTGAGGTGATATCTATTTATGCTTCAATCAATCATTTATCAATTTGTTTTTGTCTATGTCATGCAAGGACATGCACTCTCTATCTAACAACAGTGTTGGAAGGCTTGAATGTCATTTCGGGGCTTGACTGAGCCAAGCTTGTAAACACCACAACCCCCAACCCCTCTTCTTGTCATTGTAGGTGATAGGTGTCAGATCTCAAAGATGGAGTTGCAGAGGACTGTGGCAGAGCATAAGGAACTAGGATATGAAGAAAAAGGTGGAAATAGCTTAGGAAGGTCTTGGGCACCCACTCTTTGCCCCCTCAATTTCGTGTCATGGAGAATCTCTGAAGTGGTTACAGTTAGTGTCAGAAAAGATCTCGAAGCTCTCAAAAAAAGCATTATCTTGGGATTGGGTGCCTGCTCTTTAGCCCCTAACTTTTTTGTATTCTAGAACTCAAAATCTGGTATGTCTCTTATCTGTATTTAGTCTATTTTTGTAGAAGGATTTATCAGGTTTCATCTGTTTGTTTACGATTTTGTATAATTAGGGTTTTAAGCTAAATTAAACTAAAATCAATACATTAATCAATCAATTCTAAATCTCCCTATCATTACAAGTGACAACCAACCTATAGTTGAGCCTTCTTGCAGAAGTTGTGATTCAACTCGAATAAATGTCCTTGAATGTGTGTAGTAAAAGGAGGATCTAGCTAAACTATCCATCAATCCCATCAATCCTCTTTTCCTACATTACAACAGAAATGAGAGCAATCAAAAACAAATATAGATGAGGAGTATTGTAAAATCTCTCAAAACCATCACAAAAGTAAATAATCCATTTAAATTACAATGTCACAAGTAACTAAAGTAAAATGATGTAATTATCTGCTTAATTACAACTTCACAAGTAAAAGATAAATCTAATAAATATGAATCAATAAAAGTCATTAAATCTTACAAAAATCTCGTGCTCAACCCAAGTGAAAGCACTATATAAAATAATACACAAAGGCCATTGGCATTCATGCCATAAATACATCCAATTACAAGTTACAATGATCATGTACAACAAGTATAAATAAATCAATACATTCTCTAGTCGCCACGAACCAAATGGTTCTCCTGTGAGCTGAGAGATGGGAACATGGATCACACACTTTTCCACCCAACCATGAAGCAATTACATTTCCTCGGATCCCTTCATGACACAAAGGAAATCCAACCCTGCATGAAATATCTAGCTACCTAGAACAACTAGCAGGAGGGAACACCCACTTCAACTTGATATCTAACGTACAATTCTAAATAATGAAATGCAGGTTGTCTTACAACAGGATGTGGTAGAGATATATATATCAATAAGTTTGCTAGAAAAAATATTCATCTATTTCAATGACAGCTCGTTTAGATCTAAACCTTTAAAACATAATAACTGGTCAATTCCCAAAAAGAGGAAAAGACATATCTGATAATCCACATTTGACATCCTAGCCCAAAAGTAACCCAAACACATTCCTAGATAAAAATCTACTTTCTTTTCCCAATAAATAAATAAATAAATAAGTCAATAAACAAATAAATAAATCAAAATCACCTATAACCACCTCTAATCCCTTTCCCAAGTATCAATAAAGAAAACACACTTTTTGAACAAGCAGTAATGAAGAACATCATAAATCATTTAAAAGAAATATAGATTTTGAAATTTGATTATATTCTCAATTCATATTTCCATGGTTTTAATAGATTGTAGAAACTAATGATTTTACTTCATATCCATTTTTGTTTAATAGTTCAAGTAATAAAATCAATAATAATGTATGCCAACTCCACTTCAACAATATATTTTCATGCATACTTGTTCCAAATATTATTATCTTTTCTCAGTCTTGCTATCTATTTCATAATTCATACAACATAGATAATTTAGATAGAATAGGTGCCAGTAATATATAAGATGGCGTTGACATAGATATACATATGGTAAATATACTCGTTGAGCTATGATTTCATATTTAAGTCAATAACACATACTTTATCCTAAATGCAATTTATTAATTCCTTTGTTTGCTCAACCAACGAGAGTGCACTTTCAAGCAGGTAATAAAGAAGAACATCATTCATTCATTTATGCAAGTATAAATATAGTATCTATAATCAGGTTATAATCTTAACTGTAATTCATTGTCAAAAGGTTTGAAGAATCTAATGTTTAACTCTTTCCAATCCAATATCGGTTTATGATTAACAATTCAGAGTCTTTAAATAAGAGTTTAAGACTAGTTTCAGCATTAAATAAGCATAGATAATTAACTGTCTCTGTTCTGAGAAGTAACATAACTATTTTAAAGAGTTTTAAGTAAAGCAATAGAAGCAATTTATTCAAGCTACAAGAACTTAAATCAACTACAAATAACAACGCATATCTGCTACAAGAACCAGAAAGAATGGCGACATGAATAACAAAAAGCTACAATAAATTCAATCAGCTACAGGATAAGAAAAGTTCTAAATAACAAGAAAATAGACTGTGCCAGGATAAATAACAAGCTGCTACAGAATTTATATTTTATCATGCTTCCAGGACAATGACCAAGCTACAGGTAAGTTTGTTTGTTGCAGATTAAAGTGAGGCAGGCCGTCGGTCAACAGAGAAGAGGTCGATCCAAAAGGAAAATAGAGGAAAAGAATGTTGTTGACAAGTTCTCAACCAAAACTCACGCAACATAAAGGAAGAACAATAGGCAATCAAACTAAAGTAAACAAGTAGATCATCCCATATGTAGGCTTCGTTTTGACAGGTCATGGGTAAATAAAGCAGATCGACAGCACAAAAGGGGTCAATTTAAAGCATAAAATAGAGGAAAAATAGTAGGTAACATGAAGAAAAAGAAAGCATTTTGGCCGCTCCAGGTAGAAACTCATATCAGAAATAATATCTTGCATGCCAATTTAATATGGTTTATATTCTAATAGTCATCTACAACCATAATTTATTGTAAATAAAAACTAGAAAATACCTAAAATCTTCTACTATTAAAGGTGATTTCTTCACCTGCCATCATGTCTCCTCTCTCTTTTGTCCCTATCGATGCTTTAGAAAATAAATAACGTCCTCCTCTATTGCTGCTAAAACATGGTCAATCTCTTTCTCTCTGCCTTGTCATTCCTCAAAATAATGGTGGTGATTTTTCTTGTTTTGTCGTTCTCTTATTTTATTCAAAATCTCAGCTAATAATGGTGTTGGATAATTAGGTTTTCCTTTGCTTTTTATTAATCTCTAGTTCATTGACATTGCATGCCTCTTTTGCATTCTAAAAGCCCCAAATAAATTAAAAAAAAACTTATTTATTCCTGTCGCTTGCATGACAGAATAATTCTTTTAATTCTTTTAATTAGATTTCTAATTATAATATTAATATAGTTTATTTATTTTCAAAATAAAATAATCATTTAAATCAAACAAGAAGTATTTAAAATAATATTAAAAATTATATATATATTGCAATTTAAATACAATTGATTTAAGTCTAATTTAGATATTGTCTTCTAAACATCCATATTTGTAAAAATAGGAAAACATTATTTATTATTATTAAATAATATAAAACACAATTTTAAATATAAATCAAAAGAATCATTAATTTTATAACTAAATCATACATTCGAAATAGACTCACTAAAATAATTAAAATACAATATTTTTCTAAGTATCTAACCATTAATCACATTTATTATCCATACAATAATGTAGATTAACCCATTCAATATAATGCAATATGAGACTATGTGAGTGTGTGAGTGCATCAGGGTTTAACCATCCCAAACAGTTCTTACCAAGTGGCTAGAACATCTCTACCTCAACCATGTTCTCGTCTTCAACGAGTACCTGTATTCATTCACACTCAACTCGACGTCACTAGGTTAGTGCCTCAAAACATAGCTAAAGTAAAACATTAATAATCACATCAATAAATTTAATATTTAAATCAATTTTCCAACTTACAAAAATACAACTTCATGATAATTACCTTCACACACGTGGAATTTCCTCAAAGTGAAAACAATCATGGTAAATGTTCTCTAATCTAGATTTAATTATATAGTCCATAAAAATGAGATGTGACAAGTATAGTGAACATCAAAATCATTCTCGTTGTCCTTACATCGTATCCTCAAATAACACAAATTTTCCCAAGTGTTAATGTCATGATGTGAATTTCTCGATCTTTCCCATCTCACAGGTGTGAAATAATGATTGCCTTCTTTAACATGAAGTGAACTTAAATGATGGGGTGTACATGGGAGGTACTTGCCACATCTATTCTTTGCCAAAAGAAAAGATCTCACCCTCCACCCTTGATCATTCGCCATGTTGTCATGATGCATCACCTCATAATCATGCCACATCCTCCACCCTATAGTCCAGTCAACTTCTGCATGTTGACTCATCCTCCACGTATTTTTAGTGTGTTGACTCCTTTTTCCAGTAGCATTGTCAACATTCACATGTTGATTCCCACTCTTGCCTTTATTAATATTGAAGAAAAAATCCGTAACCAAGACCAACCAATTGGGATGAAGGATAGGCCAAAGAAGCCAAGTAAACACCTTTAAGAAAAGGGATCCATAACCAGTGTTATTAGCATAAGTCATTACCATCTTCACTAGCATCTTTAGTTATTAAGGACCGAATGTAGCTAGGGATATTACCATCTATCTCCAACATCTCCAAGAGGTGCTATTTATGCCAAAAGCTTCCATAGCAGTCACTCTGTTACAATCCTTAAAGATATGATAAACATCATTAGCATCTTTAGTTATTAAGGACCGAATGTAGCTAGGGATATTACCAATCTATCTCCAACATCTCCAAGAGGTGCTATTTATGCCATAATTTTCCATAGCGGTCACTCTGTTACAATCCCTAAAGATATGATAAACATCATACTCCCCAAATCCACTGAGAAGACCTTTAATATCATTCACTATATCCAATAGCTGCCAACCAAGGTTAGCTTTAAGTAACACAACATTCACCATGAGTTTAGAGTCTCCTTTAACATGAATTCTCTTGATGCCTATAGAGAGTGCCAACTTGACAACCTAGAGCATGGCCAAAGCCTCCGCTTCATTATTAGACTTTACTCCTAACCCTCCCACAAACACTACAAGAAGTTCTCCCTTGTCAAACCAGATGACTTCCCCACCACTAGCCTGACCCGGGTTGCCTTTGGCTAGCCTTTCAAAATTTAACTTGCTAACAAGTTGTTTTCAGTTATCCACTTTAGAGAGGTCCTTAGAAATACCCCACTTATTCACAATACTGACCTCAATGGGACTAGCAAGAACTTTAGAAAATTCTATGTTGCAAGTGGATAAGTTTTCTAAACGAAGTTTAGAGAAAGTATGAAAGACTTCCAAAGGGGTCCTAGCAGTATCTCTAAAGATTATATTGTTTCTTTCCTTCCATATGCTCCAGCCAAGGTGGGGGGGATTTATTTCCATAACTCTTTGACCACAGGATAGGAGAATGAAGATGACCATTCCTTAACAAAGGCATTCAGATTCTCATTCAAAACCCAAACAGTTCCCAAATTTTGCAAAGTCCAAAACTAAATATCTTTGGCAAAGTCACAAAGAAAGAGAAAGTGAAACATAGATTCATCTTCCTTATGGAACATAACACACCTATTGGGGAGTTGGAATCCTCTCCTTTGAAGATTGTCGAGGGTAAGAATTCTATTGTGATTGGAAACCCACAAGAAAAAAATATTTTGGGTAGCAGCTTGTGATTCCAAATCTTGTTCCACAATCTATCATCACCAAGGTCTAACAATAGACTATAGGCAGTTCTAATAGTGAATATTCCTTTGTTGTCTTTTTCCCAAATAATTTTATCCTCCTTAGGAAAAATATGGAGTCAATGATTATAAACATGTATTTGAAGCTCTATGGAAAGTTGTAATAGGTCATTCTGGTCAGGACAACAATCAGTCAGACATTTCCAAATAATCAGGGAGCCATTTTGGATGACATAATTAGAAACTAGGGTACCAAAGAATTGTTGGTTGTGTCTGCCAATCTTCCAACATGAAGACTTTTAAGGGGCTGATCCCTAAGCCATTTGTCCTCCCAAAATATGATGCACCTGCCATTACCAATCTTCCATTTGATACCTTTTTAAAGGAGACCTCTAGTCTTAAGGACACTATTATAGATAATAGAACCTTTGGGAAGACCAAATTCAAAAATAAACTTGACCTCCGAGATACCCCTAAGATACTTGGCTTTCATAATAATACCCCAATCCTTACCTTCTTTAATTAAGTTCCAACCAACTTTGGCCACTAAGGCCTTATTGATCAGGTAGATTTTTCTAATTCCAAGGCCCCCCTGATTTTTAGGTAAACACACTTTATCCTATTGAACCAAGGTAGTCTTTTTTTTATCTTCTAGGCCCATCCAAAGGAAATTCCTTTGAATATGTTCAAACTTCTTAGCTAGATATTTGGGGATTTTAAAAAGACTAAGGAAGTAAATGGGAATACCTTGGAGAGAGGCCTTAAAGAGCTAGAATTTTCCAATTGACTGAGATGTTTGTCATTCCAACCAACCAGATTCTTTTGAATTCTTTCTAGGACAAAGTTCCAAAAAGTTAGAGAGATTTTTTTAACAGTTAGGGGGATTGCAATGTAGGAGGTGGGGAGCTAAGCATAAGAACAACCCAAAATGGTCTTGATTTTCTGTTGTAGATCACTAGAAGTGTTAAAAAAGTAGACTTGGCCCTTCTCATAGTTCATGCATTGGCTAGACGCTGCCTCATAATCATTCAAAAGTTGTTTCGATCTTCTATCCTCCACCACAGAAGCAATACCAAAAAGAATAGTATCATCCACAAATTGTTTGATAGCTAAAGGTTGAATAGAAGAGGCAAGTTTTATACCTTGAAGAGAACCCAGACTAAGCATGTTCATCATAGCTCTCCTTAAGACCTCAACCATCAAGATGAAAAGATACGGGTATAGGGGATCACCTTGCCTTAGGCCCCTTCCAGTATGAAAGAATCCTCTCGGGATCCCATTGACAAGGATAGAGAATTTAGCAGTGGAAATACATTATCTTATCAAGTTGATAAATCTTCCTTGAAAACCAAACTTCCTAAGGACATTAATTAAGAAATCCCAACAAACTTGATCATAGGCCTTAGATATATCAAGCTTGAAAGCCATACCTAGGATGTTGCTCCTATCCATAGAGTCAATAACTTCATTACTAGATATGGCAGCATCTAAGATTTGTCTTCTCAGAACAAAACCTTTATGATTAATAGAAATGAGCTTATTAAGCAGAGGTTGGAGTTTGAAGAAAAGAATCTTAATGAAAATGTTGTAAATCGTATTATAGAGGCTGATAGGTCTGAAATCTGCCATAGAAATAGGGTTTGAATTCTTAGGAACCAAAGCAATAAAAGTATTGTTCAGTTATCTTAGGAGTTTCCCTATCCTAAAGAAGTCTCTAGCAGCACCTGTGACATCATTCCCCAAAATCTCCCAAAATTCTTGGAAAAAAGAAGGGGGAAACCCATACGGTCCTAGAGCTTCAAAGGCTCCCATAGAAAACACCACCACCCAGAATTCTTCCTCAGTAACTAGCTTAGTGAGAAGGCAATTACCCTCTTTAGAAAGAAGAGAGGGAATATTATCCAATAGTTTTTCCTCTTTAGCAAGGGAGTAATTAATGGGTTTAAAATAGAGGAGGGACTGGAAATACCTAGATGCCAACTACATAATTTGTTCATTCGTAGTAACTTCAGATCCACCCTCATCAATAAACCTAGTTAAAGTGTTTCACTTTCTGTGGTACAAGGTAGATTGATGAAAGAAGGAAGTGTTCCTATCTCCTTCTTTCAACCACTAAATTCAAGATTTTTGCTTCCAAAAGATCTCCTTTCTTAAAATAGCAAACCATTCGTGGGTCAAGGATTGTTCCAGGGTAAAAATTCCCTCCGAACTATCTCCCTTAGCCATTTTCTTTTGAACATCAAACAACCTGCTAGCCAAGGCCTTTTTCTATTCTAAAACATTGCCAAATAAGAATCTGTTCCATCCTTTAACACAATTTTTTATGTTAAGGAGTTTCTGGGTCAGCTTAAACATAATAGATCCTTGAATAGGAATCTTCCACTAATTGGAAATACAATCTCTAAAGTCTAGGTGGGAGGTGTTAAACACACAGAAGTACTAAGAGAGGGGGTGAATCAATACTTAATTCAATTATTTTCTTCCAATTGCATTTAACCAAATGAAATTATTTAAAGCATGATAAACACAAGAACATAGAAGCATACGACCATAACACTAGATTTACGTGGAAAACCCTAGAAGGAAAAAACCACGATGAGCAAGTTGCTTGGATCTACTGTCCAAATCCAACCTCACAAAATAAGAAAAGATTACATTATCATTTATGGGCCACAACCCAGAGGAAGCTGCAACTCCCTGAACTGCTACAATAGTTATAACTTTTACACAAAGAGGCTTCAATCTCTTCGACAAAATACTTATCTGATTCAGATCCTTCTTCCACAACTCTGATTGATTTAACATTCTATTGACCTCTCCAACCTCTGTACAACTTGCACAGCTATCATTCCTCTGCACAACCACAATACTAACCTCTGCAACATCAAAATAACTTTAGAAACATTTCTCTATCATCACATCACTTACAAATACCTCCGCAACAATATCATTTCATATAAACTGATCTTTTCCACATTTCATCATTATATCTGCTTCTGCAGTAAGTTTATTCGCACATTATCAATGGTATCACACAATATATCACTATCTCACCACTCACAAACTTTGATCTTATATTTATATCCTCTGCAAGCTTCAAAATCTTTCTCTTTGGTCGTCCAAGATTAAATGTGTACCATGAAATGTGTAATGGCCACAACAGTCAGCTCCAAAACATATGCGGTAATTAGAAAACCAATGCGATTCAAAAACAAGATATAATCAGGTCCTATTTTACCTTAGCATACACTTCCACACTGGCGCACACTTCAAACACATGACATAATCATCAACATACATCAAGTTGGCCCAACAAATACTTAACCATCCTTACATTTTGCTCCAGACAAAAAGCGGTACCAGAGAAGATAATATTACATCATACAGACCACATAAAGAGGATTATATGACCTGTAAATCATTCCTATACAATCCTTCTATCATTTCAAGTCATCACATGCTGGCACATACACATGAGTTCTAATTTTGGTATCCTTAACATACTCTACTTGCACAATCTTACGATAAAATAATGAAACACATACTTCCGGTGAACATAATCATTTGAAACTTGAACAGTGCATACCAACCAGCCATAATAGCTTATCATTCAATTAGCAAGGCCAAATACCATCGTGTGATGAACTATGGTGGCCTCCACTATCTCCCTCTACTTACTTTAACCAGTACCAAGACATGTCTTCACACAACTGACTCCGAAGAAGCAACTATGATACATATTATCACTTGAAACTTGAAAGGCTCATACCGTTGACTCATATCTACATGTCCTCCAAGCCACAACTTCATATCTTCATCTGTGGAGAAGTGCAGAGCATTCTCCAGTTTCCCCATGACTACACTTAGCATGTTCCATTAATATCCTCATTCTTCTATCTCTAAAACACCTTGAGGTAAACTTTATAACCTCAAACTTGAAACATAAGTACTTAAGTGCAATACTTAGCCACTTGTCCAATCTTCTGATCCATATCTTCAAATGCAGCAGAATGCAGTACATTCTTTTGAGCCTGTGACCCCTTCACTGACTAGAACTTTACTTAGACAATTTCTCTTCAAACTTTCACAACTTTCCTCATCTGGTGGAAACCATTGTGAGTTCATATCACAAATATACAACATGAATTCAACTTAACTCATCAAGCACTTCAAGCACAATCATTTTCACATCATATCAAGGATATGGACTTACACGTGAACTTCAAAAGATATGGTATGACTATGTATAGATGATACTAATCCATCTCCCTTCCTTCTTCTAATCAACTTCCTTTATTTGCTTCTTTGATCATCATAGAAAATGCACATTACTTTGCTTTCTACCTCACAACACTTCTGATTAGTTATTCTACTATCTTTACTTATCACCATACTGCTACAATCTCCCTTTGACATCACTTCCAACCTTCCACAATGCAACAATCCATACCACTATTGACATCAATGACAACACTTGTGCAACAATCTCCCCCTTTGTCATTGATGGCAACACTTAACCTGATATATACACATTTCTCTCCCTTTGACATCAATGGTAGAGGGCTAGTGGTCTTCCTCTGTTCTAGCAAAAACAAGTAGGCTCCCCTTGTCTGAATATTCCTTATCACCTTTTATCAGTCTACTCCTCCTGAGGAGTAGCCTCTATCTCTTCAAAAATGATGTAGCAAAATTATTCTTCAAGATATTATGTACAATGTGCCTTATTCATATCAAAATAGCACTGCTTATTCTTAATTTATTCACTGCATATTATCAAAATTTATCTTACCTTCACAAAATTTTCTATTTACTTGGAAGGTAGAACATTCTTGTAGATCACCTTTAACTGGGCCAGTGTAGTATCCCAGTTCTTCTTTGCAGAAGACAAAATGTGTAATTAACTTTCAAACTGAATATATAGTTCTTCTGCTTCCTCCATAGTGGCCGACACTTTTACTTTCTGACCCACATTCTCTGCTTCAGTCAAGAACCATACAAAACTACTAGCCTCATACTCACCACTTCCCTTAATTGACTTATTTCTCCCTTGATTTGCCCTCTTTAGTCCAGGAGCTGCTTCAATTGAGTATGGAGATTTTCTCTTTGGACCCTAATAGCTCCATCTTTATCCTTCAAAGGATCATATACTTTGGCTGCCTGAATTAGTTGTGACACAATAGAGTCAACTTGATCCTTTATACTCTTTGTGGTTGTTGGCCAATTCAAACAAAATTGATACAAAACTTTGGCATCCTCATACATTTTTAAATATTTTTCACATTTTCTTGCAGATTGTTATGTGCCTTAGCACATCTGTCAGAAGAATCAACTAATCTTTTACTATTTACCTATTATGTTGTCTTCTTCTTAGCTTGCTTCTCTAGAAAAGATGAATACACCTTGAAAGACTCCAACATAAGTTTCATCTGCTAAGTAGGAGGCAAGGTGGGATCTCTCTTTGCTTCAGATAGTTCTTCCTAGATTATCTTAATTGTCTCTTCTAACACTTCAACTCCTTCCACTTGTTGTTGCAGAATCCCTTGCCTTGCGGTGGACTGAAGTATGTCTCCCAGTTGTAGCTTTTAGAGGGGAGATAACTTGAATAGGTTAACTTGTCCATCTAGCATAGGTAACTGTAAGAGTTGCAAGGTAACTATTTGTTGTAGTTGCATTTGTTGGGCTAAGAACTCCTTAATTGTGTCAACTTGAGAGGAGGAGGAAGATGTATCTTGTTCCTTTTCTTAATTCTCCTCTGCACCAACATTTACCCGCTCCTCTAGTTGTTCAAGGTTACCTTGTTGTTCAAAATTTTTAGAGGAGGATTATCATGCACAACATTATGATCAAATGAAACATTTCCTTCACCATGTACAACTTGTTCTTGATCTTGTGTTCTTAGCTCTTATCTCTCCTCTTGGGGAACTTGATGTTTAGTGTTATGCAGAGGAGATACTACCATGTGAGGTGGAGAAGCAATGTCATGTGGTGGAGACACATGTGACTACTCCACATTCATATTTCATTTTACCTCATCCAAGATTTTCTTTGTCACATCCTTGGTTTCCTTCTGGATATTCTCTTTATCACCTTCCTTCATGCTCATAAGAGCATCCACACTTTGCTTTGTCCTTAACTCCTGAGCTTAAATTTGAGCCAATTTATCCTTTTCTTCTTGAGACATAGAACTAGACCTGGCCTTTTTAAGAGCTTGTTGCCTCATCTCATCATCCATTTTAATGGCTTCTTCTCTTCTCTGTCTTAGAGCCTGAGCTAGGCTCTACAGTACATTTTCAAAGACATCAATCATGGGTAAGTTGTAGTTAAGCATATACATAACTACAACCTTTTCAATGGTGCTTTGATCTTCAGGAGGAACATCCGAATACAAATCAGTTGTATGCTTTAGCAGTCCATGTTGCTCAATTCCATTGAAGATAGCCTCTAATTGAAGAGGGTCTCTTGTAGGAACCACCGGAGGAGTTTGCTTAGATTTCTTCTTTCTCCCTTTTAGCTTAGAAGTTTTGTCTTCTCCTTCTTCTTCTTCAACCTCCTTTACATCAGTCTTCTTCCTTTTAGCTTGCACTTTTTGCTTTGGTTGCTTCTTTTCATCTATTTTCATCTGAGTCAAAATTTTAGATGATACTCTTCTTCCAGTTGAGGTAGTTTGAGTTGATCCAGAGGGCTATGGAGCATTTGTAGCTGCAAAAGTGGACCTACTAGTCCTTCTTGGCCCTGGAATAGCTGGTCGATTAATAGTAACAGTTGGAGGATCTTCTGCAGGGGCTTGTGATGTGGATTCTAGTGAGATACCCATCTTTTTATGAAATTCTTCTTTGTGTTTCTCAAAATGCTCCTCCACACTTCTTTGAATCCTCTTATCCATTATTTTATCATAGGTACCAAATCTCTCAGCATTTGTGTCTTTAGGTTTGCTGAGAAAAATATCAGCATAGGTCTCTATTTCTTTTGTTGAGACCTCATATGGTAGTCTTGAAATCCATGCAGTTCTAGGCTCAACTGCCTCCATATAGGTATAATCCTTATCAACTAGGAATGTGATATTCTCCTTATATTATTTACTGAATTGAAAGGGATTCTATCCCTGGCTTGCATATCAATTTGTAAGGTTTCAAAGAACCCCCAATATAAAATCTTGTAGTGATTTGGATCACTAAAACCTCTAATGTGACTCTTGATTTGAGTAGCAATAGGAGTCTATTGTTGCCAGACCTTTCCTCTAAAGCTAGGCAACTTATTCAGAAAATAGAATGCAAGGCAGATAATTAAGGTGCCATGCCTAAAAATATATCCATTTTCCTTTGTTCTCCTCAGGTTCTCCAAGAGTTGTTCTCTCATGACCTCACAGAGGTCAAAGTCTTTACTTTCCTTGACAATTTGGTAGGCAGTGTGAATGGCAGTACCAATGGCGGATCCTTCTCTGTTTATAAAATAGACTTTATATGCAATCCCCATAGCATCATATTTAACACCCAGATCAATTATGTCATTCACAGTTAGAGTCCTCTTGTCAAATTTTACTTTGACCAATTCAGTAACCTTCTCATTTTTAATTGATTTCATCACCAGTATAGGTCTGGTGGATCACAACCTGATTATTGCCCTGATTGCATCCTTAGTAATCTGGTGGGGCTTTCCAAATATATGAACTCATCATGAATGCTTCTTAATATAAATCTCACCCATTCGTGCTCATCACAAAACTCAAGGTAATCTTTCCAAATGTCTAAACACTTGGCCCCCACATTTCCATATTCTTATTTATAGGTAACATCATCATCCAAAAGTAGGTCTCTGAGTTCCTTAAATTTTACATGGTTAATTTCATCTAGCTTTGAGTGAATATAAAACCTAACATCTTCTGTGTATACCACATATGCCAAAATGTGTGAAAATGCCCCTTCTTTATCTACCTCCATGGCTTTGTAAGGAAATTTCTTATACTTCGGTCTTGGTTTTTCAGTGACATCAACTAATTGAGGAGTCGCTCACAAATTTCTTTGAATTTGGAAACTAGGGTTTTAACAAGTAGCAGTTCATATAAATACCTTTGGGTTCAATTGCTAGGGTTTCACCTTCAGATTAATTCTCCTTGAATTCGCCAAGTACTTTGAAAGCTTTCTTCTCTTCTCAGCTCTGGATGTAAATGTTTGATCATGAATGAATTTTGATCGTCTACAAGAAGCATAAGTACTTTAAAATTTGCCCCAACATTCCTCATTTAATGCACCTTTATCAGGTTAGGTAAAATGTTGCCAGATTGCTTTGTGAGCTCATAGAGACTCAAAAATCTTCCACAATCCTCTGCATCATGAGATTTTACTCCAGAAATTTAGGGAAAAGAAACTATCTTGCCACATCAACTACTTTATCTGCCAATTTCATGCCCACCCATCAGTAAACCTAGCTTCTACTTGTGGAAGCCATAAATATTTAGGGGGGAAAGAATAGATGTACATTGGTTAGCTCCCCCTGACCATATGCCTTATCTTAATCAACAATGAAGTCTTCTGCACTAGGCAGAGACATAAATTTCTCCTTCTCATCACTTTGTTCTATCTTCCTTCTCCATACCTTTTCCATTTCCTTCTTTTGTTGAGCCACAATTTTCTCTATTTTCTTGTGCTGAATAGGTGGTTCCACATAACCATTTTTTGTAGAATCTTCCTCTATGGCCAAATTTGTTGCATTTGTAGCAAACAACATTATATCCCAGAGTCATACTATTTCTCCTTTAGTTCTACACTGAACAAGCCTATGACCAAACTTATTGCATGCATAACAAATAGCCATAGAAGGAATGAGAGATCACAACATCATGTCTTATAGGTATAAATGAATTCTTCCTCATATAATCATTTCTTCTAGCCTTGGTTCTACAATCAATAGCCTTGTGACCAAATTTATTGCAAGAATAATAATAATCATAAAAGGATTGAGATAACCTGGGATTAGCAGCTTGTCTAGGAGGATATCTCCTAAAATTTTTCTTCTAATTACTGACACTTATGAAGTCATCATTCATCTCATGTTCCTCATCTTCAGTCTCTTCAGTGTAGGGTTCTACATTTTCAAACATATTGCATGCATAACAAATAGCCATAGAAGGAATGAGAGATCACAACATCATGTCTTATAGGTATAAATGAATTCTTCCTCATATAATCATTTCTTCTAGCCTTGGTTCTACAATCAATAGCCTTGTGACCAAATTTATTGCAAGAATAGTAATAATCATAAAAGGATTGAGATAACCTAGGATTAGCAGCCTGTCTAGGAGGATATCTCCTAAAAATTTTCTTTTGATTACTGACACTTATGAAGTCATCATTGATCTCATGTTCCTCATCTCCAGTCTCTTTAGTGTAGGGTTCTCCCTTTTCAAACATAATCTCTTCAGTGTAGGAATCTTCCTTTTTCATTTCAAACATGCCTTCAGGTATATCTGTTTTTGAGATCTGACCTTTCTCAAATCTAATGCCACCCTTGTTCTTAAGTGGTCTTTGACTACTGATTATCTCATCAAGGATGTTGGTGCTTTTATGAAGTTTTAGACCCTTGTCTATCTGATCCTTTGCTTTCTCAAGTTCTTTCCTCAAAGTGACAATTTGTTCTTCAAGTTTGGAGCATTCAACTTGTTTAGTCGTAAAAAGAGGAAGAAGTGATTTTGGTTTATTTAAAGGGTTTATGTTAAATCCTCCTTTCACCACAATATTCAAGGACATTCAAGCAAGTAGAGAACTCTACTACATATCTACTATCACTTGGAATAGAGGGGAAGATTGGAATTGTGTGAATTTGTTGTTCAATTAAACCCGATTATGCTCAAAACCCTAATTTCATAAAATCGTAAACAAATGGACAAATCACATAAAATGATCACACACAGAGATATCAAATGACAATCAAATACATAACAGATTTTGAAGTTTGGTGTGCAAAAAAGTCAGGGACTAATGAGTGGGTGCCCTAGTCCAGTGTACTTCTTTCTGTTGGGATCTCTAAAGGATGTCTGCAACCTTATTCTATTGTCATAGAGATTTCACCACATCAAAATCCAGAGGACTAATGAGCGGGCACCCTAATCCAAGCCCTAATTTTCTTCTTTGCTCTGCACTTTTGACAGTCTATAATGCCTCCCTGCAACTCCATTTCTTCCTCTTTCAAAACTTGTAACCTGCAATCATAGAAAAGTGGGTTGGGGGTTGTGGTGTTTAGAGGCTTGCCTTGGTCAAGCCCCAGAGAGACATTCAAGTCTTCTGAACACCATTCTCAGATAAAGAGTGCGTATCCCTGCGGGATAAAGGTAAAAACCAATTGATAAATGATTGAAAACACAAACGAATGTCACCTCAATGGTGTAGCTCACATGAACATGAAGATCCTTCACATCATGAGAAGATGAAGCCAAATCTGCATAACAAACATAATACCAAAATAATACTGCTCTGCAACAATGAATACTTTGAAAGCTCTCAAATCATAAGTATGCCAAAAGTTCATAATCATCTTCTAGTTTACAAATGAATGTCTAAACATGCTTATATATGCAACTAAACAACTTCTTGCCAAGAAGTTCATAATTCAAACTTGAGGTGTCGGCATAGGACCTAATAACGGTCATATAACCGACACATGAAAATAGTCCTAACCCAAAATAGGGCAGGACTGGGGCACGGGTGCCCAAGTCCTCCCCCTATTTCAGGCAGGATTCAACATAAGCACATCCCCTAGGTCTCATTTGTCATAAAACTTAGGGGTTTCTTCACCAGAAGTCATCATTAACATGCAAGATGATCTAAATGCATTCTAAGGACCCAAGAGCTAAACCTTAAGAGGGAAAAGCCCCCAAGGGGACATTTTTTGACATAAAATTTAGCACCCACTTTAATGTATGTATAAACGCAAGGTCAATACATGCATTAAAGTAAGGTCAACAAACACACCAAGTACAGTGAAGACACGCCAAACACATTGAAGATAGTAATAGGCATGCAAAACATGAAGAAGATAACACTAAAGACACATAAAATACAATGAATACAGTGAATGCAATGATTATTTCTTTTTTTTTTTCATTTTCTCATATATATGAATGCAAATGCAAGTACAAGAAAAGTAAACACACAACCCATAATGCAGGAGGGACTCATCGCCACCAGTCTTTAGACTACATATGGGGCAATAGACACGCAATACAAATCTCAGAGTGCAGGAGGGACTCATCACCACCAGTTTTTAGACTGTACTTGAGAACAAACATGCCATACAAATCCCAAAGCATAGGAGGGACTCATCACCACCAATCTTTAGACTATGCTTGGGAACAAACACGCCATACACACACATGGAAGACACAGAAAACACAACAAACAAGCAATGGAAGAAACCTATTGCTAGGTTCGCAGCCATCTCAGGCACATTACAGGCACACACCAACGATTGTGCTTCACCACAACAATCACCGAAAACATGCTTAAGGGTTAGGATAGTCTCGGATCCGCTCCCAGTCTGCTCAGAAGACCTTTTGAAAATGATAGGATTGTGCAATCTCCTCGAGAAATACACCATCACCACCTTCCGCATAAGGGCTTAAAATAAAAGGATATGCATGATATCCCACCTCCGCAAAGGGCTTAATGATTGCAATATAGAAATAAAGATGTGCACTCACATAGAGATACAACATCCCGACTTCGCAGAGGGCTTAAAAACATGCTTCATTAGTATCAAAATCATCAAATAGCTTACCTTATATATGTTGACTTGGGACTAGACAACTGAGAGGGGGGTGAATCAGTTGTCACACTTTTACAATCTTTTCTTTCTCAATCTTTCTTTTCCAATTATAATTAAATTAGTGATATAAACATTTCAGCATTAATCAACAACATATGACAACAAACATAGATAACACATTCGACACCAAGATTTTGACGTGGAAACCTGGTTAAGGGAAAAACCATGGTGGGGGACCCACAAATATTAATGCCTTGTTAAAACTATTTTACAAATGAGAATGCACATGTATTCGGGCTCACTGCCTAGAGCTTACTGCTCAAAAGAAGGCTCACTACCTATGGAAACATTACAAGAGAATGATAGAGATTTGAACTGATTAATAGCATCTACTTATGCAAGAATTTCAGTTTCGATTAAGTGCAAAAATTGATCCTACACATTTCATCTTTGCTCTGCTCTTCTTACTATTCTTCCTTCATTCGCACTTTGGATTTCTGCTCTTCTCACATTCATCTTGCACACACACATTGAATCATCCAATTTCATCGGCTATATATATCCGCAATAAGATCTACAATCATTCTATCAGTTAGCTTCAACAACACTTAGAACTTTTATGAATGCTCTGCTCTATCAGCTAAATTTATGCAGAACTTAAGGTGCGGACTAAAAATTCCTCTTGAAAATCATTACTCATGTTGGCCACTATCACTGATCATTATCATTTGTCCAACAAACAACTTCCATACATTTGGAATCAAGATCTTCTTCAAGGTTGGCCTGTTCTTCTTCTGTCTGCTCTGACAAACTGGAACTTGATACTCAGAGACTAATATCTTTTGAATCCTTCATCACCAGAGGAAAAAAATCTAGATTTAGACTATCTTGACAATGCACATGACTCCCCTAGATCTGCAGCTATTCATGACTTCCCACCGAAGAGATCCGGACCAAAATACCGGACCCTATTCCTGCTCTGTTCCTAACTGTCCAGACTTAGACAAATTCTAAATCTAACTTCCGATATGCGCAAATTGTGTTATGTGGATGATTGGGATGATCTTAGTTGCCATCATGCCTTGCATTGTCTCTTGCCAACAATCTCCCCCTTTGGCATTGATGGCAACACTTAGTGAAAAATGACTAAGTGTCTAGTGCAACTCCCCCTTTGTCTATACACTCTTGTACTTCACTTATTCTGGTGCTCCCCCTTTTTTGAATACCTCATTTTTCACTGCCCTTCACTCCCCCTTTGACATCAATGGCAAAAGGTGGGGTCCGCAAGCCAAAATTCTTCAAAAATATTGTAAATACTCCCGCATGTGTACAATTGATCAACAAGTTCTTGTTGCAAGTATGGGCCCAACAGGTGTTGTCATTGATGTCAACATACTCATGTTGCATTAATGAGAAGGATTGGATGAGCTATGTGCTGAGGATATTGAGAAAATTAGTCTCAATCAGGAACAGTGAAGAACAGTGATGACAAGGAGGTGAAAGTCCACAATAGGTTGAGGATCAGAGGATGCGGTTTAAAGGGTTTGTTGATATAAGTCTTGAGATGCTCCAGTCAAGTTTTCAGAGGTTCGCATGAAGATTTGATGAAGTTATGGCTGCTCAAGTAGAACTGGTTCCAGTAGATGTTCAGAGGTGACAGGGTGTCAAGATAGGTTCGATGAGCTCCGGAAGTGCATCATACCATTCTGTGGATTGGAGGGAGTATTGAGGAAGTCCTTGAGAAGTGTCAACTAGATTGGCTCATGGTTTGAAGGTCCAAAAGAGCCTGTTCATTTGTGACAGTGATGACAGACTGTGTTCTTGAAGCTCCGGATGAAGGAGAGAAGAATTCCAATAAGTTGATAAAGTGCGGATATTCTTGGTGGCTCATGGAAGGCTGTGGTGATCTTTGGATCATGTCTAGTTCATGTTGGCAGTTCGCATTGAAGTTAGAGTTTAGATCTGATGAATAACCACCAGATGTTGGTGTTCTTCCTGTGACTAGCTGACTGGATGTATTACACGTCTTCCGGAGGATCTATAAGTGTTTGCCGACTTAGATGAGTGTTCCTAAGTCGATGCCTTGTATAAATAAAGGATTGTGAAGTCATTCCAAAAAGTGTCTTGTGGAGATGAGAGTGTGGTAGCGAAGAAGAGAGCAAAAGGCAGAGCAGAAGTTTTTGGGCTTTAGTGGAACTGATTCAAGCATGGTGAAGATGTTATTCTCCAGTTCATGTATGTGATACTTATTTCTTTGTAGACAGTGTGTCTCTTGTAGGCAGTGAGCCTCTTGTGAGCAGTGTGCTAGGGCAGTGAGCCCTAATTGGCATGTGCCATTTGTTCTTTCTATTCTTCTAATAGAGAATACATTCTTGGGTTAATCACCCCATGGTTTTTCCCTTAACTGGGTTTTCCACGTCAAAATCTTGGTGTCTTATGTGTTGTTGAGTTTTTGCTTTTGATTTGAATGCATTATGTTTCATGTTTAATATACTGCTAATCACCAAGAAGTTTTAAGTGTGTGAATTGGAGAAAGTTTGGCACAACTGATTCACCCCCCCTCTCAGTTGTGTGCCCTAAATCTAATAGTTCTATTTACATAAACTTTAGAATGTCTACAAAACTGGTTTTTATCTACACAAATTCGGAGGCCCAAGTACTCTTCATTCCATCCAAAATTAAGATGTGCCTATTCAAAAAAAATGAATATGCTTCTGCCTTAGACAGATTTGATGGATCACTGGTTTGGACTACAGTTTGAGCTTCAGATAGGGTGTTATACATTGTCTCTAATTTAGGGGCAATCAATCCTCGAAGTTCACACATCCTCTTCATAGTATTGTTTTTCTCTTTCGCAAGCCCCTTTATTTCATCTCTCAAGTTAATAACTTGACACTCCTGGCTTATAGGAGAGGCAGTTAGGGGATCAAAATTTTGAGAAAGAACTGATATTTTTTGTTCTTGTTCCTTTATCTTCTTCTCAATATCCTTATTGACCTTGGACCATGATAGGCAAAACTTATATATATCTCCTCCATCACTTAGAGCATTCTGAATGCTCTTTATGCTGAAATCAAGTATTCTTCTATCATTTCTTATCAGGTTCTTTATTTCACCAAATTTCTTATCCAAAAATTCTTTTTGAACTTTTGCTTCCTCAGACTTCTCAAGAGACTCAAAATGAGTATTTACATAACTTACAAGATTTTTTAGATGATCGGATGGGGAATCAAATGGATTCTTCTGGTAGGTAGGCATTCGCTTTTCTAGAATCCCGGATGCAAGCCCCAGTAGCTCATTGTCCTGCATGTGGAACTTTAACATCTTTTCTCTAGCCTTTACTTGGGTGTAAGATGCTATTTTCATTAGTTGAATTAGAGAGAGAGCATCTGGATTGGCTAGGCCTTGGAGTAGTTTAGGTTCATCAAGTTCAATCACTTCTTTTCCAAGAAGACTTTTTACTGCATCTGCAGTGTCTCTTGCAACCATTTAAGAACCAACCTTTTGATCTCCTGATTTCTCAGTCTCTGCTTTAGGTGCTTCAATGTTTGCACCATCTTCTACTTTATCTTTCTTTTCTCTTTCTTCCTCTAACTTTGCTTTATCCTTTTCTGTGTTCTCTGCAGAGGAACTTTTTCCTATTTGTTCATCACTTACTACCCGATTAGGAGGGCTCTGTAAAATAGTAATATTATCCTCTTTCCCTGATGTATCAGATGGATTGGGATCATCTTCTGCATCAATTACTTTATCCAACATTTCTGTATCCTCCTGATTCGCTTGTTCTACTTCCAGAATTGAAGCTTTACCCAACTCAGATTGTTGCTCAATAATATTCTCTTCTTCACAATCTGGAACTTCTTTTGTGACTATGGGAAGATTGTGCTTTCTCAAGGCTTTGAAAATAATCTCTTGATTTTCTTCAACGATTTCAGTTGTTTCTCCAAGCATGAGTTTGTTCATTCTCCTCTTGCTTCTAAAGTCATCTTTGACTTCCTTGAATATCATATCTATTTGATCAGGAGAAATTTGAGGACACAAATTTATTAGTTCATGTTCCCTGATCTCTATGTCCTTACACTTGGCATTTTCTTTTCTCAACTCCAAGATATTTGCCAGACTTTGTGGTAATTTAGAAGTTATCTCAATCAGTGCCTTGTTGTAGATGTTGAGATATCTGACCATTGCTTCCTCCAACATCCTTTTTATCCATGTCATTGTATTCATCGTAGAATTCAATCATGGGTTTTAGATTACCATCCACAGTGACTGATTTTATCACATCTTCTAGGGAGAGTGTGGGCTTCTCAACATATTCCCCATAATCTTCTGTCTTTTTTTTGCTAGTCCTTTTGCTTCTGGTTAACTCTGCAGCTTTTATTCCAGTGACCTTCAGTTCCTTGATTTCAATGTCAGAGTCTGTATCTACTTCTTCTCTTATGCTTTCATAGGTTCGGGATGCTTTTGTTTTCTGCCTTTTCTCCCATTTTTTGAATGATTTTGCTTCCAGTTTTGCAATTTTGGAAGGAGCAGAGGTTGTAGTAGAGCTTCTAGTAGTTCTTGAAGTGGAAGAGAATTTCATCGGATCACCTGTTGGTTTCTTATCTTGTTTCTTTTTTCTCATCCTTGTCTATTCTTTCTCTGAACTTCTTCACACCTTCCTTAGTTAGGCCAAGATTTTTAGCTAACTGTTCAACTTCTTTTCTTACTCTCATGTTGGTTTTAGGTTTTCTGAGTTCAATATGTAATTTTAAACTCAACTCCTCATAAGTTCCAAATCTTTCAACTGCTATGTCTTTAGGCTTGCTTAGCAAATGTTGAGCATACATATCTAAGATCCTTTCATCTACTTCATACCCCATGGGCATGATCCAAACAGTTCTGGGTTCCATTGCTTCCATTAAACATTGATCAATATCAACCATGAAGCATATTTCATTCTTGTACTTGTCAACAATTGAATTAGGAATTCTTTCCCTTGAGTGCATCATACTCTGAAATTTTTTGAAGTAACCCCATATTGCAGTTTTCAGAGTTTTGAAATCACTAATGCTACGAAGATGATTTCTGATCTGAATGGCAACTGGCTCATCCTTAGTCCAATGCACACCTTTTACCCTAGGTACTTCATTCATAAAGTAAAAGAATAGACATAGAATCAATGTACCATACTTGAAAGTGTTTTTCTTATCTTTCTTGATCTTGTTCAAATTTTCAATCAGTTGATTTTGTAGTAGTTCACACAAGTCATAATCAACATTTTCCTTTAGCATCTTCTATGCAGCATATATGGTTGTTCTAGAAATAGAATTTTCTCTGCTTGAGTGGTAAATCTTGTACCCAATCACCATGGAGGTGAATTTGACATCCAGTTCTATAATATCGTTAATGGTCATTACCCTCTTGTCGAACTTAGCTCCGGTAGCATCAATTACTGTCTGATTTTTCACGGCTTTCAGCATGGGCAATCCTCCAGTTGAGTTTAAACCAGTTAAATTTTTGATAGCATCCCTGGTAATCTTGAATGGTTTTAATAACCAAATGAATTCATCATGCATCCGACGCAGGACATATCAGACCCATTCATCCTCATCAAATGTTGGAAACCCCATAATCTGAATAAAATGTTTGTCCTGTAGGGCCTTATACTCAGGTTTAAGTTCATGATTTTCATCCATGAGTTTTTTCTCAAACAAGTCTACATACCTTGAATCTCCAAACTCATTTATATTTGCATGACTATAAACCCTAATGTCATCTACATGCAACACACCATATAGAACACTTGAAAAAGCACCCAATGGGTTGAATTCAATTGATTTGTGAGGATGCTTCTTAAATTTTGGTCAAGGCCTTTCAGTAATGTCAACAACATGAGGAGTAGCCATCTTAACGGATTTTAGATTCAAATCTTTACAGAGAGGTACCTTTTTCTTTCATAGAGTTGGGGTTGATCAATTGTCGGATAAATCCGCTCTTTGCCTTAATCTCTAGATTTGCAGCTCAAATGCTCTTCTTCTTATTTTCTTTGAAAGCAAGGTAATTCAAATGAGTGACCAAGTGACCTTTTAAAGCTTCACATTACCTAATTTGCCTTTGTAATAAATGTGTTTCCCTAATTGTATCCAGTTATGTTGTTTTGACAAATCTTCATGAATCACTCCGTAAAATTTCATATCAACATCTTTAGTTCTGGAAATCCTTCCAAAGGTTCTGGATGAATTTAAAATATTCTCTTTTATTGTGCCCAACTCAGGCACCCACTTATTGACCAGGGAATTTGATGTTCAATGCAGCTCCCCCTGAGTCAAAGCTTTTGTCTTCATTCTCGGAGGAATTGTCAGCACCGGATTTCGATGCGAACCCATCACTATTGTTTATTGTATCTTTCTTTATCCAAATCTTGTTCATTTCACTCCGTATCTCATTCACATCAATTTTCCTTTTGCCTCTATCTTGTCTCTATTTATCTAATTTTTTGTTTGCCGGACCTCTTCTTCCATTGTTCCTATTTCTGCAGAATCTTGCAACATGACCAGATTTGTTGTAGTTAAAGCACACTTGATTTCCTCTTGACTTGCACTGATTATCCATGTGTCCAAATCCATTGCAATAAAAGCAATAGCCATTGAAAGAATTACAGTTTGAGTTATTCATTATCATACTTCTATATTCATTGGATTTGTGACCATATCTCTTGCATTTGAAGCATTGACTAGAGAAGGATGGACCATTTTGATGTGCTCTACTTTTGCACTGAATAGCTCTATGACCAAATTTATTGCAATTGAAACAATTTCCATTAAATGATGGATATCTTGGAGCATTAGGCTGTCTTACTGAAGGTTTTCTAGTTATGTTCCTTTTATTCCTTGGTTGAAAATTTCTTTATCCAGATCTAGAGTCTTCACCTTTCTCATATCTAAGATTACACTTGTCATTATCCTTTTTCTATTCTTCAATTAGTGCTTCGAGTTTAGCTGAGCTTATTTTGAACTTCTCCTTATACTCATTTGCAATTTATAGGTCATGTTTGAGAGTGATAATTTGTCTCTCAAGTTCTCTCATTGTTTCTGCTTTCTTGTAGATTAGATTCTAGGAGACCAGCTATTCCATCCATTCTGCAGCATTCTTTAGTTCTCTCTTTCAAATTTTGCTTCATCTCTTCTTCATCTTTCTTCCTATCTTCAATTTCCTTGGTCAGTCTCATCACCCTAGTTTCCATTTCATGTTTTAGGACAACAACTTCTTTAGCTAACTTTTCACATTCTTTTGTCTTTTCTTTCAGGACCTTGTCTTCTAGTGGAAGAGATTGCTCCTTTCCTTTAGCATTGGATTTGTTCAACTTTTCTTTTAGGATCTCAATGAAGTCTTCAGCCTTTTTGAGATTATCTTATAGTTCTTGGACTTCTGCCTTGGACTGCTCAAGATCTTCTAGGGTGAGATTAAGTTGTCCTTGAAGATCGTATTCATCCATTTTTACTACCTTCCCAGATCTTCCTTAAGCTATTAAAATTTTCCAAAGGAACCTTGCTCTGATACCAATTGTTGACTTGGGATTGGACAACTGAGAGGGGGAGGGGGGTGAATCAGTTGTCACACTTTTAAAATCTTTTCCTTCTCAGTCTTCCTTTTCCAGTTATAATTAAATTAGTGATATAAACATTTCAACATTAATCAACAACATATGACAGAAAACATAGATAACACATTTGACACCAAGATTTTGACATGGAAACCCAGTTAAGGGAAAAACCACGGCGGGGGTTGACCCACAAATATTAATACCCTGTTAAAAGTATTTTACAAATGGGAATGCACATGCATTCGGGTTCACTGCCAAGATCTCACTACTCAAAAGAAGGCTCACTGCCTATGGAAACATTACAAGATAATAACAGAGATTTGAACTGATTAATAGCATCTACTTATGCAAGAATTTTAGTTCTGGTTAAGTGCAAAAACTGATCCTACACATTTCATCTTTGCTCTGCTCTTCTTATTGTTCTGCCTTCATTCACACTTTGGATTTCTACTCTTCTCATATTCATCTTGAACACACACACACTGAATCATCCAATTTCATTGGCTATATATATCCACAATAAGATCTACAATCATTCTATCAGTTAGCTTCAACAATACTTAGAACTTTTATGAATGCTCTACTTTGTAGGATAAATTTATACATAACTTAAGGTGCGGAATAAAACTTGCTCTTGAAAATCATTACTCATGTCAGCCACTATCACTGATCATTATCATTTGTCCAACAAACAACTTCCATACATCTGGAATCGAGATCTTCTTCAAGGTCGGCCTATTCTTCTTCTGTCTGCTCTGACAAACTGGAACCTGGTACTCAGAGGCTAATATCTTTTGAATCCCTCATCATCGGAGGACAAAAATATGGATTTAGACTATCTTGACAATGCACATGACTCCCCTAGATCTGCAGCTAATCATGACTTCCCACCGGAGATATTTGGACCAAAATACCGGACCCTATTGCTACTCTGTTCCTAATTGTCCAGACTTAGACAAATTCTAAATCTGACTTCCGGTATGCACAAATTATGTTATGTGGATGATTGGGATGATCTTAGTTGCCATCAATGACAACATATATCATGCCTAGCAATGTCTCTTACCAACAATATATGCCCCCACCTTAAGGTGGTTGATATCGTGATCCGATATCAAGCACGTTAAGGTAGGAAGAAAACACACAAGGGAATAAGAGCTTTCACAACGCCCATGCCCCCAAAGGTGACATGTGCTTTACGATCACCAAATGTTCCCACAAACACATTCCTGCAAGAAAAGAGGTTAGAAACCTTTCCATAAGACAATAAACACATAACATGATCAAAATCAATGCATGAAAAATAATCACATCAAGAAGCCAAGGTTACACTATGGATTCAGAAATCAAGTATAACTGTGGGGCTATACTATAAAGATCTTAGAATCGGATGTAAACGATGTGAGATTCAAAGATAAATAAAATGCATAGAGCAGTTGTATTGTTATAGTTTGTTAGTGCGATAAGACAACATCAAAATATCACATGGAGTGATTCTACTAGCCAAGCATCGGATAATATATATCAACCCCATCGTCATGTATGGACTAGGTCCATTTTTTGATTTCTCGCTGAAGGGACACTAGGTCTATATCAGTATTAGATGTTTTTTATCATCCGCCAGCTAGATAGAACCACTAGAGGAAGGTAAACAATAAATCAAGAGAGGAGAACAAGTGCCTTAGGGACAATCATGTAGGAGGGTGACCCTAAGTCACCAACCGCAACGCTATGTCCTTAAGACACAACACACAACAATGAAAATAGAGGAGAAGCAATATAGAAGAATGATGACACAAATAGAACACGGTCACAACAGAGGCGGTCTTTCGGTATCGTTGACCTTACAAGAGAATCAAGGGTCATCCTAGGAGGCCAAAACAACACTTAACACATCATGGGGGGAACACAACATGAGAGGGGAGTGATGGCGATAGGTTGTCATTGATGCCAAAAGGTGTTGTGTTCTCAAGTTTGATGTCATATTGGTTATGCTTCACTCATGTTCATCATGCTTCACTCATGTTCATCATGCTTTGAGGATATCTTATGATGGTGTTGGGAAAGTAAAGAGTTGGGTTATATTAATAGGTTAGTGACATTTGACAGAGTATGAAAAAGTTGCTTCTTGTCAAGATGATTACAAAAGTTTAGGGTTTAATCAGGTTCATTATGGATGTCATACATTTGGGGTCATATGATGTGAATTTAAAAGTAACTGGTTGTGCTATTGACATGCTTGACATGGTTTTATACAGTGGCATTCAACAGTCAGTAACAGTGGAGTTGACAGTAACATTGGTAAGTTCATTATTGATCATTGGTGCTCATCAGGTGTCAGGTCTATCAACGATGTGGTTGTTAAGGAGATCTTCAAATGGTTTCTCATGATCTTGATGTGTAGTGTTCATATTGGTCCTTAGAGTTATCAGTTTTTGGTTTATGATGGTAATCATTATTCATCATCTTCTTTCATGATCACAGGAATTAGTTGATCACATAAGATATTAATGCCAATTTGTTTGTGTTGATGGGAGCTCACCTTACTTCAATCATTCATGCTAGATGATGGCTATATTTTATGACAGGATGCTTCAATGATCTTGCAAGATTGTTTGATAACTCAGAACTTGATGCTATTAGATCTTCTTCAGTGTACTCATTTTTACAGGAGTTCATGCAGTGATATGAGTGCTACAAAGAGATACAATGTTGGTTTGTTTTTGATGGCTTAAAATGGAGTTAAACTAAGGTTTTATTTACTCAAACCTAATTATCTAAATCCCTAAATTCTTGTTATTAAGTTAAACTCAGCCTGTCATTTATGTTTTGTCACTTTTGTTTTAATTGGGCGGTGACTTCCAATAGGAGGTAAAGTCACTTAAGGTGACTTACCAAAGGCTTTATTATACATTAAACTTACCGGCGCTCCTCCTAGTTAACCGGTGCTCACAGGTTAGAGTAATGTGTTTGAGCGGGCTTTTTACATCAACGGTTATGTTTAAATTAGCTTTTTGAGCGCCAAAAGAAAATCAAAGGCTGAGGTGATCTCCTATCATGAGCATGGACTTTGAAGGGCCAGCAAACGTCATCTGCAATAATTTTTTTTGGTTTAAAAGTTTTTTAGAATGTTTCTAAAGGAAACTAATCACATAATATCTAAAGCCATGATTTAAGGAAACTCTTTCTATTTCTCGTAGCAGAGAGAGATTAATAAGAAAAGTTTTTTTTGGAAGTTGATTTTTTTGAGATGATATATATATTTTTTGAAGATATTTTTTTGTGAAGGCAAAGTTCATTATGAAGAAAAAAAAATTTTGGGCTTGAATCTGAAAGATATGGAAAGAATTTTTCATGAACAGGAGCTGAATGAATTAATATTCATTTTGAAGATATATTCTTGAAGAATAGATTTCTCACAGGGTATGAAGAAAAATGAAGATTTTTTATGGTGGACAATTTTTTTTATTTGCAATGCAAAGGAAATTGAAGGGTCATTTCTACAGATGAAGATAAAATTGCACACAGTAGAATATGAAAGGTTTTCATGGAGAAGATTTGTCTTGTAAGAAAATAAAGAATTCTATTTTATGAATCAGGGAGGAAATAACGTATTGAAGTTGTTTGTTAATATTTTGTGAAGATAAAAAGTTTATTTGCAGGGAGATGAAGAAAAGGAAATTAAAAGGTCTCAAACATAAATCATTTTTCTTCAGATCATAGAATATGAAAGGATAGAGATGAAACATACAGAGAGATGAAAAGTGAAAAGACTTTCAACTTGTATAAAATTGTTTTTCAGGTGCATTGATTGTAAGTCTTGAAAGAAAGAGATGAAACATAAAAAATGATGCAGTGTTGTGTGTGGAATTGAACAGAGAAATGAAGACATTTTTCTAATAAATCCTTTTGAAGAGAAAAGAATTATGATAAGATGATACTGGGTTTGTAATGCAGAGATAATCAGAATTGTTATGCAGGTGTGAAGGAATTGAGAATTTAATGGAAACAGAGTATCCCTTTGATCTGGTTTATAACTTCTATTGGTGAATTGGTTTTCCAGTGAGGTCTTGTATTACCCAGTGAGGCTTATAGGTCAGTGTGACCTTAATATTTGTCAGTGAGACACATATTGTAGCCAGTGAGGCATGTTTTATCAGTTAAGCCAGTGAGGCAGTTCTGGAGTGGTTTTTCTACCCCTAGAGGGTTTTCCACTCGTGCAAATCTTGTGTCTTGATTATCTCTCTATGGTTATATGTTTTACTCATGAGTTTTTTTTTTCATTCTCAGTTATGTGCATATGTGTTTGACAAAGTTATGTGCATTCAATGATAATTTTCTCTCCTTGTGCTCTCCAAGTTAAAGTTTGAAAAAAAGATTAGAAAATTCACACAACACTGATTCACCCCCTCTCTCAGTGTTGTCTTTAACTCCTACAATTGGTATCAGAGCCAGGTTCCCTTCTACAGCTTAATCAGCTTGGGTAGGTCCTGTGTGTGGAGTTCAATGGGTAAGTGTAGAAGAAATAAGAACATGAGAAATGTTAAGATTCTTTCTGGTCAAAAGATACAAAAGAAATCATCCATATCAAATCCAGATTTTGATAAAAAGTTAGTTGATAAAGTTGTTCTCCAAGTTGAATCTGATATTGTCTTAGAAGAAAATTTTTCAGATGTTCCTTAGTTTGATGGTTCAAATTTTTCAGTTTGGTATGTTAGAATGCAAGTGTATTTATCCTCCTTAGGATATGATGTTTTAATGTCAGTTGAGAATTGTAATTCTGCAAATAACAAAGAAGCTCTTGAATGTAATGATATTGCAAAGAAGGCTATATTATCTGCTCTGTCTAATGATGTTATTTGTAAAGTTATGGATTGTGTTACAGCTCAGGATATGTGGAGGAGATTGAAAAGAATTTACCAAGGTAATGATAAAGAAGAGGACACTCTGGTGTGTCAAGAAAGTGGCAATGAAAGGCAATCACATGAAGAAGTTGAGACCCAATCAAATTTAGAAGATGATGATGATCAGGATTATGATGAACAAGACTGTGAGATTGATCTGGAAGGAGAGCTCATATATGCTCTAACTGAACTCAAGAATTATAAGAGGGAGAACAAGAAATTAATGTTGCAATTGCAGCAAGAAAGAGTTTTAAAAGACAAAGCTCTTACAGATCTTGAAGATGTTAGAAACCTGATTGTAGACTTGAAGAATCAAGCAAGTGAATCAAACAAATTAATTGCTAGATTGAAGGCAGAAGTTGAAGAAGCTAAGAGGATAGCTGATGTCTCAATATCTGACCTTGAAGTTAGAAGGAGTGAGAATCTAAAACTAGAGGGTGAAATTATCAAACTCAGAAAAGATTATGATGGTCTCAAGACTTTATCTAAGAAGTATCAAGAGTTTGAAGAAAGCACAAGCAAGTTACATGTGTTGTTGGGCAAATAGAAGCAGCATAATGACACAACTGGATTAGATTTGAAGAAGGAGAATGTTCAAAAGTCAGAGAGACTCCCAGAAAGAAGATTGATTTGAATACTGCCATTGAAAACAAAATGCATAATCAAAGAAGAAGAAATTTTAGAAGAAGTGCTCCTGTTAGACACGCATACATGTACAGGTATAACTATTCATTTAATGGTTTTTGTTATACTTGTAATCAATTTGGGTACAAATCAGTTAATTGTAGAAGGAACACTGATATTGTTTGTTACAAGTGCAATAATGTTGGACACATACAAAGTAATTGCAAAGTGCATAGAAGGTATGATCCTTCATGGAAGTTTAATATGAGTACTCAAAGGTACTATCATTCATCTGATTATGATTTTGACATAGTTTGTTATAATTGCAACTCTCTTGGTCATAAAGCACATAGTTGTAGGAGAGCTCCACCTAATTTGAAAGGTTGGGAAAAGAAAAAGATAGAAAAGGTTTGGAGGAAGAAAGAGCCTGTTAAGATTTGGAAGCAGAAACATAGTCAAGAGAAGTCAAGTACTAAGTTTGTGCATCTTACACAAGTCATTTCATTTGTTGCATAATAGATAACATAATGTGAGGGGGAGTTGTTCTTGTTCTATTTTTTTATCCCCAAGAAGTTACAGGAGGAGATCAGTTGATCTTGTTTTGTTTGTCATGCTTGCCTGAAATGTTTGAAATGAAGTTTCTGATGTTTTTGATTTTCAGTGTTCATGATCAGTAACATGTTTAGTGGATCATAAAGTGTTCAAAAGCTCTCTGTACAAAGAGTTTGATGATGTTGTGACATTGATCCTATTTGTATATTGTTTGATACTTACATGATTAAGTTGTCATGATGCTTCTGTTAAGATGTTGTCAAGGAACTCTCACCTGGATTTGGTTTTGCAAAGTGGTGTTACAGGAAGAGCTTGATGGTGAAGGTTGTGCAATCTTGATGGGCTGATTTGAATGATAAAGTCAAGAGGCAGAAGTTCTTGTTGGTTGCAGGATGTGGTTATGTATATATCAGTTTTTGATAGTGTGTTGTAAATAGATTTGCAGAAACAACAGGATAGTCTTCATTTATTCAGATGGTCTTCATTCTTTGTCATGTTAGAAAAGGTGTGCAAGATTAGTTTGGTTGCAGGATGATAGTTCATATCAAGGAGTCAGTTTGATGATTATATATATTACTTTGTTGAGTTATGTTTTATGACATGTATCTTGGAGCTTTTAGGTGATTTGAAGATAGTGTCAAAAGAAGATGATAACCAAGAGATATTGAGGAGTTTTCTGAAGTGATAGTTTTACATGTTCCATTAATGATCTTCCTCATTAATATGATTCAGAAAGGTATGTGCAAATTGTGTGCCTCCAGTTTTGAAGTGGTATCAGGACCGAGTTATCACTATCATTGAAAACTTGAATAGTTTTTATAAAAAATGGTCATCATGTCATATGGTGTTGGGAACTATGTGATGAGGAGTCTTCATGATTTTTGCCTGCAAATCTGTTTATCAAAGAGTATTGGTATGTTTATGATTTCTTTGCAAAAGTGTTCAGAAGGTTGATTGACAGTAAATGGATGGTATACTTTAGGTTGATATGTTGCTTCAGGACTATTTCAGGAAGTGGATCAGTGTTGAGTTAAGTTGTGTTATGCTGATTATTCTTGTTAGTGTTTACCTGTGGTTTTTATGAGCTTGAACTTTATCACAAGGGAAGCAAATAGACTCTTTGGAGATTTGTCATGTGGGTCAAAAAGTGTTGTTTGCAGAAGAATTGATTGTTTTGGAAGTTTGTCTTTCAATCACATGTGATGTAATCAGGAGTATGTCAGTCTTCATCTTCATAGTGGTATTGAAATAAGAAGTGGTATTGTGGAGTATGTCAGTCTTCATCTTCATAGTGGTATTGAAATAAGAAGTGGTATTGTGCTTCAGATGTAAGTTTCAAGGTATCTTTTTTGCTTTCAAGTTTGAAATGTTGTTGTTCAGGATAAGGTTAGCAAATTTGCATTCAGTACCTTCAATCTTTTGAAAGACAAGTGGTATCAAAGATTTTGGTAAGTGGTTCTAATTTTTTGGTTGAAGATAACAGGAGTTTATGCCTTCAAGGTGCTCATAATGCAATGTGTTTGTAAATGCTATAATCAAGCTTTAACATCTTTCAGTGGAGTTATTTTCTCAGGAGGAGATAATTGTCTTTGTCATCAAGATGTCAAAAAGGGGGAGAAAGATAAATTGCATCAGGTGGTTTTGCCATTAATGACAAAGGCAGAGATTGATGGTGATAGGTTGTCATTGATGCCAAAAGGTGT
Organism: Cunninghamia lanceolata; assembly: GCA_027924645.1. Taxonomy (NCBI): domain Eukaryota; kingdom Viridiplantae; phylum Streptophyta; class Pinopsida; order Cupressales; family Cupressaceae; genus Cunninghamia; species Cunninghamia lanceolata. The sequence continues at coordinate 6,140,853 of BSBN01000400.1, forward strand.
TGTGTTCTCAAGTTTGATGTCATATTGGTTATGCTTCACTCATGTTCATCATGCTTTGAGGATATCTTATGATGGTGTTGGGAAAGTAAAGAGTTGGGTTATATTAATAGGTTAGTAACATTTGACAGAGTATGAAAAAGTTGCTTCTTGTCAAGATGATTACAAAAGTTTAGGGTTTAATCAGGTTCATTATGGATGTCATACATTTGGGGTCATATGATGTGAATTTAAAAGTAACTGGTTGTGCTCTTGACATGCTTGACATGGTTTTATACAGTGGCATTCAACAGTCAATAACAGTGGAGTTGACAGTAACATTGGTAAGTTCATTATTGATCATTGGTGCTCATCAGGTGTCAGGTCTATCAACGATGTGGTTGTTAAGGAGATCTTCAAATGGTTTCTCATGATCTTGATGTGTAGTGTTCATATTGGTCCTTGGAGTTATCAGTTTTTGGTTTATGATGGTAATCATTATTCATCATCTTCTTTCATGATCACAGGAATTAGTTGATCACATAAGATATTAATGCCAATTTGTTTGTGTTGATGGGAGCTCACCTTACTTCAATCATTCATGCTAGATGATGGCTATATTTTATGACAGGATGCTTCAATGATCTTGCAAGATTGTTTGATAACTCAGAACTTGATGCTATTAGATCTTCTTCAGTGTACTCATTTTTACAAGAGTTCATGCAGTGATATGAGTGCTACAAAGAGATACAATGTTGGTTTGTTTTTGATGGCTTAAAATGGAGTTAAACTAAGGTTTTATTTACTCAAACCTAATTATCTAAATCCCTAAATTCTTGTTATTAAGTTAAACTCAGCCTGTCATTTATGTTTTGTCACTTTTGTTTTAATTGGGCGGTGACTTCCAATAGGAGGTAAAGTCACTTAAGGTGACTTACCAAAGGCTTTATTATACATTAAACTTACCGGCCCTCCTCCTAGTTAACCGGTGCTCACAGGTTAGAGTAATGTGTTTGAGCGGGCTTTTTACATCAACGGTTATGTTCAAATTAGCTTTTTGAGCGCCAAAAGAAAATCAAAGGCCGAGGTGATCTCCTATCATGAGCATGGACTTTGAAGGGCCAGCAAACGTCATCTGCAATAATTTTTTTTGGTTTAAAAGTTTTTTAGAATGTTTCTAAAGGAAACTAGTCACATAATATCTAAAGCCATGATTTAAGGAAACTCTTTCTATTTCTCGTAGTAGAGAGAGATTAATAAGAGAAGTTTTTTTTGGAAGTTGATTTTTTGAGATGATATATATATTTTTTGAAGATATTTTTTTGTGAAGGCAAAGTTCATTATGAAGAAAAAAATTTTTGGGGCTTGAATCTGAAAGATATGGAAAGAATTTTTCATGAACAAGAGCTGAATGAATTAATATTCATTTTGAAGATATATTCTTGAAGAATAGATTTCTCACAGGGTATGAAGAAAAATGAAGATTTTTTATGGTGGACAATTTTTTTATTTGCAATGCAAAGGAAATTGAAGGATCATTTCTACAGATGAAGATAAAATTGCACACAGTAGAATATGAAAGGTTTTCATGGAGAAGATTTGTCTCGTAAGAAAATAAAGAATTCTATTTTATGAATCAGGGAGGAAATAATGTATTGAAGTTGTTTGTTAATATTTTGTGAAGATAAAAAGTTTATTTGCAGGGAGATGAAGAAAAGGAAATTAAAAGGTCTCAAACATAAATCATTTTTCTTCAGATCATAGAATATGAAAGGATAGAGATGAAACATACAGAGAGATGAAAAGTGAAAAGACTTTCAACTTGTATAAAATTGTTTTTCAGGTGCATTGATTGTAAGTCTTGAAAGAAAGAGATGAAACATAAAAAATGATGCAGTGTTGTGTGTGGAATTGAACAGAGAAATGAAGACATTTTTCTAATAAATCCTTTTGAAGAGAAAAGAATTATGATAAGATGATACTGGGTTTGTAATGCAGAGATAATCAGAATTGTTATGCAGGTGTGAAGGAATTGAGAATTGAATGGAAACAGAGTATCCCTCTGATCTGGTTTATAACTTCTATTGGTGAATTGGTTTGCCAGTGAGGTCTTGTATTACCCAGTGAGGCTTATAGGTCAGTGTGACCTTAATATTTGTCAGTGAGACACATATTGTAGCCAGTGAGGCATGTTTTATCAGTTAAGCCAGTGAGGCAGTTCTGGAGTGGTTTTTCTACCCCTGGAGGGTTTTCCACTCATGCAATTCTTGTGTCTTGATTATCTCTCTATGGTTATATGTTTTACTCATGAGTTTTTGTTTTCATTCTCAGTTATGTGCATATGTGTTTGACAAAGTTATGTGCATTCAATGATAATTTTCTCTCCTTGTGCTCTCCAAGTTAAAGTTTGAAAAAAAGATTAGAAAATTCAACAACACTGATTCACCCCCCCTCTCAGTGTTGTCCTTAACTCCTATAGGGAGGTCACATAAACAAGAAAATAATGCCACGACATAGGTGACCACGAAGGTTAGAAATACTTACCTATAGGGACAACTAAACTAACGGTTTTCATCAACCAAATCATCATTTTCCCACTCCCGAATGTTAGAGGAAAGTGGGACATAAGGTACCATAGCCCAACTTTTATGATTGTCTTCAAGTTGTCCATTCTTAAGATCTTCTTGGTTTGATTCAATGTTAGGTGAGATGTTTTCTTGTTATGCATTTTGTTGGGCAAAAGCTTGTCTTCTTCTCCTTCTTTCTCTTGCTTGTCTATTTCTTCCTCTTTTGTTACTTATATCTTCAAAAGTTTTGTCATGTTTTTCCATAAGTTTTTGCATGCTAGAGGAGGAAGCACCATGTTCAAATCTCATTTGTCTCAGTGGAATGTTTTGCTCTCGACGACTACCGCCTGATCCTTGTAAGGATGGCGGGGGAGGAAACTCAACATAGGGTCCTTTTCCTTTTGGTCTAGGATGTTCTTCAAATGCATGTTGTTTGTCTCTTATTGTTTCTTGAATAGAAGGACTGGCCACTTGATGTAATAATTGTGTTTTGTAGTTTCTATATCCTAGGAAGTTAAAATTTGTCCATGGCTTTGGTTCCAATTTAGATCATTCCCAAAAGTAATCAAGGCTAAAGTGTTGTCTTGTAACCAAAGGTTTATATCTGTTGCAAGGGATAGTATGTATTTGTCCATTCAAAGGAAATTTTACACAATTATGAATTGTTGAAAGGACAACTTTCATAGCCTTTAACCATGGGTGTCCTAATTTTATGCGAAAAAGGTCAGATACAGGGACAACATAAAATAATTGTTCTATGGATTTGTCAAATACATAACCAATAAAGATATTTTCCCATAAGTGTTTATAAAGGTTCCCTTCTGTGTCTTAATCATCATGTCCAAAGGATCATAGAAGTCTTGTATCAAACCATGTGAATAAAGAAATTCTTTCATTGCCACATTGGCCATGCAATTAGGATCAATAAGGGTTCCATCCACATGATTTCCCATTATCTTCACAGTGATATAAAGTGGTCCTTTGGTGTCTCCAATTGTTCTATCATGAGGTGTAAACAAAATTTCGGGTTTAGGGACCTTTCTTTTCATGTAAGGCCTAGGAGGGAATGTAGTGTTATTGTTAGGATTAGAAAACATGTGTATATATTTTTAGATCAATGTAAAATTAGATTTTAAAATCTTTTCAAAAGTTATGCAAGAAACAAGTGCAAAACTATATGTGAAAATGACCTAAAATGCTTGATTTTTTCAACTTTTTTCAATGCAAATGAATGAAAGAAGAGGTGTTGTAAATAAATTCATGAGGGAAAGAAAATAATATGTCTAATATCAGTCCAATAAACTAATAATATCATTCACAACACACCTATAGTGTAGATCTATAATGATGACAAGTCGAAACCTAGTGAAAATACACCTAAAAACATGCAATTTTCTGCCAATTTTCAATGCAAAGGCCCAATTGAAAGGGGTTTGTGAGGAATTTGAGGAGGGATAGAAAATTATAACCTTGATAACAACCAATTAGTGCAGAAAAACCCTTCACAACATGCCTATGATGCAATTCTAGAGAGACGATAAGGCCAAATCTATTGAAAATGCAAGGTTTTCAAACCCTAGACATGAAATTTTGCAAGAAACACACTATGACGAAACACTAAAGTTAGAAATCAGTCCTAAATGAGTGTTTTAAAATAGTAGTAAAATATGAGACAAGATTTTGACTACAAACCCTAGCTAATGCAAAACTAGGTTTTTATGAAAAATGCACAATTTCAAGCAATTTTTGACAAACTAAGCATTAAAATACAATGTAAATGAATACTCAATGATGAATTTCTGTAATTTAAATAGATCTGATGATAACAACAAAAATTAAATGAAATTAAATGCAAACTAATTCAAATTATTTGAAAATGCAAGCTAAAACGCTAATTTTTTCAAATTTTTCCAATTTTTCAATTTTTTTTTTGTAATTGTTTGAATGCAATAAGATGAAAATGAAATGAATGAATGAAATGAAAGGATGAAATGAATGAATGAAATGAATGGAAATCTGAAGTACAACACTCAGCAAGGTGCAAAATTCATTAAAACACAGGTTCACCAAAATGTTTAGTGGTAAAAAGAGGAAGATGTGATTTTGGTTTATTTCAAGAGTTTATGTTAAATCCTCCTTTCACCACAACATTCAAGGATTTTCAACTGAGTAGATAACTCTACTACAAATCTCTTGTCACTTGGAATAGAGGTGAAGAATGGAATTTTGTGAATTTGTTGTTCGATTAAGCCCAATTATGCTCAAGACCCTAATTTCGTAAAATCGTAAACAAACGGACAAATCATGGAAAATAATTGCACACACAGATATCAAATGACAATAAAATACATACCAGATTTTGAAGTTCAATGTGTAGAAAAGTTAAGGACTAATGAGTGGTCACCCTAGTCCAGTGTACCTATTTCTGTCAAGATCTCTGAAGGATGTCTGCAACCTTATTCTGTTGTCATAGAGATTTCACCTCATTGAAATCTGGAGGACTAATAAGCAAGTGCCCTAGTCCAAGCCCTAACTTTCTTCTTTTCTCTGCACTTCTGACAGTTTGTAATGCCTCCCTGAAACTCCACTTCTTCTACTTCTAAAACCTATAACCTGCAATCACAGAAAAGTGGGTTGGGGGTTGTGGTGTTTAGAGGATTGCCTCGGTCAAGCCCCAGAGAGACATTCAGGTCTTCCAAACACCATTGTCACATAAAGAGTGTGTATCCCTATGAGATAGAGGGAAAAACCAATTGATAAATGATTGAAAACACAAACGAATGTCACTTTGATGGTGTAACTCGTATGAACATGAAGATCCTTCACATCATGAGAAGATGAAGCCAAATCTACATAACAAACACAATAACAAAACAATACTACACTGCAACAATGAATACTTTGAAAGCTCTCAAATCATAAGTATACCAAAAGTTCATAATCATCTTCTATTTTACAAAAGAATGCCTAAACATGCTTGTATATGCAACTAAACAACTTGCCGCCAAGAAGTTCATAATTCAAACTTGAGGTGTCGGCACAGGACCTAATAACGGTCACATAACCAACACATGAAAATAGGTCCTGACCCAAAATAGGATAGGACTAGGGGGTGGGCACCCAAGTCCTCCCCCTATTTCAGGCATGATTCATCATAAGTGCATCCCCTAGGTCCCATTTGTCATAAAACTTAGGGGTTTCTTCATCAAAAGTCATCATTAACGTGTAAGATGATCTAAATGCATTCTAAGGACATGGGAGCTAAACCTTAAGAGGAAAAGCCCCCAAGGGGACAATTTCTGACATAACACAATTGATTTAGCATTGATCTAAGCTTTCATTTTAACAATTACTTATTTTTATTCTTTAAGCTTGACCTTATACTCTTCATTTTCTTTCCTTACAGCATCCAAATCTTCTAAGGCAGAAATGAGTTCTCCTTCAAAGTCAACCTCACAATCTTCTGGATTAAAAGTTGACATGTCTTCATCATATTCTAGAGGATTCTTGCCATTAGGTAGTACTTCGATTACAATGTGATCCACTCCAAGATCTATCTTAGCTGTTAGACTACATTCAACGAACCTAGCTTTGATACCAATTGTTTAACACAGAAGTACTAAGAGGGGGGTGAATCAACACTTAATTAAATTCTTTTCTTCCAATTGCATTTAACCAAATGAAATCATTTAAAGCATCAGAAACACAAGAACACAGAAGCATACAACCATAACACTAGATTTACGTGGAAAACCCTTGAAGGAAAAAACCACAGTGAGCAAGCTGCTTGGATCTACTATCCAAATCCAGCCTTACAAAATAAGTTGGACAAAAAGTTGTACCGGAGAAGACAATATTACATCATACCGACCACACAAAGAGGATTATATAACTTGTAAATAATTCTTGTACAATCCTTCTATCATTTCAAGTCATCACATGCTGGCACATACACATGAATTTTGATTATGGTATCCTTAACATACTCTGCTTGCACAATCTTAAGATAAAACAATGAAAAGAATACTTCCGATGAACATAATCATTTGAAACTTGAATAGTGCCTACCAACTAGCTATAAGAGTTTATAATTCAATTAGGAAGGTCAAATACTATCATGCGGTGAACTACGGTGGTCTCCACTATCTCCCTCTACTTACTTTAACCAGTACCAAGACATGTCTTCACACAACTCACTCCAGAGAAGCAACTGTGGTACATATTATCACTTGAAACTTGAAAGGCTCATAACTTGACTCATATCTTCATCTGTGGAGAAGTACAGAGCATTCTCTGGTCTCCCTGTGATTGCACTTACCATGTTCCATTATTGTCTTCATTCTTCTATCTCTAAAACACCTTGCGGTAAACTTTATAACCTCAAACTTGAAACATAGATACTTGAGTGCAATACTTAGCCACCTGTCCAATCCACATGTTCATATCTTCAAATGTGGCAGAATGTGGTACATTCTTTTGAGCTTGTGACCCCTTCACTGACTAGAACTTTACTAAGAAATTTTCTCTTCGAACTTTCACAACTTTCCTCATCCAATGGCAACCATTATGAGTTCATATCACCAGCATACAACATGAATTCAAATTAACTCATCAAGCACTTCAAACACAATCATTTTCACATCATATCAAGGATATGGACTTACATATGAACTTCAGAAGATATGGTATGACTATGTATAGATGATATTGATCCATCTCTTTTCCTTCTTCTGATCAACTTCCTTTGTTTACTTCTTTGATCATCATGGAAAATGCACATTACTTTGCTTTCTACCTCACAACACTTCTAATTACTTATTATGTTGTCTTCACTGATCACCATACTACTACAATCTCCCTTTGACATCACTTCTAACCTTCCACAACACAACAATCCATACCACTATTGACATCAATGACAACACTTGTGCAACAGGAGGCCCACATTATCTCATAATTGCATAGGTATGGTCCTTTATGAACTCTATCCAGCCAATTCAACAACAAAGTGTTATGATCTGACCCAATTCTTGGAAGAACAACTAGCTTGGTATGGTTTATAATATACCAACTAGAAGAGATAAGGAATTTGTCTATCTTAACTTGGATGAGGTGTTCTCCTCTATGTTTGTTTTTCCAAGTAAAAGGTTGGTCTGAAAGCTCACTATCCATTAATCCAATATCATTCAGGAACTTCACAAAGTTACTCATGTTGTCTGAATAATCCATTATACCTCTAGGTTTTTAGAAGGAAAAAGAGGGGTATTAAAATCCCTAGTCACCATCTAATGAATCTCCTTATTATCCTTGATCCAGGAGGACACATAAGCACAAACTTCCTTTCTAGAAGCTCTAGTGTTAGGAGCATAAATATTAGCAATAATCCATTCTCTATTTGAGTAAGAGAAGGTTACCTCAAGACTATGTTTGGTATGGTCAACATAAGAACCTTTCACATTTTGGCCCCACATGGTGACAATGCCTCTAGACACCCCTTGGGCTTCACTAACACAAAAATTGGCATTGGGCCAGATATTCCTAGCAACATTTTTAAAGTTCTCTTCATACATTTTAACTTCTTACAATAATAGGATATCAACCTTATTCTCAAAATATAGTTCTTAACCAAAAACTGTTTGAGTACTATTAAATCCTCGTATGTTCTAGGAGAGAATCTTCATTTACAGAGATTCAAGGGAGGCAACTACAGAGTGGTATGCCTTCCATTGGATATCTCTTTAGCAACCTCCCATTATCTAGTTTCCCGGTATGAAGGCCTCCCTGACTTCAGGTCAACCCCAACATCTGTCATTTTCTTGTTCTGTCCTTTGCCCTTTCTTTTCACAGTGGACCAACTCTCTAAATCACATGGGCTTTGATTATTAGTATGTGCCCCTTGGGATGGAGAGAACTGTTTATTTTTAAAAGGGGAAGTGAAGCAATCCTTACCTGGTGACCCATTTTCCTTCTTGAGTGGGCTATATGTTTTAACTTATTCCAGGACCAACTCAGTATGGCTCTGGTTCTCCTTAGAGGCCTTTCTTAACTCAAGTTCCTTTTCAACAACATAAGGACCCTCATTCTGTGTGGGAATTTCTCCCTCCTCCTTCTCAACCTCAGGAAGGGATGTCTCATGTTCCCCATTAACACACAGTACAACCATTTGTTCAAGAGTCTCCTCTAGTCTACTACCAGTATGTTGTTTGTCAGGCAAGACCAAACTATTCTCTATCATAGTATTCTTCATCTCTCCCTGGCAGGGATTCTGCAAAGGCCCTTCCTTTATTACCACCTCACTTGCCATCTCTAGGGAAGTGGGAAGTGAGCTGATGATGTTCATAATATCTTCTTTGAAGGGATATTCTTCAAAAACATCTTTCATCTTTTCCACAGATTAATTGGACTTTGCTAAAGGGTTTTTTGGGGGCACTGCACTGAGTAATAACATGTCCTAGTTTCATACAGTATTGACAAAAAGCCCTAGAATTTTCATATAAGATATTTTGTGTCCATTTCCCAAGTCTTGACTCATGGATAATGGAGGTTGGGAGGGTTTTAAGGATATCAACATTGACACAAAACCTTGCATAAACAAGACAAGATTTTGCCTTAGTAACTTTATCAATAGTAACATAGTTCCCAAAAGAGTTACTGATCCAAGCAAAAACTTCTTATCCCAAAACTCTAACGGTAAGCTAGGTAACCTAACCCAAACGAGAGCATTTAAATATGCCTTAGGATCAAACCCTAACTTCTACCTACACATGGAAAGGGAATGCTTCCCATATAACCTAGGTCCCTTGATAAAATCTAGAAGAGGTCTTCCTTAGTAGTAAATTTAAATAGAAACATACCTCCAACCATGGCACTGACAGCCACACTACCTTTCAACTTCCATTGAGCTGCTGTCCATCTTCTAAGCAAGTCGATGTTAGGATGATAGGAAAAGAATTTTCTAACCAATGCATTCTCCATTGTTGATAAAATCCTATTTAAGGTCAATTCAGGTAACTTAAGAGTCGTTCCTTCCTCAGACTCTAACAACAAAGCAATAGCAGTCCCACAAGCTTGTCCCCCCTGGTCTTTCCCCACAAGGACATTCTTCCAACCTTTAGGCCCTAAGTCTAAGGCTGTAGTCATGTGTTCAGAAGAGATACCTGAGGCAGTACCAAGTGAACACCATAACGGAGGAGACAAGGGAGGCACAAGCTTGTCCTTGGGTTGTCAAATGCCATTCTCGCTTGAATTTAAAGGTTTTTTGGGTGGGAGAGTTGCAGAGTGAGTTTTTTGAATTTTTTTGATATTATATAATAAATATGTTAAATGCTTTTATCATATGAATATTTGAAAATTTCTATATATTTTTAATATTTCCCTACTTTTTTAATTATTGTCCCTTGTCTTCCCTTATAAAAAGGCCTCTCATCTATCATGTCCTCTTTTTTTCAAGTTAAAAATCTAATATTATTTAAGTTGGGCTCGATAATTTCTAATTTAAAGACAATAATATTATTATAATTAAAATAAAACGTGTTTTTTAAACACTAGTTTTAAAATAAAAATATTTTAAAATATTTAAAATTAAAATAAAATAAAATAAGATTTTTAAATACTTAGAGGGAAATTTAAGACCCAAGGGCCCAATTAGAAAAGGTATATCAAGTAGGCGTCTATCTTCATTTTATCATCATTCAAGTTATCCTTTTGCATCATCTAAGGACGAAAACCCTTGGTTTGTTCAGAGTTTGAGGGAATGAAAACTCTCTTGGATTCCACATTTATGATCAAGGATGAAAACCCTTGTTTCTCGTTTTGGGTGATTTTATCCGAGGATCACAATTTTACTGATTCTGGAGATTTCATGCAAAATTCCAACAATTGGATGATTTGGAGTTGCAAGAAAATTGTTCTACATCATCAAATCAACATATTTAGGCAAGTTTCAACCTTGTTGGCTTGCACCTAGATTTGCATAAGCACATTACAGTAAATCATAGCTTTAGTGTACAGAGAAAAGTGAACATTAACCGAACAACTTGAAAAGAGAGCTAAATTTCTATCTTTTTGAATACTAAAAAGAATTTCCACCTTGAAAGCATGCCAAATCTAGGTAAATTTAAACAGGAGACATGGCCAATCACCCAGAAAAACCATATATCATGAGAAGGGGGCAGGCCAAAAGGACAATAGTCCCACAAGCCTGTTCCCCTGGTCTTTCCCCATAAGGACATTCTTCCAACCTTTAGGCCATAAGTCCAAGGTTGTAGTCACGTGTTTAGAAGAGCTACCTGAGGCAGTACCAAGTGAACACCACAACGGAGGAGACAAGGGAGACATGGGGCCCCTCGGGCTATCAAACACCATTCCCACTCAAATTCAAAGGTTGTTTGGATGGGAGAGTCGCAGAGCGAGTTTTTCGAATTCTTTTGATATTATATAATAAATATATTGAATAAATATTATATAATAAATATGAACTGAATTATTTTATCATATGAATATTTGAAAATTTCTATATTTTAAAATTTTCCCTAGTTTTTTAATTGTTGTCCCTTGTCTTCCCTTATAAAAAGGCCTCTCATGTATCATGTCCTCTTTTTTTTAGGTTAAAATAATTAATAATATTATTTAAGTTGGGCTCGATAATTTCTAATTTATAGACAACTTAATAATATTATTATAATTTAAAATAAAAGGTGTTTTTTAAACACTAGTACTAAAATAAAAATATTTTACAATATTTAAAATTAAATTAAAATAAAATAAAAATTAAAAAGTATTTTTAAATACTTAGAGGGAAATTTAGGACCCAAGGGCCCAATTAGAAAAGGTATATCAAACAGGTGTCTATCTTCATTTTATCATCATTCAAGTTATCCTTTTGCATCTAATTTTTGAATTTGAGTAGTTTGTTCAGTCTAGGGCATCTAAGGACGAAAACCCTTGGTTTGTTCAGAGTTTGAGAGGATGAAATCTCTCTTACATTCCACATTTAGGATCAAGGATGAAAACCCTTGTTTCTCATTTTGGGTGATTATATCCAAGGATCACAATTTTACTGATTTTGGAGATTTCATGCAAAATTCCAACAATTGGAAGATTTGGAGTTGCAACAAAATTGGTCTACATCATCAAATCAACATATCTAGGCAAGTTTCAACCGTGTTGGCTTGCATCTAGATTTGCATAAGCACATTAGAGTAAATCATAGATTTAGTGTACAAAGAAAAGTGAACATTAGCCACCGTTAAGGGCGTGGTTCGGTGGTTAAGTCACTCGGTTGTAGTAGCGGCCACTAGAGTTCAAACCCCCGTTGGGTCAACGAGCTCGTAGGATTTATGCCTTCGCTGGGCCAATGAGCTCGCAGGTTTGAAGTGTTCCTTCTTGGGGATGAGGTCCCCTGTATTGTGGCCTCACCGGTTCATCGCTTCGAGCAAAAGCGTTAGTGTGGAGCCGGAGGGCGTGTCGCGCCAGCGTCACCGGTCATGTAAAAAGTTTACCAGACACATTATATTTAAAAAAAAAAGTGAACATTAGCCAAACAAGTTGAAAAGAGAGCTAATTTATATCTTTCCAAATACTAAAAAGAATTTCCACCTTGAAAGCATGCCAAATCTAGGTAAATTTAAATACGAGACATGACCAATCGCCCAAAAAAACTATATGTCATGAGAAAGGGTCAGGCCAAAAGGGCCTCAAGAAATTATGTATCTAACTCCAAGCTTCTTAAGCTCTAGTGTAGAACCAAAAATGATACTTGAGAGTCTCAATATGTCCATAAAATGAACAATGGGGGTTGAGAACTCCTAGATGAGTCAAACGAGAGCCAAGCAGAAGATCTTGGTAGAGAATGCAACACATGAAATGAGCCAATTTGGGCTCAAGAATGGCTAATGAAATATATTAGAACCATCAAAGCCAAGTGCTAGGAGGAGACAAGAGGTGCTAATGGTGGTTGAACTACTCCACCATTGGGAGATGAGTCAAAACCCACAAGTATCTCTTATGAAGTCTATAGTTGCAAAATGGTGTGTCGAGATACCATTTGTAATATTTCCACTAGGGATTGAAGGACCTAACTCCAATTTTGTAAACCATATGGGGAGGAATGACATTAATAACAATCTAAAAAGTCTCCTAATCTTGAGTGGAGAGTCAAAATTTCAACTTGGCCTAAAGCTAGGATAGAAAACTTTTAGTAGCTCTATCAATAAGATTTGGAAGAAATTTAATTCATGTTTTGAAGAATTTCAAAGCATGAACCCAATGAGCTTTGGAAAGATGATGATCTTGACAAGGAAGAACTAGAGACCACCAAATAGATTGTTGATTAATTAAGAGGCCATTATAGAAGTCATTACCAACCTAAAGAAGCTAGGGCTTGATGGACTCCCAGGCCTTCCAAATACTTTTGATAACAAACATGCCTTGTAAATAGGCAGGTTTCCTCATGATGAGGAGAGTATATAGTCTAAGTCTTTTCCAAGTTAGACATCAAGTAGGCACACCTAACAAGATGCACTGTCGAATTAGAATTTTCTAGGTATCATTCCATTCCAAAGCCTTGACAATCCATTTAGCACAAAGTTCAAGGCCTTGATAATGGATTGGAAGTAATCGTAAGCCACTAGCATCATGAGGGAGACAACAAATTTTGAAATCAACACGATAAAATCCTTTATGCCTATCACTAGAGTCATAGAGAAAGTCTCTGAGCAGCTTCTCAATTTTTAAATAAGAGGATTTTGAAGGAACCCAACAAGGGGAGTAATAAACATGAGTAACAACCAAAATTTTAGAGCACACCTGGAATTTTCCAACTAAAGAAAGAGGCTTAGTAATCCAATAGCTCAACTTCTGCTCTATTTTGGCAATGACAACTTGCCACAAGATAGTAGGAGAAGTCTAAAAATCAAAGGGAATGCCCAGAAATTAAAAAACTTCCCCATGATCACTTTGTTTCCAACTAAGAGTCTAACCACCCAAATTTAGGAAGAAAGGACTATCTATAGCATTGGGTCTTTTTCCATTTAATACTCAAACCAAAGGCTTGGCACAACATATTAAGGCAATGAAGAGCTTGTTTGACATTATTTTAGAGCCGAGTAACTATTTTGCAGAAACACTTCTTCTAACTTGAAGATGCCTATCTAAATGGAGGGCTAGATAGGATTTCATTTCTCTGGCACATGTTCTCTTCTTCCAACTACCTTAGCAGGCTATGGGATCTCCATTGCATAATTGGGGGTGGGGAAGTACAACTAGATAGTGGTGGCTTTTGGAGAGGACAACATCGATGTTGCTAATGGTATACGAGAGAATTTTGCCTCACCAAGCATCTCCCCATGAGGAGAGATGAGGAACTTCCTCATGTTTGGAGGTTTTGAAACCATTTTCAAGGACTGACCCCCAAAGCCTAAGGAGGACTTAGGAGGGGGTCATTGTTACCATGGTTTTTGGCTTTATGAATAACCACTATAGACCAACCTTCCTCTTTTTTGTAGAAAGAAGAGACATAAGAGTGGGTTGTGTATTAGGCTTAGAACAAGAAGAAGCCAAAGGGAAATCTTGGATCTTATGCTCAGAAGATTGACACTAATAAAAAGTGTTGGAAAATTAAGATAGCGAACACATTGAGTGTATCTCATATGTCTAATCTAGATTTCCACTATTTCCTTTAAATCCTTGGAGGGATCCACTTCTACATAGGCACTCTTCCAATGTCAAGCAAAGAAAAACTTGTATGGTTTGACACACATGATATGTTGAAGTTGTGAAACCAACCTCACAGATCCCAATGAACACCTACAAAACCTAAGATTTACCTTCCACAAGAGAAAAAAACAAAGAGGGCAATTTGGACAATAAGGATTAATTAATGAAATGGATTAATGAATTACATGTGAGAACTTGCTTTTATATTTGTAAGTTAGAGAAAAACCCTAACATGACTTAAGAATAACAGAAGACTAAAATTAGCCCTAAGTAAACTTAATAAAGTGTAATTAAATATTTAATTACACCAACAGCCCCCCATAAGTACAACTTAGGAAGAAATGAAAAACCATGCAACTAATGCAAGAATGGGTCCCTACTACAAGGCCATTTTAGGTACCCATGAACAACAAGAATCTCTCATAAGGTGGGGAGAAAGGAGAAAAACCCAGTGGGAGAAAACTCCTCTCCAAAAAAGAGAAAAAACAAGTACATGAACATGTGATGGAAGAAGGACTAACACTAAGACCCCCCAAGAAGTGAATCCATCACAAAAGTACAATCATGAATGCTCCCCCATAAGAGAGGAAGAAGAGAGAAGGTTTGATGACCCCCTAGAAGTAAGAAGGATGAAACCCCATGCAAGGAAATGCTCCCTCCCAAAATAGAGATGAGAAGAGAGACCATGCAGCCGCTCCTCAAGATGACTCCTGCAGTGCTAGAAGATGCTTGACATAGAATAAAGATGAAGACCCATGAACGTTGAACAACATTCCTCCCCTTGGGAAGAAATAGAACTGCAGATGTGTGCATAATGTCTTCTCATTCCGGATAGGAATATATAGGAAGAAGGACAAATGTCTCTGAACTCTGCACATGATCCAAAGACAACAATGATGCTCCTAAAAACTGCTCAAATGTCTCCAATCCACTACCAAACTGTGACTGGAGAAGAGGAGGATGAAGAACAATCTCTGAAGCAGATGATGGTGATGCAACTCCATCGAAGCTTTTATCAAAGAGAAGACAAATGTCCTCAATGTGGTCCTCCAAATCTACAAGATGGGACTCTACAAACAAAGATGATATGTCTACAAGATAGGAATCCCAATGAGGTGGATCAGGAAGACTAATATTGACCTGCTACATAGAATCACTAGAAGCCAATGATGATGCAACACTGAACTCTGAAGTAGTAGTAGGTGATGGTGGAGAAAAGATCTCATTAGGAGGAGAAGCGATTGAAGCAAGCATTTCAAAGAGATGATGTGAGAAATGAGGACACATCTCTTTCTCATGTTGATTCCTTCCACAAAATTTGCAATTAGATTTATGCTGATGGTAGAATCCCATCACCTTAGATGATTAGAGATAAAAACATGCAAATAGATTTATGCTGATAACAGAAGCCTTTCAAAGCAAACAAAACCTTTCCAAGAGGCAGCATGACTAGGATATCCAACAGAAGCCATAAAATCGACAAATTAATTAAAAGATACCTGGGGCTGAATCTAAAAAAATTATATAGGTGGTTGTGTAGAGCTCGCTGATACCTTTCCAACACCTATTCATTTTTGAAAAATAGAGATTCTGGGTGCAAGAACGAAGCTCGAAAGCCAAAAAAGATGCCTTGAATTCAAACAGCAAAAATAGATTCCAATCTGCAAAATCTGGAAAAAATACCTATAACACTGGATTGTTCTCAGAACCAGCTTTTCGATGCCCATTTGTTTTCAAAAATCTAACTCCGTATGCTCAAGATATTCCTGATTTACCAAAACTGCTCCTTTAGGGCAAAGAGGCCAAAAAAAACACTATTGAAGCTCATGAGCGCCCATGTGACTAGGGGCTGAGTCTTTGGGGGCTGGTGGCTAGGGCACTGGTCACTCATATGACAAGGGTCTAAGAGCCTGGGGGCTGGCGCCTAGAAACTAGGGGTTGGTCCCCCATGTGACCAGGGATTAAACCTTGGGGGCTAGCCGTCAAAACAATAAAAAACTCCCTTTTATTAAGAAATTAATAAAAAAACTCAACTGTACCTGTGCACAGAAATCGAGATGGCACAGAAATCAAGGCGGCACGAAAATCAAGATGGCACACAAATTGAGGCAACTGCAAAATCAAAATATGCTCAGATGAGAATGGCACAAAAATCAAGGCATCGTATAGCCGTACGGATTTCGTACAGGGCGTACAGATTTCACAACGATGGATTTCTTGAAACCCAAAAAAATACCCAGAATTTTTTTTCAGCAAAATATAGAGTGCTTTATATGAAAATAGGGGTTTTTTAGCCTTCTGAGTGCAATGGTGAGGTCCGTTTTGGCAAAAAATGCTCCAAAATTGTAGGTACCCTCTGGATCTAAAAAAACACCCGTTGAAACATTCACAGATCTGGCCTCCCCAGACCAAATTCAACTAAACAAAAGACAAATCTGTCTTTTCCAGTTGTTTTGAATCCAATAGAATACTCTGTTTTACACAGAAACACACCCAATAAATAGCTCTTGCTAAAAATTTTCTCCAAATTTGAGAAGGGGTTTGTAGATCCGCTCTGATACCATGTTGAAGTTGTGAAACCAACCTCACAGATCCCAATGAACACCTGCAAAACCTAAGATTTACCTTCCACAAGAGAAAAAAATAATAACTTAGATTTTTACTTATTTACTTTTTTAATTAATAACTTAGATTTTTACTCCCATATAGTGTGTGTGTGTGTGTGTGTGTGTGTGTGTGTGTGTGTGTGTGTGTGTGTGTGTGTGTGTGTGTGTGTGTAGATTTTCCAAAATATTAAGTACATAATTAGAAAAAACAAAATCTGAAATGAGATGTAACGGTTGTTGTGAATCTAATAGTGGTCGAGCTCTGTTCTCATTTAATTTTTTGTAAACATGTTAAAGTATACTAAGATAAACCAAATTCAAGAGTATTGGATTGAAGTTATAATTCTTGCAATTATATGCAAGCAAGACATTAGCTTATTGAGACTAACACATAGATCTTGCAGAGTAGTAATGTGAGAAGTTTCAATCAATAAATTAAAAAAAAAAATCTTTATTTTCATCTCAGATTTATGAGGAAAAGCCTACGGGAGCGGGTACATATCTTACTAAATTGTATATGCATGCCTATCTAACTGACAACCAGTGTTTCCTGTAATGCGATGAGATTGAATCTTTGAATCATTCTAAAGATCAAGGCAGGGCACAATTTCCTCTTTTCAACTCGGCAAAGCCTTTCTTTAGTTGGAATTTTGCCCTATCAATAAAATGCTTTGCACTCATCGCAATTTGATCCAGCAACTCTCCTTGATCCCTGAAATATACATAATAAATCACCCCTCAAAAGATTTTTTGTAAAACGGTCGGTTGGTCGAAATCCTGTCAACAAAATTTTTTTACAAACTGATCGACAAGAAAGGTCATTAAACATGTCGAAAGAATTATAGTGAGGAGGTCGACAATAAAAATTGATAGCAAATAGAGTCAAAAAATGAGTAAACAGTTACGATGGGCGCAATAAAAGTGTCTAATTTCAAAACAGCTCTGTAATGGATGAAATTCAAAATAAGCCGAAAGTGGCTCTAATCATAATTTTTTCATAGTTTATTTTAGAAATTGCTTTCTTATTAATGAAATTATTGCCTGGCAGTATCATAAATTAATAAAAAGCAAGAAAACAAGTAAATGGTTTTCTTACCCCTCAAAAATATAGCCCTTGATATATGAAACCTCACAAAGCGCCTTCTTCCATGACTAAGTAAATGGGTCTCAAACTTTCCAGCGTGCTTATGAAAGGTTTGATCATAGAAACCCTCTTCATTCTTCATTCGAAGCTCAGAAAACTGAATTCCACAAAACACAGGATTGAAGGGAGCCCCTGTTTTGAGGATGAGGTGGAGCTCCTTCAAGCAACAAACCGATTGTACAAAATTAGGCAAAAAAATGACGACATGAACAGATGCTGAGTGAATGGCTTCTTCTATTGATAGAGGGAAGTTTTCCCCAACTTGGATTGATTTCTTGTCAAAAAAGACATTGAATCCTTTGTTTTCAAGATACTGAAAGATGAGGCTGCCTACACTTTGCTTCACATCTGCTCCTCTGTGGCTAAGAAATGCTTCATATCCACTCTTGCTGGGAAGCCATGAATAATGCACAGAGAATTGATTGATTCCCATCTCATCTGTGTTGGTGTTGGAAATAAGCCACACTCGGACTGACAATGGACTGCTCCAAAGAGGGGCCAGTAGCTCAGTGGTAGAGCACTCCAGTAGCGTATGGAAGGTCCTAGGTTCGAGTCCTAGTTGGTCCATGTCTCAACGTGGTATCAGAGCCAGGCCCAGGCTAGGAGCCCAAAGCACATGAGAGGTGTGGCTTAAGGGGGGGTGTTGGTGTTGGAAATAAGCCACACCCGGACCGACGATGGACTGGTCCAAGAGGGGCCAGTAGCTCAGTGGTAGAGCACTCCAGTAGTGAATGGAAGGTCCTAGGTTTGAGTCCTAGTTGGTCCATGTCTCAACATGGTATCAGAGCCAGCCCCAGGCTCACAAGTCTTAGTTTTGACTCTCTCCAGTGCATGGTGATTAGACACATGTATGCTGATGACTTGTATGCTCAGTTGATGACTTGGGGGTGATTTGGCATTGAGGCCAGGTGACTTAGATTATGTGGCGTGGGAACCCACCACCAATTGCCCTTCAGGGGCTTAATTCCCCCCCCTTAAGCCACACCTCTCATGTGCTTGGGGCTCCTAGCCTGGGCCTGGCTCTGATACCATGTTGAGACATGGACCAGCTAGGACTCGAACCTAGGACCTTCCAATGCTACTGGAGTGCTCTACCACTGAGCTACTGGCCCCTCTTGGACTAGTCCATCGTCAGTCTGGGTGTGGCTTATTTCCAACACCAACACCCCCCCTTAAGCCACACCTCTCGTGTGCTTGGGGCTCCTAGCCTGGGCCTCGCTCTGATACCATGTTGAGACATGGACCAGCTAGGACTCGAACCTAGGACCTTCCATTGCTGCTGGAGTGCTCTACCATTGAGTTACTGGCCCCTCTTGGACTAGTCCATCGTCGGTCTAGGTGTGGCTTATTTCTAACACCAACACCCCCCTTAAGCCACACCTCTCGTGTGCTTGGGGCTCCTAGCCTGGACGCGGCTCTGATACCATGTTGAGACATGGACCAGCTAGGACTCGAACCTAGGACCTTCCCTACACTGCTGGAGTGCTCTACCACTGACCTAATGGCCCCTCTTGGACCAGTCCATCGTTGGTCCGGGTGTGGCTTATTTCCAACACCAACACCCCCCTTAAGCAACACCTCTTGTGTGCTTGGGGCTCCTAGCCTGGGCCTGGCTTTGATACCATGTTGAGACATGGACAAGCTAGGACTCGAACCTAGGACCTTCCATTCGCTGCTGGAGTGCTCTACCACTGAGCTACTGGCACCTCTTGGACCAGTCCATCGTCGATCTGGGTGTGGCTTATTTCCAACACCAACACCCCCCTTAAGCCACCCCTCTCGTGTGTTTGGGGCTCCTAGCCTGGGCCTGGCTCTGATACCATGTTGAGACATGGACCAGCTAGGATTTGAACCTAGGACCTTCCATACGCTGCTGGAGTGCTCTACCACTGAGCTACTGGCCCCTCTTGGACTAGTACATTGTCGGTCCGGATGTGGCTTATTTCCAACACCAACACCCCCCCTTAAGCCAAACCTCTCGTGTGCTTGGGGCTCCTAGCCTAGGCCTGGCTCTAATACCATGTTGAGACATGGACCAACTAGGACTCGAACCTAGGACCTTCCATACACTGTTGGAGTGCTCTACCACTGAGCTACTGGCCCCTCTTGGACCAGTCCATTGTCAGTCTGGGTGTGGCTTAACACCAACAATCTGATCCTCCACAGTTAAAAAGTGCGCCAGCCTTGGTAAAAATCCCCAAGAATGCACAAAGGATGGATTGATTCCCATCACATCTACTCCTCGATGGCATCATATCTAGTCTTGGTGGGAAGCCATGAATAATGCACAGAGAATTGATTGTTTCTCATCACATCTGCTCCTCTGGGGAGAAATAGTAAAGAATGCACAGAGGATTGCGTGTTTCCCATCGGTAGAAAGCCGAAGGCACTGGCAAAACCCATCTCTCGTTCTTTGGGCACTGGAAAAACTCAATTCCCTTAATTTACTAATCGACATCAGACACAGATTAGAGCTTAAATTCAAGCGAATCTCTTTACTAATCAACATCAGACTTAGATTAGAGCTTACCTTCAAGCAAATCTGTTTACCAATCACATCAGACACAGATTAGAGCTTTATGACGCAAATTCAAGTAGATCCATGTGTCAATCAATTATATGCAAGAAAAACATTAGCTTCTTGGGTCTAATATACTAAAGTCTTCCCCCGGTTGAATTTGGCTATCTCACCTCAGCATGAGGAGCCAAATGTTCAGAATGAAAACAAGAAAATGAAAATCACTGGGCTATCACTGATGTCAACCTGGACCTCACAGATATTTGGGGGAAACCGGATGACAGGGATCTGCCATCTGCAGGGGTGGCATTGGTAGCTTAATTCTATTTTTTACTATATTTTTATATGGGTTATGTACCCTTTAATACTTTGATCTAGAACTTTCTGGGCTTAGCCTATGTGACTATCGGGGTGTGCCTTTTAACCACCCATTTTTTTTTTGTGAAGTGTTATTTTATTTTAATAAATAACTTGCATTTTCATCCAAAAAAAAAATGCTCTCCACATATATGATACTAGCAATTGACCCATAGGTTCAATGGGCACGCTGATAATATTTTACAAACAAGCAACATACAAAGCTTTAGCCTACTTGCAAGGCACCTACAAAGGCAATGCCATATACACCCTATAGACAAAATAAAAGAACAAAAATAAAAACTACCTAAATATGTACCTCAAAATTTTCAAAAACCTCAATTGACAAGCACTTAAACTTTTTGAAGGATTTAAACTTATTTTTGGAGTTGTGTGTGAAGCTCCTCTTTGGTCCCATAAACTCAAAAGGACCTAATGTGGAGCAACAAGGGTAAGTAGTTTGAGCTTAGGGGTTCCATCAATCGCATGGCCAAACATGTGACCGTGGGCTTCCACTCTAATCTCTTCAAGGTGCTAGTAGTGAGATGGCCACAAACACTCTATTCAATGTCAAGACTATTGTTGATTGTTAACAAGTACTCTCCACTAGTGGACATCTACATCCATGACTTTCCAAATGGTTGCATCAACAAATCAAATGGTGAGCCATGTGAACGTATGAAAGAAAGGAAGTCAGTCAACTATTTGTTTGCTTACATTGAGATTAACAAAAGAAGATAGCTTGTGAGCATTTATTGAGAAGTCCACCAGTAGGAATTTGCAATCGACATCCTTCTTATGAAAGGAGACCAACACATTTGTTGTGCATGTGGAGGGCCTCTTAATACACTAATATATTTAGCATCTAATATTAAGTTAATACTTATGTTCAATAAATATAGCATATAGTTTTACGGTATTTATAATTATGTGATACAAATACCATATAAATAATGTAAGATGGTTTGGCATATTTGAAATTTATAATGGGAATAAATATGATAATATCTATTTCAATACTAATGTAACATTGATTGTGTTTTCAGAAAGATAGATTATTGGTATTGAACATTAATCCTTGAGTCCCTTTAGGAGAGTTAATCGTACATTGAATACTCAAAACATTACTTATAATGATGGAGATTGTATTATACATCTAAACTAAATCAGAGATTGATATGGGTCAGAGCCTAAATTTGACGGTCGACCCTGCCTGTCAAGCAAATTTTTCATGATGGTTATCTACTCAAACTTGCCCTTTGAATATTAAGACATTTTTATTATAAAAAATATATATATATAAACTAAATACATATACCAGAATAACTTTATAGAAATTTTGACGTTCTATCTAAAATCTACCCTTTCATGTGATACAATCTTTTTAAAAATTTGATTGTATTTTACGGCAAAAATAGCCAAATACAGCCATCAAATTTAAGCCATGTGGGTTATAGCTATGCACATTTAAAATAGGTATAGTCATCTGATACAGAAATTAAATCTTTATCGCATGTTTAAACTTATAATCTTTCTGCTTCGAAGGAGATCAACGTTTGAGGTGAAACCCTAGATATCGATTTCTAAGGATTCAGTAAAACCCATCTGAATCAAGGTTTTGAAGAGGAGGGGTGCGTGAACCAAAAGGGAGATCAATCGTTCATTCATTCATTCATCATGGGGCATATGCAATCGAGGGTACTCTCTTTAGTCTCTCTACCATGCCTCTGAGAATGAAAAAATGACAACATAAGGGAAAAATTGCGAAGGAGAAAACGGTGAAGGGCAGAAAATATCCCAACGACGGCTAAAAATTTGGTAGATTTTTATTGGTTTAAAATAAACGGCAGAAATGATTTCAATCATTTGCCTTTCCTCAAGCTGAAAATTCTCACCATGGAAGATCCACATGTAAGTTGCCTGTCAAATCAAAGTTGAGCTTGTTGAATTCAGCCAAGGCCTCGGCATCTTCATGCTCTTCTTTACTAGTCTTCTTCCTCTATTTGGAAAAGCCATGAAATTTCCTCAAAGAAGACTTCATTATTTTCTCCACTCAATTATTTAACAACCTGTAAGGGGTTATAAATAATATTGTAAATAATATTAATATGCAATGATGGAAGATATTGTAAATAATACTGTATCAAATGAAATTAATCTTTTATTTTTATACTTTCAGTTCAAAACATTATCCATTTACACACTTACTTTGATACAATTAGACATTGTGGAGTGTCATCTTCCACTCTATTATTATTACTTATGTGTTCAAATGAAATTAATTATCATTATTTCATTATCCAAGTATCTATTTTTATACTTTTAGTTCGAAACATTATCCATTTACACACTTAGTTAAATAAAATGAGACATTGGGGAGTGCCATCTTCCACTCCTCAAGCTTGTCTATGCTATAAAAACCCCTTCTCTTGATGCTCCAAAAAGGAAGCTACATAGATTCCTTTCCCATGAACCTAATGACGAAGATCTTCAGGTTTAACTTGGTAGAATATAGGAATAATAGGTGTGCCAATTTTAAGCATAAAGGATAGCTCGACAAGACACCAAGGTGATCGTGCATATGAGGAAGAAAATATTGCTAAATGAAGGGAAGCATGAGACATTGCTTCTTGTAGTTCTATAGGGAAGAAGCCCCACCAATTGAAGATCCTTCGAATCAAGAAAGACATTGAGACCCATAGCATGCAAGGCATTGTAGATATCTCTAGCCAGCTTGTGTTTGACATCACGTCCGTGATGATTAATAAAAACATTGTAGGGTAGCTTCTGCAATGGTGATGAGGATGTAGTAGAGGTAGATGCAGATGGTGGAGAAAGCCCATAAAAAATACTTATAATCTCAATCTCTGGTTGACAACATGTAATCTGATTCAACTAAACACAATTTCCGTAGGGAAGACTTCATTATTTTTTCCATCGGGTCACCCGATCAAACATTTCAATTTTCACATCTTCTACACAACACATTCGCAGTAATTCTCAACCATAAATATACATTCATTAGAGGTAAAATCAAGGATGTATACTTTAGTATTGAATTAAAGTTATCATTATACCCAAAAGTCTTCATGTCTCTTTCATATGGCACATATTTGAATGTCTAAAAATTAGCTGTCAGTTTGTTTTAAAGATGCAACCATCAAACATTTCAATTTTCACATCTTCTACACAACACATTCACAACAATTCTCAACCATAAATATACATGCATTAGAGGTAAAATAAAGGATGTACACTTCAGTATTTGTATCTTTCATATGGCACATATTTGAATGTCTAAAAATTAGATGTCACATTTTTTTAAAGATACATTAATCCATTATTTTGTTGAAAAACAAGATCTGCAACCTCAAATTACATCATGTCAACAAAGGCATTTAGATAAAAATGGACATGATCAAATAGTAAATCAGTTCCTTTTCCAAAATGATTCAGTTTTCTATCAGTTTATACATTATAAATACTACATCAGTAAAAGTTCTTCAAATTATATCTACTAACAGGAATATGTTATGGAGTGTTAGACATATATTTGAGCCTAACCCAGCTGGGTTTGATAGGTTAAGTCGGAGCCTAGATGGGGTATTCAATCCTAAAAATGTTGTCTAAGCTTAGGTACCCCTCACTAAAAAAAGGCCATACATTACTTCATCCATGATTTGGTAAGCAAAAATAACTATAGCTTATCCAAAATTTGCCTCTAGCACAATCTTACCTCATACTGTGTCAAAGGTGGCCTATAACCTCATCCAAGATTTACTAAGACTAAATAAGCACATCACATCCAAGATTTACCAAGTGGAAAAAATACAGTTCATACAAGATTTGACAAGCAAATAAAAAACTACACAGAATTCTGCCCCAACATTGAATATGACATTGAAGCAACTGGGTATTCTAGTACTTCCACACTTTTCCACTTTTTTCATTAAAGCCTACATCCGTTTCAGGCCATTTCGTCTGCACAACATATTGATTTACTTATCCTGCTCGAGGAAGTCAAGCCTCCAAGAATAAAACAACTCTTCTCTACTCAGATCCCTGATTATATGAAGAGAAGAGCTGTCCAATACAATATGATAACCCTCTGGTATCAAAAGCATGGACTGATACACTTCTGGGAGAGGATCAAAAGGGTTTAATTTCATTGTTGAGCTTGTAATATCTCTATAATCTCCCCCTTGTTGAAAATTATGTTTATAATCCATAATCACATCTGACAGGGGAATATCCTTATACAATAGAAAATCCCTCATGTAAGGTTTATTAGAAGAAACAATGTAGATATTTGTGAGAAGGGTTAGAAGAGAACATAGGGAAAAGAAAGATGTTATATTCTCTCCTTTCATGACATAAAATTTTTCAGCCCATTTCTTCCATTCTTTTGAAAAAGGCTCATAGGTCTGGGCATTTTTGGCTTCTTGTATTGTTTGGTTTCTGGATTCGATCAGACCCTACAATAAGGCATCAAATTCATCAGCATTGTCTTCCTTAAAAAAATTGTTTGATGCTTTTACTTTTGCATTTCCCAAATCAGAATAGGGTTTCGAGAAAGATTCTGCATTTGTTGAATAAAGAGAGGATTTAAAGGAACGACGAGAGGGCTTACCATTGCACAATTTTGTAGGGATGTGGTGGGTACTTGAATATCGCCACATAGAGGAAAGTTCGGTGCGGAATACTGGAGATGAAGATGCCATCATTGTAACTATAAACAATAATTTAGCTTTTCAAATAGAGGAAGAGTAAATTTATGGCATAGGATTTAATAGTATAGAGGGGTTGCATGTGAGGTCCCAGGTGATGCAAAACCCTCACCAAGCCCTCTACCATCCATCGACAATCCACAACAACAGTAGTGGTGACGTCCATTGAAGAAATAACAATGGAAGGAGGAATTAAAATGAAAGGCATCATCATTACAGGGCATCCACTATACTTGGATATGCAGGTGAGGTCACCCATGGATCCTTGTATTCTTGATGCCATGTTGCTGTAATACATGCAATGCTATGGAAACCCTCATTCCAGAACTCATGTCTACGGTTTGGAGTCAGATGCCGTCGAGAAGGCTCGTAAACGTTCCTAGCCTTTAGGTCCGTGATGATTAATAAAAACATCATCGAATAGCTTCTGTAATGGTGATGAGGATGTAGCAGAGGTAGATGCAGATGGTGGAGCAAGCCCATCAAAAGCACTTATAATCTCAATCTCTGGTTGACGAGAGGTGGAAGCCATGGAATCTGATTAAACTAAACACAAAGATGAGAGGTTGAAGTCATGGAATCTTCCTCAGGGAAGACTTCATTATTTTCTCCACCGGGTCACCCAATCGAGTCTGCTCGGCTCCAACTCCTGCTTGATTTCTCATAAAATATCTGGCATTCAAATCAGGGGATTTGGATGCCACACGTTACAAATTCGCGGGTTTGAAACATTGCAGAAGCTACCTTTAAAAGCAATGCGGTCCAACTGCCTAGTCCAGTAAATTCCACGATGCAATGAATTAATGTTTCTTGACTGGCGGAAATCACTTTTGGGACGACGGAGCGGCAGAAAAAACTGGCAAACAAACTCATTTTTCCAACGATGCAAATCGTGTGGACAAGATCATTTTGGTCGTAGTCCTTTTGATCTCAGCCTTTTATCTACATAATTCATGTAGTGTTGCTCACTACAAGAATGCTTATCAGCGTAACTAAAAAAAACATAGATTTTGCAACATAGTAATGTTAGAAGTTTCAACCAATAATTTTTTTTAAAAAGCTAATTTTTATTTACATCTTTGCTTCGCTTGAAAGGGCCTAAGTGGGTACAAAGCTTACACATTCCTATCTACTTGACGCATTGTCTATCAGGGATTTTAGATGCACAATTAACTGTATTTATTAGTTAATTGAAATTCAGAATTAATTTTAATTAACTAATAAATACAGACAAATGTGCATCCAACATTGCTTCTATCTAAAAACCAATTTTTTTTACGGTAACGAGACTGAATCCTTGAACCATCATGAAGATGAAGGCAGGACACAATTTACTTGTTTCAATTTGGTAGTGCCCTACTTTGGTTGGATTTTTTCTCTATCAATATACTACTTTACACTCATTAGCAATTATATGCAAGTAATATACACACCTAGTAGGAGATCAAAGTTATAATACCAAGAAATGCACATTTAAGTTTGGCACTATCCATGAATACTAAAAAACAATCCAATGTGTCCTTTCTCCCATACTAAGTGATTTAGGGCTTTTGATACTTGGCACTAGAACATCTACTTCTATGGACTATGTTAAGGACAAGGCATCTTCCTTTGAATTGGAGATCATCGGTTTAGAAAGCAATATTCACAACACAAGTGGAGGTGGATGGGGGAAGATACATAGTTAGTCCATTTAAGGAATGCAAAGAGAAAAGAAACACTTTCCTATCCTCCTAAGTCTTCCATGGGCGCTATGCAACTGGAGCACCCAAGAATGATAATGTTGATTTCATCGTTGTTCCTTTTATGACTTGAACCCAACCTCTCTTGTCTCTAGGAATATACCCTCGTCCTTTCACCCTCCCCCATGATTGACATAATTGTCAACCTACGGAAAACCCCCACCCTCATTACAAAGCCTTCAACTCCCAATATAATTCATGATTGGGAAGACAAACCTGTT
This sequence comes from Cunninghamia lanceolata, assembly GCA_027924645.1. Classification (NCBI taxonomy): domain Eukaryota; kingdom Viridiplantae; phylum Streptophyta; class Pinopsida; order Cupressales; family Cupressaceae; genus Cunninghamia; species Cunninghamia lanceolata. Next base: position 6,168,426 of record BSBN01000400.1, read on the forward strand.
ATCAATCTTTCAAGCATTCAAATTGAACCTCACCCTCAACCTTCTAAAAAGAGGTCTTGGCTTCGCCTTCACCTTGTCTTCCATACCTAAAGTAGACTTATTAATTGAAATTAAAAATTTGGTCAAATCATTACATGATGTCTTAGCTGATTAGGTTAGACAAGACTGTGTTGTTGCCCCTATGTATGCCAAACCCCCCAAGAGGAATGTCCCTAAAAATGAGTTTATCGCTTTCAAGAGACTCGTGCAAAATGAAGACATTGTCATCACTAAAGCAAACAAGAGGAACACCACTTTCATCATGAATAAACTAGATTATATACCAAAATGGTTGATCACCTAAATAATAGTGGCAACTACAAAATCCTATCCCACAATCCAATTTCCAAGATCTTTAAACAAGTTAAAACTGGCATTGCTCAATCCCCCATTGATGACATAACCAAAAATTGTCTCTTCCCTAACAAAGAAGTCACCCCGTTCATCTACGACACCCCAAGAATTCACAAGAACAGAATTCCTCTTAGGCCTATTGTTGACACCACTAATTCTCTGACTTACAAACTTGTTGCCTATTTGGCCAAGTTAATTGCTCCTCTAATTGGAAATTCCTATTCCTTTATAAAAAGCTCCACTCATTTTGTCGATTTCATCAAAGACAAAGAAAGTTGTCACATCTCGACTTTTTGCTTATGTTATATAATTCAGTATATTTGATAAGACTATTGGACATTTCCTTATGATTGTTTGATTATTGGATAATGACATGTGCATAAAGGTAAATTGTCATTATTTTATAAATGCATAAATTTGAAAATTGATATAATGATGGATTATTATGTTAATGAATATTGATTTATATCGCTTGTGCTTTGGCTATGATTATATGGGCTAACCTATTGACGATAATCTAAGTGTGACTGAGTGTAGGAAAATGTTGCAGATGGGAACATGGTTGAGGTAGAAGCGTCTTAGCTGCCAGAAAGAGTTGGCATGACAGAAACCTGATGCATGCACACACTCACTTAGTTCATAGTGCATCATGATATCTTGCATCACTGAATGGTTTTCACTGTGTTTTAATGTAACCTTGATTTCACATATGACATTCGATATTGATTGTAGTTGGCGTATGATGATTAGATAATTATGTGTTTTTTTTGCATAAGTTAGCCATGTATTCATATTTTCTTTTCGACTTTAGATTTAATTAAATTATATTGGATGATTTCAAATAGACTTCAAATATATATATTTCTCCTGATGATGGATCATGGAGTGTGATCCGAAATGTTGATAGAAAAACTTACACACAATACAATCCTGAAGCACTCATTTACAATATTATGGACTGTGGAAATCTGATGTCTATTATTAATATATATATATAATTAAAATCAATAATATGTGTGTGTGTCATACTCATGCAATGTTAAAAGTAGAGTAAACGGGATGTTAAGTGGAGTATGAGTTAAAAAGCAAAGGAGATGAGATATTTTAGCACATACCATGGAGAAGTGGAAGTTAACTGAAAATAAAAATAAAGCTTGAGCTAAAAAAAGACCACCAATTTTAGAACAGGGGATTTCATTAAAAAAGCACACAAGGACAAAAAACATGATTAGTGATGAAGGAGAGAGGGAGAGCCATGAAAAATAAAGCATGGATTTAGTGGCCATGGATTCCTACATTCCTCTCACGTATGCCCATTGTCCCTCCTTCCATGGCTCGTCAATAGTTAATTGCACAATCATCTCTAAGCAGGGGCGATTCAAATGTGATTTCACAAATGGAAGAGGATGACATTAGGTTGAGAACACGATGTTGGTCCAATGGGCTTTTAGGTAGGGCTCTGCAAGAGTATCCTCAACAATCTATTGAGCCAATGGATGATCACCTGGTAGAATTCTCAAAAACCCTAAGGATTGTTGCAAAGGCAATGCGGCGAGTGATAGACAGGAAAGTTGATGCACAAGAAGCAACTGAGTGGAAGCGGAATTATGAACTATAACGATTACGAAATCTACTACTAGAATAGAGAGAGCAAGGCAAAGCAGACATTAACTACAATAACCCAGTAGATTTGTTTCTACAAAATGAAAATGGAATGCTAACACAAAATCAGAATGGGCTATGTTGTGAGAAGCACACAATATGTAGTGAGGAAGTCCTTAACACGGAGTCCAAGTTTGATTTGAGAAACAATGCAAAGCCAAATACTAGAAAGTCCCCGTTCACACTTGCGTGGCGATGTAATCGTGAGAAGGATACACGGCAGAAGCATGAAGTTGTCTCTTTTGAAAGTGGTAATATCACTACTATTGTCTGCAGCAGTAAGCATGTACAAAAACATTTTATTTCTACGTCAAATGTCTAAGCCATTATACATAGATGTATTAGCACATAGGCACAAACATATTAACACATATTTGTTATGGTTTAAGACAGAGATACAGACATATAGCACATGCACACATACATTATATCTCACTTATTGTATGTTTACAAAAATATATTAATCCTTGATTCTTATTATTACATTACTCTGAGTTTTTAGATACAATTCTTAGTTGTTGTCTATGTCAATGTCAAGTGTTTTTATTTCTCCTTGCCTAGTTAATGGTTGTTATAATGGTTTGATTTATTTGGCCCTTTCTTTTGCTATGACTTGTGTACCTATTCTTAACGGCCTCTGAGCTGCTAGCTCGGCCCCTTTCTAAGGGATTGGCCTACTATATTATTTCTGTGTATATTCTATCGACCTTTAGGCTATTGGTTTTGGCCTGTATTTCTTTGTTTATATATAAATTTCCTTGTTTGGCCTGAGTTTTACATGGCCTTTACTTCCTGTAGCATATATGTATTATCCCAATAGCTACTATCTATATTCTTGTAGTGTATCTGTATTCCCGTCGCAGCTTACTATTCTTGCTTCTATAACCACCAAAATCCCACACAGCCTCCACGAGGACCCTGGTGATGACTCACAACCCTTGTCACATACATGTAAGTGTGAAATGATATCCTCTCAGCAGCAATTCTCTTGGTGACATGTGTTTTCTTCCTCCTTGTGTTGTTTCCCCTTTGTTGTTTTCTCCCTCTCTTCACTTTCGACACTTTTTGACACTTGTAGATTTTTGTTTCCTATTCTTGCAACTTCGTCCCTAAGCCTTGTATTTGTCGATTTTTGTTTCCTTTTCTTGTGACTTCGTCCCTAATCTTTGTATGCATCGTGTAGGTGTGTTTTCACCTTTCCCTAGTGTTTTTCATCTATTTCCACCCCTAAAGGCCTTCTAGAGGTCCTCCCTAGCCATCTCCTACTTTCAATTTTTAATTTCACTCAACCAATCCAAATCTCCCCCTATTATTTCTAGATCTCCCCCAGGAGATCTTACTTTTGCAAGTGGATATTTAGATTTTGACTCCTGATTGACCTATTTCCGGAGGCAGATCCCCTTCTTTTCTCCTCTTCCATCTCCCATCATGCACTTCCCTATCGGTCCCCTCATGCACTTCATTTCTCCTCCTCTATATCTCCCTATCAATCCTCTCTCTCTCTTTCTAAACCCTAAACCTCTAAACTTTAACCCGTAACCCCTAAACCATAAACCCTAAGCCCTAAATAATGCCCCTAAACCTTACCCCTAAACCCCAAACCCCTAAAACCTAAACCCAAGCAACCCTAAACCTCTATATCCCTAGATCTCTCTCATATCTCCCTATCTCTATCATCCCTCTACCTCTCAATCTCTCTCCTTATGTCTCTGGACATGTCCCTCACTCTCTATGTCCCTATCTCTCCCCTCAGTCTCCTCTATATCTCCCTATCAGTCCTCTCTCTCCCTCTCTAAACCCTAAACCCTAAATCTCTAAACCTTAATCCCTAACCCCTAAACCATAAACCCTAAATAATGCCCCTAAACCCTAACCCCTAAACCCTAAACCCAAGCAACCCTAAACCCTAAACCTCTAAACCCTAAACCCAAGCAACCCTAAACCTCTATCTCCCGATCTCCTTATCTCTATCATCCCTCTACCTCTCAATCTCTCTCCCTATGTCTCTAAACATGTCCCTCACTCTATCTCCCTATCTCTCCCCTCTATCTCCTCTATCTCTCCCAATCTCTATCGGTCCCCTCTCTCTATCTTTCTCTAAACCCCTAAACCCTAACCCTAACCCTAAACTCTAAACCCCTAAACTTGAACAACCCTAAATCCTAAATAATTCCCCTAAACCCTAACCCCTAACCCCTAACTCTAAACCCTAAATTTGAGCAACCCTAAACTCATAAACCCTAAATAATACCCCTAGACCCTAAATGCGAGAAACCCTAAACCTCTATCTCCCTATACCTATCGTACCTCTACCTCTCAATCTATCTCCCTATCTCTCTGGACATCTTGCTCACTCTCTATCTCCCTATCTCTCCCCTCTATCTCTTCTATCTCTCCCTATCTATCTCCTCTCTCTACCTATTTATCTCTCCTTATCTCCCTATCTCTTGCCTCTCTCCCTATCTCTCCCTCTCCCTCTCCCTTATCAATAAAGGAAATGGAACAAGAAAACTAGGACTCTCTCTCTCTCTCTCTCTCTCTCTATCCCCTCCATCTCCACCCTCTCTCCCTGTTCCGCCCTCTCCCTCTCCCTCTCCCTTATCAACAAAGCAAATGGAAACAAGAAAACTAGGACATGTAAAGAGGGATGAGGATCTAAATTGGGAGGATGAAATGGAAACAAGATAAAACAAAAGTTCATTGGATGGGAAGAATGATGAGAGGAGAGGTGGAAAATAGTAAAATAGGGAAAATTTGGTGGGATCTAAAGGGAAATTGGAAAGGAAAAGGAAAACTAGGAGGTAGATAGGTGAGTGAGAGAGAGGTAGCAGGTAAAGAGAGGAGTGAGAGAGAGAGAGGTATTAGGTAAAGAGGGGAGTGAGAGGGAGGTAGAGAGGTGAGAAAGAGAGAGGGTATGAGCTAGAGAGGGGAGGGAAGTAGAGAGTGAGAGAGAGGGTAGAAAGTAGAGAGGGGAGGGAAATAGAAAGTGAGAGAGAGGGTACGAGGTAAAGAGGTGAGAGAGAGGAGGGGAGGGAGGGAGAGACCTAGAGGGGAGGGAGAGCGAATAATAGAGAGGGGTAACAAGAGAGGGAGTGAGATAATTTTTTTTCACCATAATGCGAGCATGTTATAACGTGCTCACGTTATGTGAATGCACATAATGTGAGCATGTTATAATGCACTCACGTTATGCTTTACTTTGGTAATTTCCAAGCCTTTGGCTTGGATTTGCCTTGTGCTTCCAAACCAAAGGCTTGGACTGTATTTTGGATGTCCAAAGACATGTTTTTCCATATTGTAACAAAAACTACATAATCTAGAGTGTGCTCCCCATCAGGTTTGTACGTGTTTCAATGACAAGTCAAAAAAATACCACCATAATCTTAAGCTCTCTTATCTTTCCAACCATATAATTTTTTTCTTGTTTTGAGTATGTTAAGGATTTCATCTTTAATTTCTTTTGTTAGTGTATATGTTTTTTGTCAAAAACCAGTGTGGTATTTTTGAATTTTTTTTAACCGTTCATTGAAATTTCAAATAAATTACATTTTAGAAACTAGACTCCATTCTACACGTATTAAAAAAATTAATTTTTTTATTAGTTTTCAAAAAAATTAGGGGGGAGCACGCTAAATTTTTTTTTTGAATGTGTCGACTTTGAAAATTATTAAAAAACTAATTATTCATGAAAAAATTATCAGAAAAATCAAGGATAAACTACATGGTGTTAGCTAATTTCTCACTAAAGCAATTTTTGAAATACTAAAAAAAAGTTAACATTTTAGGGGGAGCACACTAGATGCTATGTTATGCTTGTTTAAAAAAATAGGACCAATTTGTGTGCTCCCCCTTTTTGAACCTCTTAATCTCAACCATTTTTGAAAAAAATTAGTAGTTTAGAAACTAGATTCAGATCACTATGACTCTTGTTTTTGTTGTATCTTCAAATTTTGAGTTTAACTATCTTCGATTTCTCATCCAACATCAGTCTTTCCTGATTTCAGAAAAAAAAGTGGCATCTTAAGACCCCATTTTGGTCCCCCATCTTTGTGCACTTACCCATTAATGGAGCATACACTATAGAACTTTGTGATCGGCCAACTTCTTCAATGTCCTTAAGATGAAAACCCTAAGTTTCAGTTGCAATCAAAACATAATTCAATTCCCCCGACATCTATATTGAATGCTTGAATGAGCCGAGGCATGTACCACACGTCGTGAAGTACAAGTTTCTTTGAATGTTAGCCCTTGATCTTGAGGGGAGTCAAATCGATGGCTAGCTCTTACTTAGATTCTTAGTGCATGGAACTTTAAAATGCCTTTTTTCTAAGCTGCACTGTGAAGCATGTGTGCATTGCAATCAAGTAGTGTCACCCATCTGGGACCCATGCACTCTTCGCCATTGAAACCAATCCACATAGTGGACACATGTTGACATAGTGTGTCAGCGTGAATTTAATATGAAAGAATAATGAGGAGCTATGTTGGAGCTGATCCCTTGCGAAGAAACAAGATTCAACCACTTGGCACCATAGGATGGATAGGTTTTGCTTACATCTTCAGACTATTGATGGTGAATTGAAACATGCCATCTATCCATAAAAAAGTACTTTGGTGGGCCCATTTAAATTGAGACAACCCTTGAGGTTGCATGTCACACCAATGTCGTTTTAAATAAAAAGATTAAAGCAAGGTTGCGTTGAGAGTAAGTCTAAGCACTGAAGCAATGAAAGGTTGGCACATGGAAAAGAAAGACATGCTCATTCTTACCAAAGAATATGCAAAGGAGACTAATTAATGACAAAATAAGCAGGATCACCAAGGACACATGGAGACTCTAGCTCATTGACGGTTGCAACGTAACTAGGTGACACCTGGCCAATAAGCAATGGTCACATACTATTTAAAGAAATTAGTGCCTAAGGAAAAAGATTAATCAAATAAAATAACAGTCTCAGGTGGTAACTCAACCTTGAGGGGCCGGTAATATAACGAGTAAATGGGCTTCCACACAACACTTGAGGGTAGACCACCGTCTGAACAAGTTACCGATCAAATAGACCATTTTAAACCAATTTTAAAACTAAGAATAGGGTTTAAAAGCTTCGCAGGTAAAAATTTCAAATTATTACACTAAGAACCCTAAGGATTTTCCAGGTCCCAACATCTTGAATGGAGTTGACATTGTCATGCATCATCAAACCTTCAACTCTAACTGTAACTACAAAGTTATGAAGGTTAAGGCTATTTAAAGAGTTAGAAAATGCCCATAAGCATGGCATCCTAAAAGGCACCACAATAAATGTAGAAAAACAAGGCCAACTCTTACGTCAGAAAAAGTAGTATGACACCAAGAGGAGCAAAGCCAAAACCCTAGCACACCTTTATTTCTATTTTCAAATTCAATCATGTCCACATTTTCAATCCCTATTTACTTATTTAATTAATAACTTAGTTTTTTACTCTCATTTAGTGTGTATAGGTTTCCAAAATATTAAGTACACAATTAGAAAAAAACAAAATTTGAAATGAGATGTAACTATTGTTGTCAACCTAAAAGTGGTGGGCTCTGTTCTCATTTTTTTTTTGTAAACATGCTAAAGTGTATTGATAAACCAAATTCAATCAACGAATTTTTTTTGGAAAGACTAGTGGATTGAAGTTAAAATTCTTGTAATTACATGCAAGCAAGACATTACCTTATTGAGAATAACATATAGATTTTGCAGCATAGTAATGTTAGAAGTTTCAATCAATTAAATTTTAAAAAACTGATCTTTATTTTCATCTTAGATTTTCTCGGAAGGACCTTTGGGAGTGGGTACATATCTTATACAGGCTTAGTTGTGATTTCCAACTACCAAATTATATGCATGCCTATCTAACTGACAACCGATGTTTCCTATACTGCGATGAGATTGAATATTTGAATCATCCTGAAGATCAAGGCAGGGCACAATTCCTCGTTTCAACTCGGCAAAGCCCTACTTTGGTTGGAATTTTGCCCTATCAATAAACTGCTTTACACTTATGGCAATTTGCTCCAGCAGCTCTCCCTAATCCTTGAAATATACACAATAAATCACCCCTCAAAAGATTATTTCAAATATTTAATTTGATTTAAATATTAATATACGTTAAGTAACCATGAAGGGTCAATAAAAGGGTAAAGCTTAACCAACCGGTGCCTTGTAAAATGTCGGTGGTCGAAATCCTAGTGACACAAATGTTTTCGACAAGAAAGGTCATTGAACATGTCGAAAGAATTACAGTGAAGAGGTCGACAATAAAAGTCGATAGCAAACAGAGTAGAAAAAACACTACAACATGCCGACTGTTTACAGTGGGTGCAATAAAAGTGTCTCAATCCTATTGATAGAAATGTTTTTAACAAGAAAGGTCATTGAACATGTCGAAATAATTACAATGAAGAGGTCGACAGTAAAAGTCGACAGCAAATAGAGTAGAAAAAACACTACAACATGCCGACTGCTTACAGTGGACGCAATAAAAATGTCTTTAATTTCAAAACAACTCTATAATTTGACTATGTGACTCTTGATTCAATGAATGAGATTCAGAATAAAGCCGAAAGTGTCTCTAATCATAATTTTTTCACAGTTTATTTCAGAAATTGCTTTCTTACTAATGAAATCATTGCCTGGCAGTATAATAAACTAGCAATTGGACCCATAGGTTCAATGGGCACGCCGATAGTTTTTATTATCCTAAAACTTTGTTAGTGATGGATGCCTTTCCCATCAGGTTCTAAATTTGAGAGTTGTATAGGTGTATTTAGGCATTTTTGTTGTAAAATACAATCAAAACTTGTAAAAGGTTGTATCATATGAAGGTTGAGATTTTAGAGAAATTGTCAAAATTTATATAGGATTACGCTAATATATATATTTGGTTTTTATATAATTACTTATATTAAAGTGCACGTCATAGTAAGGCATCATTGAATAGATAATTGTCATAAAAAATTGCTTGACAAGTACGATCAACTGTTAAATTTAGGCCCTGTAATTCCCATAGTCAAATTCTTAATCACATGGAAGATGTTACAAAATTTAATGCAAATTTTTAAATTATTTGCTTGTATGATAGGAATTAGTGCAATAATTAACTTTTTTTTTTCAATAAAACTATAAGTAAGTTGTTTATATTATATATATGTAGTAGATTAATTGAATCCTTTATTGTTTTTTAGATAACCCCCCATACAAAACAAATGGAATCCTTATCACAAAAGTAGAAGAAAATAATAGAATTAAAATCCTATAGCTCGACAAAGGAATATTCCACTAAAGTCCACAAAGACACAATCTACATGAATATTCATAAGTACTCATTGGTTTATTAACAACATCACGAAGGGGAGGATGAGCCATTCAAATTCATCATTAATATTTTTTATTAATTTGAGACTACTTCTGACAAATAATTGTATAGAAGTTCTTTTCATCAATTTATCACTATGGAAATGTTGTGTAGCAATAAATTATAGTAGTTTAGAGATTTGTCAATTTTGATCAATACATTACTAATTAAGTCTAGTCCAAACCCATTCATTCATACCATATTTATCCTTTACATAAATCATTGTATTCTAAGAAGTTAATACTATGGAAATATAATATCTTTAAACTATTTTTATGTTTTTCAAAAAATAAAACCATAATGACAAAACAAAACAAATAAATTAAAATGAGAGAAAATAAAAGAATACTCAAAATGCAATTATAGTACTATTTGGAAGGCATGAACATTTAAGGTTTCATCTAATTGTAAAATGTAGATGATTGAAGATCTAAGGGGACCTTGAACATTGGTATCCTTGATGGACTACGTGTTGAGAACTTATACATAGATCATTGTATTCTAAGAAATTAATACTATGGAAATATCATGTCTTTGAACTATTTTTATGTTTTTCAAACAATAAAACCATAATGACAAAATAAAACAAATAAATTAAAATGAGAGAGAAGAAAAGAATGCTCAAAATGCAATTGTAGTACTATTTGGAAGGCAATGGACATTTAAGGTTTTATCTAATTGTAAAATTTAGATGATTGAAGATCTAAGGGGACCTTGAACAGTGGTGTCCTTGATGGACTGCGTGTTGAGAACTTATATGGAGAATAATGTTCACTGATTTTTACCACCATTGTATTTTTTTTTTCAATATGAATATAATGACATGTTTAGACAGTCATGCTGCATTTTTGTTTGGCGTATTTTTTATTTTATAACATGAACCTTTGACATTCTTACAATGGCAAACATACATAAATGTTCCTTTTAATATTTATACCGATATGCTCCTTCTTAAATTGGACAACATTCAAAGCATGGACAATTCTCCAATGATACTCATCACAAGCTTTTTCCCAAATAGATTTTTACATGTGTTATTCCATCCTATTATTTCAAAATACTAATCTACATATCAACCCTTTGTTTATGGGTTGAGATTATAATATGTTAAATCAATTACTTGCAATGCTGAGTATCACAACAAGGTTATTAAATCAAACCATTGCTATAAATTACTATTGGATTGAAAGAATTATTGCATTATTTGAGATTAAGAAGAAGTAATTCAATAGGGGTTATCTCTTGCCAATCCATTTAGATCTCCTTGACATTTATACAATAGCTTGTAAAAGGAGTAGTCAATCTGTACTCAAGCTTATCAATATCCACATGTTAAATGAATTGGTCAACTATCAAATCTTCCTCTACCAAGCAATTTATTTCTAGACCCAAAAAAATTGAAAACTAAAACAAAAACAAAACAAAATGTGAACTCACAAACATATTACATCTCCCTAAAAGTGAAGGTTTGTGAAGCAACATTGAAGATCTGTCACCATAAATGAGAAAAAAATCCACATGAAATTATGTAAATTAGATATGTTATCTATAAATAATCTCAAATGATAGATCTTCATCTGACGTAGGCACAAGATAATACACTAAACCCAGAGAAAAGTGTCATACAAGAGATGCTCTCTCCATTATGCCAATGTATTGGATTGATTGCAAGCCCTTCTCTCACATCGCCTGTTGGCCAAGCAACTTTCAACTTAAGTGTTTCTCTCTTTCTTCTTTTTTCCATTCTCTACAGTTTCCTTCAATTATTCATTCCAGAGACATATAGGCTTCCTGAAAAATAGTGCAATGTAATGACACCTCTATGGTATGATAAAACATTACTTTTATCCCTATCATATGAGAGATGTTTGAGGGATATAGACCATTGAGAATCTCTGGAGACTTATTGAAAGAAACTAAAATTTGGTACAACATATGAGGAACTGCATGGGACAGTGGATAAGTCTGGACATTGTTGAAAAGCAAGGGTTGAGCTCCTTGTGAAACAAGTGAAGGTTACACAACCTTAACCTCTGTCAAATATTGTAAGAGCCCTGATAGACTATGTATAGGTCTGTATACCTATAAAAATGCTGTCAATAGTTTAAAAAATGTTTTTGAACTACATGGGATAGTGGATAAGTTTGCACATTGTTGAAAAGCAAGGGCTCAGCTCCTTGTGAAACAAATGAAGGTTACACAACCTTAACCTCTGTCAAATATTGTAAGAGCCCTAATAGACTATGTATAGGTCTGTATACCCTTTAAGAGACTGTCAATAGACTATGTATAGACAATTGTGACACCTAGCATTTGAAATTATTGATACCAATAATTAAACATTGTTTTCCCTAATATTATCCATAAAAACACTCAAGTCATGTATTTAATCATATTTTTTAAAGCTAAAAATGAATATAATGTGTCTATACCCAACTTGGTTCTTATCCTAGCTTAGAGAGTACCAAAATGATGAATAGTTCATGAACATGCTAAGAATGTCATAAGTGCATTCTGCTTCAATTGACTTTGCCTTAAAGGTCACCAAATCACAATATCTTTAAGGTCATAATTGTTGTTGTATATGTGTGAGACACAAATTAAAAAGGCCATTTCTTTAGGTCATGTATTTAATCATATTTGTTAAAAACTGAAAATGAATATAATGTATCTATACCCAACTTGGTTCTTATCATAGCTTAGATACTACCAAAATGATGAACAGTTCATGAACATGTTAAGAATGCCATAAGTGCAATTTACTTCAATTGGCTTTGCCTTAAAGGTCACCAATTCACAATTTCTTTAAGGCCATAATGGTTGTTGTATATGTGTGGGACACAAATTAAAAAGGCCATTTCTTTAAGTCATGTATTTAATCATATTTTTAAAAACTGTAAATGAATATAATGTATCTATACCCAACTTGGTTCTTATATTAGCTTAGAGAGTACCAAAATGATGAGCAGTTCATAAACATGCTAAGAATGCCATAAGTGCATTTTGCTTCTTGATTGACTTTACCTTAAAGGTCACAAAATCACAATTTCTTTAAGGCCATAATTGTTGTATATGTGTGAGACACAAATTAAAAAGACCATTCTTGTTATAGCCTTGAGAACTCCTATACCCTAAGGCAAAGTGTCATATTCTGATTCTAGAATCATGACAGAGGCTACCTAGAGAAAGAGGCAAAATCAAAATAAAAAAATGATAGTTCTATGGGCACGCTTAGGAGATAGTAAATCTTTAAATTTATTGTATATACTGATACCTCATTACATAATGAAGTGAGGCACATTGCATACTATACATCTCATTTTATGAGGTCAAACAACATGATCTAGACCTCCAAAAGTTTCTTTTTTAAAACTGAAAATGAAACTTGATCCCTCATAGACATGCATGCAAAATGTGGAAACCTACATAGGGCGTATGAGCTATTTGACAGAATGTCTCAATGAGATGTGGTCTCTTGGACTGCAATGATTGCAGGATATGCACAAAATGGGTTTGTTGAAGAGGCATTGGAAGCTTTCAAGCAAATGCAACTGGCATGTGTATAGCCAAATGCCTCAATCTTTGCCAATGTCCTCCCAGCCTGTGCCGAAATGGGAGCTTTGGAACAAGGTATGCGCATCCATCAAAGCATAATTGAAAGCAAATTTTTATCAGATGCTGTAGTTGCACATGTCTTGATAGATATGTATGCAAAATGTGGAAGCATGTGGAAGGCACGTGACCTGTTTAACAAAATGTCTCAACAAGATGTGGTCTTATAGAATGCAATGATTGCAGCATATGCACAAAATGGCTTTTGCGAGGATGTTCTCAAACTCTGTGAACTAACGAAGCACTCTGGAACATACCCTAACCATGTAAGCTTTGCTCGTGTTTTATTTGCATTCAGTCATGCAGGCTTAGTAGACGAGGGTTGTAGATACTGCAATGACATGATTAACTCTTATTACATTACACTTATAATTGATCATTAGGTGTGCACGATTGACCTTCTTGGGTGTGCTAGCTTTCTAAAGGAAACTCTAAACTTTATCATCAAAATGCCAATTGAACCTGTGATAGTTGTATGGATGTCTTTGCTTGGTGTCTGTAGATGACAGAAGAATATAGAATTAGGAGCATTTACAGCAAGTCTCCTTTTTGAGTTGGCTCCTAAAAATGCTGCAACTTATGTTCTTCTGTCAACCATCTATGCAGAAATGGGCAGGTGGGGTGAGGTTCAAAAGGTGAGGAGATTGATGGAGGACAGAGAAATTAAAAAGGAACCTAGATGTTGTTGGATTGAAGTCCATAAAATTGTACATGCTTTTTGTGTAGGAGACAGATCACACCCACAGACACAGGAGATCTATGCAATGTTGGAGAAATTGTCCTAGGACATGAGGGCATCAGGGTATTTTCCAGATTCAGAACGTGTATTGAACGATGTGGAGGAGGAAAAAGAATTATTCCTCTTCCACCATTAGATTTGTCAAGAACCTTCGAGTATTTGTTGACTGACACACTGCAATCAAATTTATCTCCAAGATTGTTAGAAGATAAAATTGTTGTGAGAGATGTAAACTAGTTCCATCATTTCAAACATGGACAATGTTCTTGCAGAGATTATTGGCGATTCTAGGTGAAGCAAATGTAAACATATGCTTGCACTGCAACAGGTGCATTGTGGCAAACCTGAAGATGTTAGAAAGACTGGTCGATTCTCTTTGAAGCTCTATCCGTAGGAGGACTGAACAACAACGAAAAATTGTAGAAGGGGGGAGATATTTGGTTGATCTTGGAAAGAGCTATTGAGAGCACCGGGATATGCATGCCTATATATAGAACAGGGGACATATATAATTGTGGGTGACACACAGCAAAAGAGTCATGTAAAGGGGGGATTACTTGATTACAGAATAAACATTCAAGAGAGATGATATTCCTGGAGTTTCACACCTGGAAGATCTTTGACTCGATCTCTTCTTATCTTGTGGATCAGCATTAATAGTGATCAGAAATGGTGGCATGAAACTATGACTGAAATATAAGAAATCAATGGAGAATTAAAACACATTGCCACAGTCTCTATTTCTATTTATGTCCAAGCTTATTAGAAGCAAGTGCGGATCCGTTGAGGCTTTTTCTAAATCGTAATTTTGTGCTACATGCCTCACTGCCCTGTAAATTAAGTTAATAGATACATAACGATCATTGGATAATTCTACGCTTATAACAATGAAAATGATCAGATCGACCAGAAAGAAGGAGAAATAAATGGAGGTATGTTTTACTTTTTGCTAAAAACTTTGTAAGAAATTATAAAATTTGTTAGATATTTTTTATTATCTATTAATTTATAATTTATTTAATCCACTAAATTATTTTATCAATAAAATTTCATCACATTAACTATTGTCGTCTTTCACTTATGTCAATTCCTTACTAGGTAAATTATAAATCTATAAATAAAGATATTATAATGTGTTATTTTTGTATTAAATTAAAAGAGTGTGAATTAATTAAGTGAAATATATTTTAAGGTTTAGTTGATTATTTTTATTATAAACATTTGAACTAAATTAAGTTAAAATTGAGATAATATATTGAATTAATAATGTTTATTATATAAATTTTGTGTTGAAAATAAAATTATTACTAAAAGTTTAGTTGTTCACATCTCTTATAAATGAACTAATAGTCAATAAAAGTAAACATAGATTTATGTTGAGAGAGCAAGGTCACATGTTTGATTATGTGATGAAACCCTTAAGCTCATGTCACTTACCTCCTAAATTAGAGAGGTAGCCCAAGTGATAGTAATTGACAATGTCTAAAATTGCATCTGCTACCAATGAGGAAGAAAAGAAAGAGGCGACACAATATAATTTTAGACATATCAATATAATTGTGCTTCTTGTTTATTTTCTAAATAAATGTAAAATTCATGGAAGTTACTCCTTTCTAAAACTTTCAAGAGTTCTACACCACGTGCCTGCTATTTTTTTCTCTAGTGTAGTCAATTTGAAGTCATAATATAATTCAAGTAATTATACTTGTTCCTTGTAATTCTTTTTTAACGTAATACATTTTATCATTAAATCACAACCCATCCTATAAATCACAACCGCTCTTCTAAATTTGAGAGAGTTGGCACTCTCTATTGACACCCACCCACCTTCACATTTCAACGCACTTTTGTAATTCTTTGTATCTTCTTTTCGCTCAGATCTACAAAGAAAAAAGTTTCCAATCTCCTCCTTTCTCAACTATCTTTCCTTCCTAAGTGAGGCCTCTAACCACACAAAAATGAACTCATGAACTCAACTACATAGTTTTTAAGATATTAAGAAACTTCTGTGGTGGAGAAATCACAAACCAAACCTCATTTATTTATGACGAGGGTTTGGAAATCACAGCTTCTCTTGTAAAATAATTAATATTATAGTGCAGTCGTAAACCTAATTTTGAGGGAAATTCATCTTGGGAAGGCTTAGATGGTTACCAGATGCTTTTACGACTATTGAGGAAAGTTTGTTAGGAGAGGAGCAACAATTTGTTGTATGGACATCTTTATATTTTACTAGACATCATGCTTATGGAGATATCAAGTAAAAACTAATTTTTCTAGTGAACATTCTACCTAAAACTAAAGACAAAAATCGCAATCATAGTCATAATCATAATAATGGTAGTAGAAATAATAATAATGTTACTACAATCAGAGGTGTCCCTGGTTCGAGCCCCTTTGAGTCATTGCCATTTGTAGCTAAGCACATAGAGCAGGTAAATTAAAAACAAAGCATGCTAGAACAGTCCCATTTAAAGAATAGCTCTAACAAGAGCCCCATGGTGAATACTTGACAATCTTCAGCAAATTGCCACTCCTTCCTTCTTCAACCGTGGGTCAACATCGTGCACAACTAGAAGCCAAGACTAAATTTGAGGTCACATCTCCTGTGAATTGGCCCCTCTTGGAGAGCACTTCGTCTATGAGAAAAACTCCATCACAAGATATTTAAAAGCAACTTTAAGTGGGCGGGTGCTCGATATTTTTGAAGATATTATCACATGATTCTTACACCTGTTCTTTGAGCATAAAAATGAGACCCTTTTTAGATATTAAATTCCACATAATATGGATAAATTGAATATCAATCTACTACATTATAATATCTGATATTTCCTATGTGCTTTCCAAGCAACTTCGCCAATTAACCAGTGGACAACAACATATTTTCCATGTTTTAAAATCCCCCCTACCTAAAATGAATGGTAAATTCATTTGGATGACTGTATTTATGATTACATCTCACAATTTGAGATTGGTCAAAAGTTACAGTGAGATTAGAACAAAACCAAGCCGCCATTGCAGTGAGGAAATGGTCTAAAGTGATTGCGTCATTCATCGCTTAGCAATGAGGGGTAGTGAGTCAGTGACCATCTAGAATACGCACCAGCCATCTTAAACATGCTTTGTCTTCTCATTCCAACGATTTTAACCCCTCACAGTTCACTTCCTCCTCCAACTAGGTTAAACAGAGTATAGAAGAAGTGGGTGGTTGTTGAGGGAGGTGCCACTATTGTTAAGGCCGATGTCACCGTTATTGATCTGTACCTTGGAGGAGCAGTCATTACAAGGTCTAAATGTAGGCAGAAGTGTCACTGCAATGCAATACTGAGAGCACAACTTATAGCATTAGACAGGTGTTTTTCTTCTATCAAACATCTTTATACCACACTCAGAACAAAAGAACAAACTTCAAACTGTGAGAACAGTTCTTTGCAAACAATCTTGGCCAGGGTAGTTTTACCTATCCCACCCATGCCATATATACCCAATTTCACCATCTTCTGCTACTGATCAGCTACGTTTAGTAATCCCTTGACATGCTCCATGAACTCGTCCAAACTAAAACATTCATGAATATCCAGATACACTTTATGGTGACTGTTTGAATGTGAGGTTTTTTGAATTTCGACCACAACTTCTTGAATCAAATGGTCGTCCCTGAAAAAAAGTGAACTAATCTTAATGACATACGTAATCTATGGCAACTATAAAAGCCAAAAATAAAACCACACTGAGGTGGAGGATTACCACGTCTATGGGAAACAGTCTCTAATGCACCTTTCCATTCAAGGATTAACTCGGGAGATAATCTTTGCTGGCTTTCATGCTGCTTGAGGTCCTCTACATATTTACTTCCATCTCGGTAGAGAAGATCCGTACACAAAACGCCATAAAACAGGGGCAATATTTTAATGCCAAATTCAACCATAATTGACACTTCTAGATTCTTTATTTCTTTATTGCCTGGCCATCAGCGTTCGTCGGGCATGGAAATAGTCCTTTGAATGTAAAACCTCATTGTATTTGATTCTTTACATTGTAAAGCCAGTCTAGTCAGTGTTTGCCCCCCACAATCGTTATAACAATGAAAATGACAAAAACAAGAAGAGAAGTGACAAAATAGACGAGGCATAATATACCAACGAATATTTTGACTAAAGAAAATCGGGCGAGTTGAAAAGAAAAGCGATGGGGGACAAATTTTAGAGAGCAATAAACAGAAAAGTTATTTTGTTGACTATTTAAGTAAAACTGTTTTAAAATTATTTTATCTTTTATCATTTATTATTTCTTTTAACAAATCAATGGCTTAGATTTATTCTATGGTAGCTCTTTTAATCTAAACTATTCATGTATGTATTTGAGGTAGAGACAAGTAAATGGTTCTCTTACCCCTCAAAAATATAGCCCTTGATATATGAAACCTCACAAAGCGCCTTCCATGACTCAAGTAAATGGGTCTCAAACCTTCCAGTGTGCCTATGAAAGGTTCGAGCATACACACCCTCTTCGTTCTTCATTCGAAGCTCCTGAAGGCTGAATTCCACAAAACACAGGAATGATGGGAGCCCCTGTTTTGAGGATGAGGTGGAGCTCCTTCAACCACCAAACCGACTGTACAAAATTAGGCGAAAAAATGACGACATGAACAGATGCTGATTGAATGGCTTCTTCTATTGATTGAGGGAAGTTTTCCCCAACTTGGATTGAGTTCTTGTCGAAAAATGCGCTAGTCTTGGTAAGAAGCCCTGAAAAATGCACAAAGGATTGATTGATTCCCATCACATTTGCTCCTCGATGGTTAAGCCATGAATAATGCACAGATAATTGATTGTTTCTCACCACATCTGCTCCTCGGTGGTTGAGAAATGTGTCCTATCCAGTTCTCGGAAGAAACAGTGAAGAATGCAGAGAGGATTGCTTTTTTCCCATCGGTAGAAAGCCAAAGGCACTACCAAAACCCATCTCTCGTTCTTTTGGCACTGGCAAAATTCGAACTCCACTTAATTTTAAAGTGAGAAATTTTGAATAAGCCGGTGAATTGTTTGTTAATTTAAAAAGAAATGAGCCAAAACACAGGCTATTTATTTGAAAAAATAAGCACAAACCGTTAAGACCATGGATGAAAAACGAATCACAAATGATTAGATGACGTTTCTGTACTCCAGATGTTGAGTTTTGGGGATAAAACATCAGACGTTGACGACGCAAATTCAAGCGGATCCATGTATGAATCAACACTTGATGACTGCAAATTCAAGCTTGATGACGCAAAAATTCGAGCTTGATAAGGCAAATTCAAGCGGATCCATGTATGAATCAACACTTGATGATGCAAATTCAAGCTTGATGACCCAAAAATTCGAGCTTGATGAGGCAATTTCAAGCGGACCCATATATCAATCAACATCAGACGCGAATTCAAGCTTGATGACGAAAAAATTCGAGCTTCATGACGCAATTTCGAAAAAAAATCATTAGCTTCTTGGGACTAACATGCTCCCCACATATATGATTAAAAAAAAAGATTTTGCATCATAGTAATGCCAATTTTTTTATTAAAGCTAATTTTTATTTACATCTTAGATTTGCTGGGAAGGGCATAAGTGGGTATAGATGTTACACAAACTTAGCTGCCACAAAACTGTTGTAATTTCTAACAACTAAATTATATTTATGTTTATCTATTTAAAGTATTGTCTATCCAACATTTTAGATGTACAAATGACCATATTTATTAATTAATTGAAATTCATAATATAACATGATTTTGAATTTCAATTAACTAATAAATCCAGTCAAATATGCATCCAAAATGGTGGATAGACATTGCCTCTATCTAAGAACCAATTATTTTTCACGGAAATGAGATTGAATCCTTGAATCATCATGAACATGGAGGCAGGGCACAATTTGCTTGTGTTCAACTTGGTAGTGCCCTACTTTGGTTGGAATTTTTCCCTATCAATAAACTACTTTACTCTCACTAGCAATTATATGCAAGTCATATACACACCTAGTAGGAGGTCAAAGTTATAATACCAAGAAATGCACATTTAAGTTTGGCACTAGCCATGACTACTAAAAAAACAAGTCAATGCATTTGTTCTCCCATGCTAAGTGATTTAGGGCCTTTGATACTTGGCGCTAGAATCATTGCTTTTGTGGACTATGTTAAGGACAAGGCATCTTCCTTTGGATTGGAGATCACAGGTTTAGAAAGCATTATGCACAACACAAGTGGAGGTGGATGGGGGAACATATATAGCCAGTCCATTCAGAGAATGCAAAGAAGAAAGAAACACTTTCCTATCCTCCTAAGTCTTCCATGGCCTATATGTAACTGGATGTGGCAGCACCCAAGAATGATAATGTTGGTTTCATCATCGTTCCTTTAATGACTCAAACCCAACCTCTCTTGTCTCTGGGAATATACTCACCGTTCTTTCACCCTCCCCCACAGTTGACACAATTGTCAACCTTCGGACAACCTCCATGCTCATTACCAATCCTCTGACTCCCAATATAATCCATGATGGGGAAGACAAACTTGTTATCAATCTTTCAAGCATTCATATTGATCCTCTCACACTTAACCTTCTAAAAAGAGGTATTGGCTTCGCCTTCACCCTGTCTTCCATACCAAAACTAGACCTTTTAATTGAAATTGAAAATTTGGTCATATCGTTACCTTACATTTTAGCCAATGAGATTATACAAGACTATGTTGTTGCTCTTAGGTATGCCAAACCCCCCAAGATGAATGTCGCTAAAAATGAGTTTATCACTTTCAAGAGACTCATGCAAAACGAAGACATTACCATCACTAAAGTAGACAAGGGGAACGACACTGTCATCATGAATATACTAGATTATATCACCAAAATGTTTAATCACCTAAATAATAGTGGCTGCTACAAAATCATGTCCCACAATCTAGTTTTCAAGATCATTAAACATGTGAAATCTGCCACTGCTCAATCCCCCTTTAATGACAACCAAAAAGCGTCTCTTCCCACCCCCACGCATCTATGACGCCCCAAAAATTCACAAGACCGAAATTCCTCTTAGGCCCATTGTTGACACCACTAATTCTCTAACTTACAAACTTGCAGCCTATCTAGCCAAGTTAATTGCTCCTCTAATTGGAAATTTCTCTTCTTTTATCAAAGGCTCCACTCAATTTGTCAATTTCATCAAAGAAAAAAAAGTTGATGATGGTGACATTTTGGTAATATTTGATGTGGTCCCTTTGAATGACTCCATCAAGTTAGTTAGATGCAAGAACAATGATGAAATTGCTTCTCTTGTCGAGCTTTGCCTTAAATCTACCTTCTTCACCTTCCAAGGCATAGTCTGAGTAATGTGATGGAGTTGCCATGGGATCCTTGCTTTCTCCAGTCATAGCTAGCCTTTACATGAAACATTTTGAAGAACTAGCCCTTAACTCATTCCCCCTTAAACCAAAATGGTGGAAGTGTTACGTGGACAATACCAACATATGTTGGCCCCATGGCCTTGACCAGTTAGAAAACTTCCACTATCACTTAAACAACAATTTTACCTACATCCAATTCACAAAAGAACTTGAATCCAACAACCAACTCCCCTTCCTGAACATTCTTCTCATCATAAAATAAATTGGTTCACTTGCCCTTCAAGTCTTCAGAAAATCCATCCACAAAGACATCTACCTCCATGCTTCCTCACATTACTACCCTACTCAAAAGGTAGGTGTCCTGAAGACTCTCACTACTAGAGACCTCCGCATTTGTGATGATGAACACATTAACCAAGAGCTTTCCCACCTTTTCAAGCTCTTCAAATTAAATTGTACCACAACAAGCAGATTGCAAGAGCCTTTAGGCAAGCCAAAGCCCAACTTATTTTTAAACCAACTAATCATAACTCTATTAGAGTATATTGTGCCACCCTCCCCTATATTGAAGGAATCTCTAATAAGATCGCCAAAATCCTCTATAAAAAGGACTTGATTGTGCCTTCAAGCCCCTTGCAACTATTAGAAACCTTGTCATGACCACTAAAGACCTTAGAGGTATTCTTCTCAATTCGAGGACCTATAGGATTGATTGCTCTTGTGGGACTCCTTACATTGGTGAGACTAGTCGCTCTATCAACACCAAAACCAAGGAACATTATGCTGATATCAGGCATGAAAGAATCACAAAATCTTCCCTTGCAGAGCATTCCTCTAGCACTAAATGCCACATTTTCCTTGAGGGTGCACATGTCCTGGTCAAAGAATATAGTTTCTTCGAGAGAAAGATTAAAGAAGCTATTTTTTTAATTAGAAATCACCCCACCAACCTAAATCGAGATGATGGATGCAACCTAAGCTCAAATTGGAATCCTCTTCTAAATTCCCTCCAAACCAACTCCCCTTCCCTCTGATTTCTCTCCACCTCCCCTCCTTGACTTGATGTGTTCCCCCCTCCTATTTATTTCTCTTGTCCCCCCTTTTTGGAATCATACACAAACTTAGCTACAATTATCACTATTAAATGGCTTATTTTATCAACTTAACATGTGCAAAACATCTGAGATTTTTGCAACATGGACTGACATTGTGATTTCCAACAACCAAATTATATGTAGGCCTATCTATCTAAAAACTAGTTTTTTTGTATGGCAATGAGACTGAATCTTTGAATCATGATGAAGATGGAGGTAGGGTACAATTTCCTTATTTCAACTTAGTATTGCCCTACTTTGATTGGAATTTTTCCCTATCCATAAACTGCTTAAATAATTATCCCCCAAATTAAAAACATAAATTCACAAGAAATAAAAATAAATATAATAATCAAATTAAATATATTTAAAATTATATTTTTTGGGAAGCTTATAATAAGGACTACATACTTACAAAGCATAAATTTTAAATGAATTCATTTGATCCCTCAAAAGATAAATCAAAATTGGTTTTTTATCAGCATTTTGATAGGTGTAGAGGAGACTCCATTATAGGTATGGTTTAAAACTAGCAGGGTTCTATCCAAGGGGGTTTGAATCTAAGGGGGTTTGATCAAACCCTCTTCAATTAAAATCCTTTAAATGGAACCTTTCAAGGCTTAAATCATTATATTTTCTAAAAATATGTGATTTCAACAAAAATCAGGATGTCGCAGAAAGTGTAACCCATTATTGTGGCAGCACCCAAGGTTGAAATATTAACATGCTTTTGTTATTGAAAGAAAAGCTCGAGGCTGGAAGCTAAGCTTCAATAGCTTTCTTTTAAAGACTGTGCTTAATACCTTAGGCCAAAAGGCCGAGTCTTATTAAAAGACTGTGTATTATGTAATAGGCTGAATGGCCAAGTCTTATTTAAAGACTGTGTATTATGTAATAGGCTGAAAGGCCAAGTCTTATGAAAAGACTGTGTTTCTTACTTTAGGCTGAGAGGCCGATGTAATTGAAAGATTGTATTATTGCTCAAGGTCGTAAGGCCAAGACTTATAGGATGACTGTGCTTCATGGTCAATGTCATTTGGCCAAGTCTTGGTTAAGAAACCCTTTCTAAGTTGGAGTTAGGGTCGCACGACCCGACTGTAACATTCTTACATCATATTTTATGAAAATGATAACCAGAGCCCGAGTCGTATTGGCTAGGTCAATAAAGAAATGTTATCTCATCATTTACTAACTTGATTAGAGTATAAGCTCTCAAGTGGAGCAAATGATGGCTCCATATCGATTAAAACTCAAGATAATAAAATAGTCTTATGACTGTGGATTTTGCTGCATAGGCATTATTGAATAATGTTATGGACACCCGACTGTGATGATAGTCATGATAACATTTGAATATTAAAGTGTTGACAACTCTTCAAATTGACACCAATCGAGCTTATATGATAAGCCGATTATGGAACACTTTATGTGCTATCTTGATTACCAAATTATATACTTGTATCCTCGGGTATAGAGGAAGTAGAACCATTGTGAATATGGTCCTGTTATGAAACCATTGAAATGAATTTATACATAATTCTTATACATTCATTAAGAGTCTACATGTAAGACCTTTTGTTAATGATATAAGTTATGAATTAGTATAATTTTACTCTATTAAGGGCAGGGTATGCCTTGGGTACATGTATACCATTTCATTTTATGAAATTACTTGTTCCGAAACTGTGAACCATGTGTGACCTAGGGGTCAAATGGTCAACTAATGTGAAATCAACAAACCGTGTGACGAGGAGTCACTGGTAACTTAAAACCAACCTATGGAGGGAGTTGAATGTCCAAGCATGGACAATGATTCGAATTGATCCCACTTATTCAAGACCTAAGGTATTGGGTCATTATAAACAACTGTAAGACATGACAACTCATAAGTTGAGTTACGGTGGTGGACAAACAATGATGTTCATGGTGTAACGTATTTGTATGAAAACTTTGGCCAAAGTGATGCATCTATCTCTACATGCATCGTCGGTCCACAGTGTTCCAGATGGCCTAGTGTCTCCAGTAGTGTCATACAAGTTTGAGGGGATCTATAGTGTGTGATCGTGAGACATTAGGAAGGACACAACACCAGATACTTAGGTGGCTAACCTATTGGGTTCTAATGTGTAACCTTTCCGTGAAGGGTAGGGCCTCTTCTAGTTAGGAAGATGAGCGAGGGACCGCAGGTCCATGGTTGGAGGAAAAGCACCAGGATGATACTCTCCTTCCCAAGCATGAGACAAGCCGATGCTTATGGAGATAGATGTCATTGGTTCTAGATATAGTAATTGCATTTTGTGACCAGTTGGTCTATTGTGATGTAAAAACTTGATTAAGATGCTTAGAGAATATATTGTATTTGATTAGTGATGGTTACTCACTAAAGATTGTAAAGATTTACTGGATTGTAAGTTATGTTATATCTTGCTTTGATTAACATGCTTAATTGATGGAAAATAATATGTTTCTTTTGGTTCAAAGTTTTGATTATCTCTATCAATTCTTAATTAATGCATTGATTAAGTTACAAGTTTAAGTTAAATCTTGAGCATTATGGAAAGTGATTTTACACTCCTTATCATTTTTTTTAATCTAATGCCAATTTGGGTTAGTGTTCCTAACTTTCCTATCTAGTTCTAGATTGATTCTTACTTCAAAATTCTAGTTATCACTTTCCTTAGCTTTTCCCTCAATCGGCAAAATCTCCCTTTTGCTAACCATCTCTCATTGGCTTCTTTCTGCTTTAGGTTCCCTTTATCAAACAATCGCATTAGGTTCCCTTTGTCGACAAAATCGCCGATCGATGAACTTAAGGTTTGCCAAACCCTAAGTTTGCCAACAAAGGTAAACTTTGTCTTTGACTTAGCTGCATCTCTATCTTCTTCTTTGTTTCTTCCTTTTGTTGGCAAAGCTACCGATTGGCAAACCATGAGGTTCACAAACCTTCAATTTTTTTGATAAATCGCGCCCTTTCCTTATTTCCTTTTGCCTTAGCTGCTTCCTACTTGTTTACTCCTTAGTTGACAAATCGACAAATTGACTAACCGGCAATTAGAAATTGCCGACTAAGGAAAAAGGAAGGGCAAAAAACTTGGAATTTTTTGGGATTTCTAAGGGGAACATCCTTCCATTTAGGCTTTCTCAAATCGGATTTCACTGATGGAAGGAGCAATTTTGGGTTATTTTGACCTGGGCAAAATATGACAATAGGATGCATATCTAGATTTAGTAGTTTTCCAAATCACTCTTGCTTTTGCCATCACTTCATAACTACTAAACACTAGTTGCACACTAGGATTTTGCATTATCATTTGTATTGCTTTCCAAAGATCCACATATCACAATTAACTTGCATTTTATTGCATGTTTTCTTCCAATATTTTATTAAGAATTATTGACTTGATAACATGAGTCTGACCAAGAGAGAAGATCCTTGTCTAGCAAGCTCCTAAAAAGTGTTTGTCAACACTACCAATGTCTTTGTTACAAGTCTAGACATCAAGGTAAAGCTCTCTATTTTAACAAAATACTATCTATCAAATTTGTTTGTGTGCTCGAGATTGATTTTGTGAACCATAGTTGATTTCATGACACACTATCAACCCTAGATCTATTTCATAGCATGTAAACAATTGAATGACTTACATAGTTTCAAATTTTGTACATCAAACTTATCTCAAAATTTTTTCCTGATTCTAAATTAAGCATCAAAATTTAGGTATCCAACATCTATTATAACATTTTCATCTCCTTTTCTATAGATTTAAAGTACACATATATTGTTGTCATTTTTCTTATGAATAAGGTCTTTATTACTTTTTAAAAGCTAAAAGGATAATAATACAATAAGCACAAAAAAATGGTGGGTGGTAAAAGGGCACACTCTCAGAGTCTATGTGAGACTAAGTCCAATACAAAATATAAAAACAGTCTAAGTGGGGCCAATCCCAAACATCAATAAACATAAAAGTCAATAAGTGATGAGAGAAACATCAGCAAGAGGGGAGTCCTAGTCATCTGGTTTTCCCAAAACATCATCATGGATGAAACTATCATCAAAAGGCTCCCAACTAGTGAGAGCAACTCCTCCTCTTGATAATCATCTACAAGCTACTGAGCATGAACAAAAGAAATAGCTAGATCCATGGGAGGAAACTTGTCAAAATTTGGCCAACTAGGAGCACTATGCCCATGAGAAGAGGAAAAAAGCGGCCAAAAAGGCTGAGACCAACCATGAGCTTCACGATCCCTAGACCCTTGAGATTGAGAATCACGGGATTGGGATCCTTGATCATGTCTACTAAAATCACTATGACCACTTTGCACCCATGAGGTGGGGAAGAGG
This sequence comes from Cunninghamia lanceolata, assembly GCA_027924645.1. NCBI lineage: Eukaryota > Viridiplantae > Streptophyta > Pinopsida > Cupressales > Cupressaceae > Cunninghamia > Cunninghamia lanceolata. Next base: position 6,195,035 of record BSBN01000400.1, read on the forward strand.
TAGGAGTTGGAACTTTAACCATGTAGGGGGCATTACCCCAGTGGTCTAAAATATCCTACAAATGTGCAACTCAAGTGAAACCTTGTTGGCTTGCACCTAGATTTTCATAAGCACATTAGAGTAAATCATAGCTTTAGTGTATAGAGAAAAGTGAACATTAGCTGAACAACTTGAAAAGAGCTAAATTTCTCTTTCCAAATACTAAAGAGAGTTTTCACCTTGAAAGCATGCCAAGTTTGGGTAAATTTAAATAGGAGACAAGGCCGATCACCCAACAAAACCATATGTCAGGAGAAGAGGTCAAGACAAAAGGGCTTGAAGAAATCGTGTATCCAACTCCAAGATTCTTAGGCACTGGTGTAGAACCAAAAAAGATGCTTGAGAGTCTCAATATGTCCACAAAATAGATAGTGGGGGTTGAGAACTCCCATATGAGTCAAGTTAGAGCCAATCAAAAGACCTTGGTAGAGAATGCAACACACAAAATGAGCTAATTTGGGCTCAAGAATGGCTGACCAAATAGATTGGAACCATCAAAGCCAAGTGTTAGGAGAAGACTGGAAGTGCCAATGGTGGTTTAACTACTCCACCATTGGGAGATGAGGCGGAAGCCACATGTATCCCTTATGAGGTCTATAGTTGCAAAAGGGTATGTCAAGATACCATTTGCAATCTTTCCACCAAGGATTAAAGGACCTAACCCCAATTTTGTGAACCATATGGGGAGGAACATGACATCAATGACAATCTAAAAAGTCTTTTGATCTTGAGTGGATAGTCAAAATTTCAACTTGGCCTCAGGCTAGGATAGAAAATGTTTGGTAGCTCTATCTAGAAGAAATTTAATTTCTCTTTTGAAGAATTTCAAAACATGAACTCGAGGAGCTTTAGCAAGATGATGGTCTTGACTAGAAAGAACCGAAGACCATCAAATAGACTATTGATTATTTGAGAGGTCATTGTGGAAGTCATTACTAGCCCAAAGAAGTTAGGGCTTGATGGACTCCCAGACCTTCCAAATGCTCTTGATAACAAACATGGCTTATATCTAGATAGGCCCCCTCATGGTGAGGGGAGTATATAGTCCAAGTGCTTTCCAACTTGGACACCAAGGAGGCACACCTAACAAGATGCACTGTCGAATGAGAATTTTCTAGGCATTATTCTATTCCAAAGCCTTGATAATCCATTTAGCACAAAGTCAAGGCCTTGACGATGGATTGAAATTAATCCTAAAATTGTGAGGGAAACAACATAATTCCAAAGCAACATGATAAAATCCTTTATGCCCATCACTAGAGTCCTAGAGAAAATCTTTGAGCAATGTTTCAATTTTTAAATATGAGCCTTTCGAAGGAACCCAACAAGAGGAGTAATAAACATGAGTAATAGCCAAAATTTAAGAGCACACATGGAATTTTCCAACTAGAGAAAGAGGCTTAGTAATCCAATAGATTACCTTCCTCTCAATTTTGGCAATGACAACTTGCCATAAGATAGTAGGAGAAGGTTGAAAATCAAAGGGAATTCCTAGAAATCAAAAAACTTCCCTATGATCAATCCATTTCCAATTGAAAGAGTCTAACCACCCAAGTTTAGGAAGAAAGGACTACCTATAGCATTGGGTCTTTTGTCATTGAATACTCAAACCAAAGGCTTGGAAGAATATATCAAGGCAACGAAGATCTTGTTTGACATTATTCTAGAGCCAAGTAACTATTCTACAGAAATGCTTATTTTGAATTGAAGTTGCCTATGAATGAATGGAGGGCTGGATAGGATGTCATTTCTCTAGCACATACTCTTCTTCTTTCATTTGCCTAGTTGGCTACGGGATCTCTATTGTGCAACTAGGGGTGGGGAAGTATGTTGTCTAGTGGTGGCTTTTGGAGAGGACAACATCAACACTGCTAATGGCGCATGAGAGAATTTTGCTTCACCAGGCATCTCCCCATGAGGAGAGATGATGGATTTTCTCGTATCTAGAGGTTTTGAAACTATTTTCAAGGATTGACCCCCAGAGCTTGAGGAGGGCTTAAAGGAGGGGGTTGTTATTACCAAGGTTCTTAGCTTTATTACTAACAACTATAGACTAGCCTTCCTCCTTTTTGTAGAAAGAAAAGACCTAGAAGTGAGTTGTGTATTAGGCTTAAAACAAGGAGAAGCCAAAGGGAAATCTCAAATATTATACTCAAAAGATTGACACCAATAACAATTGTTGGCAAATTAAGATATAGAACACATTGAGTGTATCTCATCTATTCAATCTGGATTCCCATTGTCTCCTTTAAATCCTTAGAGAGATCCACTTCTACATAGAGCCTCTTCTAGTGTTGAGCCAAGAAAAACCTGTCTAGTTTGACACACACAATGGAGCCTAAAGAGGAGGCTATTTGTGTCAAAAAGATTGAGCATGGAAAGGGTAAACTAGGAAGCTCCACCCAAACAGGGACCTATAGAGATTTCTTATCAAAGATGAAGAAATCTCTGATCTAGTGCAAGAAAACAAGCAAATAAGAGTGAACAAACCGTAGATCATGTTTGAGGATAGCCTTAGCATGCTTGGCTTCAACAAAACAAAAAGAAAAATCCTTTAGTGAGGTTTTGCGTGGCAACAAAGTGAATCCCATGTGAGACTCAACCTTAGTGACCCAATCTTGAGCATGCTTTTAAGGGGTCCCTTTGCACAAAATATCCCATTAAAGTACAAATTTCTCTAACCAACGAAATGTATTGTGAAAATTTGGAATGGGAAGAACCAGATCTGGGGGTGTTTCAGTGGACATGCCTCATGGAACACCTTGGGGACAAACTTCCTGGGTCTCTTGAACGGAGTTGCCATTGTCATGCATTGTCGAACTTTCAACACTTGCAACAACTACAAAGTTACAGAAGATTGAGGCTATTTAAAGGGACCAAAAATGCCCATAGGTGTGGCAACCTAAAAGGTGCCACAATAAATGTAGAAAAACAAGGCTGACTCTTGCTTCAAAAGTAATATGACACCAAGAGGAGCAAAGCCAAAACCCTAGTAGACCTTTATTTCTATTTTCAAATTCAATCATCTCCACATTTTCAATCCTTATTTACTTATTTAATTAATAACTTAGATTTTTACTCCCATTTAGTGTGTATAGATTTCCAAAAATATTAAGTACATAATTAGAAAAACCAAAATCTGAAATGAGATGTAACTGTTGTTGTCAATCTAATAGTGGTCGGGCTTTGTTCTCATTTAATTTTTTGTTAACATGTTAAAGCGTATAAGATAGACCAAATTCAAGACTATTGGATTAAAGTTATAATTCTTGCAATTATATGCAAGCAAGACATTAGCTTAGTAATTGTAGAAGTTTCAATCAATAAATTTAAAAAAAAAAAAAACTAATCTTTATTTTCATCTCATATTTGCCCATAAGGGCCTATGGGAGTGGGTACAGATCTTACACAGGCTTAGCTGTGATTCCAACAACCAAATTATATGCATGCCTATCTAACTAACAACCGGTGTTTCCTATATTGTGATGAGATTGAATCTTTGAATCATCTTGAAGATCAAGGCAGGGCACAATTTCCTCTTTTCAACTCGACAGAGCCATGCTTTGGTTGGAATTTTGCCCTATCAATAAAATGCTTTACACTCGTGGCAATTTGCTCCAGCAGCTCTCCTTGATCCCTGAAATATACACAATAAAGATTATTTCAAATATTTAATTTGATTTAAATATTAATATACGTTAAGTAACCATTAAGGGTCAATAAAAGGGTAAAGCTTAACCAACTGGTACCTTGTAAAACACCGGCTGATCAAAATCCTGTCGACAGAAATGTTTTCGACAAACTAATCAACAAGAAAAATCATTAAACATGGCGAAAGAATTACACTGAAGAGGTCGATAATAAAAGTCAACAGCAAACAGAATTGACAATGTGCCAACTGTTTACTGTAGACACAATAAAAGTATCTAATTTCAAAACGGCTCTCTAATTTGACTCTATGACTCTTGATTCACTGAATGATATTCAGAATAAACCGAGAGTGTCTATAATCATAATTTTTTCACAGTTTATTTCAGAAATTGCTTTCTTACTAATGAAATCATTGACTAGCGGTATAATAAATTAATAAAAAACGTGAAAACAAAGCAAGAAAACAAGTAAATGGTTTTCTTACCCCTCAAAAATATAGCCCCTGATATATGAAACCTCACAAAGCGCCTTCTTCCATGACTCAAGTAAATGGGTCTCAAACCTTCCAGTGTGCTTATGAAAGGTTCGAGCATACACACCCTCTTCGTTCTTCATTCGAAGCTCGGAAGGCTGAATTCCACAAAACACAGGAATGATGGGAGCCCCTGTTTTGAGGATGAGGTGGAGCTCCTTCAAACACCAAACCGACTGTACAAAATTAGGCGAAAAAATGACGACGTGAACAGATGCTGATTGAATGGCTTCTTCTATTGACAGAGGGAAGTTTTCCCCAACTTGGATTGAGTTCTTGTCGAAAAAGACCTTCAATCCTTTGTTTTCAAGATTATGAAAGATGAGGCTGCCTACACTTTCCTTCACATCTGCTCCTCTGTGGCTAAGAAATGCGTCATATCCAGCCTTGCTGGGAAGCCATGAATATTGATCGATTCCCATCGCATCTGCTCCTCCATGGTTAACAAGTGCGCCAGTCTTGGTAAGAAGCCCTGAAGAATGCACAAAGGATTGATTGAATCCCATCACATCTGCTCCTCGATGGTTAAGCCATGAATAATGCACAGAGAATTGATTGTTTCTCACCACATCTGCTCCTCGGTGGTTGAGAAATGTATCATATCCAGTTCTGGGGAGAAACAGTGAAGAATGCACAGAGGATTGCTTGTTTCCCAGCTGTAGAAAGCCAAAGGCACTACCAAAACCCATCTCTCGTTCTTCTGGCACTGGCAAAATTCAACTCCACTTAATTTTAAAGTGGAAAGTTTGAATAAGCCGGTGAATTGTTTGTTAATTTAGAATGAAATGAGCCAAAACACAGGCTATTTATTTAAAAAAAAAACAAAAAAACAAACCGTGAAGACCATGAATGAAAAACGAATCACAAATGATCAGATGAGGTTTCTGTACTTCAGAAGTTGATTTTTGGGGATAAAACATCAGACGTTGACGACGCAAATTCAAGCTTGATGACGCAAAAATTCGAGCTTGATGAGGCAAATTCAAGCGGATCCATGAATGAATCAACACTTGATGACGCAAATTCAAGCTTGATGACGGAAAAATTCGAGCTTGATGAGGCAAGTTCAAGCGGATCCATATATCAATCAACATCAGACGCGAATTCAAGCTTGATGACGCAAAAATTCGAGCTTCATGACCAATTTCGAGCAGATCCATGTGTCAATCAATTATATAAAAAAAAATCATTAGCTTCTTGGCACTAACCGGCTCCCCACATATATGATTAAAAAAAGAAAAGATTTTGCATCATAGTAATGCCATTTTTTTTTTAAAAAGCTAATTTTTATTTACATATTAGATTTGCTGGGAAGGACCTAAGTGGGTATAGATCTTAACATACTTAGCTGCCACAAAAATGTTGTAATTTCTAACAACTAAATTATATTTATGTTTATCTATTTAAAGTATCGTCTATCCACTTAAAGTATTGTCTATCCAACATTTTAGATGTACAAATGACTATATTTGTTAATTAATTGAAATTCATAATATAACATGGTTTTGAATTTCAATTAACTAATAAATCCAATCAAATATGCATCCAAAATGCTAGATAGACGTTGCCTCTATCTAAGAATCAGTTATTTTTCACAAAAATGAGACTGAATCTTTGAATCATCATGAAGATGGAGGCAAGGCACAATTTGCTTGTGTTCAACTTGGTAGTGCCCTACTTTGGTTGGAATCTTTCCCTATCAATAAACTACTTTACTCTCACTAGCAATTATATGCAAGTAAAATACACACCTAGTAGGAGGTCAAAGTTATAATACCAAGAAATGCACATTTAAGTTTGGCACTAGCCATGCCTACTAAAAAAACAATCCAATGCATCCTTTCTCCCATGCTAAGTGATTTAGAGATTTTGATACTTGGTGCTAGAATGATTGCTTATGTGGACTATGTTAAGGACAAAGCATCTTCCTTTGGATTGGAGATCATATGTTTAGAAAGCATTATGCACAACACAAGTGGAGGTGGATGGGGGAACATATATAGTCAGTCCATTTAGAGAATGCAAAGAGGAAAGAAACATTTTCCTATCCTCCTAAGTCTTCCATGGGCTATATGCAACTGGATGTGGCAGCACCCAGGAATGATAATGTGGTTTCATCATCGTTCCTTTCATGACTCGAACCCAACCTCTCTTGTCTCTAGGAATATACCCACCGTTCTTTCATCCTCCCCCACAGTTGACACAATTGTCAACCTTCGAACAACCCCCACCCTCATTATCAATCCTCTGACTCCCGATATAATCCATGATCCAGGGAAGACAAACTTGTTATCAATCTTTCAAGCATTCATATTGAACCTCTCACCCTTAACCTTCTAAGAAGAGGTCTTGGCTTCACCTTCACCCCGTCTTCCATACCAAAACTAGACCTTTTAATTGAAATTGAAAATTTGGTCATATCGTTACCTTATGTCTTAGCCAATGAGGTTATACAAGACTATGTTGTTGCTCTTAGGTATGCCAAAACCCCCAAGAGGAATGTCACTAAAAATGAGTTTATCGCTTTCAAGAGACTCGTGCAAAGCGAAGACATTGCCATCACTAAAGAAAACAAGGGGAACGACATTGTCATCATGAATAAACTAGATTATATCACCAAAATGTTTGATCACCTAAATAATAGTGGCTGCTACAAAATCTTGTCCCACAATCCAATTTTCAAGATCATTAAACAAGTGAAAACTACCATTGCTCAATCCCCCTCTAATGACAACCAAAAAGCATCTCTTCCCCAACAAAGAAATCACCCCCACACATCTATGGCGCCCCAAAAATTCACAAGACCAGAATTCCTCTTAGGCCCATTGTTGACACTGGACTAATTCTCTAACTTACAAACTTGCCGCCTATCTAGCCAAGTTAATTACTCCTCTAATTGGAGATTCCTCTTCCTTTATCAAAGGCTCCACTCAATTTGTCAATTTCATCAAAGGCAAGAAAGTTGATGATGGCGACAATTTGGTAATCTTTGATGTGGTGTCCCTTTGAATGACTCCATCAAGTTAGTTAGATGCAAGAATAATGATGAAATTGCTTCCCTTGTCAAGCTTTGCCTTAAATCCACCTTCTTCACATTCCAAGGCATAGTCTATGAGTAATGTTATGGATTTGCCATGGGGTCCTTGCTTTCTCCAGTCATAGCTAACCTTTACATGAAACATTTTAAAGAACTAGCCCTTAACTCATTCCCCCTTAAACCAAAATGGTGGAAGTACTACGTGGACAATACCAACATATGTTGGCCCCATGGCCTTGACCAGTTAGAAAACTTCCACTCTCACTTAAACAACATTTTTACCTACATCCAGTTCACAAAAGAACTTGAATCCAACCACCAACTCCCCTTCCTAAACATTCTTCTCAACTACAAAGAAATTGGTTCCCTCGCCCTTCAAGTCTTCAGAAAATCCATCCACAAAGACCTCTACCTCCATGCTTCCTCACATCACCACCCTGCTCAAAAGGCAGGTGTCCTGAAGACTCTCACCACTAGGGCCCTCCACATTTGTGATGATGAACACATTAAACAAGAGCTTTCCCACCTTTTGAAGGTCTTAAAATTAAATGGTACCACAACAAGCAGATTGCAAGAGCCTTTAGGCAAGCCAAAGCCTGACTTATTTTTAAACCAACCAATCATAACTCTGTTAGAGTATATTATGCCACCCTCCCCTATATTGAAGGAATCTCTAATAAGATCGCCACAATCCTTTGTAAAAATGGACTCAATTGTGCCTTCAAGCCCCTTGCAACTATTAGAAACCTTTTCATGACCACTAAAGACCCCAGAGGCATTCTTCTCAATTCGAGGGCCTATAGGATTGATTGCTCTTGTGCGACTCCTTACATTGGTGAGACTAGTTGCTCTATCAACACCAAAACCAAGGAACATTCTGTTGATATCAGGCATGAAAGAATCACAAAATCTTCCCTTGCAGAGCATTCCTCTAGCACTAAATGCCACATTTTCCTTGAGGATGCACATGTCTTGGTCAAAGAATGTAGTTTCTTCAAGAGAAAGATTAAAGAAGCTATTTTTTTAATTAGAAATCACCCCACCAACCTAAATCAAGATGATGGATGCATCCTAAGCTTGACTTGGAATCCTCTTCTAAATTCCCTCCAAACCAACTCCCCTTCCCTCTTATTTCTCTCCACATCCCCTCCTTGACTTGATGTGTTCCCCCCTCCTAAATTTCTCTTATCCCCCCTTTTTGGAATCTTACACAAACTTAGCTACAATTATCACTATTAAATGACTTATTTTTATCAACTTAACATGTGCAAAACATCTGAGATTTTTGCAACATGGACTAACATTGTGATTTCCAACAACCAAATTATATGTAGGCCTATCTATCTAAAAACTAGTTTTTTTGTATGGCAATGAGACTAAATCTTTGAATCATGAAGAAGATGGAGGTAGGGTGCAATTTCCTTATTTCAACTTAGTAGTGCCCTACTTTGGTTCGATTATTTCCCTATCAATAAATTGCTTTACACTCATTGCAATTTGCTCCAACAATTCTCCTTGATCCTTGAAATATACACAATAAATCTCCCTTCAAAAGATTATTTAAATATTTAATTTCATTTAAATATTGATCTCTATTAAGTAACCATGAATGAGAAAACACTTGAAAACAAAGCAAGAGAACAAGTAAATGGTTTTGTCTATGCCCCAAAAATATAGCCTAAGTGATATATGAAACCTCACAAAGTGTCATCTTCCATTCCTCAAGTAAATAGGTTTGAGCATACACACCCTCTTTATCCTTCATTCAAAACTCATAAGCCTGAATTCCATAAAATATAGGAATGATGGGAGCCCTTATTTTTAGGATGAGTTGTGGTGTCACGTCCTAGAAGGCACCCAATTTTAATTGTTGTAGACAAGTAGATTGATTGATTCATCGATGGCAAATTGCAAGATGAAGGATGTTTTGTAGTTCAGTTGGGGATGGTTCCAATGTCAAACTTCATGTTAATATAGATGGTGTTCTTCAATGCCATGGTTTAATGCTAGGATGATGGTGTAAGTGATATTAAATTCCAATATAGTCATCAATTTTGGTCGAGACCCCCTCCCAGAAAGGTATCGTGATATGTAATTATCAATATATAATAATAATCTAAACCTTAATTAACACATTGTTACAAATATAAAATATTTAATTCTAATTGTAATATAAATATTAGTAATAACTAAAGGATAGGTTAACCTATTGACATTGTAGTGGCTTTAAAAGAAAAGAAAAAGGACAGGAATTGCCTAAAGTGGCATGAATTTCTTGTCAAATACAATGTATGGGATTGTGTGCAAGTGCTCCAAGCTATCTAAAAAGAATTTACACCCTAAAAATAGGTGTAACAACTTAATCAAGGACATTTTCTAACATAAATAAGACAACATGGTGATCCAAAAGAAAATTACATTAACATCCTAATAGACCACTTATAATATACTCAATATTTCTCAGCACAAATTACTACAACAACCACAACTCACCAACAACAAATAATCATTTAATAAATGTATACTTTCAAGTGAAGGTAACAATTTATTAGTTTTCTCAACTATATTTGCAAACCATAATTTAAACTATCAAGATACCCTCTTTCAGTATCCTACTATGATATCTAATAATATCATACAATTTGACTTCAGTCAAGTGCAATTTAGGTCTACACATTAATAGATAGTCTTGGGGACAATTGTCTAGGGATTTGTCATTATATAAGAGCTTGCCCTATTTTGTGAAGAATACAAGTTTGTGACATAGATTGTTGTCACTACCATGTTTGCTAAGGTTACAAAACTAGCACTTCTAGATTGGAATAAATTATTAAGTTATATAAATACTCTACACCACAATGTCAAGTAGACAATCTCATAAGTTGCTTGGTGAATTAAGATTGCGTTAAGGCATAATAAAAATATCGATAAAAAATAGTAGTAACCCAGGGCCATTATCACATGGAGATCCTTCAAGAACCAAACCAACTATGCATAATTAGGTGAAAAAATGAAGACATGAACAAATGCTGAGTGAATAGATTCCCATATTAATTGAGGTATGTTGTCCCGAACTCGAATTGAGTTATTGTTGAAAAAGACCTTGAATTCTTTATTTTCAAGATTATGAAAGATGAGGCTGCCTACACTTTCCTTGGTTAATGAATATGTTATATCGATCCATGGTATCCAAAGCCATGAAGAATGCATAAAAGATTGATTATTTCTCATCACATTTGTGCTTCAATGGTTAAAAAATATGTCATATCTAGTTATGGTGAGAAGCCCTGAAGAATGCACAAAGGGTGGCTTGTTTCCCATGGTAGAAAGCTAAAGGCACTAGAGAAACCCAACTCTTGTTCTTTTGGTACTAGCAAAATTTAACTCTTGTTAATTTAGCACAAAACAAAAAACATTAAAATATGTAACAAATTTTTATCTCTTACCTAAATATAAGTACAAAGTTTAAATAACTGGTAAATCATTTGTTAATTTAGAAATAAAATCTCTTTCAACTTCAAACTAACAACTAACATATCAATTATGCTCCCTTCAAAATCAACATATCTTAATCAAAACAACCAACACATCAATTATTTACTTTTAGCAAGAAATGAGCCAACACACGGGCTATTTACTTGTAAACAAAAACAAACCGTGTAGACCATGAATTAAAAATAAATCACAAATGAGTCGATGAGGTTTATATACTTCAAATAGGTAAAACTAAAATTCACAAGACCGAAATTCCTCTTAGGCCCATTGTTGACACCACTAATTCTCTGACTTACAAACTTATCGCCTATCTAGCCAAGTTGATTTCTCCTCTAATTGGAAATTCCTCTTCCTTTATCAAAGTCTCCACTCATTGTGTCAATTTCATCAAAGGTCAAAAAAGTTGATGATGGCGACATTTTGGTAAGTTTTGATCTGGTGTTCCTTTGAATGACTCCATTGAGTTAGTTAGATGTAAGACCAATGATGAAATCTCTTCCCTTGTCGAGCTTTGCCTCAAATCCTCCTTCTTCACCTTCCAAGTCATAGTCTATGAGCAATGTGATGAAGTTGCCATGGGATCCCTGCTTTCTCCTATCATAGCTAACCTTTACACAACATTTTGAAGAACTAGCCCTTAATTCATTGCACCTTAAACCAAAATAGTGGAAGCACTACATGGATGATACCAACATATGTTGGCCCCATGGCCTTGACCAGTTAGAAAACTTCCACTCACTTTAATAGTATTTTTACCTACATCCAATTCACAAAAGAACTTGAATCCAAACACTAACTCCACTTCCTAGACATTCTCCTCATCAAAAAAGTAGATGGTTCCCTTGCCCGACAAGTCTTCAAAAAATCCACCCACAAAGACCTCTACCTCCATGCTTCCTCACATTACCACCCTTCTTAAAAGGCAAGTGTCTTGAACAATCTCACCACTAAGGCCCTCCACATTTGTGATGATGAACACATTAACCAAGAGATTTTCCACCTTTCCAAGGTCTTCAAATTAAATGGGCATTGCAACAAGTAGATTGCAAGAGCCTTTAGGCAATCCAAAGCTTGAATTATTTCTAAACCAACAAATCATAACTCTATTGGAGTCTATGGTACCACCCTCTCCTACATTGAAGGAATCTCTAATAAGATCACCAAAATCCTGTATAAAAAAGGACCCAACTATGCCTTCAAGGCCCTTACAACTATTAAAAACCTTATCTTGACCATTAAAGAGCCTAGAGACATTCTTATCAATTCAAGGGCCTATAGGATTGATTGCCCTTGTGGGACACCTTACATTGGTGAGACTGGTCGCTCTATCAACACCAGAATCAAGGAACATTCTGTTGACATCAAGCAAGAAAGAATCACAAAATTTGCCTTCGAAGAGCATTCTTCCAACACTAAACACCACATTTGCCTTGAGGATGCACATGTCCTAGTCAAAGAATATACTTTCTTCAAGAGAAAGCTTAAAGAAGTTATTTTTTATTAGAAATCACCCCACCAACCTAAACCAAGATGATGGATGGATCCTCGGATCAACTTGGAATCCTCTTCTAAATTCCCTCCAAACCAACTCCCCTTCCTATGATTTCTCTCCATCTCACCTCCTCAACTCAATGTGTTCCCCCTCCTCAATTTCCCTTGTCCCCCCCCTTTTAGGATCTTCCCACTTCCTTCTTTCACATTCCCCCACCTCCTTCTCTTCTCCTTCCCTCGTCTCACCTCTCTCCTAACCCCTCCTTAGGGATCATTTTATCCTACTCACATTTATACCTCCAATTTCTACCCTCTTCTTCTTTATGTGTCTTTCTTCTTGTCTATCATTCCACTCTCTCTATTCTTTCACCTTAGCTCATTCTTCTTTTTACTTATATAAGTTAATTAAATTCATATTTATTTCTCTTCATTTCATTTTCATCCATCAATTTATCATATTTTTATGCTTTTTTCCCCTGATCTATATAATCTCTACTTATGCCTTCATTATCCCCATTCTCATCACTACTCTTCATTTATTTTTAATTATTAATTATTAATTTCAGTTTATTTTAACTCATACTTTAAACATTTCTACAAAACTATACCTTATTGCATCAACTCCCTTATATTATCTTATAAATTATATCCTTCATTTTTTATCTCTATTATCATATTTTCACATCTTACTTGTACTATTTATTTTAATTAATTCACTTCCTTGTTTCTTAATTTTTCGTGTCTAGTCCTTTTTCTCTCTTTTTAAGGAGCTAGATCTACAATTATGTATTATTTTTATCCTCTTCCTAATGATGGATCATGGAGTGTGATCCGAAGCATTGATGCAAAAAAGCTTTACACAGTTTTTTTCCAGAAAATATTTTATTCAATGTTGGTTTCATCAAAAGCCCACAAGTTTTATCTAGGGAAAGGATAAAACCCTTGAATTGGTCCAAGACATCCCCTAATCAGGGCTTTGGAGAGGAATTTTTAGGAGAAAATACTTCTAAGATGTTGATTTGATCGGTTGATTCAACCATTTATTGTCGAGTATTGTAGATCTGCACAAATGGTTATCATGTATTTGGTGGGCTCCTACACAAAGCAATCTGGAATCTACCCTCGTGTGGAATGTTTCTTATTGCAACCTTCGAGTCCATAAAAAATGGTGATTTTATCCTCAACGATAAAAATTACAGATCTGGAAAATCAAGTGCTCGCTTTTGTTGAAACTTTGGCACCCTAATTCGAGTCCATTAAATATCGTGATTTTATCCTCAACGATAAAAATTACAGATCTGAAAAATCAAGTACTCGCTTTTGTTGAAACCTTGACACCCTAGTTTCAACCTCCTTTATCTATTTTTTTTATTCTAATGCCAATCTAGATTAGTCTTCCTAACTTTCATGTCTAGTTCTAGATTGATTCTTGCTTCAAAGCTATTGAAAATTCTAGTTCTAGTTCTTTTGACACCGGCAAAACCAAACTAAGTGGAAAGTTTGGATAAGCCGATAAATTGTTTGTTAGTTTGGAAAGAAATGAACCAAAACACAGGCTATTTACTTTAAAACAAAAAATAAACTGTGAAGACCATGAATGAAAAATGAATCACAAATGAGTCAATGAGCTTTCTGTACTCCAAATATTGACTTTGCCGGGGGATAAAACATCAGACGCAAGTTTAAGCTTGATGACGCAAATTCAAGTGGATCCATGAATCAATCAACATTAGACGCAGATTCGAGCTCGATGACAAATTCAAGCAGATCCATATATCGATCAACGTCAGACAACAATTCCAGCTTGATGATGCAAATTCAATCTTGACGACGCAAATTCAAGCGGATCCCTGTATCAATTAACACTTGATGACACAAATTCAAACTTGATGACGCAAATTCAAGCGGATCCCTGTATCAATTCACACTTGATGACACAAATTCAAACTTGATGACGCAAATTAAAGAGGATCCATGCGTCAATCAATTATGTGCAAGAAAAACATTAGCTTCTTGGGACTAACATGCTCCCAGTCCCCACATATATGATATTAAAAGAAAATATAGGAAGTTTCAACCAATAATTTTTTAAAAAGCAAATTTATATTTACATCTTAGATTTGCTCATAAGGTCCTAAGTGGGTACAAGTCTTACACATACTTAGTTGCAACAAAAACATTGTGATTTCTAACAATTAAATTATATTTATGTTTATTTACTTGATGTATTGTCTATCCAACATTTTCGATGCACAATTGATCGTATTTATTAACTAATTTAAATTTATAATATAATATGATTTTGAATTTCAATTAACTAATAAATACAGTCAAATGTGCATACAAAATGTTCGATAGACATTGCCTATATCTAAGAACCAATTTTTTTTACAGCAACAAGACTGAATCCTTGAATCATCATGAAGATGGAGGTAGGGCACAATTTGCTTGTTTCAACTTGGTAATGCCCTACTTTGGTTGGATTTTTTCCCTATCAATAAACTACTTTACACTCATTAGCAATTATATGCAAGTAATACACACACCTAGTAGGAGGTCAAAGTTATAATACCAAGAAATGCACATTTAAGTTTGGCACTAGACTACTAAAAAACCAAGCCAATGCATCCTTTCTCCCAAGCTAAGTAAGTTAGGGCTTTTGATACTTGGCACTAGAATGACTGCTTATGTGGATTGTGTTAAGGACAAGGCATCTTCCTTTAGATTGGAGATCATCGGTTTAGAAAGCATTGTGCACAACACAATAGGAGGTGGATGGGGGAACATATACAGTCAGTCCATTTAGGGAATTTGAAGAGGAAAGAAACACTTTCCTATCCTCCTAAGTCTTCCATGAGTGCTATGCAACTGGTTGTGGCAGCACCTAGGAATGATAATGTTGGTTTCATCATTGTTCTTTTCATGACTCAAACCCAACTTCTCTTGTCTCTAGGAATATACCCCCTTCCTTTCACCCTCCCCCACGGTTGACATAATTGTCAACCTTCGAATAACGCCCACCCTCATTACCAAGCTTCTGACTCCCAATATAATACATGATTGGGAAGGCAAACTTGTTATCAATCTTTCAAGCGTTCATATTGAACCTCTTTCCCTTAACCTTCTAAAAAGAGGTCTCAACTTCACCTTCACCCTATCTTCCATACCTAGTGTAAACCTTTTAATTGAAATTGAAAATTTGGTCAAATCGTTACTTGATGTCGTAGCCAATGAGGTTAGACAAGACTGTGTTTTTGCTCTTAGGTATGCCAAACCCCTCAAGAGGAATGTCCCTAAAAATGAGTTTATCACTTTCAAGAGACTCATGCAAAATAAAGACATTGTCATCACTAAAAAGCAGACAAGGGGAATGTCGTTGTCATCATGACTAAACTAGATTATATCACCAAAATGTTTGATCACCTAAATAATAGTGGCAACTACAAAATCCTATCCCACAATCCAATTTCCAAGATCTTTACATAGGTGAAAACTGTCATTGCTCAATCCCCCTTTAATGACATAACCAAAAAGTGTCTCTTCCCCAACAAAGAAATCACCCCCACGCATCTATGGCATTCCAAAAATTCACAAGACTGGAATTACTCTTAGGCCCATTTTTTACACCACTAATTCTCTGACTTACAAACTTGTTGCCTATATGGCCAAGTTAATTGCTACTCTAATTAGAAATTCATCTTCCTTTATCTAAGGCTCCGCTCATTTTGTCGATTTCATCAAAGACAAAAAAGTTGATAATGGCAACATTTTGGCAAGCTTTGATGTGGTGTCCCTTTGAATGACACCAACGAGTTAGTTAGATGCAAGACCAATGATGAAATTACTTCCCTTGTCAAGCTTTACCTTAAATCCACCTTCTTCACCTTCCAAGGCATAGTCTATGAGCAATGTGATAGAGTTGCACTAGGATCCCTGCTTTCTCTAGTCATAACTAACCTTTACATGAAACATTTTGAAGAACTAGCCCTTAATTCATTCCCCCTTAAACCAAAATGGTAGAAGTGCTACGTGGACAATACCAACATATGTTGGCCCCATGGCCTTGACTAGTTAGAAAACTTCCACTCTCACTTAAAAAATATTTTTACCTACATCTAGTTCACAAAAGAACTTGAATCCAACCACCAACTCCCCTTCCTGGACATTCTTCTCATTATAAAGGCAAAAGGTTCCCTTTACCATCGAGTCTTCAGAAAATCCACCCACAAATACCTCTACCTCCACACTTCCTCACATTGCCACCTTACTGAAAAAGGCAAGTGTCTTGGAGATTCTCACCACTAGGGCCCTCCACATTTGTGATGATGAACACATTAACCAAGAGCTTTCCCACCTTTCCAAGGTCTTCAAATTAAATGGGTACCACAACAAGTGGATTACAAAAGCCTTTAGGTAAGCCAAAGCCCAACTTATTTCTAAACCAACCAATCATAAATCTATTCAAGTCTATGGTTCCACCCTCCCTTATATTGAAGGAATCTCTAATAAGATTGCCAAAATCCTCTATAAAAAAGACTCAATTGTGCCTTCAAGCCCCTTGCGACTATTAGAAACCTTGTCCTGACCACTAAAGACCCTAAAGACATTCTTCTCAATTCGAGGGCCTATACGATTGATTTCTCTTGTGGGACTCCTTACATTGGTGAGACTAGTCTCTCTATCAGTACCAGAATCAAGGAACATTCTGCTTACATCAGTCATGAAAGAATCATGCAAAATTTACCCTTGTAGAGCATTCCTCTAGCACTAAACACCACATTCATCTTGAGGATGTGCATGTCCTAGTCAAAGAAGATAGTTTCTTCAATGGAAAGCTTAAAGAAGCTATTTTTTAATTAGAAATCACCCGACCAACCTAAACTAAGATGATGGATGGAGCCTAAGCTTGACTTGGAATCCTCTTCTAAATTTTCTCCAAACAAACTCCCCTTCCCTCTGATTTCTCTCTACCTCCCCTCCTCAACTCAATGTGTTCCTCTCTCATTAGAAAAGAAAATGGTTCCCTTGCCCATCAAATCTTCCAAAAATCCACCCACAAATATCTCTACCTCCATGCTTCCTATTAGTGTGAAAAGGGTTATTTAGTTATCTAGTTTATTTCCTAGCCAGTTCTCCACTTTAGCTCTTTCACACTAGGTTAAGTTTACTAAGGGGATTTTTCACTTTATCCCACATTGGTAGTGTGTTTAGATGTCTTCACCAATAAAAACTTGTAACTATAAGAAAACATAAAAATAGTTGGGTTCACTAGTAGAAATATGGAAAATAAATGACCAAGTGACTAAAACTTTTAGTCACGTGACTAAAACTTTTTACAACACAGATATAAATGACTAAATAAGTGACTAATTTGGTCATCGGTTGAAATGACTAAATAAATGACCAAATAAATGACTAATTTGGTCATTAGGCAAAAAACACAACTAAAGTGGATAATTAAAAAAAATATTTCAAATTGAGGGACTGGGTTGTATTATAATATAATATAATAATAATATATTATATTACAATACAATATAATTTAATATATTATAATATGATATTATATAATATTAGAATATTAGAATATTATAAAATATTATATAATATTATATTGTTATATAATATTATATAATAATATAATATTATAATATATTTAATTAAATGGGTGCCAAATTTAATTTTCACCCTATCATATGGGCGCCAAAATTTATAGTTGTACAACTGTCTGGCGTCGTTGATTTTTCTTTTGAAAATATCCTTCGCACCAATGCACTAGACTTCCGGTCTCCTTTGTTGTTACTACTCAGTAAAGGTTAGTGAAAATGGCTCCTGCTCCCAATTGAAGCTCCCACTGATAAAATGGAGTTGGGTATATGGTTTGTGTTATTGATTTGGTTTGTTCTTCCTCAAGGAAAGAATGCCTCTGCGTTGAGATTGGAGGAACCCCAATATGCAGTGGTGCATCAAGAATATGATTTCAAGGTGAGATTATACAGAGCAATGACTTGGATGTCCGCATTTCCTATTTAGGAAGATTCTTTTGAGAAGGCCACACTCGAAGGCTTTCACAGGCACCCATCTTCTCTTCTTTATGTGTACTATGCAACAAATCTGCAAATGCTTAAATTAAGCACTTGGACGGCTTGTGCTCAAATGTGCTTTTCCACAGGATGATTTTTTATTTTCTTTTTGATCTGGCCTCTAGCACTTTAAAATTAGATTTTGTTTGTTGGGTATTTAATGATTTTGATTTTGGTTAGTGAAAATGGCTCCTGCTCCAGCCCACACTGGCAATGGCAACATGGAAGCACCTCTTCCTCCATCCAAGGACGCTAAGAAAATCAAAGATGAGAAGAAGGAAGAAGACTTGGTATTTATTTGCCTAATTTTTGTACCAATTAATCTACTCAAAGCTAGGATTAGGGTTTTGATTCATTTTCCTTTTATGTTCTTCATGTGGAAATAGGCAGAGGAAGATTTAGCTTTGAAACATCAGTTAGAAGTATATGTCGAAAGAGTTCAGGATTTGAATCAGGGACTACAGAAGACGGCTCTCGAGAGCATGAGGTACAGTACTCTAGTGTTTTGCCATTTTTATTTTTTTGACCATTCTGGAAACTTAATCACATTTTAGACTGTCAATTTTTTTCTTTTTCTTTCTTTCAGTATGGCAAAGGGTATGCTTCCCCTTGCAAAAATAAAAAGCATGGATGTGATCTGTCTCCTACACAAAAAGCATGTACCATTCTATGCCCTTCAATGCAACTGCATCTGGGGATTTTTTTAATTCCTCTATCTTTCATCAATCTCCTTACCTCACCACACCTGCCCACTTCTGGATAGATGTTTGAGAGAAGAACATAAGTTGTGTAGCATTTTTAGGATCCAAATCAAAAAGCAGTGTTGTTGTAAATACTCCTAAGCATATATTCATATGTGATCTATAGGCACCAAGAAAACACATCCATACAACTAGCACAGATTTAATAGGTATCTCAATGATAAAGTTTAGGGTGTCTTCAAGATAGCCAGCACGGACATGGAGGTCAACCATGCACACATAATGATCAACTGTAGGTGTACTGCAATAAGGGTTACAAATGTGATTGAAATATGTACAACTCTCATTCACTAAACCTACATGGCTGCATGCACCTAGAATACAAGCAAAGCTTACAATGTTAGGATATATTCTAGAGTGATTAATTAATTCAAAGATTTTGAGAGCATCCTTGCAAAATCCATTTTGTGCATAGCCTACAATCATTGCATCCCATGAGATGACATCTCTTTGAGGAATTTTGTCAAATAGTTCACATTTTTTATCTATGATTCCATATTTTGCATACATGTCTATGAGAGCATTTCAAACTATAATATCTCACAAGAATCCCCCTACCATTATGATTTGAAGGATGTCCATACCCTATTCGAAAGCTCCCATTTGGGCACAGGCAGGGAGGATGTTGGTAAAGGTTGAGGAATTTGGATTTACAACTGACAATTGCATTTGCTTGAAAGTTTCTAAAGCCTGTTCAACAAATCCATTTTGTGCAATCCTGCAATCATTGCATTCCATGAGATGACATATCTTTGAGGCATTCTGTCAAACAGTTTGTGTGCCTTGTTTGTGCTTCCACGTTTTTCATATATGTCTATCAGAGCATTTCCAACTATAATATCTAACAAAAATCTACCTTATATTATTCCTTGATGGATGTCCATAGTTACATGTGATGAATTGCTTGTTGAATGATAGGGAAGACCAATCCACTTATGAGCCGTTTCTTATGTTGCTCCTTTTTTATGTTGAAAGATAGCTTTAGTATACAGTCTTTGAACCGAGTGGCATACTCTTTCATGCTCATGGTGATTCCTTGGTTAATTTCCTTTGGTATAGCTATATGTTGTTGCTTCATCTACAGATATTGCAACTTATTTAGGAAAGTTGTTTTGAGGGCCAGATAGTTGACATATGTTTGGTTTGGGTCAAACTTTCGGTACCGTGCAAGTGCATGATCAAATAGGGTGACAGAAAACTCATTGGATTTCTCAGCTAAAGCCATTACAGCCTTGGTTCATCAAAGAATATCTTGGCCCATAATAATCTGATAGCACAAAGTTAGGCTCAAGAATCATTGTGTTATAGTGAAATGGGGGTAGTGTTGGTGGTTGATAATTATTCGTATTGTTGACCTAGGTTGTTCTATAGGATACTTATGGTGAATAAATCTTTTTTCTTTTGTTGCAAGGTACCTTGGTGCTCTATATAACATGATGTTCACCTACAACAATCCTGTCTTTGGGCATCAACATTTGACCCTCTTCAACATAGTTGTATCTACTTCAACATAAACACACTCGAGATGGTGCTTCTAGAAAGAGTTTAGAGATTAGATTCCAATTTTTTCTCCTTGCTCATTCCTTCAATCAATTATATTGCCCTTTGGTGACCTAGAAGCACTTCTGCATGTCCTTCTATGGGTGCCAGACTATCCAGTTGTGCATCATATGGTTTTTGTAGATTCTTTGGCTTATAGGGATGTTCCTCAGTCACCTTCAGCCTTTGTGAGGTTTTCCAACACTCCCTTGTATTTTGTTTGCACATTCATGAGGGCTTTCCCTTGATAGCGTTAACTTCCTCAGTGTAGTAGACAATAGCAACTGTTTGTTTGACATACCTCCGCATTCACCTCTTAGCACTCTTATCTCAAAACCATGTGGCACTCACCCCAAATTGTCATCACTCTTTCCTTACCTTCATTTCATCTTGATGCTTTGAGGTATAGCCTGTCATTGAAGCTTCTCAATTTCATTGTTTAACTTTAGCTGCTTTATTACAAGCAGGATCTGCACTATGAACACTTTCCTATAGTTGTTGGAAGAATGCATAAAATATGTGTACTCCAAACCTCATATGTGGATGTCAACTTCTCAGCATCTCCTTTGTCCATTCCATGAGATGCTAAAAGTACCATCCTCACCAAGCAATGTATGCGTCCAACTACCTGTACAACTTAATGGGGAACTTTACAAAGAACTCCTCAATCTCATATAGACAACCCTATACATGCTACTGCAACTAGCACTATTTTTTATTTTGGACTGTGCACCTTGTGATGGGTCATTCACTATGGACTTAAGCACCACCTTGTTAAACCATTCCTCTAGGTTTTCCTGTGTAACCCTTCTCACCATTCTGTCTATTTACCTCTCAATCGAAAGAGACATGTCTCAACAACTGAACCAAAATGTTACCCATTTTTATATTAGTGTGCCAGTGACTAAGTATTCACTACTTAGACACACTAAGATATTATCCTTTTTAGGATGCTTATCTGAAGCACTTCAATGGGTGGAGCCAATCTTGTTATTTAAGTGGAAAGTCAGAATGGTTATAACCTATACCTATATGTTTTTTAGGAACCCTTATGCATAAGACACTAACTTGAATACATTCTTGACAATACATAGTTAACCCAAGAAAACACATATGAATGGTAAACTGTTTCATACATTATATTTTCAACAATGGTAATTATATGAACAAGGCAAATGGTTTACAAATAATAGCAATAAAGCTCTGTACTCAGACCGACAACATGTCCCCTAGATCTATTCTTAGATGCCTTCTAATTGAGGCCAATATATCTATAGTAGATGGATCTACAAGATCCTCTATACAATTAGCTAAAAAGATTTCACGTATCTCTATGCACCTTGATGTGTGTCCCATGCAAAGTGCCAAGTGTCTCATCCTCCATGTTATTAGCTATATTCAATAGCTTATGACTCATCCTTTGCCACTTAGTCATCCTTATTATACCCTTTGCCTATATTCAATAGCTTATGACTCATCCTCCATGTTTTTCGTTGAAATGAATTTCAAATGTGTTTTACTTAAACTATGAATTCAGAATATTAATCTTTTGTTTTCCCCCTTTGTAAAATTTTTGTATCTCTATATGGGTTTGTTAACTTTTGATTTTGCTATCTATTTGATGATTCAAAATATCATGTATGATTTCAATCGGCTATTATGGTGAGGTGGATCCTTTCCACTCCTCATGCTACACAATGATTATATTTATATGTTATCTAATTTCTATCACCATTCAACACTCGAGGTGATTTTTGTTAAGGGTTTTAGAGGTAACTTCTTATTAGCATCTCCATATGCCTTGGTGCTTTGCAGGAATATTTAACCCTTGTCGCTTCCTTTAGATCATTTCTTGTGTTTTAGTCTAAACATGTCACCAATCAACACTCAAAGAGGTCGACTCCTCCTTTTAAGGTGCCTGATGTGAACCTTTATGAGGTGGCTCCCTTAATAGGCTTTCCTTTTATCTATCGTTGTGTACCTTCATTAATTCCTTTGTGCCTTAACTCATGTAGTTTATTCAGGTAACTAATCATCTATCAGTTGGGGTTTGGGAGCAATTCACAGTAAAGTTTCTAAAGCCGTCTCAACAGATCAATTTTGTGCATAATCTCCTCTCAACACATTTTATGAGATGTCTCTTTGAAAGTTTTTGTCAAACAATTCACATGCTCTATCTATGTCACCACTTTGGTATACATGACCACTAGGGCACTATAACTATCACTTCGAACAAATTCCCCTTCTGTTATGTTTTGATGGATGCCGTTCATTATTGCTAGAGATAAGATGCGATGCATGTTAGTATAGTGCAAGCCGTATACTTCATTAAACATTACCATTAATCTCCTGAAGAACATTGCTCTGTTTATAATGAAGAAATGGTCCACATTTCTCTCTCTCTCTCAAATCCATTTTAACACCTATCCTACAATCATGTTTACTTCTACCATTATAGAATTCTCATGAGGATGTTGGCAAAGGTTGTGGAATTTGGCTTTAAACCTACCAATTGCATTTGCTTGAAAGTTTCTAAAGCCTTTTCAAAAAATCCATTTTGTCCATATCCTGCAATCATGGCATTCCACGAGACCACATTTCTTTCAGGCATTTTTTCAAACAGTTCACGTACCTTCTCTGTGCTTCCACATTTTGCATACATGTCTACCAGGGTAGTTGCAACTACAACAAATGACAAAATTCCTCTATCCTTCATGCTTTGATGGATATCCATACCCTATTCCAAATCTCCCATTTTGGCACAGGCAAGGAGTATGCTAGCAAAGGTTGTCGAATTTGGCTTTACACCTACTAATTGCATTTGCTTGAAAGTTTCTAAAGCCTTTTCAACAAATCCATTTTGTGCATATCTTGCAACCATTGCATTCCATGAGATGACATCTCTTTGAGGCATTCTGCCAAACAGTTCACATGTGTTGTCAATGCTTGCACATTTTGCATACATGTCTACTGCAAGGTGCTTGTTGGGCCTTCGAGGTGATGTGGGGAACCCCACATCACCGCAAAGGCCCAACAAGTACCTTGCGATAGACATGTATGCAATGACCCTAGCATCCTTTATGCGGTAGACATGTATGCCACGAAAAGGGTGTTGCACATAGAGATCTCAAGCCTTCTAATTGTCTGCTCTCCATTAACAAAGGAGCCATCACAATTAAGCTCACAGACTTTGGATTGTCTGCAATAGTGAAAGATAAAAAGAATGGTCTAATGTAGAGGAATCAGACCGAATATGTCTCATTGTGGTATAGAGCTCTGAAATTACTTATGCACCAAAGATCATACAATTGCTTTGCTATTGATGTTTGGGCACTGGGATGCATATTTGCAGAGATGGTGATAGGAGAGCCCATATTTCGTGGGCACTCTCTAGAAGAGCAGCTAAATATTGTATTTGAGCATGTGGGAGGCTCTTCCATTGAAATGATAGACAAATATTGGGATGCTTTGTCAGATATAAGCTATGTAACTACCCTTGCCCAGCTTTTGACCAGGCCTCGTCTCTCCAGTTTTGGTTCGTGGAACCGCTTTAAAAGTATAGCTGAGAAGATGGAATACTTAGCAGGCATGGATTTGCTTCTGAAGATGTTGGAGGTGGATCCCAATAAAAGATTAACAGCAAAAGAGTGTCTCAAACATTATTATTTCTCCTATTTTCAATCATGTTAATTCTTGGAGTGAAACACCAATTTGAGCTCAGCGGGCTATGAAACTCCTTGCTACTAGTTGTTGCCTAGAATCTAAGGTTCTAAGATAGGCCTGTGCTGCTCTAGTTATTGTGGATTTTACATAAGAAAATTCTTTGTTTGACTGTTCCAAAGCTCCCATTTTTGCACAGGAATATTCTATGAAGATGAATATTCCTAACATATAATTATTGTTAGGAATATTATTGTTTATATTATTTTTAATAAATTTAAATAATTTTGATAAATAACTTGACAAGGAAGATTTAAAATATAATAAACTTAATATTTTGTTTTTACTATTTTAATAATGATTAAATTATATTTTATG
The DNA here is from genome assembly GCA_027924645.1 of Cunninghamia lanceolata. NCBI lineage: Eukaryota > Viridiplantae > Streptophyta > Pinopsida > Cupressales > Cupressaceae > Cunninghamia > Cunninghamia lanceolata. The sequence continues at coordinate 6,219,701 of BSBN01000400.1, forward strand.
GATTATTTGACTTAACTCTTGTGTGTATTTTCATTATTTATTTGGAGTAATATGGAAGTATTCAAAAGAAAAGGAGAAAAGGAGGAACTGGAATATAATGGAGGAATAAGAAAGTGGTGAAAATATTTAAATGAGTACAAGGATTAACTTGGATTAATTTGTTTCTTCAAATTGGGTGCAGGCTGGTTTGCTTTGGTTTCATGTTCAGGAGGTTTGCTTTGGTTACATGTTAAGGTGGTTGTTGTGTCCGTCCTTAACCGATTTGGTGGTCATTATGCCATATCACTGTATTGTTTGACCATTGTGCCCTATCACTATACTCTATGATATTAGATAAATATTAAAGTTTTTTGTGATGTTAGATAAATATTTTTGAATTTGTCAATTCTATATTTGATATTCTAGTTCACTTGTATCGTTGTGGAATTGATCTCCACAAGTGTAGATCTCAACCTTCACGTGGATTTGAATTTGTGTGAATGGCTGTAATTTACATTGATATATTAATCAAAAAAATTCTCACATCAGTGTCTAATACTTTAATATGTGTTTTTTTTACAATTTGAGGTTACACTGTTCTTGCTTGCCTCCATGACAAGTGATTCTTTTCTACAAACTTGTGAGCCGAAAGACAATTGCATTACATCTAAAACTGTTTGGGCTCTTCCATAAGTTTTGTGAAAATCTTTCAACACTCAGTAATATATTAAGAATTCAATTCTTGAATTTGAAATTGCATTTGCTTTAAAATTTCTAAAGCATTTCCAACAAATCCATTTTGTGCATAGCCCGTAATCATTACAGTCCATGAGACCACATTTCTTTGAGGCATTCTATCAAATAGTTCACATGCCTTGTCTATGCTTCCACATTTTGCATACATGTCTAATAGAGCAGTTGCAACTACAACATTTGACAAAATTCCTCTATCCTTTATGTTTTGATGGATGTACATACCATATTCCAAAGCTCCCATTTTGGCATAGGCAGGGAGGATGCTGGCAAAGGTTGTGGAATGTCCATGGGATGACATCTCTTTGAGGTATTGTGTCAAACAGTTCCCGTGCCTTGACTATTATTCCAAATTTTGCATGCATTTCTACTAGAGCATTTACAACTATAATATCTGTCAAATATCCCCCTTCCATTATGCTTTGATTTGTTGATAAAGTATGTTTCAAATTTGAATTTTCTATTCAAGTTTCATCTTAACTTTCACATGTTTGGAGTTGGGATTGCTAGCTTCCTAAACCTATAATTAATGAAAATTCATAGTTCATAAATTGATTACTAGGAATGGGGGTTGCAAGAATGTTTGTCTAAACCTGATTGTTTATAAATTTGACTTACTCTGTCTAAACAAATCTAAGAAGATCTGTGGAGTCAAGAAAGTAAATTGTTAGATTCAAGACAGACAACTGAGAGGGGGGGTGAATCAGTTGTCCAAAACTTTCTTCCAATTAATCACTTAAATCCTTCTTGTAATCCAACAACATAATAATAAATCAATCATGGAAACATAATGCAACAATTCAAAAGCAGAAACACATTAACACATATGACACCAAGATTTTAATGTGGAAAACCTGGTGAAGGGAAAAAACTACGAGGTGACTAACCCAAGATTGTATTCTCGGTTAAAAGAATATGAAGAACAAAATGGCACATGCCAATTAGGGCTCACTACCCAAGCACACTACTCACAAGAGGCCCACTGCCTACAAGAGACACACTGTCTACAAAATAATAAATATTACATACTTGAACTGAAGAATAGCATCTTCACCATGCTTGAGTCAATTCCATTTAAGCTCAATACTTCTGCTTTGTCTTTCGCTCTGCTCCTCACTACCACACACTCATCTCCACCAAGATTCTTTGAAATGACTTCACAACTTCTTATTTATACAAGACATTCGACTTTGGGATAATCATCCAAGTCGGCATACATTACATAGCAAATACATAATTACAAAAAGACTTCACGTGGATCAACACGATGTCGGCTACACAGATGTGAGACTTCAAACTTCTTTGAGGAACACGCCATGCTTCAAATAACATCTTCAAGACCATCTGCAGGATGTGTAACTCATCCAGTCGGCCAAACTTAGGAAGAACATCATCATCCGGAAGTAATTCTTCAATTACAAGCTCAATCCTTAATGCGGACCACAAACATGAACTGGACACAATCCAAAGACCTCCACAAGCTTGCCTGAATCACCAATAACATCCACACTACTTCTGCTTATTGAAATCTTTCTCTCCTTCATCTAGAACCTCAAGAACATAGTCTGTCATCACTGTCATATTGGAATAGATGCTTGCGGACCTCTAGACCACGAACCAATTGAGTTGTCAATTCACATTGACTTCCTAAACACTCCACCAAATCCACAAAACAAGATATTTCATTTTCGGATCTCACCGGACCTATCTGTGTCACTCTGTCACCTTTGAACATCTGCCAGAACCAGTTTTACTCAAGTGGCCATAACTTCTTCAAATATTCATGCAGACCTCTCAAACCTTTACTGGATCATCTTAAGACACATATCTACAAACCCTTTAATGCGCATCCTCTGAACTTCATCTTAGCTGGGATCTTTACCTCACTGTCTTCACTGTTCTTCTATGTTCCTAATAGGACTAATTTTCTCAATATCCTCAGCATACAACGCATCCAATCCTTGACATCAATGCAACAGGAGTATGTTGACATCAATGACAACACCGGTTAGGCCCATACTTGCAACATAAATATTCTTTCAAAGAACATGTTAAAGTAAGTTACTTATTTGCTTTCTGTTACAAAGGGGCAATTTACTTATTGCATTACTAGGTTCTGTTTGTGCAGACCAACCTGCGGGAGATGCAACAAAGAAGAAGTAATGCAACAATTAGCAATATTATGCGAGTTTTGATACATTTATTCAAATTTTGAGATGTAAAAGCCCGTGATGAAATATTTAGGCTTCATTTTGCAAGTAGTTCTTTCATGTTTTAGAGTTGTATAAGCAAAAAATAGAGCATTGTAACTCAGTTTTCTCAGTCATAGCACTGAGAAACACACTTTGTAACATATTTTTCAAAGCAAAGACATATTTAAGTCTTGTATTTGCTATAAAAACACATTTTCTCAATAAAATTTTAGTATTTTGCCTTCTTAATAGCTGTTTCATTATGTGCAAATGAATGATTGATTATTTTTTTTGTGTTTTATGTTTAAACCTTGGAGCAAAAATAATTAAATAAACTACCAATTGACTAAATATACTACCAACTAACAGAAATTGATGACTAAATGACTAAATATACTACCAAATATACTACCAAATTGATGACTAAATATACTACCAAATTAATGACTAAAATTTATTTAGTCATAAATTTGGTCGCGAGATAAATGACCGGTAGTTAACTACCAATGGTCACGTGACTAAATATACTACCAAATTGATGACTAAATATACTACCAAATTTATGACTAAATATACTACCAAATTAATGACTAAAATTTGTTTGGTCATAAATTTGGTCATGAGATAAATGATCGGCAGTAAACTACCAATGGTCACATGACCAAACTACTGATCACATGACCAATTTTTGGTAGTTTTTTTAGTCATTTATTTCTATTTTTCTACTAGTGGTTTTAATGGGAGTTTGTAAAAAATGATCACACCCCTACTTTGGTCTTTCGACCTCCACAATAGCCAATATGATAAAGAGGAGAAAAACATGTGTGCTCTCAATCTTACGTGCATCTAAGAAATATGAATAACAAGAATAATGCTATGAATGATTGCACTAATGTCTACATAGGCTAAGGAAACTAGCACTGTGCATACTGCAGGATCATGATGGACCAAACACTACCCCTAAGTGGCAATGTAAATGTGAAAAACAGACTTAAGTAACTTCATGTCCAAAATTGAATGAGTTATCTACACAATCTAGAAATAAGGTAGTAATAAAAGTTGTAATAAATTGAATGTAGTTTACGGGCTACTACTTTTTTTTTGAAAATTTTAAAAATAGTTTGGTGAAAATTAGATATTTCAATGAAGCACTACTAAATTTTTTAGAAAAACGTAAAACGTAGGTGTCATTCCGGCCAACCTAAGTATGAGAGAAAAATAATATTTTTCCTCCATGATTTGGATTTAAGTAAAGGACACATGAGCGGATGTGACACATATTTTTTTGAATTTTTTAAGTAAATAAAAATTAGTTTTAAATTTTTTACTATGACTTTTTTAAAATATTAAAAATTAGTTTTCCAGCCAAACTAACTTGGTCAAAAATAAATGAAACTCAAAAATTTTAAATTTTAATGTATACCCAATAAATCCTAGAATGTGATGCATCTTTTGGATTTAAAAAAGAATTAATATGTTGAAAGTTATGGATGTTTTTCAATATGTATATCTATCAGCAAATCAAACATAGCGCATGTAGAAAATTGATAATAATTACCTATTAAAATTATTATGAGGCATTTATTATATTTTTAGAATCTTAATAGGTTCCTCTATAAACCCGTTTCATTTTATTAGATTTAGTTACAAAAAAGTTTGTCAACTTCAAGGATGAAATTGTGGAAAATTTCAGGGTAACACTAAATTGGTGGTTTTGCAAGTTTCTTTGGCAAGTTTTGGGATTCCCACTTGCCTAAATATGAGGTAATCCTAAGGCATTTTTGGAGGGAATCCATATTTGACTAGAAATATTAACATCCTTTCCATCCAAATCGAAATATTAATCTAAATGTTAGCACTTTTTAATCTAGCGAGTTTTTTCTCCATTTCCACTATTTGGCCCATCATGATCTCGCACTCAAGTGAAAAAAAATGGAAAACCCACAAAATGCCTGCAACACAAATAGATTTTACAATAAAAGAACAATATTAAAAGAGAGGAAGAGGAAATCTATCACCTCAAGAAGAGGGATGAAAGCTACACAATTAGTGAGCAAGGCATAAGTGAAAGGCCCAGCCAAATATACTAGTTCCAACCCTCATGAAGATGTCAAAATCTATAAAACTATTCACATAGAGCTCGGAGGATCATAATGATATTGTTGTACACTAAAAAATGCCAAAGAAAGCTATAGAGAGCGCTAAATATTGCCAAAAGTTTTGATAACTAGAGCTCAAAGCATTAGATAACACTAGAGAATGCTAGATTTTTCAGAAGGTTTCACCAAATTCCTTCAAAGTACAAGGTTGGAGGAAAAAGAAGGAAACCTAGGAAAAAAAGTCATTTGGGTGCAACAAAAGCATACCAAAACTCATGTATGCAAAGGAAGGTGGTGGAAAATGCTTAGAAACAGTCATTGGGAGATAGATGGTCATGGGATGCTAGCACGTCACGTAGACATTTGTGCATCATGCTCGAGTCCAGGTGACTTAGATTCCTAAAGCTTCCAAACACCATAGGCCAACATAGAAAATAAAATATGCACAAAAATAAAGATAAAGGATAGAACACAAGCACAAACTCAACGATATGGATGGGAAAAGGCTAGGACAAGGGCTAAAATAAGCTTTAAAACATACTACGAGGGTGGACACCAAAGTGAGCACAAAACATAGCATGAGATTGCTAGGGTATACAATTTTTGACATTACAGGCATAAGCTAAGGTTCTTAAGAAAATCATAAATATAAAAAGCTTTTATTCATGAATAAGTGCAGCTCCATCAATTGAACAAGCATCCCTCTAAATTAAACAAAGAGGCGGACACTAATACTCCCAATAATTGACATTGTCATAATATTTGAGCCTACTATTTGTTTGTTTGTTTTAATTTTTGGCACTCCATCTAAACTAGATGTGATACAAAATGGCAAAGAAAATAGAGTGGAACCAAGCATAACAGAATAAAATTTACCTTTGCCAAACAAAAGTCACATGATTAGGCTTTATACCACAATCTTGCATTAACTCAAAGAGTTCAATGGCCTTTGGGCCTCTACAATGATGAGCAAATCTTGCAATAATTGCAATCTAGAATATCTAACTCATTTAATCATTTCATAGAACACTTGTTATGCAATGTCTATATTCCCACATTTCAAGTACAAGGTAATATGTGAATTTCCCATGAAGACATCCAACTAAAGTCACTTTCGTTTAGACATTTTGTCAAACATCTTGACTACTTCCTCTATTTTCCCATTGTCATAGTATCCTCCAATCATGGCATACCATGAGATCATATTTCATTCATGCATTTTGTCACAAAGGGTGACTCAAAAATGCTTGTCTATGAGTACATTTTCTTTTGATGCATCTAAAATCAAAAATTAAAAGAATGAATCACATATAGCTAAAGTAGGTGCCAAATTTGGAAATTGTAGTGTATGAAAATGCGATTTAACTAAGAAAGCTCTGTTTTCTAAGCTAAATGTTTTCAATGGAATTACTTTAGGATAAAACTTGTTTCAAGAAATAAAATATTTTGATGTTGTTCTAAACAGAAAGAACAAAATAACTCTAGAATACCCTAGAATTTTTCACTTGGAAAATAACACTTTTTACTAACCTAAAGAATAATGATAAATGACAGAATGTTGATTTACAAGAAACTAAAACATAAATTGCAAGAAATGGAATCAGAATTATAAATAACAAGCAAATAGGAACCTAGCACTAGAGTTTGGAAGTTGTTGTCTAGGATGCATGTGCAATGCATTGTCATATGTATGGTACAATGCACAGAATTCTCTGGTAAAACATCCTTTCTCCTAGATTTTTTGCCCAACTGCACAATAGTGAACAACAACAACTAGCATAGATACCTAGATGATAAATAAATGAAGTGTAAATGAATCTAAGTGTTTTGATGAGAGAATAAAAATGGTGAGAAAAGGGAAAATACTTGCAAACCTCTATGTGGTTGAATGTTTTCCCAAGTACCTATAGTTAAAGGACAAGAAAAATGTTTGGAATTGTTTGGGAGCTTGCAAAGAGCGGTCAAGCTCCTATTTTAATCTATCGACCTCCACAGGCAGCCAAGAAGATGACAAAGAAGTGTGTGATCTTAGCCTAAATGTGTCTAGAACTAAAAGCAATCACAAGAATCTATGAACATGTTAAATCTTAGGTCTACAAAGATTGACAAACTAGTGTCTATGTGTATGAGAGGCAAGAGGATGTGAAAACCCCAAGACTGCTAAGGACACTACAAAGGATTCTTCAACAATAACAAAAATAAAAGGAATAAGGCAAGAACACTATCACCTCCAACAAGAAGAGATGAAGCCTACAAAAAATCAAGAGCAAAGGCACCCTAAAAAAATGAAGATGTCAAAGAAACCCACAATAGGATATAGTTTGTTCAAGAGCCTTGCAAAAGTGTTGGTAAGTGCTACTGATTCACATGAAAACCAAGAGAGATTGTTGTCGTATGTAAGAGTGTTATAGATTACTTGAATACTTGAGAGATAGCCAAAAGATTACAAGAGTTTTCAAAGAGATTAAAAATGAGGTATGAGAGGGAAAATAGAAGGTCCAAAGTTAGGGATAGTTGTTCAGCTTCATGTCAAGATGGTTACCAAAGCCCTGAACATAGAGAAAGGTGGTGAAATGCTCTAAAAATAGTCATCATATGACAGGAAGTCAGTGGACACTAGCGTGGAGCATTTTCTAAGGTCTATGGGACAATGCAAAAAGTTACATACATGTAAAATCTAAATCTATACAAAAGCCTTTTCTCAGTACATTGATTGTGATTCTCAAAAATTGTTTCCAAGCTATATAATGTTGTTAAGATCCTACCATAAAGATAGGATGGTAAATAACACATAATTAGGTGCCCTAAAAATAGGAATATTAGTCTAGAAGGGCCCTTAGAATAAAAGGAGACTATAAGGATGTGGTCCTATGGAGAGGGCTTCAAAATCTATTTTTATGGAAAGGGATGTTTTATGAGATGGAAAAATATCTGCTACAAGATAAACTGGAATTTTGTCTTGGGTGCCTTTGGTGTGAGACTAAAAATTTCCTCCACCAACTTAGGAGATTTTTTTTTTGCCACATGTCATGCATCTACAATTTTTAGCATTAACTATTGCTAAAAAAGTAATTCAACTAAATTTTTTAGCATTAGCTATTACAAAAAAAATCATGGCATCACCAACTTCCTAAAAATTTTTAGCTTGAAGTTTTAAGCTCCCTTATTGCTATAAATCTATGGGACCACCTACTTGTGAAATACTCCTAAAAATTCTTAGCAACACCCACTAAAATATTTTAAGAAGCCCCCCTCCAAAGGACCATAGCTAATACATTTAAAAATGAATGACAATATTAAAAGCACATAAAACATACATGTTTTGAACTAGTTTTTAGAAAGGGTTAATGATGTCTATACAAACCCCTTCTTCGAGCATCTTAAATTCATACAAATTGCTTCCAAATATGCATAATGTTGTTACAATAATGTGTGTATGTCTATGTGTTATTGGGTATATTCTAAGATCAAAGGGAGGATTTTAATAGTTAAAGGACCTTCAAGACTTTCTTTTTCAACTTAACTGCTATTTGTTTTCTGCCATGATGATAGAATTTAGATTGTAGAATTGAAAAAAAGGGTCAATGCCCTGAGGTTTCCCTACCATGGTAAATATCACATGATTAGGTATCCTAAAAATAGGAACAATAGTGTAAAAAGGCCCTAAAAATAAAAAGGATATGGTGGTATATTTGAAATGAATGACAATATTAAAAGCATGTGATCATACATGTTTTGAACTGGTTTTAAGAAAAGGTCAATGCTGCCTATACAAACCTTCTCTTCAACATCTTCACTCGAATTCCTGCAAATTGTTTCCAAATATGCACACTGTTGTTAAAGAAATGTATGTGCGTATGTCTGTTATTATTGGATATAGTTTAAGATAAAAGGGAGGACTAATAGTGAAAGGACCTTCTAGAGTAGTTCTCCTTTTCCACATGAGTATGTAGTTCATTGTGCTTTTAAAATAATGTTTGTGGGGACTGAAGGAGCATTTTAAAACATGCAGGAGAGGATGATAGAAGTTGAAGTTAGAGGAGCTCATAATGTGCTCAGACAGAGACCATCAAGAAAGTAGTTTTCACTTCCTCCGTGTCTGCTGTCATCTGGAGAGGGGATCAAAAATCCACTGAAGATCTTGATGAAAGGTTTTGGAGTGATGAAGGTTATTGCAGAAAAATTAAGGTAAGGAACACCCTATTACACGTTGTTCCTTTCATAAATCTTCAATCACCTAGGTGTTCCGCAATGAATACTCACAAGGGATGGCCTTCTAAGATATGGTATTTTTTGGTTCTAAGATTTTTAATAGTACACCAATAAAAATGACGTAGTAGGAGTGTAAATAATGATATATATTAATATAAAGGCATGTCAATACCTAAAAAGTAGGTGATATAAATGTTAAGAATAGGGATAATTTTTAAAATTATATGAACGCCCCTAATTTGAACATATTTTACCATGTAACTCTAGTCAATGCTTAACCAATTTAATGATTAAATATTCAATATTATGTGTCATGGAGCTGTGGTATGCCTTGGCTAAAACACTGGCAGAGAAGACAGCATGGGCACTAGCTATGGATGGAGAACTAAACATGGTAATTGTAAATGCAACTCTCATTGTAGGACCTAGATTTTCTAGGCATAATTCAGCATCTACTTTAGCATAGCATGCCTTAAAGGTTGGATCTGTGTCACAAACACTGCTTGATCATGATTATAAAGTTAGAAAACTTATATAAATAGGATATAAGAAAGAAAATATAATTTTGTGAGTACTGATCTTCACAAGGGAACTGGATAAAGGCCATAAATCTAAGAGATGCAGTATTTTGTGTTATTAATATAATAATGAATGTTATAATGTAAATCTTGGTTGAAGTTATGGGTAGCCTTTAATATCATATGAGTTTGAACCACATTTTAAATTAAGGCCACACATTAAATGTCTATGATGTATGTAACTTAAACACACAATTTCATAGTATGTCTTACATGGGGATTAAAATTTGGATCTTTTATAGATAATTGAAAGGAATTGTTGTTATAACTTTGTATATGCTCAGCTAATTCAACACATTCTATTCTTTCTCTTCTTGTAATTAGGTGCAGCAAGTGTGGATGTGAGATAATTAGCAGATGCTGACATCTATTGTCCTGTCCCATGAAATGACAGCATTCAAACTTACAAGATTGTCAGCCGACTCCCCTTGTTACATGCAAATTAACATTACCTTAGTATTTATCTTTCAGCCAACCACATTTCTATATTGGCCGAACACCTTCTGATGTATATTCCAAGTCACATATAAATAAAGTTAAGATCACCCAAAGTAATAATGCTAAGATTTCTCATAAGACAACAGTCAGTGCCTATGTTTAAGAAAACAAATATATTGAAGACAAGAATGATATTTATACATAAGCGGTTGCTAAGGAATGAGATCCAACGATTCTTGTAATATACAGGAGATAGATCACCGATTTGAATAAGACAAAGTCCTATTTAAATATGGCATATGATTATAGACTATATACTATTCGTTAAGAAAAGAAGGAAAGGTGTGATGCAGCCACTTGTTAAAAGGCATGATTAAGTGATTGATAGAAGTCAACAATGATCAGAAAAAGAGAAGAGGCAGCGATTAGTTGGAGAAAGCACGGTTCATTTGTGAAGTTGTGTCTATTGTGAAAAGTCACAAATGTTCATAAGAGACGTCTCCTTTAATAGAATATAAAAGCATATAGGAACCATCGAACAATAGGACTAATTCATAGGACTCATACGGACAGAAAAACATCAAAAATACTAGAGCATTCGACTCAGAAATTAAAAGCAAATCTGGATAGTTATATAATACAGATTCAGATTTGCAAATTGAACATATATTCAAGGTCACTATACTTATTGTGCGTCACAGAAATATCGTGAACAGGTTATCTTTGAGTCTATATAAGTAATTCATTACTATTTCTAATAATCATCCATCATAAGAGTGAATGACAGACAGACCGAGGCTAGTAGCCCTACCATACCCCCCTAAGGCCAATTTGAAGGCAATCCGATATGCACCCCGTCCATACCCCCCATAAGGGCTAGTATGGAGGCCATGTATGACAGCTTGATCCTACCAAACCCCCATTAGGGCCATTATGGAGGAACTGAACATGAGAACTGCCATGCCCCTCGTCAGGGCCTGCATGGAGGCATCATTTACCAAGGAATGTCATGTCATCCCCACTATAATGGAGTTGAGTGAATAAATGAATTTAATTACATAATAATTCCGAAACCCTAACCCTAAACTTGTGGTATTTGAATTTTTGGGGGAAAAATAGTATTGTTCCTAGAAGGGGACCTTACAAATGGTATCAGAGCATCTTTCCTACCATCCTGTGTATACTTTGTGACTTATGCACTCATGTGAATTCTTTGTGTATTATGTGTATTCACTTGTATGCTTCATGCTTGTTGTGTATACTTTAGTATTACATGTACTCATGTGTATACTTGGTGACCTTGGGATGGTGGACGGATCTGCGGTGCAGTATGTGATGCACCAAATCCGCCTCCCAGTTGTCCAATGGTATACTTACATGTTTTAATGCAACTTATGTGTATTCATACCTTGTGACTTATTTGTATTCAAGTGTATGCTCTATGACTTTGTATTCAAGTATGATTATATATTCAAGTGTATGCTCTATGACTTTTTATTCTAGTATGATTATGTATTCAAGTATATGCTCTATGACTTTGTATTCTAGTATGCTTATGTATTCAAGTGTATGCTCTATGACTTTGTATTCAAGTATGATTGTGTATTCAAGTGTAAGCTCTATGACTGTGTATTCTAGTATGATTATGTGTTCAAGTGTATGCTCTATGACTTTGTATTCAAGTATGATTATGTATTCAAGTGTATGCTCTATGACTTTGTATTTGTATTTGAGTGTATACTCTATGATTTTGTATTCAAGTGCATACTTTATGACTATGTATTCGAGTGTATACTCTATGACTTTGTGTATACTGACTTCGTGCATACATGTATTCAAGTGTATACTCCATGACTTTGTGTATTCAGTTGTATACTTTATGACTTCATGTATTCGAGTGTGTACTCCATGACTTTGTATGTTCAGGTGCATACTACATGACTGATGTGTGTTCAAGTGCACACTTCATTACATACCTTATGTATTACGTGCGTATACTTTATGAAGTACGTGCATGCTTCATGCTTTATGTGTTATGTGCGTGTATTGCATGTATGCTTCAAGCTTGTGTATTACGTGCATATACTGTATGCTTTGTGTATCAAGTGTATGCTATATGTTTCATGTATTAGGTGCATGTACTTGTGTTCATGCTTCATGTTCGTAAACTTTTGTGTATTATGTGTATGTTCCATACTACCTGTATTAGACATATAAGCTTTGTGTATGCTTTATGTATTACATGTATTTATGCTTTGTGTTTTACGGCTATACTTCATATATCACATGTACGATTCGTGCTTCACATATATTTCGCATATTTCGTATATACTTCATGTATCACGTGTACTTATGTGTATAATTCATGCTTCGCCGGTATTTAGGGGTATACTTCATATTTTACGTATCGCATATGCATCATGTATTACATATATCTATGTGTTTCCTAAAAAAAACTTACTCCATGTGTGTATTAAGATTACTTTATGTAAAGGCCAAATTTGTCAAAGCTTTATTTGTCAAACGCTTCTTGGGTTAAGAAGCACTAACAAATTAACTTATGTAGTAATGAAGAGTTGTAACTAGTGAAATGGAAAAATATGACTTCCTCAAAATTGAGATATAAAAAGGGAGAGTATTTCATTCGAGAAAGACATTCAAAACATCATTGAAGGATTCAACTAAGAATAGAACCCTAAGTGATTTTACAAGTAAATTAAACTAGGTTCTCAAGAATAATGATGATACGAGAAAGGATGAACCCCAAATATGAAAAGTGTGACCCTTCAAATATCAAACTTCCTTAACAATAAAATATAAAAGGGGAGTCATTTCCTTGTGAAGAAACCATCAATAGGAAATGAATCTAACAAACCACTCAAAGGTTAAGTATTATTCTCAGAAAGGGCAACCAAGAAGAGCAATGACCCCTTCAAGAGATAGATATAAAGGATAATTCAACTCATTGACATAAGAAAGCAATCAAAATATCCAAAAAGATTTCCAAGGAGGGAACAACCATAACAACTCATGATATCTATTGCTCAAAAAGGAGAAAATGGCTGTGGAGATTTCAAATGTCCCTGAGCGCGGGAGTTCGCCGGTGGGCGGGTCTGTACTTGCAATGGGCGTGGAGATGCATGATATTGTCCAGGTTGTTCATGTCACTGGCTGTGGTCTTCTGGGTCAAGGTGTGGGTGCCGGGCTGCAGGGTTCGTATTCTGCTATGTCGGTCAAAGAGGATGCAGTGACCGGCAGCAATGCTGTAGAGAATGGTGATAGTGAGGTGCCTATTGCAGGCCTCAGGGTTCCTGGGGGCCCAAAGAAATCCTTTTATGCTGTTGTAGTTGGCTCTGGGGCTCGATCCCACTCACCTCAACTTGGCTCTCGGCCTATCCCCTGTGCCCGAGAGTCTCCTGTTGTGTTGTCTGGTCCTGAGGTCACATAAAATGAGGACTACTATCGCAATAATGGTGTGATATGTAGATTTAATGGACTTTGGCCCTCTTTGCCCACCCTCCATTCCTGGGTCATGGAGTCATGGAAGCCGCTTGTTGAAAGTAAGATATAATTGTTTCATTGTGCATGAGGGTTCTTTATTGTGGTTTTTGCTTCCTCAGAGCAGAGAGACTTAGTTCTCGATGGCAGGGTCTGGTTATGGGGAGAACATTCTCTTTCTATCGAACCCTAGACTCTTTCATTTAACCCCCTTACAGAGCCACTTAACATCAGACCCATTTGGGTTCATCTCCCAAATCTCCCTCTCCAGTTTTGGGAGGATTCTTGTTACAAGGGCATTGGCAATGCTATTGGTCATTTCCTCAAGGTGGACTCTACTACATCCTTCATTGGGCATCCCACGATAGTCCACATCCTTGTGGATATTGACATCTCTAAACCTCTCCATGGGATGTGGTTTCAACTATTAGATTATGAGGGTATCCCTTTCAGATGTAGAAGATGCTTTGCTACAGGACATTTGGCCTATGGTTGTCCCCTCACACGTCGCAAGGGCGTTGTTACTTGGTGGAAAGATGCCCTCGAGAGGATGTATCCTCTGATGAGGATGAGCTTCCTGTTGGGACTATTCCTAGGGGGTGGCTACTGCTTCAGTTCCCTCACTTTCTCTGGACTCTTCAGAACATTCCTCTACTCAATTGTTAGCTCCTCCAGCCTCAGGCAGGATTCCTTCTGGCTCAGTTCCTACTTCTTCTTCGGTCTTGTCTTCTTCAGCTTCAATCTCTACTATCGGGACGTCCTCTTTTGCTGCTACTGGGGTACCTTCTACGTCTGCAGGGGCTGCTTCCTCTCCACCTACTCCTCCCCCTTTGAAGGCTTGTGTGAGTGCTTCAATGCCTTCTTCTCCGACTTCTGCTATCAGAGAGGATGATGTCTTATGGACTGTTGTTCACTGCAGGAAGCATGGTCTTCCTAAACATGTTTCCCTGACCCATTCTCAGGCCAAGGGTATTCGTCATGCTAGATCAGGTTCTTTTTTGCTTAGTTGTTCCTCGTTGCCTTGCTGCAGTTGTTTTGTCTATGTGCCATCGATATGTTGTTTCTAGCTTGTTTTTGCCTTGTTTTTCCCTGGGGGCTACTCTGTACAGGGTTCTAGACCCTCTTTTCCAGCTGATCTAATCAAAAACCTTAACAACTCAACATAGTTAAGAATAAATTAATTAATTAATTAAAACTTTCAATTCTGGAATAGAAATCCACCCATTACCCTCACTAGTTGTCATAAGAATACAAAGATGGATTAAGATTATCTTTCAGGTGCACTAAAGTATCATCTTGACCTAGGATGGTCAATTTCTTTTAAAAGCCAAAAACAACATTTTTTAGAGAATGTAATAAAAACAACTCAATTCTTTTGGAACCTATAGATTTAGACTCTTGAAAAATCTTACAAGAAATGTTGGGAATCTATCAAAAGATATATTCATCAATCTTCATAGAGGAGGAACACCATTAAGAATAAATTGTTCTATACCTTTGGAACAAGATCAAATGGACAATCATATGATCTATCCCACACTCATAGAGACAATGGCAATACATGACCTACAAAATTGATCTAGTTAACTTATCTTATGAATCAAATTCACTCTATATTAGGTCATTCTTCTAGGAGTCTCCTCACAAGTTCCTTTCTTAAACAAAGTAACTCCACATTCAAAAGATCAAGGACATTAGTAATAGGCATATAGGTACCTTTGATAAATTTGATAAAATCAAGTTACAACAAAAATTGCTACATAAGCCTATACTATTATAAACAAACACAGAGACCAAAGATATATAAGATCATTGCAATCAAGATCATAGATGGGTGTCATGCTTCTAATTCCCATCGTAATATATGGGAAGCTCACTTTCCATGTGCAAAGGTCGAGGCAACTTAATTAGTTCTTTGAAGATGTAATTGATACCCAAGAAGAAAATGTGTCTAGTGGTTTCCTCCTCTTTGAGATGAGAGAAAACATGTCTTAAGTTAGGAATCTTACCAGTTACAAACTCTTGGTTATGTTGATGAGAAATATTGGGAAATACGAGTACATGAAGAATAGTGAATGATAAATTGTCCTCATACCTTAGAAGACGTTATCAACTTTATGATAGTAAAGAACTATGTTGGAAGTTTGATTAAGGCAAGTATACTGACAACAATTCTTCAAGTCCTGACAATCAATGTGCAGGAATTACAAATCTACAAGGTTAACTTGGGGATCTTGGTAACTCCAAGATCATCCTAGTTATGTTGCTTGAGGACAAGCAAAATTGAGTGGGGAGGGTTGTCATGTCACATGAAATGACAACATTCAAACTTACAAGATTGCCAGCCAACTCCCCTTGTTATATGCAAATTAACATTACCTTAGTATTTATCTTTCAGCCAACCACATTTCTATATTGGTCGAACACCTTCTAATGTATATTCCAAGTCACATATAAATAAAGTTAAGATCACCCAAAGTAATAATGTTAATATGTCTCATAAGACAACAGGCAGCACCTATGTTTAAGTAAACAAATATATTGAAGACAAGAATGATATTTATACGTAAGCGGTTGCTAAGAACTGAGATCCAATGATTCTTGTAATATGCACGAGATAGATCACCGATTTGAATAAGACAAAGTCTTATTTAAATATGGCATAGGATTATAGACTATATACTATTCGTTAAGAAAAGAAGGAAAGGTGTGATGCAGCCACTTGTTAAAAGGCATGACTAAGCGACTGATAGAAGTTAGCAACAATCAGACAAAGAGAAGAGGCAACGATTAGATGGAGAAAGCATGATTCATTTGTGAAGTTGTGTCTATTGTGAAAAGTCACAAATGTTCATAAGAGACGTCTCCTTTAATAGAATATAAAAGCATATTGGAACCATCGAACAATAGGACTAATTCATAGGACTCATACGAATAGAAAAACATCAGAAATACCAGAGCATTCAACTCAGAAATTAAAAGCAAATGGGGATATTTATATAATACAAATTTAGATCTGCAAATTGAACATATATTCAAGGTCACTATACTTATTGTGCATCACAGAAATATCATGAATAGGTTAGCTATGAGTCTATATAAGTAATTTATTGTTGTTTCTAATAATCATCCATCATAGGAGTGAATGACAGACAGACCGAGGCTAGCAGCCCTGCCATACCCCCCTAAGGCTAGTTTGGAGGTAATCTGATCTGTACCCCGTTCATACCCCCTGTAAGGGCCAGCATGGAGGCCATGTATGACAGCTTGATCCTACCAAACCCCTGTTAGGGCCAATATGGAGGAACTAAACATGAGAACTGCCATGCCCCCTGTAAGGGCTGCATGGAGGCATCATGTATCAAGGAATGTCATGTCATCCCCACTATAATGGAGTTGAGTGAAGAAATGAATTTAATTACATGATAATTCCGAAACCCTAACCCTAAACTTGTGGTATTTGAATTTTTGGGGTAAAAATAGTATTGTTCGTAGAAGGGGACATTACATCTGTGTATTTGAAGATCCATCTTCATATGGAAGGTACACTTGTTTCAATCAGATTGTTAACTGTGCTGAGCATGCAGTGGATCTTGCTAAAAGTTTAGGTTCACTTGCAACATTACCAGACAGGTAAATTACAAAGTATTATGTCTTTTAAGTGTATAAATATGAGGATGAGTGCAAGTTGAGATCTTTGATAGTTGGTCACTTTTGATGCGGGTGGGAGGACTCAAGGGTATATCCTCAACGTTTAAGCAATAGAAATTTGAACAAGTTGATGGTGGCCATTGAATGTCATACCATGCAGTTGGATGGAAGCTAATTTTAATAATTTAGTATGTATATGTAATTGTTTGATCTTATATGAATATGGCTTGCTTAATGAAGTTGTAAAATCAAGTATTACAACATTTGGCCAAGATGTATACCTTAATAAGCTACTTTTTGGGCCACATTCATCTCTATATGGATTGGAAATGTCTCCATATTATGAGGTTAAATTACAGATATTCATAAATGTTTAATCTTATATGAATATGGTTTATTTGGTACAATCTTGATATTATAAGATCAAATGAGAGATATGGAAATTCACCTACAAAATAAATAGAAAGAAATCCAACTTATCAAAGTAAGTCTTCTTTATTATTTATTATAGAGTTATATTTTAATTCAAAAGTAATTAGTTTTATTTATTGTTAGGTTATATTTTAATTTAAATATCAAACATTTTGTAAATGTTTTATTTATTGTATAATTATATTTTAATTCAAGTATTTAAGTATATTTTTTTAAATATAAATATAAATATATTTTTCATAGAGAAATATGTAGTTGTAATCTTTAAATTCAAACCTAAGTCATTCAATATGATATTTTAAAGTACAAATGTCAAGTCCATTTTAGTAGATTTACTTATATTCATTATACAATAACCTTTTAAATTAGAGTATTTTTTAAAATATAATTATAATAATTAAAAAATATTGATAAATATATTTTATTTGAAAAGCAAGTGAAAGTTTTTATGGACATTTTTAAATTTTTAAAATGAACTTGTATTTTTTAACCAATAATCATTATACAAATAAGAATTTGTACATTTTATTTACAATTTTTTTAACATAAAAATATAAATTTATTAAATAAACTTTTATTATTCAAACCCTTTGAATATAATTTTATTAAACAAAATTATAAAACCATCTCATTTACCATTACAAGGTTTGTCCTTTCTTAACTATAAATATCATTCTAACAACAAACTTTAAAAAAAAATCATCTTAATTATTTTATTAAGTTTATTATTAAAAATATAATAAAATAAATTAATATTATATTAATATTAGTAAGTATATATAATAATTTAATAAAATTTCACATCTAGTAAACATTTATTATGGTGTCAACGAACTCAGCAAGACTTGATCTTTGGTGGACTCGTTTAAAACCATTCAACTTCACCATTACACCAAAAACTCATTAACATAAAATACCAAAAAATTAAAATTATTGAACCAGATATAAAATATTAAAAAAAACATCTGGAACTTGTAGAATATGTCATGTCTTTTTTGAACATTTATTATCATTAGATGATTATTATTTTTTTTACATTTATTATCCTTGCATGATTTTTTTTTAACATTTATTATCATTACATGATTATTTATTTTTTTATGTAACAAGAGGACGTGTTCCTAATATTTTTTGGTCACTCTTGTAAGGGAGAGGGCCCAATCGTGGGCATAGCACCCATCGTGGGTATAGTATGTGACAACCTGGGGCCCACTTTTGGGCAATAAAAATCCAAGAAAAAATAACAAAAGTGCTTTTTAATATGATTGGACAAGTTCATATAAAATTCAAAAAATGTCCTATCATAGGTAAAGTATTTTTTTACCACCTTCTCAATAGTAGGTGAATGCAACTTGACATTTATTTGCCACTATCCCAATAATAAGTGAATGCAAGTGGACAAAATTATTTCCACAATATAAATATGAATTGCCACCTTCCCAATAAAAGGTTATTGCAAATGGTTTATTTTTTAACCAAACCATATGTCTTATTGCATTAAAAGTGAGTTGACGTGTATAGAAGTCATTGTCAACTGACCAAGATGTAAATATATTTTAACAAATTACATTAAAGCATGTTCCATTTCTCATCTTTTTTTTACAAACTACTCGTTCCACCATGTTCATAATCACCAATCTTTTTGTGAATTTACCTAGAAATTTTTTTAAAAAACTCTCAGGCTCACTATGCATTGCAAATTTTCAATAAAACACGTAATTATTATACTATTATTTCCAAATAAACATAAAATTAAAATAATAATAAAAAATATATTAAAACTGGATAGAAATACAATTTTTTTTTAAATCATTTCAAATTCTTCCTCTACATTGAACCAACTCAATGAGCATTAACCAACTCGGTGATTAGTAAACAACATACAATTCTAACTGTTACAATTAAAAGAATGATACAAATTGAAACAACAAATTCATACATGTAGTGAGCATCATAACATGTCTCATATGCTAAGATAAAAAGCTTATATAAAAAAAAATTGAAATGAAAATTTTCCGCTCGTCTCCTGCGCTTGGTTTGCGTGGCCTCGGGGAGGACGTTCTCCCTCCTCCCATGTCTAGCTTCAGCGTGCATCTTTCGCTCTCGCTCGGATCTGTGTTCGACACTCTGCCAGATGTGAACGAGGTTTCAGTCTCTAAGGGTGCTCGGCCTGATGTTGGTGTAGGGGACTTCCATCTGCAGACGAATTTTTCTTTCAGTGCCTCCTTTGGAGCGCCCTCTTTTGGTGCAGTTGTGAACAGTGTTGCCTCTGAACTCAGTTTTTCAAAGGTGGTTTCTTCTGAGGCTGTAGGCGTGGATGACTTCCTTCAGATTGGTCTCCACAATGCTGGCACTCCCTCTAGAGCGCCCTCCTCTAGCATGGCTATTAAAAGGTCAGGCTCTATTGCTGGTTTTCATTCGGGTGGACGGGGTTCCTTCAAGGCCCTCTTTCCTAAAGTTGATGTGGATCCTTCAGCAAGGTTATTGTCAGCTCGTCCCTCTCCTAAGGCTTTTTCACCCTCTGCACTATCACCTCCCATTATAGTGTGCAGGCAGGAGGTCCTTGAGAACAAGGACCATTATCAGAGCATTGGGATTGTTTGTAGGTTCAACAATTTGTGGCCGTCCCTTCCGGACCTAAACAGCCGAATCTTGGACTCTTGAAAGCCCTTAGTGGAGGGCAAGATTGAGTTGTATCCTTGCGCTAGGGGTTTCTTTGTGGCGACTTGTGATTCCCTTGAGGAAAGGGATTTTGTGTTGAATGGTCGGGTTTGGGTGTGGGGTGTGCATTCCCTGTCCATCAAACTGTGGTTTTGCTCCTTCAACCGTCACCAAGCCTCTCAACATCAGGCCAACTTGGGTTAGGCTCCCGAATCTTCCTCTCCAGTGCTAGGAAGATTCCTATTATGAGGACATTGGAAATGCTATAGGACGCTTCTTGATGGTGGATTCAGCTACCTCTTTCATTGGAACGTGGACCACCACGTTTGCACGCATTTTGGTCGACATTGACATCTCCAAACCCCTTCATGGGGAGGTGGTCCTGCAGGTGGGGGATAGGTTGTGTTCACAACCACTGGATTATGAGAGCCTCTCATTCAGATGTCGTCATTGCTTTGCCACGGGTCACCTAGCCTCTATGTCCCCGTTCTCAGCGCAAAGGTGTGGCCTCCTGGTGGAAGAATGCTACTGACGACCACTTGACCGTTAGTTCTCCTAACTCTTAGTTGAATCCTTCACCTGCTATTGAGCCCTCTTCTTCATCTTCGGGCCCAGTGGGTGCTGTAGTGGCTACTGCGAATCCCTTGACTCCTCCTGCGTCCTCTGATCTTTCATTGGTTGCCCCCTCCCGTGAGGACATTCTAGAGTTTCCTGCTCCTATCCTGTCTTCAAGTTCTCCTGTTACTGGTGTTGGTGCCTCCCTTTCTCAAGCTTCAGCTTGTCTGTGGAATCTGATGGTGATTCCTCTCTCTCCCCTTGTTCTGAGGACTTAGACCCTTTTAGTTCTTGGATCGTTGTTCAAAGGAGGAAGAAAGGTCTTCCTAAGGTTGTTTCCACTTTGCACCCTCGGGTTAAAGGCATTCGTAATGTAAGGTCGGGTTCTAGCATTGTCTAGTCCCTGTTGTTTTGTCCTTTGTTCGCAGCGGGGCTGCCTCTTGTTTTAAGGGTTCGGGCCCTTTCAAAATCTTGTCATGTTTCCCTATTTCACTGCTTGTGAAACTCGTTTCGTTCACCTGTTGAGGCTTTTGTACATGGGTTCGAGCCCTTCCCAGTTACTTTTATCAAAACAAATTCATACATGTAAGAGAGTGTAATTGAAGACATATTTTAGCGATTTTTGGGCGGTTTTTGAAAACCGCACAGTAAACATTGATAAACGTGCTTAAAAATGCCAAGAAAAAAATGAGGGGGTGCCAGCGCGACTGTGAACAATGAAACAAGCAATGATCAAGGTTATGTGTGCAATAAAACATGGAATGCATGGTATACTACCATATCCCCAATTCTACATTCTATAAACACTTGGGTGATCATGTTAAACCCTTCCTCAAATAGCACAATGATACAAATATAATAAACTTCAAACAGCGGTATGATACACATAATGTTGCAAGTATGAGGTAAACCAGTGTTGTCATTGATGTCAACATACTCATATTGCTTTGACAAGAAGGATTCAATGAGCAGTGTGCTGAGGATATTGAGAAAATTAGCCTCAGTCAGGAACAGTAAAGAACAGTGATGAGAAGAAGGCAAATGTACTGTATAAGATGCGAACCGGAGGATGCGGATTAAAGGGTTTGTAGATATGAGTCTTGAGATGCTTCAGTTAAGATTTCAGAGGTCCGCATGAAGATTTGAAGGAGTTGTGGCTGTCGGTTCCGGCAAGTATTCAGAGGTAACAGAGGATCACAAAAAGGTCCGGTGAGGTCCGGAATTGTATAATCCTAATCTGCGGATTGGAAGGAGTCTTTGGGATGTCCTTGTGATGTGCCATCTCAAGTTGTGTATGATTTGGAGGTCCGGAAGTACCTCTTGCATTATGACAGTGGCGACAGACAGTGTTCTTGAAGTTCCGGATAAGGAAGGGAAGAGATTCCAGTAAGTAAAGAAAGTGCGGATGTACCTGGTCATTCAGGCAGGCTTGTGAAGGTTCTTGGATCATGTTGAGGTTGTGTTGTTGGTCCGCATTGATAGTAGAGCCCGGAATTGAAGTTATTCTTCCGGATGAAGTTCTTGCTCTGTTTAGCCGACCAGATGAGTTGTTCATCCTACGAATGTTCTTGTGGTGGCCGACCGGATGTGTTATTCATCTTGCGGATACTCTTATGGTTGTTTGCCGACTTAGATGTTTGTTCCTAAGTCGATGTCTTGTATAAATAACGGTTTGTGAGTTCATTTCGAAGTGTGGATTGTGTGGATGAGTGTGGCATAGCGAAGAGAAGTGCGAAAGGCAGAGCAGAGGTTTTTGGGCTTAAATGGAACTGATCCAGACATGGTAGAGATGTCATTCTCCAGTTCAAGACTGTGATTCTTATCACTTTGTAGACAGTGTGTCTCCTTGTAGGCAGTGGGCCTCTTTGTGAGCAGTGTGCTCGGGCAGTGAGCCCTAATTGGCAAGTGCCATTCTTTTTCTTATTCTTCTAACAGAGAATAATCCTTGGGTTAATCACCCCGTGGTTTTTCCCTTAACCGGGTTTTCCACGTCAAAATCTTGGTGTTCAATGTGTTGATGTTTATCTGCTCTTGTATTTATGTATTATGCTTTCATGGATGATTAATTGATATGCTGTTAACTAACAACGAAGAATCAAGTGTTTGAAAGAACAAGAAGTTTTATACAATTGATTCACCCCCCCCTCTCAGTTGTATGCCTTAAATCTAACAATTGGTATCAGAGCCAAGTTCCTCTGAAAGGAGCTTAACCGCTTGAGGAGATCCAGGATGTCATCATACAAGAAGGATAGTCCGAAGTTCGATGGAACCAACTTCACTCTCTGGAAAGGTCGCATGAAGTGTCACTTGGAATGTATGGGAAAAGCATACTTGGCTATGGTCTCAAAACCATATGTACCTCCACAAGGTGGTCCGACAACTCTGAATGAAATCACAGATGCTGAAAATAATCTGCAGACCAAGGAAGCCCTACTAAGTGAATTGAATGATTCAGATCTCTCAAATGTTATTGACCTACCAACTGCACATGAGATCCTAACTAAACTGGAACTTCTGTATGAAGGAGATGAGTTTGTCAAAAGTGCAAGGTTGCAAAGTCTGAAAGAGAAATTTGAAAGATTGAAGATGAGAGATGATGAAAACATCACTACCTTTATGCCAAGAGTGAATGAGCTGGTATGTGGAATTAGAAATGCTGGTGGAACTCTAGATGAAAATGAGATTGTCTGCAAAATCCTAAGATCCCTTCCTGCTGCCTACAAAATCAAGGTTGCTGCCATTGATGAATTCAGAGCCCACACAACTGTCACAAGAGAACAATTGGCTGGCAAACTAGCTGCATTTGAAATGACCGAGTTTGGAGATGATCCTCCTAAGACTGAATCTGCTTTCAAAGCCAGTGCCTATGTGAAAGGCAAACAGAGACTTGATCCGGGAGAAAACTCATCAAGGAAAATGTCATGGTATGATCAAGCAAGAAGAGACATGGAAGAAGAAGAAGCAGAAACAGCTCAACTTGAAGCCCTCATTGCAAAGAGACTGCCAAGAGGATCCGGTAAGTATGAAGGAAAACTACCCTTTAAGTGTTTCAACTGCAATAAGATTGGTCATTTTGCTTCAAGATGTCCGGAAAGATCTGCAAGGTCTAATACTAACAGACAAAGGTTTCAAAAGAATTGCTATTATGTTCATGAAGAAGATGACAATGAAGGAGTAACAGATGATGAATCAGAACTAGGAAGCAAATCCGGAAATGAGTGGGTGTTTATTGCCATCAAGGAAGAAAATTCAATACTCTCTGAATCTGTCAATCACAAAGTTGTTGAAAAATCTTTGGCTGCTCAAGTGGAAGAAAAGGATGATTGGGTTATTGACAGTGGATGTTCTCACCATATGACTGGTGACAAGAATAAGTTCTTGAATTTGGAAAGGTATGAAGGAGGAATGGTAAAGTTTGGTGACAATTCTGCTGGCAGAATCAGAGGCCGGGGAACTATTTCCTTTGATGGAAAGAGCAAAACAGGTAACGTACTATATGTTGAAGGATTGAAGCACAATCTTCTCAGTGTTGGTCAGTTAGTGGACAAAGGCTATGATCTCCGGTTCAAGAATGGAAAATGCAGAATCTTTACAAGCTCCGGAACTGAAATTGCATCCGGTACTCAGATAAAAGGTAATATCTTTCATCTGGTTGGTTCAAATAAAAGTTGTTTGTTTGTTCAAATTGATCAGAGTTGGTTATGGCATAGAAGAATGTGTCATGTAAATTTTGATAACATCATCAAGATAAGCAATACTCAGGCTGTAAGAGATCTTCCAAAATTGATGAAACCTACAAATAGTTTGTGCAAAGAATGTCAGCTAGGTAAACAAAGCAGAGTCTCTTTCAAAAGCCAAGATCAGTCTTCTACCGGATTGTTGGAATTAGTACATACTGATCTCTGTGGTCCGACAAGAATCAAGAGTCTGCAAGGTGATAGATATTTCATGTTGTTAATTGATGATCATTCCCGGATGATGTGGGTTACCTTTCTAAAAGAAAAATCAGAAGCATTTGAGAAGTTCAAAATCTTCAAAGCTATGGTAGAGAATCAAACCAGATTGAAACTAAAGTGTCTAAGGTCTGATAGAGGTGGTGAATTTACATCTGGTGAGTTCATTGACTTTTGTGAGAAGCAGGGTATAAGGAGACAGTTGTCTGCTCCTAGGACTCCACAGCAGAATGGAGTAGTTGAGAGAAAGAACCGGACCATCCAGGAAGCTGCCAGGACAATGATGTTGGAAGCAAATGTTCCTCAAATGTTTTGGAAAGAAGCTATCAGCACTGCAGTCTACACTCTCAATCGAGTTCAAATCAGAAACAACACCGGTAAGACCCCCTATGAACTCTGGTTTGGCATCAATCCTACTGTGAAATATTTCAAAGTATTTGGTAGCAAGTGTTATATTAAAAGAGATGAAGATCTAGGAAAGTTTGATGCTAGAAGTGATGAAGGAATTTTCTTGGGTTACTCCACTCAAAGCAAAGCATACCGATGTTACAATAAGAGATTGAGGAAGATGATAGAAAGCACCAATGTGAAAGTTGATGAAGGAATTGAGAAGCCTTCAAGATTTTATGAGTTTGATGAAGATGACCAAGACAGTGTTCAAGGAACTCAATCCTCTCCGGTAAGACAAAGTTAGCCTGATCCGGTAAATCAGGAAGAAGAGATAGGTTTGAATGAGCCTGATCAAGAAGCAGCAGTGCAGGATACTCCCAAAATTCCAAGGTATGTAAGACTGAACCACTCTGAAGATCAGATCATAGGTGACAGAAGCAAAGGTGTACAAACTAGAAGGAATGTTGCTCAAAATCAGGATGAATGTTGTCTGATTTCAAAGATTGAACCTAAAACAATAAATGAAGCCTGCAATGATGAAAACTGGACCAAAGCAATGGAAGATGAATTGATGCAAATTGAGAAAAATCATACTTGGGATCTTGTTCCCAGACCTAGAGACAGGAATGTAATTGGAACCAAGTGGGTCTTCCGGAACAAACTAAATGAAGCTGGTGAAGTAATCAGAAACAAAGCTAGATTGGTCTGCAAAGGCTACTCTCAAATAGAAGGAATTGACTTTGAAGAGACTTTTGCTCCGGTGGCAAGAATTGAAGCAGTCAGATTACTTCTCGCATTTGCTGCCTTCAAAGACTTCAAGGTATATCAGATGGATGTCAAGTCTGCCTTCCTAAATGGTGATCTGGAAGAAGAAGTCTACATTGAATAACCGGATGGATTTCAATTGTCTGATAATGATGATATGGTCTGCAAGTTGAAGAAAGCTTTGTATGGATTGAAGCAAGCCCCAAGAGCATAGTATGAAAGGTTGGATAAGCATCTTGTGCAGATTGGATTCAACAAAAGTACTGCTGACAGTAACTTATATTTCAAAATTGATCATGAAAACATTTTGATTGTTGAAGTGTTTGTGGATGATATCATTTTTGGAGGAAGAGATAGTATGTGCAAAACTTTTGCAAATCAGATGAAAAGTGAGTTTGAAATGTCTATGCTTGGTGAAATGAATTTCTTCTTGGGTCTGCAAATTACTCAAACAAAAGAAGGGATCTTCATTTCTCAGACCAAATATGTGAAAGAATTGTTGAGGAAATTTGGTATGGAAGACTCAAAGCCAATGAACACTCCTATGGCAACCGGATGTAAGTTAAGCAAAGATGATGATTCTCCAAAGGCAGATCAGACAAAGTATAGATCAATGATTGGTGGATTGTTGTATCTCACTCAAACTAGACCAGATATAATGCAGGCTATTGGTCTTGTGGCAAGATTCCAGGCTGATCCTAGAGAATCTCATGTTATGGCAATCAAAAGAATTTTTAGATACTTGAAAGGAACAGTTGAGTATGGTCTATGGTACCCTAGAGATCCGAATTTCTCTCTTCATGCTTACACAGATGCAGATTGGGCAGGAGATGTGGATGACCGGAAGAGCACTAGTGGTGGAGCATTCTTTTTGGGGAAGAGATTGGTTTCTTGGCTAAGCAAGAAACAAGATGCAATATCTCTGTCTACAACTGAAGCAGAATACATTGCAGCAGCAGGTAGTTGCACTCAAATCTTATGGATGAAGCAGATGCTAAGAGACATTAAAGTTGAATATGAGGAGCCTATCACAATTTTCTGTGATAATTCAAGTGCAATTAATATTTCTAAGAATCCGGTATTGCATTCTAAGACTAAGCACATATCTATCAAGTTTCACTTTTTGAGAGAACAAGTGAACAAGGAAGAAGTCAGATTGGAGTATGTTCCCTCAAAGGATCAGATTGCAGATATCTTTACTAAACCTCTTCCTAAGGACTCTTTTGAATATCTCCGGGAGAAGTTAGGGGTCATGGCCCCTCCGATGATGAACTAGGATGCACTGATGTGTATCAGTCCGGTGGATATCACAGTCATATCTTGTGATCCGGACTGATGATGGGGAGCTGCAACTAAGGGGGAGCAGCTGGTATGATTCTGATGTATGAGAATTGCAAGTATGAGCCCTTTGCCATTGATGTCAAAGGGGGAGAGAAGACATGTGAAAAACAAGTAGCTGATGATCAAAATGGGAGCAGTAAATGAGGAGAAGACATGTTGCTGATAGGGGGAGAAGTGACAGAAAGGAGAAGTTTCTTGTCTTGATGGTTTTTCACATCATATGTTGCCATCAATGACAAAGGGGGAGATTGTTGCAAATATGAGGTAAACCAGTGTTGTCATTGATGTCAACATACTCATATTGCTTTGACAAGAAGGATTCAATGAGCAGTGTGCTGAGGATATTGAGAAAATTAGCCTCAGTCAGGAACAGTAAAGAACAGTGATGAGAAGAAGGCAAATGTACTATATAGGATGCGAGCCGGAGGATGCGGATTAAAGGGTTTGTAGATATGAGTCTTGAGATGCTTCAGTTAAGATTTCAGAGGTCCGCATGAAGATTTGAAGGAGTTGTGGCTGTCGGTTCTGGCAAGTATTCAGAGGTGACAGAGGATCACAAAAAGGTCCGGTGAGGTCCGGAATTGTATAATCCTAATCTGCGGATTGGAAGGAGTCTTTGGGATGTCCTTGTGATGTGCCATCTCAAGTTGTGTATGATTTGGAGGTCCGGAAGTACCTCTTGCATTATGACAGTGGCGACAAACAGTGTTCTTGAAGTTCCGGATAAGGAAGAGAAGTGATTCCAGTAAGTAAAGAAAGTGCGGATGTACCTGGTCATTCAGGCAGGCTTGTGAAGGTTCTTGGATCATGTTGAGGTTGTGTTGTTGGTCCGCATTGATAGTAGAGCCCGGAATTGAAGTTATTCTTCCGGATGAAGTTCTTGCTCTGTTTAGCCGACCGGATGAGTTGTTCATCCTACGAATGTTCTTGTGGTGGCCGACCGGATGTGTTATTCATCTTGCGGATACTCTTATGGTTGTTTGCCGACTTAGATGTTTGTTCCTAAGTTGATATCTTATATAAATAACGGTTTGTGAGTTCATTTCGAAGTGTGGATTGTGTGGATGAGTGTGGCATAGCGAAGAGAAGTGCGAAAGGCATAGCAGAGGTTTTTGGGCTTAAATGGAACTGATCCGGACATGGTAGAGATGTCATTCTCCAGTTCAAGACTGTGATTCTTATCACTTTGTAGACAGTGTGTCTCCTTGTAGGCAGTGGGCCTCTTTGTGAGCAGTGTGCTCGGGCAGTGAGCCCTAATTGGCAAGTGCCATTCTTTTTCTTATTTTTCTAACAGAGAATAATCCTTGGGTTAATCACCCCGTAGTTTTTCCCTTAACCGGGTTTTCCACATCAAAATCTTGGTGTTCAATGTGTTGATGTTTATCTGCTCTTGTGTTTATGTATTATGCTTTCATGGATGATTAATTGATATGTTGTTAACTAACAACGAAGAATCAAGTGTTTGAAAGAACAAGAAGTTTTATACAACTGATTCACCCCCCCCCCCTCTCAGTTGTATGCCTTAAATCCAACACATAAAGCTTAAAACAACAGTATGAAATAACTTGAAAGAGCAGTATGCTACAAATAAATCTTAAAACAACAATATGAAATATCTTGAAAGACCAATAGGATACAGATAAATCTTAAAACAACAATATAAAATAACTTGAAATAGCACTATGATACAGATAAATCTTAAAACAACAATATGGAATATCTTGAGAGACCAGTATGATATAGATAAATCTTAAAACAACAATATGAAATAACTTGAAATAGCATTATGATATGGGAAAGGGTTTGAAATATTTCTATCATAGTGTTGTTTCAAGTTATGTAAATGTTTCATAATGTTGTTTCAGAAATGACCTTACCATACATTTTACAATAATTGAAGAACAAACAAAGCATACATCTAATTAAGATGAATGTATCTATCTCTGCTATATATATATATATATATAGCCAAATGTGAAAGTGGTTGAATTCTACTTATGGAGGACTCAGCCACTATCACAACTGGCTGTAAGGGAGAGGGGCCGATGTTTACAGTCATTTTAATTTTAGAACAAACAAAGCATACATCTAATTAAGTTCAATATAGATACTATACCATGACTGGGCCTCTTTAGTATGTGACGTATGACATATGGTGGGTATAGTGTGACAGCCTGGTATAGGAAACTATATCTAGATAGGAAACTTATGTAAGGGAGAGGGAGCGGTGGTGGGTAGGGCGATGTTGAGCGAGGGGTCCATGTCAGCAGCTTCTGAGTCAGATTATTTTTTTTGGCCATGTCCCTTGACAGTCGAGCTAGCACCCCCCCCATATATATATATATATATATATATATGACTCTATCTATATATCTGACTCAGCTATATCTATATATCTATATATATATCTGACTATATCTATATATCAAATTATCTATCTATATATATATCTTACCTATATCTATCTATATTTTCTAATCTTTTACATTCATACTATTACAGGAAAGGGTTTGAAATATTACTATTATATTGTTGTTTCGAGTTATGTAAATGTTTCATAATGTTGTTTCAAAAATGGTTACCATACATGTTACAATAATTGAAGAACAAAGTAACCAGGCATCTTATTGAGTTGTTTACAAATGATCAAGGGTGTGTGTGCAGTGAAACAAAAAATGCATGTTCTTCTATTATATCCCTAATTCTAACTCTTACAAAAAAGAGAATGATACAAACTGAAACAACAAATTCATACATATAAGAGTAAGAGTAATTCAAGAACCAACTAATACGGCATTATGATACTCATATATAAATGTTCTCATGAATGGAGTATTCGAGAAGCTAAAGCAAGACTAAGCGAATGTTGTGCATGCCGAGGTGGTAGGCATTAAGACCGTCGGTGGTAGAATGTTGGGCAATTAATGCACATTAACTGGTAGTGTGTTGAACTAGTACTAGCGTGGCGGAAACCCATGAAGGATAATACACATGTCCAATATCAATCGATGACACATTTTACTACTCAAAAACTCAAATGTCAGGAGATATATATACATTGCAAAGATAGATAAATGCGTAAGTTTAATGAAAATGAACAAGGCTATAGGAAACATACATATCTATGTATTTCTGCAATATATATATATATATATATATATATATATATATATATATATATATATATATATATACCATAATGCTATATTGGAAAGGGTTGGAAATATTTGTACCATGCTACAGTTTGAAGGTATATAAACATGACACAGTTAGCTTTAAGGGAGAGTGGTCGATATTTGGTTGGGGTTGTCTTGGAGGTATAGAATGTGATAGCATAAACATGGGCAATGAAAGAACAAATTTGATTCATTTAAATGTAAATGGACAAGGCATTTGAAAGTCATGAAATCATACATGAATGCATAAGAAAAATTGAAGGCAGGTTCGAGTCTTACCGTAAAAGATGAATGAGGAGACTGCATTGCTTTGGAGGAGCTCATTGTTGATCAATTGTATCGAGCACAAAGTAAGAAATTTGAGTTTGTGAATAAATAGCTTGCATCGCACAATTGAGCATAGCTTGTATAAATAAATAGGTTGATAGCATTTGAATAGGTAGCAATTGGAGAATTTTGAATATACATAATTTTGAATTATGCATATGCATGATATATATGTATATATGCAATATGTAATAGGAATATGCATATGCATATGTATAGACATAATCCAAAATTATGTATATTCAAAATTGCAATATGCATTATGCATTATTTTATGCATATGTATATACATAATGTATTATGCATATGCATATGCATGATCGATTATGCATATGTATTATAATATTACTATGCATTTAAGAATATATATAATGCATATGCATATACATATGTATATACAGAATTCAAAATTATGTATATTCAAAATTCTCCACTTGCTACCAATTCAAATTCTATAATGCAATATGCATATGCATAATGCATATGCATTATGATATGCATATGAAAACCAGTGACATACTTTGATATACATTGAAATGAGTCATAAATAAATAGGAATGAGCCCTTCTTTTGTAATAAGAGAGAGTAATTGAAGAACAAAGTAACCATGCATCTAATTGAGTTGATTGCAAAGGATCAAGGGTGTGTGTGCAATGAAACAAAAAATGCATGGTATACTATCACATCCCCAATTCTAACTTGTAGAATAAAAAGAATGATACAAACTGAAACAGAAAATTCATACATGTAAGAGTGATTGTAATTGAAGAACATACTAACCAAGCATTTAATTGAGTTGATCGCAAAAGATCAAGGGGGTGTGTGCAATGAAACAAAAAATTCATGTTATTCTATCACATCCCCAATTCTAACTCTTACAAATCAAAGAATGATACAAACTGAAACAACAAATTCATATATGTAAGAGTGAGTGTAATTGAAGAACATACTAAGTATTTAATTGAGTTGATTGCAAAAGATCAAGGGGGTGTGTGCAATGAAACAGAAAATGCATGTTATTCTATCACATCCCCAATTCTAACTCTTACATATCAAAGAATGATACAAACTAAAACAACTAATTCAGACATCTAAGATTGAGAGTAGTTGGATAGTAATATTTGGAGCCATTTTCTGATACAACATTATGATTTTTAAGAATAACTCGAAACAACCAACTAATACAACATTTTGATACGCATATATAACTTCAACCAGCATTATGATACTCATATATAACTTAAAACAACATTATGATTCTGCAAGTTGCATGTTTATATTGACAATATTGGAACATTATCATACACTCCATAGTTGAGGGTGCCATGCACCTATCTTTTGGCCGAATGTATGTATGTATGTATGATTGGTTTCCATACATACATACATCATAGTAAAATAATGTATGTATGTTACATATGAATGCCATATATATGGGTACCTGCATGACCTACATACATACATACATATGAACTGCCATATGTGTGTATGTATGTGTGTATAGTATACACACATACATACATATTATGGTTCATATGTATGTGTGTATACTATACATACATGCATACATATGGCATTTCATACAAATGTATGTATGTGTATATGAACTCCCGTATGTATGTATGTATGTATGTATGTATGTATAGATAGTAGACACACATGCATGCATGTATACATACATATTAAATTATGTATGTATGTGTATATATGTGTGTGTATGTGTGTGTACGATACATACATATTATTATAATGTTTATTAATATATTAATTTGTTAAATATTATATTAATATGTTATTAATAATATTAAGATGTTATGTCATTTAAAGAACTAAATTAAAGAACTAAAATGATTGTGAAATTGACCATAAGAATCCTATATATACATATGAACTATTCACAAGAATTTGGCCATTTTGGCTGAGGCGATTATTCTATGGACAGGGTTGAGAGGACGATGGGGGGCGGGAATTGTTGAGCAAGAGGTTCACGGCAGCAATGGAAACTGTCGGCTAAACTATAGGTGCATGAAACCCTTAACAGTCGAGCTGGTGAAACCCTTAACTAGTATGTATATGTATACACACAGTCGGCCAAAGGATACGTGCATGAAACCCTTAATAGACAATGCAGTATGGAAAAGGTGTTTAATAACTTTGAATACTGCCACTATACATATACAGAAATGAAAAAAAAGGGCTATATTATGGCTGACTATGTGTATATGTATACACACCCACAAAGATATATATGCATATATTTGTGTATACACATATACACATAGTCGGCACACACACACACAGAGATATATATGCATATATATGTGTATACACATATACACAGTCGGCCATATATATGCATATGTATTTTTGTATACTCACATATACACACAGTCGGCCGCAATATAGGTGCAATATTGCTTCAAAATAACATGTGTTCGCTGTTTCCGTGTATATATATATATATATACACAAAAATGCCCATGATAAAGCTGTAATAAAGCTTCATAAAACGAGCATACCATTACTTGTACAGTGAAGTTATTTACACAAAAAAAGATTGCATGAAAATATGAAAAAAATCTTGCAATGCGTAGTTTCTACCTATGTGAGGTTGGAACACAACCTCACCTGCATAACCAGAAGGTAAATGGTTTCCTTATGCCAAATGTGGTGGGGATAAACACAAAAAGTTTGAGAAATGTATCACCAATATTCGCCCATGGCCTCACCACCGTCGATGTCCATCCGAACTAGGACTGATCCTAAATGCAACTGCTCCAAATGCCAATTGTTCTAATGAATGGAGAATTCAAGAAGCTAAAGCAAGACTAAGCGAATGGTGTGCATGCCGAGGTGGTAGGCATTAAGACTGTCAGCGGTAAAATGTTGGGCAGTTAATGTGCATTAACTAGTAGTATGGTGGGCCAGTACTGATGTGGCGCCAACCCACGAAGGGACCCTACACATGTCCACTATCAGTCGATGACAGATTTTAGCAATTTTTGGGCCATTTTTTAAAAACGCACCGTAAACATTGATAAACGTGCTTAAAAATGGTCAGGAAAAAAATGGGGGGTGCCAACTCGACTGTCAAGGGATGTGGCCAAAAAAAATAATCCGACTCGGAAGCTGTTGATGTGGACCCCTCGCTCAACATCACCATACCCACCATCGGTCCCTCTCCCTTACCTAAGATGTTTTGTAGACATGTGGATGCATCGGAAACGTCTTCAAGTCATCCCTTATACTGACCATACAATCGGAAACATCTCTTGACTGTCTTGGAGATGATCAAGATGACTATCCATCCCTAACCCAAATCTTTTGTTTTTTTAAATCATCACTACAATAGAAAATAAAAAATAAGAGAGATGGTGGAGCTCTCTGGCATCCCTTTCAAAATCCTAAATACAACACTTCCTTTAAAATTGAAAAAACACAATAGCAGCCAAATGCATTGGTGATCGCAACCATTTGTGAGCACTAAGGAGTAGCAGAGGAGAAGAATAAGAACAGTAGTAGTGAGAAGAACAGCAATGAAGTAGGTTTTTTTTTTTTTTTTTTTTCTTTCACAGTTTTGAAAATTTAAAGGAAAAGAAAGGTAGTTATTTTTTTTTTAATTTTCATTTTTTTTATTTTTTCAGTTTGCACTTTGTTTTTTCACAAACAACAATATGAGCAATAGTGATGGTAGTGAAAATAAAAATGTTGGCATGGAACAAAAAAGAGGTAGGGATTCATTAGGGTGTGGGAGTGGTGTGGTTGAAATGGGACAACCACATAACCTATTTGAATTATCTTCCGTCCTCTTAAGAAGTTATACAAAGAGCCCATTCAAACCCACTAAAACCTCTTTTACAATCTGTAACAGCTTTAGACAAGAGAAAAAGAAATATTCAATGGGGGTGAGGGTAAAGCTTGGTTGTGTCATTTGTGCAACAAAGATTTTTGAGAGAGCTACACCAAGGTATCTAGTCACATTTCATGCATTATAAGATGTCGGGTTAAGCCTTGTGAAAAGATAACCATAACTAAGAAGATAAAGGTAAATAGATTGTTTATGGAGAGCGAAGCAAACTATAATGGTTAGCCAATAGAATATATACAATTTGTTGTGCTATCCATGGTTGCTAGTGGTGAGGTTTTTACAAGAGTAAAGAGGAAGACTAGTGAAAGGTCAGGGACAATTGCGAGGATGTTGAAAGAACAATCACAAAAAGAGACAGATAATACAATTGCCTAATTTTTTTATGTCCGTGCCATCCCATTTCATTATGGCATGTTCTTATTTTTAAAAAATATTGAAAAAAGTAAACATTGGTTCCTCATATGTCCTCCCTAGAAAAGATAGACTACACACCACCCTCCTTGACAAACAATATTCAAAGGTGAGTTTATTGATGGAGGATATGAAGCAAACCTAGCTAAAGACAGGTTGTTTGATTATCATGGATGGGTGGACCAATATTAGACATCAACCACTCATCAATATAGTCACATGTTACTAGCTCTTATAATTTTAGGTTTTGAAAGAGGCCATAGACGAGATTGGGGCCTCAAATGTCATGCAAGTGGTCATCAATTTAGCACGTGTATAAGTTAGTTGTCATGATAGTGGAGGGTGCTTACAAACACATTTTTTGGACTTTGTGTTGTGTTCATCCATTGAACAATGTATTGAAAGACACGAGGCAAATAGATTGGGTGAAGAGAGTGGTGGCAAAAATAAGAAATATATAGATATTCATTTGCAACTACCACACCTCACTTGGTCTTTATAGGACTTTTTCAAAGAAGGAATTCCTCAAACCTGTGGCAACTAGGTGCATTAGTAACTTCGATTGTTAGAGAGGATGCTTAAGATGCAAGAAACCCTACAATTAATGACGATTAATCCACTTGATGTCACTTGATGTCAAACAAGGTACTTTGACCACTAACTTCTAACCAAACCAACTTGCAAGTCTTGAGACCCTAAGATTAGGTGTGTTCCTTCTTTAGCCTCTTTATTGCTACTAGCCCTGTTTTAGGGGGTTTTTCAACATAACTTTCAGTAGGGACCTCAAACCCACAAGAGAAATAACTTTTTAGATACCCATTATGAAGTTCTTCAACATATCACGAAAGGAGATAGGGTTGTTTTGAAACGTCTCAGCCTAAAATTGACTGTCCCTGTTTGCAACTAGACCCAATTAGCCCTTTTTTCCAAAGCAACTACAAGAAATACACACTCCCAACTTTTCCTATCAACTTCAACACTCTCAATAGGTCTCCAATAGACAAAATCCACAACTTTTATCACTGGGAACACTCACAATTTCACCCAGCCCCAAAATCTCACCTTTGGCCTATTTAGGCTTATATACAACGAAGGTTTATTGAAAATATACCTTCCACACACCTTCAAACCTTCCCAATACCTCAAACATGTTGGAATATGTTTGTCTATGCTGTCCAAACCTTCACAAGTCCCTTACCAATGTTTCTTATACGAACTCACACCCTTAGCCACCCTTTTCAAGCTAAAAACTCAGAAAATACAACTAGGGCAATTTTAGTAAATTGGCTATAAAATACTCAAAACATCATGAAATTGAACCCACCTAGTTGCAAATGAAAGTAGATTCATTCCTCTACCCAACAGTATCAATTTCAGATCATAAAGCATCCATACAAATCCGTACTACTCGCTCCAACATGACTGTTATCTGAAAAATCTAGAAATTGCAGTCATTAAAACAACCATAACTTTCATAATGCTTAATGAAAATCAATGAAACAAAATGAAAATGAAAGAAGATTCAGAGCTTCATCAATCCCAATACATGAGAGATCACCCACAGGTCGTACAAGGCCATACCATGCAAAAGAACAGAGAAATATGCAGTTAAAACTGAGTTTTCTTATTGATTTTTCTCACAAACTTCAATACATCTTCATCCTCCTCAACAACCCCCTTGCCTCCTTTTGTTTTTCTGAGGCTTCCTCTTGCTTTTTCCAACCAAACTCAATTATCTAACTGACTCAAATGACCTTTTAAAACTAAATGACTTCACGTTCCCAATTTTGCATTGACAACATTGTAATATTTTGACAACTTTTACAATACTTGAAAAATGAACCTCAAATAACCTCCTAGGACCTAAGACATGTTCAAAATGGTCTCTTGGACCTTATTACAACATCAAAACATTAAATCTAACCCTCAAACCCATAGTTGCCTCATGGAGGCATGAAAACCATAAGGTGTTCCTGCACCAAATGGGCAAAGGAAAACACAACTAAAAGAAAAAGTGTGAAGCAAAAGATCCTTGATAATGATTAACAATCTAGTGTCGAGTAAGAGATTTCTCTTTTTATTATTAATTTATTAATATTTGTAACTCGTAAATTATTTTCATTTTTTGTATTGGCATCTCCTCTATCATTTTAAGTCTTTTTTTTTTAATTTTTATTTGTCGATACATTTATGTCTTCATCTCAAATGTCATGCAAGTCATTAGATATGTTAATACAAACTCACCTAATCTTGGAGAGATTTACGAGACATTTGACAACATGCATGGCCACATGAAGCAAGCAATTCATAGCAGGGATCTTGAATTGGGATTATATTAGAAGCACATCAGGCCCATTGTGATGCAATGACGGAACACTATGAAAACCTTGCTTCATATAGCAAACTTATGTTCTAAATCTCAAATTATATGCACCAAGGGATGGGAGAATGTCTCCTTATGATGATGAAGAGGTGAAAGAAGGGTTCATGAAGGCCCTTAAAAAATGTATAGCATTGAGAAGGCAACTTTACTTCAACAATAGTGGATTGTCTTTCTCAATCTTCACGGTCCAACATTTAACAAACTAGAGGTGAAGACAAGTAAGGTTACAGTAGCTCAATCTGACTCTATTGGATGGTGGACATAGCAAGGTATGGCATGGCAAGAATGCAATAGAGTTAAAGATGCTCGTCATTCACCTTCTTTCACAAGTTGCCATAGAGAGGAATTGATCCATATACTTCATTCAATCAGCCAAGAAGATTAGGCTTACCTCTTGACAAGTAGAGAAGTTGGTGGCTTGCAACTTCAAGATCTACTAACTCTTGCACCGTGAGATGTTGATCCCAAAGTTGCTACACAAATTGATGAGGAGGCACAAGAGGGACTGGTTGGAGTTCCATTGGATGTAGCAACGCCTCATATTGAAAGTGATTCAAATTCGAACTAATTTTGATATAGATGAAGACAAGGCAAAAGTATGACAATAGTAGATCTAGTTGTCTACATTTTGCCATTTTGTGGTTATACCTTTCAGCCTTTTTATTTTGTTATAAATGCACATTGGTAATGAAAACTCAAATAATTAGACATTGAAATTTTGTTAATTTGTATGCCTACTCGCGTGAATTCTCAATTACGATTTAATGTTTCATAATATGGTTATATAATAAATATGTTGAATGCTTTTATCATACGAATATTTGAAATTTTCTATATTTTTAAATTTTCCCTACTTTTTTAATTGTCGTCCCCTATCATGCCTTATAAAAAGGCCTCACATCTCCATACTACCCTCAAAAACACATTTCATTTCCTCTCATCATCATTCCGTAATGTCCCATTCTAGAATTTCCTTGTTTTTGCCTTAAATAAATAACCCTAACTCAAAGTGATAGTTGCATAGCTAATTATAAATATTAATTTATCTAAAATTGTAATTTTAATTATAATATTCAGATTTAAAACTTATGATGTATTTCTGAAAATATAAAACATATCCTTAGTCTCTGTTGTAATTCTTCCTCCAATTTACAATTATTTTCTTTGTATGAATGTCTTTGAAATGTTTCTAATTTCTACCCAACTTAGGGGATTTCATCCACTAACTTGATAAGAGAAGTCAAGGGTTTTCATCCTTAAATATCTGCACCTTTGAGGGGCTTCGTCTTCTTTGGCTAAATAATTTACATGGAAAGTTATATAATATTTCTTCACTAATGGACCCTGAGGTGTAGATCGACTGGTCAAGACACGGACGATCGACGCAAGTTCGAGCCCTGATTTACATTGCTGCGCCCAATTGGATCATCTACAGGTTACCACATGGCCCAAAGGATTAGTCAATCTTACCCTGTCAGATTACTACATGCAGATGCTAAGATCTGGAAACCTTTGGGGCATCAATATATATATTTATTTCTTCACTAATTATGCCCCTTTCCCTTTGATTTATCTTCTTTATATACCTTATATCTCCAATGGTTATGACCCTTCGTATACCCCTTTTTCTCCAACGGTCATAACCCATTCGTATGCCTCTTGGAAAATAAACTTAAATTATAATTTATTACTTAATCCAAGCGTTGCCTTGGTACTTTTGCGAATTTCTTTTTATTTGGTATCCTTTTGTCTTTTAGTGCCTAAGATAAGGATATGCGATGACCTTTTGTCTTACTATTATTGCTGAGCTTGTTATTATTGCTGACTAGGATTCTCAAACCTGCTCACCTATAAGCGTCTTTTATCTCCTTTGACGGTTATAGGATAAAGCTGTTTTTTTTGTCCTGTAGTGGCTTCTAACAATTCTCTTTTATTCTTCTTTGGCAGTTTCTTCTTATCTGCTGACTGCCTATGCAAATCACTATATCTTTAAAGACCTTCCAACATTTCCTCGGGCAGGGGATTATTACACCTTTGGCAGGGAATAACGTTTAATATTGCATACAGGATCGCCATCTGTAGAAGTGTCCATACAAAACTAATTAACCCATTGACCACCCAAGCTGATGGACACTGCACTTCCAATACAGAAGTAATACTACCAGAAATATGTGACAATTTGTGTAATATTAATTATCTTCATGTTGTCCCTTGGTCATGTCGTCATATTACACCGTTTACACTTATTACTCTTTATGCCATGTGTTGCAATATCATGCTTCTTGTACCATTGTGCTCACTATCGCTCTGTTTAAACCTTCTCCAGATTGGTAGGTGCAATATAAATCCAGTTTGAATTCGATATCATGTCCATATTCCTATCATGCTTCCTTTTGACATATTTCCAATGTGAGAATGCAAAAACTAAGTTGTATGATAAACTGTGGTTTGCGTTGTAATTCCCCCCTTTAGCGATGGCTTTATTTTGAAAACGAGATGTTACAAAATAATTATGTAACATTTTAAAAAAAAAAAAACTAACTTTAAAATTACATCTAATATCTTTTTAATAAAATAGTCTTAATTTTTATGTACTTAAGAACTAGACCCCGATCAGCAATTGGAGTCCTCTTTCTAGTAAACCAAAAGTAACTTCTTGCTTCAAGAAAAAATGTATACGTAATAATGTCCATACAAACAACATTTAGTGTCAGCAATTGTAGTAAATCCAACTAGAGGGCTATCATCATGAGGTTTGTTGTCCCAATCGTTGAAAGGGGGCTCGTCACCATGTAGTGGCACCCAATTTTTACCCGAACCACCAGCACATTCATTTCTTATTTTCACCACCTTGTGTTGGGGAAGTGGGCGATATGGCAACACAGATTAAGGGAAAACACTTGTCTTGCAAGGAGATGGTGCCCAATCCTAACTAAGACACGAGGCAGGCGCAACCTCATAGAACTGCCAACTATCTCAACCTCATATGTTTCACTCCATGTCCAGATAAGGAGCTTCGCTATCCAACTATCTATGTTCATACCATCCTCTGGAGGTACTCTACTCATGGTGCATAAAGTATTTCCATAATGAAAAATCTGTCGTTGAAAATAGGCAAACTCTAGATGAATGTACTTCGCTTGGCTTTCAACATGGTGAGATTACATTGAACATGACAAATGCTTTGTCATCGGAGAGAATACATTGAACAGAAACAAATGCTTAGTGATCGGAGAGTTGGCTGGAAAGAAAACATGCACGGATTGAGCCGTGGCACGGCTTGAAAGAAATACGATAGAGAATTGCTTTGGCAGGTGGAGTATGAAGCCAAAAAATGCAGGCTGAGAGACTCCTGCATGTGGTTAGAAAAAGGAGAGAACAGGTGAGACGTGCTGCTGCCTGCATAAAGAAAGCAATTCCAGATTCTGGCAACTACCTGGCAAGGACTGTTCAAAAGGTGATTAAAAAGATGGCAATTAAGTCTGTAGTGGTTACTAATGATTCGCCATTTCCCATAAGGAAAGAATCAGCACCATGGACACAACCTTCATGTTTAAAAGACTTGCAGAAGAAGGTGAAGCAACTGAGCGCACGAAATGTAGTTATCCTAGAAGAGCATAGATGAAACCTGAATTTTATTTTCCCTCTGGAACTGATCCCTCCTATTCCTGCTTTTCCCAAAAAGAAGAATTATGGGTTGAAAGAAGAGACTTAACATTTCCTCCACGAGAACAAGGACTAGCTTCGGCCTTCTCTTGATGCTTATGGGTTACATGCATATTGCCTATAGTTTCAGATCTTGAATTGCTGGTCTGTGTTTGTGGCTTTATTAATGATGCTATAGATTCCGTTTTGATGGTAATCTGCTGGTATGTAAGGTTTTCATTAGATGTTTTTACCTCCTCCAACTTGACAATCTTCATCTGCCATGACAGAAAACTATATTTTTGTCTCTTGAGCTGTCTTGTTTTACAGATATTTGAGTATTTCAAAAAGTAGTACTATAAAATTCCTAAAAAATGTGGGTGAAAAAACCTATAAATATATTATACCCGATCAAAATCCACCTTGGAATCTCTAATTGCATAACCAAATTATCCCACATTGATAACAATTTTGAGACAAATACACCTGTTCATGGGTTAGTAGTCCCTAAGACAGTGTAAGGGGGGGGGGAGCTCAATTTTGATGGAGATTCCCGCAGTAACCCTGGTCCAGCGGGAGCAGGATATGTGCTAAGGTGCCTCAACGCATTTGTGATTGGCGGCTCTCGCAATCTTGGCATCAAAACTAATAATGAAGCTGAGTGGGAGGCACACTTAGCTGGTTTGATTTAGGTATACTGCGAAGGTTACCACAACATCACAATGGAGGGAGATTTGTTAATTGTTATAAATGCTCTAAAAGAATAACATAGCCCGAGTTGGAAGCTTCACTCCATATTGGAAGAAGTTCTAATTTGGATAAGGAAATTTGATTTTATGGAGGTAGTACATCACTGTCATAGGGAGCAAGACAACGTTGCGCATCTTTTGGCCAATCAGGGGATTAATCTTTCTAACGTTTAATCTTTGGAAAGTCATGACATGACTATCTAAGCTTATAGAGGATGATCGTAATGGGTCCATCTGTCGCTGTAGGACTTCTTTTATTAATCTTTATGCATCGTATGTGGTATTACCAAGGCAGAAGTTGGTATGATAGGCTTCACACATGTTAGAGGTGGGATTATATGCAACTCCTCTTGTAATTATGCAAACAAGAATTTCCAACGGGAATTATGAACATTAATGGACTATTCCTGTTGGAAATTCTTGTTTGCATGGTGCATTGGCATGCTTTTCACAGGGTCGTGGGTAGTGCAGCTGTGGTTTGTGGGGCTGACCAAAAGTGTCTTTTTTATGGCTAGGCAAGGTGGTGGCTCAGCTCGTGATCCTCTCTGCAAAGGGGGAGTTTCCAACCACCGACTTAAAACAGATTTTTCCACTGCCCTAACACGTCTTTACTGAAAGTAGTAAAGTCGATTCTGGGTAAAGATGGGATTGAAGATAATGGTGCGCTTTGCTTCAGAGCGACTGTATTAGTGGATTTCAAGGAAAAATTGGAGGCCATGGTTCAAAATGAGGAAGTGAGTAAACCTGGAGGAGTTTCTGGTATCCCCAGAGGTAGAAAATGAGGAAAATCCAGTTTTTGATATGCAGTGCATGGTGCAGCTGCGAGGTGTCCTGGAGGCTCAGGCGTAGAAGGCAATATAAGAGGAGCTAATGGACCTAACCAGGGAAGTGGGCACCCTCAAAGAATTTTGTGAAGATTTACGCCTAGTGATCAAGCACATGTTCATTACACACAATAAAGGCTTACACGAGGTAGCCAGTGGGCACACACTCCCTCATATGGAGAAAGTCAATCTGATTCACTCTGTGAGACAGGCAGAAGTTATAAAAGGTGTTCTGATGGACAATTTGGAGGAGTCTGTGGAACCAATACTGGCGAAGGTTAGGACGGTTGCAGTGTCTGGGAACATCATTTATAATTTGGGCATTCGAAAGGTCGAAGACTGCACCACATAGTGCTGGAGTTGCTTGCTGGGTATATCCAAACTTCAATAATTTTGTGTTATGCATCTGTAGGTGACCTTTGCTATGGACTCTGCCTTTTGGTGGCTTTGTTGTGTTTAGGTTCATTTGGTGACATTTCGTGCTGTTTACAGCTGTGCCCTGGTGGGCTGTTGTAGCAGATTATAGTCTGCTTGCTGGCTTTTGTTCATGTTTTCCGATATGTTTTACTTTTGGTTGGTATTTTGCTTTGCTTATGCCTGTTGCGCCCCTGCCCCTGCGTGGGCTGTTGATGCTATGAAATATGGTCTCTGTTGTTTGCGATATGAGATTATCCAAAAAAGACAATTTTGAGACAAATAAGGCATTACAAGCACTTAAAGTTTTGCCAATCTAGAACAGGATTTGGGATGAAAATCACTGGGTTGATATGTCGTCCTTATCTTCAGTACTAACATTGCTTAGAGGTGCTTGTGTGCTTTGTTGATTGCCTTGCCTTGTGATTATGACTAATGTGCATGAGTTACAATTTTCTTCGAAAAAATAACTACTCATGAAAATGGGTCATGAGAGAGATGATTAAATAAACAAAATTGAAATTCAAAAAACCCACAAAAATAAAATACCTAATTAATATTAATCAAAATTGTGAAATATGTCTATTATTTTGTTTACCAGTTGCTTTACAAAAATTCCATGCAACTGAAGTTTATATTTGGATCTCGTGTAGTTTTTTTGTTGGAAAGGTAGTTCTTCAAATTTGTCAGTTTCTCTTCCAGTAAACTTCAGAGACAAATAACCTTTTGAATCTGCAAAATTAGCCCCATCTTTTACCTATCAATGAAAAAAATCAACAATCCTGATAGCGAATTCAACTGAAGCACTAAAGTTATTTCATATAATTTATAAATAGGCATAAATAACAATACATAAGAGAAAAAATAAAAAAGTAATAAAACCAATATTTGAAATCTTAAACACCACGCCATTCAGCTTTCACACTTTTTAAGCATGTCCCTTATACAGACATAGTTGCTGGAGAAGCAAACCTTTTGAAAAAGGGCTCTTACACACAAAACTATCATAATTAAAGATGATGACAAAATGATAGGTATCTTAACTACCAAGAGTAATGCAAACTAAAGAAACAGGACTCAAAGGCATGTCAGTCAACAACTGA
The DNA here is from genome assembly GCA_027924645.1 of Cunninghamia lanceolata. Lineage (NCBI taxonomy): Eukaryota > Viridiplantae > Streptophyta > Pinopsida > Cupressales > Cupressaceae > Cunninghamia > Cunninghamia lanceolata. The sequence continues at coordinate 6,264,098 of BSBN01000400.1, forward strand.
AAATTGGTAATCCTCCAGTTCATCTAGTAGAGCTCATATATTCAGATTGAGGTGACGCTTGTTCCTAATCAGTAAACAGGAAATGCACTTACCTTTGTTCCTAAAAGAGAATTACCTCTGTAAAGCGAAAAGGGACTTACCTGTGGTTACTAAAACTGTGAAAGTTCACCTTCAAGTGATTAGAGTATTCAAAATTGTCCTAATGTAGGTGCCTACACTAAACATCTCCATGCAATACTACATTTTCAGGTTCTCAAGTTTCTCCTCTAATTCTCTGTCATCATCACTACTTTCCTCTTCATCCCCATCCTCATTATCACCTTCATCTTCTTCATCATCACCTCCACCCTCTTCATCATTTTCTTCAAGAGATCCAAGCACGGAAACACCCTTCGTACCTTTTTGCAGCACATCTTTGACAGTCTCAATTCCTTCTTCAGAAATGAAATTTCCATCAATATTAAGCAGATTGAAATCAGGCTTGTTTGCAACAGTTTCTGCTGCAGCCTTTGCTCCAATTCCAGTTATACCATTTGTGCTCAAATCAAGTTCTTTGAGATGATCATGACCTTCCAAAAGTGCTTTGCATATAATAACTGATCCCTCATCCTTGAGTTCATTTTCTGATGCAACAAATTTTGTCAGCAAGCTTTTTACAGCAAGGCATTCTGCCAAATATGAAGCTGCTTTTGGAGTGATTTCATTTCCTGCAATCTCAAGAACTCTGAGAGATGGAGCTCCATCTTTGAGGCTGTTGGCAATAGCTATTGCCCCTTTATCCTCAAAATTCAAATAGCTCAAGCACACTTCTGTGAGACCTAGGTGTCCAGAGATGGCTCGGCTCACAGCAATCCCGCCTCTTTTCCCAAACATGTTATCTGTTAAATCAAGCTTTTTCAACCTGCTGCCTTTCCCCAAAGCTCCTGCTAAACTAATACCACCCTGGGCACCTATTCTGGTTGATGAGCATCGGAAATCCTCTAGAGCAATGCATTTCTTAACAAGCTCTGAAAGGGCCTCTGCTCCATCATCTCCTGTCATATTGTTATGGAAATGCAAAGTCTTAATCCTTTCAACAGATGGAAGAAGCTCAGAAATGGCTCTAGCAGCTTCTCCCGAAATACCATTATTCATGAAATACAATTCTTCCAGTGTTTTCTGAGATTTCAAGAGTGATCCAAAAGCCCTGATGCCCTTCTCACCTAGTGCATTATGTGAAAGATTCAATGATCTCAGCACACACCCTTCTAAAACAGATGAAAATATGGACATAACCTCAAGAGCCTCGGCCTCAGGCCTTCCAGCAATAAAATCTGCCAGGTCCACATCTGTTAAATTTTTCTGAACACCCATCAAAACTCTTTTTGCAACAGAGGCAGCCCCAAGGCCAAAACTTCGGTTGCTGAAGCATATCTTGGTATAAGAATTCCCAGGCTCTTCTAGTGGCCTTAAGAGCTCTGTGGCTAAAGCTTCATCAACAAATCCTCGTGACCCCCCTGATATATCAAAAACAGTTTCTTTCACTTCAACAGTTTCTTTCACTTCAACAGATTCTTTCACTTCAACAGTTTCAGGGAATGCTTCCCTGGCAACAGGGTCTCTTGTTTTGACCGTACTGGGTCCTCGCTTAAGGGCCTCCAACATTAGTTTGCTTGCTTCTTGTGCATAAATTTGCACAGTAGATCTACCGTCCACGTTTGGGTATTTACTAGCATGGTCATTTGCAGCAACAAATGCTATATATTCTATTTTTTTAGCATCTTCTGCAGCCTCCTCTTTGCTCAGAAGACCATACCTTCTTGAAAAATAGGATTCTGAAGAAAGAGTACTGGTCATGCGCTCTACCAGCATCGAGCGAGTGTTCTCACTTGGAGGCCATAGCTTGATGGAGAATACTCTCTCTGTGTGATTCTGGGTAGTTGCCATGACCTTTACCAAAAGAATAATGCTTTGATCCTGTGATCTGCCACAAAATGCCAAAGAAAGAATTATTTTGCTAAAAGTTATGTCAACAGTGGTTGGTCATTTCTCTCTGTAATAATTATTTTGGTAAAAGTTATGTCAAGAGTGATTAGTAATTCTCTTTGTAGTAATTATTTTGGTATAAGTTATGTCGATAGTGGTCAGATATTTCTCCTTGTAATTTTTTCAATGATTATGAACAAGATTGCTCTGTAGTTTTGTTAAAATGTTTGGATACTACTGTTCATTTCCTTAAAATTAAAAGTTTTGGACAAACAATTTTTTAGAGTAGTAACTTGGATACTACAATTGATTTCCTGAAAAAGAAGTGCTTTGCAATAGCTTCGATACTACTGTTGAATTACTGAAAAAAAAAAATTAAATGGACTGACAAATTTTGAGGGTAATAGCTTGGATACTACTGTTGATTTCATCAAAATAAGGATTTGCAGGTTAATGATTTTTTCGGTAATAGCTTGGGTAATACCGTTGCTTTCCTGTCCCACTAATGGGGACAGTGTAGAAAGTAATTTCAGAAAAGAACCAAGATGAAGGGCTTCCTTTAGAATTTAGTATAGCTTAAGCTTGATGGAACTTCCAAAATGAATCCAGGCTCAGTGGTTGGGGGAGGCATCTTCAGAGTACCTAGAATTATGAAATATGTCTTTTTTATCCAAATTCCCTGTAGCAACAAACAATAAGGTGGAGCCTTCGGCTTTGATAGCAAGGTTAAGACCAGCATTGCATAAGAATATATTATATAAAGGCCGCTCCCTTCCAGTTATAACAGCAATGCAACAGAGTAAACTATCTAACTGAACGTTAAGGAGAAGACGAGAGGAAGCACTAGATCTCCATCCACACTGTGAGTTCATATTATTCTACAGGGAAGAAAATAGGACTGCAGATCACATTGCAAATCTTGGAACCCATGGAAGACAAAGTGACGAGGGGATGAACACTTATGAAGACTTGGATGTTAGGGATGAACTTAGGAAGCTAGTCTTGGAAGACTTCCATATTTGGGATGAACATCAAGAAGAACATCTCCTAGGCTCTAATTCCTCATGTCCTGTAATTTGTTCTTAAGAACATGAAAGAAGATAATGATACAATATGGAGGTTAGCTCTTGGAAAATGAAATCAGAGCCATCGTTCACATTGAACTCCTATAGCTGTCAATTTATAAAGGTGGTACTTGGAGAGAATATAATCAGTCCTAGGAAAGAAACAAATCAATCTGTTAAAAGTAAATCTTTCAAAGTTTTCAACCATTATCTAGAAGAGCGGTAAGATAAATTGGCCAGTGACTCCGTTTGTTATTGAACTTGTAATAGCATACAAAGAGCCTTAGGGCCATAATGGATTATCTTGAGAGTAGAATGATTGATAAACTCAGAGCACACCAAACTATTTCAGATTATGTCCAGATTTCCCCTGAAATTGAATGGTGATGCTGCAAGGATGGGAGATCAACAGAGGGCAAAGGACCTCTGTAACCAAGACAACCCGTGTAACATTGAGTTCAAGAGGAATTTTAATAATTTCCAGCACATATCTGAATTTTAATTTCTCAATTGTCAGTTGTAACGGATGGTTTATTGCTAGTTTTGATCCTCTAGAGATTTTTCAATTTGTTTTCAAAACACTATAAGGTCAAGATAATGAGAAGAGTCTTTCGGGATGTAAGAACTTCACCTTTTTCTTCATTCAGTATTACCCGTAGCTTTATTCTGAACTGTTGCATTTTGATCGATTATCCCAGTGGGGATCTTTGTTCAAAACCCTGTTACTTGATGTCGAAGGGCCCTGCTCAAGAGGCTAAGTCACCTCGCATTAATGTGAGAAATCCAACCCAAGTTCAAATCTCCCCGTAGATCTGGAGAATAATATATGTGGGAATGAGTTTCATACCCTCCTCTGAAAAGGGGCTTACCGGTATCCAAAAAGCAGTTTTCTGGATATTTTTTAAAAATATATTAGTGTTTTTCAGAAAACAAAAGGCTCTGAGTTAAATAGGATGAGTTGAAGGGCTCGGATAATAGAACCCGATGTTCAAATCCCAGGAATCAAAAATAAAGTGCTCAAATTCTATAAAATTCGGTATCCACTCGAGACAAGACCCTCACCAGGAAGTTCACCAGATCCCAAAAAAAAAGCGTTTCTGAAGTGACAAATTTGGAAGTAATAGCTTCAATACAACTACTAATTTTCTGAAATGAAGGGTTTTGGGCTGCATTTTTTTAACAAGAGAACGATTGAGTGATACATAATTTTTTTAAAGTCTCGGGATAGGCAGTATTCTGACATGGGTTATCCTGTAGTTTTAAGTCACTAGACCGTTATATAAAACTGCTCAGATTCGTCATCAAATTTCACGTAGATTTTGTAGCACAGTCTTCTCTCCTACTACTTAAAATATTAAAATGTTACAAAAAAAAAGCAAAAGAATTTGACAAGCAAAGAGTACAATAAGGTATCTTACCTGAATATTGGATATCCTTTCAATGTTGAAAAAAAACCCTTCAAATTTTATCCCGAATTGTTCAAAGTGATGAAGCCCGATATCCAAATGACTGCTTAAAATACACTTAAAAACACTAAAAGAACAATCCAAAATTCCTCCAACAGAACCTAAAAACTAATCCAAAATGTGTGCATATTTTATGTAAGAATAACCCAAAAGCGATAAGGGTTTGTTTGATACTAAGGTTGGTTTGATCACAAAACCCTGGCTCTCTGAAATGGGCTACTGCAACCTAAAAAAAATACTTACCCAGATTTTCTTTTCCTTTTGGGCAAATCAAATGAGGGTTTAATGACAATGCAGAACAGATATTATGCAAAGAAAAGTTTAAGGGAAACGAAAAGGCTCGTAGGGTTTGAATAAAAGAAGTACAAATTTTTGTTAGGATTCTTTCTTAAGTTAGCAGCCAATTAATGGAGTTCTTCAGAAATAATTAAAAAATAATATCAGGTAGCTAATACCTGTCTATTATTTGTTATTGCAAATAATGTATTGTTGTTGGTAATGTTGGAAGACTTAAATTATTTAAGATATGTTTAGTATAGAGGGTTTTTGAATTTAATTGTGTCTATTGATGCCAAAATACATCCAATTGAATCCAAAAGTATTCTAAATTAAACTAATGAACTATGGAAAACTCATGTTTATTAAGACATGTTATTTGAAAGGAGTAATTTTATTTTATTAAAATAATTTTGTTGATTTAAACAACTATAAAAGTAATTAACACATAGATCTTGATAATAAGTACTTTTGATGAGTGATCATAATGCTTTGCCTAAATGTTTATAATGAGCATTTAGATTGTTTTTGAAAAAATTGTCATTAGGGCTTAAATTTGACAGTTGTATCGTTGTATTTATAGATTTTAATTGTCAAATACAATAAAAATAAATATTTGAGTGTATTAACATACATGTAATTTATTTTAGAAACTGTAGAAAAAACAATTAATATGAAAATCTGATTGCATATATATATATATATATAACTTCTTCCATATTTTTAATAGAAACTTCTATTATTCAAAAAAAAAATCTCAAATTTTTAGATTTTTAAAAGTTATATATTCGTTAATAGAAACTTCTTCTATTTTTTAATAGAAATTTTTATTATTTAAAAGAAAATTCCAAAAAAAATATATTTTTTTTAAAAGTTCTCCATATTCTTTTTTTAAAAAATTAGAAATTTCTTCTATTTTTAACATAAATTTCTATTATTTAAAAGAAAATTTCAAAATTTTTAGATTTTTTAAAGAAGTTCTCAATACTTTTAAGTTTTTTTTATAGAATATTTTATATTCATTCAACTTTCCAGCACATCAAACAATTAAATTTTGCATACATTATTTAAATATCTTGGTATGATTACATTAAAACTATTTGTAATTTTTTTTTATATTTCTTATATAAAATTTGACTTGCATTAAAAAAATTAATTGTCATGGGAAAGGCAATAATGAAGACTAAATTGTAGGGAAAAAATTTCTTCACAGTGAAGGTGGACTGTCAAATTTAAGCCATGATTATGAGCATATGAATTGTTTTTTGTTTTTGAAAAAATTGTCATTTATTGTTATTTAATCAATTTTTTATAGGAATAGTGATGTCTAATGTATCTATTTCATGTTATACTACATAAAATATGTAAGTGTCAAAAAAAAAAAAAAAACCAACAAAATTCAACATAACAATTAATCTAAATATTGAAGAAACTGTAGAAATAACACTATACATATTTTATCTAATTGTTAAAGAAAGTAATTATGAAGACAGGGAGAGCTTATAAAATGTATAATAGGAAAGAACTATAAAAAATGGATGAGTGCAATAAGAGGGAAGTGTTGGGAGGTAAATTGGTATTATATCAATTAACCAACATCTATGGGATAAAAATCCCTCTTCTATTAGAAAGGGAGGCTCCCTTGGTGATAGATTAGGGTTTAGGATATGTAAAAATAAAAATGTTAAAAGCTTGAAAGAAAGTAGTGTGTATTATGTTGAATAAATATAAAGTCAACTTAATAACATAAACACATTTATATTTTTTTGAATGACAATTAAGAAAAGAAAGAAAGAAAGAACAAATTTACACCAAACTTTTAAATGATATAAATCTCAAGAACAAAATTTGAGACACAAAGTTGAACTCAAAGTCTCTTCTTCTCTCTCCTTACAATTGTTGTGTAAAATGTCAAAAGCCCTATACAATATTCTAATTGTCCCTTAAAAGGGTTCCAATTGCATTATTGAATAAAAAAGGCACTTCACATTATAAAATGGCTTACAATATTGTAAAAAAATTTATTCAAAGAGTGACTTGTTATTATAATATTAAAGTACATCTTAAATTTGACTTGTTGATTTAGCCTTTGACATGTCCTTTGAGGAAGACAACTTGTTTGATTCATCCTCTTGGATTTCAATTTATTATTTTCCCACACTTTTGACCCTTTGATGATACTTCTTCAATTTTACAACATTTATAGTGAATTGTACAAGTGATCTAAGTATGTATCAATTACCACTAAAGGTATCATGCATTATTTGACCATTTCTTAAAATTACTAAATAGGTTTTTCAATTTGATAAACTTGGTGATATATGATAGATCAAAGCCTAGTGCCTTAGATGATTCTCTTTTGATCAGCAATGCCAATTGTTCCTTCAATTTAATGGCTAAATTGATTATGCTCTAATAACTATAGTAGTCACAGGGAAGTTTTTCAATAAATTTAAATATTTGTCATTGTATCAAAGCTCAATCCTTTGGCCTTCTTGAAATTTTCCTTGTCTTTATGGAGTATTTGAATTCTTCATGTGGCAGCTTCATGTCATTCAACCTAAGTACCCAATTATGTTTTATTAAAAATACCTCTGAGACCAAAATTAAAAAATCAACTCTTTCCATGAATTCAAAATGTCGTATGTTCCACTCTAAAGATATTAGTTCTTCATCAAATTTAGCTTCCAATTAGCTAGAAGAGTCGAGTTTTGATTGAATCTTGTTGTGCAACCTGATTGTCTCATCAATCAAATTAGATCCATGTGTTACCAAATTGTTTGTCCTTGTCTTTGTGGGCTTTACAATGTTGCCCATTTCTCCTACAATTGGCAAGGAGTCCTTATCTACAATTGTGATAGAAGGAGGAACTAGCATTGAGGAAGATTGAACCAATCCAACCAAATATTGTACCTATGCTATGAGCTAATCAATCTTCCCTTTCAGTTGTATTTCAATTTTCCAGTCATTGTTCATATTATAGAATTGTCTTCATTCTATCTTTATCTCCTCTTGTTGATTTCTTGAGTTCCACTCTATAAATTTGGTAATCAAAAACCTCCATGACTTTCTTATCTTTATCACCAATCAAGGTAGCTATTTTAGCATACCCAATCCCACGAGCAACTATAGAGATGGAGGAGATCACTTTTTCTTTCTTGGGCTAGACTAGAGTGAGTAGGGATGTCATAGCTTGGATGTTGATTATGACTGGCTAGCTCACACAATTATTTTTCTTTACAATTTTGCTTATCTAAGGAGGTACTTTAGTTATAGATGAATCAATATGTGAAACAAATCCAATTTAGGTTTTTGTTGGTGGAGAGGAGGAAGATTAAGACATTTATTACTTGGGAGGATCTAAAAGGGTGGAAGATGATGAAATTGGTGGAGGTAGGTTCCCTAGAGTTGGAATGGATTTAGGATGAGATTGAGAATTTGTAGAAGGAGGTAAGGGAGTAGGAGGAGGAGAGGAATAAGGAATCCCAACTAGGGAAAGAAGAGATCAGTCACATTGAATTTCCCTCCCACCTTGAATGTGAATTTGGTAGATTTCCTCATGGTAAGCTTATATTTACTTTTAAAGGGCTCGTAGGAATAAAAGCTACCACTACATTTACAAATACTCTGCATTAGAGGAACCCTAGGTGAAGGTACACAAGAGGGAGAAGCACTCATGTCCTTACATTTAGGAAATTCACTTGATGGCATTTGCTTCTTAGAAGATTATCCTTTGGTACCTTGCATTCTTTAATTCTCCTATTAAGCCAAAATAAACTCCCTCTAAGGAAGTAACCTCTAGTGTTGACTAATTCATCTTTGGAATGGACTTCAAGAAAATTTGTTGATCATTAGATACTAGATCAATTTGACCAAAATAGTCATTGGTTCCTTCTTTTAGAACTTTTTTTAGGACAAAAGTGTGAATTTGGAAAGATGTCATCTTGAAGTAGTCCTTGTGATGCACCACATGCTTGTCATCACAATTAGCCTAGAGGTATTCAACAGTTGGTAGATACTTGTATGCATTCCCCATGCTCTTCTCTAGGGATCCTTGAGGATCAAAAGAAAGCCTCATCTCAAAAAGAATGAATGGTCATCCCTATCATTTTTGTTGTAAAGCAAGCTAAACTACTACAAATGAAAGCTTGTTAGCAAAGTATGCAAATTTAAAATTTTGATTACAACATCATTTGATTAACCATAAAATGAATGTGTGGAAGTATAAATCAACAAATCAAAAATTAGAAAATCATAATATTTAGACACATGACACTAGATGTATGTGGAGAAACCCTTTCGAGAAAAAAACTCCACCACCAAAGAGAGCACAAATCTATATTAATATTTAAATCAAGAGTACATAATCAAAAAAAATCTCCCTTCAATCTAATAGCATTCTGGCAACCCCTGTGTACCTATAAAATAACCCATGAAACCTCTATCCAACACATACAATTTATCAAAAATAGTTGAGATGAAACCATGACTAGATTCTCAAAACCAGGACCACCCAAAACCATGATATGATAAAAACCCAATTCCCCCATGTGAAAAATCAATAAATCTATGAATATTAAATGTAATTATCAACATCCTTGACCACTCCACTTCATTGGTACACTACCCAAAAAATAGCACTCCAATAAGAGAACACTGCACATGTGGGGCCTACCCAATAATGAAGAAGATGATTTGCTTCCCCACCTAGTGCCTAGGAATGGGAAAGTGGCATAAATGAACTCTAATCAATTTGTGATTGCCACCATCATACTCAACCTTCCTTGAATTCCATTATAACTAATATTCCAAGTCAACTAGGAGAATAATAATAAAACAATTTAGTATCTCTCAACTACATGGACATCCAAGTACCAATTCTAAAAAAGTTAGAGATGCAACATTATACATTACAATTGTAATTAAATATCACACTGTCTTAACATTCTCCCACTTGATATTATACATTGAAATGATAAGATGAACCTTAAACAAATCAAGTACAAGACACAATGTCCATGGTCTTCTTACACCAAGAGAACTTATTTGTGCTCATTGGTTTTGTAACTTGTGAATCTATAACATTCTCTCGAGTGTCAACCTTTTGTAACATGACCTTACCATTCTCCACCATATTTTAAACAAAGTGATACTATACATCAACATGATTGGTACAAGCATGGTACATGGGATTTTGGGCTAGCACTGTGACTGTCACATCTGATCTAAACCACCATACAATTAAAACCAACTCCTAAACACAATCTCTATAACCATATTGCCTCTTTACAAGCATGTGTATTAGCCATATACTTTGCTTTGGTAGTAGACAAAGTAGTCATGGGTTTCCCCCATTCATGGGATCACAACATCCTTGAAATTGGTGGTTAAAAAAAGATAAATCAAGCAGTCTCTGCCCCAACCTAGGATATGGAAACTAAATTTTGATGGCGCCTCCCCTGACAACCCAAGACCTTCAGGGATTGGGTGTGTTATTTTGACCATTCAAGAAAATTGATAAAACTAGTCACAAAAAACTTCCTCTAGGGACAAACAATGAGGCAAAAGAAAATGCCATTCTATTGGGACTCAAGTTGGTGAAAGCTTGCAATCTTGATAATGTTGTTATTGAGGGCAACTCAATGGTGGTCACTTTATGTCTACAGAATAGGCACTCCAACAATTAGGAAATCTTGAACATCTTAAAAGGTGCTTGGGACATTTTAAACACTATCTTGAATTTCATCATACAACATTGTTATAGAGAGGGGAATGTTGTGATGGATTTCCTTTCAAATAAAGGCATAGACTAGCAGGAAGATTTAACGGTGATAGAAGATGACTCCTGGTGGTTGGACTTATTTGCCCTTTTAGAAAATGATTCTCCTCACGTCTAATAAAATATCTCTACTCTTGGTGATGGCTCTCGCTCATGCAAAATAATTCATTGCTTAGTAATGTGAAGTATGGGTATTCCTACTCCAGTGGGCTCTCAATATATGGAATGTCTTGGTTTTCTCCTACACCATTTTTGAATGTTTCTTATTGCTTGTGGTCTATGATATCATGGAGATAGTGCTACAGTTGTAATAATCAATGAGATAAATGGCATTTCATGGAGAAATAACAATGACAAGGATCAAGAAAGTTTTCTTCTTCCAAGAGGAGGAAGTGATGCAAACTATTATTGAGATTCTATGATAGGATTTTGTTAAAGGTGAAACCAAACATCGGGTAAATTTTGAAATATCTTCCATGTTTGTTGAAAACTTGCTTCCTATTACAATGAAAAAAGAACTTTCAAAGGCTTTAGGTAGATATTTCATTTAGAATAAGTTTTAGGTGGGGCTTGAGGTGGAAATAAAGAAAATATCAATGGAAAAGATTGACTCTATGTTGGCTTTGGGTTATGAATTATGCAAGTTGGCATCTGTGGGTGTGGTTAGGAATATTGATGATAGGCTTGCAAAATGTGTCTAAGAGGTGGTGAATATTTAGTATTTTTTGATGTCGAGTAAAGGAAATGGTAACTTCAGGCATGGTTTTGATGTGCTCAAACTCCTTCACCTTGAGATGTCCTCTCCTCAATAGGAGAGATTCATTGTGGCCAAGGTCATGGCTATAGTCAAGATACTAACAAGAAGGCTATGTTGGTAAAATTAGAGGAAGGATCCTATGGCTTCGATGTCAGTGGTCTAGTTTAACTATAGACTATCTAATGCTTCTACCTTGAATCCTTTTGGCTATGGGTCTAAAGTTTTAGTTTTTTGTTAGGTTGGGTAAGTTGATGTTTTACCTCTTTTTGATATTGTTATGGGGGATTAGTATAGTCAGTTAATGATGGCATTATGATCATTTATCTAGCTCAAATTTGCTTAGTATCCCTGTATGACAGACTCTCTATGTAAACTTCTATTTTTTATATATACATATATAAAATAGGGAGAGGGTCTAAATCCCTCACTTGATCAATCAAAAAAGGTAGGCATGGGTTGCCTCTTACTCATCCAACTGATAACACTACCCAACAAAAAACACATAGCCATAGGTGGACCTCCAACCATCCAAATCACTAGCCCAGTCTACATCAACAAAGCCCTATATGTCCAATAATTTGCCCACATTATTAGAACCATGATAACATAAGCAATAATCAGAAGTCCCTTGCAAATACATACATACCCTCTTAGCATGAGTCCAATGCTCTCTACCGAGGCTAAACATAAACCTGCTAAGAACTATCACTACTTGAGTAATACCTGGTCTAGTACAAATCATTACATACATCAGACCACCAACAACACTAGCATAAGGCACATTAAACATATCATTTACATCATCATTTGACTTTTAGGACACATATCCAATGAAAGCTTAGTGCCTATAGGTAAAGTAATACTCATTGGTTTGCAATAGTTCATAGCAAACCACCACAAAATGGTGTCAGCATGAGCTTTTTGTGAACTTGATCCTTATTGATTTCCATTCCCAAAATGAACTTTGTTGCCCCTAGATCTTTCATGTCAAATGCACTAGAAAGTTGAGTTTTAAGCTTCCTAATCATTGCCTTACTTATTAATAAACAACATGTCATCCACATACAAGACAATAATTAGAATTTTATCATCAATACATTTAATGTAAACACAATTATCTTCTTTGCTTCTAACAAAGCCCAACTTCATAGAAAATGCATCAAAGTTTTGATACCACATCCGAGGTGACTATTTCAAACCATACAAAGACTTATTTAGCTTACAAATCAATTTTTCTTTCCCTTTTATCTCAAACCCATCTAGCAATTGCATATAAATTTCTTCGTCAAGATTCCCATACAAGAAAGCAATTCAATTTTAGCATCCATTTGCTCAATCTAAAAATCACAAGTTGTAGCAATAGATAACAAGAACCTAATGGAAGATAATTTAGCAACAAGAGAGAAAATTTTACCAAAATCAAATCCCTCTCTCTGAGAATGACCCATTGGCCACTAGTCTAGCCTTATATATCTCTAATTGATCATTTGCTTCAATTTTCTTTTTGTGCCTCCATTCGCAACCAATGGCCTTTCTTCCCTTGGGAAAACTTACAAGATCCCAAGTGTCACATTTGTCCAAGACCACCATCTCCTTATGCATGACCTACATCCAAGACTCACTATCCTTCAAAGAGAGAGTCTCTTTGAAAGATCTTGATTCATTAGTAGTACATAACAAAGTAAATAGTGGGTTGTACATATCGATTGGATTCCTCTATCTTGTGGATCATCTCAAGGGTGCAATAAGAGAATTAGACCTTCTCTATTTTCTCTCCTATGGGGGGAATATTTATTGTACATTAGTGATAGAATTAGTCCTTAGGGCGTCATGATGAGTCCTTCTTCACTTGTACCTTTTTCATGCATCTTTTCTCTTTTGGAGAGGAGTTTTATTTCCCACTGGGTTTTCCCCTTTACTCCATTTATGGGAAACTTGTTTCTACATGGGTACCTAACATGGCATAGTAGATGGGACCCATCATCATTGTATTTATTCTCTCTAAGATGCACTTAAGGGTGGTGTTAGTTTAAATAGGGTCTTTATACATCTAGTTATCTAATCATATTTTCTAGGTTAGACCTATTCACACTTAGCTTAACTTTACTTCGAGGTTATTCTCTTATTTGTCTCACTTCATGGAGACTTGACACATGCCCTCACACTTGTCTCAAGTGATCTAGCATGTGTTTCACATTTGGAGGGGTAGTAAGACATTTAGTCCTACCTTCTTACCTTCTCTTTCTTGCATTTATATGCAAGGGTCCTCATTGTAAATCCCATTCACTTTTGATAATAATTATTTGGCTTTTGTGCTCTCGTATTGTTTATGGAAGATATCCTGGTATTTACATTTTGATCTTGGTAATTCCAACAGAAGCAAGGTCAATGGAATTAGATGAATGATGGGGATGCGAGTTTGTGTAAATTTGTAGATTTTCATTTGGCAGAGCAATTGATTTTTTACTGCTATCATTCATGCTAGAGACCTACATTACATTCAAATCAATGAGGTCTTGCACAATGTACTTAAGATGTAAGCATCTCTCTGTGTTGTTGCCAAGGACTCTGTGGCATTGATAGAAGGCCTTCGAGTCATAAGAAGGTGATAAAGGTTTGTTTGTGTCTAATGGGAAAATAGGTGGCAATTATACTAAATTATTGTTTAGGAGTTGCTACAATATAAAATAGAGAGATTCAAATAAAGGCATAAACTGTCTATTTATTTGTTGTTTTTGATGATGAGAAGGTCATAGCAATTGGTGAGGGTGTTGTGGTCATTGCATTATTAACAATTGTAAAAGTGTTGTTTTTGAAGAAATTTTTTATTTTTCTCGTAATTAGTAAAAGAAGAAGAAGAAGGCCTAGATTGTTCAGTAGGAGCCTGCAAGGTTGGTGCCTTGAACTAGCTAATCACCTGTTGATAGTAATAGAGTCTTGTGCAAATATGAGTGAAAGAAGGATGTTTCATCAATAGAATAATACCCTAAATCATTGGCTACAAGTTCCTGATAAAAACTTGTTGCACATCTGAGTTAGGCAAGGGATAAGGAATTTGTGAAAATAGAAATTGACAATGAAATATAAAACTAGTTACCTCCTCTTGAGCACTTTGGCAACAGTGGAATGGGTCTATAAATGTAACTTGGGGCCCAATGTTTGCTTAAAAGTGTTGGAGAAATCAATTTACTAATTGTTCAAATGAAGAAATAGAATGATCAGGAAATGAGCAAAACCAATCCAATGCAACATCTTTCAACAATCATAGGAAGAGAATTGCTAAAAATTGGTCCTAGAAAATAAAATTACTGCATAAAGGAGTGAAAGAAAACACATGTCTATGGATCTCCCCTACCAAAGTACTTTTCAAACTAGGGTGGCTCAAATCCAACAGGGAATTGAGTGGCTAGAATGTTGAGAGATAAAGGACTATGAGGGTAGTACGGTGGAATGAGGGGTTGTGCAAAAGATGAAGAGAGGGTAGCAAGTTGTTGTTGCAAAGTCCCAACATTTTGTAAAAGTTGGTTGATGACAAGATTAATTGTGTGTATAGGGAGAGAAGTAGTAGCAGAAGTAATAGGATTTGTGAGAGGTAAGGTCATGTGTTGAGAGATTCTGAGGTGCCCATTAGGAAAAGTAAATTTTATGGGAATGGAAAGGGGAATGAACCCATATTGATTTATGGGGTTCCTCGCCATTTTGGATGAACCAGCATTTGTGTTGCCATGCTATGGAGTGTTAGTAACCATGTGAGAAGATGTGTATGTTTGAGTAGAAGAAGTAGCCATTGGAATGGAAACTTGATGACTAGTGATATTTGAATGGGAGCCATGAGTCCCCTCATAGTGGCTTGCTAATAGAGGAGTATCACTATGAATGATGTGAGCAATGCTATTGAGGAAATCAAGACCATCAAGGTGACTAATTAACATTGCGCAGAGGGCCTTGATGAGGGGAATAATGACATTGGTCATGTTCTCACTCATCAAGAATTCTTGATAGTTAGCTAGGTGTTGATCTAATTCATGCACTTGGGTTTGAGAGACACCACCTAATACGACCTCATGATCAAAGGTTTCTTTTGCATTGTGGAAGCTTGTCACAAGAGGAGTTGAAAAATATGACAAAAAAGGGAGAGTTGTGATAATGGTGTCATAAGAGAAGTGTGAGAAATTTGATGTTCGATCTAATGGGGGTGTTAGAGTCATGAGATTGAGCCATACTAGCATATCTCAAGCTTTACCTAATGACATTATAAAAATAGAGAGATTGTGTTGTGAAGCTCATAAATGAAGTTAAGCTTCACAACACATAATCAAAAATGTTGAGGAGAACAAAATATTATTATTTATATGTTAAAAATTTAGAAAATCAAATTCACTAAAATGTATGGTGAACCAAAATAGAAAAATATGTGTAAATTTTAAGTGGCAAGTTCACCAAAATGTAGGGTATGAAATTCAACCCATGAAAGAGTGCTTTCCCTAACCCAGTGTTTCCAATGACTACACTAGGATCGACTAGCTCGCCTAAATGACTTTAATCTACTACTATCTTAACAAATGTCACATCTTGGACTTTTTGGATTGATTTTATTATGTTAAATGCATTGAGGACTATTGCACACTAGTTGATGATATTTGATTTTTAATCAGTAGGATGATTATCATCAGTTCTTTATGTCACTTTGGCTATATTTTTCAGAACTAACCTATTGACAGTGGGAAATGAGTGGGAATGACTGCAAGGTTTGTCGAAGGCAAGAACATGTTTCAGGTAGAGGGGACCTAGTCGTTTGTCAACACATGGATGGGCTCTATCTGGTGCCCTATCACACACTCACATAGAATCATATTTCTGGTTTTGATGAATGTTTGTCTAATGTTCTTTGCTTGATATTGTCGTTATCTTGCAAATGCCTCTAAGCTTGTTTTGATGCCTATTTTGACAAAATTAAATAAATTAGTTTTGTTATACGAATCTATATAAACAAATGGTATTAATAATAATTTAAAAATTAAAAATACCTATATCTATAAATATAATAATGGTTAATATAATTATTTTTGTGTCTATCTTTTTAATAATATATAAATAAAGAGTATTAATTTATACGAAAAAGTAAAGTGCTTATTTTTTTAAACATATTTTTAATTAAATAGTATGGGTGAAATTTTCAAATATAAATAAATCTTATAATGTCAAATTATAAAAGAATAAAACACATAATTATAAACTTATATATATAGTTTGTTTTTAAATTATATCCTTGTTTTTCTAAATGGGAGAAAAAGCATGCGCAACATGCAAAAGAAAAGTTTTTTTTTTAAGACAAGAAAAGTATTTGCATGTGGGGATCGACGTAGAAAGAGAAGACAACTTTTTAGGGTTTTCATAATAATAAAAAGACAAGCAAGTAAGAAGGAGGATACAGAAAAATGGAACAATAAGAAAGGACATGAGAGAAAAAAGAAGAAAAGATAGGAAACACAGGAAAAACCACAGAGAGGTCGTTGATTTCAGCAGTTCCAGGTATTCTTCTTTATTAGAAGGTTTTGTTTGTACTTAGTTTTGAATCGGTCATATCCCAACTCATACCTATAACATTAAATTAGCCTCATTAGTTTTTAGAACTGATTTGTTTTACTTTTATTCCAAAGATCGACAACTGTATTTTATTTTATGTTGGAGTCGTATGTGCATACTTAGTTTCCTTTTACCAATTAATTCAACCTCATGTAATGAATCATCAGCCTCTGTGTTCTTTTGTTTATTACTAGGTTTACCTTTGCACTTAGATTGGCCTCTTAAAAACATCTATATGGTCTGAATTCCTTCATTGATCGACCTGGTGTGCCTTTTCTTTCAACCAATTCTAACTTATGATATTTTATTTAGGGTTTAACTGCGTAGTTTTTGAGTCAAACACATGAGCCATATTTCATGAGTAGTGGTTCACATGAACCCATCTCTCATGTTAAGTCTGCTCCTTAAATCAGTTCTAACTTGTGTAGTCCGCTCCTACTTATTAGTTCTAACTTGTTTAGTCTGCTCCTACTTATCAGTTCTAACTTGTTTAGTCCGCTCCTTAAATCTGGCTACACGCACCCCCCTAAATCAGTCTCTATGTATCTCTCTGGTCTACCTTATGTCAGTAATCAACCTTATACCACCTCTGGCCCTAGGAAAATATGCTTAGTCGAATGATACAGACCATAACGAGAAAGCTCTAAAAGTGGTTACGACTAGACACCCAATCAACCCTTCTGATGGATGATCCATGATCCATCTACCTACTTTTCCTTACAAAATGCCAAATTTTACTTTTGTGAAAAGATCATCTGGATCTCCTTAATGGAGGGCACAAATTTCATCGTCCAGGCTTCATTCTTGCTCCTTGCTGACCACCCCCTCGTTTGAGCTATCGCAGTCCATAATATCGTCCATTGGCAGTAGCACCCTATGTAAAATATAGCCATGAACTGCAATATCAAGGATCTTGTCCATCGATCTCTTCCTTAAGGTTGTTGTAATTGAAGCCCATTTCATTAAAATCCTAATTTTTCCAATCTTACCTAGCCTAGGACCATTCTGATGAATATCAGTGTATCCAATTCTAGGATTGAGTATGCATTTATTTTTTTATTTCAAATCACTGGTCATAAACAACCCCCATACAGAGAATCCCGCATGTCACCTTCACATGTTTGCATCTTAACTTCGATAATACATGTTTATTAGAAAACCAAGGAGAAGATGCATAGACAATGAGAATTAAATGAACAGATACACTTATATTTCATGATGAAGTTTTAGCTTTTGGCATTCTAAATCCGGTAAATGGAACTTGCAAGGAAATTATTAAATTCACAACTTTTACGAGAAAATCTAGGTTATAATCGAGAAAGGTACCCATGCATGTGGATTTTGTTGGAAATGATTGCATGTTTAATCAAATGATATATATATATATATATATATATATATATATACACTTTAGTATTATACCACCTAAGTAAGACGCCTTGGGCAATTTCAGGCAACTTCTAAATAAGATGAAATTCTATTCTGATATAAGTATGAATGGAGAAAAACACACGTATAAACGGTATATAAATACTGAAGTAAAGGTAGTCAATTACATGAAAACTTTTAAGTGGATTTATTATCTGAATATACCTGGGTATGAGATAATATTACAAATAGAGTCTTATTGTTATCATTAACTTATAGAACTATATAAATATACTTTCTATCTGATGGCATACATGTTGAAATATGAAACGTAGCATCTATTTATGTATTATAGCATGCGTGAATTGAGCTATGTTTTGCCGTAAATTATGTTTTGAAAGAGAATGGATATTTTGTTTTGTTGTGTTTATATGCTTTTGGAAAAGTTACCTTCTAGGATGGGTACCGAATATGGGAAACAGGGAAGTAGGTTTTCTTTTCAAGACTTTCACACCATTAATCGATTAATACTTTGGCCAAAGTTATTTTGACGTTGAAACAGATGTGTGTACCATTGAAACAGATGGTTTGTCACCTATTTTATGCATTTATTTTCCCTGCCATATCTTGTTAATGTGATGTTGCATTCAAGTTAGGGATGCATGTAGGTTAATAGGCATGCACTAGATTCCACCCTGTTGCTTGTTTATAGTTTGCTAGGCCCTTCGAGAAGGGTGGGGCATTCCTCAGTTTGAGGAATGCTATGGAAGCACAAACTTCATGGTTGGCCGGAAAAGCACTTGGACCATGTTCTTGTCCTTCGACGCAGCAGATGGCTAGATGGTCAATGGCAGTCGAGGACTGATTGTATTGGATTTACTTGATCTTGTTTATAGTTGTACTTCTTCATTGAACTCAAAATGTTATGTAAGGCGTAAATCCATTATTGAAACTTGTATATAGAGTAATTTTAGAAAGCTCTATAATTGAACTTCAGAAAGATGAAATGTAATATGAATGTATATCTCTTTATGAATAGATTGTTGTATTGAAAATAATGTAATCTATCTCCTTTACTTGTTAGTGTAATTGCAGTTAGTTACTTTTACTTTTATGATCATTTCGATTATGTATGTATGTATTATGCACATAAGCTTTGGAATTTTTGTACTTTACATTTGGTATCAGAGCCAAGGTTCTACACTAGGCCTTTTTGGACTATTACGCTAAAGTTGTAAACTTCTTGCAGTTAATTCAATATGAATACTAGAAACTTTAGATGTAGGGGAGCAACCCTAGGATCTGGCAGTGACCTAAATACAGGAAACTATGACGGAGCCAATGTAGGGAACAATACAAGCACTACTGAGGGAGCCAATGCAAGAAGTAATGATGGAAATAATGAAGGAAACTGAAACGAGGCAAATGATAATAATGGACAGAATAACTGACTGGATCAAATCCTTTCTCTCTTAACTCAACAAGGGACCCGAATGAACAATTTGGAATGGGAAGTCGGGGGAATGAGAGGAAATCAGGATGAGGAACAGAAGGAAGAAGCACGAGGCCCAGAAGGTGAAGTGAATGTGAACAATTGAGAGATAATTGCTAAGGAGTTGGGAAAAGACCTCAAAAAGGTCGCCCCTCCTAAGTTTGATGGTAAGACTATAGGTGATGGAGCAGAGGCATGGATAATTGATATAGAAAAATATTTTGATCTCTAAAACTTGTCCGAGGAAACTAAAGCAATATGGGGATCTTACCAGCTTACTGGAGAAGCAGTGACCTGTTGGGATAATGAAAAAGTAGAAAAGAAGCTATTACCTAGGGTAGTAACATGGGACCACTTCCTTGAGATCTTTAGGAAGAGATGGTTACCACAACTTTATATTGATAAAAAGATGATAGAATTTCAAAACCTAACTCAGGGAGGTATGACAGTGACTCAGTATTGGGAGAAATTCTCGCACCTATTGAAGTATGTTCCACAATATCAGCTAGACAAGAGGTTCAAGATCCATAAGTTTATCTTGGGTTTAAGGCCACATAATGGGGCAGAGGTAGATATTCATAACCCCTTAACCATGGATGAAGTGTTTGAAAAAGTGACTAAGCAGGAACAAAAATTGCAGCAGATTGCCAATTATCATAAGAGTCGAGATGTGAAATATGGAAATAAAAGGTTCCAGAATGACAGTCTCAATCAGAGTAGCAACAATAATCAAGGAAACAACAAGCATCAGATTTAGAATCTTAAAAGAGGCAACAATTTTTAGGAAAAGAATAGTGGAAACCAAGGTGAAAATAATAAGAGAGGCAACTTTGGAAATAATGGTAACAATAACAGAAGAGACATGCCAGCTAGACATAGAGGACCCTGAGATGGATGCTATACTTGTGGAGGGGAACATTATGCTAGCGCATGTCCTCGATGAAACACAAACCAGAGAGATGGGAATCGAAAAGGAGTTCCTAAACACCAAATTCATGTGGTTGTAGATCATCGTCAAGCAGATTTTCAAGCGACACCCATTCAATTATCCAGTAAGCTGTTTGTCCTTCCAATTTCTATTTTAATTGATACTGAAGCTATAAAATGTTTTGTAGACCCAAAAATTGTAGCTAAGTTATCTATAAAATCGAGACACATGGAAAATTCTTGGATGGTGCAATATGGTAACAATGCAAAGAAAAGAGTAGACTCATGTATAGTATGCAGTGAATTAGATCTTCCAACCTTCCAAATGCAAGTCAACCTTTATGTTGCACCTCTAAGATCTTATGACATGATTCTCAAAATCAATTGGCTATCTAAACATAAATCCTTAGTAGATTGTGAAGAAAAAGGAGTGAAATGCCTTGATGACTTTGGGAATCGGGTAGAGATTCTTGGTTCCAAGACACTCCTTAAGCTAAGACAAATTTCAGCCATGCAATTGAAGAAAGCTAAAAGAAAGGGTTGTTCAATCTATGCAGTCAAAATAAGAGATCTAGATAATCAGGAATTGTCCTTTAATAAGTATCCTATCCTTAGAGAGCTCCAAGATGTATTCCCTGATGAATTGATAGAACTACCGCAAAAAAGGGAATTTGATTTCTCAATAGATCTTGTGCCAAGAATAGAACTACAGTCTAAGGCACCCTACAGAATGACAACAACATAACTGTATGAGCTTAAGGCACAATTAGAAGAATTACTAAAACAAGGGTTTATCAGACCCAATGTGTCACCTTGGGGCACACTAGTTATCTTCTTAAAGAAGGATGGAGCATTGTGGTTGTGCATTGATTACAGGATGCTCAACAAGGTGACTATTAAGAATAAGTATCCATTCCCAAGGATAGATGAGTTATTTGATCAGATGAAGGGTGCAAAGATATTCTCCAAAATAGACCTTAGATCTAGCTACCATCAGTTACAGATTAAGGATGAGGATATCTCTAAGACAACGTTAAAAACACGATATGGTCACTACGAGTTCACATTGGTACCATTCGGGTTAACTAACACACTAGCAACATTTATGAACTTGATGAACAGTGTGTTTAGGGATTGTTTGGACAAATTTGTGTTGGTCTTCTTAGATGACATTCTGATTTATTCTAATTCAGTAGAGGAGCATGAAAGACACTTGAGGATAGTTTTGCAATGCTTGAGAGCGTAAACTTTTTGGCAAATTATCTAAGTGTACGTTTTACCAGAGTAAAGTGCACTATCTTGGCCACGTGATTTCAACAGATGGGATAGCGGTAGACCTAGAAAAGATCAAAGCAATAATGGAATGGCCTGCACCACAAAATGTAATTGAGGTTAGAAGATTTATGGGACTAGTTGGATATTACAGGAAATTTGTAGGAGGATTCTCAACAATTGCAGTACCAATAACCTCATTACAAAAGAAAGGTAAGAAGTTTGACTAGATAGACAGATGTGAGCAAGCTTTCTAGATCTTGAAGGAAAAATTCATGACAACACCTATTATGAGCATACCTCATCCAAATGGTCATTTCATAGTGATAACAGATGCTTTTGGTGAAGGTGTGGGATGAGTGTTGATGTAGAACGGAAAGGTGGTGGTGTATGAATCCAGAAAGTTAAAGCAACATGAGCTAAATTATGCACCTCATGATCTTGAGTTGGCTGCCATTGTTCACACACTCCAGATGTGGAGGCACTACCTCTTGGGTAACCCCTTCAAGCTAAAGATAGATCATTTAGGGCTCAAATACATCTTCACCCAACCTAATCTCAATGCACGATAGAGAAGGTGGTTAGAATTGCTTAGCGAGTATGACTTTGGAATTGAATATATAAAGGGAAAAGAGAATAGGGTCACAGATGCTCTTAGTAGGAGAAGACATCTGGTTGCCATGGTGACTACTAGATCCAATCTGAGATAAAAGGTAATCCAAAGCTTGCAAGGGGATGAGCATTATGACAAAGTTAAGAAAGCATTAGAAGCAGACCCCTCAGATCATCGATTTGACGAGTATGTGATAGAGTCAGATGGGCTTTTGATATACCAGGAAATGATGTATATCCCAAATTCAGGAGAGTTGAGGAAACTAGTTCTTGAGGAGGTCCATAGTGCACCATATTTAGGACACCCAGGAGTGACCAAGACAATGGAAGGGTTGAGACCATTGTACTTTTGGCCTAAGCTTAAGAAGGAGGTAACTGAGTTTGTTGCTTGATGTTTATTGTGTCAACCCGTCAAGGCCGAGCATGTCCATCCTGTAGGACTTCTTTATCCACATAGTGTTCCAGAGTATAAGTGGCAAGTAATTAGCATGGATTTTATTCAAGGATTGCCCCTGTCAAAGAATTGGCATGATGTCATCTTCATGGTGGTGGACAAGTTGACAAAAGTAGCCCATTTCATTCCTGAAAATCTCTCAGATGGATCATTGATCTTAGCTAAAAAGGTTGTCCAAGAGATCTTTCAATTACATGGAGTGCTAGAGACAATCATCTCAGATCACGACACTCGCATGACCTCTAGGTTTTGGACCACACTTAATGTAGCCTTGGGGAGTAAGTTAAACTTTAGCACAACATATCATCCTCAAATAGATGTTCAAACGGAGAGAGTCAACCAGGTAGTTGAAGATCTTCTAAGGATGTACTGTATGGACCAACAATATAAATGGAAAGAATATTTGCCATTGGTAGAGTTCACATACAATAATTCATACCACGCATCTTTAGGGATGACACCATTTGAGGCTCTTTATGGGCACAAGTGTAGGACACCCATCAGTTGGGACAAGGTTGAAGACAGAATAGTGGTTGGACCCGACATGTTAAAAGAAATGGAAGATCAAATGAGGCTAATTAAAGAGAAATTAAAGTAAGCCTCAGATAGACAGAAAAGTTATGTAGATAGAAACATGACTTTTAGGCAATTCTCAGTAGGTGACAAGGTGTTTCTAAAAGCCAAGCCACACAAGAGTTTGATTACGTTTGGCAAGGCATCCAAACTCGCACCCAGATTTGTAGGACCTTTCGATGTTCTTGAAGTGATCAATCCAGTTGCATATAGACTTGCTCTGCGACTGACACTCACCAAAATCCATAATGTTTTTCATGTGTTGTTACTCAAACCTTATCATCCTGATGTATTGCATATTCTTGATTGGTGTGCTCTACAGCTATAGGATCGAAGAGTGGTGCTAGTGGAGCCCATTCAAGTCTTGGAGAAGCGCAATGTTAAGTTGCACAATAGAAACATAGTGTAGTATAAAGTTCATTGGGACTAGTATTCAGTGGACAGTGCCACTTGGGAGGATGGTATAGAAATTGATAGATCATTTATGCATTTGAGAAATTAGAATAGCTGATTTTATTTCATGCATGTTAGAGATTACTATGATACTTGGATGATGATACATTTGTTGCATTAATTAGTGTTAGTATGATACTTTATTGTTATTTGTAGGATGTAATAAGACATCGAGACGATGTCTCTTCCAAGTGGGGAAGGATGTCATGTCTCAGACTTTTGGGATCGATTTTATTATGTTAAATGCATTGAGAACTATTGCATGGTAGTTGATGATATTTGATTTTAATTAGTAGGATGATGATCATTAGTTCTTTATGTCGCTTCTACTATATTTTTTGGAACTAACCTATTGATAGTGGGAAATGAGTGGGAATGACTGCATGTTTTGTCGAAGGCAAGAACATGTTTCAGGTAGAGGGGACCTAGCTATTTGTCAACACACAAATGGGTTTTGTCTGGTGCCCTATCACACACTCACGTAGAATCATATTTTTGGTTTTGATGAGTGTTTGTCTAACGTTCTTTGCTTGATATTGTCATTATCTTGCAAATGCCTCTAAGCTTGTTTCGATGCATGTTTTGTCAAAATTAAATAAATTGGTTTTGTTATACGGATCTATATAAATAAATGGTATAATAATAATTCAAAAATAAAAAATAGCTATATCTATAAATATAATAATGGTTAATATAATTATTTTTGTCTCTATCTTTTTAATAATATATAAATAAAGAGTATTAATTTATATGAAAAAGTAAAGTGCTTATTTTTTAAAACACATTTTTAATTAAATAGTTTGGGTGAAATTTTCAAATATAAATAAATCTTATAATGTCAAATTATAAAAGAATAAAATACATAATTATAAACTTATATATATATATATATATATATATATATATATATATATATATATAGTTTGTTTTTAAATTATATCCTCATTTTTCTAAATGGGAGAAAAAGCATGTGCAACATGCAAAAGAAAAGATTTTTTTTAAGACAAGAAAAGTATTTGCATGTGGGGATCGATGTAGAAAGAGAAGACAATTTTTAGGGTTTTTGTTGATAATAAGGAATACTGAGAGGGGGGGTGAATCAATATTCCATAAAACCACTTCTTAATAAGTTTATTAATCCAATTTCCAAAACTAATAATATAAAAGCAGAATAAGCATAGG
The DNA here is from genome assembly GCA_027924645.1 of Cunninghamia lanceolata. Classification (NCBI taxonomy): domain Eukaryota; kingdom Viridiplantae; phylum Streptophyta; class Pinopsida; order Cupressales; family Cupressaceae; genus Cunninghamia; species Cunninghamia lanceolata. Next base: position 6,289,324 of record BSBN01000400.1, read on the forward strand.
AACAACAACCACAAAGACATAACACATGAACACCAGAATTTTTACATGGAAAACCTGAAAAGGGAAAAACCACAATGAGTGTTAGCTCACAATATATTAATATAGCACAATATTAGATTACAATAAGGCTCACTGCCCTGAGAAATGCTCACTGCAAGAAAGGCTCAATGCCTAGAGAAAGAAAGAAGAAAGAAGAATGGCTCACTGCCAAGTTGAACTGCTTAGATTGCATCTACACATGAATAGTTACAACTCCAATGTAGCACAAAAATACAGTCTCAAAACTCTTCATGTCTAACTGTTTTGTTTCACTGCTCTACTTTTGAAAAGAAGCTAGGTGTGCGCAAATCGTTTCCTACACTAATCTAATGAGGGGAGAGCTATACAAATTCAATTTATTCCTTATCACTACAGTAACATACAACATCTAACAGAGTTATTACAGTAATACACAAGAACCAGAAAGAAGACAGAAGAAGAGAGACAAAGATTTATGATGGGGAAAACCCTTATCGGGTGAAAAACCCCACACTCAGAATCCTGCACAATGTATTAACAAATCTAAAAGTTATTTACAATACACTTGCAATGCAAGCTTCAATAGTCTTCGACACTCTTGTCTGGAGTCAATCTGGCAACATAACAGTACCTATAAACCTATGTTACAAACTCCATCTCCAAGCACCTGTTTAAATAGGAAATACAAGGTAATATTGGACCTATCTTGGGATGGGCATCCAACATGGCTTCATGGACCAAAACCCATGCCTAAGGACACTTGGTCAACATTGTAGAATGTGCCTAACACTTGTCCACAACTCCCATCCCAAAGAGGTCGCTTATTTCCAAAATGGGCTATGACAGATGCTCTTACAACACTTACGACTGTCATAGAATCTATCATAGCGGTTACAACTTACAGCTGTAAGAGAATCTATCATACACATGCTATAAATAGCATATTCTCTTACAACATGTCATATTCCACCTTATGGTGCCCAAATATGCCTTATTCAAAGATGCTTCATGACACATGTCATCACCTATTTTATAACCTTCTATTTCTGACTCTTACATGTCATAGATTCGTCATAGGAATCCGTCATAACCATTTCAGTTAAACGTTCCCTTACACAACATGGAAGATGCCAACACATGGCAAAATTCTCCTACCACAAAGTGGGATGCCTATCTCCTCATGTGAGGACAAAATTACAAGTTGTCATATTCCATGTAGGGTCGACACATCACTGTGCCACATCCCACAATATGACAATATGGAATTTATAAATATTTACAACATAGGCAATTAGATAATAAATGCAAATATTACAAATGAAAGGAATTACCAAGGTTGAGACACCTTAATTCCCAACAACTTTTACATGGAAATAAGATCTATCTTCTTCTGCTCTTTATTGCTTCCACAAAATCGCATTCCACTGTATGTCACACATATGTCTATTCATATTCTCATCACACAACCCAAACACTGACTTCGATCCTATATATATATAACTGCAACACATGATATCTTCATATTAGGTCGGCCTAATAAAGTGAAGCATGCACTCATGACTTAAGTAGCTTGTCAGCTAAATTTATTCATCAAAACTTCTAGTGAACTCAAAGAATACTTGAGTTGCATTCACATATGTCGGCCTCAACTATTTGACAACTTAGGATTAAGATCTAAACAATAGAACTTACCGCATACAATTCAAACTTGTCATGTCAGCCTCTAACTCAAACTGCCACTGATTCAATTCATTTGTCTGACTACATCTTTTACTGCGGACCACAGGGCTTGCTCAAAATCATGTCAAAAACTCCTCAGACATCACCAATCATACCTTCAGAACCATAGAGAAAAATATTCTCTAGCGGCAAAATGCGGACCATCAGAACTCAGACTTTGTCACAGTCAAACTCTGTCAAACACTATAGCGATACTCAGCAGCTTGCAACTATCTTTCTGGTGCACTTCAGAACTTGCAACTCTAGATTTAGACACTTCATATATGTGTTTACAACACCTCAAAACCGCATAACAAGATATACAACATTGGAGAAATGCAGACCAAAATAATTGTGTGTTCTGCCTTAATTGTCACTATATTCTGTTCTACTGGACTTAGGCCATTTGAAGATGTACTTTTGGAATTGATCAAAAAGTTGAAACCTTGGACATAAGATCATCTGAGAGTTAGGAACATCATATCAGAACCGTAAACCCTAGTCTTCAACTGCAGACCAATACTAATCCAAACATTGTTCTTCTATCTCTGCCTCTATACATTTCCAATACTTAGCCAATATGACTAAGTCTTCTTTACCAGACCACAAACTCTATTCCAACCTTGTTCCTTTTCTTATTGCCATCAATGACAGCACTCAATTATCCAACATAGCAGTGTCTTTTTCCAACAATCTCCCCCTTTGGCATTGATTGCAACACTCAATGAAAAATGCTTGTGTTGCTCCCCCTTACTCTGTACACTCTATTTTTCTATTCTCCTTTAGACGTATACTTATTTTTCATTGGTTTTCCTCTCCCCCTTTGACATCAATGGCAAAGGTGGGTGAATAAGCAAAATTGTGTCAAAAATTCTTCAAAATTGTCATATTCTGCCGCATATATACAAGTAAACATTTGTATCTTAATTTATAGTTGAAGGTAGAATATGGATGTGGTTATTTATCAAAAAGACTAGCTTTTCTACCTTTTGTACATCTGATGGTGTATCAATTAATGCTTGTGTTTTTAGGCCTTCATCTGCTAGATTGGTCATGGAATCAATTTTTGGACTTATGAGCCCCCTTAGCTGGCACAACCTGTCTTTGATTTCTTCCCTTTTCTTCATCAGAATGCTCAAATCATTGTGAATATTTACAACATGTGTCTCTTTGGCACTTATTGACTCAATTGCCATATTATATGTCTTAGAAATATTAAGTAGTTTGAGTTCCATGTCCTTGATTATCTCTTCTAATTCCTTTGTAGCTTCTAGCCAAGATAAACAAAATTTGTACAAGTCACAGCCTTCTTTTATGGCACTTTGTATACTTCTTATTCCTTGATCTAAAGAGATTTTATCATTGATCAACATGGTTTTGAACTCGGCTAATCTTTTCTCATCAAATTCTTTTCTGACCTTTGTTTTTGTAGATTTTTCAAAGGATTCAAAATGATTGTTGATTGATTTTATCATACCTTTTAGTTGATCAATAGATGATGTCGAAATGTCTTTCTGGTATTCAGGCATCAATTTTCCCAGTACATCAGATACTACTATAATGAGCTTATTGTCTTACATGTGAGTTTTCATTAATTGTTCTTGTACGTTTGCTTGGGCAAATGATACTAATTCAAATTTCTTTTCCAAAGACAAGGAATTTAGATTTATCGGTTCTTGAAGAAACTTGGGTAGATCTAGGATTTGTGCACTTTGTAGCTTTTCCAAAGGTTTTGCAATAGTGTCTTTTTCCACTTTTTCTTCACAAAGTGAAACTTTCTTTCTCTTCTTTTCTTTAGTTGTGGCTTTTGTAATAGATGAGGTCATTATTCTTTTTCTAGGGCTAGATGTTGGTCTCTCCTCTTCAGATCTCTTATCTTTTCTTTCTGGAGTGCTTGATGTCAATGCTACTAGAGCACCTATGGACTTTGATCCTCCTGATTTGATTTTTGCCTTACTTGATTGTTCATTTGATGTTTTCTTTGACTACTCAAGTTCCATCAACATTCTAGAAGATAATTCTAAGAATGTCCCAAATTTGTCCTCTTTGGGATCAATAATTTTACTTAGTAGTGCATCAGCTAATTTAGTCAAGACATCTTCTGTAGCTTCATAACCTAATACAGGGACCCATACAGTTCTTGGTTCCATAGCTTCCATGAAGCATTTGTCTTTATCCACCATGAATACAATATCCTTTTCATACTTTATCACTGCATTTTCAGGTATCCAGAACCTACTTGACATTTTCTTTTGAAAATCTTTCAAATATTTCCATAAGATTTCATTCTGCTTATCTGCATTACCCAAACTCTGTAAGTGATTTCTTATTTGAGTGGCTACAGGTATGTGATCAAGATAGACAATATTTCCTAAACCAGGTAGCTCTCTCAAGAAGTAAAAGAGTAAACATGTAATCAATGTTCCATATTTGAAAGGATGATTAGTTTCTTTTGTTCTTTTCAAGTTCTTCATTAGTTCACTCCAGAGTAATTCACAGAGGTAATAATCTATATTATTTTTTTTATCATGTCATATGTTGTGTATATAGCTAATACAGACACAGAATTTTCCTTGTTGGAAAAGTATATAAATTTATCCAACAATCATTGATGCAAATTTGACAGCTGGATTCTAAATATCATTTACTGTAAGGGCATTCTTATCAAGTTTTGCTCCTATTAGCTGCATTACCACATTGTTCTTCATTTTCTTTGTGCCTGGAACTCTTCCGGAGGAGCTCATACCAATTACAGCCTTGATAGCTTCTTTAGTTATCAGATAGGGTTCATCAAGCCATAGAAATTCATCATGAATTCTACTTAGAATAAGCTTGACCCATGCATCATTCAGAATTGCAGGAAAATCCAACCAGGTGTCAAATTTCTTTTCTCCTAGAGCTTTATATTCATCTTTCAATTCAATTTCAACAGTAGTTAGTTCATCCAAATACAGTTTTCCTAATTTCATGTGATCATACTCTTCGAGAATAATACAAATGTATGCTCTGACATCTTCTATATGCAAAACCCCATGTGGTGTAACTGAAAATGCCCCTAATAGATCTTTTTCCAGTGTTTTGAAGAATTGTTTCTTAAACTTTGGGTGAGGCATTTTCCCTATCTCGATTACATGAGGAGTAAACATTTTCATAGAATAATTTAATTTTCATAGTAGAGTTTTCAGGTTGTAAATACCTTTTTAGTTGGATTAGGGTTTTCTTCACCTGAATCACTCTGAGTTCTTTGAATTTTTGTTGATGTTTGAAATCTTGCTTCAATCTCTCTTGGATATCTGGTGGCTCGAATGCAAAGTGAGTTATAATGCAAATGAGTTTTCTTTTTATCCTTTGCACTTGACCTAATTGTCATAAATGCTCATTCTCAAAAGCTGCTAACTTTTCTTTGATAGATACAGTCGATCAAAATTGATCCGCAATGTACCGCACTGACTCATTTTCTTCTAGATTTTCTTCCATAAGATCTTCCATATCAGATTCCACCACACATCTTCATGTCAGACTGCAGCACTATCTATCTGGCTGGGGATTTTGGATTTTCAACACTACTCCCCCTGAGCCAAAGCTCCCAATTTACTTCTTGGAGGAAGTATCTGCACTAGATGTTGGTGCAGATTCATCCTTGACTTCAATCACATCTTTCTTGATCCAAATCTTGCTCATTTCTTTCTTGGTTTCAACTAGATCAACCTTTTCTTTTCCTCTGTCAGTCCTTTGCTCTGTTTTCCTATTTTCAGTATGGTAGTTTCTTTTCACATTTTTGCTTCTACAGACTCTTGCAATATGTCCATACTTGTTGCAATTGTAGCACACCACATTCCTTTGTCTTGGATTCCTTCTATTGATTGGATTTGATTTGCATTGATTAGCCATATGTCCAAATCTGTTGCATGCAAAACACTTTCCATTGAATGATTGACTATTCATTGCATTGTAGGAGCCATTCCTTACCAGATTTCTGTATTCATTTGATTTGTGACCAATTTTCTTGCAATTGAAACATTGACTAGTAAAGGATGGAACATTTTGATTCTAGTTTATTCTACTCCTACACTGAGTAGCTTTATGACCAAACTTATTGCAATTAAAATAATGGTCATTGAAAGATGGATACCTTTGAGCATTTGGTTATCTGACCGGAGCTCTTGTGGGTCTTCTTCTTTGATTTCTAAACTGGTTTCTTCTGTTTTGTTTTAACTCAGTGTTTGTTTGACCAGATTTTGAACTTTCTCCTTTCTCAAATCCCAAACCTTGCTTATCATCAGTACTCTTTTGACTAGCAATCATCTCATCAAGCTTTGCAGAACTTAGCTTAAACTTTTCTTCATAGCTCTTAGCTGCTTCCAGATCAAATTTTAGACGTAGCACTTCTTTGCCCAATTTTTCACATTCCTCTAATTTATCCTTAACAACTTGATTCAGATGCCTTTCAATTTCTTCCTTCTTTTCAACTTCTAGTGTCAATCCATTTAGGAACTCATGTGCTTCATCTAATTGATCATTTAGCTCCTTACTTTTCTCTTTGAACTTCCCGACTTTCTCTCTTAGCTTTAGGATGCATTCATCAGCTTCTTGAATATTAGCTTTTAGATCCTTGATTTCTGCCTCAAATTTTTCAAGATCAATAAGGGTTGCTTCTAGTTCCTTGTTGCTTTCATAGTTTCTAAATCTTCTTGCTGCCATGATTACACTACCCCAGATCTTCCTCAAGCTGTTAGACTTCTTCCAAGGAACCTTGCTCTGATACCAATTGTTGATAGCAAGGAATACTGAGAGGGGGGGTGAATCAGTATTCCATAAAACCACTTCTTAATAAGTTTATTAATCCGTTTTGTAAAACTAATAATATAAAAGTAGAATAAGCACAGGAACAACAACCATAAAGACATAACACATGAACACTAGGATTTTTATGTGGAAAACCCAAAAAGGGAAAAACCACGGTGAGTGTTAGCTCACAATATATTAATATAGCACAATACTGGATTACAATAAGGCTCACTGCCCTGAGAAATGCTCACTACCAAAATAGGCTCACTGCCTAGAGAAAGAAAGAAGAAAGAAGAATGGATCACTACCAAGTTGAACTACTCATTGCATCTACACATGCATAGTTATAGCTCAAATGTAGCACAAAAATATTGTCTCAAAACTCTTCATGTCTGACTGCTCTGTTTCACTACTCTGCTTTTACATGGAAATAAGATCTCTCTTCTTCTACTCTTTATTACTTCCATAAAATCACATTATACTATATGTCGCACATATGTATATTCATATTCGCATCACATAACCCAAACACTGACTTCGATCCCATATATATTCTGTAACACATGATATCTTCATGTTAGGTTAGCCTAATAAAGTGAAACATGCACTCATGACTTAAGTAGCTTGTCGGCTAAAATCATTCATCAAAACTTCCAATGGACTCAAACAATACTTGAATTGCATTCACATATGTCGGTCTCAACTATTTGACAACTTAGGATTAAGTTCTAAACAATAGAACTTACCACATACAATTCAAACTTATCATGTTGGCCTCTAACTCAGATTGCCACTGATTTAGTTCATCTGTTTGACTACATCTTTTAGTACAGACCACAAGACTTGCTTAAAATCATGTCAAAGACTCCTTAGACATCACCAATCATACCTTTAGAATTGCAGAGCAAAATATTCTTTAGCGGCAAAATGCGGACCATCAGAACTCAGACTCTGTCATAATCAAATTCTGTCAAACACTGTAACGATACTCAACAGCTTGCAACTATCTTTCCAATGGACTTTAGATCTTACAACTCTAGATTTAGACACTTCATATAAGTGTTAACAACACCTCAAAACCACATAACAAGATATACAACACTGGAGAAATGCGGACCAAAACAATTGTGTGTTCTGCCTTAATTGTCACAGTATTCTGTTCTACCAGACTTAGGCCATTTGAAGATGTACTTCCGGAACCGATCAAAATTTAAAACCTTGGATATAAGATCATCTAAGATTTAGGAACATCATATCAGAACCACAAACCTTGGTCTTCAACTGCGGACCAATACCAATCCAAACACTATTCTTCTATCTCTGCCTTTGTACATTTACAATACTTAGCCAATATGACTAAGTCTTCTTTACCGAACCACAAACTCTATTCCAACCTTCTTCCTTTTCTTTTTTCCATCAATGACAACACTCAATTATCCAACATCGAAGTGTCTTTTGCCAATGGTTTTCATAATAATAAAAAGACAAGCAAGTAAGGAGGAGGATACAGAAAAATGGAACAACAAGAAAGGACATGAGAGCAAAAAAAAGAAAAGATAGGAAACACAAGAAAAACCACAAAGAGGTCATTGATTTAAGTAGTTCCAGGTATTCTTCTATATTAGAAGGTTATGTCTGTACTTAGTTTTGAATCGGCCATATCCCAACTCAAACCTGCAACATTAAATTAGCCTCATTAGTTTTTAGAATTGATTTGTTTTATTTTGTTCCAAAGATCGACATATGTATTTTATTGTATCTTGGGGCCGTATGTGCACACTCAATTTTTTTTTACCAATTAATTTGACCTCATGCAATGAATCATCAACCTCTGTGTTCTTTTGTTTATTACTGGGTTTACCTTTGCACTTAGATTGGCCTCTTAAAAACATCTATATAGTCTGAATATCGGCTTGTTGTGCCTTTTCTTTTGACCAGTTCTAACTTGTTTAGTGCACTCCTTCTTAAATTTGGCTACACGTATCCCCCCTAAATTAGTGTCTGTATATCTTTATGGTCTACCTTCTATCAGTAATCAGTCTTATACCACCTCTAGCCCTAGGAAAATATGCTTAGTCGATTGATACAGACCATAACGAGAAAGCTCTAAAAGTGGTTATGATTAGACACCCAATTGACCCTTCTAATGGATGATCCTCGATTCATTTACCTACTTTTCCTTACAAAATGCCAAATCTTACTTTTGTGAGAAGATTGTTTGAATCTCCTTCATGGAGGGCACAAATTTCATCGTCCAGGCTTCGTTCTTGCTCCTTGCTGACCACCACCATGCTTGAGCTATCACAGTCCATAATATCATCCACTGGTAGTAGCACCCTGTGTAAAATATAGCCCTGAACCATAATATCAAGGATCTTGTCCATCGATCTCTTCCTTAAGGTTGTTGTAACTGAAGCCCATTTCATTAAAATCTTGATTTTTCCAATCTCACCTAGCCTAGGACCATTCTGATGAATATCAACGTATCCAATTGTAGGACTAATTATGCATTTGTTTTTTTAATTTCAAATCACAGGTCTTAAACAACCCCCATACAGAGAATCTTGCTTGTCACCTTCACATGTTTGCATCTTAACTTTGGCAATACATGTTTATTAGAAAACCAAGGAGAAGATGCATAGACAACGAGAATTAAATGAACAGATACACTTAAATTTCATGATGAAGTTTTAGCTTTTGGCATTCTAAATCCGGTAAATGGAACTTGCAAGGAAATTATTAAATTCACAACTTTTATGAGGAAATCTAGGTTATAATCAGGAAAGGTACCCATGCATGTGGATTTTGTTTTAAATGATATATATATACACTTTAGTATGATACTACCTAAGTAAGACCCCTTGGGCAATTTTAGGCAACTTCTAAATAAGATGAAACTCTATTCTAATAAAAGTATGAATGGAGAAAAACACACGTACAAATAGTATATAGATACTAAAGTAAAGATAGTCAATTACATGAAAACTTTTAAGTGGATTTATTATCTGAATATACCTGGGTATGAGATAATATTACAGATAGAGTCTTATTGCTATTATTAACTCATAAAACTATATAAATATACTTTCTATCCGATGGCATACATGTTGAAATATGAAACGTAGCATCTATTTCTGTATTATAGCATACGTGAATTGAGTTATGTTTTGCCGTAAATTGTGTTTTGAAAGAGAATGGATATTTTGTTTTGTTGTGTTTATATGCTTTTGGAAAAGTTGCCTTCTGAGATGGGTGCCGAATATGGGGAAATAGGGAAGTAGGTTTTCTTTTCAAAACTTACACACTATTAATCGGTTAATACTTTGGCCAAATTTATTTTGACGTTGAAACAGACGTGTGTACCATTGAAACAGATGGTTTGTTGCCTAGTTTATGCATTTATTTTCCCTACCATATCCTATTAATATGATGTTGCATTCAAGTTAGGGATGCATGTAGGTTAATAGGCATGCACCAGGTTCCACTCTAGTGCTTGTTTATAGGTTGCTAGGCCCTTCAAGCAGAGTCGAGTATTCCTCAATTTGAGGAATACCAGGGAAGCACAAGCTTCGTGGTTGGGCAGAAAAGAGCCTGAACCATATTCTTGTCCTTCGACGCAACAGATGGCTAGATGGTCGATTGTGGTCAAGGACTGATTGTATTGGATTTACTTGATCTTATTGACAGTTGTACTTCTTCATTGAACTCAAAATGTTATGTAAGGCATAAATCCATTATTGAAACTTGTATATATAGTAATTTCAGAAAGCTCTGTAATTGAACTTCAGAAATATGAAATGTAATATGAATGTATATCTCTTTATGAATAGATTCTTGTATTGAAAATAATGTAATCTATCTCCTTTACTTGTTAGTGTAATTGCAGTTACTTCCTTTTTCTTTTATGATCATTTCAGTTATGTATGTATGTATGTATGTATGCATGTAAGTTTTGGAATTTCTCTACTTTACAATAGAAGAGCAAATTCTTACTTCTTCTTCTTCTTATTGGATGAGGGCTTGTTGGAGTTGTGATATAGTGAAATTTGGTATGTATGAAGATGAAGCATGGTTAGGAATTTGGATTTGTGAGCTTTGGGGTAAGGTTTGTTAGGATTTTAATGGTAGGCTAAAGCAAATACAATTAACAATTATATGTAGATTTAATACACATAAATAAACAATAAATAATAACACAAATTCAACACAAATATTTAATGTGGTTCACCCAATGTGGGCTACATCCACAAACATAGCCATCCAATATTATTATCTAGAAAATCAAACTGATTACAACCAACAACCTTACAACTCCATATCATTGCAATATGCTACAATAAAATACATTCAAAACTAGTTTATGACTCATGACTTTCCACCTTCTCCATCTGCTATTTATGAAGTCTCTTTGGTGGTTAAAAAAGTGGGTTTTTATATGTCGGCCAATAACAAACTAATTGTCGATGCCTTTTTTGCTTCAGGGGCATTGTCCTCAAGCCCCCAACAGGAGGGGCTCTACCCCCTACACTCCCCCATTAATTATTCTGGAGGGAAAACTGTGGCTGACAAAGTCACCAAATTTACCTTGCTACAGGTACCTACAACCCTTGCAGCATGATCAGTCACCACATAATAACAAGGTGGATACATTGGCTTGGTTGTTGATGGGAGGTAGGGATGATGATGTAGGAATGACTTGGTGTTTTTTATATGATCTTTTAAGTTTGTCAAAAAGTCTTTGGGTGCCATAAGGATATTGCTCTTGGATCTTGCTCTCTAGTGTTGGGATGGATTTACACATATGTTTAAGTCTTTGTAGTTTGGCTTGTTCTTCAAGATATGCATCATGATCTACAAGGTTCTCATCATCATTGGGAGGAAATTGTGGACCTCCTAGGATTGTTACATTGGGTTTTAGATTTGACCTAGGATTGTTAATGTTGCAAGGTGTGCGCCCTTGGTCTCCTTGTACTATGCAATGCAACGCTTGGGTTCGCGACAAGGCTTAACCGCCTCTTGTGGTTTCATTAACTCTGGCGGTTGTATCAGGCATTAAAAGGTTGATATTTTGGTGCAACAACAATCATCTTACTAACAATTGGTATCAGAGCCTGGGTCACATGTTCGAACCCCTTGCTTGTGTTGGGGGGATTGTTACAAGGTATGCACCCTTGGTCTCCTTATGCTGTGCAGTGCAACACTTGGGTTCACAACAAGGCTTAACCGCCTCTTGTGGATTCATTAACTCTAGCAGTTGTATCAGACATTAAAAGGTCAATTTTTTGGTGCAACGACAATCTTCTTGCTAACAGTTAATGATCACAACCATTTTGACAAATGGTGTATTAAGAATGGGATTATGATTAGGAGGTGGATTAGGTGAAGTAGGACCTTGATTAGATTATGAAATTTGATTAGGATTAGGGTCCTGGATGATAGCTTGGATTGGATTGGGGATAGATTGTGATGAGGTGATTAGGGTTATTAAGATGATTAGGGATAATGAGATGGATAAGAGGATTGATTAGGATAACTAGGGTGGACAATTAGGATGATGAGGGTTTGGACTAGAGGATGAATTGGATTAATATTGGATTTGGATGAAAATGGATGATTGGAAGGTAATGAGGGATGGCTTGAAGCTTGACTTTGGGCAAAATTGGAAAATTGGCAAATTGATAAACACAATGTTCATATACACATGCATAAGTTTTTCAAATGATAAGGATTTGGCCAATGCAAATGATCACACACTCAATACACAACAACATCCCTAGATTATTCAAGTAGGAGTGATTTCATAGTGTGGGACCACATAATAGAATACCTATCCATGTTCTTACCTAACTAAGAACACTTCACCCTGAGCGAATAGCTAGGAATAAGGGTGTTACACCCAATACCCCTTTCCTTGGAGGCTTTTATTCCTTACCCAAAGAATAATTCTATCCCCAACTCAAGGAGGCACATGGTGAGTAACTTCAGGGGGCAGTCCACATCCCTTGCACCACACTAGAAAATGGTCAATTGTCTTAACTAGGCTTGACAAGCTTCTAGGGAAAGTCCTCCAAATACATGAGGTACGATGAGGCCCGAGTCTATGAACACTAGCCTGTTGAAGGGATGTGGCATAAATGATCAAGCAAACACCACTTCACTTTCTATCTAGAATCACAAGGGGCTCCAAGGTTGTCCCAATGACTATGTTACTAGATTGAGGTACATCTTTCGCTCTCCCCCCTTTGATATACCCCACCAAAACATGTGGTTGAGATCATCGCTAGGGGTGATGAAATCCCCTAGTAGGCCTCATAAAGGGAAGGAACACTATTCACTTTTGATCCCCAAGCTTGCACCAAGCGCAAGGGGAGAGCATGCGTGATATAATATTCCTAGTATTAAACAAATAAACACAAGGATAATGAAGGGGTTTTTAATCTCCAAGTTCACCAAAAGGTGCGAGGAGGAGAGAGCATACACCCTTTTTAAAATCAAAAGAAAAAGCAAGCAATGTTCAATTAATGTCCCCTAGATTAGACTAAGTGCCTAGATTATTGATAAAATGATTTCTTTGACATGCAAATCTGCAGTAACTTGTTAGTAGTTTCAATGGTTTTGATCTTTGGCAAGCAAAAGCTACAAAACAAGTGTTAGGCTAAAAAAAGATAAATCTAGTAAAATATAAAAATGATGAGAAGCTACAATAGATTGGATAATTTTATCAGATTCCTCATGAAAATCTAAACAATTTCAAAAAAATATTCGTCAGATTTGGATATGTTTTACACGAGTTATAGCCAAATGAAGTTTATGAACAAAGGTCAATTTCAAACAAATATACTTGATTTTTGGGTTGAATCTGCTGATGACACCTTTGCTATTGCAAAGATGGGTAAAACAACTTTCCAACACTTCTAGTTTCATGAAAATCCAACACCCCCAATACTTACAAATCATTTGTTCCCACAAGCAAAGTCTCAAATTTGCATCTAAATGGATTCTTGAAATCACCTAGTCTCAGCATTAATTCCTTCTACACGCCTTCAATCTGTAAATAATTAGAGCAGCCAACTCAAGGTCAAGGGAAAACCATATTAATTGCTACGATCGGGTGTAGTAATGGAGTATCTAGCAATGATTAAGCAAATTGTGAAAGTTAATGCTATGTTCTAAGTGGCTAGCGATTATGGTAAACAAGTGTTGTTGGAAGTCCTCGATCTACATAGGCACCCACAGGTGGTCTTGTGGGGAGTGATTTCATGATGATCATATGATAGATCCTTTCTTAGAACCGTGGGAAGATTAGGAAGCACCCTTGGAGCCGCCAAGGGTTAGAAGAAACAATAGTCTTACAACAAATTTGGTGGTTTACACTTGTGGCGATGCTGTTGAGAAAACTAATAACCTATAGTTAAAAGTATTCCATATGATAATTTAACATCTGCCAATTATGAAAAGCCTGTGAATTTAAGTAGAATTCTACAGTTAAAGAGAAGATCCTCCAATGAATTATGTGACTGTTTAGCGATGAGAAATGTGTAGTTAAACCTTATATCTAGCGACACAAACCTAAATCCTTCAGTTAAAATAGGAACCTTGCATAAAACCTTAGACAAAACCCTATAGGTAATGCTATAGACCAAATGAAAGAGAACTAAATCAAGCAATAGGCATGCGCCTCCTATTTGTGAACAGGGGGTTATCTAAAAAAATTCAAAAATTTCACAATTTCATAAATATAAGGTATTTATGTTAAAATTTACCTACAAATTGCTCTAAACACAATGGTGAGGGCGATTTCAGCATAAGAAGCCTCCTGCGAAAGTTGACCTTCATATCTTCACCAAAAAGAGGCTAAATCCACAACAAAAAAACACTCCAAAAATTGCAAAACAAGGTTAAAACCAGGTGTGCCAAAAATGTATGCATGATATTGATCTGAGATAAACAAAAGGAAGATAATATAATACAATTCAATACCTTCCACCTTCAATAAAATGCTCACACTTTATAGAATGGGGTAGAGTGCACCTAAGCTCCACTAGCTCTATTCTATAGATCATACATTGTGGATTGCTCACAAAACGAGTAGAACTTGGCCATAATAGAAGTAAATGATAATGAAAATGATAGCATAAACGTGCATATGAAAAATTATTGGGTGTTGATATTGAAATGAGAGTTCAATATATAGATGGTGAAGGATAGAATGGATGGCTAAGATTGAAGCGGTGTGGTACGAGGTGGGTAGCTAGGATGAAAAGTTAATTTAGTGCTTATGACGCACATTTAATGCGGATGATAAGTGGTTAAAATAAGGATGTGAGAGGGGAAATTAATTAGGTAGTGGGATTATTTAATTAATTTATGGAGAGGAATTGCTTATGAGGCACATTTAATGAACGTGGCAAGGCTCATTGATTGACAATGGCAAGTGGGTGAGGACAAGTGTTGGATAAATAATTTAAATAATAAAATTATTTAAATTATGAGAGATGTGGGATTTAAATAAATATTTAATTTATTTAAATTGGCTGATGGAGGAAAATGGGATAAAAATAAATAAATAAAATTTATTTAATTTGGCTAAAGGGGATAAATGGATAAAAAGGATTAGTTATATATTTATTTTACTAATTGTAAGATAGAAGGGGTCGTGAAAGGGTCTTAGAATAAAATGTGTCACAAGGTGTCACAAGGCATGGTTAATTGTAGGTGTCTACACCTAGTTTGTAACTTGCAACAAAACAAAGCCCCTTGAAATTTTAGAGATTTCCAATAGATTAGAAGACACCGAAACTTTGAAGAATAATTTCCTAGGACACTTTACTCTTCCAAAAGATGAATAACTTGATAGTTCTCACAAAGTTAAAAAATCAAAGTGCTATAAGAAGTGAAAGATTGAAGGAAATAAAGGGTCACTAAATTTTAAATTAGGGGTGTGTTGTCAACTAGAATAATAGGGTGATATATATATATATATATAAGAAAGAGAGAGAGAGAGAGGGCTTTTTGATTCTTTAGTGCCAATGGTTAGGGTTTTGGGTTCACATTTAGGGAACTTAGGTTTCAACATCAAGGAAAAGGAAGGTAAAGGGAGGGTCAGAGAGAGAGAGAGAGAGTAGTTTGGTGAAGACCTCTCCCTCTCTCTCTATCTCTCCCCCTTTCTATCTCTCTCTAGATCTCTCCCCCTCTATCTATATCTCTCAATTTCCCCCTCTTCCCTCTCTCTATATCTTACTCTCTCCCTCTCCATCTCTTTCTTTATCTCTCCCCCTCTCTCTCTTACTCTCTCTCCCTCTCTTATTGTCTATCTATCTCCCTTTCCCTCTCTCTATCTCTCCCTCACTCCCTCTCCCACTCTATCTCTCTATATCTCCCTCTCCCCCTCTCTATCTCTCAATTTATTTATCTCTCCCTCTTTTTTATTTATTACTTTTTTTTGCTTTCTTTACAATATAATGTGATCGTATGTTACATCCCCAACCTATGATTAGCTTAATCTTACTCTTACATGGTAATCAGGAAGATTAGTTAAGAGTTTGATGATTTGATATTGTGGAAATATCTGATTTGACCTTTGATTATGAGGTTAATGATTGATGTTAATTAGTTTTGAACATTAATTGATTTATATTATGGGATATGATAATGATACACTGATCATGGTTTTGTGAACTTGAGTGTGAATAGGAAAATGTAACATCCTTTGAAGAAGGAAGGAGAGTATCATCCTGGAGGAAGGGTTAGATGTCAAGAAAACAAGGTAGATTAGTCATCTGAGTATCCGTTTCCATGTCCTTCTGAATCCCTTGTAAGTTGTCATGAGTCATGTCTTCCTTCATAGTAATTCAATTCTTGTGAGTTGTTTTGTCGATGGTGCTTTAATGACTAGATGACATTCGTGGAACAATGTCTCAAGTCATATCATAGTCGCATTAAGAGTCGATGAGATTTCTCATGACCCTATTCTTAAATAGGGATACTAATTCTTTATTTTCTAGTCATTTGACTAAAGTTTACCGTCGATGTTGGGGGAGTATTACTCGACCTTGATTATCCTAAGATTTTAGTGTGATATCTTTTGCTTTCATCTTTAAGATGATTTTGAATATTATAATAGTTCTTCAATCCATGTTATTAGTCGAGGGTGCTTATATATATATATATATATATATATATATATATGGACCTCTTTAGAGGTTGATGTTAATAACTCTTGACTATGCCATTAACTATCTTATCTTATCTTATTCTTACCTCATCAATATCCTTAAACCCATGAGGAGTGGGAAAGGAGAGAGGATAGGCTGAGTGGGTAGCATGGATCAAAAGATCCCACTAGGTGGCAAGCCTAGATCGCATGCACAGAGTATGCTTTGGTTAGTTACCGAACGCCATCTTGGTGTCTTACCAAAGGGCTCAGTTGGAGTCTACATTTCTTTTTGGTTTTTCCTATTGGATAGACTTTGAGAGATTGCAAAGAATTACTATCGGTGAGAATGACTAGAGTAGCCAGAAGAGTTCAAACTCTGCGAGATGCATCTTTAACTCTGTGAAATATATTCAAGTATCTTTTCTCTAGAGCCCTCGACTCATATGATATATTGACTACAATACAGTTAACATCATTTCGTTTGAAAGTAACGTCGGCATTACTGACTATAAAGACTAAGAAATATATTCCTTTTATTGCACAGAGTTGACACTATATATTTATTTATGCATATCGATGAATGTTAAGAGTAGTCGAAGGCTCTTGGAGCCTGAAATAAAATATAATTCATGATACTTTGAAACTATTGCTTTCTTGTGGCACTCAGCCAACTTGAGGTCATAAACCCTATGTGGGATTGCATGCACAAGCACCCGCAAGTTTTAGCTATTCCTATGCGCCATGCATTAGGTGCCATACATCTTTAATGATGTCTTATATCTTTATGATTGCTAGTTGCTAACTCTTACAAATCTGAATATGCTTATGAGCCCGATAGGGCAACATTCTATAATGAATGAATAATGGTGGTATCAACCTATTGAACAGTCCACACCATTATTTCTAATGGCCGCTACCATGATTACTTTAAACACAATAAACCCAAGATAAAATGGGTCGTGCTACTGCACTCAACACCTTATTTTTCCAATTCTATAGAAAAGATAATAATAATCAAATGGATATCAATAAAAATACAAGTTATGTGAACATGATAACTTTTCAAGGAGAGTTATATACTATTCTTACACTGTCATAATAATGCTATCATGACAGCTGAGACTTCAATCTTACATTCTTTATGAAGTAAAAACTTGATATACCTTTCGAAATTAGAATCTACCCTAGTTCTATTATAAGCTAGTGGTTTTATATGAGATGAATGCTGACTATATAAATGGAAGTTATGTTTTTATATTGACTTTATGAAAGATTCTAGAAAAGAACTTAGAGGGGTTCGACTCTATGAGTTTTTATAAACTTTTATAAGATACTATGATTTGTGCCTTCTCTTTTATTATGGACTGGTTTCTTTTAACCATGAGAATAGGAAAACAAAGTAAACATTGACCGAGTAGGGTGAGTGTTGAAAACAAGATTGTATTCATTATTCAAGAAAATGGGAGAATGTGACGTGGAATTACTAGTTTCTGAGTATCTAAGAAACCAAGAAACCTAAGTATGGGTTTCCAAGATAACAATCAAATGTCCAAGGATTGGACTAAGATGCATTGAAACCTAATCATACTAGACCTAAGGTGGTGAATATGGTTTGGCTTTTGATATGATTAGAAAGTGGAATAAGGTGATGTAGAGTCATAGATTTCCTATAACAGAGCTTGACTGTTAATGATAGTTATTATGATAACTATGATGCATCTTATGTATTTAAAAGATATGTTGACTCCTTGTTGAAGAAGGAGAAATTGAATAAAAGGTAAGTTGTATTTCCTTGTAGGTGGCATTAAGTGCATGTCGGGTTTATTGGAGGAACTAATTCTCCTAGATAATTATATACTTATGAGAATAAATACTATGGTTAGTATGAAACTCTTGTACTACAACATAAATGAAAGCCATCTCTTTACGAATGGCCATACTTCACAAATGAGGTATAAGATATTAAAACCCATGAGGATGCTTGTGATAGAGTCTTTCTAGCAAGACTGTCTTATTAGACTGTTATGATATAAGTCTTAAATGCCATGAATTTGAATGTAAACCTTGTGAAAGGTCAATATGAAACTGTGAACCTAGGAAGGTCAAAAGTTGGAAAACTTGTTTTGACATTTTGGAAAATGGAATAGGGTGACGAGGAGTCACAGGTTCCTTTTTGTGAAAGCAACCTATTATATTTGATGAGCTCCTAAGATATGAGTTGATTGTCCTAGTACTGGACTATGAATCAAACTGAATTCACATTTTACTAGACCTAGAATGAAAGGTCAAACTAAGCCTATTGTAGGATGAGACAACTTCTAAGTTGAGTAAAGGTCATGGACATATGACTATGTTCATTGTGAAAAGTATATGTATGTAAATCTTTGGCCAAAGTAATGCATCCATCTCTGCATGCATTATCGGTCCACAGTGCTCTAGATGGCCTAGTGTCTCCAGTAGTGTCATACATAGTTAGAGTGGATCTATAGTTGTATGACCGTGAGACATTAGGAAGGACACAACACCAAATACTTAGATGGCTAACCCAAGGGTTCCTAATAACTAACCTTTTTGTAAAGGGCATGGACACTTCTAGTTCGAAAGTTGAGCAGGGGATCGCAGGTCTGTGGTTGGTCAAAAAGCACTAGAATGATGCTCTCCTTCCCGAGCATGAGACAAGCCAAGGCTTATGAAGACATATGTCAAAAGTTCTAGATACAATGCTTTCCATTTTATGACTTGATGATCAATTGTAATGTATAATTTGTTATATGATGCCTTGAGCATAACTTGTACATACATAGTGAAAGTTATTCACTTGGATATGTAAATGATTATTGTAATTGTAAGCTTTGTTATATTTTGTTTAGAATAACATGCTTAGTTGATGAAATGATAATGAATCATTATGGTTAAGTTTTGATTTACATAATCATATTGCTAACTAATCTCTTGATTAAGATGAATATTTATGTTAATTAAAGAGAATTATGGAAAGTGTTGTTACAATCATGTTGTGTATTTATTCAAATTTTAAGACTACATTTTTAGGCTTGGAATAGGCTTGGATGACCAAGCCTAGGGATTGGACCTCTGTGATACCTCCCAAAGACATGTTTTTCATAGTTAACATTTTTGAGTTTCAACATCATCAAATTTATTCATTTTACAACAAAATTTGATGAAACCACCACCAAAAAGATGAGATAATTCTTATCTTTCTAACCATATAGTTTTTAAAATATTTTGAATAATTTAAGGTATTTATTTTTATTTTCTTTGAGTAGTCTCTTCATATTCTTCAATCACATATGTATTGATTTTTATTTATAACTTTTGATCTGCTTATCAAAATTTTTAAAAAAATATAGGATTGTTCTACCCTTCATTCTTTATGCATTCAAAAAATTACATTTTTGATTATTTCGTGCAAGTTATGTGACACAAACACTTGTTGATGCAATTTTTAGGATGCATCCAATCTGAAAAATCACAAAATGAATATTCAATAAAAAATATTAAAAAAATACACAACTTGTAGTACTCGCTCCTAACTATACTTCTGCCAACCGATTTTTAAAAATACTGAATGCAACAAAAAAATAGGGGGGCACACACCATACATTGTTATATTTTAGTGAGAAAAATAGGAACACTTTTGTGTGCGCACAACATTTCACCCTCTTAATCTTACCCATTTTAAAAAAATCTAGTAATTTAGAAACTAGATTCAAAGTACTATAATTCTTGTTCTTATCACATCTTTAAACTTTGAGTGGATGCATCTCAAATTCCTCGTCCAAGTTCAGTTTTAGCTGATTTCAAGAAAATAAGTGGCCACTTTTGACCCCCTTTTTGTCCCCCATTCCCATGCACTTATCTCTTGCAAAGAATAAAACAAGTTTGAAATACCTTTCTTTTTATTACTTCTTGAAAACCTCTTGGTATTTAGCTTGAAAGATTTTATTGTTGGTTATGGGGAACAAGTTGAGCATGGATTGGAAAGTTTTCAAATGGGTGAGAGGGAATAGTCAATACTCTTTTAATGATGATCAAGTGTCTTCCCCTAATTAATTTTCTCTTAGCCTCTCTTACAAGTATGTATTATCCAATATCCTCTTCTTTGTTTAGCACATTATCAACTTGATGATACTCTCAACAAGATCTTCTATACCTCTAGGTAAGGGTTTGTAAGTATG
Source organism: Cunninghamia lanceolata (assembly GCA_027924645.1). Taxonomy (NCBI): domain Eukaryota; kingdom Viridiplantae; phylum Streptophyta; class Pinopsida; order Cupressales; family Cupressaceae; genus Cunninghamia; species Cunninghamia lanceolata. Next base: position 6,310,204 of record BSBN01000400.1, read on the forward strand.
TTCTAATGTCTTCTTGTTCCATGTCCAGCTAATTGATGTTGGGTTATAAAACTGGAGGTTCATTATGCTAGATTGTCATACATGTATGTATATATTTTTATATTTTATATCTGAAAAGGAAAGACTACTGATATGACAAGATCAAAGTCCCTAGCAAAGTCACTAGAAAAAATGTCGGTAATTGGATTTGCTATGTCAAATCTCAATAGTTATTGGGGTAAACACCCCTCCTCAAGATGGTAACGTTACCTTTATTAAAAATAAAATTACAAACAACAAATAAACTATTCATTTTACAAAATTATTTTCTAGGGTAGTTTTGATAGTAGATGAAAATAATTTTTTTACGAATAGAAGATACATAAATTTGTCAAATAGAAAATAGAGTTTGACAAACTTATGCAATGATAAGATTTTCGGAACAATACAATGCGCATATTTAACAAGTAGAAAATAGAATTTGATAAACCCGCACATTATGATAATGCAAGAGGACTAACAAGTAAAATCACAACAAGTCTAAAAGTTGCAGTGAGGAATTCTAGAGAGAAATTAGTTTCATCTAACATAAGAAAAGACACCACCATACTCATATCTAACATAAGAAAATATACAATTATGACATCACACAAGACAAGACATTCTGATATGAAGTCATTTATTTCTCATAATTCACAAAAGTTTCAAGTCTTTTATATTCAAGTATAACTTTACAAAATTTGCTAAGTTATATATCCCAACACAATTACCTTTACATATATTTATATCTTTGTCTCGAGAACTGATGAGCAGTTATAAATAATAAAATAACATTTTAAATAACTTGTGAACTTCTAAGTCATTTTAAAGTCTTAAAGTTTGAACATTATAAAATAAGGAAAATATTTAACCATTACATTTAGCCTTATAATCAAAACTCATATGTTTGTCAAACATTGCTATGTGGTTGATTCCTCACATGATTATTCTTCCACATTAACATCTTCGATGACGACCATGTCTTCTTTTGCCTTCTTGAACATCTTGTATTGATATTGTTCTAATTCTTCCAATGTTTCATTAATTGCATCCAAATTAACTCTCTTTATATAATTGAAATGAAAATGAAAATTAGTATAAATATTTACAACTTGATTAGCTTGTATGTGCTTCCTTTCCATCTATTTTTCAAATTCTTTGAAGAGGAACTCTATTTTCATTAACCTATCAAGTGTTGTTAAGTAAAAAATAAGTGGTTGATTCATTCCTTGATTAATTTCTTCAAACAAGTGGCTCTTAGGAGTATCAATAGAGTTGACCATTTGATCATTATTATACAAGTATCCTATTGTTTTATCAATCCAATCATGAACATCCATTATTATACCTACACATGAGCATTCTTCAATTTCTTAGTTCCTTCTTCAAGTAAATAGAGTATCTAGTCAAAGATTAGTTCCAAGTATCCATTAGGCAATAAAGTCAAGGGGGGGAGCAATGCAACATACAAGGAAAGAAAAGAGATGAGCAACAAAATAAAAATGAGATGAAACAACAAAGAACACATAGAAACTGAAAGGAAAGCTGACATGACAAAAACACCTAATTAACTTATGTACATGGTAGGTGACTCCTATCTTAAACTACTCCAAGATGATCACATGAATCCATTAATAGATTGTGAGAAACAAGAACCTGTGTGAAAAAGATATGCATTCCCACGAAGCACCTGTGAAATTAGTAGCCATTTTGAAATGATGAGAAAACTAAAATAAGTGAAATGTGAGGACTCTTTAGATAGTACGTCGAACAACCATTTCTCATCATATGTTTCCAAGTTTCCTTGAATTATATTAGCACTACCTTGTATAATGTTGATTATATCTTCTTGCATTGTACTGAACACACCAATACTTTCTATCTAAATATGCTTCCAATTATTTGGATTGGATGACATTAATCCATGAAACTAGACATCCCTCATATAAGCCATGGAGTGAAGAAACTCTTTCAAGTGTAAATGATGAATCCAATTTCCAAATATTACTTTTTACTGGCATAAGACCACTTCTAATTATAAGATTTCCCTCTTCTTTTGTTGAAAGTAACTTAGAAGCTTCTTTATCCCAAGATGATGAAATGGGAGAAGAAGGTAATCAATCTATACTCTATAACTGACTTGCAAAAATGCTTTTAGTTAGGATCATTATAGAGGTAGGGAAGATACCCTCACCATGAAGGAAATTGTCATTTGATGTCTCGAAGCACTAAGTTGGAACAATTGTGTTACAAGATTGGAAACCTACCTTCTGAATAACATCCTCCTTTAACATTTGGTTATTTTCTACAAAAGAAAATTCTTCTTTCTTTACCACAACTAACTCAGAATGCCCTTTATCCAAGAATGATATGTGAGCATGAGAAAGCAATAGATTTGCATTATGCATTTTATTAGCCTAAAAAACCTTTTCTATAATTTATGAAGAAGAAATACTATATTTATCTCTTGGATGTGGTGAAGAAGTAGAGGTTGAAACATATAACTCCTCATCAATCCTTTGGATGATTCCAATCTCATATATACTCTCTCTAGAATCAAAACTTTGATTTCTTTTGTCATGGTTATGAACATTGTTCGTACTGTCTCTTTTGACATCATTGTCAACATTTAAAGAACTAGAGCATTGAAAATAAGGTATAATGTAATCATTCAAACAAGGAGATTCATAAACAAGTTGATTCCTAACCTTTCTTTGTGCAAGCTCACATTTAGGATGCTTGTGATCTAGTTGCATGTTTGTAGTGAGAGTATTCAACATTGCATCTTGATGTCTCTTACTTTCAGACCAAATTTGAATCCCATTTATAGTTAAAAAGATAGGTTCAATGATTGCTAAAGTAGGTGTAAGCAGAGATTTGATTTCACCTTTCTAAGGATTGACTGTATCGTCATCATGTGTAGAGCAACTTTCAACAATATGATTCAAATCTTTAATCAGTTTGGGATGTGAAATCACTTCATGAACAAGGACTTTAAGAAATATTGGATCATACTTTCTAATTAAATGTAATGATGAACAACATTCTCCAAAGAGGTTGAAGAGGTACCATTTCCTTGATCATTCAGAAAGATTTCATGTTCATTATCACTACCATCATAGTGAATATGATATACTTAGCATTATTCCATTTATTCATCTCTATCATTTCCATAGCACCTTCACCATTTTAAAATATTGGATCATTGATGGATGCATACTCATTTTTCTTAGTGATGTGAGAAGTATCACGACAAGCAGTGAGTACTAAGGTTTCGCTTCTCTCTGGGTGGGTGCAAAAAGTTGGGGGGCCAAAAAGTGGCCAACTTTTTAAAAACAAAATTAGTAATAACACGAGCACATTATAATGAGCTCATGTTATGGCTTGGTGTTGCCAAGCCTACACCAAGCCATAACACGGTCTTGTTATAATGCAAGTGCATTATGTGTTGCTTTATATAAAAAAAAGCAGCGTTCTATTTCATTATTTCACTGCAAATTGCAAGAAACCCGCGGCTTGAAAAAAGAAAGGAGCACGCTCGCATTATTTGAGGTCCAATCGTCAGCTATTTCTCACCGATTCATCATCAAAATGCTGCCACAATGTTGGGGAAATCAAAGAAGTAAGTTTTATTTGCTTTCTTGTGTGAATTTGTTGCTAAACAGGTAGGTTAAAATAGTTTTTGATGTAAATTTCTTAAATTTATAGGAGTTGATAATGCACCTCCTCCTCCTCATGAAAATCCACAAAATCCTCCAACAAATGAACAAAAAATACCTGCTAAAGAAGAACCCCAACCACAAACACCTCCATTTATTCTTGAATATGCCCTTGGAACACAAGAAAATCTAATGGGGCAAATTAAAAATAATAAGAAACAAATTGAGGACATAATTGCAAGGTTGAAAGAACCTACAACTTTTATCTTGCATAGATCCATGCTTGCTCAATCCCTTGAATCTATGTTATCAAATGTAGATTCAATAAGCAAGCAAATCACTAGTTGGACAGAAAAGATGAGAGAATTTAGAGAGTATTATGCTAACAAATTATCATATGAACAAGTGAAAAAGGAACAAATTACAAAACTCAACTTGTGTTCTATTTTCACAGACCCACAAACAAATGAATCTCTGCCCCTTACATGCAAGAGGTTCCCTACCCATTGGTGTAACAACCAAGTGATAAGGGATAATTTTGCGCAGAGGTGGTGGATGGTTTTTGACCATCCTCCATGCAACAATAATGAGGTCCCGCGATACTTTTTGAGGAAACTCTATTGCGAGTTTGTCAAAACTAAAGTGCTAAATTATTTTGATATGCGGGAGTTCCAGGGTAGAGGTAGGGGGTCAGCATAAGATAGACCAAGGGCGCGTGTTGACCTACAGCGGTTAGCGAGATGAGCACTTGCCAGATTGGCCGACGAGCACGTTTCTATCCCTTCCATTGTGAAGGAGAGTGTTAAGGTCAAGGCACTTCAGTCCATTAGTGCCTTGACCCAGAGCATCTTACAACATGCTAGTCTTGCAGCACAGCATGGGCCGGGGGAGAGTTCAAGAACGGTTCCACCCCATACTTGTCAGACTTGCGGGTTAGCATGTGGTTATGACCCCACGAATAGTCATGATGTAGGTGCACAGGCTACATCTGCAGCTGAGCAGATGGTGATGACAGATGCCCTCCTGAGTGAGACTTTCAGGTTTGATACTCAGGTAAATCTTAGCAAGTTCATTGAATTGAATTTATTAAATTTCATTTTTGAAATGCAAGATTAACTAATTTAGTTTGATGATTTTAATGAAATTTCAGGGTCATAGTGTGGATGCAATTTTCAGTGGTTCTCCACCTGCATATTACACTACATCATCTACTGTCAGAGTATGTAACTAGTAAACAATAAATATTACATGTGAATAACATCATTATATGAATGGTATTCTAATATCTAATTTTGGATGTTGAATAAGTTAATATTGAAGATTTCACGGCAACACCTGCCAATGGTGGTGGACTTCAAAGCTTCATGGAGGTAATAAAATAAATAGTTTAATGAATGAATTGTACTTACTAGATTTTTGTATGAATTATACTTACTAGATTTTTGTATGTGACTTGTGTGCTTTATTGTGTGTACTTCCATGTTTAGGTGAACATGTGTGTATGTTAGGAGCCATGATTTGCATCACTATTATAGTTTTCGTAATTGAATAATGTTGTTTTATTTCTAGATGATGCAGGCTACGGAGACACCTCCCGATGTTCATAGGGCAATGGAGCATGGTGTGACCTCTGCGATTCATAGCTCTATGCCATTGACAGGGGTATGAAGCAGATTAGTAAATTTCAATTTACATTCATTGTTATAGTTGTTTATTTTTGAAAAATCAAAAGATTATTGATTTGAAGTTTAATTTCTATCTGGATGGTTTCTATAGGACATGACATCACCACAGCCTAATCCTACTACTAAGGCAAGTGAGGAGACAGATTATATGGTAGTAGTAAGTGATTATTTTGTTAAATGTTTTATTTTTTATAACATGTAATTTCTATATATTAATGTCTGTACTTTTTATTGTAACAGCTACAGATGCATGAAGAACTAAATAGGAGGAGCATCCCTCAGGTTTGTAGTAGACCACCCACATACACGTCTCCATCCCCCACAAGATCAAAGGCTGCCTATGATCTATTCTCTTCACTAGCTAGAGGGGAATGACTTTTTATTGTGTTCCTTTGTTGTATGCCTATATGGCATTTGTGGACATATATTTTGTATTGCATATAGTTGACATTATATGCCTATATGGCATTTGTGGACATATATTTTGTATTGCATATAGTTGACATTGTATGTCTATATGGCTATTTTGTATAAATATGTTATACTTATATCGACAGATATTGATGTATGCCTATATGGATATTTGGTTAATACAAATCTTTTTTATTGATGGCGTCCATACTTGAATTATAAATCCACATTTGAATGGATATTTGTAGATGGCTACTTCAAATATTTAAAGTCCAATTGTATTACATAGGATGTTTGTTGATCCAATAAGCTAGCTATTGTTATTCAAGTATCACCTAAACCTCATTTTAGAACTAAAAGATAAAAGTTGTATTTAAAATAAAAATGAATCATTATGTTGAATAGAAAATATTCATATTCTTTATGAGTTGCTCAATTAAAAATATTCAAATGAGTATGCTGATCCATATTCTTTATGAGTTGGTCAATTGAAAATATTTCTTAATTTCTTGTTATTATACCATATTGGGATGCAAAGAGTATGTTTGTTGTTTTGAATAAGATAGTCAAAATCATATGCTTATGAGCACCTAATGACCATTGTGGTTATTAAATGTAATTCCTCTTGCATATAAGGCGAGGTTATGAGATTACATTGAGTCTTACCTAATTTAAGTATGCAACATAACATTGGGGCTATAGGCTTCCATGAGTCATCAACAATCAAGGTTCAAGGTTGTCATTGAAGTTAAAGGGTCAAGGTTGTTTGTCATTGATGTCAAGGTTGATGCCATGATGTTGATAAGGTGATACAGTGATTCAAGGTAGGTGATGGTCATGAGGTGCATGATGTTGTGAATATGATTTTCATGATAAGGTCTCTCAATTCATGTTGATGCTGTACAAGACAAACATGGTTCATATGATGCAAGGTTCATGTTAATGGGGGATGTGGTTTTGTTCATGCAAAGTTTTGTTGTGAGTATGGTTTTCATGATAAGGTCTATCTTGAAAGGTTGATATGATGCAAGGTTCATATTCATGGTGGATGTGGTTTTGTTCATGCAATAAAAAGTTAGAGAAGACACAAGCTTTCATAATCATAATCTTATTGATAGTTAGGGTTTGCATATTGGGCATTAAACCCTAAAAAGTATCTACTTTTCTTAAGACTTTAAAACCCTTAATTGCCTATCGTGTGTAAAGTGCACTTTTGTTTTAATTTAATATTGACTTATAATCAGAAGTTACTATCAATTTAAAAAACCTACTAAAGGGTCTTTAAGTCATTAGTTCACCGACCCTTCAACCTAACTCAACTGACATCTCTGGTAAACTCTCATAAGCTCAAGTGCCATATCATAATCGAAGGTCATATTTAATTGATATGAGGGTGGGAAAAAGGATTGGAAGGTTAGTATTTAAAAGGAATTTGGAATACAAACAATCATCTCTATGCGGTTGAATTTGATGGGCATGCCTTTATAAAAGGCTAAAAGACAACTTTATGCAGGATATCATGGTATTTGTAGTGTTTGAAGATTGAAGACTAGTTAGTGTTTGTAGCTCAGACTATTTCAGCATGTTTGGGTGTGAAACAAGACCATACCTAGCCTGAATGTACCCATCTAGACATGTTGGAATTGTCAGTTTTCTACACGAGGAGAAGAACAAAAGTTATACCCCTTTGCAACTTTACACTACCTCCTTTTGACAATTTTTGGGGCAGCCGAAAAACTTTCACCACAGGCAAACGCCTTAGAGATATAAAAAATTAAGAGAGGTTATTGTAGAGGGACCCTACATGATCGCGTTTCCTTAGACAGAATGTATCTAAGTGACATGGTTTCCAAGTAACAACTCGTCAAAGATTGTTGCCTTTTTGCACTTTGGACTCTTCAGGGTATTGCCTATACAATGTAGCTCAGACTGTTTCAACATGTTTGGGTGCAAAAAAGGACCATGCCTAGCCTAAACTTACACATCCAAATGCGTTGGAACTGTCAGTTTGCTCACACGAGGAGAAGAACAAAAGTTACACCCCTTTACAACTTTACACTGCCTCCTTCTGACAATTTTTGGGGCAACAGAAAACCTTTCACCACGGGCAAACGCCTCAGAGATATAAAAAATTGAGAGAGATTATTGCAGAGGGACCCTACATGATCACTTTTCCTCAGACAGAATGTATCTAAGTGACACGGTTTCTGAATAACATCTCGTCAAAGATTGCTACCTTTTTGCACTTTGGACTCTTTAGGGATATCGCCGGTACAATGTAGCTCAGACTGTTTCAGCATATTTGGGTGCAAAATAGGACCATGCCTAGGCTAAACATACCCATCCAAACATGTTGGAACTATCAGTTTGGACACACGAGGAGAAGAACAAAAGTTACACCCATTTGTAACTTTACACTACCTCCTTGGGGGAACAGAAAACCTTTCACCACGGGCAAACGACTTAGAGATATAAAAAATTGAGAGAGGTTATTGTAGAGGGATCCTACATTGTCGTGTTGTCTTAGACGGAATATATCTAAGTAACACAGTTTTTGAGTAACAAATTGTCAAAGATTGCTACCTTTTTGTACTTTGGACTCTTCAGGGATATCATCGATACAATGTAACTCGGGCTGTTTCGGCATGTTTGGGTGTAAAACAGGACCATGCCTAGCCTAAACGTACCCATCCTGATGCGTTGGAACTATCAGTTTGGTTAAATCAGGAGCAGGACGAAAGTTACACCCCTTTACAACTTTACACTGCCTCCTTCTGACGATTTTTGGGGCAGCAGAAAACCTTTCACCACGGGCAAACGCCTCAGAGATATAAAAAATTGAGAGAGGTTATTTTAGAGGGACTCAATGTGATCATATTTCCTCATACGAAATATTTCTAAGTGACACAGTTTTCGAGTAACATCTCGTCAAAGATTGCTGCCTTTTTGCACTTTGGACTTCAGGGATATCGTCGGTACAATGTAGCTCAAACTGTTTCAACATGTTTGGGTGAAAAATAGGACCATGCCTAGTGTAAATGTACCCATCTATAGGTATTGGAACAGTCAGTTTGGTCACATCAGGAGCAGGAGGAAAGTTACACCCCTTTGCAACTTTACACTACCTCTTGACGATTTTTGGGGCAGCAGAAAACCTTTCACCACGGGCAAACGCCTCAGAGATCTAAAAAACTGAGAGAGGTTATTGTAGAGGGATTCTACATGATCGTGTTTCCTTATACAAAATGTTTCTAAGTGACACAATTTTCAAGTAACATCTCGTCAAAGATTGCTACTTTTTTGCACTTTAGACTTTTCAGGGATATCGTCAGTACAATGTAGCTCGGGCTGTTTCGGCATGTTTGGGTGAAAAATAGGATCATTCCTAGCGTAAATGTACCCATATAGACATGTTGGAATAGTCAGTTTGGTCACATCAAGACCAGGACGGAAGTTACACTCCTTTGCAACTTTACACTACCTTCTTCTGATAATTTTTGGGGCAGTAGAAAACTTTTCACCATGGGCAAACACCTCAGAGATATAAAAATTTGAGATAGGTTATTATAGAGGAACCCTACATGATCACGTTGCCTCAGACGAAATGTTTCTAAGTGACATGGTTTTCAAGTAACATCTCGTCAAAAATTGCTGCCTTTTTGCACTTTGGACTCTTCAGGGATATTGTCGGTACAATGTAACTCGGACTATTTCGACATGTTTGGGTACAAAATAGGACCATGCCTATCCTAAACGTACCCATCTAGATGCGTTGGAATTATCAGTTTGGCCACACAAGGAGAAGAACAAAAGTTACACCCCTTTGTAAATTTACACTGCCTCCTTCTGACGATTTTTGGGGCAGCAGAAAACCTTTCACCACGGGCAAACGACTCAGATATATAAAAAATTGAGAGAGGTTATTGTAGAGGGACTCTATGTGATCGTGTTTCCTCAGATGAAATGTTTCTAAGTGATACAGTTTTCAAGTAACATCTCGTCAAAGATTGTTGCCTTTTTGCACTTTGGACTCTTCAGGGATATTGTCAGTACAATGTAGCTCAAACTGTTTCGACATGTTTGGGTGAAAAACAAAACCATGCCTAGCCTAAATGTACCCATCCAGATGCGTTGGAACTGTGAGTTTGGTCACATCAGGAGTAGGACACCCAAAATGCAAAAGTTGCTTTGTGTAACTTGACAACATTGACACTTTTTTGCAACAGGACTCAAAGACTCAAACTGACCCCAAATGACTCCAAGTGATTCAAAAATAAATGAAATGGTCTTAGAAGACCTTATTACATACAATTGACTCAATCAAAACAAAATTTCATTTTCTGACCCCTCTTGGAGGCATGACAACGTGGGTGCCCCTGCACCATTAGTGCAACTGAAGTCGATAAAGTTTTTCTATTAAGAAAAAGAGCTTCCCTTAGCTATATTGACAAGGCCAACCACGTGAAGGTGGAAGCTCATGTGGCCTCACCTAAGACCTAAGACACATGTAGTCTAGTAGACGTAGTACACCTAAGACACCTATTGTATAGTATGTACATCTAGATTTTATAGACATAGTAGACCTAAGACACCTAGTCTTTATACCTTATCGTAGTCTAGACCTAAGTCAACTAGACACCTAGATTATAGTTCTACCTAAGACACCTATTATGGTAGACCTAGTTGACATATAGCACCTACCTAAGACACCTAGATTAAATTATAGAAGACACCTACCTAGAAGACACGTAGATCATTCTAGATTATACCTTATTCTTGTCTCTCGATAGGTCTTTGATATATAGTATCTACCTAAGACACCTAGATTAGATTAAATACCTTTTTTCTAGTCTCTATCTACCTAGTTGACATATCGTATATACCTAAGACACAAATAGAGACACCTATTATCTAGTTAGAAACCAAGACACCTAGAGACACCTATATTTATACATTACCTAGATTTTATACATTATTCTTAGGATCAACTTCATCCATCACTTAAGTCTAACCCCATGAAGCATAACATGATGATGTAAAAATGTGTATATGTGTAAAAATGCGGCAGCAAATAAAAAAAGACAAACCTTACAAATTAATGTGCATACTTACAACTCAATGTAACATGACTTTACACAATCAATATGAATACTTACAAATTAATCCAATGAACCATCTAGGTCTACTCTACTCTTTATTGTGTCAAGTATTGCTTCATGGTCAGACTCACACACCTTCCACAAGGTCTTGTTCAAAGGTCTACCCCAATACTATATCAAATGAACATTGGATGCCACGACAAGGTTCAAGTAATGAAGAATCTTCTGATGTGTGTCAAAGTCCTGAAACAACCAAACATTAACACTCTTATGTGGGTACCTTCTAAGCCATGTTCTAGTAATAACCACTGAGCCTGTAGGGTATTCGATATTTTCTCCATCTGTAAATGGGGCCTCCAATTTCTTTTTGGCCTCAACACAACGACATAAGTAATAATCTGTTCCCTCTTCATTATCTTCATCTGCAATAATTGCATATACATGCCCTACATTGATATGTGTAGCAAATTAGATGAAATTAGTTCCACATATACTGAATACCTGTAAAATTATGCCTCCTACTTAGCCAATAGAAATTCTGCGAGTTCTTGAATTGTGACACACAGTTATCTGACCATATGATATGCTGACTGAACGATGCTCCCCTTCTAGCCAAATCATTATAGAACACCTGAAAGCAACCTTGCATGAACTCTGTAGAATGCGTACGATCATCACTGATATAGAAATTATACTCCCTTATGATCTTTCTATCATCCTTTGTACTATCATTCGCATGAATGAATGTGATGTGAACAAATATAGAAACCTGTGTGGAGTTGTAATATTGTGATTACACCTCACGCTGTGGCTATAGACTGTAGTTCTCTACAAAGTTGACGACTGAAACAATGCTACCAGCCAGAAATGTGTCCTTGCATAACTTGAATTGCAAGTCCAACCATCGAGCTCTATGGGCATGTCTTGCATACTCATACACTATGCTGTCACAAAATATAGGCATAAACTGATACACTAGAATCTTTTCAATAACCAATTCACACCTCTTTGTTTCTTTACCATCTTTTGTATTGTATGCCACTATTTTATACTTGCCGAACTCTACTAGTTCATTTCCAACCGCATGTGTTCTTTCCATATGTTCACATATTAGCAAACGTTGTAAGCCACCGCAACGATGACATGTGCCATCCAAGCATAATTTATTGTAGAATATTTGACCTTCCTCTCTTTCACATAAAATTCTTTATATGAAGTCTCTTGAAAATGTTGGTAGGGCACGTATGGCACAACCCTGCAAAACATTGTTAGTATGCAAATCTAAACATATAGACCTATAAACATCAAAATGGTTAGAAAATTCAATATGTAATCTACAACAAGAAGTAGTGCATGTGTGATTTATCTTGATATAGAAAGGTTTTAGCATTTCAAAATATCTTTGACAAATTTTAATTTGAGGATACTTCTCTAGAAATTTACCATAAAACTGTGTTTGAGTCTCATCCAAAAAATGCTTTGGATGTGGCTCGCGGTTCTGACTACTGATTCTCCTTCTTACCACATCGCTTTGATTTAGAGATACCCTTGTGTAATTCTTCCAAAAGTCTTCAATTAGTGATCTCAATGCTTCAACGATTGGTTTATATTTTGTGGTAGTCTCCCCGAGAACGCCCATAATTCATTGGCATTAGTGTCCTTAATTCTTTTGCATCTTCCAATAGCTCTTGATAAAATTTTCCTATTAATTCTCAATTCTTGACTCATCTTTCTAATGAGGCAAGCTTTCCTCGTTTGACTACTTACTATAGTCAATGTAATCACACGTCGTGTTGCATTACTATCTTTTGTGCATGAGGTGTTACCCACACTCTCATACGCACTCATTAGATTCTTAACAATAGATTTTTCACTTGAAGCCTCTGATGTTCTCAACCCAAGAATCTTCATGATGGACCTATACTTTATACTTCGCATCATTTCAATGAATAGTTGACATCTTACAGTCTCATTCAACTTTTCAAAGAACAATCTCCAAATCTTATGAGCATATCTTCTACAAGTGCATTTTGGAATCTTACCTTCCATTAGCTGTAAAATATTCTCATCAATATCAATCAAATACTTTGGCTTTCTATGCAAAATTCTAGGTGGTGTTAAGTTAGGTAAATTCATCTCAACATTAGGAATTTCATCAATATTTAAATGAGATGGGCTAGATGGCATACCTTCGATCGAAGATGGAATAGATGACATACCTTGAGGTTGAGGTGGGAACGATGACGTACCTCCTTCATCACATGTGAGTGATGATGTACTCTTAACTTGAGATGTGGTAGATGGTGTCCCTACATGTTGACTTGCGGTAGAGGACATGTCTCCAACTATGGTATTCAAATCTCTCATAGCACGAAGTTTTTGCATTTGTTTTTTTTGTGCCGCCAATACCATATCTCTTTGTGATGGTTGTGGTTCCTCTTCAATTGGCATGTTTTCATTTATTATGTCCAATTTCCTCTTCTCACGAAGTTCCCTCATAGCCATTGCTTTCTTTGCATTCTTAGCTTCTATCTCTTCCTATGTTGGTTTAATTCTTGATCGTTTTCTCGGCATGATGCAGAATTTGTCTATAGCATGATAAAGAGACCAATATTAGTTTCTAAGAAATGAATCCATACAAATAACTAAAATATATGTCATTCAACCCTTCATAGTAAATGTACATACAATCATCATGTAAAAGAGTAAATGTCACTCAACCAAAATAGGTAGAAAGCATACAAAGCAAATTATTGCAGCCATACAAAGCATTATTGCACAATATTATTGCAGGCATACAAAGCATTATCATACAAAGTTCACTTCAGTCCTAGATGAGGATAAGGTCAAAGGAGAGTCACCTATTGAGGCTACAAGTGAAGAGTACATGGGACTTCATGCTTGAAAAGGTTGAGGCAGACCCAATTTGACATGTTTGTTGTTACTAGGGCTACTAGGATTTGGAATTGAGAAGGTGTTTTGTTGGTACTAGGGATACTAGGATTTGGGTGGCTTGTGAAGGAATAAACAACAATTGAAGAGTGCATACTTGAGTAAGGGTTTAGAATGGTTATGTCTAAGTTCCTGAGGGGAAGAAGACCTCGAGTAGCCTTGTTAGGTTTTAAAGTATTGAAGACCCTCTTTGTGCCTTTATATAGGGAGATTGCTTGAGAGGAAAGCTTATGAAATTTGAAGAAACTATTGGTATGATCCCTTTGGATTGAGTTGAACCCTACCTTTGCATCACATACCTAGGATTTTTATAAAAATCATTAGACTAATCTCTGTAATTTAGGGTATTGAATGGTATATAGTCAATCAAGGTAACCACCATCATGTGCTAATAAAGGACAATTACAAAATTTTGAAATATTGTTGTGTCATGTGCATGTACAAATCATCATGAATAGGTGCACAAGGAATGTCCTAGCCCAAGATATGTGCATACAAATCATCATGTCATGTGCATACGTGTATGATCTTGGCACCTATTCATTTGTATTTTAACTTGTTAATATGACAAGATAATAGTGGGATTGTATTTTCATTATGTTGTAAGGATTTATTCTTGTATAGTTTGACATCATGGTATGTTAAGGTCTGTTTATTACACATAATTATTAAAGATCCCAAGTGTAGAAAATATACATGGCATCATGTGAGATTGTAGGCTGCTTTCTTGATTGGGAATGTGTCTATTTTAAACATATATGATAAAACATGATAAAGTAATTTAAATAGAATTAAGGAAAATGTAAAGAACATGCATGTAAAGACTTGACATACCTAAAAAATAGAGATTCGAATGGAGAGAGTACCCAATTATGTAGTGTTTTTTTCCTTCTTGCATCAAACTCCTCAACAATTTGAGTTTTTCAGCACTTGCTTCCTTTTCAATGTTAAATTGAATAACACTCAAATATAATTAGTAACAACAATACTATTAACCAATCTATAATGTTAAATTCCTAAAATTGAATCACAATTAACATTGCAACACCACAAAAATTGAAACTTGAATAGATATATATCAAATTTGGTGTGAAAACTATGTTATTTCCTCCTTCTCAAGTTGGCAAAGTAGAAAAGGTGGTGGAAAGATCATGCAAAGGTGGTAGAATGTGTAAAATGTGCATGTAAACTTCCCAATAGCATGAAAGCACTTCTTTTTTGTCAGAACACACACATAATCAACATGAAAACAAAGCATGTGGGCCTGGGTCATGGGGGTCAACACTTTTTTACTGTTTCTATAGTAGGACAAAATGCGAGTGCATTATAACACGCTTACATTATAACGCGCTCATGTTATAACACACTCGCATTTTGTCCTGCTATAGATTGATACATAAATATTTGTGCCTATATCACCTTCGATAGCACCTTTACAATATCTCACCTCTATTTCCATTAGCTCATGTTCTATATCTCACTTATCTCTCCCCCTCACCTCTCTACCTCTCCCCTCTCTATGTCTCTTAGTCACTCCTTGTTTACCTCTCCATCCATCCTTAGCCATCTAGGTCTCACCTAATCCTAAACCCTAAAGCCAGCTATCCCTATTCCTAAACCCTCAACTGGATTGATACTATACCTTAAACCCTAATCCCTTATCCCTAAACCCTCCAACCCTATCCCTAATCCTTATACCCTCGACACTCTACTTTAACCCTAATCCCTCGACCCTCAAGCCTATCCCCAAACCCTCAACCCTCAACATCAAACCCTAATCCCTCAACCCTTAACTCTAATCCCTCGACCTCAACCCTATCCCTAAACCCTAAACCCTGAAACCTCAACCCTTAGCCCTCAATGTCAAATCCTAATCCCTCAACCCTTCACTCTAATCCCTCAATCCTAAACCCTATCCCTAAACCCTCAACACTATACCTTAAACCCTAATCCCTTAACCCTCAACCCTCAACCCTAAACCTTATCCCTAAACCCTAATCCCTCAACCCTCAACCCTAATCCCTCAACCCTCAACCCTAATCCCTCATCCCTAAACCCTAAATGCTATCCCTATTCCTAAACCCTTAATGAGCTCGATACTATACCTTAAACCCTAATCCCTTATCCCTAAACCCTCCAACCCTATCTCTAATCCTTATACCATCGACACTCTACTTTAACCCTAATCCCTTGACACTCTACTTTAACCCTAATCCCTCGACCCTCAACCCTATCCCTAAACCCTCAACCCTCAAACCTCAACACTCAACCCTCAATGTCAAACCCTAATCCCTCAACCCTTAACTCTAATGCCTCGACCCTCAACCCTATCCCTAAACCCTAAACCCTAAAACCTGAACCCTCAACCCTCAATGCCAAATCCTAATCCCTCAACCCTTCACTCTATCCCTCAACCCTAAACCCTATCCCTAAACCCTCAACACTATACCTTAAACCCTAATCCCTCAACCCTAAATCCTAAACCTTATCCCTCAACCCTAATCCCTTAACCCTCAACTCTAATCCCTCATCCCTAAACCCTAAATGCTATCCCTATTCCTAAACCCTCAATGGGATCGATACTATACCTTAAACCCTAATCCCTTATCCCTAAACCCTCCAACCCTATCCCTAATCTTATACCCTTGACACTCTCCTTTAACCCTAATCCCTCGACCCTCAACCCTATCCTTAAAATCTCAACCCTCAAACCTCAACACTCAACCCTCAATGTCAAACCCTAATCCCTCAACCCTTAACTCTAATCCCTCAACCCTCAACCCTATCCCTAAACCATAAAACCTCAACCCTCAACCCTCAACCCTCAATGTCAAATCCTAATCCCTCAACCCTTCACTCTAATCCCTCAACCCTAAACCCTCAACACTATACCTTAAACCCTAATCCCTCAACCTTAAACCCTAAACCTAATCCCTAAACCCTAATCCCTAATCCCTCAACTCTAATCCCTCATCCCTAAAGCCTAAATGCTATCCCTAGTCCTAAACCCTTAATGAGCTTGATACTATACCTTAAACCCTAATCCCTTATCCCTAAACCCTCCAACCCTATCCCTAATACTTATACCCTCGACACTCTACTTTAACCCTAATCCCTCGACCCTCAACCCTATCCCTAAACCCTCAACCCTTGAACTTCAACACTCAACCCTCAACGTCAAACCCTAATCCCTCAACCCTTAACTCTAATCCCTCAACCCTTAACCCTATCCCTAAACCCTCAACCCTAAAACCTCAACCCTTAACCCTCAATGTCAAACCCTAATCCCTCAACCCTTAACTCTAATCCCTCAATCCTAAACCCTATCCCTAAACCCTCAACACTATACCTTAAACCCTAATCCCTCAACCCTAAACCCTAAACCCCATCCCTAAGCCCTAATCCATCAACCCTTAACCCTAATCACTATCCCTATTCCTAAACCCTCAACGGGCTCATAGTATACCTTAAACCCTAATCCCTTATCCCTAAACCCTCCAACCCTATCCCTAATCCTTATACCCTCGACACTCTACTCTAACCCTAATCCCTCGACCCTCAACCCTATCCCTAAACCCTCGACCCTCGAACCTCAACCCTCAACCCTCAACGTCAAACCCTAATCCCTCAACCCTTAACTCTAATTCCTCGACCCTCAACCCTATCCCTGAACCCTCAACCCTAAAACCACAACCCTCAACCCTCAATGTCAAACCCTAATCCCTCAACCCTTAACTGTAATCCCTCAACCCTAAACCCTATCCCTAAACTTTCAACACTATACCTTAAACCCTAATCCCTAAACCTTAAACCCTAAACCCTAAACCCTATCCCTAAGCCCTAATCTGTCAACCCTCAAACCTAATCCATCAACCCTCAACCCTAATCCCTCATCCCTAAACCCTAAACACTATCCCTATTCCTAAACCCTCAACGAGCTCGATACTATCCCTCAACCCTTAACCCTTAAAACTTGAACCCTAAAACCTATCCCTACACCCTCGACACTTGACACTATATCTTAAACCCTAATCCCTTAACCCTTATCCATAAAGCCTCAACCCTAAATCATTAAACCTTCAACCCTATCCCTAATCCCTCTACCCTCGACACTCTACTTTAACCCTAATCCCTTGACCATCAACCCTATCCCTAAACCCTCAACCCTCAACCCTCAACTCTCAACATTAAACCCTAATTCATCAACCCTAAACCCTAATCCGTCAAACCTAAACCCTATCCCTAAACCATCAACCCTCAACACTATACCTTAAACCCTAATCCCTATCCCTCAACCCTTAACTTAAACCCTATCCCTACACCCTCAACACTCGACACTATATCTTAAGCCTTAAACCCTCATCCCTAAAGCCTCAACCCTCAATCCTTAAACCTTCAACCCTAAACCCTATCCCTAATCCCTCTACCCTCGACACTCTAACCCTAACCTTGACATTAAATGCTAATCCGTCAACCCTAAACCCTAATTCGTTAACCCTAAACCCTATCCCTAAACCCTCATCCCTCAACACTATACCTTAAACCCTAATCCATCAACCCTAAAACCTAATCCCTCAACCCTCAACCCTAAACCCTATCACTAAACTCTCAACCCTCGACACTATACCTTAAACCCTAATCCCTCAACCCTCAACCCTCAACCCTAATCCCTCATCCCTAAACCCTACATGCTATCCCTATTCCTAAACCCTCAACCCTCGACACTATACCTTAAACCCTAATCCCTTATCCCTAAACCCTAAACCCTATCCCTCAACCCTTAAAACTTAAACCCTAAAACCTATCCATAAACCCTTGACACTCAACACTATATCTTAAACCCCAATCCCTTAACCCTCAACCCTAAAGCCTCAACCCTCAATCGTTAAACCTTCAACCCTAAACCCTATCCCTAGTCTATCTACCCTCAACACTCTACTTTAACCCTAATCCCTTGACCATCAACCCTATCCCTAAACCCTCAACCCTCAACTCTCAACATTAAACCCTAATTTGTTAACCCTAAACCCTATTCCTAAACCCTCAACGCTCAACAATATTCCTTAAACCCTAATCCATCAACCCTAAACCATAATCCCTCAACCCTAAACCCTATCCCTAAACCCTCAACCCTCAACACTATTCGTTAAACCCTAATCCCTCAACTCTAAACCCTAATCCCTCAACCCTAAACCTAAAACCCTATCCTTAAACACTCAACCCTTAGCAAGTTATACCTTAAACCTTAATCCGTCAACCCTCAACCCTCAACTCTAATCCCTCATCCCTAAACCCTAAATGCTATCCCTATTCCTAAACCCTCAACACAAGACACTATACCTTAAACCCTAATCCCTTACCCCTAAACCTTAAACCCTATCCCTCAACCCTTAACCCTTAAACCTTAAACCCTAAAACCTATCCCTAAACCCTCAACCCTATACCCTCAACAATATACTTAAGCCCTAATCCTTCAATCATCAACCCTATACCTTAAACCTGAAGCCTACACCCTCAAACCCTCATCCCTAGACCATATAACCTCACCCTTATATCCTAAACCTCAAATATTGTGCCTCAACCCTATACTTAAATTAAACCTAAACCATACGTGCTCTCAACCCAAGTCACCCTATGCCTTATATACCCTCAATCCATATCGTAAACCCTAAACCCTAATCCCCGTGCCTTACACACTTAATCTTATACACTCAACAACCTGAATATTAACCCTCAACTGTAACCCTCAACCCTCTACCCTCTACCTATTACTTAAGCCCTAATCCCTCAATCCTCAACCCTCAAAACTATACAGGCTCAGGTCCTTATATACACTAAACCCAAAACACTTACATACATACATACATACAAAGATGCATACATACAAGCATGCATACATACCTACAAGAATAGATATAAATATCCATGAAACATACTTATGAAATTTGAACATATCTCATTCAAAAGAAGACATAACACAAGCGTGTTATAACGTGCTCGCATTATGTCGAGCTGGGAAAACACCGACAAACATGCAAAAAAGAAAAAAAAGCACAAGATAACGTGCTTGCGTTATATTGTGCTTTGGGAATCCCAAGCCTTGGGCTTGGGATTTGCTTTGGATTTCCAACCGCATTATGTTGTGCTTTGGGAATCCCAAGCCTTGGGCTTGGGATTTGCTTTGGATTTCCAACCCAAAGGCTTGGAGTGCCTTTTCAACATCCACAGACGTGTTTTTGCAAATTCTACAAGATTTCACATAATTTTGTTTGTGCTAACCCTCAGATTTGCATGTGTTTCAAGGTCAAACAAATCAAACACCTGAGTAATGTTAGGCTTTCTCTTAGCTATTTAACGATGTAATTTTTTTCACATTTTGACAATGTTAAGCCTTTCATCTTTAATTTTTTTTGTTTGTGTGTTCGGTTTTGGGCAAAAACCATTGTTTGGTCTTTTTTTCATTGTAAATTAACCATTAATTGAAATTTCAAAAAAATTACATATTTAGAAACTAGACTCCATTCTACACATATTAAAAAAAAGAAAAAAATATTTTCAATTAGTTTTCAAAATTTATAGGAGTAGCACGGCCAAAATTCTATTTTTTAGGATGTGTCCACTTTGAAAATTAGTAAAAAATCAAATATTCATCAAAAAATTATTAGAAAAATTGGGCATAAACTACATGCTATTAGCTAATTTCTCACCAAAGCGATTTTAAAAATACCAAAAAAAATTTAACCTTTTGAGGGAGCCACAAAACATGCTATGTTATGTTTTTTTGACAGAAACAACACCAATTTCTGTGGCTCCCTCTTTTGAACCCCTTAATCTATACCATTTTCAAAAAAAATTAGTAGTTTAGAACGTAGACTGGAGCACTACGAACATTGTTTTGGTTGCATCTCCAAATTTTGAGTGTAACTATACATTTCCTGATTTTAGAAAAAAAGTGGCCACTTAAGACCCCTTTTTGGTCCTCCATCATCTTGCACTTACCCCTCTTATAAATGTTGATTCCGACATCCTAACTGTAACGCATTGGAGTGATGGATTTTTCTGATTCATACATGTATTTTTTGGCTATTTGATCATAAGATATACTAGCAAAGACTTGCCTATCTTTGAGAAAAACTTCCAAATTAGTATCACTATCTTCATTAAGTAGATGATATCTTTTAGAATTTAATACTTCATACACTCTATTTGTAACTTCAGAGGCATGAGTATTTTTTGATGCTAGTTATTTTTTCTTGATGTGGTGAGAATTAACATAATCATGAGAAAGTAGACGACTTTATTTTCCATCACTTTGTAGTCTGACTTAAAGAAGGATGAATTTTATTTGGTTTGAATTGCATGCCACCATAAATTTTCTTAAGAAATTAGATACTTGCCTGGGTTCATCAAGAACTTGATTTTTATGAGATGAGGATGCAAAGAAACAATAATCTTCATCATCTTCATCACCATAATTGTCGATTGTTGATTCAAGAGACTATAGGTTATGTTTCCAAATTTCTTCATGCCAATCCATTGTTCCAGGTTCAACTTTTAGATAGAGTCACCAACCTCCATTCTAGGGAAGGTACCTTCAAATTTATGAGGAACGAAACACACCAATTCCCTAGTAGAGTCACCAAAAATCTATTGGTAAACATATTTGTTGCTGCAGTTATTGCCTTACAATTGGCCCTAACTCACCCAATGAGCAGTGGAAAATGTACCAACAATTGGAGAGATCACTATTGGGTTAGTGATCTTCCTCTATGTTTGAGAGGAGCAGTGTTAGAAATCTTGAACAAGATGTGAAAACTAATAACTTTATGAGAGAGATTCTAAGCTACATAAACTAGAAAATACAAAACAAAAGAAAACCAATGATTCTGAGAGATATGCAAATGTCGATGTGATAAAATTGCATTAAGAGCTCAAAGCTTCATATAAAGAATGACAGGGTAACTAGACAATGCATTCAAGATGATCGATAATACAAGCAAGGTAGTGTGTTTATTTAGACCAAGGAGAGGGGAGAGGTGGAAAAACTAACCAATAGGGATAGGCCACCATATGGGCTAAAGATAGCAAGAGCATCTTCCCAATATAACAAATTCCAACTCCCTTGTAGGATGCCAACACCTCAAATCACCCACTCACTAATTAAACTCAATTTATTTAACCTAAGCAAGCTTAATAAAAGTGTAGGAAAAACCTATGAAATAGGGAAAATAACTAATCCACTAGGAAAATAAAAACCTACACTAACACCCCCCTTAAGTGTAGCTTAGGTGGGTGAAAAGATGGGTCCCGACAAATCAAGCCTAATGAGGTGCCCATGTACAGTGAATTTTCCCCCCAAATAGAAGAAGCCCTCCCAAAACAAAGTAGAGAGAACACCCCCATAATAGAGAGAGAAAAGAGGACTAAAAGACCCCCTAAAGTTGACACCAGTCGCACCCCCAACAAAACTCGCAAATGAAGGAACTTGCTCTCAGTGAAGGGTTTGGTGAAGATGTCTGTGATATGCTCTGATGTCAGGTGGTACCTAAGATCAATGATGTACTCATGAATCAACTCCTAAATGTAGTACATGTGGATCTCAATGTGTTTGGTTTGTTGATGATGGACCAGATTGCGAGAGATCTGTATCGCACTCTGGTTGTCACAAAAGATGATCATAGGCTTCTGAAGGGAATATAAAACTCAATGAGAATGTTCTAAATCTAAATGGCCTCAGTAGTGGCATTAACTACTCCTTGATTCTCAGCTTCTATGGATGAAAGAGCAATTGCAGACTGCTTCTAGCTCGACCAAGAAACTGGACCGAAACTAAGTGAGAAGCAATACCCAAATGTAGACTTGCAATCCTGAGAATCACCCACCTAATCTGAATCTACATGGCCCACCAAGTCAATATCCCCTCTCATTGCATAGTGAATCCCATAACTATGAGTGCCTTGTACACAATGAAGAATTTTCTTAGCTGCTTTCCAATGCAGCTCATGTGGCTCTTGCATGAACCTGGAGACTAGGCCCATGGCATATGACAATTCAGGCCTCGTGTGAGTCAAGTATATGAGACTCCCAACTAATTGGTGATACAAGGTAGCATCCACCAATGGTGATGAACAATGAGCCTCAAGTTTGACCCCTGACATAAATGGAGTCGGTGCAGGCTTAGAGTCAACCATGTGAAATCTGGAGAGCATATCAAGTGCATACTTGTGTTGTGCCATGAAGATACTAGATGAAGACTAAGTGATCTCAATCCCCAAGAATAGTGCAGAAGGCCCAAATTTGACATTAGAAAATGATCATGAAGGCTAGTTTTCACTGCCATGATGGTGGATGAAGAACTCCATGTAATCAACAAGTCATCAACATAGAGAACAAGGAATGTGAGAGTATTATCATGCTGCAAAATATACACATTCAGATCAGAATGGCACCGAGTGAACCCAACTGATAGAAGGAAGGAGTCCATCTTGGCATACCAAGCCCGAGGGGCCTGTTTGAGGTCATAGAGAGACTTTCAAAGATGACAAACAAGTGAAGGATCTTGTATGAACCCCTATGGTTGCTCCATGTATATCTCCACCTGAATGTCATTGTGAAGAAAAGCACTCTTCACATCCATCTGATGAACTTCCCAATAATGGGTTGCCATAATAGAGAGGACAAGTCAGGTGCAATTCATTTTGGCAACTAGCGCAAAAGTCTCAGAGTAGTCAATCCTAGGCACCTAGGAGAATCCTTTCATGACTAAGCGAGCCTTATGCTTATCAACTAACCTATTTGCAAAAAATTTTGTCCGATAGATCCACTTGCACCTAACAAGTTTTCTTCCCATAGGAAGAGGGACTAAATCACAAGTATGGTTCCTCTCCAAGGAACTAAACTCTTCCTGCATAGTAGCATCCCACTCGAGGTCACCAAAAACTTCCCCAAAGGACTGTGGATCAAAAGCTAAGGCAATGAAGAGATGTGGAGCCTGCTTGAATTGAGACCTTGTTCTTCTAACATTTTAAGGATCACCAACCCACTCACCTGCTGACTCCAATGTCTGATGAGTCCAAAGAGGCCCAATAGGAGAATCTGGAGGAGAATCACCACCCTCTAAATGATGAATAGGAGTAGAGGAAGATTAATCCTCAACATCATCATCTCCATCTGAAGTGGAGGAAGAAGACTCCTCATCAAGAGCATGAGGATTAAGATCCTTGAAAGAACTATCATCATGTCGCAATGACTCCAATGTGATTGTAGATGGAGAAGTGGTAGGAGAAGAACTAGAAACATCATCCTCAAAACAAACACTCCTCTTGATGAACAACTCATGAGTGGTGGGGTGGAGAAGCATGTAGCCTTTGACACCATCTGGGCATCCAACAAATATACAAGGCTTGCTCTACAGATCCATACCCTTGTGTTTCTCTACTGGAATGTGAGCCCATGCAAGAGAACCAAACAACTGAAGGTGTTTTACCTTGGGTTTCTGATCAGTCCAAGCTTGAAAAGGAGTGACCCCTTTCATAGCTCGATGAGGAACCCGATTCTAGATGTAACATGCATAATTGATGGGCTTCGCCCAATAATGAGGTGCCATTGGCCTAGAGTGAATCATATAGTTGGTCATCTCTTTCAAGGATCTGTTCTTTCATTCTACAACACCATTTTACTGTGGACTATAGGCTGGAACAATGTGTTGAAGATCAATGCCCTTTGAAACATAAACTTCTCAAACCTCTGGTTGACATACTCCCCCCCATTGTCTGTACCCAAAATCTTGATGGACTTCCCAGACTATTTCTCTAGAAAAGATTTGAAGTTTTGAAAAGAATCAAAGACCTTGGACTTCTGTTTGAGAAAATAAACCCATGTGTATCTGGAAAGATTGTCAATGAAGGTGAGAACATATCGAGCCATGTTGAAAGAAAGATGTGGAAATGTCCCACCAAGTCACTATGTACTGACTCCAAAAGCTATGTGGCCCTCCATGCTTGGCCTATGTCAAATTTCTCTTCATGATGCTTACCAAGAATGCATCCTTGGCAAACACCATCAAAAAACCAAATAGAAGGTCTACAACCCTGAAACCACGTCTTATTGACTGAGCTGCTACAAGTAGCGATAGTTCAAGTTGTCAAACTGCTGATGCCACAAACAACTCACCTCATCTAGAAGTGAGTGAGAAAAGCAAGTGAAGGAGAATTGAGAACAAAGTGAGAAAACTGATATAGTCTGGTCTGATGATTAGCTTTTCCCATAGCAACTATAGACCCATTATGCAAATCATTGATTGCCACTATGTCTGGAGTGAACTCAACCCACTTGCCAGAGCTAGTATGAGTGATCTGATAGATAGATAGGTTATTAGTTGACAAAGATGGAACACAAAGAACATCATGAAATGTTCCTTTGCCCATGTCAGCAGACCCTATACCATCACTTCAGTAGGGGTGTCATCACCCATTAGTATAGATGGCATGGGACATGGCTCCAAAGAAGCAAAACCATATTGTGATGAAGCCATGTGGTGCGAACCACCTGAGTCAATGATCTAGGTATCAGGTTGTGAAGCAATAGAAACTAGGGCCTTGCCCTTTCCTTTCCCCTTACTTTTGTCTGTGTCTTTTAAAGATTCTTGTGATGAACTTTGTTTGACAAAATCAAACACCTTGATATTGTTCTTCTCAAGAAGATGTGTCAGGTGATCAATTTGCTTCTTAAGACACTTATGTTCATCATGACCAGGTTTCTTACAATAGGCACACTTTTCCTTCTCATTCTTAGGCTTGTCACCTTTGGAAGAAGAGGCCTGATTAGTTGCTTTTGGAGCAACCAGTTTCTGATCTTGTTTCTTCTCTCCTTGATTTTGTTGTTTCTTGTTCTACTTACCAGACCCTTTATGATCTTTAGTGCCCTGATTTGCAACCAAGGCATGAGATTTAGAGGGCTTAGTTATGCCCATTTGAACCAATTTATCTTGCTCCTTTGTGAGTTCATTTGTAAAATTATCAAGAGAAGGCATTGTATAATTGGTTCTTAAGGCACTTTTAGTGGCATGAAATGTAGAAACAAACATAGAATAATTAGGACCAAGCTTGGAAAGAATACTTAAGATCAACTGAGAATCTTTCTTCTCAATCCCACATTGTTTCAACTACAATCTTATGGCCTTTAGCTTAGTGAAGGAGTCTCGAATAGTATCAAAACTTGTAGGTCGTAACCTTATGAGTTTATTCTCCAGTAGATGTCCTCTTATTTCATCCTGCTTACCAAAGAGATTTTTCGAAGTGGTCCATACAACATTTGGTGTAGAAATAGATTCAATGTGAAAAAGCAAATCTAGAGATACAGACATACACAAGGTTCCAAAAACTTCATCCAACTTATTAAACTATTTTGGCTTTCTGTAAGTAATGATGGTTCAGCTTCAAAACCCATAGATACTCTATACAACTGTTGCCTCTTTAGATAGATTGTCAATTTAGATTTCTAATAAAAGTAGTTGTAAGGTGTGAGTATTGGTACTATTGTTTGATCCATTTTATGTAAAAAAGAAGATTAGTTGTTTATTGTTGTGCAAAAAAGAGAATGCAGAAACTCAAAGAAAGCACACAAGAAACCCCCCCATTTTCACTCAATCAAAGAACCCCCCTAAGCAAATATGATTTGACACTTTATATTTAGTGCATTTACAACTGCCACTAGCAAGAAATACTGAGTGGACTTGATCTCAATGATTTACAAACTCTCAATCAAATGAGTGTATGTTGAAAGTATAATCCTAGAACCAAACCAAGTAAAACTAATAGCACCACTGCAAAGTACTTGAAAAATCATTCACTTTCAAAAAATGAATTGCCTCAATACGAGGTCGTATGTGAAAGTTATGAGTCTCCGAAGTTCCCAAAATGAGAACTGTGCAGTGTCACCTATGAGAATCTATAATTTATGGAAAATATGTGCATCAAAACTAAAATTTGTTTGCACTAGCATGTAGAGCATGAAAAATTAGCCCAAAAAAAAAAATTGGTCAGTGAAAGGAGGTCCTGAGCCCAAGATATCAACCTCTAAAGTTCACCTTCAAATATGCACCTGCCAACGGAGAGGGGTCTGAGTTTGCAAAAGAGAAACTCTACCAAATTTGGTGGAAATGCTACCAAAAATGGAGTGCCGCCAAGTTTAGAGATTTGCCTATAAGTTTGGACCCACCGCCAGTTTAGGAGGACCTCCACCCAAAATTAATTGTTGCTAGTTTGGAGGTGGCACCAAAGTCTTCACCAAATTAGGTAATTTGCTAAAAATAATATAATCTACTAAATTTAGATGTGGCTAATTATGAAGCCAAATTTAGCAGACATTTGGCACAAAGGGCAAAAAAATTGACACAAATGTCGAGGCAGTCTATGCGTTGGTTTGAAGTTTGTAGGCTTGAAAATTTTGAAAAGGTTGAATGATAAAAAAATTTAATGGGAGATTTTAATAAAGGGGGGCAGGGGCCATAGGCCACACCTGTAGCGACCCCTTAAGGGTCTGCGGACCCAACGAATGGGTTGCACCCCCTAAAGGGGGCTCAGTCCCCTTAAAGGAGCCGACACCTTTAATAAGGGTCAAATCCCTTTAACACAATGCTTGAAGTGCTTAAACAAAGTGCTTTAATTTTTTTTAATTTTTAGATTTTTTTTTTCTATTTTTAAAAAAATTTTGATAAAAAAATTGCCTCGTGAAGCTTGCTAGGGGGCCAAAATGGTCCTCCGGCAAATTGTTTTTGCCTCGAAAGCTCCCAACATCAAAATTGGACAAATTATATATCAAAAATTCATCTATTTAGCCTCCTGGATGCAATGACAGGGTCCTTTTGGGTTGAAAACGCTCCAATTGAAAACTGAGTTCTAGATTTGAGCAATAAACCCTCATTGACAACTTTGTCATACGATCTCCAAATCTGATGAAACAAAAGCCATTTTTGACTTTTTCAAGCCTCTTGGACACGTTGGAACAACCAAAAATGCTACCAGTATAACCAAAAATACTGTAATCACCTAGATCTCACAAAAAAATCGTATGCAAAATAAAAGGTTTAATGGGTTTTATTAAATCCTTTCCGATTCTCCAGATCGTTAAAAATGCAAGAGAAGAGCATACGAGATTCACAAGAACTCACTCTCTCAATTAAAAATCTATGAACTTAAAACTCTCAAAACAAAAGCTCTGATACCATGTTAGAAATCTTGAACAAGATGTGAAAACCAGGAACTTTATGAGAAATATTCTAAGCTACATAAAATGGAAAATGCAAAACAAAAACAAACTAGTGATTATGATAGATATACAAATGTCGATGTGATAGAATTGCATTAAGAGCTCAAATATTCATACAAAGAATGACAGAGTAACTATACAATGCATTCAAGATGGTCAATAATACAAGCTAGGTAGTGAGTTTATATAGAACAGGGAGAGGGGGGAGGTGGCAAAACTGACCAATAGGGAGAAGCCACCATATGGGCTAAAG
The DNA here is from genome assembly GCA_027924645.1 of Cunninghamia lanceolata. Classification (NCBI taxonomy): domain Eukaryota; kingdom Viridiplantae; phylum Streptophyta; class Pinopsida; order Cupressales; family Cupressaceae; genus Cunninghamia; species Cunninghamia lanceolata. The sequence continues at coordinate 6,338,549 of BSBN01000400.1, forward strand.
ATAGTAAGAGCATCTTCCCAAGATAGAAAATGCCACTTCCCTTGTAGGATGACGACACCTCAAATCACTTACTCACTAATTAAACTCACTTTATTTAACCTATGAAAGCTTAATAAAAGTGTAGGAAAAACCTAGGAAATAGGGAAAATAACTACCCCACTAGGAAAATAAAAACCTACACTAACAGGTAGCTCCCTTGTATGATAAAATTTGGGGTTTTTCAGGTTATGATTTTGACCAGAAAGCAGGAAAGGTGACCTAATCTAAAACATAACATATTGAAACAAAGGGAAACCCTAGGTCTATTGATAAGAAGATGCAACTTTCAGATTTTCCAAGAGGAGCATTCAAAATAAGTTCATGAAGATAAACTCCCAGATTTATCTCCATGAGAACATTTATTTGGATGAAATGGTCTAAAGAGGGTTTTGTATGCAAGGACATGACCTAGATTAAGAAAGAACAAATCCTCATAGTTTCACAAAACACAGATTGAGAAAACTATTCTAATCAACCTAGATTACACAAAAATAGTTTTATAATGAAGGGTGACAAATATTTCCATTCATATAACAGAGAATCTCAAAGATAATAATTGTTATTCTAACATAAGAAAGAACAATAGCATAAAGAAGACAATAATCAAGCTCATTGACCAACAATATTATCTCTTTATTAATTTTTAAAAAGGAAAACACACAAATTTTCTCTTCTCTGTTAAAATGTGAGGATACAATAGTCACTTATTTTCCCAGCCAAGTTGAAAAATAGAAAAAGAACCTTTTTGCATTGGAAATCATTGTATTTATAACCCCCCACTTCATAACTATTTTTCACTTTTGGGAGTTCGCTGAAGATTTATAAAATACGATTATCTTCTGAGAACACACTTTAGAACAACTTAGTTACAAACATTAGGATAATGACTTTATAATAAAATATTGAGCCTCTATCAAAATTTGACAAGCATATGGGTGGCAAGGCATTATGTTGAACAGTTTGCATGTGATGGCTATAGATATTGATTTCTTGAATCATTTTCTCAGACACTTTCCAAGCCAGTTTAGAGTAAAGTAAGCTTTACCTTCTCCTCAACCTCCCATTCTATCCAATGTATAAAAATCTCTATTGTTGTGATGCTTCTCAGATTTCCTTTACAACTATTAAATTCGTATGCAGAACAAATACCTTTGACTCTATCAAAGATAACTACACCAATGCATGTGCCACTAAAATGTATTGATTTAGTTTCTTTTAGAGATTAGACTCTTTATGGTCTGGCATAACTATTTGTTGCTCCTTGAGCTATTTTGCTACCTCTTTAGAAGAGGAACCTGATAATTCAACCCATGTTTTCAAAAAAAGTGCACTTGTTGTCAACAAATTTTATGCTCATGTGGTCCATTCCTAGTTGAGCCCTTCATAGCCTTCAAAAGGTTCTGATGCTATCTTCGGGTCTAGAATATCAACCTCTTGTGCCGATAGTTATCTTCACCAACCAGATGTAAAGAAAGATATGCATCACATGCGGAAGGATCAAGGCATGGTTTAAAGAAAATTTCTCCAAATGCTCAAATCAAAACAAATTGTGGGGGTAAGCATTATGAGTACTTGGACTTAAATCTTCTTCAAAGGAAGGTGGTTGAGAACCAAGGTTCAAAAGTAGAAGTCTCAAATTGTATATGTGCTCCATTAGAAAATAAGATTTCATACTTGGTTCATAAAGCTCCAAATCATTCATGCTTTTTAAGGTCATGAATGGGAAATGATGGTGGAATTCATGGGTCAAAAACTGAACAGAGTAGCAATTTTATTTTTGAGCTTCTCACGAAACAATGGGTTAGTGGTCCTACTACCCCTGGTTTCTTTTCAGCTATAGATTGTTCACCAGAAACATGCTTAGAGGTTTCACTAAAATTAGAAGATGTATCCCTAAAGTTTGGTGAAAATTAAATATTTTTGGGAATCACTAGATTAAATCAAGTGGCCACCTTAGAGGATGACATAAATTTTCACTTTGTTGACTGTTGGGATGAATTTTTGCTGCACATGCTGACAAAGGTAATATTCAAATAGAGGATCCTTCCTTTATAGATAAATGTGTTACTTTTGCTCATGATCTATTGTCACAAAAGATGGATCCAAATATTTCTATATGACTTGATGTGATCAAAATTCAATGTCCTTGGATGACTATGACTGCATCTTTTAGGACTCTCAAGATTCCATATTAGCAAAGAGTTTTCCGTGTCTGGTAAAATTAGTAGGACCATGCTCTAATCAACATCTGCCTAAAACAAAAACAATGGTTGTAAATGAATTCCATGTTGTTGCTCCAAGAACTTATAAAAATGGAAGAGCTAAAAGCTTCAATTTGAATGGGAGTATGGATCCTGCAATTAATGACCATTTAACTGCTTTCATGACACCAAAATCCTTTTCAGTCAGGTCAGATGTATGCTCTATCCATTTTAGTTTATCTAAAGATGGTTACAAAGCATGTAAGAAGTTTTTAGTGATCCCTTTAAGAAGGTGGATAGACCCTATTGTTAAATCTAGGGAAAAACTATTGGAAGAATTTAATCTTCCATCAGCGCATTAACTTTAGCCTGCCCTCGCGTCAAACCTGGGGATCTCCCAAATCTACCCCAGCACCATTTGCTCCTGCCAACATTAATTCTGGTAGGTCATTTTGAATTTGAAATGATTTGAGTGCCAGTTTTCTGGCAAGGAAAGAATGAGACAAAAGGAAGGTTGAAACAGTTAGACAAGAAGAGTTTTGAGGAGAGTGAGTGAAGCCTGCAGCAGCAAAAGGAGAGATAGAGAGAATAGAACCTGCACATAGCAAAAGAGAGTGTTCTATTAGAGAACAAGTGAACAGCAGAAAGAAAACAACATAAGAAGAATATTCCAACAGTGAGAAGGGAATGTGTAGCAGCACAGAAATTGTTTCATGGAAGCTCCAGTGATTGGGCAGAATAGAAAAATAGAGTAGCAACTTTGTCATTGAATGTATATGAAGTTTGATTGTATTTTCAGTTGAAGGAATATATATATATATAATATTCCTATCATTTGTGTGTTATCTCTCTTCTCTATTTGTGTTTATATTTTTTGGTGTCCATTGTGCTGTAGCATTTATTTTAGAACACCAGTCTGTCTGCCTCCCCTGCTCTCCCCTACCAACAAGTGGTATCAGAGCCTTATTTTTCTGGGCAGTTAAGAACTTTTTGTGGGTGTTTTATATAAGCCCTAGTTTGTCTAGGCATTATCAGCCTTCTTAAATTTGAGAAGCATGGCAGGTGGAGACAGCAAAGGATGGCAGCAGCCACCGAATTTTGATGGGTAGAACTATGACATTTAGGCTAAGAAGATGAAGACTATTTTGGTTGCTAATGATCTATGGGATTTGGTCACAAATGGGTTCACAGACACAATAGCCTATGCAGCCCTATCTAATGCTCAAAGAAACTAGTTGAAGGAAACAAGAATGAAGGATGCAAAAGCCCTCAGTCTAATTGAGGCAGCCTTGACAGAGGCTATTTTCCCCCGCATTGTAGCAGAAAACTACTCAAAACAAGCATGGGAAATATTGCAGAATAGCTACAAGGGAACTGACAAAGTGAGATCAGTCAAGCTCTAGTTGTTTAGAAGAGATTTTGAGACCCTACAGATGAAGAAGAGTGAGTCTATTTCAGACTTTCACACTAGAGTTTCTACCATGCTAAATCAGCTAAGGATAAATGGAGAAACCATGGACGAACAAAGGATTGTTGAAAAAATCCTAAGGAGTCTGCCTTCTAAATTTGACCCTATTGTCATAACCATTGAGGAGCTAAGGATTTGTCCAAGATGACAGTGAATGAGTTGATGGGCTCTTTACAAAGCCATGAGCAACGGTTGAATAGATCTGCTCCTTCTCTTGAGCAAGCCTTCAAGGATCAAACCAATGCAAGAGCTAGGGGAAGAGGAAGAAATAGCAGAGGTAAAGGTCAAAGAAGTAGAGGAAGAAGAAACTCCGAAAGAGGAGTTTCACACAACCAAGAAGAGGCAAGCAGCTCACAGCCAAGCTATCAAGAAAAGAGGAAGAACAACAGTTCTAATCAAAGGTATGACAAAAGTAATGTTCAATGCTATTACTGTCATAAGTTTGGTCATTATGCTAGTGAGTGTAGAAAGAAACAACGTGATCATGGAGGTGAAAATGCTAATGTAGCAAATGAGTTTAAGGCTGAAAATAAAAAACAGTCAAATATTTTTATTGTTTGTAACCTTGCTGAAAGGAGTAGTGATGAAGTATGGTATCTAGACAGTGGTTGTAGCAACCACATGAGTGGAAATAAAAACTTTTTTGCCTCCATAGATAGCAGCATTAAGACTGAAATAAAAATAGGAAACAATGAGCAAGTTCCCATCATGGGAAAAGGCACAGTCAACATTCAGTCCAAGAATGGTGAAAGAAGGAAGATCCAAGATGTTTGTTATGCCCCTGGCATAAAACATAACCTATTGAGCATTAGACAAATGGTCCAAAATGGTTATAGAATCCCGATGGAAAATAGAGAGTATATCTCTAAGGAATTTCTAAATTTCTGCAGGAATGAAGGTATTCATAAACAATTTACAACTAGGTATACTCCACAACAAAATGGAGTGGCTGAAAGGAAAAACAAAATCATTCAAGAGATGGTAGCAAGCATGCTGAAAGCAAAAGGACTATCACATGTTTTTTGGGGTGAAGCTATAGCAATAGCGGTTTACCTATTGAATAGGTGTCCTACAAAGGCCATTCGTGATAGGATTCCACAAGAGGCATGGACAAACAACAAATGGAGTGTTGAACACCTAAGAATCTTCAGGTGTGTTGCATATGCAGTCGTGCCTAAAGAAAAGAGGTAGAAAATTGATGATAGAGGTGAAAAATGTATCTTCACAGGCTATAGTGAAGAGTCAAAAGCATATAGACTGTATAATCCCATCAACAAAAAGGTTGTGATCAGCAGGGATGTTGAGTTCATAGAGAATGAAGCATGGAATGGAACAGTGGACAGCACCACCGATATTTTAGTCACAATACCCCTTGAAGATGAAGAAGCTCCGGAGGATAGCAACTCTGGAGGAACTACAGAGAGCAGCAGCTCGGGGAGAAACTACCGTAGAGCTTTAGAGCATAACAATAGCTCCAGAGGTGGACATCATCATGGCAACTTCAGAGATTAGCAGATCCAGAGGTCTGCAACTCTAGAGATCTGTAGCTCTAGAGTTCAGCAACACATCAGCTTCGGAGGTCAGCAATATAGTAGCTCCGGAGGTCAGAACAACAGTAGCTCCGGAGGTAATTTAGACCCCACACTCACATCGTTAATGCCACAGAGGACAAGGAGTGTGAAGGAGATTTATGACAGCACAAGGTATTCTAATGATGATAAGAATTTGAATTTTGCATTATTTTCTTATAGTGATCCAATCCACTTTGAAGAAGCTATGAAATAAGAGAAATGGTGTAAGGCCATGGATGAAGAGTTGGAGGCCATAGAGAGGAATGACACATGGTAGCTAACTGATTTACCCAAGGGTAAACAAGTGATTGGAGTTAAGTGGGTCTATAAGACCAAGTCTACTACTGAAGGAAAGATTGAAAGACATAAGACAAGGCTAGTTTTCAAAGGGTACAAACAACAGCTTGGAAGAGATTATGATGAGACATGTGCACCAGTTGCAAGGATGGAAACAGTTCGGGTAGTCATTGCAATAGCATCCCAACACAAGTGGAAGGTGTTTCAAATGGATGTAAAGTTAGCCTTCTTGAATGGAGTGCTGAAAGAGGAAATGGATGTGGAGCAGCCACTTGGCTATGAAGTCCCAGGGCAAGAGGACAAGGTATATAGCTTCGAAAAGCCCTCTATGGGCTGAAACAAGCACCTAGGGCATGGTACAACAGAATAGACTCAAATCTAGTGAGTAATGGCTTTATCAAAAGCAACAGTGAGCCCACTCTTTACATCAAAGCAGGTGAAGGTAATATTTTGATTGTTGTTTTGTATGTAGATGATCTAATTTTTATTGGCAATAGTAATCTTTTCATTGTTGATTTCAAGAGGCAATGAAGAATGAGTTTGAGATGACAGACTTAGGTCTGCTAAAGTTTTTTCTTGGCATTTAGGTCAAGCAAACAGAGCATGGCATATTTATTTTGTAAACTAACTATGCCAAATAGATTTTAAAGAGATTTAAAATGGAGAATAGTAAACCTACCCCTACACCAACAGCTACAGGTCTAAAATTGAGTAAAAAGGACAACAGCAAGGAAGTAAACCCAACCCTCTACAAGAGCATGGTTGGAAGCCTCATGTACTTGATAGCCACTAGGCCTGATTTGATGTATGCAGTAAGCCTGATTTCTAGGTTCATGGAGAAGCCTAAGGACACACATTGGCAAGTATGAAAGAGGATCCTAAGGTATGTGAATGGCACAACAGGTTATGGCATGTTGTATGATGTTTCTAATGAGTTTAAGTTGGTTGGTTTCATAGATAGTGATTGGGCAAGAAATGTAGATGACCGGAAGAGCACATCAGGCTATGTATTTCACATGGGTTCAGGCATGATATCATGGCCATCCAAGAAGCAGCCCATTGTTTCTCTCTCTACAACAGAAGCTGAGTATATTGCAGCAAATGCAACAGCATGTTAGGCTATTTGGTTGAGAAGGATCCTTGCAGACTTGTATGAGCAACAAGAAGATGGTACAACCATTCATTGTGACAATGTTTCATCAATAGTCCTGACAAAGAATCCAGTCTTCCACGAACGAAGCAAGCACATTAAGATCTGTTATCACTTCATAAGGGAATTGGTAGAACAAGGAGAGATTGAGTTACAATATTGCAGATCCAAGCAGTAGCTCGCTGACATTTTCACAAAGGCATTGCCAAAAGATTCTTTTGAACGCCTAAGAGATAGGCTAGGCATTGTTGACAGCTTCGAAGGTGTGCAGCCCTGGAAAGAAGACAACTTTAGAGGTTCAGATCCAGAAAGATAGGAGCAGAGATCCAGAGGTTCAACTCTAGAAGGTATATGCAGCTCTGGAGATGCTTCAGAGATGTAGAAATAGGACTTCGAAGATGCTCCAGAGATACAAAAACAAAACTTTGGAGGTGTAGGAAATCAACTCCAGAGATGCAGAAAAGAGCTTCGGAGATGATGCAGAATGGTAGAAACAGCTCTGGAGATTTGCTTCAGAAAGGCAAATGCAAAGGTATAACTCTGGAGATCAGTTCTGGAAGGAAAATTGATGAATGACATCTGACTTCAGATTAAGGGGGAGTGTTGGAAGAATTTAATCTTCTGTCAGTGCATTAACTTCAGCCTACCCCCGTGTCAGACTTGAGGATCTCCCAAATCTGTCCCAGCACCATTTTCTCCTACCAACAATTAATTCTGGTAGGTGATTTTGAATTTGAAATGATTTGAGCGTTAGTTTTCTGGCAAGGAAAGAATGAGACAAAAGGAAGATTGAAATAGTCAGACAAGAAGAGTTTTGAGGAGAGTGAGTGAAGCCTGCAGTAGCAGAAGGAGAGACAGAGAGAATAGAACCTGCACACAGCAGAAGAGAATGTTCTATTAGAGAACAAGTGAACAACAAAAAGAAAACATCAGAAGAAGAATATTCCAGCAGTGAGAAGGGAATGTGCAGCAGCACATAAATTGTTTCATGGAAGCTCTGGTGATTGGGCAGAACAGAAAAACAAAGCAGCAACTCTGTCATTGAATGTATATGAAGTTTGATTGTATTTTTAGTTGAAGGAATATATATATATATATATATATATAATATATTGCTATCATTTGTGTGTTGTCTCTCTTCTCTGTTTGTGTTTATATTTTTTGGTATCTATTGTGCTGTAGCATTTGTTTTAGGACACCAGTCTATCTTCCTCCCGTGCTCTCCCCTGCCAACAAAAACATCAGATTGATGTATCTTCTTGCAAACCTCTATAAAGAAACTCATTGCATCATGATCGTGATGTTTATGTTGAATTCCAAAGGAGGTATTGGAACAAATATATCTATGAGAAAATCTCTTGCACAAGGTTTTTCTAGAGCAAGTCATATGACATTAATTAATTCTAGTGTAAGGTAAATATCTAGGTGAACAATACAAATTGCTAGCTAATTTCTCTCTTGCTTCATAAGCTTAGTCTTCCTTATCTAGTATGTCAGCAAAAATTTAAGACTTTGACATCACCCACCAATACACATCATAATTAATAATTAAATATGTCAATGTGTAACCGACCGGAAAACTCCCTTTGGTGCATCATAAAACCACTTGCACAAGAAGATTGGGTGAAATGCATCACTCTTATTTCCTCCGTCCATAAGTTCTCTTCTCTTCTTAATCTCTTTTGTATACTTCTCAGAAGAAAGAACTTGACAAAGAATTGGGATAGAACCAATCAGGTTATTATCTCCATGGTTTGTTTCATAAACCTCATCCTTTTATGGTGTTGTGGGATGACTCATAGTCTGTGGGATGTTGTTGTGATAGTAAAACCAGTTCACTCGTGCCCATTTTGACCCAGTATCATCATCCTCCCATAAAACCTGAAGCTTTGCAATGTATGGAGCAACATTAGGAATTTCAAGGCAAAACAAAGCATAATCATGTAGATTATATAGAACTCCTTTTCCAGAACATGATTGGTAATATGTTTCCCCTCCCTAAACGCGTATTTTGTCACCAACCCATTCTACACAATATGTATCATCTCTTCAATAGCTCTACTTGGGTCAATCACTTCAACTATAACATTTGGTGAAAATCTATTTTTCAACTATGTTGGGTGAATGTCCATACTCACTTTCAAGGCTCCCATTTTAGGCACAGGTGAGGAGGGATTTGGGCTCACACAAGCTAATTACTTTGTAAAACAAATCTTGCAATCGTGTTCTATGAGATGCATTTATTTGAGGCATTCTGTGAAACACTTCACGTGCCTTGTATAGACTTCCACATTTTCCATACGTGTTTACCATGAGAATTCGTAACTACGATATCTAACCAAAAATTTCCCTTTGATTATGTTTTGATGGATGTCCATACCCTATTTTGATCTCCCATTTTAGCGTAGGCAGTGAGGAAACTGAACAACATTGTGGAATGCAGCCATACACTTGCTGATTGCATTTGCTTTGGGTTTCAACAAAATAGATTTGTGACCTTTTGGTAACAATAGCAGCCCTTCTACATCCATTTACAACAATGGAGGAGGAGGAAAATGTTTGTTAATAGAATGTCAGGGGATTTGAAGTATTTAGGAACCATGAGAAATATTCTATTGAAGGTTGGGGCTTGGGAAGGTTCTTGGTACCAAGGGAACCTCCGAAAAGTTCTCTTCAACATAAAAATGTTGAAAACATGAATAAATGCCAATGCAAAGGTAATGTCAAGGGTTACGGGCTTATAAGGAACTGTCGGGGGTTCCAGGGGTTCTCAAAACCCCAAAAAGCTCCAACAGCAGGATATTTTTTAAATTGTTGAAAGTTTTTGAAACTACCTATAAATGCTGCCAAAGATAATGTTAGGATTTTTAAGGGTTCTAGGAACCATAAAAAGCTCTAACAATGAAGAAATTTAAAGAGTTTAAAATCCAACCAATACCAAGGCCTCTGACGAAGAGAATTTTGGGCTTATTATTTTGAATTGGAGAGGTGTCACCAAAGTATAATGCTAGGATTTTGACAAATTATTGAACTCATGAACTTACCTACATGTTCAAAAACTTGAAAAGTGCCCGACTTCACTTCACAAAAACCTTATAAAATTTGTTCGATAAATTTGTAAACACAATGAAGGAGAATAATACCATAACTTTCGACTGGAAAGATATTTTCACTTGAAACTTGGATACATTGTCAATAATAATGTCATAAGACTCCTTGTTTGATCATTTTGGTCTAGCTTCCATGAAACTTCAAATTTAATCATTTATGGAAACTGTCAGTGAAAAATTGAAATTTTATATCTCCCAAATTGCATGGAGATTTAACTTGAAAACTTGCCACATTATATTAAATGGACTCAGAAATAACCTTGTAAAATGATTTTACTCTAGTTCTTACATATTTTGTGATTTAATTATTTTTGTAAATCACCACACTATGCAACTATTTTGAAGGTTTTCGACTGAAATGATGGATGATTCTCCTTCAAATTGGCATACTTTTCCATATGAACCAAATCAACTATGACATTTCAAAGGTGGATGATTATGAAGAATAACATGGAAAACATGTGACACTATTGTTTTGTGACCAAGAGTAGCCTGAAGAAGGTGTTCAACACATGATGATGCTTGTTGTATTAACGTAAAAAGTTTAAATTTGGTGGTGTCAAAATGATGCTAACAAGATCAAATGTTGATATTTTATCGTGAACAATTAAATTGAATTTAGATAATTCTTCTTTAGAACTCTTAGAATGAAGAAGAGAAGAACAAGTATAATCATTGCTATTAATCAAACTCTAAACACTAGGCCTATGTTTTCTAGATAAAACTTTGTGAACTTGACACAAATTTCTAGTAAGCTCCAATAGTGACAACTTGTTGCTTACACATTTGGGTAATCTACATGATGCACCTGTGAAGCCCCCTGCTTTGATATATGTAAAATTCAAAAATTGAATGAATCAATTCCCCTATGATGCAATGAAAATTATGGTCTCTAGAGACAAACATTCGTTTATGTTGTTTTCCATCCATCTAATCAAATAAAACATAGAGGCATTGTTCACTCTTTTGAAGTTTCTAAATTTTCTTAAATTCCAATTGAGGATAAAACTTGTGAACCCTTTGTTGTCCTAGACCAATCACTCCAACTCTAGTTGGTCTAGGGAACATAACTCTTCTTTCCATATGATACACCAAGTGTGAGGTCATATAAAATTTCTTAGCATGTTGGACTTCTAATAGTTGCTTATATAAAGTATCACTAATTAAGGTTGCTCAATCAATTCTTTCTTTATTCTTGAGGAGGACAACAATAAATCTTATTTCCAAACTTGAAATTCCCTGACACTTTGGTTTCCTACCAATCTGTTCAAAGAGGTGACCAAATCATTAATTTCAAGTTGAAAATCACTTTTACAAAGTGCTTTAGGCAACCTTGAGGAGGAGAACCTTTGTTTTGTTAACCAACTCTTATTAATCTTTTGAACACATGATAGGATCCAAGATATAAAATTATGTGTGCATTCATCAATAGGTAGTGCAACATATTCTGCATAATGAAGAATATGAAAAGTCTCCCTAATACTCTTAGGAGTAATGTTTAAGAACACCTCATTGACAAGACCAATAGTTTTTCTAGTCTAAACATCATAATGCTTTGCATAAGTAATGATTAGATCAAGAGATTGAACAAATGGAAGGAAAGTAGCATCTTGAGCTATCCCACTATTTGCAATACATCTTACATGAGTTGTTCCATCATCAGCATAAACCCTATGCAAGAAGTATTTCATGTTTATGTGTCCTAGGCCTATATCTAATATGTCTCCAAATGAGCATATGATTTTGGATGGGGGGAAACCCCCTTAAACTCATATTTATTTTCTTCAATCTTGGGGGAAGTCATGTAAGAGCACTATGGAAGGTTTACGGGATGAGGGAGTGGGTGACCAATGCACAATTTTCTTGGTTGCATAAAGAGTCTACAAGTCCATAGAGTATAGGTATTGCTGAAGTGTAGGGTGCATGAGCAATCATGCAAGTTGCAAAGGTTTCTACTATGCTAGGAAGTTGCAAATTTTTGCAATAGGCATCTTACAGGATTTCACAATGTGAAAGCTATTAGAATTTGAAAAGATGATTAACCCAGAAAACTAGTGCAAAAGAATAGATATCTAAACTATGAATGCAAATGATACGAAATCAAAATAGTAGCATAGAGTTAGTCTCCAAGAGAGTAATGAAAATGCTAGAAGCAAAATAGCATTAAGAGAATGCAAAAGCAAAGGATACAAAATACAAGCTAGGTAGCATGGTTATATAGACCACAGAGAGGGAGGAGGTGGCAACATCGACCAATGAGGAGAAACCATCTATCGAACCAAAGATAGCAAAGTATCTTCCCAAGATAGCTAATGGTTGCTCACATGTAGGAAGGTGACACCTTATAATCCACTCACCTAATAAGACATGCTTTATTAACCTAAGCAAGATTAATAAAAGTAGGAAAAACATAAGAATAAAAGGAAAATAAATAACCCAACTAGGAAATAAAAACCTACACTAACACCCCCCTTAAGCATAGCTTAGGTAGATGTAGAGACGGGTCTTGGCAAATCAAGACTGATGAGGTACCCATGTACATAAAATTTCCTCCAAAGAGAAGCTCCCCTAGAAGAGAGAAAAGCCCCCCAAATAAAGAGAGAAGAAACCCCCCCAAAGTAGAGAGAGTCAGGACTCCAAGTGAGAGGATGAAGCCCCCCCAGAAGATGAAGCATCCCGCACCCCTAACAAAGCTCACAAATGAAGGAACTTGCTCTTAGTGAAGGGTTTGGTGAAGATATCAACAATCTTCTCGAAAGTCAGACAATAGCGAAGGTCGATGATGTGGCCATGGGCGGGCTCCCAGATGTAGTGCATGTGGACCTCTATGTGTTTGGTCTGCTAATGATGGACCAGATTCCATGAGATCTGAATGACACTTTGGTTGTCACAAAATATGACTGATAGCCGTCTGATCTAGATACAAAACTCAGTGAGAGGATTTTGAAGCCAGATGGCCTCAGTGGTGGCATTCACAACCCACTAATACTCAGCCTCAGTAGAAGATAGAGAAATAGTAGACTACTTCTTGCTTGACCAACAAATAGGACTTGAACCAAGTGAGAAGTTGTAACTTGAAGTAGACTTGCGATCCTAAGAATTGTTTGCTCAATCTGAATGTGTGTAGCCTACCAAGTCAAGATCAATGCTTGTGGTGTAGTGAATCCCAAAACTGTAAGTACCTTGAATGTAGTGAAGGATTTGCTTGGTTGCTTTCTAGTGCAGCTCATGGGGCTCCTGCATGAATTGAGCGACCATGCGTACAACATATGAAATGTCGGGTCTCATATGAGTCAGATAATGAGACTCCCAACAAGCTATCAACCATATGAAACCTTGAGAGAAAATCTAGAGCATACTTGGACTATGTGATGGTGATCCTGGAAGTAGACTGGAAGATCTCAATCCTGAGAAAATAATGCAACAAGCCCAAGTTAGTCATAAAAAACCTATCATGAAGGGTAGTTTTGATAGCCCCAATGGCAGATGAAGAACTCCCCGTGATCAACAAGTCATCAACATACATAACTAAAAATAGGAGTGAATCATCCTGCTATAGAATGTAGACATTGGGATTAGAATGGCACCGAGTGAACCCAACTATCAAAAGGAAGGAGTCCATCTTGGTATACCAGGCCCAAGGAGCCTCTTTGAGGCCATAGAGAGACTTCTGAAGACGACAGACAAGTGAAGAGTCCTGAATGAACCCTCGTGGCTACTCCATGTAGATCTTCTCCTAAAGGTCACCATGAAGAAAGGCACTCTTCACATCCATCTAGTGTACTTCCTAGCGATTGGTTGCAGCAATGGCAAGAACAAGTTGGATGAAGTTCCTTCAGGCAACTAGTGCAAAAGTATCAAAGTAGTCAATTCCAAGAATTTGGGAGAATCCTTTGGCGACCAAGCAAGCCTTATGCTTATCAACTGACCCATCTATTGCAAATTTTGTTCGATAGATCCACTTAAATCGAACATGTTTTTTTCCCTTAGGAAGAAGGACAAGATCCCAAGTGTGGTTCCTCATCAAGGAACTATACTCCTCCTGCATAGTTGTATCCCACTTAGGAATATCAGAAGCCTCGTGAAAAGACCATGGATCTGAGGTAGTAGTAATTAAGACATGTGGAGCATCTTGGAATTGTGAATGCGTCCACCTAGTGTTTGATGGATCCCCAACCCAATCACCTGGAGACTGCAAAGTCTGTCTAGCCCAAAGTGGACCAGAAGTGGGAGAATGTGGAGCAGAATCATCACCCTCTGAATGATAACTAGGAGAGGAAGGAGGTGAATCCTTTGAATCACTCTCAACATCAGAAGTGGAGGTAGAAGACTACTCAGGTGAATCTAACTCATCATAAGATTTGTCATATAGCCCAAGTGACTCCAATGTCAATGTAGAAGGAGGTGGAGAAGTGATAGAAAGTGAGCTCGAAGATCCCTCCTCAAACTAAACACTCTTCTCAATAAATAGCTCATGTGTAGTAGGGTGGAGAAACCGATAACCCTTCACATCATCAAGATAGCCTACAAACATGCAAGCCTTGCTCTACAGATCCAAGGCCTTACGTTTCTCTGTAGGAATGTGGGCCCATGTAGGAGAACCAAAAACTTGAAAGTGCTTAATTGATGGTTTTTGACCGCTCCAAGCTTCAAACAGAGTAACTCCCTTCAAGGCTCGGTGAGGAACATAGTTTTGGATATAACAAGCATAGTTAATGGCCTCTGCCCAATACTGTGGTGCAAGAGACCTAGAGTGAATCATGCAGTTCACCCATTTCCTTCAAGGACCTATTCTTCCATTCTGCAACACCATTCTTCCAAGGATTGTATGGAACTGAATGTTGCAAATCAATCCCCTCTGAAGTGCAAAACTGCTCAAAATGATGGTTGATATATTCACCACCATTGCTAGTGCACAAAACTTTGATGGCTTTTTCAGATTGCTTGTCTACAAAAGTCTTGAAGTCCTGAAAGTGATCAAATACCTCAGACTTTTATTTGAGAAAGTACACCCAAGTATAGCAAGAAAAGTCATCAATGAATGTTAAGACATATCTAGCCCTATTGAAAGAAGGATGCTAAAATGGACCAACCAAATCATTGTGAACTAACTCCAATATTTGTGAAGCTCTCCATGCCTTACCTTTGTTAAAATTTTCCTTAGGATGCTTACCAAGAATGCAACCTTGGCAAACATCACCTAAAAACTGAACTAAAGGCAACCCTATGACCATGCTCTTCTGGTTGAGATGTTGTAAGTAACAATAGTTAAGATGGACAAACCGCTCATACCATAATCTACTCACATCATTAGAATGAGTGAGCAAAATAGTCAAAGGAGGATTAGGAAAAAAGTGAGAAAATAGATAGAGCCGTGACTGATGATCGGCTCTCCCAACTACAACTGTAGAACCATTGTGCAACTCACAAATCTCCACTGAATCAAGAGTGAACTCAACCCACTTGCCTGAACCTATGTGAGTGATTTGATATACTGACAGAAGATTAGTTGATAATGAGGGTACACAAAGAACATCATGGAATGTTCCATCCCCCACATCAATAGACCCTCTCCCACACACTTCAACAAGAGTGTCATCACCCATCAATTTAAGGGTCATCCCACAATAATGGGTTACACTTTTTTTGCCAAACTTGACATTGAAATCAACATTTTGAACTAAATCTTCACTTTCTGACACCTATAGCCGCTAAACCATTAGGAATTTGAAGATGATGCAAACTAGTGATTTGTGAAATTTTGTCTGTAGATTCTAAAAGTATTTTTTTCAAAAAATTTAGAGTTAAATTGTAATTTTTTTTTGCATCTCCTTTGATAACTAGTTTTTAATAGTAAACAATATTTTTTTAAAGTGTTGTGTATTCCATAATGCATAACTTTTTTCTACGTAGGATAAAATTTTGATTCTTTTGAATTTAGGTTGGTAACACCGATATCTAGTGAATGCATTTGGTTTCATAATGTTTTATGGAATATATATTTTTTAATTTAGTTTTGAAGTCAAACCAATTATAATTTAGACATAAGCGTATTCCATAGAACATAACTTTTTCTGTATGTATCGAAATTCATTTTTTTTTACTGAAACAAGGACATCAATACCTAGTGTATACATATTTTTCAAAAAAAATTTCACTAATTTACTATTTTTCCATGTATGTAGAACATAGAACTTGATGTTCGGTGAAAAACCTATGTTTAGTAAATCTAAAAAAAAATCATAATAAAATCAAAATATATCAAAACTATACTCGTTGGAAATCTTGTTTCGAGCACTTTGATCCTCCAATTTGGTTTGGTAAAGGTGAATCCATTTGGACCTTCAACTGGGCTTCAGAAGCCAAAATTTTGCAGAAGAAAGGGGAAGGGAAGTAAGAAAGGTGCCAAGTGAGGGTCTTCGCTTGAAGACCCCTGCGAATGAAGGAAAGTGACGTCGTTCGTTTGAAGAAATACCTCCTTTGAACGAAGGTGTTGACATGACGTCTTGTAGCGTGTAACAGCCACCTTCATTCGAAGGCACCTTGTATTTTAAAATTTTTTTTTCTTAACTGTCGGCCTTCGTTCGAAGGCATGCCGACATGCTTTGTTTTTAATGTTTTAATTATTCGTATAGCATATAAATAGGATTGCTTTTTATTTCATTATAAATCAATTACAAACAAGATAAATTCACATTTTTCTTGTGCAAGGGAGTCCAAGAAATCTTTGAGAGAAGAATTTTGAAGTCATATTTTACAAAGAAGGAGATGGGAAACAAAAGGACAAAACAAAATAAGACTACACGAAAGTATTCCACAGAAACTATAGCAAAATTGAATGAAGAAAGATTGGAAAAATATCATAAACAAAAACAAGGTATGCATATATTTTATTTTCTATTTTTAATCTAGGTCATTTTATTTATGTTTAAATATATACATGTATTGATGAATCATGTAGTAGGATGTCATTTAATCTAGGTCACTTGATTTATGCTTAAATATATATGCATTGATTTCATGTAGCTCCGATGTCATTTAGTTTAAGTCATTCCTCATTCTTGACTATAATCTCTACCTCTCTACCTAGAGATAAATACATACCTCTCTCTCTATCCACCGCTCTCTCTCTCTCAAGTTGCCCACTCTCTTTACCTCTACCTCTCCCTCTGGTGCAGGAGCACCCAATCCACAGTGGCCTCCATAAGGCATTAACTGTTTACAGTTCATTTTGATGTTTCCAATAAGGTCCTAAGCTGACCATTCATGTAATAAGGTCTATTTGACCATTGCATGTCATTGTAGTTGTATCTAGGTTTATGTTGTAAGTCCCACGAGACACTTGGCAAATTGGTATTCACGAGGGTTCTTAGGTAGTTGGAGGTTGTTAGATCTCCCAGCTGCTTGGAATGATCTCCCAGCCGCTTAGAGTCGAGTTGGTACTATGCACCATGAGTAGATAAATACCCCAGAGATCATCGATTGTAATCAGTTGTAAGAGAGATTAGAACAATTTGATTGTAATTGAGAAATAGAGCATCTGTATGCGCATTTTATGGAAAGCATAATAAACAAAGTGTTGTGCATATTTCTGTCATTTGATTTCTCCAGGGTTTCTCTATGTGAAATTGATTTACTATTTTGTAGCCGAGATGGATTTCTTAATCCATTCCACCAATTATATTTCTTTAAAATCGGTGGAATGGCTGTACAGTGTTTCCGTTTTGTTTTTTGTTTTGTTCGTGTTTGTGTTTGCAGGATCGCGGGCCGGATGCATTGAAGACCCTAGCATCCTCATGTGCTAGGTCGGCAGAGTGAAAGATCTGTGTAATTAGATATGTGTAGTCGAAGAAACAGATCTGCGAAGTTGCAGGGTTTGTAGAGGTTTGGATCGGCGAAGATTTGTGTTGTGCCGCCGGATATACATTTTGTGTGTATATCGCTAATGTATATCAGGGTCAATTCGTGTGTATATCGCAGTTGAATGTTTGTGTGTATCTTGCAAGTGAATATTATGGTCATATGTGGTGAATGTACATTGTGAATGTACATCGGGTTCAGATACAAAGAGGGTCAACGGTCAAACTTTCTGAATGCATGTTTTCAATGTATCTTACGAATGTATCTTGAGGATATACATTGTGTTAAGTCAATGGTCGGTCCCACCGAATGCATATTCAAGTTGCATGTTTTGAATGTATATTGTGCATATACATTGTGTTAGATGCAAGAGGCGACCGGTAGAGACGGTGAAGAAAACTGGTGATCGCAGGTCGACGAAAGTATTTGCAAGTTGTGCATATCCTGAATGTACATTGAAGAATGTATCTCTTGGCAGATACAAAGGTGAAGGCATACATCAGGAAAAGTTGGTGATCGGTGAAAGGGTTCTGAGTTACGTCGACGGAAGAAGTTAGCGATAAGGGTGTCAGAGACATATCGATATAAGGTGTGCGATCGGTGGAATGGACTACGACTTGGCTGATAGTGCATCATCTTGCCGATAGGCAAGTAAAGTGTAGACATACCAAGGGAAATGTAGGTCAGGGTGTTTGGCTCTGCATCATAGTGGTATCAGAGCGAGTTAAGATTTGGGCAGAAAATTGAATTGAGGATTTATAGGAGTGTTGGCGTTTGGGTGTTGTCTGTGTATGTTTATGTCAGGCAAGGAAAGTGAGACAGAGGCAGAGAGGATGCCTCCCAAAAGTATGTTGCAGGATGCCATTAAGAAGTTGATCGAGGAGATACTTGCATCCAAGTTGGGAGAGTTCAAGCAGTCCAAAGGTAAAGATAAGGAAGATGACAGTGACAGTGATGAAGGAGATACAAAAATTGGTGAAACTAGTAAAAAGACAAAGGAGATACCAGCAAACCAGAGGGCATTTTTAAATGCATTAAAGTCAGTCAATAGGGACACCATAGATGGGTTATCTATGTATAGTGGAAGTATGGAAGCTAAAGAGGTGATTGATTGGATTGAGGCATTGAACAATCATTTCTAATATAAAGAAATCCCTGATGATAAGAGGGTTAAGTTGGCAAAGGAAAGATTGTAGGGATCTGCTCTTGCATGGTGGAATTATGAACA
Organism: Cunninghamia lanceolata; assembly: GCA_027924645.1. NCBI lineage: Eukaryota > Viridiplantae > Streptophyta > Pinopsida > Cupressales > Cupressaceae > Cunninghamia > Cunninghamia lanceolata. The sequence goes on from BSBN01000400.1 coordinate 6,357,473, forward strand.
AGGAGAGAGAGTCAAGGAGGGGAAGAATATGATAACCTCCTGGGAAAGGATGAAGACCAAACTTAAGGCACAGTTCTTACCCCTGGACTATGATGTGCAGATGTATAAAAAATTGCAGAACCTCAGACAGAGAGACCTTGATGTGAATGCATACACACAAGAGTTTCATAAAATTAGTCTTAGATCAAAGAGACAAAAAGAAGAGTCAGAGAAAGTGGCTAGGTACTTAAATGGCCTAAGGATGAACATCCAAGATGAGATCAACATTTTAGCACTAGACACAGTGAACAAGTGTTTCCAAATGGTCTTAAGAGCTGAAGAGAAGCTGAAGAGAAAAGGTGAGCAGAACAATAGAGGAAGAGGTGACAAAAATTTTAGAGGCATTTTTGGAGGAAGAAGTCCTAACCAGAGGCCTAGTGGTGAGTCTAACCAAGAAGAGACTAGTAAAGGACAAGAGCAGTCTAATTTCAAAGGTGGATGGAAAGGCACAAGAGGCAGATTTGGAGGTAGTAGAGGTTATAATGTTTTCACTGGAAGATGTTATCATTGTAATGAAATTGGTCACCCATTTTTCAAATGTCTAGAAAGGCAAGGTTCATCATCAAGAGATGATAGGAAGAATGACAAGAGGGTTCAATTTGTGCAAGAAGAGAAGGTAGATGAAAGTGTTAACTCTCCAATGAGAAGTGCAACCCTAGCTCAAGATGGAGAATCATTGATGCTAAGGAGAACAATCTTGAAGACATCCACGGAGATGATACAAAGGAGAGCACTTTTCAGGACCAAATGCAAAACTAAAGGTAAACTATGCAAGGTAGTAATTGATTCTAGTTCAACAGATAATATGGTATCTCAGGAAATGGTGGATAAATTGAAATTGGAAAGGATTCCACATCAAACCCCTTACAAAGCATCTTGGGTAAGTGATAGTCAATCACTTTTGGTATATGAACAGGTATATGTTGATTTTTCAGATTGGAGAATATCAGGATAGGGTTTTATGTGATATTTTGCCCATGGAATGTTGTCACCTACTTTTAGGTAGGCCATGACAATTTGATAGGAGAGCATTGTATGATGGTTATGCTAACACATACACCATCAAGAAGGATGGGAGGACTTTTGTGATGATACCATTGCAGGAGGATGCTAAAGCAAAGAAGGTAGCCACAATCATTTTGGTAGGAAAGAAAGAGTTTGTGAAGATGCATGAAGAAAACACAAAGATAGTTGAGGATACCTCAAGGAGTAGGGTTGCTAAGGAACAAAGTTTGAAGGCAATTTCAGTTCTGACTGATGGAGATCAGAAGGATCAGTAGAAGGTCAAAGAATAGGTTTGTAAGTATCTACAAGTTGATTGGAAAGACAAGGATGTTATCATAGTAGGGACAATTGTTTGTCCTCTAGAACCAACAAGAGTTGAACAACAAACATATTCTGCCATAGTAGCAGTACAAGAAGCATTACCCAAGGTGTATAATGTAGGTGTTCAGGTAGAGATGACAGTAAGAAAGCAAGGTGTGAGTAGAGTCTACAATGTTAGGCATGAGTTTTTGACTCCATGGAAGTAGGTTGCAGTCTAGAGATCATGGGAAAGACATGAGACAGTAGAGTATACAGCTGGAGCAAGACAAAGACCTAACTCATGTGGCATGAGTTCTTTTCACGGTGGGGTGTATGGTGCAGGAGCACCCAATCCACAGTGGCCTCTATAAGGCATTAACTATTTACAATTCATTTTGATGTTTCCAATAAGGTCCTAAGTTGACCATTCATGTAATAAGGTTTGTTTGACCAATGCATGTCATTATAGTTGTATCTAGGTTTATGTTGTAAGTCCCACGGGACACTTGGAAAATTGGTATTCACGAGGGTTGTTAGGCAGTTGGAGGTTGTTAGATCTCCCAGCTGCCTAGAGTTGAGTTGGTACTACGCACCATGAGTAGATAAATACCATAGAGATCATCGATTGTAATCAGTTGTAAGAGAGATCAGAACAGTGTGATTGTAATTGAGAAATAGAGCATTTGTATGCGCATTTTCTAGAAAGCATAATAAACAAAGTGTTGTGCATCTTTTTGTCATTTGATTTCTCAAGGGTTTCTCTATGTGAAATCAATTTACTATTTTGTAGCCGAGATGGATTTCTTAATCCATTCCACCGGTTAGATTTCTTCAAAATCAGTGGAATGGCTGTACAGTGTTTCCATTTTGTTTTTTGTTCTATTCATGTTTGTGTTTGCAGGATCACAGGCCGGATGCATTGAAGACCCTAGCATCCTCATGTGCTAGGTCAGTAGAGTGAAAGATCTATGTGATTAGATCTGTGTAGTCGAAGAAACGGATCTGCGAAGTTGCAGGGTTTGTAGAGGTTCGGATTGGCGAAGATTTGTGTTGTGCCGCTGGATATACATTCTGTGTGTATATTGCTAATGTATGTCAGGGTCAATTCGTGTGTAAATCGCAGTTGAATGTTCGTGTGTATCTCACAAGTGAATATTACGGTTGTATGTGGTGAATGTACATCGCGAATGTACATCGGGTTCATATACAAGGAGGGTCAATGGTCAAACTTTCTGAATGCATGTTTTCAATGTATCTTATGAATGTATCTTGAGGATATACATTGCGTTAAGTCAATGGTCGGTCCCACTGAATGCATATTCAGGTTGTATGTTTTGAATGTATATTGCGCATATACATTGTGTTAATGCAAGAGGCGACCGGTAGAGACGACGAAGAAAACCGGTGATCGCAGGTCGGCGAAAGTATTTGCAAGTTGTGCATATCCTGAATGTACATTGCAGATACAAAGGTGAAGGCATACATCAAGAAGAGTTGGTGATCGGTGAAAGGGTTCTGAGTTACGTCGACGGAAGAAGTCATAGCGACAGGGGTGTCAGAGACACATCGATATAAGGTGTGCAATCGGTGGAATGGAATACAACTTGGCCGATAGTGCAACGTCTTGCCAATAGGCAAGTAAAGTGTAGACATACCAAGGGAAATGTAGGTCAGGGTGTTTGGCTCTGCATCACCCTCACTGTGGCCTTCGTAGCTATCTCTGTCCTTCTCTAACTCTCCATATCCCTCTCCCTATCTCCAACTCAACTTCATTGTTTTTTCTAAAGTGGTAACACATAAATTTCTATTATAATTTATTAAAAAAATCAAGTTCACTTTTCATTTTAGATTATTTCTTTTCTTGATTATTTATTTTTATTTAAAAACTCTTTTAAATCTAAAAAAATTATATTTAAAAAGCCACACTTCCTAATTTTAAAACAAACTCTTATCACCGTTTTTTTGTTTTCTTTCTCTAAAATATATTTTATAATAATTGTTAGCTTTTTTTATCCAATAAATTTTTATCATGAATATTCTTTTTGCTTTTTTATTTGTGTTTTTATGATTTTTAATGCTAAATTAAGGAATAAAAGAAAATTTTTAAGAAAATATTTGTTAAAATATTTTTAGAATGCTTTTTAGATTTTCTTTTTCCTAAAGAATGAAATTATTTTTTAGAAAACATAATAATTTCTACATTGTAGAACTTAAGAGTATAAATAAATAAAATAAATAAAATAAATAAAATAAATAAAATGTTTATTATTTAGAAAGTTTTATTTATAAAATAAATAATTTTATTTTTAGTTTAATATGTATTTCCTTCATTTGTGATACAGAAAGTGGAGCAAATGTTGTTGAAGAACACATAGTTGATGTTAAGCAAGAGGAGGCCCAAGTGCAAACAATGGATGTTGGAGAAGGGTTAGGATCACTTCCTTTGACTGGTATGGATGATCATATTAATCTAGCTGAAGAGGTGAAAAGAAAATTTTCTTATAGAAATTTAGATCATTTACTTAAAATGGATATTGAGAAATTGAAACATTATGCTAGACAACTCAGACATACTGATAGGAGGTCAATGAATAAAATTGCAAAGGAAATAATTGCTCATTTCGATAATCTTGATACACTTGGCCGAACCCAATTGTTATCAATTGTACTTCTTAGTAAGGAGCTACATGAGCCATTACAATTGTTGGGTGTTGATTTGTCATTGAAAAAGGGGAAAGGTTCACAACTAGAAAAATATATTGTTGAAAATGTTAAAGAAGGTTTGACTTCCATCGGGAAAAAATCTTGATCTGCAGATAAGTCCATTACAAGAAGAGCGATGTTCACAGGTATTGTAAGTGAAATAAATTCTAGAAAAAGACAATTGTTTTCAATTTCATCTCAGCTTGGTTTCAGTAGAAAGACAGTAATAGAATATGTGAAAAGGAGAAAATTATTGGATGATAGTACCTTAGAAGGCAATTGGGCAATTATGTGTAGAGCTCCTCGATCTGACAGGATTAAAGATGTTGTTAGAAACTTGATCTCAACCTTTTGGAATGATAATACTCGTGCTTCATCAAATAGTAGAGATGTTATCAAACACAGAATTGGGCCCAATAGTTATGAACTACATACAAAACATTGGCTAGATATAACACAACATGAGATGTATGTGAACTTTTGTAATTCAAATCCAAATATAAAGATTGGGCAAACAATGTTTGAAAGGTAAGGCCATATTATGTGAAGACAAACAAGGTTTTTGAAACTTGTTGTCGTTATTATATTGAAGACAATGATGGTCTTGTAAATGCACCTCCTAAACGAGCAAGTTAGTTCATAGCATCCATCTTATGTGATAAATCAGATGATGATAATGGAAATGGACAAATAAACTGCATAAAAGGTCTTTGTGAAACATGTGGAAATTTAGCTAAAATGCCTTTGAGAAATGAAGATATCGACCCAATGAAGTTAGTAAATTGCAAGAGGTACAAGTATGTAAAATTTCAAACAAAACATGGGAAAGAATCCACAAGGTTAGATTATGTAGAAGAGGAGATACCTATTGGAACATTTATGGAAAATTTTTGTAAATTGATTCAACTATACATACATCATGCTTTTTTTGCTAAGTGGCAAGCACAACAATTTCAAACATTAAGAGATACTTTCCCACCTAGAACAATTTTATTAGTGGTCGACTTTGTAGAAAATTACTCTTTTGTACATCAAAAAGAGATTCAATCAGAATATTACTTTTCAGAGAAGATCACTATTATGGTGCATGTGTGTTATCGACATGTACAATTAGATTTGGATGGTGTTGATAGTACATTTCAAGCACAAGTCATCAAGAAAGAATATCACTTTTATATTAGTGATGATAAAGAGCATGACAAACTTTTTGTACAACATTGCTTTAAGAAGTTTTTTGAATATTTGGCAAGCAGGGGTGTAAATTTTGAAAGGCATTTTGTATGGTCAGATGGATGTGTGTCACAATTCAAATTAGCAAGGCCATTTTATGCACTATGTAGATATCATCGAAATGACAATATACCACATGTTTGGAGTTTCTTTGAGAGTGGGCATGGAAAGGGTGAACATGATGGTGCAGGAGTTTTCATCAAACGTGCTCTAAGGAAACATCAAATGAATTATGATGGAGAGCATATAAATGATGCACATGATGTTGTTGAATGGTGTAAGTTACACTTTGCACCAAATGAGGCCGGTACATCTTCAAGAACAAACAGGTACATTCCACACAGAGTGTTTTGGGAGATATCAAGTATGTATTGTTTGAATTTATTTAATGTATGGATGTACTTTAAATATATATATTCATGTATATGATATATGTGTACACACAAGTTTGTTTATTTTAGTTTGAATTTAATTATTTAGATATATTTTATTCATAATGTACTTGATATATAATAAATTTGTAGGTGTGGATAGAAGATCAATGTATGGATGCAAGAGGGTAGAGAAAACAAGATCTTTGCATTGTGTCATGAGTACAGATAGCCCTACATGGACGTTACACACTAGGGATTACTCTTGTTTTTGTTATGAGTGCATGTTGGGAGATTTTGAGAATTGTAATAACTAGCAATGTGGATATGTCAGTGAATGCAAAAATGTGCCACTAGTTGTTACCAACGCATACAATGAAGATGATGATGAAAGATTTGAAGACGGTCCTTTGATTTTAACTGATTATAACCATATTTTAGGATTGATTAAAAAAGGTATGTGTATATATATAAGGTATCTCTAAATTTTTTAAGTTACAAATTTTGGAATGTATGTAAATTTCTAGTGCAGGAGATATTTTTGCAGTCATAGCAGAGGTTGGAAATATAGAACAAGTTAGTTATTATTTATTGCATTGCAAAGAAGAGAGGCAAAAGCTAATAAATCCAGAAACAAGTGATGGAATGGTGTTTCCCATAGGTTTAACTTTATTTTAATATATTTTTAAATAATTTTCAATTTGTTACATATGTACATGTCAAGTACCTCAAGAGTGATTTAAAATGTGTTCAATTTTTATACTATAATTTATGTTATGTCTTACCAAGCAACGATAATGCTATACATATTTATAGATGTAAATGTAGGTTAAATTTACCTTGAAAATGTTATGTCTTACAATGTGGAATGTTGTTTCCCACAGGTTCAGTTGTAGTGCAAGGGACATATCTCAAACAAATCAAGATTGTTCAACATGGGATTCACTTTATTGATTATCAACCTAATAACAAGGTATATCGGTATAGCCACCTAGTAATTGCCACCGGCCTAACTCTTCATATAGTTTCAAACACATGTGGATGTCGTAAGTGGAGACTACATAGTGAAGATCATCAGAGAATATTAGATGTGATTGAAGAGCGAGCTGAACCACTTGATGTGGTATGAAAAATATGGATGAAGAACTTACGATTTTTTATGTTTTGAAGACCTAAATTAACTATTTAGATGTATGTTCATGTATTAATTATTTTACAATCTATGCAAGTTAAATTAATAGTTCTTTTGTTGAATGAATTTTAAATTTCAACCATGGTTGTTCTTAATGTACAAATGATCTCTCTATTAGAAGTCATGTAGAGAATGCCCTAGATCTTCTTATTCAAGCATGCATTGATATGATAATTTTTGAATGTTTTTATTTAATGCTATACATGCTGTTTGAACTGTGCTACAATTTACATGTACATGTATATGCACTAGAGATGTCACTATAAAGTTTATAGATATATATAGACATGTTACATCTATAAACTATTCAACCAATAAAATTTCACTTGACAAATGTAAAAAGAGAGATCTTAATTATTCCACTTTGAAGTTGACAAATCATTTTAGGCCATCGATACAAACATTGAAATTCTCACAATATCAACAAAAATGAAATATTTGGCACACAACCTTGAGCAACCTTTGACTGACATCAATTTCATGATTTTTATGCCCATGCCATTCAAGTATATGACACATAGTGACAATTGACTTTACATCTTGACATGAACATTTTTGATAAATTAAAATGTCCAAGTTCTTTTCCTGAATCACCTATGATAGAGACTATTTGACATTAATATTTTTGACTTGATCAAATCTAGATGACAACAAACTTTTACAAATGAATTGAAATGTACTTGCACAACCTTTGAGAAGATGAGTTGATTGATGGACTTCAACTTGGTAGACTCAAAAGTTTAAAATTGTCATGATAAAAATTTGAGGACATCCTAGGCTCCATTTATATATGTTCTCATGTAGTAGCTTCCCTAGGTTATCTCTTGTATCATGTCCATTTGCAACATCTTATATGGTATTTCATTTCTTAATGATGTAGTGTCTTTGAATTCCCATTTTGTTAATGAATGCATGCTTTTCCTTCAAAATTTAGTTGAAGAGATAACTAATCACTCATAGCCAACCACATGTATGCATTTATTCATGTTAGTTGCTCTCCAAATCATGCTATAAATAGCTAACAAAGATTATAAGATGCTTTCTATGGGCCAATGGGGTAATAATAGAGGGATGTCAAGCTCTACATGGGCACATTATCTCTAACCTAAAGATTGTGGCAGGCTTGGAATCTTAGACCCCTAGACACAAGGAACATGCCTCATGATGAAGTGGATAGTTAGAGAATTGCAAGAATTAGGTACTTGAAAATCTTGTTTTAGTTTCAAGTGCAAACTACCATAAATTTAGAAGTTTAGTCTTCTACTAGTCAACTCTATGTAAGGTTATCTCAATTGTATGCTAGTTATAATTGTTCATGCTTGATATGCTAAATATCAGAGGATCTTCTAAAGGCAATAATATCTACTAAAAATTTTAGCTGATATCATTAATAGATTTAATGGTATAATAATCATTGTTTATTTCCATTTAATTGAAAAACATCACTAATAGTATTTGACTGCACATAGACCCAAAAATAATTTAACAATGCAACAATTCCAAAAATTTTAATTGCACATGTGAATACAAATTACATTTATTCCCATTTTATTTCAAAATAAATTTTGGAAGTTCTTCAATTTAGAGTGCCACTTATTGTTCCTCTTCTATCATTTCACATTTGTTTCTTATCATAGGCTCAGTACCTTCCCTTCTTTTTATTTCTCATCTTCATTTAGAAAATTAGGTAATATGTGTCGTAAATAACAAAATTCATCAAATAAATGTAGATTGTAGATTTAGAATCTATAATGTTTGTAGATTTAATATTGTTTTGTTTTACACATCAAGACTTTTTTGTAAACTTTTGTTTTATTTGGAGGCCCATGTATTTATATAATATTTTTTTGTTTCACATGTATCAATAGTTTTTTGTTTTTCACTTTCTTTATACCCATAAATGAATCACAATTTGCAATTGTAATTGAGTTTGTAAATTTACAACTTTTAAAATCTATATTCTATTGAATTACATAAACACCTAACTATTTTGCATTCAAATGTGCATGTCAACATAACCATTACACCCTTTCAAATAACCCAATTGCTACTTTGTAGAATGTGAAGGAGAAATCATCATTATTTTGTTGTGGCTTGCATATCCCCACATCAAATAAAAGCTATGTGAACAATTATATTTATAATCAAGTAAAACTATAATAAATTTCATGTTTGGAATTGTATTTGATGTTTTCATTTGTATGATAAGTGTTCATCAAGTTTAGTTTAAGCAAAGTATTAGCACCACATAATTGTGTTTAGATTTGTTTGTCATGGTAGATTTTTTCTAATGAACTCTTTTGGGAGAATGGTTTTGTCTTTAATACAAGGCAATCATTTCTAAATGAATCATTTCTAAGCCTTAACTATTCATAATAATGTTTTGTTTCATGTATATCAAGACTTTTTTGTTTTTCACTTTTATTTATACCCATAAATGAATCATAATTCAAATGCAATTGTAAATTTACATTTTAAAATCTATATTCTACACTTACTGAATTACACAAATAAAGTCTAAATAACTTCTCATGACAAAAACAATCATAATATTTATAAATAGAAATGTCCTCATAAATGTCCACAAACACACAAATGTAGATAGAAATGTCCTCATAAATGTGACCCACAAACACAGATGTAGATAGAAATGTCAGGTCATAAATGTCCACAAACACACATACATGCAAATGTATATAGATAGAAATGTCCTTATAAATGTCCACAAACACACATGTAGATAGAAATGTCAGGTCATAAATGTCCACAAACACACATACATGCAAATGTATCTAGATAGAAATGTCCATACATAAACATGTACATCTATAGAAATGTCTACTCAAACAAATATAAGATCTAGAGAAATATCTGGAGAAACACATTCTATGAAGTGCTACCAATAGCCTGGTCATCATGTCGACTGTGAGTTGAGTGACCTAGGTCTGACTGAGCATCCTGATCTGTTGGATGTGCTGAGCCCTGGAGATAGTACAACACATGTATGTATAAAAGTGTACAAATTATATGCATTTACATGTTTACACATACAAATTATATGCATTTACATGTATGTAAGTACAATAATGATTTAAAAATTTAAAACTCACCTATCCACTAACATTACTGCCATCAGTTGAATCACGCTTGCATACACGGTCTGTCTCCAGAGTAGGTGTAACATGAGCTAACCCCTACAATATATATATATATATATATATATATATATATATATATATATACAACATTAGGACTCTATCTAGAGCAAAGTAATTTAACTTACTTTAATTTAAGTTTAAGTTTAAATCATGATTGCAAATGCACATACGCATGTACTTACCTATGTATTAGGTGTTGTAGGATGATCCGCTACAATGATTGTATTTGGTGCCTCCTTGGCTAGCTCAAGTAATGAAGTCTGAAGTGGACTAACCAGGTGACTTGGCAATGAAGAGGCTGAATGAAGAAGCATATCCACAAAACTTGACACCTATCTCATCTGCAACTGCACCTCAAGTGAATATAGGGAGGGTTGGGATGTTTGATACTCAACATGAGGCCTGATAGGTGTATCTCCCTCTATAGCAGCCAAATGATTTGAGGGTGGATCAGGATGTGGAGTACTCACAGGCACCTGATGAGAAGGTCTTATAGCCTGACAGGATTGTGATGCACTCTATGAACAACAAGCACTACCCACATGTCCTCTAACCTCGTGTAAAGGGATACCAAGCTCTGATGCAATAAAAGCATATGACTCCAATAGGTCCTCAGAAAGATAACTCACTGTAGTTCGAAGCATATGCTCTCTTGTCAGACCATCTATGTCTACAAGAGACAAGACACCCATGATAGCATAAGGATCAGTAGCATGATCTGATGGTCTGGATTGTCCAGGATGACTCATCAAATATCTTCCCACATGATCAGAAGATATAATAGATGTGGCAGCTACAATATCACCTACACTATCGATTTCTTCCCTTTGGGAAGCAATGACAACCTGATCAGCAATAGGGGCCAGGGCTGGGGAGATAGCAGGCATCCTCTCCCCAACCAAGGCCCTATAAACTAGAGCCTGTTGATCTAGTCATTGATAGACATGTCTATCAGCAACCTTGCCCCTGCCATGACCAAAATATTCTAGCAAATCCAAGTAGTTCACCTTGAGGCCCATATGAACCTCTACATATAACTGTTGTGCAAAATATAAAGGAATTTGGTCGTTATTGGGATAACGACCATGAGTAGCAAGAAAACATGGATATATCAATGGGGCCATAAGAGGGCCTACACATCTAGTCACATGGTAGCCCCTCACATTAGGCTTACCAACATAAGATGGGAAACATTGGGATTTGATAGTCTCTTTCGAGACACTAAGCTGAACATAAGCAAGAGAAACATCACCAGTAACCTCTTGCCACATCTGGGCAAGAATAGCAACAAGAGTATCACCCGAATAAGCACATGTATCTCCTAGACTCTGTCTAATGCGCTGCAAGCTAGTTAAAATTGATTGACATGTGTCCCTATAAACCCATGTTGTGTTGGGGTCAGAAGAAGAGCTGTCAATTTCTAAATCTCAGTATTTGTGCGTGTAAATATAGAAGGTCCAGGAGGTGGTGGCACATGTGCCATGATATATATATATATATATCAACTTGAATTTTATGCATGCAAAAATAAATTAATTATTCTAATACATACATACATGTGCATTAGGATCCAACCATGTTGAACCAATTCTCTACAAGTATGACTGATATGTCACACCAACAACATAACATGATAGTGTCTACTTTGGGTCATGTGGAACAAATGTATCAACATACACGTCCTACATCAGAGTAGATAGGGATGTTGTGTTGCACTCACCTGTATCAACATACATTTCTTCTTTGATGAATAGGTGTGTACATTTGATACATTGTTCCACAACTTCCAAAGTTAGACACTAGTTAATATTGGTTTTGGTGAGGCATATCAATCATCTTGTAGAGAATTGGTTAAACATGACTAGATCCTAATGCAATTAAATAAATAGTTGAACAAGAGGGAAGATTTCATTTCTAAAATGCATGGATGATTCTTTTCCTTTTCAACTTGGAGAGAGAGAGAGAGAGAGAGAGAGAGAGAGAGAGAGAGAGAGAGAGAGAGAGAGAGAGAGAGAGAGAGAGAGATTAACTTTTCCAAATCTACACATACATGTGTAATGTTGAACATGTATCAGTGTCATAAAAATGAATACCATGTGTGCAATAAACCATTTAAGTCATTCTTAATCCATGTACATTGCACATCTAGGTAACTCAACAGTTAAAGATATACAATAATGAACATTACACACTAAGAACATGGATATAACCAATGGCTATACATATCTAGTTACCATGGAAATATATGACTATTACATTACTTTAATTGATTAGACACTCACTAAATTAGACAGGATTTTATTAAAGTATTTTTCTTGACTTTGAGTGGTTAAGGATGATATGAATTTGTCTATATTTTCTTGCTACATCTATAGAAAGCATATGTGTTAAGTATAGAAAACATGACTCCCAGGTCTACTATATCTAGTTGGCACATCCCTGCCACTTCCAGTTTTGTAGAAAATATGCATATAAAGTTCCAAGTATTCCAAAATAGTAAACAAGTCACATAGTTCAATTTAGTAAGTCTAGGACTCTAATTGTCATCCAAAGAATTCTAGAAGGTGCCCTAAAATGAATGGGGCCATGAGATGGCTTCGTATTCATTCTCGTTCTTAAAAAATGGATGTACTTCATTTTCTGGCGAACAAGTCCACCTAACAAACAGATCTCTTCACATTGCACAACCACCACTCATTGTCCATTGAGGAGCTCCTTGGCTGGAATGGAGAGGCTTGAGGCATCCAAACATGTCCACAACTTTATTGCAAAATTATCATTAACTATTTACTTTGTCCACAACTTTATTGCAATATATCCATTTGTAAGACATGATTTCATCATTTAAGGCAATTTACTTAAAGAAATATGTTTATAATGAACTAATAAAATTATCATTCCTATGCATGCTCACAATTTTAGAAAAATATTTTGATTGTCTTGCAACTAAAATGATGAGGATAGTTGTATACCACCTCTCAATTTTTTCAATCAGTTGCAGAGCAAACAAGTCACATAGTTCAATTTAGCTTCTAGGACTCTAATTGTCCCCCAAAGAATTCTAGAAGGTGCCCTAAAATGAATGGGGTCATGAAATGGCTTCCTATTTATTCTTGTTCTTAAAAAATGGAGGTACAAGTCATTTTCTGGTGAACAAGTCCACCTAACAAACAAATCTCTTCACATTTCACAACCACCACTTGTTGGCCATTGAGGAGCTTCTTGGCTAGAATGGAGATGCTCGAGGCATCCAAACATGTGGTGATGTACATCCATCACAACTACCTTGGCATAGCTCCACGAATCTTGTCCTCTCCTCTCCTCTACACAACATTATACTTCCAAATTTTGCATACATGGCTACTTCCAGACATTTGCAACAATAGATCTTAAGGAGGTTCAACTTCTTGTGAGGGAGCATGGCCTATCTAAGGTAGGTGTGGTCCAAGCTTCTAGTTGCAGTGTAATTCTTTTTAATGGTTGTCCCTCCCTTTATCAGTAATAAAAAAAATAAATGTAGCAAAGCTACTGCCATTATGTTACCAACTTGTTAATTTTTACATTACAATAAATTGTCTTAAAAGCCTTTGCTTTCCCTTACTAACTACCAAAACTACTTATGAGAAAGTAACTCCCAAAACTAACAATAATATTTTTTTTTGATTCGTAATAGCAGTATTGTATTGAGAAATTTCAAAAAGAGTTTACATATCATCAGCCTTTCGTGGCTGTTTGAGATTGACAGTCTGCCTACAAGAATTGAGAAACCTAAGAGAAAGACCACACAGGGTCACAATACTTATTTGCAGAGGGAACTTACTATACCCTAGACTAGCCTATCGTAGCTCCAGCTATACAAAATGGAGCAAAAGGAGTAGACAGAGCTAGATAATTATGGATGCTAGAAGCTTACGGAAGTCCTCCACCCAGTCGAGACCGTCAACCACCTCCAGACCTAGAGCCTTTTTGATGAAGCTGACTGCCAGTGCTGCTTGATCTTTCAGTAGAATCAGATCAAATCCTCAGACATCTAGGATGAAGGGGTAAAGTTTGATGACGACACCAGAGTCTTCGAACAAATTCCAATCCTTCGGCCACTGAATACCAGACCCCAAGCTCACCATCTATAGCGTGACCTCTAAATCCCCCAAATGCTCTGCATTAAAGACACCTTGCATGATGGACTTCACCATTTGTTTGTCCGTTTCCAGTTTGAGCAGCATTGCCAAAGCCCTGGAAGTAATATCTGTGTCCACCCTGTATCGTTCTCCATTCTCCAAAAACACCCTACCCAAAATCATCTTCACCGCCCTCAACATCAATGCATCGGACTTGCGTAGCATTCTCAGAAGCTGAAGTTCAGTGATGGCTCCGAGGAAGGCCATCTGCCACTTCTGACTAGTTAGGCGCACTGGCGTATCCATTCCGCCACACCAAATAACATCCACTGAGAAGATGACAGTGAAATAAGTCAGCATTAATCTGAGACCAGTGAAAAGGATACTGTGGAGAACTATTGCCAGCCTTAAAAAATATCCTGCCGGAACCTTCTCGAGACCCTCCTATGGGATGAATGCCAGCTTCCGTCGTTTGAAGACACTGCGAGGAATGAGTGCCGCTATCAAATCTACTTGTGCCATCACCCACCCTTCCAGACCATAATTACCTTTGCCCCTATGCCCCTAGCATGGCCTTGCCACCTCATATTTACTAACATTTAATTATTTATATACTAGAACAAGTCACTAAGGTGACTTTAATTGTAATATATTTATTTATTAACTATATACTAAAGATGTAATAAAATTCCAACAATTTAATGAGAACATTTAGGAAATTTAGTATGAGTCTCAAATGATTTTAGTGTAGATATTTTATTTTTGATTTTTTAAACTCCTGTAATGGTGAAAAGTCCATCCCTAATACTTTTCCCCAATCATTTTGGACTTATTTTGACCTATTGTTTTTGATGTCATAACTAATGTCTAAATGGCATATTTTGTGTAGAGAATTGACATCCAACTTATACCTTATTTGAATATACATGTCCTTGTTCTCTGGTGGTCCAAACCTAACCCTTTGAATATATTTTTTTTCTTGTTGTAGTTTAAAATTGTAGTTATAATTTTGAACTTCATTAAGAACCACATGTGCGGTATTTCCCTATTTTCTATTTAGTAGAATACCAAAGCATGAGGTGATAGAATGCACTCACATTGCATCAGATTTGTGTTTTCAAATTAATATAATCTTAGAAAATGTATCTCTAAAAAGAAGAATAGAAAAAAAGTCCTTTTCCTTGTTAGTCCTCCCACAAACTCAAGCACCTTGGCATGTATTGTTATTTGTACTTCCTCTCATACCCAACTTGATATAAGTGGTCAAAGAATAAATTGAAAATGTTCATATTTATGTCAACTATGTATTAAATATTCCAACATTCCCCATTGACAACTAATAGGCAATTCCTTGCTACTTGTGGTGTTGGCTTCAAAGCCCTAATTACTAGGGGTCTCACCTATGGAGGATTCCTCTAATGTTTCATCAAAACTAGTCTATAAACTAGGAGGACCTCACACAATTTTACCAATAATGGATCTAACTATGCTAAGACCTATTTATCACTCTTTTAATCAAACATTCCACCATTTACAATGGTTTTCAATGCTCAACTTGACACATGTGTGACCAAACATGGTATATATTTAAACACTTAAAAATATAATAAAATATATAAACAAGCATAAAATCTCACTATCTGAGAACTAAGATCTTGTTATGTGACAAGTAAGATCTCCTCACATAAAAACTAGATCTCCTTGCACAAAAACTAGACCTTTATCCTAATTTTTTGATAAAATATACTACTTACCCACCCGACCTTCTAGCACACTAGTTTTGAATTGGGAAATTTTAGAATAAAACGACACTTTTTCACTTCGTAATTCTTGGTTAACAACAAATGCAAATTGACCTTAGAAAATAGCATTGAGTTTAGGGAATGTTCTAAGGTAGCTTTAATGTCTTCATTCACCATGAAAATTAGATAGCTTAATAGGAAAATATTAACAATATTCAAAGACTTAGCATTGAATAATCTTAATTAAAGTAGCTTGTTATTATGTTTCATTGTTATCTTCTCAAAAGAAGGATTAACAATCTAGAAGTTCAAGTTTAGTAACTATTCTTGGATCAAATTTATTGTTTCATCATGGTTATAAAAGGAGTTCTAATGAATGTTTAACTTGAAATTTTTGTATCTTATCTACATCATTTGTAAAGACATATATTGCCATAACCCTCCTTCCTAGACCTTTTTTTGTTTATTTAGTTGTCCATTTTTGTCATACTTATGTTTACAATAGAAAAATTATGAAATTATACATTCATATATTTCCATGGTAACTCAATATGATTTATAGCATATCCAGTACAAGAAACATCACATAAATACATAAATTTACACATGTAAACTACAAAATTTGTGTCACTATCCAAATAATAAGCTTCTTGAGGTCTACATATGGTGAACAAGACTAGGATCTTGACATTCATGTGACTTAAACTTTCCCATGATTCATCTTATCAAGTGAGGGATTTTGGTGCTCATGATTATGTGTAATGTTTATCTTCCATTTGTCTATAATTTCTTGAACTTTACGTATCGATGCAATGGCTCTATGCTTAGAATATCTGTGTGTGTGATGAATTTAGTAGGTTTAGTATATGTATAAGCCAAATGGGAAGTAGGATCTAACAAGGATCAAAAGATAAATGGTCCTAGTTTGCCAAACTAGGCTTTGACAAACCCTAGTTTAGGGTTTGTCAAATTAGGGTGAAACTAAATTCATCTTTTCACCCTAATTTGACAAACCCTAATTTCTTTTGAAACTCTAGCGTTTGTCAAACCCTAGTTTGGAAAACTAGGGTTTGATAGTTCTTTCATTGTCTCAAGAAAATTTTCTATTTTTTATGAAATTTTTCTCTATAAATTATTAATTGTAATGACAAACCCTAGTTTACCAAACTGTCAAATTAGGGTGAAACTAAATTCATCTTTTCACCCTAATTTGACAAACCCTAATTTCTTTTGAAACTCTAGGGTTTGTCAAACCCCAGTTTGGCAAACTAGGGTTTGATAGTTCTTTCATTGTATCAAGAAAAATTTCTATTTTTTATGAATTTTTTCTCAATTTTATTGATTGTAATGACAAACCCTAGTTTACCAAACTAGGGTTTGATAGTTCTTTCATTGTATAAAGAAAAATTTCTATTTTTTATGAATTTTTTCTCAATTTTATTGATTGTAATGACAAACCCTAGTTTGGCAAACTAGGGTTTGATACTTCTTTCATTGTATCAAGATAAATTTCTATTTTTTATGATTTTTTTCTCAATTTTATTGATTATAATGACAAACCCTAGTTTGCCAAACTAGGGTTTGACAAACTGTTCTAGTTCTTTAACTGAATTCATCAAATTCCTGTGTTTAGTTGAATTTTTCTATATTTCATTAACTAGGGTTTCATAGTAGGAAATTTTCTTTATTTAATTGATTGTAATGGAAGCATGGAAGCCCCTGTTGGCAAGAAACTGGTGTATTCTTGAGTGAACATGCAAGCATTGCATATATACAGTATCGCAAAGGGCACGACAAATTTATGCACCTGAATATGGGAGTTTGCTCAACGTGTATGCTGATTTGGGCCATATTCAACTGTGATTGGTGCTCGACGTGTATGGAGATGCTATCATGTGAGGTCTTCGCCTTCGTGGACATTGTTCCCTGTCACCTTCGTGGATGTCATTCCCTGTCGCCTTCAGACACCGTTCCTTGTTTCCTTCGTTCTACTGTGAGCTCTCAAATGACAAAAAATTATCATTTGAGAGTCTTAACCCTTTTTATAAAAAATAAAAAAATAATGCCTTCACTCGAAGATGGTCTTCGAGCGAAGGCATTATTTTATTATTTTTAATTTGGCACTCAAACACCTTAGTTCATAGACCCCCTTCAAACGAAGGTTCTAACTATATGCTTTTTGAATTGGCCGACTATGCCTTCGTTTGTAGAGTGGACCTTCGAACGAAGGTGTCTGCTAAAGATTTTTTGGCACCTTCAATTTTTCTTCATCCACAAAAGTGTAACCCACTTTTGTGCGATCACCCAAAATAGAAGGCATAGTACATGGCTCCAAAGATGCAAGTTCTTCCTTAGATGAAGCCATGTGGTGTGAAGCACCCAAATCAAGAACCCAAGTGGATGGTGAAGAAGCAACTGCTACAAGGGCATTGCCCTTTCCTTTCCCCTTGTTGTTTCTTTTGCCTTGCTAGACCCTTATTAGAACTCTGTTTGATAGACTTAGGAACACTGATATTCTTCTTCTCAAGAATGTGCGTCAAGTGAGAAATTTGTTTCTTCAAACACTTATGTTCATCATGACCAGGTCTTTTACAATAGGCACATTGGACCTTCTCTTTCTTAGGCTTGTCGCCCTTAGAAGATTGGGTCTCATTAGTTGCTTTTGAAGAAACTGGTATCTGATCCTTCTCCTTGCTATTCTTTTGTTTCTTATCCTTATTCTTATTGTTACTACTTTATCCTTTCTGTTCTTTTGTGCCTTAGTTGGTAGCTAGGGCATGTGACTTAGAGGACTTAAGAGTGCCCATCTGGATTAGCTTATCATGTTCCTGTCTGAGAGAGATAGCAAAATCATCTAACGATGGCATGGTGAATTGAGTACCAAGTGCACCCTTAGTAGCATAGAAGGTAGAAACAAATACAAAATATTCTGATCTTAGCTTAGAGAGAATACTAAGAATTAGTTGTTCATCTTTCTTTTCAATTCCACATTGTTTTAACTGTAGCCTTAGTGATTTCAATTTTGTGAAAAAATCTTGGATTGTGTTGAAATTGCCTGGACTTAAACTAATTAGTTCATTTTCCAACATGTGACTCCTCATTGAATCTTGTGTGCCAAATAGTGTTTCTAGCTTTGTCCATATTTCATTTGGTGAATTCAAAGACTCAATGTAAAAAAACAAATCAGGAGAAACAGACAAACACAATGTTCCATAGGCTTCATCACATTTGTTAAACCATGTAGGCTTATCTTCATCTTTAGTAGGTTCAGTTTCAAGTCCCATTGTTATCCTATGTAATCCAACTTTCCTTAAGTAGATTTTCATGTGTGATTTCCACTCATAGTAGTTGTACAAAGTTAATATGGGTACTATTGTTTGATCAATGATGAAGAGATGCAGAAAAGAAAAGATGAAAAGAAGAGAACACACAGAGGACAACCCCCCCTTTCAATCAATCAAAGAACCCCCCAAGAAAAAATGATTTGACACTTTATAATTATTGCATTACAACTACCATTAGCAAGAAAAATAGTGGTCTTGATCTCAATGCATTACAAAAACCCTCACAAATTGGGTGTATGTTGAAAGTACAATACTAGAACTGATCCAAGTGAAACCAACAACACCACTGCAATCTACTCAAAAAATCATGCACTTCCAAAAAAAAGAATCACCTCGATATGAGGTCGTATGTGAAAGTTATGATCCTCTGAAGTTCCAAAAATGAGAACTAAGCAGCGTCACCTGTGAGAATCTACAATTTTTGGAAAACCCATGCATCAGAATCAAGAATCATCTACACCACCATGAAGAGCATGGAAAAATAGCCAAAATAAGAAAAAGAAGCTCAGAAAATGGAGCTAGAATGACCTAGAACGAGGCCTCATAAGTTTGCCTTCAAAAGTGAAAACTCCAACAGAGAAGGGTCGTGAGTATAAAGATAAACTTTGCCAATTTTGCATCTAGATTTAGCGGTGCTGCCAAATGTGGAATACTACCAGGTAAATTTAGACCTCTACTAGTTTGGAAGACCTGCAGCCAAAATTAGATCTCTGCTAGTTTTTGGGTGCCGTCAAAAGTCTACCAAATTTAATGTCCTGCGAGGTGTCTTTAGTCTTCTGCCAATATTAGATATTCGAGCCAAAAATAAAGTAGTGCAACTGCTATCACAAATATAGTGGCATAGAGGCCAGAATAAGGCATGCAAGCCTGATCAAGTTTTACAAATAAAAAAAATTTGAGGCAGAAGAAAAAAAATTGAAGGCCTTAATGCCAAGTTTGAACTAGGCCCAGCAGGGTGGACTAAGATGGGTCAAGGGCCAAGAGCCACACCTGAGCCCATAAGAGGAGGGGCCAAGAGCCACACCCGAGCCCATAAGAGGAGGTGCGACCTACTGTAAGGGGGGCCGAAGCCCCTCTATGTGTTATGCAACGCTTTTAAAGAACTTGGAACAACACTTGTTAGCGCTTAGTACAATGCTTTAACAATGCTTTTTAATTTTTTTTTTGAATTTCCAAAAATTGCACTGAAAAATGTGTTGTGAGGTCAAAAATGGCCTCTGGCAAATGTTTTTTGCCTTTCGGTCTCTCGACATCAAAACTAGGCAAATTATATATCAAAATTCACTTGAGAGGCCTCTCGAACGCAATGGTAGGGTCCTTTTGGCTTGAAAATGCTCCAATTGAAAGTTGTTTTCTAGATCTAAGCCTGAAACCCAGGTTCCACAACTATGTCAAACGATCTCTGATTTCGGTAAAATGAAAGCCGATCTTGACTTTCTCAAGCCTCCTGGACGTGTTGGAATAGTCAGAAATGCCGCTAGTATAACCAAAAAAGCCTCAATCACCTAGATCTCACAAAACACATATGCAAAACCTTGAGGTTAAAATGTTTCCGTTAAACTTTTCTGATTCTCAAAATCATCCGAAGATGCAAGAGAAGAGCATTCTGGGTTTTTGGGAAAACCTGCAATAAAGCTTTATTATCCCCCCCTCAAATCTCTCAAATATGTTAACTAAAGTCTACTCTTGCACATATAAAAGCTTTGATATCATGTTATAATTTGAAAAGATGATTAACCCAAAAAACTAGTGCAAAATAATAGATATCTAAACTATGAATGCAAATGATACGAAAATAAAATAGTAGCATAGAGTTAGTCTCCAAGAGAGTAATGCAAATGCTAGAAGAAAAATAGTATTAAGAGAATGTAAAAGCAAAGGATACAAAATACAAGCTAGGTAGCATGCTTATATAGACTAGGGAGACGGAGGAGGTGGCAACACCAACCAATGAGGAGCAACCATCTATCGGACTAAAGATAGCAAAGTATCTTCTCAAGATAGCTAATGGTTTCTCACATGTAGGAAGGTGACACCTCATAATCCACTCACCTAATAAGACATGCTTTATTAACATAAGCAAGATTAATAAAAGTGTAGGAAAAACCTAGGAATAAAGGGAAAATAAATAACCCAACTAGGAAATAAAAACCTACACTAACAAACACAAGGTAGTAGATTGCAAGTATTGCAAGTATGCATGCATGTTCTGTGATTCTATGAGAATGAATGCATGAGATTTCAAGACACAAGAGCAACTTAGTAGTATAGATTTCAAGACGCAAGAGCAATTTTGAAGATCTTTGCAAAGGTGTGGGTCATGGGAGAAAGTATGCAATTTATAACTTTTAGAAAACTTGTACAAGAGTGGTAGAGTTCTGTGACACTTTATTCATAAGCTTGTGAGTTTGCAAGGTTGAAGAGCTATTAATCAAGTAAGCAATACTTTTTATATTGCAAGTGGACTCCATATTTCTACAAAATGCTTGAGAACATTCTTGAGCTTGATTTTATCTTCCAACATAACAACCAAAAGCTTTCTAGATAGACTTACAACTTGACACAATCATCAACAAAACATTGGACAACATTAATTGATCTATTGAATACCAAACTAGAGGAGTCAAACTTAGCATCAGGAATCATACTAAGACAAAAATCAACATGGAAAGGCTTGGACTTGGGTATAAAAGAAAACCACAAAGGCAAGATAACAGATTGTAAGGTTAATATCACCTTAATCCTAACATCCTCACACTTGATATTATACTTTGCAATGACATGAATAGGAAACATAAAATGAATCAAGTACAAGATGCAAGGCCCATGGCCTCCTTACACCAAGAAAACTTATTTATGCTCATTGGTTTCATAAATTAATATGCAACATTATCCTAAATGTCAACCTTATAAATCATGACCTTACCATTCTCCACCATCTTGCAAACAAAGTGACACTAAACATCAATATGCTTCATATGAGCATGGTACACAAGCTTCCTAGCCAACTGAATAACATTTTGACTACCACATTTGATATGAACCACCGTACAATCAAAACTAACTCTTGAACACAATATCAATAAACAAACCACCGCTTTATAGATACATGTAGCATCCATATACTCTACTTTGATGATGGACAAGGAAATCACAGGTTGCCTCTTACTCATCCAATTGATAGCACTACCAAACATAGAGAACATATAGCTAATAGTGGACCTTTAACTATCCAAGTCACATGCCTAATCTACATCAACAAAACCATGCATGTCTAATAACTTTCCCACATCATTATAACCATGATAACATAGGCAATAATTAAAATTTTGTATTAAATATCTAAATATTGTCTTAACACACGTTTAATTCTCTCTACTAGGGTTAGACATAAACCTACTAAGAACTCTCACTACTTGGGCAATATTTGGTATAGTACTGTACACACCTAAAATTAGTCACTCATCGTGTCATCCCTAAACATCCCTAATTCATCCCTAAACATCCCTAATTCATCCCCAAGCTCCTCGAAACCATCACTAAACATCTCTAAATGTCCCTAAATCACTATTTCTACCACATTAACTAAATAAACACATATTTAGATAGTTAACCAAATCCCCTTCAATCTGTGATTTTACAATATTTTATTGTCAAAATCACTATTCATGTACTATTCACTATTCATCCATACCTACATTGGTACCTAGCCCTAGCCAAAATTATTTATTAATCATTGTTGATCCCTGCCTATAGTCCAAACATTAGATACATTTAATTTGTCTATTATCCCTTTATCCCATCCCATGAATTAAATAAATATTTATATTTAATTCCCTATTTTCTACACTTTTGATTAGGTTTTCCTAAACCTAATTAACTAACCTAATCCCCCACTTGTAAAACCTAACCCTAATCTAATCTTGTCAAATTCTCTCCATTCCCCCAAATGTACAAAGGTGTGGGCCACTTGTACATGTCCACACGGCCTTCTTACAAAAGGCATGGCCAAGGACCCCATGTACAAGGGTCCTTTTGTCCTCCATCTCCTATTCCTCCAATTTTAAATTGGGCATGTACCCATGCTTCCAATCTAAAATTCAAATCTAAGCCAACTCACCCTTTTTAATTCAATTTTAAATTGAGCATCTGTACCCATGCTCCCTAATTTAAAATTCCAATCAAATCCAACCCATACCTCCCATCTACCAAGACAATCTCATCCCTCCAATCCGCCCAAATCCCAATCTTGACCATCCATTCCTCCTTGATCCAAGGACATCTCCTTCCATCCAATCTCATCATGATACTTGGCGGGCTCTCCTTACTTGAGAGCTCTCAATAATCCTCCACCATTGATCTTTCAATCAAATCTTGACCATCCAATTGAGTCTCTTTAATGCTATAAATTGGATCTCACCCCTTCACAAATAATATCACTTCTTCATGCAACTAAATGTTGCCTCTTTTCCTCCAAGATTCCATGAGAAGCAAGGTTATGTTGTCAATATGAGGAGCCATCCACATCAACATCATCAAGGAGCACATCCCACAATCAAGGTTTGTAAATAGTTAGCTTGTTTAACTTCTTTGTTTTGCATTCCTTTTGCTCAATCTGAGGTATATTAGGACTTGCATGAAATAGTTTATTGTTTTAACTTATTTCTCGTGTGCATTTTCTAGTGTATACATTCTGGCATGCCCGGTGGGACCCCCACTTTCTAATCTAACCATGTTTTGAGTTTTCTTGTCAAGTGGTGTCATGCAGGTTACAGTCACGTCTACAACTGCAGATCAACACCCACGAGCCTTCTATCTATGCCTATACCTCATCCTGTGGTGCCTGTGTTTGCTAATGCTCTATTTTTACAAGGTTTTCATGGTTTAGCACCTATACCTTAGGGATTAGCACCTAGATTTGTTTTCTTCATCTCATGATTTTATGTCTTGATTTTCAGTTCTAACAGGCTCTAATTCACTTGGTTTCCTTCCTAACACTCCCTAACAACATGTTTTGTAGACATAACCCTCTTTTTTATAGGTTTTTCATCAATTTGCAGGTCATCCATCCTTTTTATGTTGTATCAGAGCCTGTACCCTGAATTAGCGCTCGTGTAGCCCGGATCAATGCCTGTGCAATTAGGTTCAGCACCTCTATGCTCAGGTATATCTTCCCCGCACGTGTTTTAGCACATATATAAGACCCTTTAGCACCTGATTAGATCTTTTAGCACCTATATATCATGCTTTAGCATCCATATCCTAGATATTAGCACCTAGGTCTATATTTCATCATTTTCAAGACCCCTAGACTATATTAGCACCCATACCGTTAGGATTAGAGCCCATACCCCAAGGATTAGCGCCCTTTCCTGAATCAGTGCCTAGGTCATTGCTCTTAGCGCCTATGTTTCTCCCTTTAGCACCTGAGACTTTCTTTAGCACATAGGGAACCTCCTTTAGCACCTTTGTCTCTTCCTTTAGCACCTTCATTTGTTGGTTCAACACTTTTGCTTGTGAAACAACCCTTGAAACTTCAAATGCTCATAACTTTTGCAAAACTTAATGAAATTTGATGATTGTTTTTGAAATGGCTTAAAATTTTACAAGGAAGCTGAATACCTTATCCAATTTATTGTATCATTCCATTTAACATTTGTTTTTTGTATATTTTATCACTTCAATCTAACACACTTGTTTGTAGCACATTATTGTTTCAAAGATCAAATCATCCAAACTATTGACAAGTTGTTGCAGGTTTGCATGTCTAAGGATCCATATTTTTTTCACTAAACTTAGGAACATTTCTTTTTTGGGCTTAAAAATAACTTGTTTGCTTTGTTTGGGGTCATTTCAAGGTGTATGCTCTCTCCTCACACCATTTGGTGATCTTGGAGATCAAAAACCTTGATTTGATCTAATTTTGTGTATCTTGTTCAATCCCAAGGTCCTTGGTGTGTATGCTCTCTCCTCGCACCACTTGGCAATCTTGGAGATAAAAAACACCTTGGATTCTTTCCTCTAGGGGTCTACCTTATATTTCATCACCAAGGGGATGACCTCAATCCTCATGTTTTGGTGGGGAATATAAATTTGGAAGAGAATCGAAAGACATCCATTGGGGAAATTTGTCATTTGGGTGAAGCTTGCAAGAACTTTATACCTTATAAAGTGAAGGAGGAGAGTGGGTTACTCTCTCACACCACACCATTAGACATACCCCTCATCTCATGGACTTAGGCCTCACGCACCTTGTGTGTATCGAGGATATCCCCTAGGAGCCCTACATCCTATCTTAAGACCCTTTGACCATCATATCTTGTGGTGTACCGCTGCAGTAGGAGGAGAAGACACTCACACGTACCATTATACTTGAGATATGGTCTACTTTGGGCAAGATGAAAGTCTCCAAGGTAAGGGGTATATGGTGGTACATGTCCATATATTCCCTATCTATCCAAGCTATAGCATTATGGTATTAATGGGGGTGGGAATCACTTCTCTATTTTGAGTTGGATTAACCCATGGCCATTTCGTGAGATCCACAATATATGTCACACCTATTTAACTAATCTAGGTTGTTGGTGTGTTTGGCATGTCTTCATCATTGAAACCTGTGAATCCCCTTAAATCCAAATCAAATTCAAATCCTTGCAAGAATTGTGTATGTATGTGTGTTTATTTTATTGCAATGTTGCCTAAGGTCAAGTACCTAAGCCACCCTTAATCACCCATCTCAATCCTCATAAAAACCATCCATTTCCTAATCCAAATCCAAATAATCCATTTCCTCTTAATCTACATTATCCTAATCCAATTTCATCCCAATCCACATTATCTCAATCTAATTTCTCCTAATCATCCATCTAATCATCCAATTTCATCCTAATCATTATCCAGATCATCCAAATCATTCTCTTAATCCATCATCATTATCCTAACCATAATCCCATCATTTGAGCTTAATCATATCCTATCTTTGAGATTAATCCTATCCCATCATTCCACTCACCTTCTAATCCAATCATTTATCCATCATCCATTTTCCCTAATCATCCATTCATCCATATCTTAATCCATTTTCTTTTGTCTAAATTATATCACTTTTATCCCAATCCAATTCTTCATCACCATCTTAATCCCATATTAGTCATAATCCATTTTCCTTAATCACCAAATCACTTCATCCACTTATCATAATCCAATCATCTCTTCATATCATTATCTTAATCCAATTATCTCCCATCCCTAATCATCTCACCCATTAACCACTCCTAATCCTAATCCTATTATTGACACTAGTAGAATTTTGGCACATAAATGACTACGTGACTAAAACATTTAGTCACGACAACTAAAAATGACTAAATTCTTCTAATTTTTTGCAACATAGCTATAAATGACTAAATAAATGACTAATTAGTGACTAATTTGATCATCGGTAAAAAACACAACTAAATTAATTAGTCACACAAATAAAAATGACTAAATAACTAGTATATTTATATTTAAAAAAATATATCTAAAGTATGCCGCGAGATATCTTCCAATTTTTGGTTCTTGGTTTTCAATTTATAATCTTTGGCATTTATAAATTAGTCAGAGCTAGAATATTTGCATTTTACTTTAAAATAGTAAAAGCATATTTGAGAGTGGTGTGAGGTTTAGTGTTGTATTTATTGTGGCATTTATATGATGCTGTATCTTAATAATCTCATGCATATAAGACTCTTTTTTTTTTTTTTTTAGATTGGAATCTTATAAAATTACATGGAATCTTGGATTCTTTCAGCTCTTCAACTCCACCCTTGCTGTGATTGTAGAATGCCTCTCGGCATAATTAGTCACACAAATAAAAATTAGACAATATGATATTAAAGTGGGTAATTAAAAAAAATATTTCCCATTGGAAAGAGAGGGAAATTTAGAGGGAAATTTTTTCAATGAAAAATAATTCAAACAAAAGAAACCCCTGTATCATCGTGTGACAGAGAAGAGTTTTTGAAGTATGGTGAGGTAGAGTTATGCTCTGAAAAGGGTTTTCCAGTTGAAATTAGAGGTCAAGGGTTCTAATGGAGGCAATGATGGATTTGATGCGAAGAATGCCACCTACACAATCACAAAACACACTTAATAACTTGCTGGCTCTCCTTCCCGAGCACTCCACCAAGTTGCTCTCGCGTGTCGATCAGCCCCCTCCATGGTTACCCCCCATTTTCTCCTTTTTTTGTCCTCTCATTTTGCCCCATCTGCCCAATGCAGTTTTGGCTAAATTTAATGATTTCTTGTGTATGTATTTATTGCAAATTTGTTACGATCTGGCATGAATTTTTGACTTTTTGGGAAGTTCTTCTGAAAATAAATAATGATCATGTCTATGGATTGTTGACGGTATGGATTTCAACATTTATTAATATATACAGTGTCTTAAGGATATGGTTTGTGCATCCATGTTGAATCACGATAAATCATCACATAATTTGATATACTATGAGAATACCACTTATATGCATAAAATGTTGTAAAGAATCTTATTTGTAGGAATCATCAACTCTGGTGCTACTCAAATTTACTGTGGACTTGATCCCAACCTCGCCTGTTGGGGTATGCCTTAATCAATTTTAGTACTTTATTATGTTGGATTTGAACCAGGACCTCCTTTGTGAAAGCATGATGATTTTATTTTACCACTTGAACTCATTCCATTTAACAAAATTTAGAATGTATTTTTGTGCATATTTATTTATTAAAAATGTGTTTTTTAAATCTAAGTAATTGTGTTTCTATAGGAGCAAAGCCTAGGGCACGGGTGCCTCTAAATTTAGAGGCTTTCCTTAACTCATTTACAATCACTCCAGAGTATCCCATCGCAATCCAACAATCCTTGACCTCTGTGTTAGCCACAATGCAGAGCAACAAATCGCAATGCTGCAAACAAAACTGAAAAGGCATAGGCCATAGTCCCACATATATAACAATAGATTCCTGTCAAATCAGACTTATTTAATGCAAATATGTTATAGTCACCTTAATTCTTGGTTTGTGGGGAAAATATTTTTTAAAAGTGTTTAATATGAAAAAGGGGGAAAGATGTCCAAATGATATTTTTAAGGGTTTATATCGGTCCTCCTTTCACCACTAAACATTCAAGGACATTCAACTGAGTAGAGAACTCTACTACAGATCTCCTCTCACTTGGAATATAGGGGAAGATTAGAGCTGTGTAGATTTATTATTCAATTAAGTCCAATTATGATCACAACCCTAATTTCATAAATTTGATTGCACCTAGAGATATCAAATGACAATCAAATACATACCAGATTTCAAAGTTTGGTGTGCAGAAAAGTCAAGAACTAACTAGCAGGTGCCCTAAGTCCAGTGCCTAAGTTTTTGTTGGGATCTGGGAATGTTGTCTACAACATAGTTCTGTTGTTCCAGAGATTTTACAGTTGTGGGACTTGGAGGACTAATGAGTGGGTGCCCGAGTCTAGGTCCATATTTTCTTCATAGATCTGCAATTCTAACAGTCTGCATTGCTCTCCTGCAACTCCACTTCTTTTGCTTCTGAAACCTATAACCTGCAATCACAGAAAAGTGGGTTGGGTGTTGTGGTGTTTAGAGGCTTGCCTTAGTCAAGCCCCAGAGAGACATTCAAGTCTTCTAAACACTGTTGTCAGATAAAGAGTGCGTATCCCCTATAGGATAGAGGCAAAATCCAAAATGATAAATGATAGAAAACACAATTGATATCACCTTATAGTGTAGATCTCACATAAATGAAGGCTCTTCAATCACATGAGAAGATGAAGCCAAATCTGCAATCACAAACACAATAACAAAGCTCTGATCTTGCAACAATGAATATCTTGAAATCACTAGTATGCCAAAAGTTCACAATCATCTTCTAGTTTACAAATGAATCACTAATCATGCTTATATATGCAACTACAAACATTCCCGCTAAGAATTTCGTAATTCAAACTCAGGATGTTAGCATAGGACCTAATAACAGTCATAAAACTGACACCCAAAAATAGGTCCTAACTTAAAATAGGGCAAGGACTAGGGCACGAGTGCCCAAGTCCTCCCCCCTATTTCATGCAGGATTTATCATAAATGCACCCCCTAAGTCCCATTTGCATGAAAGTTTAGGGTTTTCTCATCGGGAGTCATCATAATCATGCAAGATGACCTAAGTGCATTCTAAAGGACCCAGGAGTTAAACCTTAAAAGGAAAAGCCCCCAAGGAACATTTTCTGACATAACAAAAAGAAACAAGAGAGCCAAATTATGTTAATGTGCATGGATAGCCAACGGCCCAAAATTTAATTTACCTAATTCCTCAAGAATATGCTCATTACTCACTGCAACCCTGAACTGACTAGAAAATTATAGAATCGTCTGATTACAAAACAGACAGATAAGCAGTGGCTTTTTGATAAAGTGTGTTAGCAATGATTTTCAGCTATCAGATAAAATATGAATCATCATTGTCATTAAGATCAGAAATATAATTTATGCTATTTACAGTAATGCACACTCAGAAATTCTAGGCTTGGAAGCCTGAAGGGTAGAATACATTAATCATTAAAGATAGACTTGAATTGGGTAAAAATTGAAACAAGTCCAAACTTCAAAGTTTATGTCATTATTAATGTCATAAAAAGCATTGTATGATAAGTATTGCTATTTCAATCAGTAATACAATGATAAGGGTTAGGGTATGTTAGTTTGTATGATCCTTGACTAGTTTTCAAACAAAAGAGCAACAAAGATATTGTTGCACAGATCGCATATGCAACACTTGTTGGAGATGTTACAATGGCAGTTGCTTACTCTCATGAGCTTCCTCGATATGGCCTAGAAGTCGGCCTCACAAACTATGTTGCAGGTACATTCAAATAACCTTGTTCTCTAGTCATATTTATTGATTGACATTGGTGTGTTAGCTAAAACAAAAACATTTTAACTCTTTTGTTGTATACTATTTTCAATGTTAACAATAATGTTTCGTATTCTATAATTAAGGTCTACATCAAGTAGCACCATTATTGTGTAATATCGTATTATATATTAGTTCATGAACTTGCAATATGCATTGGGTGATTGAAGGATTGCATTATGTTTGTAGGTCAAGTGCATATGCCTTATTAGTTCATAGAAAGCTTATACACAATTTTAAATTTCAATACTAGCTTTTTGTACAATTCTTTGTGGTAAACATATCTCCCTCTCAGTCTATTGCAAATTTACAAGAAAGTATAAAGTTATCCTATAATGCTAAATATTAACTGAGTACACATTGAGTTATTTTGGTGAGGTGCACATTTGTATTTTCAGTGGCATTTTACATTGCTTTACACAATGCATTAATTGGAGTATAGGTGTAAACATGCTTGAATAAGTGGTTTTTGTGGGGTTGACACAAGGAATGATAAATGCATTTATATGTGCAATTTTGTAAGCTGGGTATACTTTTTTTAAGCCTACTCCACAACTCTTACTCAAATTGCAGTGATACACTCCTTTTTCCATCTTATAAACATCTATTCTCACCGCTCATTCACATCGGGTGCATTGAAATATATAAATTATCTTTGGACATTGATATCTAATTTACATGAATATGTAATTTATCTTTGAACCTTAACATCTAATGCACTCAAATGTGTAATTTATGTTTAGTTCTTGGTTTGCTTAGGTGTACCTTTTTGCTAGTTTGCTCCACAAATTTTACTCAGTCACAGTGATGCTCATTTTCCCATCTTATAAACATCTATTTGCACATGCTCATTCACATCTAATGCACTGGAATGTACAAATTACCTTTGGATATTCACATCTAGTGATCTGGACTATTCAAACTTTTGTGAACCTTAACAGTGAATGTACTGGAATGTGTAATTTATCCTCCTATCCTTGCTTGCTGGACAGTTTTATGCCCATTTGGCTTGTATTGCTTTACATAATTTGTTTACTGTTGGATTTTTTTTTCTAAATCTTTCATTGCTACTGCTTGTTGATGCTTTAGTAAGCACTTAAACAATCTATTCTTTCTATTTGTTACAGTGGATATTTATGCATCTCTCGTTTGCTTTTGTAGCATACTATATTGGTCTCTTGTTAGCCCATCAGGTGCTGAAGCAGTTGGAGATGGATGATGAATATGTTGGCAATGAGGAGGTGATGCATGAGTTATTTGATGCATTTTCTTGTTAAATTTAAAATTGCAAGTCTGATAATAACATATGTAAAACACATGGCTTCAAAATTAGAGATTCTATATTGGGTGCCATCATTGTATATGAATCTATATAATTGTAATGGTGAAAATTAGATACTTTTTCCTCTCCATTTTGGATATATATAATGCCTAAAAATAGTTCATGTGACTCATCTATGCTTCCACACGATGCATACATGTCTACCAGGGAAGTTGCAACTGCATCTGTCATCATTATGGGTATATATGCATTTGGTGTGGCCAGTATTGGTAACAAGACTAGATATCATGTAAGTGGTTTATTTTCCGTTGCAAGTGTGTGTGTATATTTGTAATCGTGAAAATTGCATTCCATGAACTTTTCCTCTTTGTTTTGAACCCACTTTTTATATATATATAAGAGTTGGGATTGGAATAATTAAATACTAAAACTAAATGTGGTTACTGAAATAATTAAATACTAAAATTAAATGTGAATATAAAGATTCTGCATTTAGTTTCAGCACATAATTATTTCAGTCCTGGCCCATATATCTCGATTAGTTACTTATTAAATACTTCATTTATTTAATTAGCCTAGATATTTTATGTAAGTGGTTTATTTTCCCTTACAAATATCTATATCTATATGTGTGTGTGTGTATATATATATATATATATATATATATATATATATATATATATATATATATATATATATATAGAGAGAGAGAGAGAGAGAGAGAGAGAGAGAGAGAGAGAGAGAGAGAGAGAGAGAGAGAGAGAGAGAGAGAGAGAGAGAGAGAGAGAGAGAGAGAGAGAGAGAGAGAGAGAGAGAGAGAGAGAGAGAGAGAGAGAGAGAGAGAGAGAGAGAGACAAACATGTCTATATATAGATACATACATACACACATATATATAGAGAGAGATACATACAAACATGTCTATATATAGATATATACATACCTGTATGTATGTAATGTATATGAATCTATATGATTGTAATGATGAAAATTGGATACCTTTTGAGAGATAAGAGAGAGACATACAAATATGTCTATATATAGATAGATAGATACATACATGTATTTATGTATGTATATGAATCTATATAATTGTAATGGTGAAAATTGGATACCTTTTCCTCTCCATTTTGGATATATATATATATATATATATATATATATATATATATATATATATATATATATATATATATATATATATATATATATATATATATATTCCCGAAAACAGTTCATGTGACTTGTCTATGCTTCCACATTATGCATACATGTCTATCGCGGCAATTGCAACTGCATCTGACAGAATTCCTCTATCCTTCATGCTTTAATGGATGTCCATACCCAGTTTTAGAGCTCCCATTTTGGCACAGGCAGGGAGGATGCTGGCAAAGGTTGTGGAATTTGGCTTTGAGCCTACCAATTGCATTTTATTGAAAGTTTCTAGAGCCTTTTGAATAAATCATTTTGTATGCATATACATATACATATACATATAGGTTTTAGTACATAAATTTAAGTTGTAAATTTTTGGGAAAAAGGTTTTACAACTTAAACTCCACAAAAATCAAAAGCAGGAACCAAGCAGTGGCTCTTCAAGAAGTTGTTCCCAAAATGGATCATAAACTTATGTGTTTATATATATATATATATATATATATATATATATATATAGAGAGAGAGAGAGAGAGAGAGAGAGAGAGAGAGAGAGAGAGAGAGAGAGAGAGAGAGAGAGAGAGAGATGTGTGTGTATATATGTGTGTGTGTGTATATATATGTCTATATTTAGTTACATACATACATACATACATACATACATACATACCTACGTACGTACGTACGTACGTACATACATACATACATACACATATATATACAAACATGCCTATGCATACATACATATATGTACATATATATGAATCTATATAATTCTAATGCTTGAAAACGATTCATGTGACTTGTCTATGCTTCCACATTATGCAAACTTGTCTACCACGGTAGTTACAACTGCATCTGATAAAATTCCTCTATCCTTCATGCTTTGATGGATGTCCATACCCTGTTTTATAGCTCCCATTTTGGCACAGGACAGTACCTTGAGACCTTTGAGACAAGAGGACAGTTAAAGTATGCAAAGGCAACCATCTAAAAATCCAGTGCAATGAAACACTGCACTTTGATGTAGGGACTGTCCTCTTCCTTTCAGATATTTTCATCCTTAATCACTTCACCTCATAGTGTTGTTTACTTGCAGTCACTAATCTGCCATGTGAACCTCAAGACACTGTCATCAAGCATTGACTCCTAGAGGACTATCTTTGATTGCTAATTCTTCATGAACCTTCAAGACTATCCTACCTTTGAATTTGATCATTGTCTTACACTTCATTGGTCATTTACTATCACAAATAACAAATAAGTTCTTCCTTACAGTCCTAAAGACTATCCTTTACCATCTGATGCTTGATGTTGCATGGTCCACCCTCATGTCTTATGACTACCTTTTCACTGTACTTTGTTACCTTTGATCCATCAAGACTAATGCCATTTGTTGCATTCATGGTTTTGATCCAAAACATAAGTTATGAATGTCTTCTTATGAGATCACTGGAACCGTCCTTGGTGACTATCACCTTCAATATGGACTATCATACTTACTTTATGATGCGTGATAGAGGTTTATTTCTAGAACCTCAATGTGGATGTTGATGCATACATTGGAAGCATGGCATTGCCTACGCTCTTCAACTATACAACTAATATGGCTGAGGTATTGACCAATAAATAAATCCATATTTTTTATTCTCTACTAGTACTCATTGTATATATATCTGATGTTTGGGGATTTCTCTTTGTCAGAGTCTTTTGGAGTCACTTCATTTGTATAAGAGCAATAAGAAAACCATGATGATTATCAATGATGTTAGTGGTGTCATAAACCCTGGCAGGTGAAGATAATAAATTAATACAATGTTGAAATTTAACTTGTTAAAAAATACACCAAGTGATTAACAAATTGACATTATGCAGAATGACACTTCTTTTGGGTCCGCTTGGTGCTGGAAAGACTTCTCTTCTCTTAGCTCTTACAGGAAAAGTGGACACAACACTAAGAGTTAGTCAATCTGTCTAGCTCCAACCAAATTTGTTTTTCTTAGGATTTCCATAAAGAGAAAATGAATTGAATCAAATGGTGTGAATGTTTCAGGTGAAAGGAGAAGTAACGTACAACAAACATAGGATGGATGAATTTGTGCCACAAAGAACATCTGCTTATATTAGTCAGCATGATTTGCACATTGGAGAAATGACTATGAGAGAGACCCTCGACTTCTCAGCTCGATGCTAAGGAGTAGCTGAAAGATATGGTAACTATTGTTCTATTTACTGAATAATAATAATTGCATAACAGGAAAAAAAGCCTATTAATATGAAGGAATATATTGGTTGCAGATGTGCTAAGTGAACTTTTGAGATGAGAGAAGGAGTAGGGGATCAAACCCTTTATTTTTTTATTTCCCACTCACCTGCATGGTCTTTGGTTGGTCTCTGCAGGAATGCAGGGAGTTAAGTAAGCCCACCGCTCTCCTGCACTAGGTTTGAGGGTTCCTTGCAGGGATGCTGGAAGAGCCTGCCATCCCACACTCTCATGCCCTGTATCCTTGCAGGGATGCGGGAAGAGCCCACCATCCTATACCCTCATGCCCTGTCTCCTTGCGGGGATGCGGGAAGAGCTCACCATCCTACACCCTCATGTCCTGTCTCCTTGCGGGACTTCAATGAAAGCTTGAGCCATTCCTTGTATACTCTGTCCACTTTTGCACATCGCATTTGCTTGAGGGTTATTAGTGCCTTTTCAACAATTTCATTTTATCCACTGCTAATGTCATTGAAATCCATCGAACCCTTTTTTTAAAGCTCCTGTATGAAATTACAGTTATTTTTCCAATACTAAGAAACAAATTTGGCAATCATTTTCAATAAAACATATTACAGTGCAATACATATATGTAGTGAGGATACAAAATCACCAATAGAAGAAGACTAAAACTGGAACCCTATAAAAGTTTACAAGTAACAAAACTATTGTTAAATATGAAACCTAGCTTTAAAATATACTGGTGGTTGTTTTTAACATTCCTCTTCACGTATGTGCAAACATTATCAATAAGGTACTTCAATTTGTGCTAACATTTACTATTTAGAGGGTTTTGTGTGTACTGTGTATCCTATTACCATAGTTGTTTTCATTGTGATTTCTTGTTAAAATCAGAATAGCAATAGCCCTGCTAAGGATTTAATTCAGATAACATCAAGGACTAGAATTCTTTTTATTTGGTAGCTGTAGCTTTAAAAGTAAAATTCATTCACTAAAACAACATTCCCAATTTTATATCGTAACCCTTCTTTATATGGGTTTGTGTTAGCTACCCTTCTTTTGAATTGAGTTGATGACAAATGCCTTTGTTTGGCTTTGGCTTGTGGATGGTTCCAAGAAGTGTCTAGTTTGATGCTAAGACGAAGGCCAACATCATTCAATGGCCAGTTGAAGAAATCAATGACCTTCGTTCAGATGAGCTTAAGCTAGAGGATGTTGTGCTCCCACTAGGCTCTGTGATAGAGGTCAATACATCTGTATCATCTCAGGTAATGAAATAAGATGTATAATGCTACAGTATTTAGACCATTTTACTTGTAAAAGCACATTGTAAATATCACGAAAGGACCATCCATGCTTGGGTTTTCTATGAGGCACTTTCATTTTATTTATTGTAGCATCTCTCAAACAGAGGTTCTACAGCTGCTTGCAATAGAAATTAGCTTACACTACTAATCTCAATACTGTGGCATGTCATAGTTGGACATTGAGCTTGTTCTTGAATTCCTATCGCAAGACACTCTTGGAAATTTAATGGAAGCATATACAACATACAACTGCAGCACCAGCCAGAAGGCTGCAGGCAGAGGTGCACTGGGTCCTTTTGGACTACTTGTTCTGGCTGACAAGGATTGAACGGAACAAGCAACTATTTATTTTTACATTACCTAAGCGTCTGATGGGCATTCAAGATGTTTTTCTGCCATGATGAGATCAGGTGAGAAGCTCGCTAGCAATTTGCAAAGATTTCTTGGCTCCAACCATGATTTTAGCATAGGCATTATCAAATATGTAGAGGTCCAAAGTTCAAACCCCAACCCAAGGAATAACAGCTAGTTAAAAGCGTACACATGCATCAACATCCAAAATAATTTTTTATGTTTTACTTGTCTTGATGTTTATGTCAATTACAGGTCATCACGAGCATTTGATCTCATCTTGAGAAACCATGGAAGCTCTGTTCCCATCCTATTAGAGGAGAAAACAATCTCTGTATGAATGCTGGTAAGTGCAAGTTTCCAAAATAGGCTATTTAAAAGTAATTCTAATTTTAGAAGTAACTTTATCTTATGAACCTAAGCCCTTTTTCAAAAATCTATTAATTTTTCAAGTTACTAGACATTAACAACCACATATCATACAAAATATGACCTATTATTTTTTAACTTTGGTTCAAGTTGACCACTCAATTGTTGAAAGCTTTGCCCAAGGTGGAAGGATATGCATTACATCGAGGGTGTATCCAACTGTGGCCATTGATGATGTTGTCAAGCTTTTCTTGTTCAACAATACCATTACATCTTTCAAAGTAAAGAGCCTCAATGTGTGGCAGATGCAGTCAGTAATCATGCATCCCTATGGGGTGTAGATTTCTTTGGATATGTTTAGAGAAGATAATCTGACTGTTCTACCAATTATCTAATTGATGGGTGTATCATACATGTATGAGAAAGTTCTTTTTACTTTTTGGCAAAGCATTGTAAACTTGGAGAAGTTTCTTTCTTGTCATTTCTGTGCATTGTAACTAAGATTTTCAGTCTTGTGACTGAAAATAAACAATGTAATACTCTATTTCTAAGCATTTTTCAAGCAAGATAGATATTTCAGACTTGTGCAAGTTGTAAGAACACCTTTCTTTTAATAAAGTTTAGTGATTTTGCCTTCTTAATGGCTGTCTTTATATTGTGTGGAATTGATGATTGATGTGTATTTCTGTGCTTTATGTTTAAATCCTCAAATATCAGTTAATTCAAATGACTAAATATACTACTAATTGACGTCAATTAATAATTAAATTGACTAAATATACTACCTGTTGATGTTTAAATTTGTAGATAATCACCAACAATGGGAAACCCTAAGAATGTAGGACCTGACTCTTATGATAACCTCTAGATTTTAAAGAAGCTGGTTCTTCTCTATGGGTTTGATGTAAAGGGAAGAAAACACAAGATTATAAAGAACCCCTAAACTACAGCTAAGGCAATGCGCCAGATTTATATAAAGATCTAGATTAACAACACAATGATTAACTTGTAAATTTTCTGATAAAGCTAAAGAGGATTAAGCATGATTAACCACAATCGAATATGTATTTCTGATTCATCAAAGGCATAAAATAGAAAGCAAAGAACAAGATTCAGAAAGACATCATAATTTGCACAGAATATCACTCTCTTTTCATTGATGGTTAAGAGAACAAAGTACATAAGGCAAAAATGCACAAATTTACAATATTCAATCTCTCCTGAGAGGCACCTATTAAGGCAAAAATATATTTCTAATCCAGCAGCTAAAACCCTCTGATATTTCAAATTTATTTGTCTCTTCTCTCTTTCCAGCCAGACTTCACTATTTATAGCACAAAAATGAAGCTCAATCTTCCCTGTGGCCATTAAGATCCTAACCACCTTGCTACCTGCAACTT
Source organism: Cunninghamia lanceolata (assembly GCA_027924645.1). Classification (NCBI taxonomy): domain Eukaryota; kingdom Viridiplantae; phylum Streptophyta; class Pinopsida; order Cupressales; family Cupressaceae; genus Cunninghamia; species Cunninghamia lanceolata. The sequence continues at coordinate 6,395,708 of BSBN01000400.1, forward strand.
TAGTTAACTGTCGTGATCTTCTTCTAGACCCTCGTGTCACAATCTTTGTAAGATCTTCAACCTCAATTCCTCCATGCTATTGCAACCAATTCTACGTGCTCAAAACTTCTCCTACCTTCTCACTGAGTCAACTGCCCTAGCTCTGACCAATAGATGGTCATTCAAACAAAGATTCTAACAACCTATGCTGTCGGGACAGATGGCAGCTTCCGTGGGTCTCAACAAAGCTCAAAAGTGGGGTATGTGGTGGATTCGCATTCAAAACATAAAAACTTCACCAAAACTTCCTCCAAACACCTGCGGTTGTGCCACTTGTCATTCTCCACAGCCTCTTCAATTTTTGGTAGTCTCGGGTCCCACTTTAACGCACGACAGACTCTCGCGGCATTTATCACTTAACAAAAAGAGACCCCACCTCGACGTCATATGGACACGCAGAAAGCTCCATGACCTCTACAAAAAGGACACATGGCATCTCCACGCTCCTTCAAAAGAACTTAACCAAAATAACATTTTAAATGCGCATGGTGCTGACCCCTGGCTCACTCTGCGAGGAGTTGGAAAGATTTTGAAAAAAAAAAACTCAAAACAAACATGGATGGCCTCAAATGCATAAGACCATTAGAGCATTGGTACCTTACCTTATCTTTTTTGCCCAGCGACCCAACATTTGAGACACATGGCGCCATCACGCTCGCATAAAAAACCACCACAAAATAGTGTCAACATACTTTCTCTAACTAAGCTAGAGCTTTTTGTGAACTTGATCTTTGCTGATTTTTATTCCCACAATAAAATTTTCTACCCCAAAATCCTTCATGTAAAATGCACTAGAAAACTAAGTTTCTTGGTCCCTAATCATCACCTTGCTCTTACCAATAAACAATATGTCATCAACATACAATACAATGATTAGAATCTAATCATCAATACATTTAATGTAAACATAGCATTCCTCTTCACTTCTAACATAACCCAACTTCAATGTAAAAGCATTAAACTTGTAATACCACATCCGACGTAATTATTTCAAACCATACAAAGATTGTTTTAATTTGCAAACCAATTTTTTTCCCTTTTACCTCAAATCCATTTTGCTATTGCATATAATTTTCCTCTTCAAGATCCCCATGCAAGAAACCAATTTTTACATCCATTTGCTCTACTTAAAAAACACAACTAGCAATAATTGAAATTAGGAATCTAATGGAACACCATTTAGAAACATGAAAGAAATTTCACCAAAATCAACTCCCTCTATCTAGGAGTAGTCCTTAGCCACCAATCTAACTTTGTACCTCTCTAACTTACCATCTACTCTAAATTTCTTCTTAAACACCCACTTGAAACCAATGTGTTTTATTCCCTCAGACAATCTCACAAGATTCTAGGTGTCACATCTATTTAAGGCCTTTATCTCCTCTTGCATGGACTTAGTCCAAGAATCATGCTTATCTAAAGAGAGAGCTTCCCAAAAAGATCTCGATTCATCGTCAATACATGATAAAACAAATACATAATGGAAATTTTGTGGGCTATACTTATCAACTAGATTATGTTGTCTTGTGGATCTCTCAAGGATGGAGTAAGGGACTTTACTTGTTCTTCTACATGCTCAACTTTCTCAAAACTCTCACCTAAACCCTCTTCTTCCTCTCCATCCTCTAATCTAGCATCTTGTTCTTCAACATGTGCATCTTCTTACTTTTTGAGCTCAATCTCAAAATGCATTGTCTTCTTTCCTTCCTTTTCCTTTGGTTGAACAAGATTTAAAAATACTCTAAGTTCCCTAAAAATCACATCATAAGAATAAATCATTTTCAAGGGTAGAGGATTTCAAATCTTATAACCTTTAACATTCTCACCATAACCAACAAAAATGCATTTCTATGTTTTTTTTATCCAACTTAGATCATTTTCCCTAGGCATGTGAGCAAAAATCTCATAGCCAAACACCCTTAAATGTGAAATGAAAGGTTTCTTACCTATCCACACTTCATAAGGAGTCTTGTCTACAAGAGTTGAACATGGGGATTAGTTAATCAAGTAATAAGTAGTACTCACAACCTCTGCCCAAATGCACTGATCTAATTGCATACCACTCATCATACTTCTAGCTCTTTCCATTAATGTTCAATTCATCCTCTCTATAACCCCATTCTACCAAGGCATATAAGGAGTAGTGTTATACTAAACAATACCTGCATGTCTAAAGAAATAATCAAATTCTTTGGAGCAATATTCACTACCATTGTCAGATCTCATCACCTTTATTTTCTTATCCAATTGTTTCTCTACAAGTAACTTAAAATCCTTAAATTTGGAGAAAACCTCATACTTAGATTTTATACTTGAGGCATAAGATTTGTGCCCAAGGCCTCAGTGTAGATGAGGAGAAGATCAAGACAATAGTGGATTGGCCTCGACCCATGACTTTATCATGTACTTGAGGGGGTTTGTGGGACTTTGCTACTATTATAGGAGTTTTATCAAATAATTTTCATAGTTGGCTGCATTTTGATAGACTTGACAAAGAATGGAGCATTCTTTTGGAGTGAGGCGACATAGAGATCTTTTGATAAGCTCAAGGATGTAATGAGTTCATGCCCTATTTTAGCTATTCCAAATTTTTCACTCCCATTTGTTTTGGAGTGTGATGCTTCAGGAGAGGGTATTAGAGTGGTATTGATGCAAAACAAGTACCATATAGCATTTGAGAGTTAGAAGCTCAAGGAGTTAGTTCAGAGTTTCTTTATTTACGACAAGGAGATGTTAGCCATCATGCTTTCTTTGGCTAAGTTTAGGAAGTATTTGGTTTGTGAGAGATTTGTGGTGAAGATGGATTATAGTTTGAAGTTCTTCCTCAATCAAAAAGATTTGAATGATAGGCAACACAAGTAGGTAAGTAAGTTGCAGGATTATGATTTCGATAATGAATATAAGTTAAGGGAAAGAATAATGTGGTGGCTGATGCATTATTTAGGAAGCCTTATTTATGCTCTATGATTGATATTTTTGTTGATTGGAGAGTTTCTATATTATTTGAGTATGCCAAGGATGCATTTGCTATTGACATCTTGGAAGGCAATTTGTGAGATGACAGGTACAAGGTGGTTGAAGAGCTCATTCTCTATAAGGACCAAGTGTATGTTGTCCTAGGATCGAAGATGAAAGAGAAGATTTTGAGAGCATATCATGACACTCCATTGGCTAGTCATTAGGGGTACGAAAAAACATATAGACAACTGAGAGAGCAATTTTCTTGGAAAGGCCTCAAGAGGGATGTTTTGAAGCATGTTAGAGAGTGTTTGACTTGTCAACAAAATAAGGTAGAGCAAACCTTTCTAGGTGGTTTGTTGCAGCCCCTACCCATTCCAAATCAGAAATGAGAGAGTATCTTTATGGATTTCATCATCGGGATTCAATGAGTACAGGGTAAGGATTGTATTTTTGTCGTGGTTGATAGAATCACTAATTATGCGAATTTTTATGATATATCTTCTGAATAGGGTCATGCCACAATAATGGGTTATACTTTTTGCCCAAACATGACATTGAAATCAATATTTTGAATTAAATCTTCACTTTTTGACACCTATAGCCGCTAAACCGTTAGGAATTTGAAGATGATGCAAACTAGTGATTTGTGAGATTTTGTTTGTAGATTCTAAATATATATATTTAAAAAAATTTAGAGTTAAATTGTAAATTTTTTTGTGTCTCCTATGATAACAAGTTTTTAATAGTAAACAACATTTTTTTAAAGTGATGTGTATTCTGTAGCACATATCTTTTTTTTACAAAGGATAAAATTTTGATTCTTTTGAATTTAAATTGGTAACACCGATATATAGGGCATGCATTTGGTTTCATAATATTTTGTTGAATATATATATTTTAATTAAGTTTTGAAGTCAAACCAATTATAATTTAGACATAGGCGTATTTCGTAAAACATAACTTTTTCTATATGTATCAAAATTTAACTTTATTTTATTTTGTTGAAACAAGGACATAAATACCTAAGGCATAGATATTTTTCAATTTTTTTTTCACTAATTTACTAATTTTCCATGTGTGTAGAATAGAGAACTTGATGTTCGGTGAAAAACCTACATTCACAAGAAATAAAAAATAAATATAATGATCAAATTAAATATATTTAAAATTATACTTTTTGGGAAGCTTATAATAAGGACTACATACTTACAAAACATAAATTTTAAATGAATTCATTTGATCCCCCAAAAGGTAAATCAAAAGTGGTTTTTATCAGCATTTTGATAGGTGTAGAGGAGACTCCATTACAGGTATGGTTTAAAATTAGTAGGGTTCTATCCAAGGGGGTTTGATCAAACCCTCTTCAATTAAAATCCTTTAAATGGAACCTTTCAAGGCTTAAATCATTATATTTTCTAAAAATATGTGATTTCAACAAAAAACAGGATGTCCTAGAAAGTGTAACCCATTATTGTGGTAGCACCCAATATAATCTCCTTAGGTGGCTTATTTGTTCTTTAGAGAGGTATTTAGATTATATGGGCTACTTAGAAATATTGTGAGTGATAGGGAAAGCATGTTCATTAGCTTGTTTTAGCAAAAACGTTTTCAGTTGGCAGGCATGGAGTTGACTCCAAGCAATAGCTATCACCCTCAAATGGATGTGCAAACAGAGATTATGAATAAACGGTTTGAAGGATGTTTAAGGAATTATGTTACAGTACAGAAAATAACATGGATTAAGTGGCTTCATCTCGGGGTATTACTACAATTCCACTCATCATATGTCAATAAGTATGACTCCCTTCAAAGCATTGTATGGTTATGAGACATTGTCATTTATGGACTTGATTCTTTTAGATAGTAGTGTCCTTGGAGCTAGCGATTTAGTTTAGCAGAGCATGGATATTTTGAATACACTCAAGGAAAACTTGTAGTAGGCCTAAAATTAGCAGAAGATGTATGTTGATTGCCACTATTTGGAGAGGACTTTTGAGTTTGGAGACTTGGTTTTTCTGAGGTTGCAACCCTATCGACAATCTACCCTCAAGAGGAGTGGTGCAAAGTAGCTTAAGCCATGATCTATGGGCCTTACAAGATCACACAGAATGTAGGAGAGATGGCATATGAGTTGGAGCTATCATCAAACAACAAAATTCATAATGTTTTTCATGTATCTCACCTTAAGAAGGTGCTAGGACAACAGATTACCCCTGTGTTTAGAGTTGCCTCCACTTGATAACAAAGGGAAATTGATTTTAAAGCCCATAGCAATCATAGATATGAGATAGAAGAAGCTAAGAAACAAATCCATTCTAGAATATTTGGTGAAATAGAAAAATTCACCTCTCGAGGATGCAACATGGGAAGGAGTACAGATTTTTGATCATCCAAATCTGAAGTTGCTTGAAGACAAGAAAAATTCAAGAGGGGAGAATTGTCATGTCCCCTCCATGTCATCAAGTTGAGAACTATTATTATAATAATAGTGTTTTTCAACACTACTTTAATATATAAATATTAATAAAATAATAAATTATAAATATTAATGAAATAAAATATAAATATTAATAAAGTTTAAAAATTTGAAATTATCACGTTGACTCTTAGGACCTAGCGTCCTAAATTCAACTAGTATAAATTAAGGTCTTGTTCTCACTTGGAAGGGATGCGATTGACTAATTGGTTTTATTTGCAATTTGAATGCAATACATGTACCTAGGATGAAACCCCTGCTACAAATAGCAAAGTGAGGAGACATAAGGTATGATGTCCATCCTCTCCTCCTGCTAGGCAATTACCATACATGTGTTGCAATGAAGAACTAATGCTAGTATGTTAATACACAGGTGGAAGGCAATTGCAATAATACAAGAAAAAATCAAGGAATCCACCTAGGACATGCCTCTATCCTTGGTCACTAGTTTATACATTTGAAGGTCTTCAAAATACATCAAGTCTGAGCGCATACAATATATATTGAATTCATTACCATATCATCCCAGCATTTGGCTACACATGGATCTGTGGAAGACTCGCTTGGGTCTAGGATATTCGTAATTTGCGCACAACATAAATCCATCAACATAAGGTTATTTAGGGTGTCTATGATACCACGATTTTATTTGGAGAGGAAGGCACGAGTTACACAACGATCTGCCTTGGTTTGCGTTTGGAAGTAAGCCATCTATCTCACAGACAACTTCCATGACACCATTTATGTGGGCATAATACCAATAATATATGTTAGTGTAGGGTTTGGGAGACACCTAGGATTGAGTCCCAGCTATTTCAAATCATTTTGGAGTGTGCAGTGATAGCTGCTATTTGTGAGTAACTGAGTGATCTTGGTTTATATTAGCTATTGAGATTGAATGTATGTAAAATGGTGAAATTATTGATGTTACAAATGTTAGTAAATTGCTGCTCTAGATCTATTTGAAGTTATATGTTTATCAGACATTTGTGTGTTTCTCAGTGACTGTGTTTAGTGAACTGCAACCCTGATTTCTAAATGATACTACACTTAGTGAAATACACATTTAATATATGCCATATAAAGATAGGTCAGTTTATCATATGCTACGTGGAGTCCAATCTGGACAGAATATCTAAATTAACTATCAGGGATATTTCAAATTTTCTCTCTCCTAAATGTTAGAATCTTCTATCCTTGTGATTTATTAATTTTGGATGTGTTGAGGGGTTACAAATTAGATCATCGGAATATTATATTGGCAACAAATGGAGATTTAAGGCAAAAAGAGAGAAGCTGATGGTCTAATGACTTTCCTTATAAAACATGGTGGGGAAAATGGAGGTGGCTAATGAGATTGGCATTTATTTTCCTATTTAAATATTGGTGTGTATTGAATTTATTACTTTCGGCTTTGGGTGGACATCTTAACTTTGTGCATCTCACTTAAAATATAATTGACTTTCAATGCACCTATCCACGGCAGTTTTATCTTTGAACACTTCAAATAAATTTCTTTGTCATATTATGTGGCACGAGGTGTTTTCTGAAGGCGGAGGGAATTCAAAAGAAAAGTCTGAGTTGTGTTTGGTGTATGGTTGAGTATCAAGGTTGAGTAGAAAGAGAGAGAGTGAGTCAAGAAATAGTTAGAAACATTTCAGAAGGAAGAAAATGAGTCAAAGAATTTGAAGAAAAGAATCATGATCTTTGAAGATTTAGTAATTGAAATCAAGTTACATGTTTGGAAAATGAGTGAAGTCAAGCCATATCAGAAGTTTGTAGGAAGTTGAGTCCTGCGAGGGTAGTCAAAGGTATTAGTGAGTAGCAACATCAGGGTACTTGGTTGTGATCAAAATTTTAGACAAGTGATTCAGAAAATTCTATGAGGTCTTTCTATATTCTAGTTTTGAAGTGAGTTCTATTTATCAAGTTCTTGTAGGATGTGTTTTGCAAGTCATATTCTAGTTCATTAGAGAGATCTTGATATGAGATGTTTGAGTTTTGTTATATCAGTGTGTCATGTACTTTGTTCATTATAAAGTTTCAGATTGTGTCTTTGTAAAAGTTTATCCTATCCAAGTGAATAATTCTACTAGAGATGTTTGTTTTTTGGAAAGTAGAAGCTATTTTGATTTATGCATAGTCTAGAAGGTTGGTAGTTTACATAACATTTGAATTTTATTGTTGAGTTTGATTCAAGTTGTTGCAGCGATTTTATTGTGTTGAGTGTGATCTATTTCTGCTTTGATTATGTTGTGGAATTATCAATTGTGAGCCTAGCCCTTGCAATCTTGTCTATTCTATCAATTTGTGTTTAAAACATTGAAGATGCTTAGCCTGAATTTGGAGTTCATGACTGATGTTCTTGTTATAAAAAGAATGGCTTGTGTGAGTGAAGAGTTGCATGGATTGGTTGCCCTTCAATGGGTTCCTAGTTCTCCATTGCATCAAGTGGTATCAAAGTGGGTATGTTATTTGGGAATGAGGAGAGTTGCATGAGTTTGCGTGAAATGATTTTAAGAAGACTTTTTGGGTTGGAAGGTGTCTCGAAGGCTCTGGTAGATTTTGTTGCAAGCATGTGGAGGCTTGTGGTTGTAAAGGGTTGAGAGAAGGGGGCATGAGTGTATGAGAGAAGGTTGGTTGTTCAAAGTTTATTGAAATTTGTTGCAGGTAGAGTTCTATAACTATAGGGGGCTTTATAACCTTGTGATTTTGTTGCAAGTAGATTCTCGTGACTATAGGGAGAAAGTTGTGAATCTCAAAAAATTGTAGGTTTTAGTGTGAGGTCATATGTATATGAAATGTCTTCAAGAAAGAGGACGAGGATGGTCTTGAAGAGGCTAGTTGAGTGGGTAGCTATGGAGCAATATCAAAGGAATAAAATCCTTGAGATGATGATGGCCATCCATTTGAGATTAGATAGGTTGGAGGTTATGAAACATGGAGAATTTGTAGTAGATGAGATCAAAAATGATGAAGAATGTCATATAGGTGGCATGGATTTAACAAAAAAGAATGTGATTGTAGTTGAAACATATCTTTCCAAAGGCATGGATGTGTTGATGGATGAAGTTGTAACAAAGGAGAAGGGTAATGATTTAGAACCCTATTTTGTCTAACATTATTTTGTTTACAGATATGGATGAAGGTAAAGACAAAGAAGAGGAAGTCTTCAAACTAGAGTATAATGAAGAAGAGAAAATTGTGACAAAAGTTTAAGAAGTACAAGTTGTAGAAGATAAGAGTATTGCTGCAGAAGTTCCTTTGGAGGAGATGAAGGTTGAGCTATCTGATTCGTGTGATTCATCACATGAAGATATTTTTGTAGTTGTGAATGAAGAAGAAGAAGAGAGTGAAGAAAAATAGCTAGAAATTTTTTATGTTTATTTGTGTATAGATGAAGAGGAGAGAAAAGAAGTTGAAGAGAAGCAAAATAGATTCTCTGAAATCCATTTTGTGAGATCAAGAGCCATGATGTTGAAATCAATCTATCAAAGGATATGCATATGTTGATCAATATAGAGCAACGCAAAGATAAGTACCTTGATAAGGTATCAAATGTCCAAAGTAAAGAAGGAGCAAATGTTGTAATGGTTAAAGCAAAAATGTTTACAATTTAGCAGATGGGAAGGTAATTATTTTTGAAGATTTTAATGTAGGTGAAGATGATTTTTGGTGGAGTGTGAAGCTCATGGTGAATTGAATCACATGAAAAGAGGAAGAAGATGGTGGAGAAGAAAATGAAGAGGAGGAAGTTGTAAAAAATAGGCCCAATAAACACCAAAAGACAGGGCAAAACATAACAGCAATAAACAGAAAAGAGGCAGGGCAAAACATAGTTAAATAACCTGGCAAATTATATTCATCTAACATTCATTACATCACAAATGCCATGTATAGTAGCTATCCAGATGCTATATCTAATAGCAATCTGAATGCTATATCCAGCAGCCATCCAGAGGCTCTCTCTAGTAGCCATCCAAAGGCTCTCTCATCAACAACTCTCTCCAATCACATATATATAGTTATAGAACCTTTGAAGCCTAGAAGCTTCTAGCTTTCTAGAAAACTCTTAAACCTAGAATATTCTTTTCTAGAACATATCTTACAATATTCTTTTCTAGAACAGCTCAGGAATGTTCTAGTTGTGGAAGGCTCTAGAATCATTTTACAATTTTCTAGACAATCTTAATCCTTAACATCCCCCCTTAAGATTGGCTAGAATAATACAAACATAATACAAAAGGAGAGGGGAAATACAAAGGAGAGGGGAACATTATACTACTATCCCCCCTTAATGTTCACCTCTAACATACCAAGCATGCCTCTTAATTTTAAGAATTTGGCTTCAGTCATACTCTTAGTGAATATATCAGCTACTTGTTCTTCACTTGGACAAAACTGAAGAGTGATAATAGATGCTTGAACAAGATCCCGAAGGTAGTGAACATCTATCTCAATGTGCTTTGTTTTAGCATGAAAGACTAGATTGTTGGCAACCTGTATGGTACTTTGATTGTCACAATATAGAGTGCTGGTTGAACTTTGTAGAAAACCAATCTCAAATAAAAGATTCCGAATCCAAACTACTTCCTTGCCTGCTTCTTTTGCTGCTCTATATTCTGCTTCATATGAAGATAATGATGTAGTTGTTTGTTTCTTGCTACTCCATGTAATAGGGCCTGATCCAAGATTGAAAACATAACCACCAGTAGATTTTTGATCATCTATATCACCACCCCAATCTGAATCAGTAAATCCAACCAAAGAAATTGAAGACTTATAACCATAGTAGATTCCAAAGTGTATGGTTCCATGGATGTATCGTAAAATTCTCTTAGCAGCTAGCCAATGACGTTGTTTAGGTGCCTGCATAAATCTAGATACAAGATTGACTACAAAACAAATATCTGGTCTAGTATGAGTTAGATAAACCAAGCTACCAACAAGCTGTCTATATAAAGTGGCATCGACACTCTTGGAAGTACATTCTTTAGTAAGCTTGACTCCGGATTGAAACGGGGTAGATGCTGGCTTGCATTCAAGCATGTTAAACTTTTCTAAAAGGTCCAAAGCATATTTTGATTGTGAGATGAACAATCCATCATGTAATCGACAAACTTGTAAGCCAAGAAAATAGTTTAGTTCACCCAAATCACTCATATGAAATGTCCTCTTAAGATCTGATTTTAAATCATTGATTAACCCAATATTCGGTCCAACAATGAGTAAATCATCTACATAAAGTGCAACAAGAAGAATATCATCTTGAACTTTCTTCACATAAAGATTGGGATCTGACTTACATCTCTTAAATCCATGAAGCTGAAAATACCTGTCAATCTTTTCATTCCATGCTCGTGGCGTTTGTTTAAGACCATAAAGTGACTTCTTTAATCTGCAAACAAGATTAGGATGTTGTTGATCCACAAAACCTGGTGGTTGATCCATATATATTTCTTCATATAAATCTCCATTTAAGAATGCATTTTTGACATCCATTTGATGAATATGCCACCCAAGACTTGCAGCCAAAGAAAGAATAATTCTAACTGTGTTCATTTTAATGACAGGAGCAAATGTTTCTTCATAATCAACACCCTCTTTTTGATTGAACCCCTTAGCAACCAATCTAGCTTTGAATTTTTCTATAGCACCATCTGATTTAAATTTAGTTTTGTAAACCCATTTGCAACCAATAACATTCTTACCTTTGGGCCGGGGCACAAGTTCCCAAGTTTTATTCTCTAACAATACATCATATTCCTCTTTCATGGCTTGCTCCCATTCCTTCTTTCCTCTAACTTGCTTATATGAGATTGGGTCATTTACTTGTAATACTTTGGCCATGAGAGCATTACCATTCCTTCCTTGGATCTTTGAGCCTTGTCTATATATTTCTTCAACACTCCTTGTCTTTTGTCTAGCTGAAATGACATCTTCTTCATCATCACTACCTACAGAAAATGGCCGAGTACAAGCATTAGTAGTTTCATTTTCAATAGTATTATCATCATCAGTAATGCTCACCTCATCCTCATCAATATTGGCTTCATTTCTTTCTAAAATATCTGAAAAATCAAAAACATTTGCTGTTGTAGAGTAAGAGGAAGTGGCTGTAAGTTGTGAAAGCTCATCAAATTTTACATCTCTACTAACAAAGACCTTTCTTGTTGTCAAATCATATAACCTGTAAGCCTTTGATTCTTCACTATAACCCACAAACAAACACTTATGACTCTTTGGTTCTAACTTTTTCCTCTTTTCATCAGGAACATGTGTCCAAGCAATGCATCCAAATACTTTAAAATACCTAATGTGGGGCTTTCTACCACTCCAAGCTTCTTCAGGGGTAATATTTGGGAGGGCTTTAGTTGGAATTCTATTCACAATATATGCAGCACAAGAAACAACCAAACCCCAAAATTGATTATGAAAACTTTTAAAATGCAACATACAACGAGCCATTTCTAAAAGAGTTCTATTCATTCGTTCAGCCACCCCATTTTGTTGAGGAGTATAAGGAACCGTTATTTGCACCTTAATACCACAATTTTCACAAAATGACTCAAATGCATAGTTGCAATATTCACCCCCATTATCCGTCCTTAAACACTTAATTATTTTTCCACTTTGATTTTCAACTAATGCCTTAAACTTTTGAAAAACTTCAAATACTTCATTTTTCCTTTCAAAAAAATAAACCCATACTCTCCTACTGTAATCATCAATAAAAGTCAGAAGGTACCTGGCACCTGAAAGTGAAGGATATCCTAGTTCACATAGATCACTATGAATGAGCTGCAATGGATGATTAGCTCTCCATGCTTTCCCTGAATCAAAAGGATCTCGATGATGTTTTCCTAACACACATCCTTCACACACACCTTCAGATGCTGAAATTTTTGTCAATCCACTAACCATATCCTTTCTAATCATATCTTGTAATTTTCTATAATTTATATGTCCAAGTCTAGCATGCCAAAGTTTTGACATATAATCAGCCCGAGCAATAAAAGTATGAGAGAGTGTATATTCATCATCAACAAACCCGACAAATTTAAATAAACTCTCTTTATGATCAACTCTACCAATAGCAATTATATTGCTTGGGTCTTTTCTATCTCTAATAATAACTTGATCAGCGGTGACAACAAACTCATATCTAGCTTGAACAATTTTATATACTAAAATAAGATTCACCCCTAATTCTTCAACCAGCAGAACATTTTTCAAAGACCCATTCGTTACATTAACAGTCCCCGTTCCTAAAACCAGAAGTCTCATTTTATTGCCAATAGTAATTTCTTGATCTGAATTCTTCCCTTCATAAAAATCAATAAACAAAGATCTATCCCCAGTCATGTGATATGATGCCCCTGAATCTAAAATCCATTCTTTATTAGAATCTGAAGCAAAGTATCCCCCCTTAACACTACTTTCAGGTCTAGCAATTACCTCCTTATTTGATTTCTCTGGTCTTTTTAGAGAGATGGCTACGAAGCTATGCCTATCCTTCTTGCCATCCTTGAACCTTTCTTGCTTGGGCTTGTATTGCTGCCTTTCGTTATCCCTCTTCTTCAAACAAAATTTCTCCATATAATTTTCACCTCCACAATACCTGCAAATAATCAATTTCCTTCCAACTTGCTTTTCTGTAGAGTCATTTCTAGAGAAATGGTTAGAACCGTCATTTCAAAATTTATAATTTCCTTTCCAATTCTTCTTTCCATCATATCTAGAAAATTTACTCTTGGCTGCATATGCACGATTCTTCTTAATATGCCCTTCTTTAATAAGCTGAACCTCTTCATCTAAAATAGACTTACAAAATTGATCAAAAGTTTGCTGGGGGGCATTGGGAGTTAGTTGGAGAACCCTTTTCCTTGATTCCTTAAATACCTTGTATGGCTGGGGAAGCTTACTTTCAACCATTGCAATCAACTGAAAATCTTTTTTTGCATATTCAACACCTATTTTCTTCAGCTGAGCATTTAAAAATGTAACTTAATTAAAGTAATCAGACATTTTTTCAAAATCAGAAGGATCTAAATTCACCAATCTTTCTTCTATGCTAAACATGCTAGTAATATCTGCATCTTTATAATCTTTTTCTAAACTCTCCCATAGCTCTATTGGATTATCAGTATCAACAAATCTTCTATTGAAATTGGGGCTTAAAGCTTTACCAATAATACCTCTAGCTTGTTCCAGCTTGCATTTCCATAGCTCCTTTTCTTTTTCACTTTGGGGTTCTCCAATTTCTTTATTCACTATCCTCCATAGAGCCTTTTCTCTCAAAGCATTCTTGACTGCAATCTTCCAATCTGCAAAACCACTTCCATCAAATATTGGCAACACTTCATTTGTAGATCCCATGTTAGCCAAAAATAAAGAGCCCTGCAAACAAATCACTTCAGCATTATACTTCCAACTGAGCTTCTAACTAAATCTCTAGCTGAACCTGGAAAAAAAAAAATCTAGCTGAACCAGGCTCTGATACCATGAAAGAACAAGCCCTATAAACACCAAAAGACAGGGCAAAACATAACAGCAATAAACAGAAAAGAGGCAGGGCAAAACATAGTTGAATAACCTGGCAAATTATATTCATCTAACATTCATTACATCACAAATGCTGTGTATAGCAGCTATCCAGATGCTATATATAATAGCAATCTGAATGCTATATCCAGCAGCCATCCAGAGGCTCTCTCTAGTAGCCATCCAAAGGCTCTCTCATCAACAACTCTCTCCAATCACATATATATAGTTATAGAACCTTTGAAGCCTAGAAGCTTCTAGCTTTCTAGAAAACTCTTAAACCTGGAATGTTCTTTTCTAGAACATATCTTACAATATTCTTTTCTAGAACAGCTCAGGAATGTTCTAGTTGTGGAAGGCTCTAGAATCATTTTACAATTTTACAATCTTAATCCTTAACAGAAGTTGGTTTATGGTGGACATAAGTCCACAAAGGAAGTAAAAGATGAAGAAAGAATTTACAAAAAGAGAGATCGGATTTGTTCTGGATAGGTGTTGGAAGAAGCCAAAGAGAATATTTTGAGGTGTTTGGTTTAATAGTGGAGTTTGTTATAGAATGTGTGATTTTATTGGCTCAAATTTTGGAAAAAAACTCACGAACTTCTTACTCGGCAAGTCCGATGCATGAGCATAGCCGACCTGTAGTCGATTTTTAAGCTGATAGGCTTCTTAGTCATCCTGCCTGCCTGCCTGCTATCGTCGGGAAATTCTGCCATTTTTCTTTTCCGTGTCTTCACTCTATAGTTTTTGATTGTTTCGCCTACTTATGCGGTAAAGTTCGCCCATCGTTTGTTTTCTGGTAAAGTACGCCATTATATAAACCACGAGGAATGGTGCCGTTGAGATGGTTGAAGCTCAGGTCCAGCTTGGCCAAGCTAACAAGCCTAGGAACGGTGACGTTAATTTGATATATTCGTGCCATTTTTATTACACCCATGAATAGATCCCTCTTTCATGGGTGCATAAATTTTATAGTGGTGTTATAATTTTAGGTTTCTTGTTTTCATGCTAAACTTAAATACACAGCCAATTGTGTAAATATATAAATTTTATATCACACCCAATTCTGTAAATATATACATTTTATATATGACTGAAATGTTCAGTTCTATGCTTCTGTGCTGAGTTGTTGCATCTTGCCAGATTGAATCCATTGTGTGATAAATCCACAACGTTTTTCCTATTTTCAACTCTGTAAAATAATGCAAGTTGCAGGTGCTAGGCAAGTAGGAGAATTTATTTTGCCTTTTTAATAAATTTAAATTAGTAATATTGGTCCCATTTTTAATACTTGTCATTAAGAAATTGTTTTAAATTAATTGTTTTTAAACACTAATATATATATAGTTACAATGTTGCTCAACATTAAAGATTTAGTTTTCTTAACAAAGATAATTTAAATATTTAGGGCGCAATGGTTTCTAGTTAGAAGTTTTAGAGATTAGTAAAAAGATAGAATATAGAAACTGTTATGATTTAACATAGGGTTAGTTCTTTTGAAGTTATAATTATTGGTTAGAGTGGTTTGGTCTTAAACATGATCAAAGCTAAATATGAAAAATTAGATGATTAGACTTCAATTTTTTAAGAGTTGTAGTTAGTGTTTAGTGTATTGATATGATTAATTAGAATATTTAGAGGTAAATACAAAGATAGTATAAGTAAAATAACTCAATATGGAATTGACTTCCTCAAGAGTCATAGTTAGTGGTTAGAGTGTAGTGAGATTTAATCCTACATATGATTAGCAATAAGTTTCAAAGGTGAGTACAAAGACAAAGTATGTAATCTGAAATGATTCAATATAGGCATGACTTCCTTAAAAGTTGTGGTTAGTAGTTATAGTATAGTCAGTTTTAATTATAAACATGTAATTAGTAAGAAGCTTGAAAAAAAAAAAAAAACACAAAATATGTAAATGTAGGATTATTTAGTCCTAAACATAATTAGTAAAAAGCTCCACTAGATTCATTGCTTCTTCCACAAAATATAATTCATCAAGAATCTCAAATTTCAACAACATAACATCTTGATCTAATATATACTATTTTAATAAACAATTTACTTTCTATTTCTTTCATTTATTCTTAAAATTTATAAATAAAATATTCTTCTATTTTAATCTCATAATATATTATAATTATTTAAAAAATGTAAGATTTTAATTATATTATAATTATTATAAAAAATTATAAATTTTAATCTTAATGAGAGAATTATCTACCCTCTCAAGTAAAGTGTAAATTTTATCTTCAAATGACCTTTACAGCCTTAAAACAAAATATTTAAAAAAAAAATTAGTAAAAAAAATTAAAAAGATAATGCCACCCCTAATTTAAAAATAAAAATAAAATAACTTAATTTTGACTTTTATATTTCCCAACAAGATTTATCTCTCTGATTTGTAACTTTGATCTCCTACATGTTATTAAAGAGATATTAGTGGAATATAATCACAATTTTTCTTTTAAAGAGTAGCGACATTGGACCAGTTGCCCTGCTTACCCCCTATAATTTCATTTAGTTTTTTTAAGCTGGTATCCAACTTAATGCAATAAACACATTAAAAAGGTACTAAGATTGATTTGTTTCTCAATATTTTTACAAGTTATTTCCCAATGTCTGTCATGGAACTGCATTTCGAATTTACGATTACAAATTAATACACCCTAATCATATACAATTACAAATATGTTCTTTTTAAATATTCCTGCATTTCAGTCCCATAAATTTCGTGCAACTACTAGTAATATGGGTGTGCAATTGAGAATTCCTGGTGGTTAATACTTCAGCAATTTCCTTTATCCTAACTAGTAGCATCTTCTAATCCTTTTGATTTCTTAATTTTGAATGTGTTGAGGCGTTACCAATCAGATCATGCGAATATTATATTGGCGACTAATGGAGATTTATAGTGAAAGGAGAGCAACTTATGGTCTGATGAATTTCCTTGTAAAAGATGGTGGGGCGACTGGAGGCAGCCAGTGAGATCGGTGTTTCTTTTCCTATTTAAATATTGGTGTGTATTGAAGTTATTGCTGGCAGATTTGGGCGGACGTTTTAACTTTGGCGCATCTCACTTAAAATAGAATCAACTTTCAATGCACCTATCCACAATGGTTTTATCTTCAAATGCCTAAGACAAATTTCTTTGCTATATTATGTGGCATGAGGTGTTTTAGGAATAGTAAGAAACATTTTAGAAGGAAGAAAATGAGTCAAAGAATTTGAAGAAAGGAATCATGGCCTTTGAAGATTGAGTAATTGAATTCAAGCTACGTGTTTGTAAAATGAGTGAAGTCGAGTTGTATGAGAAGTTTGTAGGAAGTTGAGTCTTGTGAGGGTAGTCGAAGGTATTAGTGAGTAGCAACATCAAGGTAATTGGTAGTGATCAAATTTTTGGATGAGTGATATAGAAAATTTTGTGAGGTCTTTCTGTATTTTAGTTTTGAAGTGAGTTATATTTATCAAGTTGTTGTAGGATGTGTTTTACAAGTTGTATTCTAGTTCATTAGAGAGATCTTGATATGAAATGTTTGAGTTTTGTTATATCAGTGTGTCATGTACTTTGTTCATTATAAAGTTCCAGATTGTGTCTTTATAGAGGTTTATCATGTACAAGTGAAAAACTCTATTGGAGATGTTTGTTTTCTAGAAAGTTGAAGCTGTCTAAATTTATGCATAAGCTAGAAGGCTAACAGTTTACATAATATTTGAATTTTATTGTTGAGTCTGATTCAAGTTGTTGTAGCAATTTTATCATGTTGAGTATGATCTATTTCCACTTTGATTATGCTGTGGAACTATCAATTCTAATCCTAGCCCTTGCAATATTGTCTATTCTGTTGGTTTGTGTTTAAAACATTGAAGATGTTAAGCCTGAATTTGGAGTTCATGACGAATAACATTTTTCTATTATAAAAAGAATGGCTTGTGTGAGTGAAGAGATACGCGGATTGGTCGCCCTTCAATGGGTTCCCAGTCCCCGGCTACATCACATGGTGTGCTTCTAAAGGCAATATTCCTTACTTTAAAATGTCTACTAAAGAGGGCTTCAATGTTGAAGTAGCATTCCAGTGCATAGCTAAGACTACATTGAAGAATGATTCTCAAGAGGAAATGTTAGTAAAATCTATGTTCCTTTTCTCATTTATTTTTATATTCTAGTGTAATGTGACGTGAGTTATATGTTTTTGTGTTGCAAATTTGTATTCTATCTATATTTATTTATTACTGTTGATTTTTGTTTTGTTTGTTGTTCTTGTTACTTGTTTTGCTTGTGGATCTTCCCCTCACATTATTTTTTATTTTTTATGTCTATTGCCATCTTTTACATAATTATCCCTGTGGGTTTATCGAGGTTGATATAATTATTTTTTCTTTATAGATATCTCCTGGATACAATTGTTGTCTCTGTTGGGAAGCAACAAAGATCATCAAGATGTGAGTGTTAGCCTCCCAAGTGTCATACAAGATTTTGGGTGCTATATATGGTCTTTTGCAATGAGTCCAGCCGTTGGGAGGGTGATTGAATATTCTTTTGTGTTCAGTGTAGTGATGGAATTTGATGAAGGGGGTAAATCACAAAACACACAACAACAGAAATTGAACACAAAAAATAGAACTTTCTTTTATTGATCTGGGCAACTCATTACATTACAGGAGCTTAATTACAATTAGAGGAATCAATCCTCCACAAGCTGCAACACATTACAGTTTCCTGTCACAAGACTCCAGAATCACCTACCTTATGTAACCCCAAATTAGCTAGGGTTTCTGTTTTCCCACCTATTCTTGACTCTACGCTTGCCCCCTTAACCCCTACTACCCTAAGGGTTCCCAAAAATAGTTATATATAGCCCGTTTTGATGACCACCAGCTTAATTTCGAAATTTGCATCTCCCTCCAAAAATAGGTCAACTTCGCGGGGCCATAACTTTTGATCCGACCGTTGGATTTTCAATTATAATACCTTTTCGGAAAGCTCTCGAAAAGACGAAGGAGCATCAAATAAAACCAATAGGTAGACTACTTGGGTTTCCCACCAAATTTTGGGCCCATCCGGAGCCTCTAAGTGCCTCAAATTTGACTTTGAATATTTCAATAGGATTTTTGGAATTAGAAATTTTAATATCTCACAAATGACAAATGATATTGACGTGATTTCTTCACCATTAGCTTCAATTCACCATTCTAGAGGTCTGTGTAAGATTTTGTATCCATCCGTACACAAATGCAAACTTACTAAAAATAGTAACCCTGCCAAATTTAGCCCTTATTGAAAAGAAACAACATTTTTTTTTGTTTTGGTTGATGCAAGATTGCTCTTACACCCTAGATGCTCCTACATCAGACACCCGAGGTAATTTGAAAAGTGACCCTGTCACTTCTCATGTGTTAGAGAGAAACCAAAACGATTAACCTCAGTCTCAGATAACCATGATGAATCTTCAACAGGCCTTCCTTCCATTTCACCAAGTATTCTGTATACTGCATGTTTCTTGTACTTTTACCCACACGGCTATCCAGAATGCCCTCTATCTCCTCCTTCTCTGAAGTAGATGCTGGAATGTCCCACTGTGTTCCTTTATCAAGTCCATCATCATGATACTCTGTCAGATCTGAAATGTTGAACACTGGTGAAATATTGATGTCATCAGGCAACTCTATCTCAAATGCATTTCCTGAATTGTGCTTCTTCAGGATTCTACATGGTCCAAATTTCCTCATCTTCAGCTTATTATATGTACCAACTGGAAATCTTTCTTTTCTCAAGTGAACCATGACTTCATCACCCTCCTGAAACTCCTTATGCCTCCTCTTCTGATCTGCCTTAGCCTTGTACTGAGAATTCATCTTATGGATATGCTTTCTTACCTCTTCGTGCAAATTCTTCATGTGCTCAGCAAAATTTTTAGCTTCGGCACTAGTCTTCTCCCCCTTATCCATCCTCCTCAATTCGGAAGCAGTTCTTGGGCTACTCCCATACACAACCTGGAATGGAGATTTACTTGTGCTCCTATTGACAGAATTGTTGTAAGAAAATTTTGCCTGTGGTAAAATCAAATCCCATCCCTTGGGCTTATCTCCTACTAAGCATCGTAGCAGGTTACCCAAACTCCTATTCACCATTTCTGTCTGTCCATCAGTCTGTAGATGGTGTGCAGAACTGAACTTCAAATCTGTCTTCAACTTCTTCCACAATGTCCTCCAAAAATAACCAACAAATTTGGTATCTCGGTCTGAAACTATGCTCTTAGGTAGACCATGTAGTCTCACCACCTCCCTGAAAAATAACTCTGCAATATGAATAGCATCAGTAGTCTTCTTGCAAGGAATAAAATGTGCCATCTTTGAGAATCTGCCCACCACCACAAAAATGGAATCATGTCCTCTGTGTCCTTGGTAAACCAAGAACAAAATCCATACTAATATCATCCCATGGCTTCTCTGGTACATGTAATGACTGGTATAGACATGTGTTCTGACTTGCTCCTTTTGCCATCTGACATACTCTGCAACTCTACACAAATTTCCTCACATCCTGCTGTAACTGTGGCCAATAATAATTTTCACCAACAATAGCAATGGTCTTATCTCGACCAAAGTGTCCAGCCAATCCTCCACTATGCTTCTCCTTTATCAGATTCTCTCTCATGGAACTCCTCGGAATGCACAACTGGCTTCCTCTAAACAACATGCCATCTTAGATTATGAAATCCAACCATTTTGTCCTGTCCAAAGTAACAGGTTCCAAACAAGCTTTCCAAGCCTCTGCAAAATTTGGATCTTCAAGATACAAACTTTTGAGCCCATCGAACCCAACAACCTCTATCTTCATTTCTGTCAACAAATTTTGCCTTTTGCTCAAGGCATCTGCAACTCTGTTGGACTTCCCACTTCTATGTTTCAAAACAAAAGTATAGCTCTGCAAAAACTCAATCCATTTTAAATGCCTTTGGTTCAACTTTCCTTAACTGTTAAGATACTGCAAAGTCTGATGATCAGTATATAAAACAAACTCCTTTGGCAACAAATAATGTCTCCATTTCTTCAAAGCCTGAACTATTGCATAAAATTCTTGATCATAAACAAAATACTTTTTCTTGGCATCATTAAACTTCTCACTAAAATAGGCAATGGGCTTACCTTCTTGACTTAGAACAGCTCCTATACTACTACCACTAGCATCACAATCTACCTGAAATACCTTATTGAAATCTGGAAGTGCCAACATTGGTTGTTCTACGACTTTCTACTTCAATGTATCAAAGCTCCTGTCTGCTCCTTTAGTCCATCTAAACTCTTTTCTATCCCCTCTCATTGTCTTAGTTAGGGGTGCACAAATGCTACTGAAATTCTTGATAAACTTCCTGTAAAAATTTGCCAAACCATGAAAAGATCTTACCTTTGTTGCACTCCTTGGCGTAGGCCATTCAATGATAGCCCTTACTTTTTTTGGGTCCATCTTAAGACCTTCCTCTGAGACAACAAATCCCAGGTATACCAACTCCTTCTTTGCAAAACTACATTTCTTCAGATTAATCAGCAACTTCTCCTCCCTTAGCTTCTCTAGAACTCTTCTGGTATGTATCAGATGCTCATCCCAAGTCTTACTGAAAATTAAAATATCATCCAAATAAACAATAACAAAACTTCCCAAAAATTCTTTCAGTACCTCGTTCATGAGCCGCATGAATGTGCTCGGTGCATTGGTTAGCCCAAATGGCAGACTAACCACTCATACAAACCCTCCTTTGTCTTGAAGGCTGTCTTCCATTCATCTCCTTCTCTAATTCGAATCTGGTGATACCCACTCTTCAGATCAATCTTCGTGAAGTACTTGGCTCCACTCAAACAATCCATTATTGCATCCATTCTCGGCAATGGAAATCTGTACTTGATTGTGATCTTGTTGATGGCTCAGGAATCTGTACATATCCTCCACTCTCCATCTTTCTTTGGTGCTAGTATTGCAAGTACTGCACATGGACTTAGGCTCTCCCTTATCAGTCCCTTCCTTAACAGCTCGTGAACTTGTCTGTTCAACTCTTCATTCTCTACTGGAGTCATTCTGTGGGCTGCCTTATTTGGCAAACTAGCTCCTGGTATCAAATCCATTTGATGACTTATCTTCCTCACTGGTGGTAAACCTTCTGGTTCATTATCAGAGACAATATCTTGAAATTCTTCCAACATTTCCGAGACTTCTGTTGGTACATCTTCACATTTCTCTTGACTGATCTTAGGAATCAATGAAAAGCAATGACGCTCATGCTTCATACCCTCCAAAAACTTTCTACCATCTACCAAGCAAATTCTGGCAGTACTACATACCTTTTCTTCCACCTCCTTCAAGGGCTTCAACTTATGACGGAATCCATCTTTTGTTA
The DNA here is from genome assembly GCA_027924645.1 of Cunninghamia lanceolata. NCBI lineage: Eukaryota > Viridiplantae > Streptophyta > Pinopsida > Cupressales > Cupressaceae > Cunninghamia > Cunninghamia lanceolata. The sequence continues at coordinate 6,418,121 of BSBN01000400.1, forward strand.
GGGAGTATGTGTTTGCATGGCCATCATGGACAGCGCTCCTATCATACTGCCACGGCCTCCCCAACAGCATATCACATGCATCCATCGGTATGATATCACACAGCACCTCATCATGGTAGTCACCAATCTTGAACTTCACTAAACACTGCTCATTGACCAAAGCTCTATGGTTCTTCTGCAACCATGCAATCCGATATGGATGCGGATGCTTTCTTCTTGTCAACTTCAACTTGTCAACCATCTCCTCTGAAACAAGATTATCAGTACTTCCACTGTCAATAATAATATCACAACACTTACCTTCACATTTGCACCTTGTGCGGAATAAACTCTTCCTCTGATTGGGTTTTTTCTCCTCATTCAGCAAGGTTCTTCTGACAACTAGGGTTTCTCCCCTTTCAGCATCTTCAGAATGTTCAGAATGTGCATCTTCATCTACATGTGCAACTCGTACATTGCCTTCAGGCCTTCTATTTGTCTTTCCTTGATGTTGCGGACACTCGTATGCTCGATGCCCTTCTTCTCCACATTGGAAATAGGTTCCTTTGAAACCTCCTCTTCCAGGTCCTTGCCCAGGCCTGCCTCTTCCTCTTCCTCTTTGCTCACCATTATTCTTGTCACGAGGGCGGTAGGTATTATCTCCTCTCTGATTTCGACTAGTGCCAGCTTCTTCACTTTTCTTTGCATCTTCATTTTGGCCCCCATAGGGTCTTCCACCAGTCCTTCCGCCTTGACCTCTTCCCCTTTGCTTGCTGTCAAATCTTTTATTTAGCTTCTCTTCCACCTTTAGGGAAAACTGGTACGCATCTTCTATGGTGGTCATTTTGACTAGGCTCAGCTCCTCTTGAATACTCGGCCTCAACTCATTAATGTAATGGGCTACCTTCTCCTTGTTGGGCTCTGCATGGCTTGTCCTGATAGTAATTTTATAAAACTCTTCTATATACTCCTTAACAGACTTGTTACCTTGCTTCAATCCTTGCAACTTCTTCAGCAACTCCATCTCGTAGTCCACATGAATGAACTGCTTCTTCAGTTTCTCCACCATCTGATCCCATCTGGTGATCTTTCCTTTTCCTCTTCTGTTCCTTTCTAATTGGACCTCCTTCCACCAAATATTGGCGTGGCCCTTCAACTTTGTTTTTGCAAACTTAACCCGATCTGGGTCCTCCACATCTTCATACTCAAAATACTCCTCCATGTCATTGATCCAATCAATAAGCTGATCTGGATTCAAATCGTCAAAATATGTAGAAACTTCGATCCTAGGCCTCTTTTCAATCTTTGAAATGGCCCTCAACAACCTAACTTCTACAGGATCTCCTACAGCTTCTTGTTCTTCCTCAAATAGCTCTTCTTCAATTTCATCTTCGCTTTCCTCTCTCCTTCTCGGCTCGAACCCTCTTCGTAGCTCCTCTTGCAATGCATCGATTTATCTTTGCAGGGCTCTAAAACCCTCTTCCGTCAAAGTATTCCTCCCACCACGGTTTCTTCGTAGAGGCATCTTGATCTATGCAGCAAACCCACAACCTTAGGTCCTGGTGCAAACTACCTCATGATTGGCGATCTGTCTACACACTCAGGAACCCTTGCTCTGATACCACTTGATGAAGGGGGTAAATCACAAAACACACAACAACAAAAATTAAACACAGAAAATAGAACTTTCTTTTATTGATCTGGGCAACTCATTACATTACAGAAGCTTAATTACAATCAGAGGAATCAATCCTCCACAAGCTACAACACACTACAGCTTCCTGTCACAAGACTCCAGGATCACCTACCTTCTGTAACCCGAAATCAGCTAGGGTTTCTGTTTTCCCACCTATTCTTGACTCTACGCTTGCCCCCTTAACCCCTACTACCCTAAGGGTTCCCAAAAATGGTTATATATAGCCCTTTTTGGCGACCACCAGCGTAATTTCAAAATTTACATCTCCCTCCAAAAATAGGTCAACTTCGCGGGGCCATAACTTTCGATCCGACCGTTGGATTTTCAATTATAATAACTTTTCGGAAAGCTCTCGAAAAGACGAAGGAGCATCAAGTAGAACCGATAGATAGACTACTTAGGTTTTCCACCAAATTTCGGGCCTATCTGGAGCCTCTAAGTGCCTCAAATTTGACTTTGAATATTTCAATAGGATTTTTGGAATTAGAAATTTTAATATCTCACAAATGACAAATGATATTGACGTGATTTCTTCACCATTAGCTTCAATTCACCATTCTAGAGGTCTGTGTAAGATTTTGTATCCATCCGTGCACAAATGCAAACTTACTAAAAATAGTAACCCTGCCAAATTTAGCCCTTATTGAAAAGAAACAACATTTTTTTTGTTTTGGTTGATGCAAGATTGCTCTTACACCCTAGATGCTCCTGCATCAGAATTGTACTTTAGAATACTCTTATTGAATTGTAGCTCTATGTTCTGCATTCTCCCATCTCAGAGCCCAGGGATTGATTATTCTATTTTGTATGATTAAAATACTGGGAAGTTTAAATTTGTGTATGGCATGAGAACATATACAACATATAGTTGTGATTATTTGAAAATATGGCTACAATTATTCTTTAGTGGTTTACCATTCAATAATATTAAGTGAAACAAATCTCAACTTACAATTTCTACATATTCAGTGTGGACTGCAGCGTACAGGAATCCTTATCTTTCTTGAACTCTCAAAATCAATTAGAGTGTGTGTTTCCTTAAATGATTATGAACTTAAAGTTTTTGAGTTGGGTGCTTGTTTGATTCTTGAGCTTAAAGTTACCCTATTTTCTGGAGTTTCAGTTTTGTAATTAATTTTTTCAAACAATTCAGGTTGTAGTTATTTGTTGTAGTTCAATATTATGTACAAAATTGATCCAATTGTATTGGAGCATTTCACAACATTTTTTTATACATGATCTTCATTATTAATTTTTTTTATTTGATTGATTGCATAGGTTTTCAAGTGGTATATTTTATTTAATAGGATTGTATGATCAAGCTGTTCACATAATTTAATTTATCGACAAAGCCTATAAATAGTTTTCCAGGAAGTTAAAATCATGATGTTTGTTTCTCATAAAGCATGATGATTATTCTTTAGGGACAAAAATGCTTTAAATTCTAGATATTTCATTCGAATGAATTAAAAATGCTTTAAATTCTAGATATTTCATTCGAATGAATTAATTTTTCATGCAGGAAGCCTGTATCTTTTTTTCCTACCTTTTTGAAAAACTAGTTGGTGTGTTTCAGTATAGACCAACAACTAGGTTGCCCTATGAACTGTTCAATAGATTTTGGTCATTTTATCAATTTCATCATATTTTTTAGGCAGAACAACATTTTTCACTCCTGAAAATTCACTGTCTTGAGTACTACTTTGGAACATTGTAAATAGAATGGGCATAAAATATAGCTTGGTAAGTGGCATTCTTGTTTTCTGGCACTTGCCTACTTTGTTCTAGTAGGTATAGTTTAATTTTAATAACAAAAATTCAACCTTTCAACTTTATAAAATCTCTTGCATCTTGACCTTTGGTTGTGTACAATCACAATAAATATAGATTGAAGTTGGCATGCATTGTTTATTTAATAAGTCAGTCTAAAATAGTTCCATTTCTTCGCAAATAAATATAGATTGAAGCTACAAGAATTGTGGCAGACGTATCATATTATTTTTTTAGTGAGATTGAGTAACAAGAGTTCCCGAAAATATGTTATACAATCCTTCTAGTGATTATATTTCTTTCTCAAAGGAAGTCAATGATGATTTACCTAAAATATTTTTTGTTTTCTATCTTTTTCCACGTCCTTCGTTTTTGGAGAGTACTAAACATTACTCTTACTTGAGCCTGGTCCTGTGTTCACAGTAGAATAGGAAGAGCTAAAATTCAGATTGTTAACTGAAAATAAAATGTGAATTGGATGAGTTATCATACCTGCAATCACATTTTTGCCTCACGTTTTTGTTTTTTGGTTGTTTGTGCTCTTCAAATGGTGAGTTGAAGTTCTTTGATGTTTTTTAAATGACATTGGAAATGCCTTTTTGGTTTTTCTTTCAATGGGGTGCCTAAGGAACATACTAGAAACATTAGGGGACATCACAAGGTGTCTCCTCAAGTCTCTATACCTATCTTAGCTATGGGAGAATGTCCTAATATCCGGTATAAGTACTAACTCCAAGAAATCTAATCTCTAACTAACACAGTGATGCATTATGACTGAATTTAAAACTAATGATCAGCAATTGCATTGCCTTATTGGCTATAAACATGGAGTATGTCAAATAATTAATTATGTACAAGCATTAATTGAGCCAATTTAAGCATTTTTACAGGGATTTTAATTTTAATTATTTTTCTATTGTTTTACAATAAAGATTGTATTTGTTTCTCCAAAGGATTATGGTTGCATGAAATGAGAATATTGGATAGGTTGAAATACAAATTTAGAATCTGCTAGTGGCCAGGGAGCTATTCCACCACTGGACCACTTGCCCTTTCGTGATAGACGTTTAAATTCTATTAAGAAGAAATGTATTCCAATTTTAACACACCCCTAATGTACATTTAGAGTACATTCATGTTGAGATCAACTATGATAGCATATTTCAAATGAGATAGAATTTAGTTCTAATAAATTGTTAAGGATTTAGTTCTAATAAATTTTAAATAGATAGAATTTTAGCAATGATAAATGAATTTTTGTTGCAATTATTATTTTTAACTATTTTACTATTTAAAATTTATTGCATTGATTTCTATCCTACAAACAAAAAAAAGTTATTGCACTAATATCTATCCTACAAACAATCAATTAATTCCATGTAGGTAAGGATTTGACTATAGAAAAATTATCTATCTCTAACAAAGTTTTGATATATAGGAATGCATATCACATTGCTCTCAATTGCTCTTTCCAAACTCGAACAAATCTCTTCCCCCTTTACAATATGTTGCTTTATTAACATTCAATCCTATTGTAGAGAGAGGCTCAAAGAGATTATCAATCGGAGTCTTTCTCACATCTTCTCCCCTAAAACTCACAAACACAAGATAACTCTAATGGCTTTGGTAGAAAAGTTTAGTTGTGGGAGGCTTGTATTGTTCCATCTTAGAGTTGGATCTAAAGAGGAAGGCTTACTACTAATAGGAAAAAAAAGAGAGGAATCAACCCAAAATTTTAGATATTGAACTCAACCCTACAAATGTTTCAACTTTGATCACACATTCTTGTGCCATATCTACATATAGATTGCAAATGATAGTGGTCATATGGAACCCTGTGATAAAAAAATGACTAGATGGATTTAAGTGGAATATAGTTTTCATTTCTATACTTAATTGTAACCTAGTTATTTCCATCATGTCTCAATGACGAACAAGTGGCATTCTCTCTAATCTTTATAAACTTTGTGCCTAGCTTGGTGGCCAAGACATAGGTAAACAACATGAGCTCAGGGGTTTTGTCAGTCTGAAGGAGTTTGCACTTAAAATGCTAATAACTACACAACTAATTTTCAAGCATGTAATCAAACAAATAGAGTTGTCAAACTTGATGGGTTATCTTGAAAAATTGAATCTCAAATTATATACACAAATGATCTTGATGGTATCTACATGCAATGTTCATTATAATTAAAAAAGTTGGTCCATTGCCCACAAGTCTAAAGATTACCATGCCATTTTTGTGTGCTTTCATATTTTATAGATATGATAGGAACTTAAATACCATGACCCATGTATGCAAAAAATTAAAGCATTAACATGAAGCACACTATTTGACAAAATGCCACAACTAAATGTAAACAAAGGCCATTCCAAGTATGCCTCCAATAATTTTACCAAAATAAAGGTATCCTCCCACCCACGCATGTTGACTGCAAGAGTAATAATGCTACAAGGCTAGTTGAAAATTATGTCCAAATGACTTATCTCCTTGGACACCAAATTATGTCGTAACCCTATTGCAAGACCTTCCTCCACATGCACCCCTTTTCCTCAAAAAATTATTAGGATTAAGGTTCCATCAACCTTGTAAATCCTTGTATTTATTATTCCTATTATTATTTGTAATTTACCCATAAGGGATGTACAAATTTCAGAGTTACGGGCGGTAGTTATGGGATGCCATTTACTGATGGTAATTGTAATTAATCAATGTAACTAAGGTTGGGCGGCCCACTTGGAAGAATCACCTATTTTGGGGCTATGACATGCGTCATATATGTTGTAAGAAGGTGTAAGAGATTCTATGACAATTGTAAGTTGTCATTAGAATCTATGACATCTATGACAACCTATGACATGTCATAAGATGTTGTAAGTTGCTATTCTTAGCCCTAGGCACCCATATTGGGAAGATGCTATTTGGGGGTGTTATGACAAGATCTATGATGGTTATGACAACATTTATTACCCCATAAGTGCCTATTCTTGTCTATGGGCACCCAAGGTTGCATGGAAATCTTTGGACAAGTGTCTAATGCATGTATGGCATCATTTATTGCTGCATGTTAGAGTTTCCAAGTTGGGGAATCATGCACGCCTATCTTGGAGGTTTGGCTTGTTTTATATAAGCATGGCATAGTAAATGATATGCAATACAGTTTATAAGTATTTAGGTTTTGCCGAATTGAGGACTAAAGAAACAGAGGCCGTGCATGTAATGTAATCTCAAATTTGAAGATAATACAACTTGAAGCCTCTTTTCTTGGTAGAGTTTTTTACTTGAAAGGGTTATCTCCACGTTACATACTGTGTTATGTGTTTAGTTCTTCATGCATGCTATTTCTGTGTAGTGGGTTTTTTTATTTCTATTGCAATCTCCATTGATTCTACATTGTTTAGAGGGCATAAATAAGGTTAAAATCATATTTTTGTTGTGTGGTTTGCACCTTCATTTCTAGCATTTGGTATCAGAGCTTGGCTAATTTTACTTCTTGGGTGGGAGTGTGAAGGTTTTTTAGCTACAGTGGGAGATTTGATTGTTTTTAATTTTTGTAGATCTTGTAGATATCATGGCTACATCCACTGTTGCTTCTACCTCTCGGCTGGACATTGAAAAGCTCAATGGAACGAGGTACGAATTGTGGAAGCTAAAAATGTAGGATTTGCTAGAGGAAAGAAACCAGTGGTTGGTTGTAACTAATGAGAAGAAACCCAATGATATTGGTCCAAATGAATGGGAAAGACTGGATAAGAAGGCACAAGGAACCATCCATCTTATAGATTTCATTCTATTGAATGTCTCGAGAGAAGAGACTGCTTACAAACTCTGGAAGAGATTGGGTGAGATCTACCAAGCCAAGAGTATGGTAAACAAGATTTATTTAAAACGTAAATTAATTTCCATGAAAATGAAAGAGGGTGATTCAGTTGCCGAGCATTTGAATTCATTTAATTTGTTATTGAGTAAACTAGCATCTGTAGATGTTAATGTGGGTGAGTCCAAGATAAATCTATATTGCTTCTTTATTCTTTACCTAAGTCATGGGAGAATGATATTTTGGCTATCATTGCTAACCTCACAGATCTGAAGTTGGATGCTCTTGTTTTAGTTTTGTTGTCACAAGAATTGAGGAAAAAAAGTTCAGATAGTTTAGGGGATGCTCTCAATTTCAAGGGAAGATCTAAGGAAAGAGGACCAAAAGGAGATCAGAAGGGGTCTAAAGACAAGTCTAAGGGTCATTCTAAGACTCCTAGAAAGAAAAGTAGAGTCAAGTGTTGGAAGTGTGGAAAGAGAGGGCATGTGAAAAAGGAATGTAGAACCCAAAGAAACAATGAGATTCTGCTACTGATAAGTCTTCGACTGCAAGTGATGAGGTTTTTCTTTCTACATGTAATGTTGTTTCTCATGATCATTAGTTGGTTGACTCAGGATGCTCGTACCACATGACCCCACATAAAGAGTGGTTTTCCACATATGAAATGGTGTTTTGCATGTTCTGGATTGGCTAGAAATTTGATTTCTATTTCAAAGTTGAATGATTTGAGAATGCATGTGACATTTGATAAGCATGGCTACAAATTGGTGAGAGGAAACTTGGTGGTAGCGAAGGGAACAAGATTGAGAACTCTGTTTAATCTAGAAGTCACTACTATTTGTAATGCCTCTTATGGATTTGAGGCTAATACTGAAAATACATGTATGTTGTAGCACCTTAGATTGGGCCACATAAGTCAGTCTAATTTAAAGACTATTTTGAATAAACAATTGTTAGACGGTTTGTCCTATTCTGATGATAGTTTTAAATTTTGTGAACATTGTGGGTTTGGAAAGAAGAATAGATCTCCTTTTCCTTTTGGCAGTAATAAATCTATGATAAATTGGAACTTATTCATTCGTATGTATTTGGTCTAGTGGATGTTGAATCAATTGGAAAATCTAGATATTTTGTTTCCTTCATTGATGATGTCTCAAGGTTTACCTAGATTTATTTTATGCATCACAAATATGAAGTTTTCACTAAGTTTAAAGAATTTAAAGCTTTAGTTGAAAAGCAATCAGATCATAAGATAAAGGTTTTGAGATCCGATAATGGAGAGGAATACTGTTCTAAGGAATTCAATGAATTCTATAAGCATGCAGGTATTATTAGATAGAAGACTACTTTGTATACTCCACAATAGAATGGAATGGCAGAAAGGATGAATTGAACAATAATGGAAAGAGCCAAAAGTATGTTGAGTGAATCACAATTGAATAAATGCTTTTGGGTAGAAGCTGTATGTATTGCAAACTACTTGGTTAACAGATCTCCATGTAAGGGTCTTGTTTCAACTCCTTATGAAATGTGGACAGGTAAGAAACCTTATGTTTCACATTTAAGGGTAGTTGGCTGTGAGGCTTATGTTCATGTGCCTAAATAAAAATGAACTAAGTTAGATCCAAAAGCTGAGAAGTGTACTTTCATTGGATACTGTGATAATGTAAATGGTTATAAGCTTTGGAATCCACTAACCTGAAAGATTATCTATTCTAGAGATGTTATTTTTAGGGAACTTAGTATCATTTTAGAACCTAAACAACCAAGGGAAAAATAAGAAAAGGTGAAGAGAGTGCATTTTGAATTAGAGCATGAAGATGCAACTCAAGAAGAACAAAATGAGGGATTGGGGGTGAAGAAGTAGAAGAAGACTCGAGTTAATGATGAGGAAGGATTTGTTGTAATAGAAGAAGTTGATACAGATGAGCATGCAGAAGAACCTAAAGAGTCTCTTACTCCACCTCTGAGAAGATCCACAAGAAAATGAAAATCCAGTTCATAGGTATAGCCCACTAGATTTCCATTATGTATTTGTTTTATTGAGTACTGACAATGAGCCGAGATCCTATAGGGAAGCTATTCATGCAGGTGATAGTGAGTCTTGGCAGTTAGCCATGCAGGAGGAGATGATGGATTTAGACTCTTGTGATACTTGGGATCTTGTTCGTTTACCCAAAGGGAGAAAGGCCATTAGGATGTAAATGGATATTCAAGAAGAAGTTTGGAGCAGACAATTCATTAGAGAAGTACACGACTAGATTGGTAGCCAAGGACTACTCCCAGAGAGAGGGGGTTGATTTCGGTGAAATTTTCTCTCCTGTTGCTAAATTATCTTCCATTAGATTTCTTTTATCTATTGCTACATCATATGATTTCGAGGTTGAGCAAATGGATGTTAAGACTACATTTTTGCATGGAGATCTTGAGGAAGAAATTTACATGCAACAACCTATAGGTTTTGAGGTAAAAGGGAAAGACATTGGGTATACAAGTTAAAATGATTCTTTATGATTTGAAATAGTCACCCAAAATGTGGTACCAGAAATTGTTGAACACACCGGGATACTAAGAAGGGGGGTGAATCAGTATCTAAACAAACTTCAACTTCTTTGGAGTAGATTAAAACTTAAGCATTACAACATTAACATAAACATGAAAGATCAACACAATGCACATCAACACATAACACCCTACGTGGAAAACCTGAGAAGGGGAAAACCATGGTGAGAATTAACTCATAATATATGAAGCTCAAAATAACAACTTTGTTTTAGGGCTACAACCTAAGGATGCTACTACTCCCTAAAAAATTTGATTTAGGGTCACTCCCAAGGAAGCTACAACTCCCTAAAGACTTTGTTTTAGGGTCACTCCCAAGGAAGTAACTACTCCTTGACTTGAGAACAAACTCAGAAAAGATTATAGTATGACAATCCTTCTACTGCTTGAAAATTGACAATGAAGCTCACACCTTTGATGATTGCAATTCTGCTTCTTATAATGATTGAATCAATTAGGCACACTCTTCACTTCCCTACTATCACAAAAATGTCTTCAAGATGGATCAGGACAACTTCTAACACATCTTCTCTTTCTCCTTCAGTTGGACATCACAATGCATATGATTTTCATATTCTACTCTTCACACACTCACATATTCATTTTGCAATCATACCTCACCTAAACCAACTAGGTTTATAATATATACTTGACATTACATTGATTACATTACATGTCAGCCAATACAATAAGAATATTACATTTTACAGGTCGGCCAGTGATCACAACACATGAAACATGCATAGGGCAAGCCCTATCATGAACAACACGCTACTCCAAAAGAAAATACACGCCTTGCAAATCCCAATACATACTTAGTCTAGTCCTAAACATCATTCACAACATCATTCATCAAGGAATCACCTCCGCACACATCGTTCATTTGAAATAGGACAACCTTAAGTAGGAAGACATGAAATTTGAAACATAATGGTCATAACCACTTAAAAACCTTGTGCGGTACAGGAAACATGAAAGATATTCATGAAATTCTTTTAGATAAGTCTTCATGACTCATACAACATCTCTATATATGCCCCTAACTCTGCACAATAAATACATTGTGATGCATACCTTGAAACATGCATACTGAGATCAAACAACCATCTGGAACACACTGTCATTGAGAAACTAACTTTGCGGAGCACCAAAACACCTAAAATTGCAAAGATGCATGTAATACACATCCTTGAGCATGCTCATAAAACCACATAGGAAATTCTTCTCTTCCAAGGGAATGTGGAGCTTTTCAACAAGCTTTCAACATAACTTTTCTCAGACAGAATACAGACCGAAAGTCTACCACATATAACTTTCACTGTGGAAGGTGTAGAGACTTGAAACTTTGGAAATAACACCTTCACAAGTCAATGAGATTAGATTTTGAACTACAAGACATCCTCTTCAAATGCAGAGGAATGTGGAGCCAAATATTGTCACACAGTGAATGTCTTCTTTAAAACCAACACCATCTTCAAATTGTAAACTACAAAACACCCTTCTAGTAATCCAAACACCATGAAACTTGGAAGATATATGCTATGAAACTATATGAAGCTATCTTCCAATCCATAGAGGTACAACATCAAAATAATGAAAATGTAGAGCAATCTCCCAAACATTCTTCAAAGTAGTCTTCCTGTAGTAGAAACTTTCACCAACTTCTGGAGGCCAAAACCTTCATATAACAACATATACATCCTTGAGAACAACAAGAAGGATCAAACAACATGCCATAGGCCATTAGCAACACCTTTTCATCCTCAACATAGCTTAATACATCATCATTCATCTTACTGCTTCTAATTCCCATCTTAATAATAACATGACATCCAACCATGAATTGTATCTTCTTTGTTGGATAGGACATGACATCCAACCATGAACTTCTAATTCCCATATTAATATATATTCTATGCTATCATTGGATAAGACATGACATCCAATGATGAAGGGGGTAAATAATAAAACACACAACAAAAAAAATGGCACACAGAAAATAGAACTTTCTTTATTGATTTGGACAACTTATTACATTACAGAAGCTCAAATACAATAAGAGGAATCAACCCCCCACAGGCTGCAACACATTATAGCTTCCTCTAACAAGACTCTAGAATCATCTACCTTTTGTAACCCCTAAATTAGCTACAGTTTCTGTTTTCCCACCTATCCTTGACTCTACACTTTCCCCCTTAATTCTACTATTGCCCAGGGTTCCCAAAAATGGTTATTAATAGCCTTTCTGGTAGCCAACAACCTAATTTTGGAATTTGCATCTCCCTCCAAAAATAGGTCAACTTCTGGGAGCCATAACTTTTGATCTGGGTGTCCGATTGACGAACCGTTTTATGTGTCGAAAAGCTCTCAGAGTGCTCTACGCGCTGAGAACCTGCTCTACCAATTCTAGCCATTTTTGGGCCCGTACGAGACCATTTAGTGACTCAAACCTGAGTTTGAATAATTTTTAGGCATTTTTCAGGAAATAGAAACTTTAATATCTTTCAGCTCGCAAATGATCTTTACGTGATTCCTTTGCCAAAGGTCTTACTTTTCAGTTATGAAGCTTCCTGTAAATTTTCACTTCATTCCTTGCCCAAATGCAAACTTTCTAAAAATAACAGGTTGTTATATTTAGCAGTTTGGAAAAACTGAAAGTTCTACATCATTATTCAAGTGATTATGGAACCAGAACCACAAATTTTGAAAAGAAATGGAAAGAACATCAACAATTTTGAAACACATCTTTTTTGGGTGATGTAAGATTGCCCTTACACCACTGGATGCTCCTGCATCAGACACCTAGGGTAATTTGAGAAGTGACCCTGTCACGTCTCATGTGTTTGTGTGAGGAAAACCCAAACGGTCAACCTCTGCCTTAGACAACCAAGAAGAATCTTCAATGGCATTCCTTTCCATTTCACCAGATATTCTTCATATTGCTTGTTCTGAGTACTTCTTCCCACAGGGCTATCCAAGATCTCTTCTATCTCTCTATTGAAGTAGATGCCGGGATACTCCACTGTTCTTCTGTTGGTCCATCCACTGTTCCACCTTCAAGATATTCTGATAAATCATCAATGTTGAAAATAGGGGAAATGTTGATCCCACTCGACAGTGCCACCTCATATGCATTTCTTGAATCATGTTTCTTCAAAATTCTGCATGGTCCAAATTTCTTCATTTTCAGCTTATTGTATGTTTCAATTGGGAACCTTTCTTTTCTCAAGTGAACCATGACTTCATCTCCTACCTGGAATTCCTTATATCTCCTCTTCTGATCTACATTATCCTTGTACTGAATATTCATCTTATTAATGTGCTTTTTCACCTCTTCATGCAAATTTTTCATGTGTTTTGTAAAGTCTTCAGCCTTAGCACTTGTCTTTTCTCCTTTGTCCAAATTCCTTAACTCTGAAGCATTTCTTGGACTATTCCCATATACAATCTAGAATGGTGATTTACTAGTACTCCTATTGACAGAATTGTTGTAAGCAAATTCTGCCTATGGTAAAATCAAATCCCCTCCCTTAGGCTTATCTCCTACTAAGCATCGTAGTAGGTTACCCAAACTCTTATTCACCACTTCGATCTATCCATCAGTCTGTGGATGGTGTACAGAACTGAACTTCAAGTCTGTCTTCAACTTCTTCCATAATGTCCTCCAGGAATAACCAACAAACTTGGTATCTTGATCTGAAACTATGCTCTTTGGTAGACCATGTAATCTCACCACCTACCTAAAAAATAATTTAGCAATATGAACAGCATCATTAGTCTTCTTGCAAGGAATAAAATGTGCCATCTTTGAGAATCTATCCACCACCACAAAAATAGAATAATGTCCTCTCTATGTCCTTGGTAAACCAAGAACAAAATCCATACTAATATCATCCCATGGCTTCTCTGGTACAGGTAGTGGCTGATATAGACCTGTATTCTAAATTGATCCTTTCGCCATCTGACATACTCTGCAACTCTGCACAAATTTCCTCACATCCTGCTGCAACTATGGCCAATAATAATTTTCACCAACAATAGCAATGGTCTTGTCTCAACCAAAGTGTCTGGCCAATCCTCCACTATGCTTCTCCTTAATTAGGTTCTCTCTCATGGAACTCCTCAGAATGTACAAATGGATTCCTTTAAACAACATGCCATCTTGGATTATGAAATCCAACCATTTTGTCCTGTCCAAAGTAACAGGTTCCAAACAAGCTTTCCAAGCCTCTACAAAATCTAGATCTTCAGGATACAAACTTTTGAGCTCATCAAACCCAACAACCTCTATCTTCATTTCTATCAACAAATTTTGCCTTCTGCTCAAGGCATCTGCAACTCTGTTGGACTTCCCACTCTTGTGCTTCAAAACAAAAGTATAGCTCTGTAAAAACTCAACCCATTTTAAGTGCCTTTGATTCAACTTTCCTTGACTATTAAGATACTGCAAAGCCTGATGATCAGTATATAAAACAAACTCCTTTGGCAACAAATAATGTTTCCATTTCTTCAAAGCCTAAACTATTGCATAAAATTCCTGATCATAAATAAAATACTTTTTCTTGGCATTATTAAGCTTCTCACTAAAACAGGTAATGGGCTTACCTTCTTGGCTCAAAACAGCTCCTATAGCACTACCACTAGCATCACAATATACTTGAAACACCTTATTGAAATCTGGAAGTGCCAAAACAGGTTGCTCTATAAATTTCTGCTTCAATGTATCAAAGCTTTTGTCTGCTCCTTTAGTCCATCTAAACTCTTTTCTATCCCCTCTCATTGTCTCAGTTAGGGGTACACAAATGCTACTAAAATTCCTGATAAAGTTTCTATAAAAACTTGCCAAACCATGAAAAGATCTTACCTCTGTGGCACTCCTTGGTGTAGGCCATTCAATGGTAGCCCTTTCTTTTTCTGGGTCTATCTTAAGACCTTCCTCTGAGACAACAAATCCCAGGTATACCAACTCCTTCTTTGCAAAACTACATTTCTTCAGATTAACTAGCAACTTCTCCTCCCTCAACTTCTCTAAAACTCTTCTGATATGCATCATATGCTCATCCCAAGTCTTACTGAAAATCAAAATATCATCCAAATAAACAATAACAAAACTTCCCAAAAATTCTTTCAGTACCTCGTTCATGAGCCGCATGAATGTGCTTGGTGCATTGGTTAGCCCAAATGGCATGACTAATCACTCATACAAACCCTCCTTTATCTTGAAGCCTATCTTCCATTCATCTCCTTCTCTGATTTAGATTTGGTGATACCCACTCTTCAGATCAATCTTCGTGAAGTACTTGGCTCCACTCAAACAATCCATTATGTCATCCATTCTAGGTAATGGAAACCTGTACTTGATCGTGATCTTATTGATGGCTCGAGAATCTATACACATTCTCCATTCTCCATCTTTCTTTGGTGCTAGTACTGTAGGTACCACACATGGGCTTAGGCTCTCCCTTATCAGTCCCTTCCTTAACAGTTCTTGAACTTGTCTGTTCAGCTCTTCACTCTCTACAAGAGTCATTCTATGGGCTGCCTTATTTGGCAAACTGGCTCCTGGTATCAAGTCCATTTGATGACTTATCTTCCTCACCGGTGGTAAACCTTCTGGTACATTATCAGAGACAATGTCCTGAAATTCTTCCAACATATCTAAAACTTCTGCTGGTACATCTTCACGTTTCTCTTGACTGATCTTAGGAATCAATGCAAAGCAATGACGCTCATGCTTCATACCTTCCAAAATTTTTCTACCATCTACCAAGCAAATTCTAACAGTACTACATACCTTTTCTTCCATCTCCTTCAAGGGCTTCAACTTATGATGAACTCCATCCTTTGTTAGGGAGTATGTGTTTGTATGGCCATCATGGACAGCGCTCCTATCATACTGCCATGGCCTTCCCAACAACATATGACATGCATCCATTGGTATGATATCACACAACACCTCATCATGGTAGTCACCAATCTTGAACTTCACTAAACACTACTCATTGACCAAAGCTCTGTGGTCCTTCTGCAACCATGCAATCCGATATGGATGTGGATGCTTTCTTCTTGTCAACTTCAACTTGTTAACCATCTCCTCTAAAACAAGATTATCAGTACTTCCACTGTCAATAATAATATCACAACACTTACTTTCACATTTGCACCTTGTGCGGAATAAACTCTTCCTCTGATTTGGTTCTTTCTCCTCATTCAACAAGGTTCTTTTGACCACTAGGGTTTCTCCCCTTTCAGCATCTTCAGAATGCTCAGACTGCGCATCTTCATCTACATGTGCAACTCATGCATTACCTTCAGGTCTTCTATTCATCCTTCCTTGATGTTGCGGACACTCGTATGCTCGATGCCCTTCTTCTCCACATTGAAAACAAGTTCCTTTGAAACCTCCTCTTCTAGGTCCTTGCCCAGGTTAGCCTCTTCCTCTTCCTCTTTGCTCACCATTGTTTTGGTCATGAGGGTGGTAGGCATTATCTCCTCTCTGATTTCGACTAGTGTCGGCTTCTTCACTTTTCTTTGAATCTTTATTTCACCCCCATAGGGTCTTCCACTAGTTCTTCCACCTTGACCTCTTCCCCTTTGCTTGTTGTCAAATCTTTTATTCAGCTTCTCTTCCACCTTCAGGGAAAACTGGTATGCATCTTCTATGGTGGTCATTCTGACTAGGCTTAGCTCCTCTTGAATATTCGGCCTCAACCCATTAATGTAATGGGCTAACTTCTCCTTGTTGGGCTCTGCATGACCTATCCTGATAGTTATTTTATAAAACTCTTCTATATACTTCTTAACAGACTTGTTGCCTTGCTTCAATTCTTGCATCTTCTTCAGCAACTCCATCTCACAGTCCATAGGAATGAATTGCTTCTTCAGTTTCTCCACCATTCGATCCCATCTGGTGATCTTTCCTTTTCCTCTTATGTTCCTCTCTAATTGGACCTCCTTCCACCAAGTATTGACATAGTCCTTCAACTTTGTTTTTTCAAACTTAAGCTGATCTGGGTCCTCCACATCTTCATACTTGAAATACTCCTCCATGTCATTGATCTAATCAATAATCTGTTCCGAATTCAAATCTCTAGAATATGTAGAAACTTTGATCCTGGACCTCTTTCTAATTTTCAAAATGGCCCTCAACAACCTAACTTCTGCAGGATCACTTGCAGCTTCTTGTTCTTCCTCAAATAGCTCTTCTTCAGCTTCATCTTCACTTTCTTCTCTTGTTCTCAGATCAAACCCTCTTCGCAGCTCCTCTTGCAATGCATCGATTTGCCTTTGCAGGGCTCTAAAACCCTCTTCCATCAAGCATTCCTCCCAATACAATTTCTTTGTGGAGGCATCTTGATCTCTGCAGCAAACCCACAACCTCAGGTCCTGGTGCAAACTGCCTCACGATCAGTGATTTGTCTACACACTCAGGAACCCTTGCTCTGATACCACTTGATGAAGGGGCTAAATCATAAAACACACAACAATAGAAATGGCACACAGAAAATAGAACTTTCTTTATTGATTTGGACAACTTATTACATTACAGAAGCTCAAATACAATCAGAGGAATCAACCCTCCACAGGCTGCAACACATTACAATTTCCTCTCACAAGACTCTAGAATCATCTACCTTATGTAACCCCCAAATCAGCTAGGGTTTCTATTTTCCTACCTATTTTTGACTCTACACTTTCCCCCTTAACTCTACTACTGCCCAGGGTTCCCAAAAATGGTTATTAATAGCCTTTCTGGCAGCCAACCACCTAATTTTAAAATTTGCATCTCCCTCCAAAAATAGGTCAACTTCCGGGAGCCATAACTTTTGATCCGGGTGTCCGATTGACAAATCGTTTTATGCGTCGAAAAGCTCATGGAGTGCTCTACGCTCTAAGAACCTGTTCTGTCAGTTTCGGCCATTTTTGGGCCTGTACGGGGCCATTTAGTGCCTCAAAACTGAGTTTGAATAATTTTTAGGCATTTTTCAAGAAACATAAACTTTAATATCTTTCAGCTCTCAAATGATCTTTACGTGATTCCTTCGCCAAAGGTCTTATTTTTTAGTTATGAAGCTTCCTGTAAATTTTTACTTCATTATGTGCCCAAATGCAAACTTTCTAAAAATAGCAGGTTGCTATTTTTAGTAGTTTGGAAAAACTGAAAGTTCTACATCATTATTCAAGTGATTATGGAATTAGAACCACACATTTTGAAAAGAAATGGAAAGAACATCAACAATTTTGAAACACATCTTTTTTTAGGTGATGCAAGATTGCCCTTACACCACTGGATGCTCCTGCATCATCCAACCATGAACACCATCACATATCCATGATAGTGTTGACATCAATGACAACCAAATGCCAACAATCTCCCCCTTTGGCATTGATGGCAACACATACTTGCACATTCTCCCCCTTTGACATCAAGGAAAATGGGTAACTTCTTCTTTTTAAGGGTACAACTTCTTCTTGCAACAAATAGACTCCCCTATCATCATCAACCACTAGCTACTCCCCCTAAGAGGTAGCCATCATCAGTCCAAGAACAAGATATAACATGAACTACTCCCCCTAGACAAATGCACCACTATGCATCTAACAAAAAGGAGGGGCAATTACCCCTAACCTCTGCCAGAGATCCTCAAAAGTGTCAAGAGACTTTGTGAAAATATATCTACAATATGATCCTTTGTTGGAACATATTCCAACCTTACTTCCTTATCTATAACCTTCTCTCTCAAAAAGTGATCCTTGATTGCTATATGCTTGGTTCTAGAATGCATTACTCGATTCTTGGAAACACTGATAGCAGTTGTATTGTCACACAAAATAGGAATAGGCTCATCATACAATACCTTAATGTCCTTCAGGGTTTGCTTCATCCACAACACTTGTGTACAACATGATGTTGTTGCAATATACTCTACCTCTGCAGTTGATAATGACACTGAATCTTGCTTCTTGCTCTGCCATGAAACCAATTTTCTTCCTAGAAAGAAGGCACCACCACTTGTACTTATTCTATCATCAACACAACCAACCCAATCAACATCAATGTAGGCACTCAAATCAAAGTAGTTACCTTTTGGATACCATAAGCCATAATGCGGAGTTCCCTTCAAATATATGAATGTTTTTTTCACTACCTTCTCATGTGGATAACTGGCAACCACACATATTGCATGCATGATATCAGGTCTAGAAGCAGTCAAGTACAACAATCCTCCAATCATAGATCTATAGGAGGTCTGATCAACCTCTGAAGACTCATCATCCTTACTCAAATAACATCCAGTGACCATGGGAGTACTCATTGGTTTTGAATCCTCCATACCAAACTTCTTCAACAACTCTTTGACATACTTAGCTTGAGAAATAAAGATACCATCATCTAGTTGAGTAATTTGAAGTACAAGGAAGAAAGACATCTCACCAATCATAGACATCTCAAAATCTTTTTGCATCTCCTCTGCAAACCTCTTACACATATCATCATCTCCACCAAAGATGATGTCATCAACATATACTACAACTATCAATATCATATCTCCTTCTTCCTTGATGTAAAGATTTCTATCTGTAGTACCTTTCTTGAAGCCTTGATGAAGTAAGTACTTGTCCAACCTAGCATACCAAGCCCTAGGTGCTTTCTTGAGACCATACAAATCCTTTTTGAGTCTGCACACCATGTATGGATCTTTTGAAATTTGAAAACCATCAAGTTTCTCAATGTAGACTTCTTCCTCTAGATCCCCATTCAAAAATGCTGACTTGACATCCATCTGATATATACCTTGAAGTTCTTATGAGTAGCAAGGGCAAGGAACATTCTGATTGCCTCCATCCTGGCTACCAGAGTAAAAGTCTCCTCAAAATCAATGCCTTCAACTTGAGAGTAGCCCTTACATAGTAATCTTGCTTTGTTCCTTACAAATTTACCTTCTCCATTCAGCTTGTTCCGGAACACCCACTTTGTTCCTATAACATTCTTATTTGCTAGTCTGGGAACCAATTCCCATGTCTGATTCTTCTCAATTTGATCCAATTCTTCTTCCATTGCCTTTGTCCATCCATCATCTATGCTAGCATCAACAAAGGTTTTGGGTTCTACCTTTGATAATAAACACACGTTTACTTGCTCATATGCTTTTGCAAAACTTCTCCTGGTCAGCACACCTTTATTCTTGTCCCCAATGATCTAATCTACTTAATGGTTCTTCTGAGCATACTTTGCTGGAATCTTGGGCATTTGCTCTGGTTCTTGTTCCTTTTCTTCTTTTTCTTCTTCTTCTTCATCTTCAATGCATGGAAAGATATTAGATCCAGAGTCCTCTGATTCTTGTGAGATCTGATACAAGTCTTCATCTACTTTAACATTTGTGCTTTCAATCATCTTCCCCAATCTCTTGTTGTAGGATCTATAGGCATTGCTTCTGGTTGAGTAACCAAGAAAGATCCCTTCATCACTTCTCAAATCAAACTTACCTAGTTCTTCTTCATCTCTTTTGATATAACATTTGCTACCAAAGATCTTGAAGTATCTGACAGTAGGGGGTCTTCCATACCATAGCTCATAAGGGGTCTTAGTTCTATTGACCCTTAACTTTACTCTATTAGTTAGATAGACATCAGTGTGAATTGCTTCCTTCCAATACATGTCAGGCATATCTGCATCCTTCAACATTACCCTAGCCATCTCTTGCACAGTCATATTGTCCTTTACACTACCCCATTTTACTGAGGGGTCCTAGGAGCTAACAGATGTCTCCTAATACCATGATCTTCAAAAAACTTATCAAATTCATTTGAAGTGAACTCACCTCCTCTATCAAACCTTAAACATTTGATCTTTGTATCCATTTCATTCTCAGCCATAGTTTTGAAAACCTTAAACTTATCAAAGGCATTTGATTTTTCTCTTAAGAAAGTAACCCGGTCATTCTAGAATAATCATCAATAAGTAGCATGAAATACCTTTCACCTTGTTGGCTCTTTACTCTTGTAGGACCACAAAGGTTAGTATGGATTAGATCTAATGGAATTGAAGAAGAGCACTACTTTCTTTTGAAACTTGTCTTTGTCTGCTTTCCCATTTGACATTCTTTACATACTGTGTTTGCAAGCTTGGTTATCTTGGGCATATCTCTCACCGCATGGATAGAGCTAATCTTTACCATATTGTCAAATTTGGTGTGTCCCATTTGCTTGTGCCATAGCCAATACTCACTGGATTGAGCCAATAAGCATATTCTTCCATTTACCTCCTTCAAATAATAGATATCACCATATGACTTGATGCCTTCTACAATTAGTTTTCTGGACCCTTCCTTCATGATTTCACAACCTTTGGTATGAAATTTAAGATTGTATCCTTTACTGCACATTTGAATAACACTGAGAAGATTATGCTTTAGTCCTTCGACATAGAGAACATGGATCTCAGTCCTGTTCTTCCCATCAATAGTTAAAGCACCCTTTCCATAGATTTGTGCTGACTCATCACCACCAAACATAACAGCTCCACCATTCCACTTCTCAAGGCTGATAAACGTATCCTTGTCACCAGTCATATGATTGGAACAACCACTGTCAATTACCCAAGATTTGGCTTCTTCTCTTGCATGAAAAGTAGTCCATACCACCATTGATCTATCATTGTTTTGGTCAACTTGTGGGGTATCAGTCTCTTCACATTTTTCAATATCATCCTCTTTGTTACCAATATTCAAGGCCATGAAAAGTGTTTCATCGTTTGAACCATCATGATCCTCATCTTCTGAAGAACAACTACCCTCTATGTAATATAGGCTTCTTTTGAACTTGTCTTTCTTATTACCACCCCTTGATTCTTTAAAAGGACATTTAGAAGAAAAATGACCAATCTTTCCACAATTAAAACATTTGAAAGGTAACTTATGTTTGTATTTGCATGTGCCTTTCTTCAATGTTCTTATAGAGTTTGCTTCTATCTCATCAAGGTCATCATTTTGATCAGTTGTTTCATCTTTTGTCTTTTTACTTGCTTTGAATGTTGCTTCCTTCTTTGCAGCACCTTTGTCAAATTCTCTCATTTCAAAGGCTATAAGAGAGCCAAATAATTGATCTATTGTGTATTTATCCAAATCCTGAGATTCCTCAATCACAGACACCTTATGACTATAAGATTTAGGAAGCGATCTCAATACCTTCTTCACAATCTCATCTTCTTTCAATTCTCCACCAAGACCTCTGATGCCATTGACTATCTCATCCTCCCAGTGCATGTAACTAGCAATGTCTTCATCTTCTGTCATCCTCAAGGTTTCAAATTTGCTATTGAAGATTTGCATCTTGGCTTGTTTCACTTTACTATCTCCTTCATAAATACTTTCAAGTTTGTTCCAGACATCCTGATTAAATGTACAACTCATTATTTTCATAAGTTCTAAATCAACTAGTCCACTCATGATAGCACTCTTTGCCATGGAATTGTTCTCATACAACTTAATCTCATATGCATCTTTGGGCTCACTACTAGGAACAATGTAGCCCTTCTTGACTGATTGCCAGATGTCATATCCTAGATAGGTCAGATAGTTTTCAATCCTTAGCTTCCAAAAGGAATACTCTTCAAAGCAGTCTTCTTATAGTAGAAACTTTCACCAACTTTTGAAGGCCAAAACCTTCATATAACAACATATACATCCTTGAGAACAACAAGAAGGATCAAACAACATGCCATAGGCCATCAACAACATCTTTTCATCCTTAGCATAGATTAATATATCATCTTTCATCTTAGTGCTTCTAATTCCCATCTTAATGAGAACATGATATCCAACCATGAGCTATATCTTCTCTACTGGACAAGACATGACATCCAACCATGAAATTCTAATTCCCATCTTAATATATCTTCTCTAATATCATTGGATAAGACATGACATACAACCATGTACTTCTAATTACCGTCTTAGTGTATGACATCCAACCATGAACACCATCACATATCCATGACAGTGTTGACATCAATGACAACCAAATGCCAACAAAAATTTGATTCATTTGTTTAGAAATTGGGTTTTGTTAGAAGTGAGGAGGGCCACTATGTTTACATTCATTGTATTGATGATTATATTCTGATCATTGCATTGTATGTTGATGACATGTTATTTTTTAGCAATACTAAGGGTATGATCAGTGAGTTGAAAGCCCAACTTTCAGATGCATTCAAAATGAAGGATCTTGGAGTAGCCAGATATATTTTAGGGATGGAGATCAAAATGGATAGAGGAAACATAAATCTTTGGTTATCACAGAGTATGCTAATACTATTTTGTAGAGATTTAGAATGCAAGATTGTAACCCAGTAAAAGTTCCTTTGCCCATTGGTACAAAGCTAACATTAGATATGTGTCCTAAGAATGAGGATGATTTAGATGATATGTCTAATGTGCCATATGCTAGTGCAGTAGGGAGTTTGATGTATGCAATGGTTTGTACTAGGCTAGATATTGCCCAAGCAGTGGGAGTTTTGAGCAGGTTTATGTCTAATCCTAGTAGACAACATTAGAATTATGTGAAGAGGGTGTTTAGATATCTAGCAGGTACTCCTAATTACTATTTGGTTTATTATGGTATTGAAAGTGCTGAAAAAAATTTGGACATATAGGGATTTGTTGATGTAGATTGGCTAGGTGACTTGGATAGTCGAAGGTCCACTAGTGGCTATGTATTTACTTTGTTTAGAGGAGTAGTGAGTTGGATGAGCAAGAGGCAGCCTACAGTTGCTTTGTCCACCAGAGAAGAAAAGTATATGGCAACTACCCATGTCTCTAAGGAGGTAGTTTGGTTGAGGTAATTGTGTATAGGTATTGGTTTTGATTGTAGGGTCATTCAGATTGGTTGTGAAAGCCAGAGTGCTATTTGTTTGGCCAAGAATCTTATGTATCATGCTTGAACTAAGCATGTTAATGTTTAGTATCACTTTGTTTGAGAAATGGTTGCAAATGGACAGATTGAGTTGAAGAAGGTAGACACTCAGGAGAATTTTATAGATTCATTGACCAAGCCTGTGAGCACAGAGAAGTTTGTTTGGTGCAGAGAGGCCATAGACCTTGTTTCTAGTGCTTGATTATATTATGATTTTCCTATGGGTATTTACAATGTATGATGTCAAGTGGGAGAATATTAGGATTAAGGTGCCATCAACCTTGTAAATCCTTGTATTTATTATTCCTATTATTATTCGTAATTTACCCATAAGGGATGCACAAGTTCTAGAGTTACCGGTGGTAGTTATGGGATGTCATTTATTGATGGTAATTGTAATTAGTCAAGGTAACTAAGGTTGGGCAGCCCACTTGGAAGAATCACCTATTTTGGGGTTATGACACGCATCAAGATGTTGTAAGATGGTGTAAGAGATTTTATGACAATTGTAAGTTGTCATAAGAATCTATGAAATATATGACAACCTATGACATGTCATAAGATGTTGTAAGTTGCTATTCTTAGCCCTAGGTGCCCATATTGGGAAGATGCTATTTGGGTGTGTTATGGCGGGATCAATGATGGTTATGACAACATTTATTACCCCACAAGTGCCTATTCTTGTCTATGGGCGCCCAAGGTTGCATGGAAATCTTTGGACAAGTGTCTAACATATGTATGATAGCATTTATTGCTGCATGTTGGAGTTTTCAAGATGTGTAGTGCCCACCCATGTGCATTTGTTACCGTGACCTATTATTTCTATGGTTAGACTAAACGATATATTGAGTTGATTATTATATGATGTAATTGCAAGATGGATATGTGCCTTGCTAGATTATGCATCCTCATTGGTCATTATATGTTGCTTCAGCTATGATCTCCATTGTTGGATTTGATGCTTTGCCTTGAGTGTGCAGGATATATTTTTATAGGTGATTGACCAATGAGTGGGATGTGGAGAAGTTGACATGGGACGCTTAGTCATCTCTCCTTACCTAGTCCTAGTGGTCAGTTTGTTGACCCTGTATTTCTTGTGGTAGGTTGGTTGCTTAACCCATCCTATTCAGTTGTGAATTGAAGGATGTTTTTCATGTCTATGCAGTTTGTCTCTCATTTGAATCTGTTGTGATTCTAGACCCTTGTCTTGTGATTAAACCTATAAAGTGTGAATGAGTTCTTTGTGTGTGTTTCTTCTAGCTTTTTGCATTATATTTTAATTTATTTCTAAAAATATGTTTTTCATGTTTTTGAAATATTTAAATGGTTAGAAACAAGAAAATAGATTATCTAATTTGAGTTAATAGTTTTAATTGTGGAATAACAACTATATGTAATTATTGTGTACCTTAGGGAGGGCTTTGTATTTTATTTATTTATGTTTTGGAAATTATGCTTTCAAGTGAAATGAATTCTAATTTAATTATTAGAGTTATTTTCCGTAAGTTTGAAATATTAAAATTGTGGAAAATGCATTATATTTCATTATTATGTGCTTGGGAAATAGATTAATTTCTATTTACTAGAATTATCTACTTCTAGACTTTTGTCTTATGTAGAATCATTTTATAAAGAAAATTAAATTTAATTATGTGAGTGTTTAGATTTTATGGAATGTGATTAAATTATATTGAAATTACCTTGTAGAAATAATTGCATTATTTTAATTAGTTACTTTCCTATTATTTCAAATGTATTTTGAAATAGATATTTGGGAATGGGAAATAAAGAAAATAAAAGAAATGAGAAAATAAAAAGGGTTTTGGGAGCATATAAGGAAAAAAGAGTTCTATTTTCTTTTTATATGTTTTTATGTATTTTTCCCTCTCCTTCTTCTCCTTTGAAAGAAAAATTCATGGAGGTGGCTACAATTGGATTTTGCTTGTGGGTAGGAGTGCATTGGAATGGTCTTGGGATTGCTTCAGTGTTGGAAGAAATTCATATTGGATTCATGCCTCTCAAGAAGAGATTTTTCCATTTGAAAGCTTGCTTGGAAGGAGGTATTTTTCTTGTGATTTGAATCTTTTTTAATTTAAATCTTGCATTTACCATGCCCACAATAGGTGGATGTTTATGGTCTCTTCATTGTAGCAATGAATAGAGTTCAATGATGCAAATAAAAATTAGATTGAATTTGTTTTTGAATTGCATTCAAATTTTATTTTGAAAATGGATGAAAAGAGGCCAAGTTATGGAAAACTTTTCCTAGAATGGGTTGTGAGTATGAAAGAATTTATTTGAGTTGAAAAGCATGTTGTTGTGCATATTAGAACCATAAGGGCACTTTCAAACTTTTGAAATTTTATGTATTAGGGAAGTTAGAAATTTGGGTGTTCTTGAGGGAGGTCTCCAAATGGTGAATTTGGGGGTTTTTATGGTTTTTTCCCTCTTATTGAAAAATAAAAATTATGTTTTAAACCTTAGTTTTTACTATTATTTTGTGAGACGAAAAGTCTCATGAGGGAAATAGGATTCCCTACTTATTGGATATGAGTGTCGCATTTTTGACCTCGTTTTTTGTGCTTTTTGGTAAAAGTTGGCCTTTTTATAGGCCTTATGTTTGAATTGTATACTTATGGCCACATAGATATGGTTGTTATGTGTTTTGACCTCATTTCCCTATGTTTTGACCTTTTTCACCATGGTTGACTTTTTGGTCAAAGTTGACCTTTGTAGAGGCCTTATGTTGGAATTATATAATTCTGGCCACGTGGACATGAGTGTTATGTGTTTTGACTTCATTTCTCCTTGCTTTGACCTTTTGGGTCATAGTTGACTTTTGGTCAAAGTTGACCTTTTATAGGCCTTATGTTAGAATTGTATACTTCTAGTTATGTGGATATGAGTGTTATGTGTTTTGACCTCATTTCCCCATGTTTTGACTTTTTGGTCAAGGTTTGACTTTCATTCAAAGTTGACTTTTGAACTTAAGAATGGATACTTAGTATTCCTATGGGTTACCTGTAGAAGGCCATAATCCCCTTGCATCATTGTTTGATCTTGATGATTGTATGTATGTTTATTAACATGATGATGTCATACCTTATTTTGCGTGCTATTTCCATTTTGAGAAAATGATGTTTGGTATGCATTATTAGATGAATTGTATTATGGATTTGAAGTGTTTTCCCTTATCTTCTCCACTGCAATGAAATGGTATGTTAGTGATGATGTATTAAATAAGGATGTGTATGAATTTAAAAGTATTAATGCTCTTGTGTTAAACTCTTTCCCTTCTTTTGCATGGTTGGGTCATGAGTAACCTTATGGTGAATCATGCATTGGACTATGATATGTGTGTATTCATGTGTGGGTGTGCATTGAATTCTACTAGTTATTTTATACCCTTGGTGTTGTATTGGGTGTGTGTGGAACCTATTGGCAAGAGACACTGTGTGGGTTAATGAGTGTTGTCATTGATGGAAACAAAGTCCACCCCACACATCCGCAGGACATGGTATGTCTATACCAGAAGTCAGATTTAAGAGTATCTTGGTCCGGTGAGCAAGAATAGAGCATGCAGCAAGGTCCGACAATCAAGTCCAGATCTCTCAGAAGAAGTATCTCAGTAAAGTGTGGACTTGGGGAAGTCAAGAGGAGTACCATGACTGATACATTTCAGGGATTAAGCCTCTGGTGATGAAAGAGTGAAGAGATATGAGCACCTAAGTATAGGGTTCCTGTTTGGCAGAGTAGACTGAGGAAGAACTGATCGACAGAGCATTAGACCTTAATCCGGATGAGATATTAATGATGATCAAGTTTCTTGAGGTATCATTCATGATTGACCGACATGATTGATGACTTCTATAACTATCTTTTTGATACGCATCAATTAGTAAGCATGGATTCAGCCGACAGACCAGAGTTTGGAAATATCTTGAGTTTTTTGGATGCTGACTAGAAAGATGATTGAAATCATTGATGTGGATATATATACCAGATTGATTTCGGTATAAAGGTATGTATTGTGTAGAGTGTTGTGCGAAAAAAAGCAGAGAGCACAGTGAAAGCAGCTATACAGGTCCGATATGTGACAGGACATCAGCACCAAAGAAGAGGAAGAATGAAGTGCAGTAGATCAGTATATTGAGCCTAACCGGAACTGAACCTCAGCATATGTGGATACTTTTCATCAGTTTAATCACCTGGTTACTTTCTTTATACCTTGTAGACAGTGAGTCTCTTGTAGGCAGTGAGCCTCTTGTAAGCAGTGTGCTTAGGCAGTGAGCCCTAATTGGCAAGTGCCATTTTGTATTTCTATTCTTTTAACATAGAATACAATCTTGGGTTAATCACCCTGTGGTTTTTCCCTTAACAGGGTTTTCCACGTCAAAATCATTGTGTTATGTGTATTGATTTTATTTCTACTTTCATGGTTATGCATACTTATGTGATTTGATGCTGCATTAGTAGTTAAAGAAGAATAGAAAGTTAAAGTAATTAAGATAACTGATTCCCCCCCTCTTAGTTATCAACAATTGGTATCAGAGCCAAGTTCCTCCTAACAGAGCCTAACAGCTTGAGGAAGATCTGGGAATCTCAATGGATTTGTATGGTATGAGGGAACAACTTCAATCTACCCTAGATGATCTTGAGCAATCTCACTCTGAAGTCAATAACTTGAGGGAAAGACTCCAACAAGCTAATGATTTCATAAATGAACTCAAAGAAAAACTAAGTATCTCAATGAAGAAAAGAAAGGAACTACTTCAACAATTAGCAAGTAAAAGTGAAGCCAATGATACTAATGAAGATATGAATGAGAAAACCAAGTTATGTGAGAAGTTATCAAAAGAGGTAATTATGGTAAGACATGAAATGGAATCAGGAGTTATGAAATTCACCCAAGAAATTGAAGAGAAAAGAAAAAATGAAGATAATCTAAAACAATCTCTCAAGGAGAAGTCAGAAGACTGCCACAAAATGGGTAGAATAATCAGGCATTTGGAATCTAATCTTGAAGAAGCTAGAGACAATGAAGAACAACTTGAGAATCAGATAGACACTCTTAAAAGGGATCTTCAAACAACAAATGAATACAAAGGGAAATTCAAGATAAGCTCTGCTCAACTTGAAGTTCTTCTTGAAAGCCAAAAGAGGGTAGATGACAAGAAAGGCTTGGGGTATGAGAAAGGGGAAAGCTCCGGATCCAATTAGAAGAACTCTGGATCAAGAAATCCAAAGAATAGACCTAGAAGACCTTTGGTAAGGCAAACAAATGCTCAAAGATATCCATCCTTCAATGGATACTGCCACAACTGCAATAACTTTGGTCATAAAGCAAATTAGTGTAGAAGAAGAATGAATCAGACTAATTCATCCTTCTCCGGTCAGTGTTTCAACTGCAAAAGGTATGGTCACAAATCTCATGAGTGTAGAAATATGCAAATGAACAATTCATTCAATGGTAGATGCTTTGCATGCAATAGAATGGGACATATGGCTAATCAATGTAGATCAAGAGGATACCAATCAAATATGCAAAGAAATGTTGTTTGCTACAATTGCAATAGATCCGGTCATATTGCTAAATTCTGCAGAAGTAAGAACAGGACCAAAAGGGTCCGGTACATCATAATCAAAACCAAGACAAAGGAAAAGGAAAAATAAATGCGGATGAAATTCAAAGTGAGATGAACAAGATTTGGGTGAAGAGAAGTACAGAAAATGTTGGGGATGGATTTGCACCAAAATCTGGTGCTGATATTCCTTCTGAAAACTAAATAGATGAGCTCTAGCTCAGGGGGAGTCACAAAAGAAAACAAGTTCCCCTAGCCAGTCAATTGGTGCCTGAAATTGGCACATGGTAAGTTACAGATTAAAGGGTTCTCAGAGAAACATCTAAATAAGCCTTGGTAAAGATATGGAAGATCCGCAAGAAGTTTAGAAGAGGTCAATCTTCCAAGATTAATCTGGTTTAATAGTCATCTGGTAAGAAGCAGGATTTTCATAGTTAGATCCAATATGATTCAAAATTGAGGAATCTTGATCTACGGATAGATGAAATGATTGGAGAAAGGAAGATAGATTGTCAATAATCACCGAGAATAACTCTAAGTGCATCTTAGTGATCCGGAAAAGATCTTTTCTTAGAACAAGGAGAACAAGGCAACCAGAATGACTTAAGTTGCGCATTTATTGCAATGTGGAATTAGGGTTTGTGTAGAAATATAAGGGTTCTCTTACTGAACATTTACACATTTACATTTGAGAAGAAGAGAGAAGGAGCTCTGCAACAAAATTGCCTCAAACCTCTCAAAGATCAATTGCAGAAGTCAATTCGTCCAACAATCCTATCTAGCTCATTTCGTGAACCCTAGAAGCATAAAAGATATTTTTCATTCTTGAATATCTCTATCTGAATCTTTGAAAGATGGCTACTCTGAATGTTGTGAAGATCACTAATAGGCCTCGCCCTAAATTCAAAAAACATCCCTATAAATCCCTAGAAGTTGATCCCCTAGGCACATTTTCTAGCATTTCGCATGGAGTTCTGCATGTAGAAGATGTTAGGGTTTACATACATGCAAACATTGAAGAATTTGGGGAATCCAAGCTGATGGATATCTACCACAAGAAACTGATAAATGAATCTTTTGAACTCAAACCTCAATACAAGGGCATCCAGGATAAGCATTTGGTCATTGCATTCATTTCCCCTGTTTTGCTGAAGATGATTGGGTCCGGTATGTTCTGAGCAAAATACATGACAACTTTATGTGGTTGATGAGGCCATTCAAGATAACCAAGGATGCAATTAGGGTGGTAACCGGATTGCACTCATCCGGTGGGTTGCCTGCTCTCAAATCAGTCAAAAATCAAATTGTGAGTCAGGCTACCAGATCAAAATTTGACAAGAGAGCAATGACTATAGAAGATATCACTAACCCGGATATCAAGTTTGCATCTATGATAATTGTCTATAAGATATATCACTCTAGCAAGGAGAATTTTGCACCCAGAACTGTAATCTATGCTGCTTATCAGATGTTAAGGGAGAATGCAGACTATGATCTTTGTGAGCTTCTTCTGAGCCAACTGTTGGAAAACCTACAAAAGATCAAGAAGGACAAGAACTCATTCAAGTATGGTGGGCTAATATTGTGTTTGTTCTTTTACTTTATGAATGAGCTACATGGATCCAGTGGTTGGGTTTGGCAAAATGACAGACCGGTTGCCATTCAAATCAGAGATTACATGCATGGGCTTGGTGATGCCAAGGCTCAAAATACAGCTCTCTGGGGATACTTCAAGAACTTTTAGAGTCTGATGCAAGCCAAAGAAAGAATTCCCCAATCTTTGGTTGAGAAGTACAAGGATACAGTGTGCTTTATGGTAGACACTGATCAATGTCTAATGGAGGCAGTAGAACCAAGGATAGTCTGGATTATGCCTATGGGGTATGAGGTGGATGAAAAAATTCTAGAACTACATGTCCAACACCTACTGAGTCAACCCAAGGACCCTAAGGCAAAAAGGTTTGGAACCTTCCAAGAGTTAAGTGTAAAAGTTCATGTTGAACTAAGACAGCCTGAGATCAAGAGAAAAGTGAGAAGGGAAGTAGAAGAATTCGCCAAGAGGCATGGAATATCAAAGGAGGCACTTGATGCCAACAGAGATGGAAAGGGCAGAGAAAGAAAGGCAAGAAATAGAGAAAGAAAGTGCTCCGGTGCAAGCCCCCTCCCAGACCAAATCTTCCGAAAGCTCTGCAGCTGCCACCTCTAAGAGCCAAAAGGTATCAAAACTGGAAGCTCATACATCCGGAAAGGGAGAAAATAGAACAAAGAAAAAGGCAACAAGGTCCTATACAAGTCAGAAAGATGATGAAGAGATATAATTTGATGAGGAGATCAAGAAAATGAAAAAGAAAAAGAAAACTTCTGTGGAATCATCTGCCAGTAAGAACAAGGAAGAAGAGAAGGCAGAGGAATTTGTTGAAAAACCCACTCTCTACTTTGATGATATCAGCAAATCAGTCACTGTGGATGGGAACCTCAAACCAATGACTGAATTCTATGATGAATACAATGAAGCTGACCAGAAGATCCTGCAAGATGCTACAGTCAGGTATCTTAATATTTATAACAAAGCATTCATTGAAATCATATCTCTAATTCCCAAAAGCTTAGAGAAGGAACTTGAAATAAGAAAGAACAATGCCATGGAAAAAGACCTAGAAATCTGGGAGTAAATAGCTATTCAGCTCTATCCTTCCATCACGCCAAAACAAATGAACATGATCTTCAAGGATTGCAAGGATGAGTTCTGGAGAAAAGTAAGAATGAATCAGCTTATGCTTGGAGAGACTGACAAAGTGGCAAAAGAAACTGAAGACATCCTCCGGAATGCCTTCATGAAATTCAATATCCCTGTTATAGAGGACATAGATGATGAACCTACTGAGAAAAATGTAGAAGATCCAAAGGAGATAAGTGAGGAAAGAACTATGGATTTGGATTCCTCTATTCTGGAAGAGGAAGTCCATGAAGAAGTAAATATCCCTCATCCAGATTCCCCAGCAGACTCCGGATCTAAAGGAGAAGAAAAGATAGGGGAGAAAATCAATCAAGAAGAAGAGGTAAAGGGAAGAGAAGAAGTTCAAATAGAGAAGACCCCAGGAGACAGTTCTGAGACTGCAGAAGGAAAGAAGACTCTGCCTCCGGCAAGAGACACTGCAGAAACTGTTAAAGATTTCTTGACCAAATAAATGATGGAGATTGATGAACCAGAACTGCTTCAAGGACCATTCAATTTTGATTCCCTCTCCCCACTTCAAACAATGAAGATAGCATCCTTTGCCCAAGCAAAGGCAAAAGAAAAACTTCTAAAGTCTCACATGGAAGACTGCGAGTTAATAGAAATTGCATCCAGTGTGTTGGAGAAGATCATGCCATCCTTCTAGAAGGATCTTTCGGCCTCCTCATCTAGTAATCTGAAATCTCTTGTAAATTCTATTAATACACATTTTGATTCCTTAGAGAAGTCAGCTAAAGAAAAGGTCCGAAAGAAGTTTTTGGGAAAAAGATTCTCCAAAGTACAAGGGCTAATAACAAATGATAGGAGAAATATGGATATTGGGATAAAGAGCTTAGAAAATGCTCTTAAAGATGGCGGAGAAATGTATAAATTTTGTCTATCCTGGTCTAAAGTGACAAAGGATATTGAGAAGAAAGTGAAAGAACAAGAGGATAAACTATCAAGCTTATCTCAGAATTTTGATCCTCTCACCACATCCATAATAAACCAGGAATGTCAGACTATTGCCATTCTAATTGAACTAAAGAAAATTGAAAAGGAAAGGAAGAATGTAATAAGTAGGATGGGTGAACTTAGAGGGATAATCATCCTTAAATTAGAGGCCATGCATGAGGCCCTAACTGATGCTTAGACCACAGCTCGGACCAGTGATCTGATAGATCTAAAGAGGGCAGAAGCTTTTGCATTCCTGTTGAGTGGTCACATCTCAATTTTGGACAGGATAAAGTAGAGTTGGGCAATAGAATTTGTCTAGTTGAAGACAACTTTTACAGATATACTTTAGTATATTTAAGTATAACATGTATATATACTTATGCGGCTAAGTATAGTTAGATTTTTGGGAATTTTGGTGTGTGGATTCTTCCCTTTGCCATTGATGTCAAAGGGGGAGTGAGTAGCAGTGAAAAATGTGGAATCTAGCTAAGGAGGAGCTCTAGAAAAGTGTACATTAGAACAGAGCATCAACCAAGGGGGAGTGTAGTGTGACAGTCATTTTTCACTAAGTGTTGCCATCAATGCCAAAGGGGGAGATTTGTTGGCAAGAGACACTGTGTGGGTTCATGAGTGTTGTCATTGATGGCAACAAAGTCCATCCCACACATCCGCAGGACATGGTATGTCTATACCAGAAGTCAGATTGAAGAGTATCTTGGTTCGGTGAGCAAGAATAGAGCATGCAGCAAGGTCTGACAATTAGATCTAGATCTCTCAGAGGAAGTATCTCAGTAAAGTGTGGGCTTGGGGAAGTCAAGAGGAGTACCATGACTAATACATTCCAGGGATTGAGCCTCTGGTGATGAAAGAGTGAAGAGATATGAGCACCTAAGTATAGGGTTCCTATTTGGCAGAGTAGACTAAGGAAGAACTGATTGGCAGAGCATCAGACCTTAATCCAGATGAGATATTGATGATGATCAAGTTTCTTGAGGTATCATTTATGATTGACTGACATGATTGATGACTTCTATAACTATCTTTTTGATACACATCACTTAGCAAGCATGGATTCAGCTGACAGACCAAAGTTTGGAAATATCTTGAGTTTTCTGGATGCCAACTAGAAAGATGATTGAAATCACTGATGCGGATATATATACCAGATTGATTTCGGTATAAAGGTATGTATGGTGTAGAGTGTTGTGCAAAAAAAAGTAGAGAGTAGAGTGAAAGCAACTATACAGGTCTGGTATGTGACAGGACAGCAGCACCAAAGAAGAGGAAGAATGAAGTGCAGTAGATTAGTATATTGAGCCTAATCAGAACTGAACCTCAACATATGTGGATGCTTCTCATCAGTTCAATCACCTAGTTACTTTCTTTATACCTTGTAGATAGTGAGCCTCTTATAGGCAGTGAGCCTCTTGTGAATAGTGTGCTTGGGCAGTGAGCCCTAATTGGCAAGTGCCATTTTGTATTTATATTCTTTTAATAGAGAATACAATCTTGGGTTAATCACCCTGTGGTTTTTCCCTTAACAGGGTTTTCCACGTCAAAATCACTGTGTTATGTGTATTGATTTTATTTCTACTTTCATGGTTATGCATGCTTATGCAATTTGAAGCTACATTAGTTGTTAAAGAAGAATAGAAAGTTAAAGTAATTAAGATAACTGATTCACCCCCCCTCTCAATTATCAACAGAACCCATGTTCAACCTTGTGTGGATTACCTTGGAGTCTTGTTGAGACCCTTGTTTGTGTGAGATGGCTCAATAGCAGTGTTGTCATGATCTTCTTCTCCATAGCTCAGGGGTTGCCTAGAGTGGCATAGACATCTATTGTGCTCAACGATGGCAATACAGTAGGTGGTGTGTACCATTTCCCCATTGGTCCTACAAGAAGATATTTTGGGAGCTAGAAGAGTTCCTTGTGTATTGTTTACTTTATGATCATGTTGTATCTCATGCCTATTGGAGCACTTTGGAGGTGATTTGTTAATATTGTAATATTATTATTTATGTAATTTAATTATTAGAGTGTGATCCTTCCATGTTTGGGAAGTAGCCTCTGTCATGTAATTGTATTATTTCATTTGGTTAGAAAATGAACCTTGTTTAGAAAGGAATTTATCATGCTCTAGCATAGTTTATTTTGATGGAAATGGTTAAATTAGGATGTTAGAGTCCTCTATTAGTTGTTGTAATGATATCTTATGCTATGTTTATGATTTGGGTTGTAATGTTCCCACATTATGGTTGAGATTCCCATTATTGTTTTTAGCCCATCTTGACGTTGGTGTTGAATGAACATAGCATTTCGTGTGATATTTCTCATAATTGGCATGTATGTTAGAATGATTGGAAATTGTATGTTTACCTTTATTTGAATTGTTTTCATGCTTTGGGTTAGTTAGCATGTTGATTCATTATGGGTAATTGGATGCTTTGTGTTTGGATCCATGTTGGGCATTTTGTCCTTGTGAGGCTTTGTTATTGATCCTCCTGTGGCTTGATGGTTTTTGTCAATATTGCTTGGCTTATTGGCCATTTGTAGATGTCAATTGTTCTTCTCAAGTAGAGAAGTGTGTGTGTGTTCTTGTTTCTGCCTTCTCCTTGTGTCTTAGTATTTTCGTGTGGTGGTTTTTATGCTTGAGTGTGTAGTTGTGACATGTGAGTGTTACAATTGCATTGCAAAAAATTTGTTCATCATGTTTGTGTCTGTTAATGTCCTAGTGTAAAAGCTAGGGCATTACATCTGGTATCAAAGCCCATTTTACAGCATTGGGAACTCTGGGGTATTTGCATGTGTTTGTTGGGTCATCATGGAATGGATTTGAGGTGGTTGTCACCCTCATCCTACTCCGTGTGGTTGCTAGAGAGCAAGGTTGTGGACTGACATCCAACCTTTGTCTTGGAGGAAGCTCCATCCTCTCGTCTAATTATCATGGTGGATTTGTCACACAATTATTAAAGTCTTCTGCTTGTTTTTTTGTTGTGGTTGTGTTTCTCCTTGTTGATTCTCCTCTTTAGTAGGTTGGTCTAAAAGTTTGAAGGTTATGTTGGGCCTTTTTCTTGCCCTTGTGTATTTTGTGAAGTGTGGTGTTGTTCCCTAGTATGCCTTCCATGTGGTTGGGATTGGAGGTTAGCATCATGGGAATAGTTAGGCATGTGTTGTGACTTTTGTTATTTTTGTGTGGTGGATCTTCTTGCTTCTTGGGGTTCTTGAGAAGGATCCTTAGTTGTGTGTTTTGCGTGATTGACCTTTTTATGGTCCTGAATACTTGGGATGAGTTGCTATTCACTCTCTTGTGAATGATGTATTCTATTTGTTGAAAGAGATGATGTTTTATTCATATGTTTGATATTTGGAATTAGTAATTGCCTCTTTTGTATGGTGACTAGGAATGCTTGCATGAAGTGCATCTTGCAATTGCCTTCTATGAGTGCATATCTTTGTGTGCTTGGTGGTACATCTATTTATTATTATTTTGCATTGTGTGTATGTGGGTGCATTAAAATAATTTATTGTTAGAAGAAGTTACTTTTGTGCTAGATTGAGAATTCCTAGTTGTATTTCTCCTTTTGTATGAGGTTTGAATGTTTGTGTGTATGGTGTTGACCATTGAATTTTTTACTTCAATGATGTGAATTTTGTATTTTGTACTCTTGATCTTGCATGGATTTTATAGAAAATTATGTATTCCATCACGTGGAATAGATGATTGACATTGTTATGGTAGAATGTTTGGGTAAAGACTTAAGTCCCCAATTGGAATTTTCCTTGTTGTGTGCCATTATTTAATAAATTTTGTTGTTAAGTGATTATGTTTACCATACTTGGTGCATATTTAGTACGATGCTTGTCCATAGAGAACTCCTTGATGTGTGTTGTGTTGTGATGCACCACCTTGCAAGTTGAAATATTCTTGTTTTGATTCAATTATGGCCTAGTATGCAAATACTAGTATGTTGGTGTACTTGTTGGGATGCATTGTGAGGCCTTTATATGTGAAATTCTGGTTAGATTCTATTTATATCTAGAAAGGTTAATTATAATTGATGTTTGGGTAAACTTCTTAGAAAACCTTATGGCAATTATTGTGTAATTTTACGTATGGAATCTTTCTTGTACACTAAGTAATGAATGGGAAAATAGTTTATGTTATGTGTTCCCTTGTGAATGTGATTACTCTGTTATCGATGTACTTTCTATGTGTTGTGAACATCCTGTACATGATTTGCGTACCCATGAGCTTGTGATACTGGGTATCCATCCATGGATTGTGTTCATAGCCACAAGTATGGTGGAGTCATACTTGTGTGATTGCTTGTTTGTTCACCTTGTTGAGAGCCAACCTTGGAGTTGATGATCTCAACCTATGTGGAGTTAAGTAGTGAGTATAAAAAGTAAGGAAGCTATGGGGACATGGTGTGGCATTAGTTTTGGGTAACCTAGCTAACCATGCCTTTCTATGTGGAGTACCTCCTACTTCTCCTTATTGAATGGATCCATGAGTGGTTCATAAGTACTACCCTATCATGCTTTGTTTCCCTGATGGTACTATGGGCATCCAATTTGTGATCTTGGTTATAGTTTGGTATGGGCATGTGATTCGTCAGAGGCCATGATTCCTACCGTAGGTTTTCTCTTACTTTTGGTATATTATATTATGAGTTTATCTATGCATTGTACTTTGGAGAGATTGGTATTATGATAGAGTTAGCATTTAAAAAAAAAAAGAGATTCATTTTCTAGCATATTAGTTTATTAATTGTGTTACATTTGACTATTATATTTTATGGTATTTACCACATCTGCACATGTTTTGACATGATGTGAATAGATGTGGTGCCACACTACACTAATGTTCTGACATAGTGTAGGTGATGATGACGTGTCACTATCATGAGGACACAATTCCATGTACTTGTATGTGAAGGTGCATTTGATACCAGTTCTTGCACGATGCTTGCATAGCATATGTAGTGGACTACCTTCCTGAATGATGCTATTGCGATGGTGGTAGCATAGCATATGTAATGGACTACCCTCCTGCATGATGCTATTGCATTGGTTGTGTTTGCTTAGCATATGCAGTCTACATGATGCTACTATGTTTACATAGCATATGTAGTGGACATGACTTCCCCCCTTCCTTATTGGTGACTTGATATTACTCACAGAGTGATGTAATGTGAACCTTTCATGAATTGTGATCATTTCTTTTGGTTATTGGTAACCTTTTTATCTTTCTTGTGTTGACCAACAATGTTATTTTATCTTGTTCGACAGTAGCTTAGCCACAAATCTTTAAGTTTTCCATTTTCACGTAACTCTTTTGGTTACGTTTGATTTATTGTTGAAAGTGCATGCATTTATTTATTTTATTATTGGATTTGGAAACTCCTCTCTTTTCATATTTTTTTAATATATTTGTGGTGGCTAAGCTAGATTATTTCTATTTGCAAGTGTTGGTTCTGTGTTGTGATGTTCTTCTCACCATGTTGATGGAGCAACCTCTAGTTGAGTGTATATAAGGAAGTAGACATGGGAAACTTTTGAGGATGGGGGTAAGTGTGGGCTGGTATGGGACAATTATCATCCACTTACCTTCCTAGTGATGTGTTCTTGCTGACTATCTCTTGGAGGCTAATCCCCTTATACAAAATAAGAGGTAGTTCACTTGTGGAAATGTATGGAGGGGTCCCCAGGCTTGTGGCCCTAAGACCATCATTCCACCTAGTTCTTAGATCTTTGGTTACTTGGCACTGGTTCTTGGTTACTTGGTACTATGATGTGACTGTGGCATCCTCGTGGACCTATATGTGAACCTTGTATTGTTATCCCTGTGATGTGGATGAATGAAAATATGTACTAGGATGTAAACTCTAAATTGGGTATATCTGCATATGAGTTGATGTTTTTATACAACATGTGAAATGTGTGAATTCCTCTATGCATGTGTGAAAATGATTGATGATCATGCAATTCTATTGTGTGTTGAATTTCAATCAATAGAATGTGTTTTGTGAAAAGAATTATTCTTTTATGGCATTTAGTTTACCATGCATTATATTCTTGTGAGTAGCCCTATATTTCATGTGATATTTTCCATCTTATGGTTGTTTGTCATGTTGCTTCCCTTATTTGGTGTGAATTAGTTTTGGTGTGGTGCTTCTATCCTTATCTTGATGACTTCCAAGAGTAAGTCAATCCCTAGGGGTGGAGGATGTAGTACCCACCCATGTGCATCTCTTATCATGGCCTATTATTTCTATGGTTAGATAAAACAATATATTGAGTTGATTATTATATGATGTAATTGCAAGTTAGATATGTGCCTTGCTAGATTATGCATCCTCATTGGACATTATATGTTGCTTCGGCTATGATCTCCATTTTTGGATTTGATGCTTTGCCTTGAGTGTGCAGGATATATTTTTATAGGTGCTTGACCAATGAATGGGATGTGGAGAAGTTGACATGGGGCGCTTAGTCATCTCTCCTTACCTAGTCCTAGTGGTCGAGTTGTTGATCCCGTGTTTCATGTGGTAGGTTGGTTGCTTAACCCATCCCATTTAGTTGTGAATTGAAGGATGTTTTTCGTGTCTATGTAGTTTGCCTTTCATTTGAATCTGTTGTGATTCTGGACCCTTGTCTTGTGATTAAACCTGTAAAGTGTGAATGAGTTCTTTACATTTATTTCTTCTAGCTTTTCGCATTATATTTTAATTTATTTCAAAAAATGTGTTTTCCGTGTTCGAAATATTTAAATGGTTAGAAACAAGAAAATGGATTATCTAATTTGAGGGTATGTGCAGGATCATGATGGGCCAAACTATACCTCTAAGTGGCAATGAAAATACAAAAAAATAGACTTAATCAAGTTCATGTGAAAATTTGAATGGATTATCTACACAATTTGAAAAAGATGTAAGAACAAAATTTGTAGAGAATTGAATCTAGTTTATGGGCTACTATTTAAAAAAAAAAACTAAATTTACTTAGTGAAAAATGAATATTTCAATGAACAACTATTAAATTTTTCAAAAAAAAAAAATGTGGGTGTCTGTCCAGCCAACCTAACTATGAGCAAAAAAAATATTTTTTTTGAAACTTTCAAAATAAGTAGAGGACTCATGCCCGGATGTGACGCATATTTTTTTGAAATTTTTTTCCAATAAAATAATTAGTTATGATTTTTTTATTGTGACTTCTTTTAAAAACTAAAAAGTAATTTTCCAGCCAACCTAACTCGATAAAAAAAAATCAAAATTCAATTTTTTTTAAAACCTATAGCCAATGAAGCATAGAGTGTGACACATCTTTTGGATCTGAAAAAGGTGAAACAACTTGAAAGTTATGGATGTTTTTCAATCAGTGTGTCCATCAGGATTTCAGACACACACTATATAGAAAATTATTAATAATTATTTAATAAAATGATAATCAAGAAAATCTTATATTTTTAGAAAGCTGACAATTTCCTCTATAAACCCTTTTTGTTTTATCAATTTTGCATTAAAAAAGTCGTCAACACGAAGGGTGAAGTTCGAAGAAGAGAGTGAAAGCTGTAAAAACGTTAGAATTGAGGGAAAGTCAACTATGACAGCCCCAAGCCTACATACAAGGCAAAAGCAAAGCAAAATGGATATCCATTATTAACGGATATCCGTTTTGCTTTGGTAAAATACCATTTTTCCTTTTTTATGTTTAACAAAACAGATATCCATTTTGCAAAACTGATATCGATTTTAGGTTGCCCAAAACGGATATCCATTTTACTTTACCCTATATGTTACTCTCTCTCTCTCTCTCAAAAGGTGATCTATCGATATCCTGCAATGGTCATAAGAATTCATCTTTAGCTTTGTGTAAAATGCTAAAAAGGTGGTCTATCGATATCCCGCCATATTCTTATGACCATTGCATCTAATTTCATCTATGATCGAAAAGGCTTGTCTATTTTCTAAGTTTTGTAAAGAGCATTGATAACAACATTGTAATGTCCATTTTAGATCCATTTTCTGCATTTCCTATAATCATGGTAGTCTATGAAATCACATTTTTTTTGAGGCATTCTATCAAATAGTTAGCAATGCCTTGTCTATGTTTCCATAGTTTTTATAAATATTTACTAAAAAGTTACAAAATATAATATTTGATAAGAATCCCCCTATCATTATTCTTTTGATGGATGCCCATGTACCATTCCTTTGGTGTAAGTAAATAAGATAGTAGAAAAGATCATGGAGTTTGGCTATATACAAGTTGACTACCATTGTTTGAAGATTTTTTAAACTTTTTCAACAAATTTCATTATGTTATGCATTGTAATGTTGGCACTTTGTAAGTTCTTTTTTGAAATGTATGTAAACATAAGAAAAGTCTACACATACTAGTTGGTCTTTTGGTAAATGAACATTGTGGAACTTTATGAGGCATGCGGATGTTGAACTTCACTGCAATTTACAAGTTTGTGGATGAGTGCATTAGGAATTTGCATTGATGATGCATAATTATTTTCAAAACCTTCATTTATATACTTACGAGATTTTGGGAAGTGGAGTCATGTTTTCCATCTACAACTTTGAAAAGGTTCCACTTTTCCACCAAATAGATTAACATTAGTTTTAATCATGTAAGACTTTGGGAATGTTAAGATAAAATTAAGTTGGCAAAAGTGCACCTTGACTCTACACTTCTACTTTTTTGAATCTCTCTCTCTCTCTCACTCTAACCTATCTACCTCCTAATTAAATCCTATTCCTAGCTTTCCTAGTTTTCCTTTTCCTTTCCAATTTCCTTAGGGGAGAGAGAGAGAGACAGAGAGACAGAGACAGAGAGACAGAGACAGAGACAGAGAGAGAGAGAGAGATGCTTCGGGTTAGCGGTTAGGGTTTAGAGGCATTGTTTAGGGTTTATGAGTTTAGCATTGCTCAAGTTTAGGGTTTAGGAAAATTATTTAGGGTGTAGGGGTTTAGGGCTGCTCGATTTTAGGGGTTTAGGGTTGCTTGGGTTTAAGGGTTTAGGGTTTAGGTTTTAAAGAGAGACAAAGAGAGGGGACTGATAGAGATTGGGAGAGATAGACGAGACAGAGGGGAGAGATAAGGAATAGAGAGTGAGAGACATGTCTAGAGACATAGAGAGAGATTGAGAGGTAGATCCTAGATGATAGAGATAAGGAGATAGGGAGAGATAGGGAGATAGAGGTTTAGGGCTGCTTGGATTTAGGGGCATTATTTAGGGTTTAGGGTTTATGGTTTTGGGGTTAGG
Organism: Cunninghamia lanceolata; assembly: GCA_027924645.1. Lineage (NCBI taxonomy): Eukaryota > Viridiplantae > Streptophyta > Pinopsida > Cupressales > Cupressaceae > Cunninghamia > Cunninghamia lanceolata. The sequence continues at coordinate 6,460,395 of BSBN01000400.1, forward strand.
GGTTAAGGTTTAGAGGTTTAGGGTTTAGGGTTTAGAGAGAGAGAGGACCAATACCTGGAGATATAGAGGAGACTGAGGGAAAAGATAGGGAGATAGTGAGTGAGGGACATGGCCAGAGACATAGTGAGAAAGATTAAGAGGTAGAGGGACAAAGGTGATAGGGAGATAGGGGAGAGATAGGGAGATAGAGGTTTAGGGTTACTTGGGTTTGGGGGTTTGGGGTTTAGGGTTTAGGGGTTAGGGGTTAGGGTTTAGGGGCATTATTTAGGGTTTATTGTTTAGGGATTAGGGGTTTAGGTTTAGAGGTTTAGGGTTTAGGTTTTATAGCGAGGAATGATAGGGAGATATAGAGGAGACTGAGGAGAGAGATAGTGAGATAGAGAGTGAGGCACATGGCAAGGGACATAGGGAGAGAGATTAAGAGGTAGAGGGATGATAGAGATAGGGAGACAGGGAGATAGAAGTTTAGCATTTCTTGGATATAGGGTTTAGGGGTTTAAGGTTGCTCAGGTTTGGAGATAGCTAGATAGAGAGAGAAAGGAGATAGATAGGGAGAAATAGAGGAGACAGAGGGGAGGGATAGGGAGATAGAGAGTGAGCGAGATGTCCAGAGAGATAGGGAGAAGGATTGAGAGGTAGAGGCATGATAGAGATAGGGAGATAAGGGAGAGATAGGGAGATAGGGGTTTAGGGTTTCTTGGGTTTAGGGTTTAGGGGTTAGGGGTTAAGGTTTAGGGGCATTATTTAGGGTTTAAGGTTTAGGGTTTAGGGGTCAAGGTTTAGAGGTTTAGGGTTTAGTGTTTAGAGAGAGAGGACCAATAGGGAGATATAGAGAGTGAGGGACATGGCTAGAGACATAGGGAGAGATAGGGATATGGAGAGTGAGGAACATGGCCAGAGACATAGGGAGAGAGATTAAGAGGTAGAGGAACGATAGAGATAGGGCGATAGAGGTTTAGGGTTGCTTGGGTTTAGTGTTTAGGGTTTAGGGGTTTGGGGTTTAGAATTTAGGGGTTTATGGTTTCTCAAGTTTAGGGTTTAGGGGTTAGGGGTTAGGGCTTAGGGGCATTATTTAGAGTTTATGGTTTAGGGGTTAGGGGTTAGGTTTTAGGGTTTAGGGGCATTATTTAAGATTTAGAGGTTTCTGGTTGCTCGAGTTTAGGGTTTAGGGGCATTATTTAGGGTTTATGGTTGCATGTCAAAAGAAGTCTCTCTCTCTAAATCCCTCAACCCTAAATAATTCCCCTAATCCCTAACCCCTAACCTGTAACCCCTAAACTCTAAACCTAAGCAACCCTAAACCTCTATCTCCCTATCTCTCCCTATCTCTCCCTTATCTCCCTCTCTCTATCATCCCTCTACCTCTCAATCTCTCTCTGTATCTCTCTAGACATCTCACTCACTCTCTATCTCCCTATCTCTCCCTCTGTCTCCTCTATCTCTCCCAATCTATCTCCTCTCTCTACCTACCTATCTCTCCTTATCTCTTGCCTTTCTCTCCCCTATCATTCCTCTATCTCCCTATATCTTTGGACATCTCGCTCACTCTCTATCTCCCTATCTCTCCACTCTATCTCCTCTATCTCTCCCTATTTGTCTCCTCTCTAGCTCTCTCTACCTAGCTATCTCTCCCTATCTCTCTATCTTTTGCCTCTCTCCCCCTATCATTCCTATATCTCCCTATCTCTCCCTTATATCTCTCCCTCTCCCTTATTGATGAAGGAAATGAAAACAAGAAAACTAGGAGATAGAGAGTTGCTTGGGGTTAGGGGTCAAGGTTTAGGGGCATTATTTAGGGTTTATGAGTTTAGCATTGCTCAAGTTTAGGGTTTAGGGGAATTATTTAGGATTTAGGATTGCTCAGGTTTAGGGTTTAGGATTTAGGGGTTTGGAGTTTAGGGTTTAAAGAGAGATAGAGAGAGGGGATTAATAGATATTGGGAGAGATAGGGAGATAGAGAGTGAGAGACATGTCCAGAGACATAGAGAGAGAGATTGAGAGGTAGAGGGATGATAGAGATAGGGAGATATAGGTTTAGGGTTGCTTGGATTTAGGGGCATTATTTAGGGTTTAGGGTTTATGGTTTTGGGGTTAGGGGTTAAGGTTTAGAGGTTTAGGGTTTAGAGAGAGATAGAGGACCAATAGGGAGATATAGAGGAGACCGGGGGGAGAGATAGAGAGATAGAGTGTGAGGGACATGCCCAGAGACATAGGGAGAGAGATACAAAGGTAGAGGGACAAAGGTGATAGAGAGATAGGGGAGAGATACGGAGATAGAGGCTTAGGGTTACTTGGGTTTAGGGTTTAGGGGTTTAGGGTTTCTTGGGTTTAGGGGTTAGGGGTTAGCGTTTAGGGGCATTATTTAGTGTTTAGGGTTTATTGTTTAGAGGTTAGGGGTTCAGGTTTAGAGGTTTAGGGTTTAGGGTTTATAGAGAGAGAGGAATGATAGGGAGATATAGAGGAGACCGAGGAGAGAGATAAGGAGATAGAGAGTGAGGTACATGGCCATGGACATTGGGAGAGAGATTGAGAGGTAGAGGGATGATAGAGATAGGGAGATAAGGGAGAGATAGGGAAATAAAGGTTTAGAGTTGATTGGATTTAGGGTTTAGGGGTTAGGGGTTAAGGTTTAGGGGCATTATTTAGGGTTTAGGGTTTATGGTTTAGGGGTTAAGGTTTAGAGGTTTAGAGTTTAGTGTTTAGAGAGAGAGGACCAATAGGGAGATATAGAGAGTGAGGGACATGGCCAGAGACATAGGGAGAGAGATTGAGAGGTAGAGGAATGATAGAGATAGGGAGATAGAGGTTTAGGGTTACTTGGGTTTGGTGTTTAGGGTTTAGGGGTTTATGGTTTAGGATTTAGGGTTTCTCAAGTTTAGGGTTTAGGGGTTAGGACTTAGGGCTTAGGGGCATTATTTAGGATTTATGGTTTAGGGGTTAGGGTTAGGGTTTAGGGTTTAGGGGCATTATTTAAGGTTTAGAGGTTTCTAGGGTTGCTTGGGTTTAGGGTTTAGGGGCATTATTTAGGGTTTACGATTGCATGTCAAAAGAAGTCTCTCTCTCTCTAAATACCTCAACCATAACTAATGCCCCTAATCCCTAACCCATAACCCCTAAACCCTAAACCTAAGCAACCCTAAACCTCTATCTCCAGGTATCTCTCCCTTATCTCCCTCTCTCTATCATCCCTCTACCTCAATCTCTCTCCCTATCTCTCTAAAAATCTCACTTTGTCTCCTCTATCTCTCCCAATCTATCTCCTCTCTCTACCTATCTATCTCTCCCTATCTCTTGCCTCTCTCTCCCCTATCATTCTTATCTCCCTATCTCTCCCCTATGTCTCCTCTATCTCTCCCTATCTGTCTCCTCTCTATCTCTCTCTACCTAGCTATCTCTCCCTATCTCTCTCTCTTGCCTCTCTCCCCCTATCATTCCTATATATCCCTATCTCTCCCCTCTATCTCTCCCTCTCCCTTATTGATGAAGGAGATGAAAACAAGAAAACTAAGTCTCTCTCTCTCTCTCTCTCTACCCATTAGGTAGGCTATTTTGCATATGGTGGTCATATCCTTTAGGTCCAATAACCTCCATAATTCACAAATAGATATAGAGCATAATTCTAAGCATCTTTCATAAAGACCACTTCTCTACATAGGCGCAACTAATACCACTTTTTCATTGTTTTCGACATTAAATACTTATTCTTTTCCATTTTCCAAGTCCTAGATGTGTCCAAGTTGTATTGTTTGTCAAGTTTTTAGTCTAATTGTTAGTCCTAGCTCTCATGGATATTAAAATGTTAGTATTGTTAGATTTATCCTTAGGTAACATTAATTTACACATTATTGCACAAACAACCACACTAAAAAATAACCTTACCTAATTAAGGTTAACCTTTAAGGTTCTTTCATTTGGTGAGCCTAACAGATCCAACTAGTTTAATCATCTTATAGTCCATGCTTAGCCTTCCAAGAGAGTTCATGCCATGTTAACTTTGCATTATGTTCTCACTTTCCTCTTGCTAGTTGTAGTACTCTTTTTTTTCTAATCCTATCCCTATATCATACTATTGTTGTTGACTTTTCTTTCTATCTTCATCATCATAGTCCTAGTTATCCTATTTTGAGCCTACTATTTATCCTTAGCCATGTCTTGAACTTCTTCTATTCATGTCAAATTTAATGACCTCCAAATTTTCCATAAATTCTTCTCCACCGAACCCTAGACCGTCACCCAAATCTTTACTTTCCTAAGAAAAGCCCTTCCCCAAACATCATTTGATAATGGGCTCCTTCCATCACTAGACAGGTGCCCCTACTTTCCATTATTCATCCAATACAATCCCAATGTCATAGCTCACATTCCCACACCTACATTCATAGACTCCATTCCCCCTATTGACACCATCACTAATAATCATTTTAAGGAGACTCCCTTGAATAATCATTAAACCATGGATTATCCCATATCCCCATTTTACACTTTCCTCACCTTTGAACACTTAGAAGATGAAATTTAGCTATCCCCACCATTACCAATCACACTTTCTAGAAATCCCACATAAGACACCTTACCCATCACTTCACCTAGGTCATCACCAATTAAATCACCTCATTACTCCATTCAACCATAACCATACCACCCCTTTCTCACTCCATAACCTGTATTAATGCATGATTCACCCCATGACATGCTACAGTTACCACAATGCCAATTCACTCTACCATCATTCTTCATATTATCTTATGAATCACCATCCTTTCTTCCTATTCCTTGAGACATCATACCATGACACACACCAATAAAACCAATGAAAAGAATTAAAAAAAACCATTTTTATAGTTTCAAAAAACGGATATCCGTTTTGGGAATATTCCAGAAACGGATATTCGTTTTGGGAATATTCCAAAAATGAATATCCATTCCAAACGGATATTTTTAACATGCCTATGAAAGTCAAAGTTAGCCAATTCGCGAATTTGGCTAAGTAAAGACGCAATTTTTTTCCATTGCCACTGTTTGGCCCGCGATGATCTTGTACATACCCTTGAGTTAATAGTTTTAATTATGGAATAACAATTATATGTAATTATTGTGTGCCTTAGGGAAGGATTTGTATTTTATTTATTTATGTTTTAGAAATTATGCTTTCAAGTGAAACTAATTTAATTACTAGAGTTATTTTTCCTAAGTTCGAAATATTAAAATTGTGGAAAATGCATTATATTTCATTATTATGTGCTTGGGAAATAGATTAATTTCTATTTATTAGAACGATCTATTTATAGACTTTTGTCTTATGTAGAATCATTTTATAAAGAAAATTAAATTTAATTATGTGAGTCTTTGGATTTTGTGGAATGTGGTTAAATTATATTGTAATTACCATGTAGAAATAATTGCATTAATTTAATTAGTTACTTTCCTATTATTTCAAATGTATTTTGGAATAAAATTTAGGAATGGGAAATAAAGAAAATAAAAGAAATGAGAAAATAAAAAGGGTTTTGGGAGCATATAAAGAAAATAGAGTTCTATTTTCTTTTTTTTGTAATTTTCTCCCTCTCCTTCTTCTTCTCCTTTGAAAGAAAAATTCATGGAGGTGGCTACAATTGGATTCTGCTTGTGGGCGGGAGTGCATTGGAATGGTCTGGGGATTGCTTTAGTGTAGGAAGAAATTCATATTGGATTCATGCCTCTCAAGAAGAGATTTTTCCATTTAAAAGCTTGCTTGGAATGAGGTATTTTTCTTGTGGTTGTTGGAATACAATGCATCACTGAGAGGGGGGGTGAATTAGTGATCTAATAAAAATAAATTTACAAATTCTTTGAATTCTTGTAAACACTATTATGTTAGAACATCAAAGCACTTAGAAAAATAAAGAACCACACCAAACACACCATAACACAAGGATGTATGTGGAAAACCCTAAAAAGGGAAAAACCATTGTGTGAGAGTTGATTAGATGTGTTTGACCAATTCAACCTCACAAGAATATCAACATTAGGTCTCACTGACCAAAATCTCACTGATTACACTTTTACATCTAGATTTAGGAGCACCAACTCCAAACGCTCAGGAGCATCAACTCCACTCAAATTAGGAGCACCAACTCCAAACAAATCAGGAGCACCAACTCCAAACACAAAACAAGTAAACATATAAAGTACTACTCTGTTTACATTAATATCATAGGTTATAGATGAATTCTATAACTCTCTTACTCAATCACCTCTACTCTCTCTTAGATCTGCATGCATACATCAATAGCACCATTCTTTTACAAACTATTCAAGGAATGATTCTTCAAGCAATTCATCATCCACCCAACACTAATGTATTATTATGTTTACAATGGCATCATAGATTATACAAAATAACCTGCAACACATAGTTATTGAACCCAAGACACATCCACATCAAAAACCCTATTCTCCTTCAAGTATGCAAATAATCTTTTTTCAAATTTTCATCAATGTCATCATAGATCAAACAAGAAACACCTCACATTCATTATTCATACCTTTAAATACTTTTAGTATCAACAGAAGCTTTTCATACTCAAATACAACCTCTGCAAGACACAACCCTTTGCTTTCTTTTTCTCTATCTGCATACATAGCAAAACTACCTTTTTGTTCACTCTGTCCTCCTTGATATGCTCACATTACATCAACAGGCGCTTTCTTTCAAACTAATTCTATAAGTAATTTTATGATAAATTCATCATCAAAAAAATATACACATGAATACACTTCATTTAATATCATTACTCTCTTCTCATAGCCACGGGGACAACCACTTTAATCTAGTTTGAAAACTACCAAACCCTTAGTACCAAAAGTAGTTATAAAAACTAACAATAACTGCAACACACATAGTATACGGCTAAATGCCTATCAAAGTGTATTCATGAAGGATGGCCGTTGAAGTTTGAATACAGTTTGAACATACATCATCGATCATATTGTTTGCACAATCAACCGATTGAACATGCACTGTCGATCATGACTTTGGCGCCTAAACACAATGAGTGACCCAATCCTACCAGTCACTGTTAGGAAGCAGGGCCAGTCACCACATGACCTTGAACCCTCAAGTCATCACTTAAGTGATATGTCACCGGCTACATCAAGTCACTGACAAAATAAAAGAAAAGTAAGCCTGTCAAGATAAGTCTTTATAAATTGTGTTCTAGGTTTTAGAAGACCATTACGGGTTTAGAGATGTAGATTTGAGGTCTTCAAATATTTATCAAAACCCTAATTTTTTATCACTCAGTACTAATATGAAATACTACTGAACCTTGAACTCTACCAATCACCTCTGTTGCAAAGAAATGCTGAAATGATGAAGACCCTTTGAACTTGAAAAAGAAACTTTGCTTTAGAGAGCATTAGGGTTTTAGGACTTTAGTATTTAGGACTTCAAAACTTGCTCAAACCCTAACATTTTGTTAAACCCTAACATGCCATTAAGGATTTGATCTTGATCACTTGTAAATAGTTTCTGTAGATTCATAATGTTGACATGATAAAGAAACTCCTTTAATCTTGAAACAACCAAATCTTTGTTCTTGGAGGTCTTAGGGTTTAGGTCTTCAACAACAAACCATGGCAATGTGATTTTCTCAACTACAAGCAATCTCTATCATAAAGGATGATCCAATGAAGAATATACAACATAGAAACACCTTTGTTCATCTTGTAGCAAGATAAAGACCATTGCACCAAATGCACTTTGCAATCTCCCAATTGTAATGATAGGGATGTCTGAAGATAAAGACCATTGCACCAAATGCACTTTACAATCTCCCAATTGTAATGACAAGGATGTCTAAATATCATAATACATCCATCACACAACAATCATTCATCTATCATAATGCATTCATCACACAACAATCATTTATCTACTCACAAGCAATCTAATGACAACAATGACTGACTAAATTTAACACCATAGTGCAAGTGTAGTCTTGACAATCAATCATGTAGACATCAAGGTGTTTGACTGTCTCTCCACACTTCATGAATGACTCCTCTGTTTACCTTAGGCCCTTTGCCAACAATGCCTTTGACATCAATGACAAAACTAGTGCCAACAAACTCCCCCTTTGTCATTGATGGCAAACCTAAATGGTTTCTTCATTAATCCAATTCACTAAGCTTGATGATCTCTCCCCCTTTGACATCAATGGCAAAGAGATATGATGATAGCTGAGTATTGTTTACATGAGATAATCCTATGTTAGATGACACTCCCCCTATCTGTAGAACTTGAACAAAAGAATTGACAACATAATCCATATTCAAACAAGGATCAACACAAACATTGGCAATGTTCTATCTGACCTAACTGATCTATAAACATTTTTTAATCATTGTCTAGTCTATTGAAACACACAAACCAATGGTGTACCTAATCTTGAAGGAAGAAGCACTGATATACAAATAAATACCTAATCTTGCATTCAACAGTGTTCTGATGCAGAGGTAAATACCACTGTCATTGTACTGATGCAAAGGATGCAAACACATGCAATCAAACACAAAGTACTATCCCTAAAGTACTATCACCAAAGCAAGAATGCAAACCAATTCAAACCAAATCAAATGATTACTTATCATCTACTTGTGCCTTGAACTGCTCCCCATATGTGTAATACTTCCTCTTGACATAAATGACATTTATTCTCTTTTCTCATTGTTGTACCTTTTCAATCCCATGTCTCAGCAACATTTGATTCCTTCAACTCTATCCCACTGTATCTACACTCATTTCTACTATCATGTGTACCTTTTTCTACACTATGATGAGTCAGTGAGGGATTTGAGCTCTTACTCCCCCTTTGGCATTGATGTGAACATAGACAATCATTGTACTTATCTTTACATCATATCTATTTTGTAATTATCTCCTTTTTGGCAAACTAAGTCATGTCATGCAGATGCTTGTAATTGGAATCTTGAGTACTCTGAGTAGGTTTTTTATTGTGGGTATAAATTTGATTCATGAAGGAGACCATCCCTGTACAATATCATTATTTGCTCCTATACATTGATCACTATCTTAAAACTATATTCCACTGCTCACATAGTCTGACAACAATCATGTCGGTAACCACACTCACATTAGAATTGTTCTCTATGACTAAGTACACTGCACTATCATATAACACATAGTCTGACAAAATCATGTCAGTAACCACTAATATTGTCTTGTCCTGAACCTTTAATAAACTCTGGTTAACATGCAAGTTTAAGGAATCTTTGATAATCTTTATACATTGTAATGAAGATATGATCCTCTTCTATAGACGATGGAAGCTTCTGCATCTCCATGAATAGTTCCTACAACCTTTCTTGACATATACCATAATTTGAGGCACAGACTTTAAGGTTACTCTTCTTTCTCCATTATTTCTTTGAAAGTTCTTATGACTATCTCATTTTCATTCTTAATTCACTGTCATTCTACGTTGTCTCAAACCTGCAAACCATTAAACACTCCTTGCCTGTTGTCCTCTTTGTCTTAGATTTCAAACCATGGTCTTTGCATTTTATGACAAGTATAAGACTGATACCACTGTGTCTTGTACTGCAGATATCTATAATTGCATCTATTCTCTATCCTTTGCATACTCTACATTGTTTTCTCCTATATTTATTGATCCTCATTATCTCCTGTCATAGATCTATGTCCTATTATGAAGAGTGCTCCTTGTTTTTGTCTTTTACTGTCTCATTATATTGGTTTGACATTGTCTTTATGTATTGTCATATCTTCAACCTCTATGATAGTCCCTGATCTATTTCATCTTTTTTCTTGTGATAAGCCTAAAATAAAAGCATTTTGAATCCTCATGCTCTTATTAGCATTGACATCTCATCAATCTAAGATGCTTCTTACTCTGCCAATACCTTGTCAATGTTCTTATACTGGTTTGAATTCTTCACATGACCAAGTCTTAGTGTACACAGACCTACTTACTGTATCTATGTCATCATGTTATCAGATTTCATGTAGCTTGTCATTTCATGGTTCACTTGACTAGGCTTCTCACATAGGTTTTCTTGTATCTTTTGTTATGGTTGTGCTATATAGGTTTCACAGTCCTCTTCATGTATGTTTTCATCTTCAATAAAAAGTGGCATTTTATTCCTCATACACCCAATTGTCCACTTGGTCAGATGTGGCACTCCAACCCATAGTACTTGTCAACCTCTTTTCAATCTCTAGATCTTTGTCAGGATTGAACAAACCCGCATACCTTTTCAATGGTGATACAAGGCTTATACATGATTATGTAGACCTTTATCATGACCCTTGGGGTATAAAGTATCATGCAAGTTCAATATCATATGGACTCTCTATTCTCATAGGTGTAAGAGCCCTTTCAACTTCACAATACCTAAAAAACCTCTTACCTTTCTGTACTCATAGACCTCTTTCTTGACTAAGGATTTGATGCTTTTATCTTTGAAAAGGATGTAGAATTTAACAAGTTCCTCTTACCTCTTAGTGTCTTCAGACCACTGTCAAAACCTTCTGTCACTGTCTCAATCATGTTTGTATCAGTCTACACCAATCCTGTCTATTATTGCAGACCTCTCAGTAATAGCGAGTAGTATTAATAATCTTGTACATGTTGAAAAGTGCAATACAATTGAGCGAGGGCTAATCATTTGTAACCAATATTTCAAAACCATTAACACATCAACCAATTAAAACTATGTTTGTATTTTAACCATGAAAGCATGAAACAAAAACTTAAGCACATTCACACATTCAACATAGGAGACACTAGATTTTTACATGGAAAACCCCATAGGGGAAAACTACGATGAGTGTTAGCTCACAAAATAATATGTTATAACAATACCAAAAATCAGAGGCTCACTGCAAGAAGAGGCTCACTACCAAATTTGATGAACTGAGATAGTAACATCTACACTTTGCCAAGGTTCGGTTCCATTGAAGCACAATAAGTATCCTCTGCTCTGCTCTGCTTTTACACTTCACACTTATCTTTTTATTTTCGCATCCTTACATCAATTCATGACTTCATTTCATGTTTTTATACAATTCATCAGCCTTAGATTTTACATCAAGGTCAGCATTACAATCATCAACCTTTGGATCAATCTCCAAGGTTGGCAAACATACATACATACATTAAGATAGGTCTAGACCTAAATGAAATAGGGGAGAAGAGAAATGAATGTGAATTGCACCAAGGCTTAGCTGGGATTTAATTGCAATCTTCCACTCAGCAACACGCTTCCACAATCTTCAAATCATATCTGCAAGTAGTGAAAACAACCAAGTTGGCCAAGACTAGAGTTAACACTAAAACTTTCAGGAACATGCTTCATTCATGATCCAAATTATACTTTGCGGATCAAATAAAAGGTAGGAACATGATCTAGAGACTCCCATAAGCACATTACAATCACCAAGAGCATCTACACAACCACTAAACACTTTATCCATAAGATTTTTCAAACCGGAGCACTTGAACATTACTGTCGGCCACTGTCATAAATGAAAGATTGCTTGCAGAGCGCCAAATCATGAACCATTTGAACTAAAGTCACATAACAACATCACAAACTTAATTCCAGAACCGCAAACTGTGAAACTTGAATGTGGAGAAATGTGGAGCAAAATACATTCTCCCTGTCATCATTAAATACACAGAAAAATAGTTTTTATTGTGTTGAACACAACTTTCTCAAATCTTCACATCAAATTCTCAAACTTGAAACATAGCATCTATAAACATCCCTTAACATTACTTCCAATCCATTACTTCTAATCCATAGGCCAAGATATTCTGCACTTGTACCAATTCCTCAGATACTTCTTTAGACTTATTCAAATGACTTCCTTATGTGTTGACATCAATCACAAAACTTACTGCACATACTTTCAACAATCTCCCCCTTTGTCATTGATGGCAACACATGATGTGAAAAACCATCAAGACATGTAATCTTGCTTTGCTTCTTTGCTCCCCCTCACTTGATGCTTTCTTTGTCTGCAATCTTCTTCTTAGGTTTTTCACATGAACTTCTCTCCCCCTTTGACATCAATGGCAAAGGGTGCCAGACATTTTCTTTCTTTTTACTACACAACTCCCCCTGTCAACAACACTGCAACACTTACTGCTCTTGATTAGAAACTTCTACCTACTCCCCATGAGGAGTAGCCTTTAGAACATCAATCCAAATCAAAGGATGAAACTTTAGTCACCACTGGACTGATGCATTCCTTATGCATCTTAGTTTAGAGTAGGAGGGGTAATAACTCCTAACTTCTCCCTGAGATACTCAAAAGTATCCTTAGGCAGAGGCTTAGTGAAAATATCTGCAATTTGATCCTTTGTAGACACATACTCCATCTTTACTTCATTTTCTGTTACGTTTTCTCTCAGAAAGTGATACCTTATTGATATATGCTTTGTTCTTGAGTGCATCACTAGATTCTTTGAAATGTTTATGGTACTTGTATTGTCACCAAATATTAAAATTGGTTCTTCATATACAACTCTTATGTCCTTCAATGTCTACTTCATCCAAAGTACTTGAGTGCAACACCATGCTACAAGAATATATTCTGCTTCTGCAGTGGATAAAGAAACTGATTCTTGCTTCTTGCTCAGCCATGAAACTAATCTCTTACCTAAGAGAAAAGCACCTCCACTTGTACTTTTTCTATCATCAACATCTCTGGCCCAATCTGCATCTGTATAGGCATTGAAAGTGAAATCAGTATCTTTGGGATACCACAATCCATAATCTGAAGTGCCTTTTAAGTATCTCATGATCATTTTGACTGCCATTATATGTGACTCTTTGGGAACTTCTTGAAATCTTGCCACAAGACAGACTGCATGCATTATGTCTGGTCTGGTATGGATTAGATAGAGTAGTCCTCCAATCATAGACCTATATTTTTTCTGATTAGTCTTAGGTGATTCATCATTCTTGCTCAACTTGCAGCTAGCTACCATAGGAGTACATACTGGCTTAGAATCTTCCATTCCAAAAATTTTCAACAATTCTTTCACAAACTTGGACTGAGAAATGAAAATTCCTTTTTCTGATTGAGTAATTTGTAGTCCTAAAAAGAAATTCATTTCACCAAACATAGACATCTCAAATTCTTTTTCATTTCCTCTGTAAATTTCTTACACATACCTTCATTGCCTCCAAAGATAATATCATGAACAAAGACTACAACAATCAAAATTTGATCATCATTAATTTTGAAGTAGAAATTAGTGTCTGCAGTACCTTTGCTGAACCCTAGTTGCATCAAATACTTGTCCAACCATGCATACCAGGCTCTAGGATCTTGCTTGAGTCCATACAGGGCTTTCTTCAATCTGCACACCATGTCACTTTTGTCTGATAGAGAGAATCCCTCTGGTTGTTCAATGTAGACTTCTTCTAGCTCTCAATTCAAGAAGGAAGACTTCACATCCATCTGGTACACCTTGAAATCTTTGTGAGTAGCAAAAGCCAAAACCATTCTTATAGCTTCAATCCTTGCCACAGGAGCAAAAGTCTCTTAAAAATCTGTGCCTTCAACCTGAGAATATCCTTTGCATACTAGTCTTGCTTTGTTTCTTACCTCTTCACCACTTTCATTCATCTTGTTTTTGAAGACCCATTTGGTTCCAATCACATTCTTATCGGCAGGTCTAGGGACCAATTCCCAGGTTTGATTCTTTTCTATCTACATCAGTTCTTCTTCCATGATTTTTACCCAACTTTCATCTTTGTAGGCTTAACTTACATTCTTAGGTTCAATCTGTGAAACCAAATAGTAGCTCACCTATTCTTCTGCAGCTCTTTTCCTTGTCAATACCCCTTTGCTTTTGTCACCAATAATTTGATCTTCAGAATGATTAATTCTTACATACCTAGGAGTCTTCGGTTTCTTGTCCAAATGATCCATCCAATACTATTTTAGCTTATACCTTAGTGCTGGATCTCAACACCCACTATCTGGCCAGGGGATCAAAATATTCATTGAAAGCTCCCCTTGAGCCAGAGCTCCCAATTTACTTCCCGAAGGAAGTATCTGCACTAGAGGCTGGTGCGGATACATCCTTGACCTCATTTACATCCTGCTTAATCCAGACCTTGCTCATTTTCTTCTTGATTTCCATTTGATCAATCTTGTTCTTTCCTTTATCTTCTTTTTGCTCTATTTTCCTCTTTTCTGTAGGATAGTCTCTTTTCCCAATTTTGTTTCTATAAAATCTTGCAACATGTCCAAGTCTATTGTAATTGTAGCATACCACATTCCTCTATCCTTGATTCCTTCCATTTGTTTGATTTATTCTTGATCTGCATTGGTTAGAGATATGTCCAAATCTATTGCAAGCAAAGCACTTTCTATTGAAAGATTGAGTATTTCTTGCATTATTGAGACCATTCCTTATCATACTTCTACACTCATTTTCTTTATGACCAATTTTCTTGCAATTAAAACAATGACCAGAAAAAGATGAAACATTTTGATTCGTTCTACTACTGCACTAAGTAGCCCTATGACCATACTTATTGCATTTAAAACAATAACCATTGAAAGATGGATAATTTTGAGCATTTGATTGCCTGATTGGAGGTCTTCTAGGTCTACTTCTCTAATTCCAGAATTGGTTGCCTTTGTTTTTCCTCATCTTAGTGTTTTCTTAACCTGATTTAGAACTTTCTCCTTTGGTGCAAGAGCACCTATTTGATCACATGCCTCCATGAGGCAATATTGAGTCTTGTGTTAAATTTTGATATTTTAATGTTCTAATAAGGCCCAAGAGGCCACATTGATGATGTCACTAGATCATTTGGGTCATTTTTGTGTGTTAAAGACAGTTAGAGGTCAATTTGAAGTCTATTTGGTCTAATTTTGTAAACAAAATGTAAGAGGTTGTCATTTAAAGGTTGTAAAAGTACAAAATTGCAAGACCAATGGTCATTTGGGCTTCAAAAGGTGGTTGGGTCAGTTGGTGAGTTAGTTTTAGATGGTAACAAATTTAAATATGCTCTTATGAGCCATTTTGTAAGGGCAGAGAAAGATGTATGAAGATTGAACAAGAAAAATATGAAGAAAACTCTATTTTTTCTGTATTTTATATCTATTTTCTGTAATTTTATGGCCTTATACGGCTTGGAACTAACACAAAAATAGTTAGAATTGATGGTACATTGAATACTCTTTCTTTTTCAATTGGTTTAATTTAATGTAATTAAGTTTTGAAGAAGTTATGAGGGTTTTAGTGATTGAAATTTCTAGATTTCCCCTGTAACAAGCATGTTACAGCGTACTGTACGGCCCTGTATGGTCATATTTTGAAATATTATCAATTGTGGATGATAGTAGATTGAATTGAGTTTCATTTTATTTTTGTTGCATTTAATTTCATTGATTTTAGCTCCAGATATTGTAAAATTACTCCAGGCGGTTTAGTTCAGATTTGTAAGGGGCAACAAGTAATCAAAATTCAATAACTCTTAATTTCTCCAATGAAATCTCATAAAAATTGGTGTGAAGGTCTGTGAGGACATAATATTTAAGATTCTCCAAGTTTTAGGGTAAAGAAATAAGTTCTTATGCCTTTTTGAGAAAGCCCTAGGTTGCCACAGTGTAGTTTTTGCCCTTTTGAAGACCCTCATGGCTAGGGTTAGAAGAAATCCACTTGGAAAATTATGGCTAATGGTTTATAAAGCATGTACAGGTATAATCTAATGTGTTTGAGCAGTTGGATAAGTGATTTGGTGTTTGGGAGTCTTAGAGCCAATAAACCCTCCTTGAAGCAGCCTAATTAGGCCTAATTGCAAACAACAACAGTGCATTTTTGAGGGGTTTGGTCTAAAGAAACCAACCTCATGTTTTGATATGTTGTTAATGGGGATAATGGGTACTCAAAAATGTCCTTGTTTCATTCGAATCATGCCCATAACAAAAGTTATTGTATGACAGACCTAAAAAGAGGGCTACAAGGCTAGTGGCCTAATAACGGAGGAAGTACTAGTTGTCTTTGGTTTCTATGAAAATTAAGTGTTGGAGTATGTTGTGTTGGGGTCCCTGAGATGTAAAGTGGTCTATGTTAACCTTGTATGGTTAGAGTAGTTGGAAACCAAGTTATGCCCTTGAAGGAGGAAGATGCCTTTGAGAAGGTTATTTGTGAAACTTACTCATTTGAACCCATTGTTGTGAAATATGTTTCCATGGTTTTGAGTCCTCCTTGTATTGCATCAAATTGGTATCAGAGATCAGAAAGGTCTAGGCTAGTGAGTTTGTGGTTTTGTGTTTGTGAGTTTGTGGTTTTGTGTAGGTTGAGAGAAAGAATCTGGTTGTTGGTTGCCAAGAGACTAGGTTGAGGATAAGTGGAAAGGACCTAGGTGAGGCTAGAGAAGTTGAGAACCTTGCTTGAGAAAATGGATTGGTTTAGGAGAATAGTGAAAAGTAGTTTGCAAGGTAAGGAGGTACCAAATATGAGGCAAGAGATGAAAAAGAGAAAAGGTGAGAAGACAGTAAAAGAAATGAGAAAGAAGGAAAAAGAGAAGGCAAGGCAAGAGGAATTTGACCAAAAGATTAGAGAATTGACACAAACCATAAAAAGAATGGAAAGGGAACTGCATCAGTGGAGCAGTTGGCATTTTTCATTAAGTAGAATGATGCAATGGCCTATTAGAAAGATTATGCAAAGAAGAAGAAGACAATCAAGGAAAGCAACCATAGAGGAAGAGGTAAAGTATGAATCCAATGTTCAAAATGTACAAGGTGAGAAACCTGATGTTGATCAAATTGTTGGTAAAGCTATTGATGTTGAGACTAATGATATGGTTGATGATAATGTTGTTGATGAACAAATAGATAAAGTTGTTGGTCTTGATATTCAAGTTGCTGCTGATAAGGTTGATGCTAATATTCATGATCAAGTTGTTGTTGGTAATGAAGTTGCTTATGAGGTATGTGTGGGTTTGCAAAAGTATAATGTAGGTGAATATGCTACTATGCTATATGATGAAGACATCCATGAAGCTGTTGAGATATATCCTCAAGAATTGAAACTTTGGAGCCTAGAAGTTGAAAGAATATTGGATAGAAGAAGGCACAAGAAGAATAATAGGAAGAAGAGACCAAAGATGTTTGCAAAGATGAAGAATGAGGTGTAGAATAACTGGAAGACCAAGAAGAAGATAATAATTCAATGGGGCTTGAATTCTTTTTCCCCCGGGAGTTTGGTGCAGGAGCACCTATTTGATCACATGCCTCCATGAAGAAATATTGAGTCTTGTGTTAAATTTTGATATTTTAATGTTGTAATAAGGCCCAAGAGGCCACATTGATGATGTCACTAGATCATTTGGGTAATTTTTGTGTGTTAAATATAGTTAGAGGTCAATTTGAATTCTATTTGGTCCAATTTTGTAAACAAAATGTAAGAGGTCATTTAAAGGTTATAAAAGTACAAAATTGCAAGACCAATGGTCATTTCGGATTCAAAAGGTGGTTGGGTAAGTTGGTGAGTTAGTTTTAGATGATAAAAATTTTAAATATGCTCTTATGAGACATTTTGTACGGGCAGAGAAAGATGTATGAAGATTGAACAAGAAAACAATGAGAAAACTCTATTTTTCTGTATTTTATCTCTATTTTCTGCAATTGTATGGCCTTTTACGGTTTGGAATTGACAAAAAAATAGTTTTAATTGATGTTACATTGAATAATATTCCTTTTACAATTGGTTTCATTTAATTTCATTAAGTTTTGAAGAAGTTATGAGGGTTTTAGTGATTGAAATTTCTAGATTTCCCCTGTAACAGTCATGTTGCAGCGTTTTGTATGGCCCTGTATGGTCATATTTTGAAATATTATCAATTGTGGATGATATTAGATTGAATCTAGTTTCATTTTATTTTTGTTTCATTCAATTTAATTGAGTTTAGCCCCAGATATTGCAAAATTACTCCAGGCGGTTTAGTTCAAATTTGTAAGGGGCAGCAAGCAATCAAAATTCAATAACTCTTAATATCTCCAATGAAATCTCATAAAAATTGGTGTGAAGGTCTGTGAGGACATAACATTTAAGATTCTCCAAGTTTCAAGGTAAAGAAATAAGTTCTTATGCCTTTTTGAGAAAGATCTAGGTTGCCACAATGTAGTTTTTGCCCTTTTGAAGACCCTCATGGCTAGGGTTAGAAGAAATCCACTTGGAAACTTATGGATAATGGTTTATAAAGCATGTACAGGTCTAATATAATGTGTTTGATCAGTTAGAGAAGTGATTTGGTGTTTGGGAGTCTTAGATCCAATAAACCCTCCTTGAAGCAGTCTAATTAGGCCTAATTGCAAACAACAGTGCATTTATGAGGGGTTTGGTCTGAAGAAACCTATCCTCATCTTTTGATGTGTTGTCAATGGGGATAATGTGTACTTATAAATGTCCTTGTTTCATTGGGATCATGCTCATAACAAAATTTATTGTATGATAGACCTAAAAAGAGGGCTACAAGGCTAGTGGCCTAATAACAAAGGAAGTACTAGTTGTCTTGGGTTTCTGTGAAAATTAAGTGTTGGGGCCCTTGAGATGTAAAGTGGTCTATGTTAACCTTGTATGGTCAGAGTACTTGGAAACCAAGTTATGCCCTTGAACAAGGAAGATGCCTTTGAGAAGGTTGTTTGTGAAACTTACTCATTTGAACCCAATGTTGTGAAATATGTTTCCATGGTTTTAAGTCCTTGTATTGCATCAAATTGGTATTAGAGCTCAAAAAGGTTTGGGTTGTTTGTGAGTTTGTGGTTGTGTGTAGGTTGAGAGAAAGAGCTTGGTTGTTGGTTTCCAAGAGACTAGGTTGAGGATAAGTGGAAAGGACCTAGGTGAGGCTAGAGAAGTTGAGAAGCAAGGAGAAGCTTGCTTGAGAGAAAATGGATTGGTTCAGGAGAATAGTGAAAAGTAGTTTGTAAGGTAAGGAGGTACCAAATATGAGGCAAGAGATGAAAAAGAGAAAAGGTGAAAAGATAGTAAAAGAAATGAGAAAGAAAGAAAAAGAGAAGGCAAGGCAAGAGGAATTTGACCAAAAGATTAGAGAATTGACACAAACCATAGAAAGAATGGAAAGGGAACTACATCAGTGGAGTAGTTGGCATTTTCCATTAAGTAGAACAGTGCAATGGCCCATTAGAAAGATTATGCAAAAAAGAAGAAGAGAATCAAGGAAAGCAACCTTAGAGGAAGAGGTAAAGTATGAATCCAATGTTCAAAATGTACAAGGTGAGAAACATGATGTTGATCAAATTGTTGGTAAGGCTATTGATGTTGAGACTAATGATATGATTGATGATAATGTTGCTGATGGACAAATAGATAAAGTTGTTGGTCTTGATACTCAAGTTGTTGCTGATAAGATTGATGCTAATATTCATGATCAAGTTGTTGGTAAAGAAGTTGCTAATGAGGTATGTGTAGGTTTATAAAAGTGTAATGTAGGTGAATATGCTGCTATGCTATATGATGAAGACATCCTTGAAGCTACTGAGATATATCCTCAAGAATTGGAGCTTTGGAGCCTAGAAGTTGAAAGAATATTGCATCATCCTCTTTCAAATCCCAAACCTTTCTTGTCATCTGGATTTTTTTGACTGCCAAGCAACTCATCAAGCTTTGCAGAGCTTATTTTGAACTTTTCTTTGTAACTGTTTGCCACCTCCAAATCAAACTTTAGAAGCACAACATCTTTTGCCAACTTTTCACATTCTTCAGATTTGTCTTTGAAAACTTGATTCAAATGTTCCTCAGCTTTTTCTTTCTCTTCAACCAACCTTGATAAATCATTTAGGGTTTCATTTGCTACAAACAACTATTCATCTAGCTCTCTACTCCTATCCTATGATCTCTTGACTTGCTCTCTTAGCTTCAGGATACACTCATCGGCTTCTTTGACATTTTCCTTCAAGTCTCAGATATCTGCTTCATATTTATCAAGATCTTCAAGCAATTTTTAATTCTTGATTACTGACATATGTGCAATTATCAATTGTGACACTGCCTGGAGTAGGATACCTTCTAGCTGCCATGTGCATACTTTCCCAGATCTTCCTCAAGCTTTTAAACTTCTTCCAAGGAACCTTTCTCTGATACCAATTGTTGAAAAGTGCAATACAACTGAGAAGGGTGGGTGAATCCATTGTAACCAATATTTCAAAACCATTAACACATCAACCAATTAACACTATGTTTGTATTTTAACCATGAAAGCATGAAACAAAAACTTAAGCACATTCACACATTCAACATAGGAGACACTAGATTTTTACGTGGAAAACCCCATAGGGGAAAACCACGATGAGTGTTAGCTCACAAAATAATATGTTATAACAATACCGAAAATCAGAGGCTCACTACCAAAAATGCTCACTACAAGAAGAGGCTCATTGCCAATGGGGTGGCTCACTGCTGGTGGGTGGCTCACTGCCAAATTTGATGAATTGAGATAGTAGCATCTACACTTTGCCAAGGTTCAGTTCCATTAAAGCACAATAAGTATCCTCTGCTCTGCTTTGCTTTTACACTTCGCACTTATCTTTTCATTTTCACATCCTTACATCAATTCATGACTTCATTTCATGTTTTTATACAATTCATCAACATTGGCATTTACATCAAGGTCGGCATTACAATCATCAACCTTTGGATCAATCTCCAAGGTCAAAAAACATACATACATACATTAAGATAGGTTTGGACCTAAATGAATTAGGGGAGAAGAGAAATGAATGTGAATCATGCCAAGGCTTAGCTAGGACTTAATTGCAATCTTCCACGCAGCAACATGCTTCCACAATCTTCAAATCATATTCGCAAGTAGTGAAAACAACCAAGTCGGCCAAGACTTGAGTTAACACTAAAACTTTCAGGAACATGCTTCATTCATGATCTGGATTATACTTTGCAGATCAATAAAAGGTAGGAACATGATCTAGAGACTCCCACAAGAATGTTAGAATCACCAAGAACATCCGCACAACCTCTAAACACTTTATCCATAATATTCTTCAAACCGGAACACTTGAACATTATTATCGGCCACTGTCATAAAGGAAAGATCACTTGTGGAGTACCAAATCATGAACCATTTGAACTGAAGGCACTTAACAACATCACAAACCTAATTCCACAACCACATACTGTGAAACTTGAATGTAAAGAAATGTGGAGTAGAATAAATTATCCTTGTCATCATTATATACACAAAAAAACAATTTTTACTCTGGTGAACACAACTTTCTCAAATCTTCACATCGGAGGCTCAAACTTGAAACATAGCATCTACAAACATCCCTTAACATTACTTCCAATCTGCAGGCTAAGATATTTAATCTATAGAATATGCGGAGCAAAATACTGCACTGTTCCTGAGAGATAAAGCAATTCTGCACTTGTACCAATTCCTCAAATACTTCTTTAGACTTATTCAAGTGACTTCCTTATGTGTTGAGATCAATGACAACACTTACTGCTCATACTTGCAACAATACATGCTTAGTCAAGGTCTCAACACTATCTACTTTGACAATGTGTTTGTTACTGTAGAGCACCATTTGTTGTCTCTCACTATCACTACTGAGACACAACCTCTCTATTGTTGTCTATGGGGTTGAATGATACAATAATGATCATCTCCCCTAAACTTATGCTGCTACTTATGCAATTAGTGAAGCTTCTTATACATTATGCACAAGCATAGGTTCTTTCTTCTCTTTCTCTTGTTTTCTTCTCCAAACTTTCATAATACCTTTGTTTTGCTTGGTCAGATTGTCTGTCTTTTTGTTATGTCTAGATGATTTCATCAAATTACTTCTACAAGACCATGATGTATGCCCAAAGTTATTACACTTGTAACATATGACTAAAGAATCATAGTTTCTTGAAAATTCAAAAACATCTTTTCTTACTTGAATGCTACAATCTGTTGCAATGTGACCAAGATGATTGTTGTTATCACTTAGAATTGCACCTTGCTTGGAGACAGTCCAAGCATTCTAATGACAATAGGAATGATCTCAAGGTGTGGGACCTTGCAATTTTGAGATCAAACCTCTAGAGAAGGCCAGTTCCTCTTTCTAAGCTTAAGGCTTAGAGAAATAGACTAAACCTACACTAATGATCACCAGGGTAAAGGAAGAGAGGGAAACTAAAATTAAAAAGGGAGGTGATACACCAAGATTTAGCGTGTTTAGCTGCAACTGACATAACACAACAATGACCTCAAATTCTAAAAGAGACTCACATAGACTTACAACTTTAACAGAGGTCTGAATTAGAAAACTATAACCAATGGAGGGACCATTTTATCCATAAAAGGAGTTACAGATTTCAAGTAAACAAAGAGTGAAAGCATAAGAGTGGTAAAATATCAGTGATTATATTGGTCATGAAGGCTAAATAACCATTACAAAAGAAAAGTACTTTGTTACAGAGAGATAGAACCAAAATAACCATCTACATTCATTGGTGAACTACCATCAGAAACATCAAAGGCTCAACTTCAAGCACAATGCATCAAATCTGACTAGTTCTTGCAAATGCGTTACAAGGCCTAAGATAACAAACTACCCAAATAGCCTGATAGCCTAGAAGAATAGCTAACCAACCCTAAATACATCTTTGAAACATGCATATATAGCTTTTACAATTGCACTGTAGCAACAATGGTGTGGGAGGTGAGAAGTCAACAAGATGGGACGTCGACCATGCTACATTAACTCAAACTGGCATCCTTGGAGCCCAACCACATGGCTCTACCTAGGAATTCTATTGAAATAGGAGGTTCGCCCATGCCATGGGAATAAGAAATTCAATGCATATGAGGAACAATAGCATGGGGAGGTGGAAAATTCATTAATGGCGACTAGGATGGTCGTTGAGCAGTCCTGTCACATTTTGCACGGTGAAAAATGGCCCTAGAAGGCAAAAAGGGCTAGCTCTAACATATCAAACTTCAGAGCTTGGGCCTTCCACCTTATCGCTTGCTATATTTAGAAGAGGAAGGAGAGAAGCCCCAACCCTGCCAATGTATTTGAGAAGAAGGCGTCGGGGGTTAGGCTTCAGGCCTTCGTTGCTTCACCCTACATTCCTTGGAAGAAAGAAATAGAGAAATCCTGATGTCCTCCTTGTAAAGCCTTAAACACTAAAAATCAGTGGAGTTCAGAGTTCAGGCCTTCCGGTCTTCACCTTCGCAAAGAATGGAGAAGAGAAGAAGTCCGAACCCCGCGAGAACTTGGACTTAACAATATTTTGAAAACCTCAAACATTCGGTGCTCTAATTTCTGCCATGATGCTTTAACCACGTGGCAACATTCTGCCATTCCATGAATGAGCGAGGGGCCCACCAAAAGAGCACAGTGGAATGGCAAAATGCCACCACGTGGCCATCGGTGGGCTCTAGAGTTTCAGCATTCAGCCCAAGAGGGAAGGCGGAAGAGAAAAACTTTGAAGTCTAATAGAAAAACACTTAGCCATATTTTATAGAGAAAAGGATCGAAGCTTGGGCTTTGAGCCTTCTAGCTTCCACAAAAGAATGTGAGAGCAAAACCCTAAAGTCTGGCGACAAAATACTTAAGCATTTTGCAAAGAGGAAGGGGCAGAGTTTGAAACTTTGGGCTTTGGCATGGTGAAGAGGTGAAGCCCAAACTCCAACATCCCAACTAGGCAGAAAAACAAAAAGAAAACTCTAAATATTTTGGGACTTAACCATTTTTTGATGCTTTTCCTTGCATCCTCAGAAGGGGAAACACCAAGATCTCATGGATCTTAGACTATTTGGCCAGGGGAAAAATAGGATAACAGTTGCATTTATTACATACAATATTATGTCTTCTATTTGACAACACACTATAACTCTTATTCCAATCAACTTTCCTTGCATGCATCCAACACTCAATTTCTCTATGACCAAATTCATGACAAGAATAGCAATAACCATGAAAAGAATTTTCAAACCTGGTCCTTTGATGATGTCCTGAATGGAAGAATCTTCTAAATTTGTTCTTGTTGGATTATGCATAAGTTCTCTCCTTTTGTGGAACTTGACCTTCCTTCTTCTTGCTTCTCTCACTTTTGATAGGAGCTTCATTAGACTTCTTTTGTACCTTATTAGAATCTTCTTTATAACCAAGTCTTGTCTTATTGAAAGGTGATCTTTGCTTGTCTAACATCTCATCTAAACTTTCAGTGTTCTTTTCAAATTGAAGGTTCTTGTGCAACTTGAAGGATGCCTTTTCTAGTTCCTTTCTCAAGGAAACTATCTCTAACTCATACCTTTCACAATCTACCTCTTTTTCCTTAAACCAATTTATTACTTCTTCTTCTATTCTCTTAACTTATTCAACTTGTACCTTTCAATTCATGATCAGTTTTTCTTCTTCTTCAAGAGCTGAGAGTGCTTTGACCTTGGATTCCTTTTCTTCTTGAAGATGCAACTTTAGTATTGAGCTTTCTTTTTTAAGTTTTTCAATGACATTGTAAGCATAATAGAGTTCTTCTTCAAGATCTACTTCTTCATCATCCTCTAGATCAGTTTTGATCTCTTCTTCTTCATATGAATGTCTCCTTTCTTTATGATTATTCTCAACCACAAGGCTGTCCTCTCTTTCAGATACATCACTTCTTATGTTATTTGACATGTGTGTTTCATGCCCCAACTCATCATTTGATTTGATTGGTGCTTGTTGAACAACATTTTGCTTAGCACTTCTTCCCTTATTTCCTTTTCTTTTTGCCATAGTATTCCACTACCAAGATAAACCCGTCTATTAGACTTCTACAAGGAACCTGTTGCTTTGATACCAATTGTTGGAATATAGTGAATCACTAAGAGATGGGGCATGAATCAATGATCTAATAAAAATAACTTTACAAATTCTTTGAATGCTTGTAAACACTATTATGTTAGAACATCAAAGAATTGAGAAAAACAAAGAACGACACCAAACACACCACAACACAAGGATGTATGTGGAAAACCCTAAAAAGGGAAAAACCATTGTGTGAAGAGTTGATTGGGTTTGTTTGACCAATTCAACCTCACAACAATATCACCATTAGATCTCACTGATTACACTTTTACATATGGATTTAGGAGCACCAACTCCAAACAAATTAGGAGCACCAACTCCAAACACAAAACAAGTAAACATACAGAGTACTACTCTATTTACATTAATAACATAGGTTATAGATGAATTCTATAACTCTCTTACTCAATCACCTCTACTCTCTTAGATCTGCATGCATACATCAATAACACCATTCTTTTGCAAATTATTCAAAGAATGATTCTTCAAGCAATTCATCATCCACCCAACACTAATGCATTATTCTGTTTACAATGGCGTCATAGATTATACAAAATTACCTGTAACACATAGTTACTGACCCCAAGACACATCCACATCAAAAACCATATTCTCCTTCAAGTATGAAAATAATCTTTCTTCAAATTTTCATCAATCACATCATAGATCAAACAAGAAACACCTTCCATTCATTATTCATACCTTTGAATACCTTTAGTATCAATAGAAGATTTTCATACTCAGATACAACCTCTGCAAAACACAACCCTCTGCTTTCTTTTTCTCTGTCTGCATACATAGCAAAACTGCCTTTTTCTTCACTCTGTCCTCCTTGATATGCTCACATTACATCAACAAACCCTTTCTTTCAAACTAATTCTATAAGTAATTATGTGATAAATTCATCATAAAAAAAATATACACATGAATACACTTCATTTAATATCATTCCTTTCTTCTCATAGCCATGGGGACAACCACTTTAATCTAGTTTGAAAACTATCAAACCCTCGTTACCAAAAGTAGTTATAAAAACTAACAATAACTGAAATACACAGAGTATATGGATAAATGCCTGTCAAAGTGTATTCATGAAGGATGGATGTTGAAGTTTCAATGCAGTTTGAACACACACCGTTGAACATATTGTTCATGTCATCCACCGATTGAACGTGCACCATCGATTATGACTTTGGCACCCGAACACAATGAGTGACCTAATCCTACCGGTCACCGTTAGGAAGCAAGGCCGATCATCACACAACCTCGAACCCTCAAGTCATCACTTAAGTGATCTATCACTGGCTACATCAAGTCACTGACAAAATAGAAGAAAGCTAAGCTCGTCAAGATAAGTCTTTATAAATTGTGTTCTAGGTTTTAGAATACCATTAGGGGTTTAGAGATGTAGATTTGAGGTCTTCAAATATTTATCAAAACCCTATTTTTTATCACTCATTACTGACATGAAATACCACTGAACCTTGAACTCTACCAATCACCTCTGTTGCAGAGAAATGATGAAATGATGAAGACCCTTTGAACTTGAAAAAAGAAACTTTGCTTTAGAGAGCATTAGGGTTTTAGGGCTTTAGTATTTAGGACTTCAAAACTTGCTCAAACCCTAACATTTTGTTAAACCCTAACATGCAATCAAGGATTTGATCCTGATCACCTGTAAACAATTTCTATAGATTCATAATGTTGACATGATAAAGAAACTCCTTTAATCTTGAAACAACCAAATTTTTGTTCTTGGAGGTCTTAGGGTTTAAGTCTTCAACAACAAACCATAAAAAACCATAGCAATGTGATTTTTATCAACTACAAGCAATCTCTATCATTGAGGATGATCCAATGAAGAAGATACAACATAGAAACACCTTTGTTCATCTTGTAGCAAGATAAAGACCATTGCACCAAATGCACTTTGTAATTTCCCAACTATAATGATAGGAATATCTGAAGATAAAGACCATTGCACCAAATGCACTTTACAATCTCCCAACTATAAGGACAGGGATGCCTGAACATCAAAATGCATCCATCACACAACAATCATTCATCTATCATAATGCATCCATCACACAACAATCATTCATCTTCTCACAAGCAATCTAATGGCAACAATGAATGACTAAATTTAACACCACAGTGTAGATGTAGTCTTGACAATCAATCATGTAGACATCAAGGTGCATGACTGTCTCTCCATGCTTCATGAATGACTCCTCTATTTACCTTAGGCCCTTTGACAACAATGCCTTTGACATCAATGACAAAACTAATGCCAACAGTGGTTTGATTCTTTTTTAATTTAAATCTTGCATTTACCATGCCCACAATAGGTGGATGTTTATGGTCTCTTCATTGTAGCAATGAATAGAGTTCAATGATGCAAATAAGAATTAGATTGAATTTGTGTTTGAATTGCATTCAAATTTTATTTTGAAAATGCATGAAAAGAGGCCAAGTTATGACAAAACTTTCCTAGAATGGGTTGTGAGTAGGAAAAAAATTATTTGAGTTGAAAAGCATATTGTTGTGCATATTAGAACAATAAGGGCACTTTTAGATTTTTGAAATTTTATGTATTATGGAAGTTAGAAATTTGGGTATTCTTGAGGGAGGTCTCCAAATGGTGAATTTGGGGGTTTTATGGTTTTTTTCCCTCTTATTGAAAAATGAAAATTATGTTCTAAACCTTAGCTTTTAGTATTATTTTGTGAGAAAAAAAGTCTCATTAGGGAAACAGGATTCCCTACTTATTGGATATGAGTGTTGCATTTTTTACCTCATTTTCTATGCTTTGACTTTTTGGTCAAAGTTGGCCTATTTATAGGCATTATGTTTGAATTGTATACTTATGGCCACATGGATATGGTTGTTATGTGTTTTGACCTCATTTCCCTATGTTTTGACATTTTTGTCACAATTGACTGTTTGGTCAAAGTTGGCCTTTGTATAGGCCTTATGTTGGAATTATATAATTCTGACCATGTGTACATGAGTGTTATGTATTTTGACTTCATTTCTCCATGTTTTGACCTTTTGGGTCATAATTGACTTTTTGGTCAAAGTTGACCTTTATAGGCCTTATGTTAGAATTGTATACTTGTGGTTATGTGGATATGAGTGTTAAGTGTTTTGACCTTATTTCCCCATGTTTTGACTTTTTGGTCAAAGTTGACTTTTGAACTTAGGAATGGATACTTAGTATTCCTATGGGTTGCCTGTGGCAGGCCATAATCCCCTTGCATCATTGTTTGATCTTGATGATTGTATGTATGTTTATTAACATGATGATGCCATACCTTGTTTTGCATGCTATTTCCATTTTGAGAAAATGATGCTTGGTATGCATTATTAGATGAATTGCATTATGGATTTGAAGTGTTTTCCCTTATCTTCTCCACTGCAATGAAATGGTATGTTAGTGATGATGTATTAAAGAAGGATGTGTATGAATTTAAAGTATTCATGCCCTTGTGTTAAACTCTTTCCCTTCTTTTGCTTGGTTGGGTCATGAGTAACCCTATGGTGAATCATGCATTGGACTGTGATATGTGTGTATTCATGTGTGAATATGCATTGAATTCTACTAGTTATTTTATACCCTTGGTGTTGTGTTGGGTGTGTGTGGAACCCATGTTCAACCTTGTGTGGATTACCTTGGAGTCTTGTTGAGACCCTTGTTTGTGTGAGATGGCTTGATAGAGATGTTGTCATGATCTTCTTCTCCATAGCTATGGGGTTGCCTAGAGTGGCATAAACATCTATTGTGCTCGACGATGGCAATACGATAGGGTGGTGGGTAACATTTCCCCATTGGTCCTACAAGAAGATCTCTTGGGAGCTAGAAGAGTTCCTTGTGTATTGTTTACTTTATGACCATGTTGTATCTCATACCTATTGGAGCACTTCGGAGGTGATTTATTAATGTTGTAATATTATTATTTATGTAATTTAATTATTGGAGTGTGTTCCTTCCATGTTTGGGAAGTAACCTCTGTCATGTAATTGTATTATGATTCCATTTGGTTAGAAAATGAACCTTGTTTAGAAATGAATTTATCATGCTCTAGAATAGTTTATTTTGATGGAAATGGTTAAATCGGGCTGTTGGAGTCCTCTGTTAATTGTTGTAATGATATCTTATGCTATTTTTATGATTTGGGTTGTAATGTTCCCACATTATGGTTGAGATTCCCATTATTGTTTTTAGCCCATCTCGACGTTGGTCTTGAATGAGCATAGCATTTTGTGTGATATTTCTCATAATTGACATTTATGTTAGAATGATTGGAAATTGTAAGTTTGCCTTTATTTGAATTGTTTTCATGCTTTGGATTATTTAGCATGTTGATTCATGGTTGGTAATTGGATGCTTTGTATTTGGATCCATGTTGGGCATTTTGTCCTTGTGGGGCTTTGTGATCAATCCTCCTTTGGCTTGATGGTTTTTGTTGACATTTCTTGGCTTATTGGCCATTTGTAGATGTCGGTTGTTCTTGTCAAGTAGAGAAATGTGTGTGTGTGTGTGTGTGTGTGTGTGTGTGTGTGTGTGTGTGTGTTCTTATTTCTACCTTCTCCTTGTCTTAGTTTTTTCATGTGGTAGTTTTCATGCTTGACTGTATAGTTGTGACATGTGAGTGTTACAATTGCATTGCAAAAAATTTGTTCATCCTATTTGTGTCCATTAATGTCTTTCTCTAAAAGCTGGGGCATTACAAGATGGGCAATCTTGGATGCCTATCTTGGAGGTTTGGCTTTTTTATATAAGCATGGCACATTAAATGATATGCAATACAACTTATAGGTACTTAGGTTATGCCGGACTGAGGACTGAAGAAACAGATGAAGTGCGTGTATTGTAATCTCAAATTTGAAGATAATACAACTTGAAGCCTCTTTTCTTGGTGGAGTTTTTTACCTTAAAGGGTTTTCTCCATGTCACATAATGTGTTGTATGTTTAGTTCTTCATGCATGTATTTCTATTGCAATCTCCATTGATTCTACATTGTTTAGAGGACACAAATAATGTTAAAATCATATTTCCATTGTGTGGTTTGCAGCTTCATTTATAACAAAAATGGAAGGATTTATCCCCATGAGTTCTTTTCGCTAGAGGACTCTAATGCCATAATGAATGCAAAAAGTGAACCTCCTCTACCAAACTCTTCCCAGGAACAAGTGTTGGAGATGAAGTGATATTGTTGGTGTTGCATAAGATAATGCCATTAGATTCATGATGCAGAGCATGAGAGTACATTCTATTGCTGGTATTTCTTTTTGCCCTGTGTTGTGTGTCATCCTTGA
Organism: Cunninghamia lanceolata; assembly: GCA_027924645.1. Classification (NCBI taxonomy): domain Eukaryota; kingdom Viridiplantae; phylum Streptophyta; class Pinopsida; order Cupressales; family Cupressaceae; genus Cunninghamia; species Cunninghamia lanceolata. The sequence continues at coordinate 6,490,592 of BSBN01000400.1, forward strand.
ATGAATTATGTGAACCCCTCTTGCTTTGGTTTCTCTAATCTAACACCACCAATAATCTATCAACATGTCATCACTAGTTAGCAACATATTTTACTATGCCAACTAAAAAATAAAATAAGTCACTTAACATTAATGATTTTGCACATTTTTCAAAATGCCTCTCTCGCTCATTTCTGAAACCCTACCTGGAGACTTGAAGGAGGATTTTTTGCTTCTGTCTGGCGGTAATGTGGCAGCTGGTAGTGGTGGTTCTGTTGTTACATTGACCATTGGCTATGGCTCTACTAATGGTGGCGGGGGTGTTTTGAATTTTGGTGTCAATTTGAATTCGAAGGTGGTTTTTCTACCGCTCTTTGGCGGCAATGTGGCTATTGGTTATGATGGATCTATTGGCGGTTCTGGTTGCAGTAGTTTTGTTGCTTCTTTGCCCATTGGTTGTGATTTGGCTATTGGTGGTGGTGACATTTTGGCTTCTTCACCCAACTCAAATGGTGGTAAGTCTTTTGCAGGTGTGGTGCACATTGGTATTGGGAGTGCCTCTTCGGTGGTGAGGTCTGCTATGGACCCTAGTCCCCTGCCTCCTCATGTTGTGGTTTTGGGTGAGGATGTTTTTGAGAATATCAAGTTTTATTCTAAAAATGGTTTGATTTGCAAGTTTGAAGGCTCGTGGCTTCCTCTCTCTACTATTAATAAATGGATTCAACTTCTTTGACTTCCCCATTTAGTTGGGAAAGTTGAAATTTACCCCTGTGCAAGGGGATTCTTTGTGGTAACTTTTGCCTCCATTTTTGATAAAAAATTTGTTGAAGGGTATTCATGGTTTTTGGGCAAGTATCCCCTCTTGGTGAAGCCATGGTATCCTTCTTTTAACCCTCTTTCTGAATCCTTACATAATAAACCAGTGTGGATCCACCTACCAAATCTTCCCCTTCACTTCTGGTGTGATTCAAGTTTTTCAGCTATTGGAAACCCTCTGGGCTATTTTCGGATGGTGGATTTAGCTACTTCTTCTTTCACTCATACCACCTATGCACGAATGTTAGTTGATATAGATATGTCCAAGCCCTTTCCTACTGAGATTATTTTACAAGTAGTAGATTTGCCATGGACTTAGTCTCTTGGTTATGAAGGAATTCCCTTTCGATGTCATAGATGCTTTGCTACAGGTCATATTGCATAAATTTGCCCTCTCCTAAAGGTTGTTATATCTTCTTCTTGGTGGAAGGATGTTGCTCTTGATCATTTTACTGTAGATGTTGAAGACTCTTCCTCAAAGTCTTCCAAGTCTTCTTCGGAGGCTGCGATGATTTTTGAACCTGCAGCTTCCATGGTCCCTTGTTTTGTGTTTGATCCAACTTTGTCGCTTTATAGTGGCTGCATGGGTGCTGGTATTAGCATCAGCTCTGCTACACCCTCTTGTGGTGGTTTGGCTGCTGCTATTGGTGCTTCTGCTGATGGTGGTTTGGCTTATGGTGGTGGCGACGGCTTGGTTGTTTCCTCTATTTCTGCTAGTGTGGCTTCTTTTGCTCAGGTGCATTTTGTGGTTCCTCAGTAGTCTTCCTCTCTAGTTGGGTCTCCCTCTCAGGCCTCCCCTGTGGGTAGGATTTCTGTGGAGGTTTCCCCTCCCCCCTCCCCTTGCTCGATGGACCTGGATGATGATGTCTCTTGGACATTAGTACATCGTAGGAAGAAGGGTTTACCGAAGCCTATCTCTCATTCCCACACTCGGATTAAGGGTGTACAGAATGCTAGATCTGTTGTTGGCATAGCCTAGGTTGCTTGTCTGTGTTGTGGAGTACTATGATTTGGATGCTATTTTTCAGTTTGGCACTTGTTCTCTTGGCAGCTGGGATGTTGTTATGATTATGGTCTTCCTCTATTGAGGTTGAAGTTTGTTTGTATAAGGTTTCAGGACCTTTCAAATCCTATTTTACCCTCTAATAAAAAACATTAATGATTTTGCTTTTTAACTCTTTTGTCTTGATGTGTTGAGAGGATAAATATTTCGTATCAATTTAATAATTTTTTAGTAGGGAACACAAATTATAAGTGCATGATTAAAGTATTATGGATTGAGGGGTACCCATGATTACAACTTCATTTCTTTAAAGTATTACAAGCCTTTGGTGAGTATTTTATGAGCCATTCAAATTCATCATTAATATTATTTTTTATTAATTTGAGGGTGCTTTTGATTAATAATTGTATAGAATTTTTTTGCATCAAATTGATCACTGTGAAAACTTGTATAGCAATAAATTACAATAGTTTATAGATTTACTAAATTTGATCAATACATTATTAATTAAGTCTAGTCCAAACCTATTCATTCATATCATATTTATCATTTACATTATTATAATAAATCATTGTATTTCAAAAAGTTGATACTTTGGAATAACATGTCTTTGAATGATTTAAATACGTTTTTAGAAACATAAAACCATAATGACAAAATAAATCAAATAAATTTAAAAAGGAAAGAAAGAGAGAATGCTCAAAATGCAATTGTAGTACTCTTCAGAAGGTAATGAACATTTAAGTTTTTATCTAATTATAAAATTTAGATGATTAGAGATCTAAGTGGGCCTTGATGTTATGTACCTAGGGATATGATATTATAATGTATTTAGGTGGATGGAGATGTCGACATGTGGCAGACATCCCTTAAGTTAGTTATATTAGGTCTTCTAGATAACTTGTGTACTTAATTATATTAGGTGTTGAGTAGGCCTTCATTAGAATTACCCCTCCATTATGTTATTAGGATGTATATAAAGGAGGTGATTATCATTGTAAGGAGGTGTGGAGTATGATATTGTATTTGAGATCTCTTGAAGATATAGAGTGGAGTGGCTTTTTCCTTAAGGAGTATTGTACGATGTTACCCTACCTTAAAGGTTTATTCTATTTCTGTAGATATTGGATATTAGGGCATCTTGGCCCACAAACATATCTTTTGTTGTGTGAGATCTATCTTCTACATTATCTTATTGCAACTATTATATGTGTGGATATTATCAAGTGGTATCAGAGCTACGATTTGGGAAAATGTAGAAAAAACCCTAATTTTTAAAGATTTACCTATATCTTTCAACTGGCTATGAATTTTTTAACAATTTTTTATTAGAGGTGGAGGATCATCTAAGGATGCTACAATCCAAAAATTAGGTTACTATAATCAATATTGAGTGAGTTATTGCAATTTTATGTTTTTCCATAATTTCACTATATAGGCCACAAATCATAGAATTTTTCTAAGATTTTTATATTTCTGGAAAGCTCCCCAAATTTTATTAGGAATCTATACTTTATATTTTTGTTTAGTATGAAAAGGAGGATGATGGGGTTGGTGTTTTGGTTTGAATCCTCCTTTTCACAAAACATTCCACGGGCTTTTCAACCGAGTGCTTCTCCTATCAAGAGGAGAGTCATCTATCAGATTGGGTTGCCACTTGGTTTTCTACTGGGAAATTCAGAAGTTAACACAATGTTTCTAATTAATGCTTTTATGCTCTTGAAAATCCTAATTTAAGAAAAACAATAAGTAAATCTGTGAATTACGACAAATGCTACTAGAATTAGGCAAAGGGCAGAGAACCTTAACTCACTATTTTTTGCAGTCTGGAAAATAGAAATGTCAGGGACAATGGTGATGGCGCCCTAGTCCAATGTGCTACTTTTTCTATAGAATCTAGATCTCCTTCCAACACTGATTTCTGTTGTATCTTCAATTTCTGGCAACCAAGATGCGGAGAACAATGTTGATGGCGCGCTAGTCCAAGCAAGCTCCTCCTTTGGGATTCAGAATCTCCATAGTGTCCTCTTGCTCCCTACAACTCCACTTTCTCTAGATCCAATACCTATAACTTGCAATCACAAGGAGTGTGGGAGGGGGTTGTGGTGTTTAGAGGCTTGCCTCATTCAATCCCCAAAGAGACATTCAAGTCTTCCGAACACCGTTGTCAGAGAGAGTCCATTTCTTTAGAAGATGGTGAAGCCTCATAGGTCTCATAATTTGTAGTATAAGTGAGAGTAATGTCCTTATTTCCAACCAAGGAGACTTTGGTTTTCTTAGGAGCTTCAAAATATTTCTTTGATGTGTCAGGGTTCTTAAGTTTGTTGAGAATTTTGCACAACATTATCTGTGGCAAGAGGCATTGTTGAATGAACTTGTAAGTCATTTAGTCTTTGCTGATTTTTAACTTGTTTTGGCATTTCATTATGTGAACAAGTATTCAGACCAAGATCAAATTTCCAAGTGTAGAGCATATCTTGATAAATGAACTTAAGTGGTCGATGAAGGGTAGACGGGACTGCAGCCATGGCATGAATCCACAGTCTACCTAGAATCATATTATATGAAAGTGAGCCAGGCATAACATGAAAAAGGGTATCTAACGTCACAGGTACAACTTGTACGGGTAAAGTTATGGTACCCATTGATTGTCTTCCAACATTATCAAAGCCACGAATGCTAATCCCATCTGGTTTGATTAAAGATGTGTTGAAGCCTTTATTTCATGTAGTAAGTTTATGCCACAAACATTAAGGGCCAATCCATTTTCAATCATAACTTGTTTTACCAACTTTTTATTTATCGTGACAAAGATCAAAAGTGGATCATATTCATGTTTTGTTGATGGTATTTCATGTGGTTGAAAGATAGTATCCATTTTTTCACATTTATACTATACAACACAGCTGCTACATCAGTCAGCTTAGCAGTGGGTGGTACAATCACCTTTTGTAAAGCTTCCTAGAGCATTCCATGCTCTGTAGGTGAAGTTTGTATTAAATCCCAAAGAGAGATCTTAGCCAGAGAAGCACGAAGCTACTCAACAAGATCATATTCTTGACCACTTTTTTGAGTAAGACAAGGTGGTGGGGGGAGCATAGGTTAAGAACATGGAAGAGAGACATGCACATGCAGTGCTTGCTTACTTTGCTTGTTATTAAGGGTGTTGTATGTGTGAGCAATCACCATGTGGTGTGATTGTTGTAACATATTTTGAACATCTGAAGAATGTGGAAGACTGTTGATAACTGAGAGGGGGGGGTGAATCAGTTATCCTAATTATTTCCCTTTTTGAACTTTCTTAATAATTAATGCAGCATTGAATCAAACACAAAAACATTACCATGAAATAAGAAACACATAACACAGTAATTTTTGACGTGGAAACCCTGTTAAGGGAGAAAACCACGGGGTGATTAACCCAAAAATTATTCTCTGTTAGAAGAATAGGAATTTACAAAATGGCACTTGCCAATTAGGGCTCACTGCCCGAGCACACTGCTCACAAGAGGCCCACTGCCTACAAGAAGACACACTATCTACAAAGTGATAAGAATCACAGTCTTGAACTGATTGGAAGCATCTGCATATGCTGGAGTTCAGTTCCGGTTAGGCTCAGTACACTGATCTGCTGCACTTCATCTTTCCTCTGTTCTTTATTCTGCTATCTTTCACATACCGGATCCTTCTTGCTACTTCTGCTCTGTTCTGGACTTATTCGCATATATTTTAACTCCTTCACACACTTCACAACTAAATCCATCCTCTATATATATCAGCACAAGTAATTTCATCACCTTTCTAGTCGGCATCCGGAACAGTCTAGTTTCTTACAAACTTTGTTCTGTCGGCTGAATCCTTGCTCACCAAGCAATGCGGATCAAGCATATACTAGTAGATATCATTAATCATGTCGGCCAAACATGATTCATGCCTTCACAACTTTTATCATCAACAGTAACACATCCGGAAAGTAGTCTGATACTCTGTCAGTCAGTTCTTCCTCTGTTTTGACTGTGTCTCAGGAATCCGGTACTCAACTATTCATATCTTTTTCCTTGTCCATCACCGGAGGCTAAATCCTTGGAATATACTACTCAAGGTAGTCCTCTTGACTTCCCCAAATCCGCACTGCACCAAGACACTTCCTCTGAGAGATCCGGATCAATCTGTTGGACCTTGCCACATGCTCTGTTCTTGTTCACCGGACCACAACAATCTTTATTCTGACTTCTGGTAGAGACACATTATGACTTGCGGATATGTGGGATGACCTTTGTTGCCATCAATGACAACAACCATGAATCCATATAGTGTCTCTTGCCAACAATCTCCCCCTTTGGCATTGATGGCAACACTTAGTGAAAAATGACTAAGTGTTTTCACTATGCTCCCCCTTTGCTGATGCTCTGTCTTTATATACAATTTTTGGAACTCCCCCTTAGTTGGATTCCTCATTTTTCACTGCTCCTCACTCCCCCTTTGACATCAATGGCAAAGGGTAGGGTCCGCACACCAAAATTTTCAAAAATTTTCTATACATAGCCGCATATTTACATACTCACATATACTGAAGAATGTCTGCAAAGGATGTCTGCAATTGGATCATTTCTGTAGCCCAACTTTGCTTCATTCTATCCAAAATTGAAATGTGACCACTCAACAAAAATGCAAAAGCTTCTGCCCACTTGAGATCTGTCGGATCTTTTGTTTGGGCGGTGGTCTGAGCATCACTGATGGCCTCATGCATAGTTTCCAACTTAGGGATTATAATCCTTCTAAGTTCTCCCATCCGGTTAGTGATATTCTTCCTTTCCTTCTCAAGATTCTTTATTTCATTCAAGACTGCAATAGTCTGACATTCTTGATTTATTATGGAGGAAGAGAGAGGATCAAAACTTTGAGATAAGCTTTGTAGCTTGTCCTGTTCCTCTTTTATTTTCTTATCAATTGCTGCTGTTGCCTTTGGCCAGGATATACAAAATTTGTAAATGTCACCGCCATCCTTAAGAGCATTCTCTAAGCTCTTTATTCCAATACTCACAATCTTCCTATCTTTAGAGATTAATTCTAATACTTCTGAAAATCTCTTATCCAAAAATTCCTTCCGGACCTTTTCTTCAGCAGATTTTTCTAGAGATTCAAAATGTGTACTAACACTGCTGACTAAGGTTTTGAGATTACCGGAAGAGGAGGCTGTGGGATCCTTTTGAAAGGATGGCATGATCTTTTCTAGCACTCCAGATGCTACCTCCATAAGCTCACAGTCTTCCATGTGAGATTTCAGCAGCTTCTCTTTGACTTTCTCATTTGCAAATGAGGCTATTTTCATTGTTTGCACCGGTGACAAAGAGTCAAAATCTAATGGTCCTTTGAGTAGGTCCGGTTCATCAATTTCTATAGTGGCTTTGCTCAAAAATTGTTGAACAGTTTGTGCAGTGTCTCTTGCCGGAGACAGATGTTTCTTTTCTTCTGTAGTCTGGGAACTGTCAACCTCTTTATCTTTCACCCCTGCTTCCTTCTCCTGTAATTGCTCTTCTTCTTTGGATCCGGAGACTGTAGGGGAAACCGGAGGAGAGATGCTTGTCTGTTCAGGGCCCACTTCTTCCGGAACAGATGATTCCAAATCCACAGCTGTTTCTGCACCTAAGTCCTCTACAACAGGAAGATTGAACCTTTTGAAGGCCTTCCGGAGGACCTCTTCTGTCTCTTGGGCCACTTTGTCAGTCTCACCAAGCATGAGTTGATTCATCCTGGCTTTACTTCTGAACTCATCTTTGCAGTCCTTGAAGATTATGTTCATTGTCTTGGGATCAATTTGAGGATATAGCTGAATAGCTATCTGCTCCCGGATCTCAAGATCTTTTGCATGAGCATTGTTCTTTCTTACTTCCAATTCCTTTTCTAGGCTTTTAGGAATAAGAGATATGATCTCAATGAAAGCCTTATTATATATGTTCAGATATTTGACTGTGGCTTCCTGCAGAGTCTTTTGGTCAGCCTCACTGAAGTCATCATAAGATTCAGTCATTGGTTGAAGGTTTCCATCCACCGTGACCGACTTGATTACATTCTCTAGAGACAGAGTGGGCTTTTCAACAGATACCTCTGCCATTTCATCCTTGTCTTGTCCTGAGGAGGGTTTACCGGATCCTTTCTTCTTCTGCTTCTTTATTTCTTTTACTCCCTCATCTGACTCTGTTTCCTCTTCATCCTTTTGGCTTTTATAAGCCCTTGTGGCTTTTGTCTTGGATCTTTTACCGGATGCCTGGACTTCCGGTTTTGAACTTTTGGTTGAGGGAGGTGCAGATCTTTTTGATGATCTGGTCCAGGTGGGAGTTTCAACCGGAACACTTTCTTTACTTTTCTCTTCTTCCTCAGCCTTCCTCCTCTTTTCCCGGCTGGCATCAAGTGCCTCTTTTGAGATGCCTAGGCCTTGAGCAATATGCTCAACTTCTTTTCTTACCTTCCTCTTTATCTCCGGTTCCCTGAGTTCTACATGTAACTTAACACTCAGTTCCTCAAAGGTTCCAAACCTTTCTGCCTTAGGATCTTTGGGCTGGCTTAGCATGTGTTGAACATGCAGCTCTACTATCTGTTCATCCACTTCATACCCCATAGGCATGATCCAGACAGTCCTTGGCTCCACTGCCTCCATCAGACACTGATCTGTTTCTACCATGAAGCATACTGTGTCTTTGTATTTTTCAACAAGGGATTGGGGTATTCTTTCTCTTGCATGCATCATGCTTTGGAAGTTCTTGAAGTAACCCCATAGAGCTGTATTTCTTGCTTTTGCATCCCCAAGTCCATGCAAATAGTCTCTGATTTGAATGGCAACCGGTCTGTCATTCTGCCATATCCATCCACTGGATCCGGGAAGCTCATTCATGTAGTAAAAGAAGAGACAAAGGATCAGATTGCCATATTTGAAGGAGTTTTTCTTGTCCTTCTTAATCTTCTGCAGATTTTCAAAGAGTTGGTTTACTAGAAGCTCGCACAAGTCATAGTCTGCATTCTCCTTCAACATCTGATAGGCTGTGTAGATTGCAGTTCCCGGTACTGAATTTTCCCTACTGGAGTGATAGATTTTGTAACCAATTATCATAGCTACAAATTTGACATCCGGTTCAATGATGTCATCAACTGTCATAGCTCTCTTGTCAAACTTGGATCCGGTTGCATCACTGACTGTCTGATTTTTGACAGATTTGAGAACAGGTAATCCACCGGATGAGTGCAGACCGGTTACAGCCCTAATTGCATCCTTGGTGATCTTGAAGGGCTTGTTCAACCATAGGAAGTTGTCATGTACTCTACTTAGTACATACCGGACCCATTCATCTTCTTCAAAACAGGGGAAATGAATGCACTGTGCAAAGTGTTTGTCCTGGATGGCTTTATACTGAGGTTTGATCTCAAAGGAGTCATCTATCAATTGTTTGTGATAGATATCCATCAGTTTTGATTCTCCAAAGTCTTCAAGATTCGCATGGATGTAAACCCTAATATCTTCCGTATGCAATACACCATGAGGAACACTAGAGAAGGCTCCTAGTGGATCTACCTCCAATGATTTGTAAGGATGTTTCTTGAATGAGGGGCGAGGTCTATCAGAGATCTTAACTATATTTGGAGTAGCCATTCTTCAAAGATTTGCAGTGAGGTAATGAAAAACGGAGAATACCTTATGCGCCTTCGATTTGCACGGAGTGATTGGATTGATTTCTTTATGCAATGACTTCGGCAGGAGATCCTTGGTGTGCTTGATGAATCTTGTTGCAGAGCTCCACTATTCGCTTCTTCTTGAGTGCAGAATGAGCAAATGACTTTTGAGAAATCCCTTATATTGCTCCGCGAACCCTAATATCTGTCTGCAATAAATGCTTCACCTACATTATTCTGGTTTGCCTTGTCTGGATAGCTTGGAGTATCCCGGATTAGTCCTGATCTGTGAATATCATCCAGATCTTTTAATCATGAATAAATCGAGGTAACATATTACAAGAACATCCCAAACACTCTGTCCAATCCGCAGAACAAGATAGTGCACTTCCGGATCTCTCCGGACCTTTTTGTAATCCTTTGTCATACCGGAGCATCTCCCTGAACAGGTCTTATTTGATCGATCACAGCTTCTTCATAACTCCATGCGGACCTCTGAAAACTTGACTGAAGCATCTCAAGACTCATATCTACAAACCCTTTAATCCGCATCTTGTGCCACATCCGGCACCACTTGTTTGGCTGGGGGAACAGGATTTTCTTTGAGTCTCCCCCTAAGCCTGAGCTCACTTTTTAATTTCCAGAAGAAATATCAGCACCAGAGTCTGGTGCGGATCCAACCTCTACATTCTCTGAACTTTTCTTCACCCAAATCTTGCTCATCTGATTCCTAACTTCATCCGCATTCATCTTTTGTTTACCCTTGTCTTGATTCTGATTATACACCGGACCTCTTTTGTCCTGATTCTTGTTTCTGCAGACTTTAGCATTATGACCGGACCTATTGCAGATTTGGCAAATAACATTTCTTTGCATATTTGACTGATATCCTCTTGATCTGCATTGATTAGCCATATGACCTACTCTATTGCATGTAAAGCATCTACCTTTGAATGATTTGTTTACTTGCATAATTTTGCATTCATGGGATTTGTGTCCATACCTTTTGCAGTTGAAGCACTGTCCGGAGAAGGATGAATTAATCTAATTCATTCTCATTCTGCACTGATTAGCTTTGTGACCAAAGTGGTTGCAGCTGTGGCAGTATCCATTGAAGGATGGATATCTTTGAGCATTTGGCTGTCTTACCGGAGGTCTTCTAGGCCTGCTTCTTGGATTTTCTGATCCAAGATTCTTCTGACCGGATCCGGAGCTTTCTCCTTTCTCATATCCCAAACCATACTTGTCATCTGTCCTCTTTTGACTTCCAAGAAGAACTTCAAGTTGAGCAGAACTTATCTTGAATTTCTCTTTATATTCATTTGCTGTTTGAAGGTCTCTTTTGAGAGAGGCAATTTGATCCTCAAGTTTTTCTTCATTATCTTTGGCATCTTCAAGATCAGATTCAAGATGTCTGATAATCCTGTCCATCTGGTGGCATTCTTCTGATTTTTCTTTAAGAGATTGTCTTAGATTGTCTTCAGCCTTTCTTTTTTCTTCAATCTCTTGAGTAAACTTTATAGTTCCTGATTCCATTTCATGTCTTAACATAATGACTTCTTTTGATAACTTTTCACATAACTTGGTTTGCTCAGTCAATTCTTCATTTGTATTGCTTTCTTCACTTTGTCTTGCCAACTGTTGGAGCAGCTCCTTTCTCTTTTTCATAGAGAGACTTAATTTGTCTTTTAATTCTCTCATGAATTCATCAGCCTGTTTGAGTCTTTCTTTTAATTCATTGACTTCAGAATTTGACTGTTCAAGATCCTCAAGGGCAGTCTTGAGTTGCTCCCTTAAACCATATGCATCCATTTGAGTTCCCAGATCTTCCTCAAGCTGTTAGGCTCTATTAGGAGGAACTTAGCTCTGATACCAATTGTTGATAACTGAGAGGGGGGGGGTGAATCAGTTATCCTAATTATTTCCCTTTTTGAACTTTCTTAATAATTAATGCAGCATTGAATCAAACACAAAAACATTACCATGAAATAAGAAACACATGACACAGTAATTTTTGACGTGGAAACCCTGTTAAGGGAGAAAACCACGGGGTGATTAACCCAAAAATTATTCTCTGTTAGAAGAATAGGAATTTACAAAATGGCACTTGCCAATTAGGGCTCACTGCCCGAGCACATTGCTCACAAGAGGCCCACTGCCTACAAGAAGACACACTGTCTACAAAGTGATAAGAATCACAGTCTTGAACTGATTGGAAGCATCTGCATATGCTGGAGTTCAGTTCCGGTTAGGCTCAGTACACTGATCTGCTGCACTTCATCTTTCCTCTGTTCTTTATTCTGCTATCTTTCACATACCGGATCCTTCTTGCTACTTCTGCTCTGTTCTAGACTTATTTGCATATATTTTAACTCCTTCACACACTTCACAACTAAATCCATCCTCTATATATATCCGCACAAGTAATTTCATCACCTTTCTAGTCGGCATCCGGAACAGTCTAGTTTCTTACAAACTTTGTTCTGTCGGCTGAATCCTTGCTCACCAAGCAATGCGGATCAAGCATATACTAGTAGATATCATTAATCATGTCGGCCAAACATGATTCATGCCTTCACAACTTTTATCATCAACAGTAACACATCCGGAAAGTAGTCTGATACTCTGTCAGTCAGTTCTTCCTCTGTTTTGACTGTGTCTCAGGAATCCGGTACTCAACTATTCATATCTTTTTCCTTGTCCATCACCGGAGGCTAAATCCTTGGAATATACTACTCAAGGTAGTCCTCTTGACTTCCCCAAATCCACACTGCACCAAGACACTTCCTCTGAGAGATCCGGATCAATCTGTTGGACCTTGCCACATGCTCTGTTCTTGTTCACCGGACCACAACAATCTTTATTCTGACTTCCGGTAGAGACACATTATGACTTGCGGATATGTGGGATGACCTTTGTTGCCATCAATGACAACAACCATGAATCCATATAGTGTCTCTTGCCAACAAAGACCTCTAACAGTAAGCACTGGTTTAGGAGGTGGTTGTTGAGCACCTTGAATTGTAATTACCAGTTTGAAACAAGAAGGTGCACTAGGTGCCCCCCACACAATTACAAAGTCTATTAGTGAAGTGGAATTAACATTATTTTCTTTTCGATCGCACCCAACGTCTATCCCTAAAGGATTTAAGAGGTTAGGTGTTGTAACATTAATAGATTTATCCATAGTCTTATCGTATAAGGTTCTTGAACATTCAACTATAGAAGAAGTGGGATAATCTATGAAATCATCATCAACATATTCTTTAGTGGAGAAAGAATTTTCACTCTCATCTTTCTCATGAGTATTCCTAGAGACGAATTTAGTTAAATCTTCTAATATCAAAGGATATGATCCTATGAGTAAAGCGAAGCTACTAAAATCATGTGTATAGCAAAGTAATTTTGCAACTCATATGTAGAACATATTGACACATCAATACCACTGATAGAAGCTATGTGTTCTAGAACATGAGGATTCTCATTAGTGAAATAAGAGAAATTTTCAAAATCTAGGATAAAATCATACAAAGGTATCAAAGATGAATAACATGAAGATTCCATAATGAAATATTTTGGATGCCAAATCAGATTTCAAATATTTTCAAAAAAACTTATGCAAGAAACAAGTGCAAAAGCTATGTAAAAATGCTCTAAAATGCTTGATTTTTCAACTTTTTCCAATGCAAATGAATGAAAGAAAAGGTGTTGTGAAGAATTTAAAGGAGGAAAGAAAATTATTTGCCTAATAACAATCTAATGATGCAATAATATATTTCACAACATGCTTGTAATACAAATCTAGAGAGTTGACAAGTCAAACCCTAGTGAACATACATGAAAATATGTGATTTTTTTTTATCAATTTTCAATGCAAACGTATCAAAGAAAGAGTGTTGTAAGGAAATTGATGAGGGGAAGAAAATAATAAGTCTGATGTCAGTCCAATAAATCCACAAGATGCTTCAAAACACACCTATAATGCAATCCTATATGCAAAATACACCAAAATTAATTGAAAATTGCTAGTTTTTCTTGAAATTGAATATGCATAAATGCAAAATGAATGCAAAAACATACTAAAAAGAAACACTACATACAAAATCAGATTTGAATAAGTGTCTAATATGAGTAGGAAAATCTGAAAATAAGATTTTACCTACAAACCCTAGCTTTTGAAATTACTTCGTTATAAGAAAAATTCAAAACTTCCAGCAAACCCTAGCAATTTCAATTTGAAAAATGCAATGCAACAAATTAATTAACAATGAATTTATGTAAGTTAAATCATATCTAATAAAAATATCAGAAATTAAATTAATTTAAATAAAAATTAATTCAAATTATTTGAAAATCAAGCCAAAAATGCCAATTTTTTAAAATTTTCCAAGATTTTCAATATTTTTGTAAATTTTCAAATGTGATATGAAAATGAGTTTTTGTAATTTGGGTCAGATATAATTTAAAAATGAAAGATTAAATTAAATTAAATGAAAATTAATTCAAATTATTTGAAAATCAAGCCAAAAATGCCAATTTTTTTTAATTTTCCAAAATTTTCAAATTTTTTGTAAATTTTCAAATACAATAAGATGAAAATTAAATGAATTTCAAATCTAATTCAAAATTTTTTGAAATTAAATGAAAATTAATTCAAATCAAATCAAAATGCAAGCTAAAAGTGCCAATTTTTTTCAAGTACAATACTCAGAAAGGTGCAAAATTCATTAAAACATGGGTTCACCAAAATGTTTAGTATGAAAAGGAGGATGATAGGGTTGTTATTTTGGTTTGTATCCTCCTTTCCAAAAAACATTCCAAGGGCTTTTCAACCAAGTGCTTCTCCTATCGAGAGGAGAGTCATCTATCAGATTGGGTTGCCACTTGGTTTTGTTGGGAAATTCAGAAGTTATCACACAATGTTGCTAATTAATGCTTTTATGCTCTTGAAAATCCTAATTTAAGCAAAACAATAAGTAAATATGTGAATTACGACAAATGCTACTAGAATTAGGCAAAGGGTAGAGAACCTTAACTCACTATTTTTTGCAATCCAGAAAATAGAAATGTCGGGGACAATGGTGATGTCGCCCTAGTCCAATGTGCTGCTTTTTCTGTAGAATCCTGATCTCCTTCTGACATTGATTTCTATTGTATATTCAGTTTTTAGCAACCAAGATGCAGAGGACAATGTTGATGGCGCCCTAGTCCAAGTAGGCTCCTCCTTCAGGATCTAGAATCTCCACAGTGTCCTCTTGCTCCCTGCAACTCTGCTTTCTCCAGATCCAATACCTGTAACTTGCAATCACAAGGAGTGTGGGAGGGGGTTGTGGTGTTTAGAGGCTTGCCTCAGTCAAGCCCTGGAGAGACATTCAAGTCTTCCAAACACCGTTGTCAGAGAGAGAGAGTGTGTATCCTTGTGAGATAGAGGCAAAAATCCAAATGATAATGATGATAAAACACAATAGATGTCACCTTGATGATGAAGCTCTCATGGAAGGAAGATGCTCTTCAATTCCATGAGGAGAAGATGAAATCCAACCTATAAAAAACAAACACAATAACAATGCTCTACTCTATAACACAATGGATGCCTTGATCACTTTAACATAAGCACATGAATCATAATGTCCATCTAGTTTGCAAATGATAACCTAAACATGCTTATATATGCAACTACTAAGATTCCCACCAATAATTTCATAATTAAAACTTATGACATTCGGCCTAAGACCCAAATAATGGTCACAAAACCAACATTTGAATTTAGGGCAGACCCAAAATAGGGCTAGACTAGGGCGCTGACGCCCAAGTCCACCCCCTTATTTTTGTTTTGGGCTCATTAAAATAGCCCCCTAGGTCCTATTTGTCACAAGACCCAAGGGTTTTCTCATCGGGAGTCCAAATTAACATGCAAGATGCTCTAAATGCATTCTAGAGACTAAGAGCTAAACCTTAATAGGAAAAAGACCCCAAGGGTGCATTTTTTTGACATAACATTTTTTTATTTTTGAGGGCCACAACATTACAAAATAATTCAATCAAATTCTGGTATGTTGGAAAATTTTGGATTCTTGATTTTAATGGAAGTGGAGATGCATTAGAATGGTGGAAAAATACAAGAGCTCATGGTAAAAGTATATTATGGATTCTCTATTTTTCATCATCCTTAAAAGGTGAAGCTAGACAATGCTATGAATCACCATGGGAGGATATTTCTTCTTTGGATAAACTAGAACAAATTTTCTAAGGTAGATGGGCTCAAGAAGATGAAGAAGAAGGAGAAGACGAAGAACAACAACAACAACAAGGAAAATAACAAGAAGAAAAATAAGCAAATGAAGAGAAGATGAAGGATACAGGTGCATGCACTTTAGCTAGAAGGAAGGAAGATTCAATCCTTCAATTTCATGGATGTATTCAAAAGGAAAAGGTTATTGTTTCTATAAACCCTAGCAACAAGTATAACTTCACCAACATGGAATTAGCCAAGAAGCTACAAGTGCAAGCAAAGCACATCAACAACAACCAAATATTGGGTAAGGATATTCAAATTTTTGAAGATTTGAAGCTCTCTATGGATAAATATGTTTTTAATTCAAACTTTCATGCTTTGGATATGGATGGGTTGGATATTGTTCTTGGTTATCCTTGGTTAGAATCTTTGGGAACAATAAACATCAATGTGCAAAAGAATTTCATGAAACTTTGGTATAGGATGAAAAAATTTACTTTATAGGATATTACACATAATGAAGTCCAAAGGAAAGTCAAGGAAGAGCAAGTTCAAGAATCTACTAAAGATTGGACAAATGAATCAGAGGACATGTAAGAGGAGAAAGATGTAGAGAAAAAGAGGAGACGGGTGATTATCTTCATTAGCCAATAAAACAAGTGGCAAAAAATGATGAAGAATTGGAGAATATCCTAGTTATATCAAAGGGTGTAATATATAGCCATCCACATCATTGAGAGAGACAAGAATCATGGAGGCATGATACTAGATGGATACAACAATCCAATCACTATGGACCTACATGCACAATCAAATGAACAACTACAACAATCCATGGTATCATAGAAGTAATGGTTATTCATGGTAGCAAAGGAGGACTTACTTTGATAAGGAATGGAAACAAATGGGTGCAACAAAATATGGATCAAGGATGGGATCAAGGTACTATCAAGATAAAACCACTATGAAGATCAACTATGAATGGTGGGATGATTGGTCATGGTGGCACATTTGTAACAACTTGCAACAGTCTTACTATTTGGCTTCTTCTCATGTTTTCAGGACAAACCATGTCAAGGAGGGATGACATGTTATGTACCTAGGGATATGATATTGTAATTTATTTAGATGGATGGAGATGTCTACATGTGGTACACATCTCTTAAGTTATTTATATTCAGACTTATGGATAACTTGTAATTAATTATATTAGGTGTTGAGTAGGCCTTCATTAGGATTACCCCTCCATTATGCTATTAGGAGGAGGTATATGTAAAGGTGGTGATTATCATTGTAAGGAGGTGTGGAGTATGATATTATATTTGATATCTCTTGGAGATATAGATTGGAGTGGCTTCTTCCTTAAGGAGTATTGTACAGTGTTACCCTACCTTAAGGGTTTATTCTATTTCTACATATACTAGATATTAGGGCATCTTGACCCACAAACATCTCTTGTTTTGTGCAAGATCTATCTTTTGCATTATTGTATTGCAATTATATGTGAGGATCTTATCACTCAAACAGTAGTGTCCTTGATGAGTTATGTGTTGAGAACTTATATGGGGAATAATGTTCAATGTTTTTTGCCACTATTTATTCTCTTTTTCAATATGAATATAATGACATGTTTAGATGGTTGGGTTACATTTATGTTTGGGTGTATATTTTCTTTTATAACATGAATCTTTCACATTCTTACGATGAAAACATACAAAAATGCTTCTTTTAATATTTATATTGCTATTTCCCTTCTTAAAATAGACAACATTGAAAGCATGAGAAGTTCTCCAATGATACTCATCACATGTTTTTTCTCAAATAGATTGTTACATGTGCTATTTCTTTGTGTTATTTCAAAATGCTAATCTACATATCAACCCTCTATGCACAGGTTGAGAGTATGATCTCTTAAAGCCACTACGTGCAAGGCTATGTATCACAACAAGGTCATTAAATCAAACTATTACTACAAATCACTATTGGATTGAAAGAATTATTGCATTATTTGAGATTAAGAAAAAGTAATTCAATAGGATTATCTCTTTCCAAGCCATATAGAAATGAAGCTACTAGTTACAACATTCATCACAATGAACTTATTGGTTTAGTTGTGTAGGCTGTGTTAAATGAATTTCTCAACTATCAAATCTCCTCCAACCAAGTGAAATGAAGTGAAGCACGATGAGATGAGAGCAAAGGATATGTGTGAATAGAGGAGGCTAGAGGTGAGAGACATTAGATCCTAGAGGGAAGCATGAGACAACAATTGTGACAATGCATGAAGTGCCATATTTCTTGTTACTAGTGCCCTTACCCTTCCACTTAATCTTCTTTCCATTATCATCTCATTGTTCAGGGGAGTTTGAACATGGGCATTCTTCAGAGAACACATCATTTGTAGGGGATAATTTGAAGCAACTCTGCACAAATAAAAATTTACCCATCCTAGAGAAACATGATAGAGATAAGATATATCTTATCCCAATGACTAAAATTTATAGAAATGTTATACTTCAGATTGAAATAAAGATGATCCAGGTGAATAATTATATCTATTTTTAGATAAAAAAGACAACAATAATAAGCAAGCATAAATAAACCCCAGACATGTTGCATCAATATTTATAAAAAATAAAAAATTGCTTCCTATAGGTTTACAAAAACATGAGAAATGGAATGTTCACTAGAGAACACTACCACTAAGCTCTACATAGAAATTATTAAACCATGAATCCACTTCGTGCATAAAATTCATTTAACCCTAGCTTTGATCTGCCATGAAAAATTGAGATGCCATCATTTATAAATGACTACATACACATAGCTTTAAGCTTCTTGGTAAAAAATAAGTCCTCAACTAGAGTGGTGTGAAAAAGTGAAGGCATTGAAATTTGTGTGAACAAGTAGAGGTTGTGGTAGTGATAGTGACGACATCGATGGAAGAGGAGGTGCACTTAGGCTCTGACCTGATGAGCCCCAACATGGCAGAATCAATGAAGGTGTAGATCCAGAGGCGATTGGCGTTAGGGTTTACATGTATGCCCATCCCCTGGTACACCATGGCTAATGACAAATAATCTAAGAGAAGTTATCAGTAACTTCTAGATCACAACAAAACACAGAGGAAAACAAAGAAATACCAATAGAAATGAAAAGATTCAAAATGTTATTAAATTTGCAATCGTAGTCTTTGCCCAGGCGACAAGAGGATAGATCCAGTGCATTCATTCATGTAAGCTACAGAAATAAAAGTCTCTCCAAATTACAATGTGTTCACACAGGGTTCATCATACATACTATTGAAAAGCATTTGTAAATCAAACTTCTTTTATTCAAGATTCCAATGATTCAACCATATAGAGAAATTACATATTCAACCATTTAATACTAGACAATCAACATACATTTGATAGTTGCTCCCAAATAATAGGCCAAATCTATATTTCTTCTCCTCATCAGTCTCAGATTCCCATTAAATCACCATCCTCCTGACCCCAATCCTCTTTCCTCTCTATATTGACCCCTTGAAATCTACCAATGTCCTCTCTTTATATCTGGGGACTTTTTCACTTTCTTCTTGATGTAGGAGCATCCCTGGTTCAAGAGAAATCTTGCATCAACCAAAAACATTTGCATTTCAGTTTGTGTTCTTTCATTTTTCAATTCATTCTAGTCAATTCAGTCAGTAGCAGTTTCAGTATTTTGGTATGTATTCTATTGTAGTTTCATTTGAGACCTTGTGGAGCTACACTTAGAATCTAGACACCTTCATTCACATCATATCCAAAATTTAGATCAGTTGGATTAGGTACTGGAAAGATATCATTGTCAGAAGATCAACTATTTTCTCAGAGCAGAGCACCCTGACAGTCTCAAATAATCAGCTAAAGGAGAGGACTTGCGAAGCATTTCACAACTTGTGGAGCTAAATGACACATCATTCAAGGAACTTTGGATTGTGGCCAACCTTCCTTGAGATGCATACGCTATCCCATTCACTTGTGGAGGATTCCCACCTGTTTAGGTCCAACCTATCCATGTACACACGTTACATCTCTTTCATCAGAGTTTGTAATCATACTTGGCTAATGTGGAGGAATATTTTGTTTTGGAGATGATATATATTCATGTAATAGATGCCTAGGAAGTTAGTTAGCATAGTTTCCAATTTAGATAGTTTGAATTCTTTTGTAAAGGCTCTTCAAAGTTATATCTTGTACATATATTGTAACTGACGAATCAAGCCTATGAGCCCTAATTGTAAGCCCGCATGTTGCTAGCATGTTTTAATTTTAGATCTATGATATACTAATTGATTGAATCTGCACTTGCATCCTATCTTTGAGTTGTTTCCGTTGTGTTTACTCTTGTTGCACAGTCTGGACTATTCAATTTGTGGACCCTCCTAGTCGTGAATGTACCAAGTGGTATCAGAGTGAAGTTTGAATCTTTTTGAAGCAAAGTGAGTGAATTAAGTAAAGTTTGTGAAGGCATTCTATAAGATCTTGTTGTGAACAGACCGCTAAATTTGAGGCAGACTACTTGTGTTGTCAACCGATCGCCGATTGTGAGACAGTTGTCACCTTGTAGCTTGATCACCAAATTTGAGGCAGTTACACTTGATCCGAGGAAGAGATGTCACCGAGGAGAATACCTTCTATAGGTACTATGGCTGGAAGAATGGATGAGATGATGGAAATGATGAAAACAATGTGAGTTCTCTTCGATGCTCTTGAAGAAGATCAAAGAAGAGGATTGACACTGTGACCTAATGTTGAAAGTGATGATGATGAAGAATTTCAATTCGCTGATCAAAATGAAGAAACCCTAGGAGATGAAGAAGAATCAGATCAAGTGAAGATGTTGCAAGCTATTTCAAAGATTGGGAAAAGACCTAGAGTTGATGTACAAAATTACACTGGCAATTTGAATCCTGAGGAACTGATTGATTGGATAAACGACCTAGAAGAATACTTTGAATATGAAGAAATTGAAGATCCAGAGAAGGTGAAACTTGCAAAGACAAAGTTGAAAGGACATGCTGCTATATGGTGGAAAGAAGTTAAGTTGGATAGAAATAGGAGAGGAAAAGAAAAGAATACAAAATGAGATAGAATGGTGACAAAGTTGAAGAATCGGTTTATACCTGCTGACTATGAGTTGGAACTGTTGAAGAGATTGCCAAACCTAAGACAAAGAGAGAAATCAATGAAGGAACACACAGAAGAATTTCATAAGATGGTTATAAGGATAGGACACAGTGAAGAAAGCAAGGAAAAAGTGTCTAGATACATCAATGGACTGAGATTGAACATTCAAGAAGAACTGAGTTTGGTAAGGATGACAACATTGGAAGAAGCATATCAGTTTTCCCTAAAAGTTGAAGAAAAGTTAAACAAGAAGCATGATCAAAGACAGAGAAGTGGAGGAGGTAAATTTCAGAGAGGTAGAACTTTTTCTGGAGGAGAGAGATCATATACGGAGTAGAACAAACAAGATAGCACATTTGAGAAGGAGGACAAAGATAATAGTGCATACCGGAAAGATGACAAAACTTTCTACCATACAGGAAACCCTAGTTCATACTGGAGTGAAGGATATAGAAGAGAGGAAAGATGATTTGATAGGAGAACATTCAGAGGAACCTATTTTAAGTGTGGAGGTGAAGGACATAGAGCATTTGAATGTAATCAAGGGAGTACAAGCAAGAAGACAGAGAATAGTGGAAGAGCAACCTATGTGGAAGAACCTGTTGGATCACCCAATTTAGTTGGTAAATTAGACAAAGAAGAATCACTTGTCATGAGGACAACACTATTTCAAGCAGAGACAAATGAGGAACCACCGCAAAAGAAAAGTTTGTTCAGAAGCATATGCAAATCAGGAGGTAAATGTTGTAAAGTTATAATTGATAGTGGTAGTTCAGATAATTTAGTTTCATAGGAGATGGTGACTAAACTGAAGTTGGAAAGATTGAAACACCCTAAGCTATATCAGATAGCATGGATTCAGAATGATCATAAGGTACTGGTGAGTGAACAATGTTTGGTGAAATTTCATATTAGATCTTATCATGATGAAGTATTGTGTGATATTATGCCTATGGATGTATGTCATATTTTGTTGGGTAGACCATGGCAGTATGATAGAAAAGCTATACATGATGGAAGAAAGAATACATATACTATAACAACAAATGGAAAGAGAATTACTTTGATTCCTTTGGAAGATGATCATAAGAGTGAGGTATGTGGGAATGCTAGAATCTGTTTGGTAGATGGAAGAAAATTTATGGATGGTTTGACACATGAGAATATGTGTTATGCTTTGATCCCTAAGAAGCCTGAAAATCTAAAGACTAAAGAATGACAACTAGAGGAGATAACTGAGTTGCTGATAGAGTATGCAGATATCATATTAGATAATGTACCTGAAGGATTGCCACCAATCAGGAGTATCAATCATCACATGGATCTTATACCTAGAGCTAGTTTGCCTAATAAAGCAACACACAAAATGACACTAGTAGAGAATGAAGAGTTGAATAGACAAATACATGAATTATTGAGGAAAGGTTTGATCAGAGAAAGTTTGAGTCCTTGTGCAGTACCTACAGTGTTAGCACCAAAGAAGGATGGAGAATGGAGAATGTGTACAGACTCTAGAGCAATCAACAAGATCACAGTTAACTATAGATTCCCTTTACCTAGGATGGATGACATTATGGATTGTTTGAGTGGAGAAAAATATTTCACAAAGATAGATTTGAAGAGTGGATACCATCAGATCAGAATCAGAGAAGGAGATGAATGGAAGACTACCTTTAAGACAAATGAAGGATTGTATGAGTGGTTAGTGATGCCTTCTGGATTGACAAATGCACTGAGTACTTTGATGAGATTGATGAATGAAGTTCTCAAGAAATTATTGGGTAAGTTTGTTATTGTATATTTGGATGATATTCTAATTTTTAGTAAGACAAAGGAAGAACATTTGTGGCATCTGAGACAAGTATTGCAGAGACTAAGAGAAGAGAAATTGCTGATAAACATCAAGAAGTGTAGTTTCATGATGGAAGAACTAGTATACTTAGGATTTGTCATTTCTATGGAAGGATTAAAGATGGAACCTGAGAAAGTAAGAACAATTGTTGAATGGCCTACACCTGAGAGTATTGGAGAAGTTAGAGCATTTCATGGATTGGCTAGTTTCTACCAGAAGTTCATCAGAAATTTCAGTTCAGTAACCCTATGACAGAGACAATGAGAGGTGATAGAAAGGACTTTAAGTGGACATCAGTGTAACAACACATTCAATAATGCTCATAATTAAACATAAGTATT
Source organism: Cunninghamia lanceolata (assembly GCA_027924645.1). Lineage (NCBI taxonomy): Eukaryota > Viridiplantae > Streptophyta > Pinopsida > Cupressales > Cupressaceae > Cunninghamia > Cunninghamia lanceolata. Next base: position 6,513,636 of record BSBN01000400.1, read on the forward strand.
CATCTTAACTAAGAGTTAGAATACATCATGATTATCCAAGTCATAGTTAAACAAAAGTGAATTATTATCATTTCAATAATCAAGCATATTATTCTTTTCTAGAATATAACAAAAATTAGGAGTACAATATCCAATGATATCTCATTAGTGATGGTTACAAAGCTATGATCAAGGCATCAAGTATGAAATTTTACATAATAATTGAGTATCAAGTCATATAAAGAAAAGCACTACATCTGGAACATATGACATCTGTCTTCATAAGCCTTGGCTTGTCTTCTGCTTTGGAAGGAGAGCATCATCTGAGTGCTTTTCCTCCAACCATAGACTGACAGTCCCCCACACAACTTCCTACCTGGAAGCGGCCCTACCCTTCACGAAAGGTATAGATATAAGGAACTGTTAGGTTTTCCATCTAAGTATCTAGTGTTGTGTCCATAATGCCTCACGATCACACAACTATAGATCCACTCTAACTATGCATGACACAACTGGAGACACTATGCCATCTGGAGCACTATGGACTAACAATGTATGCAGAGATCGATGCATTACTTTGGCTAAAGATTTACATACATATATGTTACGCAATGAATGTTGTCGTATGTCCACCACCTTGACTCAACTTATAAGCTATCATGTCCTACAGTAAACATAATTTGACCTTTCTTGGTCTTCAGTTGATAAGTTCAAAACCATATCAGTCCATTCCTTGGATGTTCGACTCCTATCTTGGAAATCAATTCCCAAAAGTCTCGTTGCTTAGGCAATAGGGAACTTGTGACTCAATGTCACTCTGTCCCTTACTTTCATAATGATATAAGTTCATTCATGTTTTCAACACTTGACCTTACCCGGTTGGTTTTTACTTTGTTTACCTTATTCCAAGTTTTATTCTTAGTTCATATTATCAAGAGGGTTACTTACGATGACTCATATGGTCAATCTCACTTAAAAGGTTCTATCTCAAGAAATCCTCTTGATACCATATACCTGTATAAGAATATTTTCCAATCACAAAGATGGCATTCATTTACTTTTAAACTACAAAGTTCATAGAGGCATAGGGTTTGTAGACACCTAAAAGTGTCCTCGGATCACAAAATCCTAAACACTTCCACATCCTACCAGTTTTCCCTAATTTGCCTCTATGGTTAAATAATTGATTTGAATTAATTAATTATTTAATCATTCATACCCTAATGTCCCCTTCACTTGATTTATTCAAATAAATAAATCAATCGCATCACTTAATCCCCTTTCACATGATTAAATAAATTGGACAAATTTATTTAATTTAAATCATTATCCATCTCACCATTTATCTCAATTTTAAATTGTCTTTTGTCCTCTAGTGGTGAGAAACCCCTAACTCATCCTAGCCCTCCATTTGGCCCTAAAGTCAACTCTCAATCCTGGCCCTCCATTCAAATCAGGTGTTCTATGAAATGCCTCTTTCAGCTTTATTTTCACCCCTTATGCTCTTAGAATTTTCTCTCAGTTGTAAACCCTCCCAAGTCTTGCTAATCATACTCAAGAGCTTCTCATGATTGTTGCATAAACCTGTAAATCTGAGAACACAATGCAAGATGGAGGAGAACATTAGAGATAAGACAATATTAGCTTAGATTTTAGTTGTTTTTTCATGCTTGTTTACTTGATTTTCTAAGTTAGATTTCTCTTCATTGCAGTTATGGTTAGATGTAGTTTCATTTCTGCATGTTTAACCAATTTTTCCCTAGCACAGGGTTAATTCTTGTAATTAGAACATATCAAAAGATTCACTTTCCCAAAGGAAATATGTCATGTATTCATTTCTGCCAAGAAGAAAAACAATATATCTATATTAACCTTCATACTTCCATGAGGAATCATTATAGTATTGGAATGCATTGCATGCACAAAGAATACCAATACCAAACAGTCGAGGGTTGATAAAAATTACTTCGAGTTGATATGTTCATATACTAAGTGCACACGACACAAACCATAGTTTACCACTAAGAATAGAGTGGTCATTACTATAATATGGTTTTTGCGCAAGTATACCCTCTTGGTGAAGCCATGTTATCCTTTTTTTAACCGTCTTTCTAAATCCTTACATAATAAACCGGTGTGGATCCGCCTCCCAAATCTTCCCCTTCATTTTTGGTGTGATTCAAGTTTTTCAACTATTGGAAACTCTCTGGGCTATTTTCATATGGTGGATTCAGCTACTTCTTCTTTCACTCATACCACCTATGCATGAATGTTAGTTGATATGGATATGTCCAAGCCCTTTCCTGCTGAGATTATTTTACAAGTAGTAGATTTGCCGTGGACTCAGTCTCTTGATTATTAAGGAATTCCCTTCCGATGTTGTAGATGCTTTGCTATAGGTCATATTGCATCAAATTTCCCTCACCTAAAGGTTGTTATATCTTCTTGGTGGAAGGATGTTGCTCCTGATCATTTTACTGTAGATGTTGAAGACTCTTCCTCAAAGACTTCCAAGTCTTCTTCAGAGGCTGCGATGATTTATGAACCTGCAGCTTCTATGGTCCCCTGTTCTGTGCATGATCCAACTTTGTCACTTTCTAGTGGTTGCATGGCTACTGGTATTGGTATCGGCTCTACTACATCCTCTTGTGGTGATTTGGTTGCTGCTGTTGGTGCTTCTGCTGACGATGGTTTAGCTTGTGGTGGTGGCGACAGCTTGGCTGTTCCTCTATTCTTGCTAGTGTGGCTTCTTTTTCTGAGGCTCATTTTGTGGTTCCTCAGCAGTCTTCCTCTCCAGTTGGGTCTCCCTCTCGAGCCTCCCCTGTTGGTAGGATTTCTGTGGAGGTTTCCCCTCACCCCTCCCCTTGCTCAATGGACCTAGATGATGATGTCTCTTGGACATTAGTGCATCATAGGAAGAAGGGTTTGCTGAAGTCTCTCTCTCATTCCCACACTCAGATTAGTAGTGTGCAGAAGGCTAGATCTGTTGTTAGCATAGCCTAGGTTACTTGTCTGTGTTGTGGAGTGCTATGTTTTGGATGCTCTTTTTTAGTTTGGCACTTGTTCTCTTAGCAGCTGGGATGTTGTTATGCTTATGGTCTTCCTCTCTTGAGGTTGAAGTTTTTTTGAATAGGGTTTCAAGACCTTTTAAATCCTATTTTACCCTCTAATAAAAAACATTAATGATTTTTCTTTTTAACTCTTTTGTCTTGCTGTGTTGAGAGGATAAATATTTCGTATCAATTTAATATTTTTTTAGTAGGGAACACAAATTATAAGTGCATGATTAAAGTATTACGGATTGAGGGGTACCCATGATTACAACTTCATTCCTTTAAAGTATTATAAGCATTTGGTGAGTATTTTATGACCCATTCAAATTCATCATTAATATTATTTTTTATTAATTTGAGGGTGCTTTTGATTAATAATTGTATAGAATTTTTTTGCATCAAATTGATCACTGTGAAAACTTGTATACCAATAAATTACAATAGTTTATAGATTAGCAAATTTTGATCAATACATTATTAATTAAGTCCAGTCCAAACCTATTCATTCATGTCATATTTATCCTTTACATCCTTATAATAAATCATTGTATTTCAAAAAGTTGATACTTTGGAATAACATGTCTTTGAATGATTTAAATATGTTTTTAGAAACATAAAACCATAATGACAAAATAAATCAAATAAATTTAAAAAGGAAAGAAAGAGAGAATGCTCAAAATGCAATTGTAGTACTCTTTATAAGGCAATGAACATTTAAGGTTTTATCTAATTATAAAATTTAGATGATTAGAGATCTAAGTGGACCTTGATGTTATGTACCTAGGGATATGATACTACAATGTATTTAGGTGAATGGAGATGCCGACATGTGGCACACATCCCTTAAGTTAGTTATATTGGGTCTTTTAGATAACTTGTGTAATTAATTATATCAGGTGTTGAGTAGGCCTTCATTAGAATTACCCCTCCATTATGTTATTAGAAGGAGGTATATAAAGGAGATGATTATCATTGTAAGGAGGTGTGGAGTATGATATTGTATTTGAGATGTCTTGAACATATAGAGTGGAGTGGCTTTTTCCTTAAGGAGTATTGTACGATGTTACCCTACCTTAAAGGTTTATTCTATTTCTGCAGATATTGGATATTAGGGCATCTTGGACCACAAACATATATTTTTTTGTGTGAGATCTATCCTCTACATTATCTTATTGCAATTATTATAAGTTTGGATATTATCAAGTGGTATCAGAGCTACAATTTGAGCAAATGTAGAAAAAACCCTATGTTTTAAAGATTTACCTATATCTTTCAAATGGCTATGAACTTTTTAACAATTTTTTATTGGAGGTGGAGGATCATCTAAGGATGCTACAGTCCAAAAATTAGGTTACTATAATCAATATTGAGTGAGTTATTGCAATTTTATGTTTTTCCATAATTTCACTATATAGGCCACAAATCATAAAAATTTTCTAAGATTTTTATATTTCTGGAAAGCTCACCAAATCTTATTAGGAGTCTCTTCTTTATATTTTTTGTTTAGTATGAAAAGGAGGATGACGGAGTTGTTGTTTTGGTTTGAATCCTCCTTTCCACAAAACATTCCAAGGGATTTTCAACCGAGTGCTTCTCCTATTGAGAGGAGAGTCATCTATCAGATTGGATTGCCATTTGACTTTCTACTAGGAAATTTAGAAGTTATCACACAATGTTGCTAATTAATGTTTTTATGCTCTTGAAAACCCTAATTTAAGAAAAACAATAAGTAAATCTATGAACTACGACAAATGCTACTGGAATTAGGCAAAGGGCAATGGAAATGTTGGGGACAAGGGTGATGGGACCCTAGTCCAATGTGCTACTTTTTTGTAGAATCTCGATCTCCTTTCGACATTGATTTCTACTGTATCTTCAGTTTCTGGAAACCAAGATGTGGAGGACAATGTTGATGGCACCCTAGTCCAAGAAGGCTCCTCCTTTGGGATCTGGAATCTCCACAGTGTCCTCTTTCTCCCTGCAACTCCACTTTCTCTAGATCCAATACCTGTAACCTACAATCATAAGGAGTGTGGGAGGGGGTTGTGGTGTTTAGAGGCTTGCCTCAGTCAAGCCCCGAAGAGACATTCAAGTCTTCTGAACACCATTGTCAGAGAGAGAGTGTGTATCCTTGTGGGATAGAGGAAAAAATCCAAATGATAATGATGATAAAACACAATAGATGTCACCTTGATGATGAAGCTCTCATGGAAGGAAGATGCTCTTCTATGCCATGAGGAGAAGATGAAATCCAACCTGTAAAAAACAAACACAATAACAATGCTCTGCTCTATAACACAATGAATGCCTTGATCACTTTAACATAAGCTCATGAATCACAATGTCCATATAATTTGCAAATAATAACCTAAACATGCTTATATATGCAACTACTAAGATTCCCGCCAAGACTTTCATAATTAAAACTTATGATGTCAGCCTAAGACCCAAATAACGGTCACAAAACCAACATTTTAATTTAGGGCAGACCCAAAATAGAGTTGGACTAGGGTGCTAGCGCCCAAGTCCACCCCCTTATTTTTCTTCCAAGCTCATTAAAATAGCCCCCCTAGGTCCTATTTGTCACAAGACCCAAGGGTTTTCTCATTAGGAGTCCAAATTAACATGCAAGATGCTCTAAATGCATTCTAAAGACTAGGAGCTAATCCTTAATAGGAAAAAGCCCCCAAGGGTGCATTTTTTTGACATAACATTTAGCCCTCGCTTTAATGTATGTATAAATGCAAGGCCAATACATGCATTAAAGTAAGGTCAACAAACATAGAAAACATGTCAAGCACGAAGAAGACACACCACATGCATGCAAAACATGGAGAAGACAGTTATAGTCATGCAAAACATGGAGAAGAGAGCATTGAAGACACGCAAGACACAAAGAATATAGTGAATGCAGTGATTATTTCTTTTCTTTTTCATTTTTCACATATATGAATGCAAATGCAAGTGAGAGGAAAGTAACAATGCAACATACAAACCCAAAGGGAAAACACACCATACAAAACCTCAAGTGTATGTGAAGCATGTCGTTACACATACATGAGAAGGAAAGCACACCATACAAAACCCAAGTGGGGGTTAGCCACACAAGGGGGAAAATACATGAAAGACACATGGAAGACATGGAGAAAACATGGCAAACAAGGCGATGGAAGGAACTTATTGCTAAGCCCCCACCATCTCAGGCACATTACAAGCACACACCGATGATTGCACTTCGCCACAACAATCACCGAAGACACGCTTAAGGGTTGAGTTAGTCACAGAACCGCTCCCCACCTTGCGATGAGGACTTTTTGAAAATGACAAGATAATGCAATCTCTCCAAGAAATACACCATCCCTACCTCGCGATGAGGGCTTAAGATAAAAGGATATGCTCGATATCTCATCTCTGCAGAGGGCTTAAATGATTGTGATTGATTTTCAGATTGTTCAAGCACGCTTTACTATCATCTAAAGAAGACAACTTACCTTATATATGCCCCCACCTTAAGGTGGTTGATATCGCGTACCGATATCAAGCACGTTAAGGTAGGAAAAAAACACACAAGGGAACACAAGCTCTCACAAAGCCCATGCCCCCTAGAGGTGACATGTACTTTACGATCGTTGAATCTTCCCACAAACACATCCCTGCAAGAAAGGTGTTAGTGTCCAAATAATCATGATAAACAACAATGCATACAATCAACTACATGAAAGAGCCATGCAAGGCGATATTCATGATAAACAAAGTGCATAGAGCAGCAATATTGTCAAAGTGTTTGTTAGCAAGATAAGATAACATCGACATCAACATCAAGGTAGAGAAATCATGGAGTGATTCAACTAGCCAAGCATCAGATAATATGTAACAACCCCATTGTCATGTATGGACTAGGTCCATTTTTTGATTACTCCTGAAAGGGACACTAGGTCCGCATCCATATAATATGTTTTTCATCATCTGCCAGCTAGGTAGAACCACTAGAAGAAGGTAAACAATAAATTAGAGAGGAGAACAAGTGCCTTAGGGATAGTCATGTAGGAGGGTGCCCCCAAGTCACCAAACGCAATGCTATGTCCGTAAGACACAACACACAACAATGAAAACAGACGAGAAGCAATATAGAAGAATGATGATAAAAATAGAAGAAGGGTCACAATAGAGGTGATCTCCTAGTATCCTTGACCTTACAAGAGAATCAAAGGTCATCCTAGGAGGCCTAAACAACATGTAGCACAACACGGGGGAAGCACAACATGGAGGTAAAGGGTTAGAAATACTTACCTAATAGAACTCGATGTTAAGAGCATACATTTCTAGGATATCTCTCATGTCGTTTTGGTCTTGTTGATCTTGCATTAACATTAAGTGTAGGATGACGAGAGGCTTTCTTTTCTTTAAAAGGATTATATCCAATGCCACTTAAGTAATGTATTGAATTCAATTCTATAGGTACTCGTATCCCTTATTCATTTACACCACATCCATTACCTACATAGTCACAGTTTTTGTACAAAATTTGAAATCCACGACCATATAGAGAGTCCATTTCTTTGTAAGATGGTGAAGCCTCATAGGTCTCATAATTTGTAGTATAAGTGAGAGTAATGTCGTTATTTCCAACCAAGGAGACTTTGGTTTTCTTACGAGCTTCAAAAGATTTCTTTGATGAGATCGATGCTACTTTTGATGTGTCAGGGTTATTAAGTTTGTATTCCCCTATACTACAAGGATTAAAATCTAATAAACCTGAGTCATCGCCAAAAAGTGCATTCAATGGTTGAGAATTTTTCACAACATTATCTGTGGCAAGAGGCATTGTTGAATGAACTTGTAAGTCATTAGTCTTTGCTGATTTCTAACTTGTTTTGGCATTTCAATATGTGAACAAGTATTCAGACCAGGATAGACTTTCCAAGTGTAGAGCTTATCTTGATAAATGAACTTAAGTGGTCAATGAAGGGTAGATGGGACTACCCCCATGGCATGAATCCACGGTCTACCTTTCTTGTCTTATTGGCCATTTGTAGATGTCAGTTGTTCTTGTCAAGTAGAGAAGTATGTGTGTGTGTGTGTGTGTTCTTGTTTCTACCTTCTCCTTGTCTTAGTTTTTTCATGTGGTAGTTTTCATGCTTGACTGTACAGTTGTGACATGTGAGTGTTACAATTGCATTGCAAAAAATTTGTTTGTCTTATTTGTGTCCATTAATGTCTTTCTCTAAAAGCTGGGGCATTACAAGATAGGCAATCTTGGAGGTTTTTTTTTTTTATATAAGCATGGCACATTAAATGATATGCAATACAACTTACAGGTACTTAGGTTATGCCGGACTGAGGACTGAAGAAACAAAGGAAGTGCATGTATTGTAATCTCAAATTTGAAGATAATACAACTTGAAGCCTCTTTTCTTGGTGGAGTTTTTTACCTTAAAGGGTTTTCTTCATGTTACATAATGTGTCATATGTTTAGTTCTTCATGCATGTATTTCTATTGCAATCTCCATTGATTCTACATTATTAAGAGGACATAAATAAGGTAAAAATCATATTTCTGTTGTGTGATTTGCACCTTCATTTATAACAAAAATGGAAGGATTTATCCCCATGAGTTCTTTTGGCTGGAGGACTCTAATGCCATAATGAATGCAAAAAGTGAACCTCCTCTACCAAACTCTTCCCAAGAACAAGTGTTGGAGATGAAGTGACATTGTTGGTCTTGTATAAGATAATGCCATTAGATTCATGATGCAGAGCATGAAAGTACATTCTATTGCTGGTATTTCTTTTTGCCCTGTGTTGTGTACCATCCTTGAATGAATTATGTTAACCCCTCTTGCTTTGGTTTCTCTAATCTAACACCACCAATAATCTATCAACATGTCGTCACTAGTTAGCAACATATTTTACTATGCCAACTAAAAAATAAAATAAGTCACTTAACATTAATGATTTTGCACATTTTTCAAAATGCCTCTCCCACTCGTTTCTGAAACCCTACCTGAAGACTTGAAGGAGGATTTTATGCTTCTGTCTAGCGGTAATGTGGCGGCTGGTAGTGGTGGTTCTATTGTTACATTGACCATTGGCTATGGCTTGACTAATGGTGGCGGTGGTGTTTTGGCTTATGGTGTCGATTTGAATTTGAAGGTGGTTTTTCTGCTGCTCTCTAGTGGTAATGTGGTTGTTGGTTGCAGTAGATCTACTCGTAGTTCTGGTTGCGGTAGTTCTGTTGCTTCTTTGCCTATTGGTTGTGATTTTTTTGTTGGTGGTGGTGGCATTTTGGCTTCTTCACCCAGCTCAAATGGTGGTAAGTCTTTGGTAGGTGTGGTGCGTGCTGGTATTTGGAGTACCTCTTCGGTGTTGAGGTCTACTATGGACCCTAGTCCCCTGCCTCTTGATGTGGTGGTTTTGGGTGAGAATGTTTTTGAGAATATCAAGTTTTATTCTGAAAATGGTTTGATTTACAAGTTTGAAGGATCGTGGCCTCCTCTCTCTGCTATTAATAAATGGACTCGACTTCTTTGGCTTCCCCATTTAGTTGGGAAATTTGAAAATTACCCCTGTGCAAGGGGATTCTTTGTGGTAACTTTTGCCTCCATTTTTGATCAAAAATTTATTGAAGGGTGCTCATGGTTTTTGGGCAAGTATCCCCTCTTGGTGAAGCCATGGTATCCTTCTTTTAACCCTCTTTTTGAATCCTTACATAATAAACTGGTGTGGATCCGCCTCCCAAATCTTCCCCTTCATTTCTAGTGTGATTCAGTTTTTTTAGCTATTGGAAACTCTCTGGGCTATTTTTAGATGGTTGATTCAGCTACTTCTTATTTCACTCATACCACATATGCACAAATGTTAGATGATATGGATATGTCCAAGCCCCTTCCTACTGAGATTATTTTACAGGTAGCATATTTGTTGTTGACTCAGTCTCTTGATTATGAAGGAATTCCCTTTCGATGTCATAGATGATTTGCTACATGTCAATTGCATCAATTTGCCCTCGCCTAAAGGTTGTTATATCTTCTTCTTGGTGGAAGGATGTTGCTCCTGATCATTTTACTGTAGATGTTGAAGACTCTTCCTCAAAGTCTTCCAAGTCTTCTTCAGAGGCTACGATGATTTCTGAACCTACAACTTCCATGGTCCCTTGTTCTGTGCTTGATCCAACTTTGTCGCTTTCTAGTGGCTACATGGCTACTGGTATTGGTGTCGGCTCTACTGCACCCTCTTGTGGTTGTTTGGCTGCTATTGTTGGTGCTTCTACTTGTTGGTAATCATTTATGTTTAGGGTTTTAAGCAAGAGCTGCTAGTGGTGCTTGCATAAGCAATCGGGTTTTAAGCATTTAAATATGCAGGCACCTTCCAAAGAATCCAAAAATTCCAACACTTTCAGCCTCTGCAGTTGAAAAAATTACAAAAATCAGTTAAGGTACAGGTGTCTTTGTATAAACAAGGGTGTTTGTATATACATGTTGGTCAAATGTGCAATTGGTGGGTCAGAAATTTCTATCAGCCTTTGAAAAAATTAGTTATATGCATATCGGGCTTGAAATGTGCATATACAAAGGGGGGATCTTTTGCAGATTCCCAGAATATTCCCTATTTGTATATCGAGTTGCATGTATATTTGGTTTCTATGTTTAGACATACAACAGCTATGTACAAGAGAAAAGATACATTGCAGGCATATGCCAGGAAAGATTCATTGTTTGTATGCAGAGGAAATATACATTGCAGATATACAAAGAAAAAATATACAAGGGCCAACATACATTTGCTACAGTGTGGCTGAGATACATGTGGTAGGGCCCACAGGTATATACAAATGAGTTTGTATATTCGGCATGCAAAGGAAATGTACAAGGTAAAACATGCAAATAGGTCAACGGCGGTCAATGTCAGAAATGGGGCCCACCAGTTGTTTATGCATTCGCTTGTATGTTTGCACATACAAGCCGATATACAAAAAGGCATACATTCCAGACCTGAAGGAAAAGTTAAAGTTGGCAGACAAAGTAGTGGTGTCCACGGCATGTATTTTAGGTGCTTGCATATGTGCCGATATACAAAGGTTAAGTACAAGCCGAATTTCAAAGTGACTTTAGCATGATTTATGAAAATTTGAAATCCACGCCTTGTATATATATAAGTTGAATGTATATGCACATATACAAGGAAAGATGCAAAAAGGAAGATGCAAGGTGGACCCGATTGAAAATTCCAATTCGCTCTATAATAGCTTGGGGTCCGCTTTGTATGTTAACTGTTGTATGTATATCCATCCTGCATATACAAAGATTTAAAAAAGCAATTTGTATATGCATTTGAATACGCATATACAAGGGCGAAAAGGGCAAAATAAAGAGTGGAAAAGTCAGCGATAGAAATAGAGGGTGCCGATGTGGCATGTTTTCACTGGTTGGCGACTTTTCAAGGGTGTTTTGAGGTCGTTAATCTCAAGCGATGGAAGGAGGATTGATGACTATCTTTCAAATTCGCAGCAGCGAGGGGTTTCTTTGTATGTGGCCACATTTTTTGAGTGGGAAAACTTCTGGTGCATCCGTTGCTGCACTTCTGAGGGGTGTGGGTAGGTTGATCATAATGGCGGTTTGCACAGGATGACCGATGGAATGACAGGCCAACTACCAGATTTAAGATGAAAATCTTTGAGTGGTAGCTCAGATCCCGATCCCACCTACTCCTTTCGCTTTGTCCCTCTGCCACATTCATTATTTTGGGCGCCATTTTGGAGATGCAATGCATCTGGCTAAATTTGATCTGCCTTGTAATTAATTTGCTGAGTGCGCAGTCTTGTTATAAAAGGCAAACTGTGTGTGGTTGTTGAAGACTTGGGCAATTTTGGGGGAAAAATAATGAAATATAGAGCATTTCTTGTTTGTTGTATCTTTGTGGAGTTTATGAGTTGCATCTAAATGTATCTTGCACATATGTTCAGTTTCTTGTCATTGTATATGGAAAATGCATTGTTGCATGTATTTATCTATTTGTCTCCATTTGTTGCATGCAATTTCTTCTTTTGAATCTGGTTGCTAAGGGTTTCTTAGATTCTTGGGTATAGATATCTGTATCACATGCCTAATCTCTAACTTCCATTCAAGGAGTGGATTAAATCGTTTTAGGTTAAGTATGGAGAAGATTGTATGTCAACTAGGATATTTGTAAGTAGAGAGAGTTGAATACTTATCCTTGGGTGGTATTTGTAAGGCAAACACCAGTCCTAACCCCTTGAAACTCGAATGACAATTGCAAGCCATTCTTATGTATACGTCTAGTTGACTCCTTGCCCTGAGATAGGCACCGATCTATTCTTGTGAAATAGTTATGATCCAAAACCCCTGTCTTGCATCCAAACCATAATTTCAAACCATTCCATAATTTCAACCTGTTAGTTGTAGGAGTAGGATTAGGAACCCCCTGCATACTCTCATCCATAACCAGACACACATGTCCAAGAGTGTTGCTAAACTTGTGATTTGTCATTCAAATCTTGGTCCATACATGAGAGTATTCTGCCTATTATCACAAAGCTAAATCTTCATGTCATTGGGTGAGTGAAAGTGTTAAATCTTTAGCTATAGGGATACCCCCCTTGGTGCGATAGAACTAGAAGTGAAGGGGAGGCAGCTCACGCAACCTCCTATATTCGTTGGCTGAATCTGCCTGTGCATTGGAACTGGCAAACCCTCTATTGAATAGGAAATAAATACCAACACTACTGATGGTGGTTTGGCTTGTGGTGGTGGCGACAACTTGGTTGTTTCCTCTATTCCTACTAGTGTACCTTCTTTTGCTGAGGCTCATTTTGCGGTTCCTCAGCAATCTTCCTCTCCAGTTGGGTCTCCCTCTCGGGCCTCCCCTGTGGGTAGGATTTCTCTGGAGGTTTCCCCTCCCCCCTCCCCTTGCTCGATGGCCCTGGATGATGATGTCTCTTGGACATTAGTGCATCATAGGAAGAAGGGTTTGCTGAAGTCTATCTCTCATTCCCACACTTAGATTGAGGGTGTGCAGAAGGCTAGATCTATTGTTGGCATAGCCTAGGTTGCTTGTCTCTATTTTGGAGTGCTATGTTTTGGATGCTCTTTTTTAGTTTGGCACTTGTTCTCTTGGCAGCTGGGATGTTGTTATGATTATGGTCTTCCTCTCTTGAGGTTGAAGTTTGTTTGTATAAGGTTTTGGGACCTTTCAAATCCTGTTTTACCCTCTAATAAAAAACATTAATGATTTTGCTTTTTAACTCTTTTGTCTTGATGTGTTGAGAGGATAAATATTTCGTATCAATTTAATAATTTTTTAGTAGGGAACACAAATTACAAGTGCATGATTAAAGTATTACGGATTGAGGGGTACCCATGATTACAACTTCATTCCTTTAAAGTATCACAAGCCTTTGGTGAGTACTTTATGAGCCATTCAAAATCATCATTATTATTATTTTTTATTAATTTGAGGGTGCTTTTGATTAATAATTGTATAGAATTTTTTTGCATCAAATTGATCACTGTGAAAACTTGTATACCAATAAATTACAATAGTTTATAGATTTGCTAAATTTGATCAATACATTATTAATTAAGTCTGGTCCAAACCTATTCATTCATATCATATTTATCCTTTACATCCTTATAATAAATCATTGTATTTCAAAAAGTTGATACTTTGGAATAACATGTCTTTGAATGATTTAAATACATTTTTAGAAACATAAAACCATAATGACAAAATAAATCAAATAAATTTAAAAAGGAAAGAAAGAGAGAATGCTCAAAATGCAATTGTAGTACTCTTTAGAAGGCAATGAACATTTAAGGTTTTATCTAATTATAAAATTTAGATGATTAGAGATCTAAGTGGACCTTGATGTTATGTACCTAGGGATATGATATTATAATGTATTTATGTGGATGGAGATGCTGACATGTGGCACACATCCCTTAAGTTAGTTATATTAGGTCTTCTAGATAACTTGTGTAATTAATTATATTAGTTGTTGAGTAGGCCTTCATTAGAATTACCCCTCCATTATGTTATTAGGAGGAGGTATATAAAGGAGGTGATTATCATTGTAAGGAGATGTGGAGTATGATATTGTATTTGAGATGTCTTGAAGATATAGAGTGGAGTGGCTTTTTCCTTAAGGAGTATTGTACGATGTTACCCTACCTTAAAGGTTTATTCTATTTCTGTAGATATTGGATATTAGGGCATCTTGGCCCACAAACACATCTTTTGTTGTGTGACATCTATCTTCTACATTATCTTATTGCAATTATTATATGTGTGGATATTATCAAGTGGTGTCAGAGCTACGATTTGAGCAAATGTAGAAAAAACCCTAATTTTTAAAGATTTACCTATATCTTTCAAATGGCTATGAACTTTTTAACATTTTTTTATTGGAGGTGGATGATCATCTAAGCATGCTACAGTCCAAAAATTAAGTTACTATAATCAATATTGAGTGAGTTATTGCAATTTTATGTTTTTCCATAATTTCACTATATAGGCCATAAATCATAGAATTTTTCTAAGATTTTTATATTTCTGGAAAGCTCACCAAATTTTATTAGGAGTCTATTCTTTATATTTTTGTTTAGTATGAAAAGGAGGATGACGGGGTTGTTGTTTTGGTTTGAATCCTCCTTTCCACAAAACATTCCAAGGGCTTTTCAACTGAGTGCTTCTCCTATTGAGAGGAGAGTCATCTATCAGATTGGGTTGCCACTTGGTTTTCTACTGGGAAATTCAAATGTTATCACACAATGTTGCTAATTAATGCTTTTATGCTCTTGAAAACCCTAATTTAAGCAAAACAATAAGTAAATCTATGAATTACGACAAATGCTACTGGAATTAGGCAAAGGGAAGAGAACCTTAACTCATTGTTTTTCGCAGTCTGGAAAATGGAAATGTCAGGGACAATGGTGATGGTGCCCTAATCCAATGTGCTATTTTTTCTGTAGAATCCTGATCTCCTTTCGACACTGATTTTTGTTGTATCTTTAGTTTCCAGCAACCAAGATGCAGAGAACAATGTTGATGGTGCCCTAGTCCAAGAAGGCTCCTCCTTTGGGATCTGAAATCTCCATGGTGTCCTCTTGCTCCATGCAACTCCACTTTCTCCAGATCCAATACCTATAACCTACAATCACAAGGAGTGTGGGAGGGGGTTGTGGTGTTTAGAGGCTTGCCTCAGTCAATCCCCAGAGAGACATTCAAGTCTTCCGAACACCATTGTCAGAGAGATTCCATTTCTTTAGAAGATGGTGAAGCCTCATAGGTCTCATAATTTGTAGTATAAGTGAGAGTAATGTCATTATTTCCAACCAAGGAGACTTTGGTTTTCTTAGGAGCTTCAAAAGATTTCTTTGATGACATCGATACTACTTTTGATGTGTCAGGGTTATTAATTTTGTATTCCCCTATACTGCAAGGATTAAAATCTAATGAACCCCAGTCATTACCAAAAAGTGCATTCGATGCTTGAGAATTTTGCACAACATTATCTGTGGCAAGAGGCATTGTTGAATGAACTTGTAAGTCATTTAGTCTTTGCTAATTTTTAACTTGTTTTGGCATTTTAATATGTGAACAAGTATTCGGACTAGGATCGGCTTTCCAAGTGTAGATCTTATCTTGATAAATGAACTTAAGTGGTCGATGAAGGGTAGATGGGGCTGTCCCCATGGCATGAATCCACGGTCTACCTAGAATCATATTATGTGAAAGTGAGCTAGGCATAACATGAAAAAGGGTATATAACGTCACAGGTCCAACCTGTACGGGTAAAGTTATGGTACCCATTGATTGTCTTCCAACATTATCAAAGCCACAAATGCTAATCCCATCTGGTTTGATTAAAGATGTGTTGAAGCCTTTATTTTATGTAGTAAGTTTATGCCACAGACATTAAGAGCCAATCCATTGTCAATCATAACTTATTTTACCAACTTTTTATTTATCATGACAAAGATCAAAAGTGGATCATATTCATCTTTTCCTGATGGTATTTCATGTGGTTGAAAGATAATATCCATTTTTTCACATTTATACTATACACCACAGCTTCTACATCAGTCAGCTTAGTAGTGGGTGGTACAATCACCTTTTGTAAAGCTTCCTAGAGCATTCCATGGTATGTAGGGGAAGTTTGTATTAAATCCCAAAGAGAGATCTTAGCCAGAGTAGCACGAAGCTGCTCAACAAGATCACATTCTTGACCACTTTTTTGAGTAAGAGAAGGTGGTGGGGGGAGTATAGGTTGAGAATATGGAAGAGAGACATGCACATGCGGTGCTTGCTTACTTTGTTTGTTATTAAGGGTGTTGTATGTGTGAGAAATCACCTTGTGGTGTGATTGTTGTAACATATTTTAAACATCTGAAGAATGTGGAAGACCTCTAATAGTGAGCACTGGTTTAGGAGGTGGTTGTTGAGCACCTTGAACTGTAATTACTGATTTCAAACAAGAAGGTGCACTAGGTGCCGCCCGCACAATTATCTTAGGAATATTGTTACAAAGTCTATTAGTGAAGATGGAATTAACATGGTTTTCTTTTCGATCGCACCCAATGTCTAGCCCTAAAGGATTTAAGAGGTTAGGTGTTGTAACATTAATAGAGTTATCCATAGTCTTCTCATCTAAGGTTCTTAAACATTCAACTATAGAAGAAGTGGGATAATCTATGAAATCATCATCAGCATATTCTTTAGCAGAGAAAGAATTTTCACTCTTATCTTTTTCATGAGTATTCCTAGAGATGAATTTAGTTAAATCTTCTAATATCAAAGGATATGCTCCTATGAGTAAAGTGAAGCTACTAAAATCATGTGTATAACAAAGTAATTTTGCAACTCATATGTAGAACATATTGACACATCAATACCACTGATAGAAGCTATGTGTTCTAGAACATGAGGATTCTCATTAGTGAAATTAGAGAAATTTTCAAAATCTAGGATAAACTCATACAAAGGTATCAAAGATGAATAACATGAAGATTCCATAATGAAATATTTTGGATGCCAAATCAGATTTCAAATATTTTCAAAAAAACTTATGAAAGAAACCAGTGCAAAAGCTATGTAAAAATGCTCTAAAATGCTTGATTTTTCAACTTTTTCCAATGCAAACGAATGAAAGAAAAGGTGTTGTGAAGAATTTTCAAAGAGGAAAGGAAATTATATGCCTGATAAAAGTCCAATGATGCAGTAATATCTTTCACAACATGCCTTTAAGACAAATCTAGAGAGTTGACAAGTCAAACCCTAGTGAACATACACGAAAATATGTGATTTTTTTATCAATTTTCAATGCAAATGTATAAAAGAAAGATTGTTGTAAGGAAATTGATGAGGGGAAGCAAATAATAAGTCTGATGTCAGTCCAATAAATCC
This sequence comes from Cunninghamia lanceolata, assembly GCA_027924645.1. Taxonomy (NCBI): domain Eukaryota; kingdom Viridiplantae; phylum Streptophyta; class Pinopsida; order Cupressales; family Cupressaceae; genus Cunninghamia; species Cunninghamia lanceolata. The sequence goes on from BSBN01000400.1 coordinate 6,531,089, forward strand.
ACAAGATCCTTCACAACACACCTATAATGCAATCCTATATGCAAAATACGCCAGAATTTATTGAAAATTGCTAGTTTTTGTTGAAATTGAATATGCGAAAATGCAAAATGAGTACAAAAACACACTAAAAAGCAACACTACATACAAAATCAGATTTGAATAAGTGCCTAATATGAGTAGAAAAATCTGAAAATAAGATTTTACCTACAAACCCAAGCTTTTGAAATTACTAGGTTATAAGAAAAATTCAAAACTTCAAGCAAACCCTAGCAATTTTAATTTGAAAAATGCAATGCAACAAATTAATTAATGATGAATTTATGTAAGTTAAATCATATCTAATAAAAATATCAGAAATTAAATTAATTTAAATGAAAATTAATTCAAATTATTTGAAAATCAAGCCAAAAATGCCAATTTTTTTAAATTTTCCAAATTTTTCTTTTTTTTTGTAAATTTTCAAATGTGATATGAAAATGATGAAAATGATTTTTTTTAATTTGGGTCAGATATAATTTAAAATTTAGATATTAAATTAAATTAAATGAAAATTAATTCAAATTATTTGAAAATCAATCCAAAAATGCCAATATTTTTTTTTTAATTTTCTAAAATTTTCAATTTTTTTGTAAATTTTCAAATACAATAAGATGAAAATTAAATGAATTTCAAATCTAATGCAAAAAAATTTGAAATTAAATGAAAATTAATTCAAATTAAATCAAAATGCAAGCTAAAAGTGCCAATTTTTTTCAATATTTTCAAATTTTTCAATTTTTTTGCAAATTTACATATGCAATATGAAAATTATGAATTAAATGAAAATAAATTTCAGATCTAATGCAAAAACCAGAAATTTAATTAGGTGCAATTAAACTATGTCCAAAATTCAAACCCTAGAATGCAATTTTTTCAAAATTTTCAAATATATTAACTTTTTTATAAATTTTCAAGTGTAATATGGAATTGATGAATGAAAGAAATGCAAATCTGAAGTACAAAACACAGAAAGATGGAAAATTCATAAAAACGTGGGTTCACCAAAATGTTTAGTATGAAAAGGAGGATGACGGGGTTGTTTTGGTTTGCGATGGCACCCTGGTCCAATGTGCTGCTTTTTCTGTAGAATCTCAATCTCCTTCCGACACTAATTTCTGTTGTATCTTCATTTTCTAGCAACCAAGATGCGGAGGACAATGTTGATGTCACCCTAGTCCAAGCAAGTCCTCCTTTGTGATTTGGAATCACCACAATGTCCTCTTTCTCCCTGCAACTCCACTTTCTCCAGATACAATACCTATAACTTGCAATCACAAGGAGTGTGGGAGGGGGTTGTGGTGTTTAGAGGCTTGCCTCAGTCAAGCCTCGGAGAGACATTCAATTCTTCCAAACACCATTGTCAGAGAGAGAGTGTGTATCCTTGTGGGATAGAGGCAAAAATCTAAATGATAATGATGATAAAACACAATAGATGTCACCTTGATGATGAAGCTCTCATGGAATAAAGATGCTCTTCAATGCCATGAGGAGAAGATGAAATCCAACTTGTAAAAAATAAACAGAATAACAATGTTCTGCTCTATAACGCAATGAATTCCTTGATCACTTTAACATATACTCATGAATCACAATGTCCATCTAGTTTGCAAATGATAACCTAAACATGCTTATAGATGCAACTACTAAGATTCCCACCAAGAATTTCATAATTAAAATTTATGATGTCAACCTGAGACCCAAATAATGGTCACAAAATCAACATTTGAATTTAGGGCAGACCCAAAATAGGGCTGGACTAGGGCGCTGGCGCCCAAGTCCACCCCCTTATTTTTGTTTCAGGCTCATTAAAATAACCCCCCTAGGTCCTATTTGTCACAAGACCCAAGGGCTTTCTCATCAGGAGTCCAAATTAACATGCAAGATGCTCTAAATGCATTCTAAAGACCAAGAGCTAAACCTTAATAGGAAAAAGCCCCAAAGAGTGCATTTTTCTGACATAATTTTATTTTATTTTTGAGGCCCACAACATTACAAAATAATTCAATCAAATTCTGGTATGTTGGAAAATTTTGGATTCCTGATTTTAATGGAAGTGGAGATGCATTAGAATGGTGGAAAAATATAAGAGCTCATGGTAAAAGTGTATTATGGATTCTATATTTTTCATCATCCTTAAAAGGTGAAGGTAGACAATGGTATGAATCATCATGGGAGGATATTTCTTCTTTGGATAAACTAGAACAAATTTTCTAAGGTAGATGGGCTCAAGAAGATGAAGAAGAAGGAGAAGAAGAAGAAGAAGAAGAAGAAGAACAACAACAACAAGGAAAAGAACAAGAAGATGAAGAGAAAGATAAAGAACAAGAAGAAAAAGAAGAAAAATAAGCAAATGAAGAGAAGATGAAGGATACCGGTGCATGCACTTTAGCTCCAAGGAAGGAAGATTCAATCCTTCAATTTCATGGATGTATTCAAAAGGAAAAGGTTATTGTTTCTATAAACCCTAGCAACAAGTATAACTTCACCAACATGGAATTAGCCAAGAAGCTACAAGTGCAAGCAAAGCACATCAACAACAATCAATATTATTGGGTAAGGATATTCAAATTTTTGAAGATTTGAAGCTCTCTATGGATAAATATGTTTTTAATTCAAACTTTCATGCTTTGGATATGGATGGGTTGGATATTGTTCTTGGTTATCCTTGGTTAGAATCTTTGGGAACAATAAACATCAATGTGCAAAAGAATTTAATGAAGCTTTGGTATAGGATGAAAAAAATTACATTATAGGATATTACACATAATGAAGTCCAAAGGAAAGTCAAGGAAGAGAAAGTTCAAGAATCTACTAAAGATTACACCAATGAATTAGAGGACATGCAAGAGGAGCAAGATGTAGAGAAAAAAGAGGAGACGGGTGACTATCTTCATAAGCCAATAAAAAAAGTGGCAAAAAATGATGAAGAATTGGAGAATATCCTAGTGATATCAAAGGGTGTAATATATAGGCATCCACATCATTGAGAGAGAAAAGAATCATGGAGGCATGATACTAGATGTATACAACAATCCAATCACTATGGACCTACATGTACAATCAAATGAACAACTACAACAATCCATGGTATCATAGAAGTAATGGTTATTCATGGTAGCAAAGGAGGACTTACTTTGATAAGGAATGGAATCAAATGGGTGCAACAAAATATGGATCAAGGATGGGATCAAGGTATTGTCAAGATAAAACCACTGTGAAGATCAACTATGAATGGTTGGATGATTGGTCATGGTGGCACATTTGTAACAACTTGCAACAGTCTTACTATTTGGCTTCTTCTCATGTTTTCAGGACAAACCATGTCAAGGAGGGATGACATGTTATGTACCTAGGGATATGATATTGTAATTTATTTAGATGGATGGAGATGTCTACATGTGGTACACATCTCTTAAGTTAGTTATATTCGGTCTTAGGGATAACTTGTAATTAATTATATTAGGTGTTGAGTAGGCCTTCATTAGGATTACCCCTCCATTATGTTATTAGGAGGTATATATAAAGGTGGTTATTATCATTGTAAGGAGGTGTGGAGTATGATATTGTATTTGAGATCTCTTGGAGATATAGCTTGGAGTGGCTTCTTCCTTAAGGAGTATTGTACAGTGTTACCCTACCTTAAGGTTTTATTATATTTAAACATATACTAGATATTAGGGCATCTTGGCCCACAAACATCTCTTGTGTTGTTCAAGATCTATCTTTTGCGTTATCGTATTGCAATTATATGTGAGGATTTTATCACTTGAACAGTAGTGTCCTTGATGAGCTATCTGTTGTGAACTTATATGGGGAATAACGTTTAATATTTTTTTCCACTATTTATTCTCTTTTTCAATATGAATATAATGACATGTTTAGATGGTTGGGTTACATTTATGTTTGGGTGTATATTTTCTTTTATAACATGAATCTTTCACATTCTTACGATGGAAAACATACAAAAACACTTCTTTTAATATTTATATTGCTATGCCCCTTCTTAAACTAGACAACATTGAAAGCATGAGAAGTTCTCCAATGATACTCATCACATGTTTTTTCTCAAATAGATTTTTACATGTGCTATTTCTTCGTGTTATTTCAAAATGCTAATCTACATATCAACCCTCTATGAAAAGGTTGAGATTATGATCTCTTAAAGCCACTACTTGCAAGGCTATGTATCACAACAAGGTCATTAAATCAAACTATTACTCCAAATCATTATTGGATTGAAAGAATTATTGCATTATTTGAGATTAAGAAAAAAGTAATTCAATAGGATTATCTCTTTCCAATCCATATAGAATTCCTTGACATTTAGATAATGGCTCGTAAAAGGAGTCAATCTTTGTTCAAGTTAATCAATATCCATATATTACAATGAAGCTACTGGTTACAACATTCATCACAATGGGTTTAGTTGTGCAGGCCATGTTAAATGAATTTCTCAACTATCAAATCTCTTCCAACCAAGTGAAATGAAGTGGAGCACGATGAGATGAGAGAAAAGGATATGTGTGAATAGAGAAGGCTAGAGGTGAGAGAAATTGGATCCTAGAGGGAAGCATGAGACAACAGTTGGGGCAATGCATGAAGTGCTATATTTCTTGTTACTAGTACACTTACTCTTCCACTTAATGTTCTTTCAATTATCATCTTGTTGTTCAAGGGAGTTTGAACATGGGCATTCTTTAGAGAACACATCATTTGTAGGGGATAATTTAAAGCAACTCTACACAAATAAAAATTTACCCATCCTAGAGAAATAGGATAGAGATAAGATATATCTTTGCCTAATGATTGAAATTTATAGAAATGTTATAGTTCAAAATGAAATAAAGATAGTCCAGGTGAATAGTTATATCTATTTTCAGATAAAAAAGACAACAATAATAAGAAAGCATAAATAAACCCCAGACATGTTGCATCAAAATTTAGAAAAAAATTAAAAATTGCTTCCTACAGGTTTACAAAAACATGAGAAATGGAATGTTCACTAGAGAACACTACCACTGAGCTCTACATCTGGATTATTAAACCATGAATACACTTCATGCATATAATTCATTTAACCCTAGCTTTGATCTACCATGAAAAATCTAGATGCCATCATTTATAAATGACTACATACACATAGCTTTGAGCTTCTTGGTAAAAAATAAGTCCTCAACTAGAGAGGTACAAAAAAGTGAAGGCATTGAGGTTTGTGTGAACAAGTAGAGGTTGTGGTAGTGATAGTGACGACATCGACAGAAGAGGAGGTGCACTTAGGCTCTGACCTAATGAGCCCCAACATGGCAGAATCAATGAAGGTGTAGATCCAGAGGCGAGTGGCTTTAGGGTTTACATGTATGCCCATCCCCTGGTACACCATGTCTAATGACAACTAATCTAAGGGAAGCTATCTGTAACTTCTAGATCACAACAAAACACAGAGGAAAACAAAGAAATGCCAACAACAATGAAAAGTTTCAAAATGTTATTAAATCTGCAATAGTATTCTTTGCCCAGGTGACAAGAGGATAGATCCAGTGCATTCATTCATGTAAGATATAGAAATAAAAGTCTCTCCAGATTACAATGTGTTCACACAGGGTTCATCATACATACTATTGAAAAGCATTTATAAATCAAACTTCTTTTATTCAAGATTCAAATGATTCAACCATATATAGAAATTACATATTCAACCATTTAATACTAGACAATCAACATACATTTGATAATTGCTCCCAAATCATAGGCCAAATCTATATTTCCTCTCCTCATCAGTCTCAGACTCCCATTAAATCACCATCCTCCTAACCCCAATCCTCTTTCCTCTCTATATCGACCCCTTGAAATATACCAACGTTCTCTCTTTATAGCTGAGGACCTTTTCACTTTCTTCTTGATGTAGGAGCATCCCTGGTTCAAGAGAAATCTTGCATCAACCAAAAACATTTGTATTTCAATTTGTGTTCTTTCCTTTTTCAGTTCATTCCAGTCAGTTCAGTTAGTAGCAGTTTCAGTATTTTGGTCTATATTCTATTTTAGTTTCATTTCAGACCTTATGGAGCTGTACTTAGAATCTAGACACCTTCACTCACATCATATCCAAAATTTAGATCATTTGGATCAGGTACCGGAAACATATCGCTATCAGAAGATTAACCATTTTCTCAGAGCAGAGCACCCTGACAATCTCAAACAATCAGCTAAAGGAGAGGACTTGCGGAGCATTTCACAACTTGTGGAGCTAACGACACATCATTCAAGGAACTTTGGATTGTGGCCAACCTTCCGTGAGATCTGCACACTATTCCATTCACTTGCGAAGGATTCCCACCTGTTTAGGTCTGACCTATCCATGTACACACGTTACATCTCTTTCATCAGAGTTTGTAATCATCATTGGCTGACACAGAGGAATATTTTGTTCCGGAGATGATATATATTCATGTAATAGATGCCTAGGAAGTCAGTTAGCCTAGTTTTCAAGTTAGATAGTTTGAATTCTTTTGTAAAGGTGCTTCAAAGTTATATCTTGTGCATATATTGTAACTGAGGAATCAAGCCTTTGAGCCCTGATTGCAAGCCCGCATGTTGCCAGCATGTTTCTATTTTGGATCTATGATATACTAATTGACTGAATCTGCATTTGCATCCTATCTTTGAGTTGTTTCCGTTGTGTTTACTCTTTTGCACAGTCTAGACTGTTCAATTTGTGGACCCTCTTAATTGTGATTGCACCAAGTGGTATCAGAGTGAAGTTTGAATCTTTTGGGAGCAAAGTGAGCAAATTGAATGAAGTTTGTGAAGGTATTCTGTAAGATCTTATTGTGAATAGATCACCAAATCTGAGTCAGACTACTTGTGTTGTCAACCAATTGCCGATTGTGAGGCAATTGTCACCTTGTAGCCCAATCACTAAATTTGAGGTAGTTACACTTGATCCGAGGAAGAGATGTCACCAAGGAGAATACTTCTATAGGTACTATGGATGGAAGAATGGATGAGATGATGGAAATGATGAAAATAATGTGAGTTTGCTTGGATTCTCTTGAAGAAGATAGAAGAAGACAATTGACACCTTGACCTAATGTTGAAAGTGATGATGATGAAGAATTTCAATCTGCTAATCAAAATGAAGAAACCCTAGGAGATGAAGAATCAGATCAAGTGAAGATGTTGCAAGCTATTTCAAAGATTGGGAAAAGACCTAGAGTTGATGTACCAAATTACACTGGCAATTTGAATCCTGAGGAACTGATTGATTGAATAAATAACCTAGAAGAATACTTTGAATATGAAGAAATTGAAGATTCAAAGAAGGTGAAATTTGCACTGACAAAGTTGAAAGGACATGCTGCTATATGGTGGAAAGAAGTTTAGTTGGATAGAAATAGGAGAGGAAAAGAAAAGAATACAAAATAGGATAGAATGGTGACAAAGTGTTGAAGAATCAGTTTATACCTGCTGACTATGAGTTGGAACTATTGAAGAGATTGCAAAACCTGAGACAAAGAGAGAAATCAATGAAGGAATACACAGAAGAATTTCATAAGATGGTCATAGGGACATGACATAGTGAAGTAAGCAAGGAAAAAGTGTCTAGATACATCAATTGATTGAGATTGAACATTCACGAAGAACTGAGTTTGGTAAGGATGACAACATTGGAAGAAGCATATCAGTTTCCCATGAAAGTTGAAGAAAAGTTGAATAAGAAGTATGATCAAAGACAGAGAGGTAGAGGAGGTAAATTTTAGAGATGTAGAACATTTTCCAGAGGAGAGAGATCATATGCAGAGCAGAAGAAATAAGATAGCACATTCAAGAAGGAGGACAAAGATAATAATGCATACCGGAAAGATGACAAAACTTTCTACCATAGAAGAAACCCTAGTTCATACTGGAGTGAATGATACAAAAGAGAGGGAAGATGATCTGATAGGAGAACATTTAGAGGAAAATGTTTTAAGTGTGGAGATGAAGGACAAGCAAGAAGACAGAGAATAATGGAAGAGCAGCCTATGTGGAAGAAACTGTTGGATCACCCAGTTCAGTTGGTAAATTAGACAAAGGAGAATCAATTGTCATGAGGATAACACTATTTCAAGTAGAGACAAATGAGGAACCACCACAGAGGAAAACTTTGTCCAGAACCAGACGCAAATCAGGAGGAAAATGTTGAAAAGTTATAATTGATAGTGGTAGTTCATATAATTTGGTTTCAGAGGAGATGGTGATTAAGTTAAAGTTGGAAAGATTGAAAAACCCTAAGCCATATCAGATAGCGTGGATTCAAGATGATCATAAGGTACTAGTGAGTGAACAATGTTTGGTGAAATTTCATATTGGATCTTATCATGATGAAGTATTGTGTGGTATTATGCCTATAGAGGTATGTCATATTTTGTTGGGTAGACCATGGCAGTATGATAGAAAAGCTATACATGATGGAAGAAAGAATACATATACTATAAAACAAATGGAAAGATAATTACTTTGATTCCTTTGGAAGATGATCCTAAGAGTGAGGTATGTGGGAATGGTAGAATCTGTTTGGTAGATGGAAGAAACTTTCTGGATGGTTTGACACATGAGAATATGTGTTATGCTTTGATCCCTAAGAATCCTGAAAATCTAAAGACTGAAGAATCACAACCGGAGGAGATAACTAAGTTGCTGATAGAGTATGAATATATCATATTAGATAATGTACCTGAACAATTGCCACCAATCACAAGTATCAGTCATCACATGGATCTTATACCTGCATCTAGTTTGCCTAATAAAGTAGCACACAAAATGACACTAGTAGAGAATGAAGAATTGAATAGACAAATACATGAATTGTTGAGGAAATGTTTGGTTAGAGAAAGTTTGAGTCCTTGTACAGTACCTGCAGTGTTAGCACCAAAGAAGGATGGAGAATGGAGAATTTGTACAGACTCTAGAGCAATCAACAAGATCATAGTTAAGTATAGATTCCCTTTACCTAGGATGGATGACATTATGGATTGTTTGAGTGGAGAAAAATATTTCACAAAGATAGATTTGAAGAGTGGATACCATCAGATCAGAATCACAGAAGGAGATGAATGGAAGACTACCTTTAAGACAAATGAAGGATTGTATGAGTGGTTAGTGATGCCTTCTGGATTGACAAATGCACCGAGTACTTTCATGAGATTGATGAATGAAGTTCTCAAGAAATTATTGGGTAAGTTTGTTATTGTATATTTGGATGATATTCTGATTTTTAGTAAGATAAATGAAGAAATTTGTTGTATCTGAGACAAGTATTGCAGAGACTAAGAGAAGAGAAATTGTTGATAAACATTAAGAAGTGTAGTTTCATGATGGAAGAATTGGTATACTTAGGATTTGTGATTTCTATGGAAGGATTGAAGATGGACCCTGAGAAAGTAAGAGCAATTGTTGAATGGCCTACACCTGAGAGTATTGGAGAAGTTAGATCATTTCATGAATTGGCTAATTTCTACCAGAAGTTCATCAGAAATTTCAGTTCAGTAACCCTATGACAGAGACAATGAGAGGTGATAGAAAGGACTTTAAGTGGACATCAGTGTAACAACACATTAAATAATGCTCATAATTTAACATAAGTATTGATCTTAACTAAGATTTAGAATACATCATGGTTATCCAAATCATAGTTAAAAAAAAGTGAATTATCATCATTTCAATAATCAAGCATATTATTCTTTTCTAGAATATAACAAAACTTAGCAGTACAATATCAAATTATATCTCATTAGTGACTAACCATCACTATGCATATACAAAGTTATGATCAAGACATCAAGTATCAAATTTTACATAATAATTGAGTATCAAGTCATATAAAGAAAAGCATTGCATCTGGAACATATGACATCTGTCTTCATAAACCTCGACTTTTCTTCCACTTGGGAAGGAGAACATCATCCGAGTGCTTTTCCTCCAACCACAGACCGACGTTCCCCCACACAACTTCCTACCTGGAAGCGGCCCTACCCTTCACGGAAGGTATAGATATAAGGAACCGTTAGGTTTGCCATTTGAGTATCTAGTGTTCTGTCCTTCATAATCCCTCACAATCACACAACTATAGATCCACTCTAACTATGCGTGACACTACTAGAGACATTATGCCATCTGGAGCACTATGGATTGACAATGCATGTAGAGATGGATGCATTACTTTGTCCAAAAATTTACATACATATATGTTACACAATGAATGTTGTCGTATGTCCACCACCTTGACTAGACTTATAAGCTATCATGTCCTACAGTAAACATAATTCAACCTTTCTTGGTCTTTGGTTGATAAGTTCAAAACCATCTCAATCCATTCCTTTGACGTTCGTCTCCTATCTTGGAAATCCATTCCCAAAAGTCTCGTTTCTTAGGCAACAGGGAACGTGTGACTCAAAGTCACTCTGTCCCTTACTTTCATAATGATATAAGTTCATTCATGTTTTCAACACTTGACCGTACCTGGTTGGTTTTTACTATGTTTACCTTATTCTAAGTTTTATCCTCAGTTCATATTATCAAGAGGGTTACTTACAATGACTCATATGGTCGATCTCGCTTAAAAGGTTCTATCTCAAGAAATTATCTTGATACCATATACTTGTATAAGAATATTTTCCAATCGCAAAGATGGCATTCATTTACTTTTAAACTACAAATTTCATAGAGGCATAGGGTTTGTAGACACCTAAAAGTGTCCTCAGATCGCAAAATCCTAAACACTTCAACATCCTACCAATTTTCCCTAATTTGCCTCTATGGTTAAATAATTGATTTGAATTAATTAATTATTTAATCATTCATACCCTAATGTCCCCTTCACTTGACTTATTCAAATAAATAAATCAATCCCATCACTTAATCCCCTTTCACATGATTAAATAAATTGGACAAATTTATTTAATTTAAATCATTATCCATCTCACCATTTATCTCAATTTTAAATTTTCTTATGTCCTCTAGTGGTGAGAAAACCTTAACTCATCCTAGCCCTCCATTTGGCCCTAAAGTCAACTCTCCATCCTGGCCCTCCATTCAAATTAGGTGTTCTATAAAACACCTCTTTCAACTTCATTTTCACCCCTTATGCAATTAGAATTCTCTCTCAGCTATAAACCCTCTCAAGTCTTGCTAATCATACTCAAGAGCTTCTCATGATTGTTGTATAAAACTACAAATCTGAGAACACAATGCAAGATGGAGGAGAACATTAGAGATAAGACAATATTAGCTTAGATTTTAGTTGTTTTTCATGCTTGTTTACTTCATTTTCTAGGTTAGATTGTTCTTCATTGCAGTTAGGGTTAGCTGTAGTTTTATTTCTGCATGTTTAACCAGTTTTTCCCTAGCACAGGGTTAATTCTTGTAATAAGAACATATCAAAAGATTCACTTTCCAAAGGAAATATGGCATGCATTCATTTCTGCCAAGAAGACAAAAAATATGTCTATATTAGCCTTCACACTTCCATGAGGAATCATTATAGCATTGGCATGCATTACATGCACAAAGAATACCAACACAAAATAGTCGAGGGTTGATAAAAATTACTTCAAGTTGATATGTTCATATACTAAGTGCACATGACACAAACCCTAGTTTCCCACTAAGAATAGAGTGGTCATTACTATAATATGGTTTTTGGGCAAGTATCCCCTCTTGGTGAAGCCATGGTATCCTTCTTTTAACTCTCTTTTTGAATCCTTAGATAATAAACTGGTGTGGATCTGCCTCCCAAATCTTCCCCTTCATTTCTGGTGTGATTCACATTTTTTAGCTATTGGAAACTCTTTGGGCTATTTTCGGATGGTGGATGCAGCTACTTCTTTCATTCATACCACCTATGCATGAATGTTAGTTGATATGGATATGTCCAAGCCCCTTCCTGCTGAGATTATTTTACAGGTAGCAGATTTGTCATAGACTCAGTCTCTTGATTATGAAGGAATTCCCTTCTAATGTCGTATATGCTTTGCTATAGGTCATATTGCATCAAATTGCCCTCACCTAAAGGTTGTTATATCTTCTTCTTGGTGGAAGGATGTTGCTCCTAATCATTTCACTGTAGATGTTGAAGACTCTTCCTTAGAGTCTTCCAAGTCTTCTTCAAAGGTTACAATGATTTATAAACCTGCAGATTCCATGGTCCCCTATTCTGTTCTCGATCCAACTTTGTCGCTTTCTATTAGCTGCATGGCTACTGGTATTGGCAATGGCTTTGCTGCACCCTCTTGTGGTGGTTTGGTTGCTACTGTTGGTGCTTCTGTTAATGGTGGTTTGGCTTGTGGTGATGGCGAGGGCTTGGTTGTTTCCTCTGTTCCTACTAGTGTGGCTTCTTTTGTTGAGGCTCATTTTGTGGTTCCTCCGTAGTCTTCCTCTCCAGTTGGGTCTCCATCTCAGGCCTCCCCTATGGGTAGGAATTTTGTGGAGGTTTCCCCTCCCCCCTCCCTTGCTCGATGGACCTGGATGATGATGTATCTTAGACATTATTGCATCGTAGGAAGAAAGGTTTGTCAAAGTCTATCTCTCATTACCACACTCAGATTAAGGGTGTGCGGAAGGCTAGATTTGTTGTTGGCATAGCCTAGGTTGCTTGTCTGTGTTGTGGAGTGCTATGTTTTCGATGCCCTTTTTTAGTTTGGCACTTGTTCTCTTGGCAACTAGGATGTTGTTATGCTTATGGTCTTCCTCTGTTAAGGTTGAAGTTTGTTTGTATAAGGTTTCGAGACCTTTTCAATCCTATTTTACCCTCTAATAAAAAAACATTAATGATTTTGCTTTTTAACTCTTTTGTCTTGATGTGTTGAGAGGATAAATATTTTGTATCAATTTAATAATTTTCTAGTAGGGAACACAAATTATAAGTGCATGATTAAAGTATTATGGATTGAGGGGTACCCATGATTACAACTTCATTCCTTTAAAGTATTACAAGCCTTTGGTGAGTATTTTATAAGCCATTCAAATTCATCATTAATATTATTTTTTATTAATTTGAGGGTGCTTTTGATTAATAATTGTATAGAATTTTTTTGCATCAAATTGATCACTGTGAAATTGTGTATAGCAATAAATTACAATAGTTTATAGATTTGCTAAATTTGATCATTACATTATTAATTAAGTCTGGTCCAAACCTATTCATTCATATCATATTTATCCTTTACATCCTTCTAATAAATCATTGTATTTCAAAAAGTTGATACTTTGGAATAACATGTCTTTGAACTATTTAAATATGTTTTTAGAAACATAAAACCATAATGACAAAATAAATCAAATAAATTTAAAAAGGAAAGAAAGAGAGAATGCTCAAAATACAATTGTAGTACTCTTCAAAAGGCAATGAACATTTAAGGTTTTATCTAATTATAAAATTTAGATGATTAGAGATCTAAGTGGACCTTGATGTTATGTACCTAGGGATATGATATTATGTATTTAGGTGCATGGAGATGCCGACATGTTGTACACATCCCTTAAGTTAGTTATATTAGGTCTTCTAGATAACTTGTGTAATTAATTATATCAGGTGTTGAGTAGGCCTTCATTAGAATTACCCCTCCATTATGTTATTAGGAGGTATATAAAGGAGGTGATTATCATTGTAAGCAGGTGTGGAGTATGATATTGTATTTGAGATGTCTTGAAGATATAGAGTGGAGTGGCTTTTTCCTTAAAGAGTATTGTACGATGTTACCCTACCTTAAAGGTTTATTCTATTTCTATAGATATTGGATATTAGGGAATCTTGGCCCACAAACATATATTTTGTTGTGTGAGATCTATCTTCTACATTATCTTATTGTAATTATTATATGTGTGGATATTATCAAGTGGTATCAGAGCTACGATTTGGGCAAATGTAGAAAAAACCCTAATTTTTAAAGATTTACCTATATCTTTCAAATGGCTATGAATTTTTTTAACAATTTTTTATTGGAGTTGGAGGATCATCTAAGGATGCTACAGTCCAAAAATTAAGTTACTATAATCAATATTGAGTGATTTATTGCAATTTTGTGTTTATCCATAATTTCACTATATAGGCCACAAATCATAGAATTTTTCTAAGATTTTTATATTTCTAGAAAGCTCACCAAATTTTATTAGGAGTCTATTATTTATATTTTTGTTTAGTATGAAAAGGAGGATGATGGGGTTGTTGTTTTGGTTTGAATCCTCCTTTCCACAAAACTTTCCAAGGGCTTTTCAACCGAGTGCTTCTCCTATCGAGAGGAGAGTTATCTATCAGATTGGATTGCCACTTGGTTTTCTGCTGGGAAATTTAGAAGTTATCACACAATGTTGCTAATTAATGCTTTTATGCTCTTGAAAACCCTAATTTAAGAAAAACAATAAGTAAATCTATGAATTACGTCAAATGCTACTAGAATTAGGCAAAGGGTTGAGAACCTTAACTCACTTTTTTTGCAGTCTAGAAAATAGAAATATCGGGGACAATGGTGATGGTGCCCTAGTCCAATGTGTTGATTTTTCTATAGAATCTTGATCTCCTTCCAAAACTGATTTCTGTTGTATCTTCAGTTTCAGGCAACCTAGATGTAGAGGACAATGTTGATGGCACCCTAGTCCAAGCAGGCTCCTCCTTTAGAATCTAGAATCTCCACAGTGTCCTCTTGCTCCCTGCAACTCCACTTTTTCCAAATAAAATACATGTAACCTACAATCACATTGAGTGTGGGAGGGGGTTGTGGTGTTTAGAGGCTTGCTTTAGTCAAGCCCCGGAGAGACATTCAAGTCTTCCAAACACCATTGTCAGCGAGAGAGTGTGTATCCTTGTGGGATAGAGGCAAAAATCCAAATGATAGTGATGATAAAACACAATAGATGTCACCTTGATGATGAAGCTCTCATGGAAGGAAGATGCTCTTCAATGCCATGAGGAGAAGATGAAATCCAACTTGTAAAAAACAAACACAATAACAATGTTGTGCTCTATAGCACAATGAATGCCTTGATCACTTTAACATAAGCTCATGAATCACAATGTCCATTTAATTTGCAAATGATAACCTAAACATGCTTATATATGCAACTAGTAAGATTCCCGCCAAGAATTGCATAATTAAAACTTATGATGTTAGCCTAAGACCCAAATAATGGTCACAAAACCAACATTTGAATTTAGGGTAGACCCAAAATAGGGCTGGACTAGGGCGCTAGCGCCCAAGTCTACCCCCTTATTTTTCTTCCAAGCTCATTAAAATAGCCCCCCCTAGGTCCCATTTGTCACAAGACCCAAGGATTTTCTCATCGGGAGTCCAAATTAACATGCAAGATGCTCTAAATGCATTCTAAAGACCGGGAGCTAAACCTTAATAGGAAAAAGCCCCCAAGGGTGCATTTTTCTGACATAACATTTAGCCCCCACTTTAATGTATGTATAAATGCAAGGCCAATACATGTATCAAAGTAAGGTCAACAAACATAGAAAACATGTCAAGCATAGAGAAGACACACCACAGGCATGTAAAACATGGAGAAGACAGTTACAATCATGCAAAACATGGAGAAGAGAGCATTGAAGACATGCGAGACACAAAGAATACAGTTAATGCAGTGATTATTTCTTTTCTTTTTCATTTTTCCCATATATGAATGCAAATGCAAGTGGGAGGAAAGTAATAATGCAACATACAACCCCAAAGGGAAAACACATCATACAAAAGCTCAAGTGTAAGTGAAGCATGTTGCTACACATACACGAGAGGGGAAAGCACGCCATACAAAACCTAAGTGGGGCTTAGCCACACAAGGGGGAAAACACACGGAAGACACATGGAAGACACTAAGAAAACACGACAAACAAGGTGATGCAAGGAACTTATTGCTAAGCCCCCACCATCTCAGGCACATTACAAGCACACACCGATGATTGGGCTTCACCACAACAATCACCGAAGACATGCTTAAGGGTTGAGTTAGTCATAGAACCGCTCCTCGCCTTGCAATCAGGACTTGTTGAAAATGACAGGATAATGTAATCTGTCTAAGAAATACACCATCCCCACCTCGCAAATAGGGCTTAAGATAAAAGGATATGCTCGATATCCCACCTCCGCAAAGGGCTTAAATGATTGTGATTGATTTTCAGATTGTTCAAACATGCTTTACTATCATCTAAAGAAAACAACTTACCTTATATATGCCCCCACCTTAAGGTGGTTGATATCACGTATCGATATCAAGCACACTAAGGTAGGAAGAAAACACACAAGGGAACATGAGCTCTCACAAAGCCCATGCCCCCTAGAGGTGACATGTACTTTACGATCGCCGAATCTTCCCACAAACACATCCCTCCAAGAAAGGTGTTAGTGTCCAAATACTATAACATCAAATGGAAAGAGAATTACTTTGATTCCTTTGGAAGATGATCCTAAGAGTGAGGTATGTTGGAATGCTAGAATCTGTTTGGTAGATGGAAGAAAATTTCTGAATGGTTTGACACATGAGAATATGTGTTATGCTTTGATCCCTAAGAAGCCTAAAAATTTAAAGACTAAAGAATCACAACTAGAGGAGATAATTGAGTTGCTCATAGAGTATGAATATATCATATCAGATAATGTACCTGAAGGATTGCCACCAATCATGAGTATCAGTCATCACATGGATCTTATACCTGGAACTTTATTGCCTAATAATGCAGTACACATAATGACACTAGTAGAGAATGAAGAATTGAATAGACAAATACATGAATTGTTGAGGAAAGGTTTGATCAGAGAAAGTTTGAGTCCTTGTGTAGTACCTGCAGTGTTAGCACCAAAGAAGGATGGAGAATGGAGAATGTGTACAGACTCTAGAGAAATCAACAAGATCACAGTTAAGTATAGATTCCCTTTACCTAGGATGGATGACATTATGGATTGTTTCAGTGGAGCAAAATATTTCACAAAGATAGATTTGAAGAGTGGATACCATCAGATCAGAATCAAAGAAGGAGATGAATGGAAGACCACTTTTAAGACAAATGAAGGATTCTATGAGTGGTTAGTGATGCCTTTTGGATTGACAAATGCACTGAGTACTTTCATGAGATTGATGAATGAAGTTCTAAAGAAATTATTGGGTAAGTTTGTTATTTTATATTTGGATGATATTCTAATTTTTTGTAAGACAAAGGAAGAACATTTGTGGCACCTAAGACAAGTATTGCAGAGACTGAAAAAAGAGAAATTGTTGATAAACATCAAGAAGTGTAGTTTCATGATGGAAGAATTGGTATACTTAGGGTTTGTGATTTCTATGGAAGGATTGAAGATGGACCCTGAGAAAGTAAGAGCAATTGTTTAATGGCCTACACCTGAGAGTATTGGAGAAGTCAGATCATTTCATGGATTGGCTAGTTTCTACCGGAAGTTCATCAGAAATTTCAGTTCAGTAATCCTATGACAGAGACAATGAGATGTGAATGAAAGGACTTCAATTGGACATCAGTCTAACAACACATTCAATAATGCTCATAATTTAACATAAGTATTCATCTTAAATAAGAGTTAGAATACATCATGATTATCCAAATCATAGTTAAACAAAAGTGAATTATCATCATTTCAATAATCAAGCATATTATTCTTTTCTAGAATATAAGAAAACTTAGGAGTACAATATTCAATGATATCTCATTAGTGAATAATCATCACTATGCATATACAAAGCTATGATCAAGGCATCAAGTATCAAATTTTACATAATAATTGAGTATCAAGTCATATAAAGAAAAGAACTACATTTGGAACATATGACATCTGTCTTCATAAGCCTCAACTTGTCTTCTGCTTGGGAAGGAGAGCATCATCCAAGTGCTTTTCCTCCAACCACAGACCGACGGTCCCCCACACAACTTCCTACCTAGAAGCGGCCCTACCCTTCATGGAAGGTATAGATATTAGGAACTATTAGGTTTGCCATCTGAGTATCTAGTGTTGTGTCCTTCATAATGCGTCACGTTCACACAACTATAGATCCACTCTATGCATGACACTATTGGAGACATTTTGCCATCTGGAGCACTATGGACTGACAATGCATGCAGAGATGGATGCATTACTTTGGCCAAAGATTTACATACATATATGTTACACAATGAATGTTGTCGTATGTCCACCACCTTGACTCGACTTATAAGCTATCATGTCCTATAGTAAACATAATTCAACCTTTCTTGGTCTTCGGTTGATAAGCTCAAAACCATCTCAATCCATTCCTTGGATGTTTGACTCCTATCTTGGAAATCCATTCCCAAAAGTCTCATTGCCTAGGCAATAGGGAACGTGTGACTCAATGTCACTCTGTCCCTTACTTTCATAATGATATAAGGTCATTCATGTTTTCAACACTTGACCTTACCCGATTGGTTTTTACTTTGTTTACCTTATTCCAAGTTTTATTCTTAGTTCATATTATCAAAAGGGTTACTTACAATGACTCATATGGTTGATCTTGCTTAAAAGGTTCATCCTCTTGATACCATATACTTGTATAAGAATATTTTCCAATCGCAAAGATGGCATTCATTTACTTTCAAACTATAAAGTTCATAGAGGCATAGGGTTTGTAGACACCTAAAAGTGTCCTCGGATTGCAAAATCCTAAACACTTCCACATCCTACCAATTTTCCCTAATTTGCCTCTATGGTTAAATAATTGATTTGAATTAATTAATTATTTAATCATTCATACACTAATGTCTATTAGATTAGGTCCGGACAACTAAGAGGGGGGGTGAATCAGTTGTCACACATTTAAAACTTTTTCTTCCTTTAACTTTCTTTACAACTTATAATCACATTAATGAAATAAACATTTCAACATCACATAAGCAGAAACATAAATAACACACTTGACAGAAAGATTTTTGACGTGGAAACCTGGTTAAGGGAAAAACCACGGTGGGGGTTAACCCACAAGAATTAATACCCTGTTAAAAGTATTTTACAAATAGGAATGCACATGCATTCGGGCTCACTGCTCAAATGGAGGCTCACTACCTATGAAATATTAGAATAGAAGAATAGAGATTTGAACTGATTAATAGCATCTGCCTATGCATGAATTTTAGTTCCGGTTAAGTACAAAAATTGATCTTACACATTTCATGTTTCCTTTTGCTTTCTTCACTGATCTGCTTTCATTCGCACCTTAGATTTCTGCTCCTTTCACATATACACCTTGTTCATGCACCACATCCCTTTAATCATTCAATTTCATCAACTATATATATCCGCAACATGATCTATGATCATCCTATCAGTCGGCTTCAACAATACTTAGAACTTTTATGAATGCTCTGCTCTGTTAGCCAGATCTATTTATAACTTAAGGTGTGGACCAAAACTTTATCTTGGAAATTATTACTCATGTTAGTCACAATCACCAATTACCACCATTTGTCCAATAAGCAACTTCCATACATCTGAAACCAAGATCTTCTATAACATCTCTATGTTCTACTTCTGTTTGTTCTGACAAACTGGAACCCGGTACTCAGATGCTAATATCTTTTGAATCCTTTATCACCGGAGGACAAAACTCTAGATTTAGATTGTCTTTGAAATACTGCCAACTACCTTAGATCCATAGCAAACCATGCCTTTTTATCGGAGAGATCTGGACCAAAATACTAGACCATGTTACTACTCTACCCGAACTTAGACAAATTGTGATTTTGACTTCCGGTATGAACAAATTGTGTTATGCGGATGTTTGGAATGATGTTAGTTACCATCAATGACAACACCTATCAACTCTAAGCAGTGTCTCTTGCCAACAATCTCCCCCTTTGGCATTGATAGAAAAACTTAGTGAAAAACGACTAAGTGTCTTAGAGCGACTTCCCATGTACATTCGTGCCCTTCACTTAATTTGATGCTTCCCCCTATGTTGAATACCTCATTTTTCACTATCCTTCACTCTCCCTTTGACATCAATGGCAAAGGGTGGGATCCACAAGACAAAATTCTCCAAAAATGTTGTCCATACTGTTGCATATGTACAACAAATCATCAAATCCTATTTACATGAACTTGAGAATGTCTACAAAACTAGTTTTTAATTGCACAAGTTCAGAAGCCCAAGTATTCTTCATTCCATCCAAAAGTGAGATGTGCCCACTCAACAAAAATGTATATTAAGAACAATGCTTTTGGATTTCACTGTGTGTGTTTCTTTGTCTCAACGTTTCGGATCACACTCAGTGATCCATCATCAGGAGGAGGATGCAATTGAATAGGATTGCAGGGTTAGCCTTATAAAAAGGATGAGAGGGGGGACTAGGGTTGGAGAGGTTGAAGTAGATAGGTACAATAATTAAAAAGCCAAAAAAAAGAAAACATCAAAACCCACAAAAAGGAAGAAATGAACTAGTAAGATATTGTGAAGGGTTCTTATATAAATAAAGTAAAAAGAAAAATAAATAGTACAATAAGGTTAAACTAAGGCAAGTAGAGCAAGTGAAGATAATGATAAATATAAGTAGGGGAAAAAATATATCAAAAAAGAAAGGACCCGAAATTGTAAAGACCCAACATGAAGAGAAGGGTCAAGTAGGAGACCTCGAAAGTAACAAGAAGTAATAAGAATATCATAAATGAACGTTAAAGTAAGTCGAATAAAAGTAAACCAATCAATAAACATAAAGTTATCTATGCTATGTTACAAAGAAAAGGAAACTAATCTTGAAATAAAACAATAATCAAAATTATGAGAGAAATGAAAGCCAAACAAACGAAAGTAAAATGATTATCATATTATAATAGATCACATGAACCTTGAAACTAATAAGAGAGGACCAAGGAGAAAAGACTAAAAAAGAGAAATAAAACTAAACTTAAGAAAAGAAAGGGAATAAAGCAAAGGCAAACCTATAAGTTGCAAAGGAAAACCGGAAGGAATAACAAAAAGGAAGGATCAAGAGGAAGGCACCGATAAAAGGTCAAAAATGGACCAAGAGGAAAGAAGAAACAAAAAGGATGAAGTAAAGCTAGGAGGTGGAAAGGGACATACCAGAGGTTGCATAACAGTGACAAGCTCAATTAAGCATGAAATTCAACCCAGGAAGCCAATCACGGTCGAAGCAAAAAATATCACTCTGTGCAGCAAATGGAACTCCACCCTCGAATAAAAAAGAGAGCCGACGTCAGGAGAAGAAAGGAGAAAGGTTGGGGTTAAAAGGAAGAAGGAAGAGAGGGGGGGGGGGAAAGGTGAATGAGGTGACATGAAGCCCAAGGAGAGAGAGAGGCAAAAGAGGAGGATTAAGTTTGATGCGGGGAGGTATGGAGAGAGTTCAGTAGAGGTTGCCAAGCTGGGCTTAACTGCCATCCTTCGTCTCGATTAAGATTCAAAGGGTGATTTCAGATGAAGATAGCTTCATGGAGTTTCCTCCTAAAAAAATTATCCTCTTTGATGAGAACTTGGGTGTCCTCAAGGCAAATATGGTGTTTGGTTTGGAAGGAGTGTTCTGCCAAGGCCGATTTTGAAATACGATCATGCCTAATGTCAGCACTATGTTCCTTGACCCTCGTGCTGATAGAACGCCCGGTTTCTCCTATATATGGGGTCCCACAAGAGAAACTAAGTTTATAGACTCCTGAGTTGAGCATGATAGGTCTAGGGTCCTTGACAGAAGGGATAAGATTCCTAATAGTGGAGAAGGGTTTAAAGGTGCACATGAGGCCTTTCTTACATAAAATTTTTGAGAAAAAAGGACAGTTCGTTGGGTCATCGTGTCTATAGGAAATCCACCCACACTGATCTTTACCTCCATGCTTCCTCTCTTCACCATCCTATCCAGAAAGCTAGTGTTCTTAAGACACTGGCCACTCGCGCTTACCGCATCTGTGATAAGGAGAATATTGACCTAGAGCTCTCTCACTTGTTCCAAGTTTTCAAACTTAACGGGTTCAACAATAAATCCATCTTGAGAGCCTTTACCTTTGCCAAAAATTGTACCGAGCCTAAGTCCAAGCTGGATGCTTCTAACTCTTCCTATGGTACCACTCTCCCATACATTGAAGGCCTCTCCAATAAGAACTTTTCACCATTATTAGGAATCTTGTCCCTTCTGTCAAGGACCCTAGACCTATCATGCTCAACTCAGGAGTTTATAAAATTAGTTGCTCTTGTGGGACCCCATATATAGGAGAAACTGGGTGTTCTATCAGCACGAGGGTCAAGGAACATAGTGCTGACATTAGGCATGATCGTATTTCAAAATCGGCCCTGGCAGAACACTCCTTCCAAACCAGACACCATATTTGCCTTGAGGACACCCAAGTTCTCATCAAAGAGGATAATTTTTTTAGGAGGAAACTTCATGAAGCTATCTTCATCCAAAATCACCCTTTGAATCTTAATCGAGATGAAGGATGGTAGTTAAGCCCAGCTTGGCAACCTCTACTGAACTCTCTCCATACCTCCCTGCATTAAACGTAATCCTCCTCTTTTGCCTCTCTCTCTCCTTGGGCTTCATGTCACCTCATTCACCTTTCCCCCCCTCCCCTCTCTTCCTTCTTCCTTTTAACCCCAACCTTTCTCCTTTCTTCTCCTAACGTCAACTCTCTTTTTTATTCGAGGGTGGAGTTCCGTTTGGTGCACAGAGTGATATTTTTTGCTTCGACCGTGATTGGCTTCCTGGGTTGAATTTCATGCTTAATTGAGCTTGTCACTGTTATGCAACCTCTGGTATGTCCCTTTCCACCTCCTAGCTTTACTTCATCCTTTTTGTTTCTTCTTTCCTCTTGGTCCATTTTTGACCTTTTATTGGTGCCTTCCTCTTGATCCTTCCTTTTTGTTATTCCTTCCAGTTTTCCTTTGCAACTTATAGGTTTGCCTTTGCTTTATTCCCTTTCTTTTCTTAAGTTTAGTTTTCTTTCTCTTTTTTAGTCTTTTCTCCTTGGTCCTCTCTTATTAGTTTCAAGGTTCATGTGATCTATTGTAATATGATAATCATTTTACTTTCGTTTGTTTGGCTTTCATTTCTCTCATAATTTTGATTATTGTTTTCTTTCAAGATTAGTTTCCTTTTCTTTGTAACATAGCATAGATAACTTTCTGTTTATTGATTGGTTTACTTTTATTTAACTTACTTTAACATTCATTTATGATATTCTTATTACTTCTTGTTACTTTCGAGGTCTCCTACTTGACCCTTCTCTTCATGTTGGGTCTTTACAATTTCGGGTCCTTTCTTTTTTGATATATTTTTTCCCCTACTTATATTTATCATTATCTTCACTTCCTCTACTTGCCTTAGTTTAACCTTATTGTACTATTTATTTTTCTTTTTACTTTATTTATATTAGAACCCTTCACAATATCTTACTAGTTCATTTCTTCCTGTTTGTGGGTTTTGATGTTTTCTTTTTTTGGCTTTTTAATTATTGTACCTATCTACTTCAACCTCTCCAACCCTAGTCCCCCCTCTCATCCTTTTTATAAGGCTAACCCTGCAATCCTATTCAATTGCATCCTCCTCCTGATGATGGATCATTGAGTGTGATTCGAAACATTGAGACAAAGAAACACACACAGTGAAATCCAAAAGCATTGTTCTTAATTCTATGGACTGTGGAAAACTGATGCCTACTAAAAATGTATATGCTTCTGCCTTTTCTAGATCTAGAGGATCACTTTTCTGAAGTGCATTCTAGGCTTCGGATAAGGCATTATGCATGGCTTCCAACTTGGGGGCAATCAATCCCCGGATTTCACACATCCTCTTCATAGTATTGATTTTTTCTTTTTCAAGTCCCTTTATTTCATCTGTCAAGCTAATGACCTGACATTCCTAACTTATAGGAGAGGTATTTAGAGGATCAAAATTTTGAGATAGAACTGATATTTATCTTCTTGTTCCTGTATCTTCTTCTCAACATCCTCATTGACTTTAGTCCATGATAGGCAAAACTTATATATATCTCCTCCATCACTTAGAGCATTCTAAATGCTCCTTATGCTAATGCCTAGTATCAATCTATCACTCTTTATTAGATTCTTAACTTGACTAAATTTCTTATTCAAAAATTATTTCTAAACCTTTGCCTCTGCAAACTTTTCAAAAGACTCAAAATGTGAGTTCACTGAACTTACAAGATTTTTCAAATGGCTGGAGGGGGAATCATTTTGATTCTTCTCATAGGTTGGCATTAATTTCTCTAGAATCCCAGTTGCAAGCCCCAGTAGATCATTGTCCTCCATGTGGGACTTTAACATCTATTCTCTAGCCTTTACTTGGGTGACTGATGCTATTTTCATCAGTTGAATTGGAGAGAGGGCATCTGAATTGGCTAAACCTTGAAGTAGTTCAAGTTCATCAAGCCCAATCACTTCTTTTTCAAGAAGACCTTTCACTGCATTTGCAGTGTCTCTTGCACCCATTACAGAACCATCCTTTTGCTCATCTAATTTCTCAATATTTTCTTTAGGTGCTTCAACATTTGCACCATCTTCTTTTGCTTTATCTTTCTTTCCTTTTTCTTCCTCTTTCTCCATTTTACTCTTCTCTGTGTTTTCACCAGAGGGACTCTTTCCTGTTGGTTCACCACTTGCTACCTAATCCAGAGGGCTTTGAGTGATAGCAATATTCTCTTATTTTCCAGAGTGATCAGGTGGTGGAGTAACCCCTGCATCAGCCATTCTGTCTACCATATCTATGTCCTCCTTATTGACTTGTTCCTCTTCCTGATCTTCTCCAATATGTGGATTTGATGAATCAAGTCCATCATTGGTCTCCTCATGGATTAGGTCTGAAGGATCTAGAGTGGCGCTTTGGTCATCGGTTCTCTTGTTGGTTTCTTCTTCAAGAGCTTCTTGTTTCGAAGTAGGAGGATTGTCTTCTTCCACTTGTTTTTCTGAAGCAATATAGTATTTATTTTTGTCTAGAACCTTTCTTAGAATTTCCTCGGTTTCCTTTGCAATTTCCTCAGTCTCACCAAGCATTAGCTTGTTCATCCGAACCTTGCTTCTGAATTTATTTTTAACTTCTTTGAGGATTTTGTCTGCTTCTTTTCTAGTCAATACAGGGCATAAAGAGGATAGAACATACTCTCTGAGTTCTATGTCTTTATCCTTGGCTACTTCTTTCCTCATTTCCATTACCTTCCTCAAACTTTTAGGAAGTTCTTGTAAGATTTCCAACAGGGCTCTATTGAATTTATTCAGATATATGATAATAGCATCTTCTAAAATTTTCTTATTTGCTTGATCAAGGTTATCATAGTAAACTCTGATAGGTTTTAAATTTCCATGAATAGTGATTGTTTTGACAATTTCCTCAATGGTCATGGTGACCTTACCGGTTACTTGCTTTTTACTAGCCTTACTGCTTCCGGAAGGCTGATCTTCGGAGGTCTTTGAAGTTTTGACCTTCTTAGATCTTATTTCTTTCACTTCTTCATCTGTCTCTGTTTCCTCATCATCTTGTGTGCTCTTGTGAGTTCTTGTTGCCTTGGTTTTCTTTCTCTTCACTCCTTCACCGGATGATTCTACTTTAGTCTTAGGTGGAACAGAGGTTGCAACAGAGCTCCTAGTTGTTCTTGTTTTGGTAGAGGTCTCTACCAGCGCACCTCCTTGATTCTTTTCTTTCTCAATTTTCTCTAACCTTTCCCTGTTTGCCTTTACTGCTTCTTTGGTTATACCTTTTCTGTCCGCATATGCTTCAATTTTCTTGTTCACTTCTCTTTTTATTTCTACTTCCCTGAGTCCAATATGGATCTTAATATTCAGTTCTTCAAAAGTACCAAACCTTTCTACCTTAGTATCCTTAGGTTGTTTTAGCAAATGTTGACCATGTTGGCAAGAGACACTATATGGATTCATGGTTGTTGTCATTGATGGCAACAAAGGTCATCCCACATATCCGCAAGTCATAATGTGTCTCTACCGGAAGTCAGAATAAAGATTGTTGTGGTCCGGTGAACAAGAACAGAGCATGTGGCAAGGTCCGACAGATTGGTCCAGATCTCTCAGAGGAAGTGTCTTGGTGCAGTGCGGATTTGGGGAAGTCAAGAGGACTACCTTGAGTGGTATATTCCAAGGATTTAGCCTCCGGTGATGGACAAGGAGAAAGATATGAATAGTTGAGTACCGGATTCCTGAGAGACAGTGAAAACAGAGGAAGAACTGACTGACAGAGTATCAGACTACTTTCCGGATGTGTTACTATTGATGATAGAGGTTGTGAAGGCATGAATCATGTTTGGCCGACATGATTAATGATATCTACAAGTATATGCTTGATCCGCATTGCTTGGTGAGGAAGGATTCAGCCGACAGAACAAGAGTTTGTAAGAAACTAGACTGTTCCGGATGCCGACTAGAAAGGTGATGAAATTACTTGTGCGGATATATATAGAGGATGGATTTAGTTGTGAAGTGTGTGATGGTGAAAAGATAGATGCGAATAAGTCCAGAACAGAGCAGAGGTAGCAAAAAGGATCCGGTATGTGAAAGATAGCAGAATAAAGAATAGAGGAAAGATGAAGTGCAGCAGATCAGTGTACTGAACCTAACCGGAACTGAACTCTAGCATATGCAGATGTTTCCAATCAGTTCAAGACTATGATTCTTATCACTTTGTAGACAGTGTGTCTTCTTGTAGGCAGTGGGCCTCTTGTGAGCAGTGTGCTCGGGTAGTGAGCCCTAATTGGCAAGTGCCATTTTTTGTAATCTCCTATTCTTCTAACAGAGAATAATTTTGGGTTAATCACCCCGTGGTTTTCTCCCTTAACAGGGTTTCCACGTCAAAAATACTGTGTTATGTGTTTCTTATTTCATGTTAATGTTTTAGTGTTTGATTCAATGCTGCATCAATTAATAAGAAAGTTCATTAAGGGAAATAATTAGGATAACTAATTCACCCCCCCCCTCTCAGTTATCAACAATTGGTATCAGAGCTAAGTTCCTCCTAATAGAGCCTAACAGCTTGAGGAAGATCTGGGATTTCAAATGGATGCATATGGTTTAAAGGAGCAACTCAAGACTGCTCTTGAGGATCTTGAACAGTCAAATTCTGAAGTCAGTGAATTAAAGGAAAGACTCAAACAGGCTGATGAATTCATGAGAGAATTAAAAGACAAATTAAGTCTCTCTATGAAAAAGAGAAAGGAGCTGCTCCAACAGTTGGCAAGACAAAGTGAAGAAAGCAATACAAATGAAGAATTGACTGAGCAAACCAAGTTATGTGAAAAGTTATCAAAAGAAGTCATTATGTTAAGACATGAAATGGAATCAGGAACTATAAAGTTTACTCAAGAGATTGAAGAAAAAAGAAAGGCTGAAGACAATCTAAGACAAACTCTTAAAGAAAAATCAGAAGAATGCCACCAGATGGACAGGATTATCAGACATCTTGAATCTGATCTTGAAGATGCCAAAGATAATGAAGAAAAACTTGAGGATCAAATTGCCTCTCTCAAAAGAGACCTTCAAACAGCAAATGAATATAAAGAGAAATTCAAGATAAGTTCTGCTCAACTTGAAGTTCTTCTTGGAAGTCAAAAGAGGACAGATGACAAGTATGGTTTGGGATATGAGAAAGGAGAAAGCTCCGGATCCGGTCAGAAGAATCTTGGATCAGAAAATCCAAGGAGCAGGCCTAGAAGACCTCCGGTAAGACAGCCAAATGCTCAAAGATATCCATCCTTCAATGGATACTGCCACAGCTGCAACCACTTTGGTCACAAAGCTAATCAGTGCAGAATGAGAATGAATCAGATTAATTCATCCTTCTCCGGACAGTGCTTCAACTGCAAAAGGTATGGACACAAATCCCATGAATGCAGAATTATGCAAGTAAACAAATCATTCAAAGGTAGATGCTTCACATGCAATAGAGTAGGTCATATGGCTAATCAATGCAGATCAAGAGGATATCAGTCAAATATGCAAAGAAATGTTATTTGCCAAATCTGCAATAGGTCCGGTCATAATGCTAAAGTCTGCAGAAACAAGTATCAGGACAAAAGAGGTCCGGTGTATAATCAGAATCAAGACAAGGGTAAACAAAAGATGAATGCGGATGAAGTTAGGAATCAGATGAGCAAGATTTGGGTGAAGAAAAGTTTAGAGAATGTAGAGGTTGGATCCGCACCAGACTCTGGTGCTGATATTTCTTCCAGAAATTAAAAAGTGAGCTCAGGCTCAGGGGGAGACTCAAAGAAAATCCTGTTCCCCCAGCCAAACAAGTGGTGCCGAATGTGGCACAAGATGCGGATTAAAGGGTTTGCAGATATGAGTCTTGAGATGCTTCATTCAAGTTTTCAGAGGTCCGCATGGAGTTATGAAGAAGCTGTGATCGATCAAGTAAGACCTGTTCAGGGAGATGCTCCAGTATGATAAAGGATTACAAAAAGGTCCGGAGAGATCCGGAAGTGCACTATCTTGTTCTGCGGATTGGACAGAGTGTTTGGGATGCTCTTGTAATATGTTACTTCGATTTATTCATGATTGAAAGATCCGGATGATATCCACAGATCAGGACTAATCCGGGATACTCCAAGCTATCCAGACAAGGCAAACCGGAATAATGTAGGTGAAGCATTTATTGCAGACAGATATTAGGGTTCGCGGAGCAATTTAAGGGATTTCTCAAAAGTCATTTGCTCATTCTGCACTAAAGAAGAAGCGAAAAGTGGAGCTCTGCAACAAGGTTCATCAAGCACACCAAGGATCTCCTGCCGAAGTTATTGCATAAAGAAATCAATCCAACCACTCCGTGCAAACCGAAGGCGCATAAGGTATTCTCCGTTTTTCATTATCTCACTACAAATCTTTGAAGAATGGCTACTCCAAATATAGTTAAGATCTCTGATAGACCTCGCCCCACATTCAAGAAACATCCTTACAAATCATTGGAGGTAGATCCACTAGGAGCCTTCTCTAGTGTTCCTCACGGAGTTTTACATACTGAAGACATTAGGGTTTACATACATGCAAGCATTGAGGAATTTGGGGAATTCAAATTAAGAGACCTCTATCACAAGCAACTGATAGACAATGCTTTTGAGCTTAAACCAGAGTATAAGGATATCCAGAAGAAACAATTTGAGCAATTTATTCATTTCCCCTGCTTTGAAGAAGATGAATGGGTCCGGTATGTACTGAGCAGGATGCATGACAACTTTCTATGGCTGGATAGACCCTGCAAGATCACAAAAGAGGCAATTAGAGCAGTAACTGGTCTATACTCTTCCGGAGGGATACCTATCCTCAAATCTGTCAAGAACAACATTGTAACTGAGGCCACCGGATCAAAATTTGATAAGAGGGCAATGACCATTGAAGATATTTCAGATCCGGATATCAAATATGCATCCATGATAATAGGATACAAGATCTATCACTCCAGCAGGGAGAATTCTGTATCCGGAACTGCAGTATACACTGCCTATGAAATGCTAAGAAAGAATGCAGAATATGATCTCTGCGAACTACTGCTAAGCCAATTAATGGAAAATATACAGAAAATCAAGAAGGATAAGAAGAATTCCTTTAAGTATGGTACTCTTATTGTATGTCTATTCTTCTACTTCATGAATGAGCTACCCGGATCAACTGGATGGGTATGGCAGAATGACAAACCTGTTGCAGTCCAGATAAGAGACTATTTGCATGGACTTGGGGATGCAAAAGCAAGAAATACAGCTCTATGGGGATACTTCAAAAACTTTCAGAGCATGATGCAAGCAAGAGAGAGAATTCCCCAGTCTCTTGTTGAAAAATACAAAGACTCGGTGTGCTTTATGGTTGACACTGATCAGTGCCTAATGGAGGCAGTGGAGCCAAGGACTGTTTGGATCATGCCCATGGGGTATGAAGTGGATGAACAGATAGTGGAGCTGCATGTTCAACACATGCTAAGTCAGCCCAAAGATCCTAAGGCAGAAAGGTTTGGAACCTTTGAGGAGCTGAGTGTAAAAATACATGTAGAACTCAGGGAACCTGAGATTAAAAGAAAGGTGAGAAAAGAAGTAGAGCACATTGCTCAAGGCCTAGGCATCTCAAAAGAGGCACTTGATGCCAGCCGGGAAAAGAGGAGGAAGGCTGAGGAAGAAGAGAAAAGTAAAGAAAGTGCTCCGGTTGAAGCTCCCACCCGGACCAGATCATCAAAGAGATCTGCACCTCCCATAACCAAAAGTTCAAAACCGGAAGTCTAGGCATCCGGTAAGAGATCCAAGACAAAAGCCACAAGGGCTTATGGAAGCCAAAAGGATGAAGAGGAAACAGAGTCAGATGAGGGAGTAAAAGAAATAAAGAAATAGAAGAAGAAAGGATCCGGTAAACCCTCCACAGGCCAAGACAAGGATGAAATGGCTGAGGTATCTGTTGAAAAGCCCACTCTATCTCTAGAGAATATAATCAAGTCGGTCACGGTGGATGGAAACCTTCAACCAATGACTGAATCTTATGATGACTTCAGTGAGGCTGACCAAAAGACTCTGCAGGAAGCCACAGTCAAATATCTGAACATATATAATAAGGCTTTCATTGAGATCATATCTCTTATTCCTAAAAGCCTAGAAAAGGAATTGGAAGTAAGAAAGAACAATGCTCATGCAAAAG
The DNA here is from genome assembly GCA_027924645.1 of Cunninghamia lanceolata. NCBI lineage: Eukaryota > Viridiplantae > Streptophyta > Pinopsida > Cupressales > Cupressaceae > Cunninghamia > Cunninghamia lanceolata. The sequence goes on from BSBN01000400.1 coordinate 6,561,752, forward strand.
ATCTTGAGATCTGGGAGCAGATAGCTATTCAGCTATATCCTCAAATTGATCCCAAGACAATGAACATAATCTTCAAGGACTGCAAAGATGAGTTCAGAAGTAAAGCCAGGATGAATCAACTCATGCTTGGTGAGACTGACAAAGTGGCCCAAGAGACAGAAGAGATCCTCCGGAAGGCCTTCAAAAGGTTCAATCTTCCTGTTGTAGAGGACTTAGGTGCAGAAACAGCTGCGGATTTGGAATCATCTGTTCCAGAAGAAGTGGGCCCTGAACAAACAAGCATCTCTCCTCCGGTTTCCCCTACAGTCTCCGGATCCAAAGAAGAAGAGCAATTACAGGAGAAGGAAGCAGTGGTGAAAGACAAAGAGGTTGACAGTTCCAAGACTGCAGAAGAAAAGAAACATCTGTCTCCGGCAAGAGACACTGCACAAACTGTTCAACAATTTTTGAGCAAAGAAACTTTAGAGATTGATGAACCGGAGCTTCTAAAAGGCCCATTCGACTTTGACTCTCTCTCTCCGGTACAAACAATGAAGATAGCTTCATTTGCAAATGCCAAGGCAAATGAAAAGCTCCTGAAGTCTCATATGGAAGACTGTGAGTTGATAGAGGCTACTTCCGGAGTACTTGTAAAGATTATGCCATCAATCCAGATAGATCTGACAGCCTCCTCTTCCGGTAATCTAAAAACCTTAGTCAGCAGTGTTGATACACATTTTGATTCTCTAGAAAAATCAGCTGAAGAAAAGGTCCGGAAGGAATTTTTGGATAAAAGATTTTCAGAAATATTAGAATTAATCTCTAAAGATAGGAAGATTGTGAGCATTGGAATAAAGAGCTTAGAGAATGCTCTTAAGGATGGCGGTGACATCTACAAATTTTGCATATCTTGGCCAAAGGCAACAGCAGCAATTGATAAGAAAATAAAAGAGGAACAGGATAAGCTACAAAGCTTATCTCAAAGTTTTGATCCTCTCTCTTCCTCCATAATAAATCAAGAATTTCAGACTATTGCAGTCTTGAATGAAATAAAGAATCTTGAGAAGGAAAGGAAGAATATCACTAACCGGATGGGAGAACTTAGAAGGATTATAATCCCTAAGTTGGAAACTATGCATGAGGCCATCAGTGATGCTCAGACCACCGCCCAAACAAAAGATCCGACAGATCTCAAGCGGGCAGAAGCTTTTGCATTTTTGTTGAGTGGTCACATTTCAATTTTGGATAGAATGAAGCAAAGTTGGGCTACAGAAATGATACAATTGCAGACATCCTTTGCAGACATTCTTCAGTATATGTGAGTATGTAAATATGCGGCTATGTATAGAAAATTTTTGAAAATTTTGGTGTGCGGACCCCACCCTTTGCCATTGATGTCAAAGGGGGAGTGAGGAGCAGTGAAAAATGAGGAATCCAACTAAGGGGGAGTTCCAGAGATTGTATATAAAGACAAAGCATCAGCAAAGGGGGAGCATAGTGAAAACACTTAGTCATTTTTCACTAAGTGTTGCCATCAATGCCAAAGGGGGAGATTGTTGGCAAGAGACACTATATGGATTCATGGTTGTTGTCATTGATGGCAACAAAGGTCATCCCACATATCCGCAAGTCATAATGTGTCTCTACCGGAAGTCAGAATAAAGATTGTTGTGGTCCGGTGAACAAGAACAGAGCATGTGGCAAGGTCCGACAGATTGGTCTGAATCTCTCAGAGGAAGTGTCTTGGTGCAGTGCGGATTTGGGGAAGTCAAGAGGACTACCTTGAGTGGTATATTCCAAGGATTTAGCCTCCGGTGATGGACAAGGAGAAAGATATGAATAGTTGAGTACCGGATTCCTGAGAGACAGTGAAAACAGAGGAAGAACTGACTGACAGAGTATCAGACTACTTTCCGGATGTGTTACTATTGATGATAGAGGTTGTGAAGGCATGAATCATGTTTGGCCGACATGATTAATGATATCTACAAGTATATGCTTGATCCGCATTGCTTGGTGAGGAAGGATTCAGCCGACAGAACAAGAGTTTGTAAGAAACTAGACTGTTCCGGATGCCGACTAGAAAGGTGATGAAATTACTTGTGCGGATATATATAGAGGATGGATTTAGTTGTGAAGTGTGTGATGGTGAAAAGATAGATGCGAATAAGTCCAGAACAGAGCAGAGGTAGCAAAAAGGATCCGGTATGTGAAAGATAGCAGAATAAAGAATAGAGGAAAGATGAAGTGCAGCAGATCAGTGTACTGAACCTAACCGAAACTGAACTCCAGCATATGCAGATGTTTCCAATCAGTTCAAGACTATGATTCTTATCACTTTGTAGACAGTGTGTCTTCTTGTAGGCAGTGGGCCTCTTGTGAGCAGTGTGCTCGGGCAGTGAGCCCTAATTGGCAAGTGCCATTTTTATAATCTCCTATTCTTCTAACAGAGAATAATTTTGGGTTAATCACCTCGTGGTTTTCTCCCTTAATAGGGTTTCCACGTCAAAAATACTGTGTTATGTGTTTCTTATTTCATGTTAATGTTTTAGTGTTTGATTCAATGCTGCATCAATTAATAAGAAAGTTCATTAAGGGAAATAATTAGGATAACTGATTCACCCCCCCCCTCTCAGTTATCAACAGACCATACAGCTCCATAACATCTTCCTCAACCTCATATCCCATGGGCATGACCCACACAATCCTTGGTTCCATTGCCTCCATCAAACACTTATCTATGTCTACCATGAAATAGATTGTATCCTTATATTTCTCAACTATTGTTTTGGGGATCCGTTCCCTAGAGTACATCATGTTCTGAAAGTTCTTAAAGTAGCCCCAGAGTGCAGTTCTTTGAGCTTTTCCATCACCAAGGTTATACAAATAATCTCTAATTTGTATTGCTACAGGTTTATCATTTGTCCAAACTAAACCTCTTGAATCTGGTAATTCATTCATAAAATAGAAGAATAAGCATATGATTAGCATACCATATTTGAAGGAGTTCTTCTTATCTTTCTTAACCTTTTACAAATTCTCCATCAGTTGGTTCAGCAACAGCTCACACAAATCATAATCCACATTTTCCTTTATCATCTGATATGCAGCATAAATGGCTGTTCTGGAGACTGAATTCTCCCTGTTGGAGTGGTAGATCTTATAACTGATTACCATTGAGGCAAACTTGACATTGGGATTAGTGATGTCATTGATAGTCATAGCTCTCTTGTCAAACTTTGATCCAGTGACTTCAGACACAGTCTAATTCTTCACTGCCTTTAATAGAGGTAGTCCACTAGTTGAGTGCAATCTAGTCACAACCTTGATGGCATCCTTGGCAATCTTGAACGGTTTCATCAGCCATATAAAGTTATCATATATTCTGCTTAGTACATATTGGACCCATTCATCCTCTTCAAAGGTTGGAAAATGGATAACATGTACAAGATGTTTATTTTCCAATGTTTTGAACTCAGGTCTGATGTCATAATTCTCATCCCTTAGATGGTTTTCAAAAATATCTAACAGTTTTGAGTTCCCAAATTCCTCAATGTTTACGTGTATGTAAACCCTAATATCTTCCACATGTAGAACTCCGTACAGAACATCAGAAAAGGCTCCTAGCTGATCAACTTCTACAGATTTGTATGGATGTTTCTTGAATTTTGGACGTGGTCTATCAGTAATATTTACAACCAGTGGAGTAGCCATTTTCAATAATGGAATTCGGAAAGCTTTGCAAAAAATACCTCTTTTTTGGTTCAGGGTTTTGCTTTGAGTAGTCGGATGGGATTCTTTGAATTTGATCTTCACTTTTTGGTTTTCTACAAATTATTTCTCTTAGTTCACTCTTCTTCTTTGTTCCAGAATGCAAGGTGTTTCAAATGATGAATGAGAAGCCTTTTATGCCTTCGCAGAACCTAATTTACTGTTGTAATAAATGTGTTGCCCTAATACATCCAGTTACTCTGTTTGTTGTACAGTTTTACATGAATTATTCTGCAATTTGCCATCTCCATCCTTTTCTACCGAAAATCCTTCCAACTATTATGATTCAATTCAAGGTACCTTTTCTTATTGTGCCAGATCCAGGCACTTACTTACTGGCTGGGGGAATTTGATTCGCAATGTTGCTCACCCTGAGCCATGGCTCTCAAATCAATTCCCAGAGGAATTTTTAGTGCCAAATTTTGGTGTGGATCCATTACTGTCATTCATATTTGTTTTCTTGACCCATATCTTGTTTGTTTCATTCTGATTCTCATTTGTATCAATTTTTCTTTTGCCTTTGTCTTGACGCTGCTCATCTGATTTTCTATTTACCGGACCTCTATTGCAAGTATGGGCCTAACTAGTGTTGTCATTGATGTCAACATACTTCTGTTGCATTAATGATAAGGATTGGATGAGCTATGTGCTGAGGATATTGAGAAAATTAGTCTGAATCAGGAATAGTGAAGAACAGTGATAACAGTAAGGTAATAGTCCAAGATAGGAAGAATATCAAGAGATACAGATTAAAGGGTTTGTAGATATGTATCTTGATATTGTCTAGTAGAGATTTTAGAGGTCTGCATAAAGATCTGAAGAAGTTTTGGCCACCCAAGTAAAACTGGTTCCGGTAGGTGTTTAGAGGTGACAGAGTGTTACAGAAAGGTCCGGTGAGATCAGAAATGCATTGTGCTGTTCTGTGGATTTGAGGGAGTGCTCAGGAAGTCTGTTTGAAGTATCCACTCAATTAGTTTGTGGTCTGGAGGTTCAGAAGCATCTATTCCTTTGTGACAGTGGTGACAGACTATGTTCTTGAGGTTCCAGATGAAGGTGAGAAGGAGTCCAGTATACAGATGAAGTGCAGATGTTCTTGGTGATTCAGACAATCTTGTGAAGGTCCTTGGATCGTGTCCAGTTCATGTTGGTGATCCGCATTGAAGTTGGAGCTTGTAATTGAAGGATAACCTCTGGATGAAGGTGTTCTTCCTAAGACTGGCTGACCGGATGAGTTACACATCCTGCGGATGTTCTTGTTGATGTTTTCCGACTTAGATGATCATTCCTAAGTTGATGTCTTGTATAAATAAGGGATTACAAAGTCATTTCAAAGTGGTTCTTGTGCAGATGAGTGTGTGGTAGTGAGGAGGAGTGCGGAAGGCAGAACAAAAGTGTTGGGCTTAAATGGAACTGAATCAAGCATAGTGAAGATGCTATTTACTAGTTCACGTATGTGATAGTTATTCTTTTGTAGACAGTGAGTCTCTTGTAGGCAGTGAACCTCTTGTGAGCAGTGTGCTCGGGCAGTGAGCCCTAATTGGCATGTGCCATTTTGTTCTTTCTATTCTTCTAACAGAGAATACAATCTTGGGTTAATCACCCCGTGGTTTTTTCCTTAACTGGGTTTTCCACGTCAAAATCTTGGTGTCTCATGTGTTGATGTGTTTTTGCTTGTGATTTGTTGCATTATGTTTCCATGATTGATTTAATATTATACTACTGAATTGCAAAGTGAAGTTAAGTGTTTAATTGGAAAAAGTTTTTGCACAACTGATTCACCCCCCCTCTCAGTTGTGTGCCCTAAGTCTAACAATTGGTATTAGAGCCAAGTTCCTCTAAAAAGGAGCTTAACCTCTTGAGGAGATCTAGGATTTCATCTTACAAGAAGGATAGTCTGAAGTTTGATGGAACCAATTTTAATCTTTGGAAAGGTCGCATGAAATGTCACTTGCAATGTATGGGAATGACGTACTAGACCATGGCTACAACACAGTATGTACCTCCACAGGGTAGTCTGAAAACCCAAAATGAAATCACAGATGCTGAAAACAATCTATGGACTATAGAGGCTCTTCTAAGCACTTTATCTGATTCAAAACTTTCAAATGTTATTGATCTTCCAACTGCCTTTGAGATTTGTCAAAAATTGGAACTTCTACATGAAGGAGACAAATATGTTAAATGTGCAAGGTTATAGAGTCTAAAAGGGAAATTTAAAAATCTGAAGATGAGAGAAGATGAAAATATCACATCTTTTATGCCAAGAGTAAATGAAATTGTTTGTGGAATTAGAAATGCTGGTGGAGTCTTAAATGAAGATGAGATTGTTGGCAAAGTTCTCATATCCCTTCTTGCTTCTTATAAAATCAAGGCTTTTGCAATTGAATAATTCAGAGCTCACACGAATGTCACAAGAGACCAATTGGTTGGTAAATTGGCTACATTTGAAATGGCCGAGTTTGGAGATGAACCCCCAAAGACTGAATCTGCATTCAAAGCCAATGCCTCTGTAAAAGGTAAACAAAGGTTTGATCCGGGAGAGAACTCTTCAAGGAAACTATCATGGTATGAAAAAGCAAGAAAAGACCTAGAAGAAGAAGACGCTGAAGCTACTCACCTTGAAGCTCTTATTGCAAAAAGACTGCCAAGAGTATCCAGTAAGTATGAAGGGAAATTGCCTTTTAAGTGTTTTAACTGCAATAAGATTGGTCATTTTGCCTCAAAGTGTCCGAAAAGGTTTTCAAGGCCAAATTCTAACAGATCAAGATTCCAAAAGAATTGTTACTATGCTCATGAAGGAGATGATGAATCAAAGACAGGAGACAAATCCGGAAGTGACTGGGTGTTTATTGCCATCAAGGAAGAAGATCCAATGCCCTCTGAATCTGTCAATCATAAAGTTGTAGAAAGAGCTCTGGCTGCCCAAGTTGAAGAAAAGGATGATTGGGTCATTAACAGTGGTTGCTCTCACCATATGATAGGTGACAGAAATAAGTTCATAGATTTGGAAAGATATGAAGGAGTGGTAAAATTTGGTGATAATTCTGCTGGTAGAATCAAAGGTAGAGGAACTATCTCTTTTGATGGAAGGAACAAAACCGGTAATGTACTATATGTTGAAGGATTGAAACACAATCTTCTTAGTGTTGGACAGTTGGTGGACAAAGGCTATGATCTCCAATTCAAGAATGGAAAATGCAAAATCTTTGAAAGTTTCATAATATAGATTGCATCTGGTACCCAAACTAAAGGTAATATCTTCCACTTGGTTGGTACTGGTAAAAATTGCTTGTTTGTTCAAGTTGATCAGAGTTGGTTATGGCATAGGAGGATGTGTCATGTGAATTTTGATAATATCATCAAGATAAGCAATACTCAAGCTGTAAGAGATCTTCCAAAATTGGTGAAACCTACTAATAGTTTGTGCAAAGAATGTCAGTTGGGTAAGCTGAGCAGAGTCACATTCAAAAGTAAGGAACATTCTTCTACCGGATTATTAGACTTAGTTCATACTAATCTTTGTGGTCCGGCAAGAATCAAAAGTGTGCAAGGTGATAGATACTTTAGGTTACTAATTGATGACTACTCCCGGATGATGTGGGTAACCTTTCTAAAAGAGAAATCAGAAGCTTTTGAGAAATTCAAAATATTCAAGGCTATGGTAGAGAATGAAACTGGATTAAAACTAAAATGTCTGAGGTCTGATAGAGGTGGAGAATTCACATCCAGTGAGTTCATAGATTTTTGTGAGAAACATGGAATAAAGAGACAGTTGTCTGCTCCTAGGACTCCACAGCAGAATGGAGTAGTTGAAAGAAAGAACCGGACCATCCAGGAAGCATCTAGAACCATGATGATGGAAGCAAATGTTCCTCAGATCTATTGGAGAGAAGCTGTCAACATTGCAGTCTATACTCTCAATCGAGTTCAAATCAGAAGCAATACCAATAAGACTCCTTATGAACTTTGGTTTGGCATCACTCCTACTATGAGGTATTTCAAAGTTTTTGGTAGCAAATGTTACATTAAAAGAGATGAAGATCTAGGAAAATTTGAAGCTAGAAGTGATGAAGGAATATTCTTGGGTTACTCTACTCAAAGCAAAGCATACCGGTGTTATAACAAGAGACTGAGAAAGATGATAGAAAGTACAAATGTGAAGGTTGACGAGGGAATTGAGAAACCCTAAAGGTTTTATGAATGTGATGAAGATGATCAGAATGGTGCACTAACTCAAGGAACCCAAGTCCCTTCTGAAATTCAGACTCAAACTGATCCAGTAAATTAGGAAGAAGAGATGAGTCTCAATGAGCCTAATCAAGTATTAGAAGTGCAAGAAACTCCCAAAGTTCCCAGGTATGTAAGACTGAACCACTCTGAAGATCAAATCATAGGTGATAAAAGCAAAGGAGTACAAACAAGGAGAATTGCTCAAGATTTAGAAGAGTATTGTCTAATTTCAAAGATTGAGCCTAAGACAGTGAATAAAGCTTGCAATGATGAAAACTGGACTAAAGCAATGGAGGAAGAGCTGATGCAAATTGAGAAAAATCACACTTGGGATCTTGTTCCCAGACCTAGAAACAAGAATGTGATTGGAAAAAAATGGGTCTTCCGGAACAAACTGAATGAAGTTGGTGAAGTAATCAGAAATAAAGCCAGATTTGTCTGCAAGGGTTATTCTCAAATAGAAGGAGTTGATTTTGAAGAAACTTTTGCTCCAGTGGCAAGAATTGAAGCAGTCAGACTATTTCTTGCTTTTGCTGCTTTCAAGGACTTCAAGGTATATCAGATGGATGTCAAATCTGCCTTCCTGAATGGTGACTTGGAAGAAAAAGTGTACATTGAGCAACCGGATGGTTTTCAATTGTCTGATCATGGTGATATGGTCTGCAAGTTGAAGAAGGCACTGTATGGATTGAAGAAAGCCCCAAGAGCCTGGTATGAAAGATTGGACAAGCATCTTTTGAAGATTGGTTTCAACAAAGGTACTGTTGACAGTAACTTATATTTCAAAATTGATCATGAAAACATCTTGATTGTTGAAGTGTTTGTTGATGATATCATTTTTGGAGAAAGAAATAGTATGTGTAAAACCTTTGCAAATCAAATGAAAAGTGTTTTTGAGATGTCCATGCTTGGTGAAATGAATTTCTTCTTGGGTCTGCAAATCACTCAAACAAAGAAAGGAATCTTCATTTCTCAAACCAAATATGTGAAAGAGTTGTTGAAGAAATTTGGGATGGAAGAATCTAAACCAATGAACACTCTCATGGCAACTGGATATAAGCTGAGTAAAGATGATGACTCCCCTAAGGTTGATCAGACAAAGTATAGTTCAATGATTGGAGGACTGTTGTATCTTACTCAAACTAGACTAGACATTATGCAGGCTGTTGGTCTTGTTGCTAGATTCCAAGCTGATCCTAGAGAATCTCATGTCATGGCAATCAAGAGGATTTTTAGATATCTAAAAGGGACAGTTGAGTATGGTCTATGGTATCCTAGAGATCATGATTTCTCTCTTCATGCTTATACAAACACTGATTGGGCAGGAGATGTGGATGACCGGAAGAGTACCAGTGGTGGAGCATTCTTTTTGGGGAAGAGATTGGTTTCTTGGCTAAGCAAGAAATAAGAGGCAATATCTCTATCTACAACTGAAGCAGAATATATTGCAGCAGCAGGTAGTTGCACTCAAGTTTTGTGGATGAAGCAGATGCTAAGAGATATCAAAGTGGAATATGAGGAGCCTATCACAATTTTCTGTGATAATTCAAGTGCAATAAACATATTTAAGAATCCGGTGTTGCATTCAAAGACTAAACATATATCCATCAAGTTTCACTTTTTGAGAGAGCAAGTGAATAAGGATGAAGTCATATTGGAGTTTGTGCCTTCCAAGGATCAGATTGCAGACATCTTTACAAAAACCCATCCTAAGGACTCTTTTGAGTATCTCAGGGAGAAGCTAGGGGTTGTTGCCCCTCCAGTGATGAACTAAGGTGCACTGATGTGCATCAATTTGGTGGATATCACAATCACATCTTGTGGTCCGGATTGATGAATGGGGAGCTGCTTCTCAGGGGGAGCAGCAGGTATGATTCTTAAGTGGTGGAATTGCAAGTATGTGCCCTTTGCCATTGATGTCAAAGGGGGAGAGAAGACGTGAAAAATAAGTGGTTGCTGATCAAAGGGGGAGCAATAAAGGGAGAGAAGACATGTGAATAGTTGTTGCTGATAGGGGGAGTTGTGACAGTAAGGAGAAGTCCTTGTCTTGATGGTCAAAATAGTTTTTCACATCATATGTTGTCATCAATGACAAAGGGGGAGATTGTTGCAAGTATGGGCCTAACTGGTGTTGTCATTGATGTCAACATACTTCTATTGCATTAATGATAAGGATTGGATGAGCTGTGTGCTGAGGATATTGAGAAAATTAGTCTCAATCAAGAACAATGAAGAACAGTGATAACAATAAGGTAATAGTCCAAGATAGGAAGAATATCAGGAGATGCGGATTAAAGGGTTTGTAGATATGTATCTTGATATTGTCCAGTAGAGATTTCAGAGGTCCGCATAAAGATCTGAAGAAGTTGTGGCCGCCCAAGTAAAACCGGTTCCGGTAGGTGTTTAGAGGTGACAGAGTGTTACAGAAAGGTCCGATGAGATCTGGAAATGCATTGTCCTATTCTACAGATTTGAGGGAGTGCTCAGGAAGTCTGTTTGAAGTATCCACTCGATTGGTTTGTGTTCTGGAGGTCCAGAAGCATCTATTCCTTTGTGACAGTGGTGACAGACTATGTTCTTGAGGTTCTAGATAAAGGAGAGAAGGATTCCAGTATACAGATGAAGTGTGGATGTTCTTGGTGATTCAGATAATCTTGTGAAGGTCCTTGGATCATGTCCAGTTCATGTTGGTGATTTGCATTGAAGTTGGAGCTCATAATTGAAGGATAACCTCCAGATGAAGGTGTTCTTCCTGAGACTGGCCGACCGGATGAGTTACACATCCTACGGATGTTCTTGTTGATGTTTGCCGACTTAGATGATCATTCCTAAGTTGATGTCTTGTATAAATAAGGGATTACGAAGTCATTTCAAAGTGGTCCTTGTGCAGATGAGTGTGTGGTAGCGAGGAGGAGTATGGAAGGTAGAGCAAAAGTGTTGGGCTTAAATGGAACTGAATCAAGCATGGTGAAGATGCTATTTACCGGTTCATGTATGTGATACTTTTTCTTTTGTAGACAGTGAGTCTCTTGTAGGAAGTGAGCCTCTTGTGAACAGTGTGCTCAGGTAGTGAGCCCTAATTGGCATGTGCCATTTTGTTCTTTCTATTCTTCTAACAGAGAATACAATCTTGGGTTAATCACCCCGTGGTTTTTCCCTTAACTGTGTTTTCCACATCAAATCTTGATGTGTTTCTGCTCGTGATTTGTTGCATTGTGTTTCCATGATTGATTTATTATTATACTGCTGAATTAAAATGTGAAGTTAAGTGTTTAATTGGAAAAAGTTTTTGTACAACTGATTCACCCCCCCTCTCAGTTGTGTGCCCTAAGTCTAACAACCTCTTCTTCCATTGTTCTTATTTCTACAAAATCTTGCAATATGACCATATTTGTTGCAATTAAAGCACACAACATTTTCTTTCTTATAACCTTGATTTCCTCTTGATCTGCACTTATTAGCCATGTGTCCAAATCCATTACAAGAAAAGCAGTAGCCATGGAAGGAATTGCTACTAGAGTTTTTTATTATCATACTTCAACATTTATTGGATTTATGACCATACCTCTTGCATTTGAAGCATTGATTGAAGAAGGATGGACCATTTTGTTTTGCTCTACTTCTATACTGAGTAGTTTTATGACCAAATTTATTGCAATTAAAACAATTTCCATTGAATGATGGATATCTTTGAGCATTAGGCTGTCTTACCAAAGGTTTTCTAGTTCTGTCTCTCCTATTTTTTGGTTGAAATTTTTTCTTTCCAGATCTGGAGCTTTCACCTTTCCAATATCCAAGACCATGCTTGTCATCAGCCTTTTTATGTCCTTCGAGTAGTGCTTCTAGTTTTGTTGAGCTTATCTTGAACTTCTCCTTATATTCATTTGCAACTTCTAGGTCATGTCTGAGTATGATAATTTACGTTTTAAGTTCTCTCTCATTGTCTCTACTTTCTTGTAAATCAAATTCTAGATGTCCAGCTATTCTGTCCAATTGGCAATATTCTTTAGTTCTCTTTTAGTTTTTGATTCAGCTCTTCTTCAATTTTCTTCCTGTCTTCATTTTCTTTAGTTTGCCTCATCACCCCGGATTCAATTTCAAGTTTCAGAACAACAACTTCTTTTGACAGCTTCTCACATTCCTTTGTCTTTTCTTCCAAAGCTTCATTCATGCCATTTTCTTTAGGTAAGCTAGATAGCTGTAGAAGTAGTTCCTTTTTCCTTTGCAAAGATTTCTTCAATTTATCTTTTAGCATTTCAATGGTGTCATCAACATCTTTGAGTTCAACTTTTAGATTGGTAATTTCTGCTTTAGATTGAACAAGTTCTTCTAGGGCCACCTGAAGTTGATCTTTGAATGAACCCATTTAAAAACTTCTTCCAAGATCTTTTCCTTAAGCTATTAGGCTTTTCAAAGGAACCTTGCTCTGATACCAATTGTTAGATTAGGTTTGGACAACTGAGAGGGGGGGTGAATTAGTTGTCACACATTTAAAACTTTTTCTTCCTTTAACTTTCTTTACAACTTATAATCACATTAATGAAATAAACATTTCAGCATCACATAAGCAGAAACATAAATAACACACTTGACACAAAGATTTTTGACATGGAAACCTAGTAAGGGAAAAACCTTGGTGGGGGTTAACCCACAAGAATTAATACCCTGTTAAAAGTATTTTACAAATAGGAATGCACATGCATTTGGGCTCACTACTCAAATGGAGGCTCACTACCTATGAAATATTACAAGAGAAGAATAGAGATTTAAACTGATTAATATAATAGCATCTGCCTATGAATGAATTTCAGTTCGGGTTAAGTACAAAAATTGATCTTACACATTTCATGTTTCCTTCTGCTTTCTTCACTGATCTGCCTTCATTTGCACCTTAGATTTCTGCTACTTTCACATATACACCTTGTTCACACACCACATCCCTTTAATCATTCAATTTCATTGACTTTATATATCCGTAACATGATCTATGATCATCCTGTTAGTCAGCTTCAACAATACTTAGAACTTTTATGAATGCTCTGCTCTGTCAGCCAGATCTATGTATAACTTAAGGTGCGGACCAAAACTTTATCTTGGAAATTATTAATCATTAAGGCCATAATCACTGATCACCACCATTTGTCCAATAAGCAACTTCCATACATCTGGAACCAGATCTTCTGCAAGATCTGTCTGTTCTACTTTTGTCTGTTTTGACAAACTAGAACCCGGTACTTAGATGCTAATATCTTTTGAATCCTTTATCACCGAAGGACAAAACTTTGGATTTAGAGTGTCTTTGCAATGATGTCAACTACCTTAGATCTACAGTAAACCATGCTTTTTTACCGGAGAGATCCAGACCAAAAGACCAAACCTTGTTACTGCTCTACCTAGACTTAGACAAATTGTGATTTTGACTTCTGGTATGAACAAATTGTGTTATGTGGATGTTTGGAATTATGTTAGTTGCCATCAATGATAACACCTATCAACTCTAAGCAGTGTCTCTTGCCAAAAATGTCCCCTTCACTTGATTTATTCAAATAAATAAATCAATCCCATCACTTAATCCCCTTTCACATGATTAAATAAATTGGACAAATTTATTTAATTTAAATCATTATCCATCTCACCATTTATCTCAATTTTAAATTGTCTTTTGTCCTCTAGTGGTGAGAAAACCCTAACTCATCCTAGCCCTCCATTTGGCCCTAAAGTCAACTCTCAACCCTAGCCCTCCATCCAAATTAGGTGTTCTATAAAACACCTCTTTCAGCTTCATTTGCACCCCTTATGCTCTTAGAATTCTCTCTCAGCTGTAAACCTCCCAAGTCTTGCTAATCATACTCAAGAGCTTCTCATGATTGTTGCATAAACCTGTAAATCTAAGAACACAATGCAAGATGGAGGAGAATAATAGAGATCAGACAATATTAGCTTAGATTTTAGTTGTTTTTCATGCTTGTTTGCTTGATTTTCTAAGTTAGATTGCTCTTCATTACAGTTACGGTAAGCTATAGTTTCATTTCTGCATGTTTAACCAGTTTTTCCCTAGCACGGGGTTAATTCTTGTAATAAGAATGTATCAAAAGATTCACTTTCCCAAAGGAAATATGGCATGCATTCATTTCTGCCAAGAAGACAAACAATATGTCTATATTAACCTTCATACTTCCATGAGGAATCATTATAGCATTGGCATGCATTGCATGCACAAAGAATACCAATACAAAACAATCGAGGGTTGATAAAAATTACTTCGAGTTGATATGTTCATATACTAAGTGCACACGACACAAACCCTAGTTTACCACTAAGAATAGAGTGGTCATTACTATAATATGGTTCAATCCATACTTATTACCACATGCATGACACTGTAATATTGGTATCATGTACAGATACCCTCATCTTACACATACTCAATATACATTGACGCCCTATTGGGCTCATTAACAAAAACAATATCTTCATGCCTTCTTAGCTCATAATAGTCATAAAGAATCATTAAAAGAATAGTTTCAAGGATTAGTAATAGTTTTAGATTGGTTAACATCATGCCATGATCTTGCATGCGTAGCCAGCAAGAAAAAATACAGCCTCTAAGTTGGCCGAGCGGCATCATAACTTAAAGGCTTCATATGAATATCATAAAAAGAATATTTGTGGCCTCATGAGCCTTCGATAATAGTTTGTATTCACACTACTCTGTAATATCTCTTGCTAGTTCTGACCTCAAAATGCTGATTAGAGGCTCAAGGAATATTGTCAAACACTTCTGATGTAAACCCAATGCTTGCCGGTCTGTGTTTTCAGTCTGATATTTTTGCTTGATAATGATAGTTGAATATTCTAAATGCTCATAAATCCAAACTATAATGTCTAAGCATTAATCTAAATACATATATGACTTCTCTTTTGATATTTTTGATGCATATACATGAAAATTAGACATGAAATGCACACCTACAGCCAATTGTCATTTTGTCAAACACTTGGCATGCATACTATTATGCTAATCATGATGGATATTAATATGCACATTACATCAAATAGATGGCCTACAACTTATCACTCATTTATTGAGATATATTGTCTAATACAATGCTGATATGAATGGCCAAGATTCTTGGCTCTACAATTTTATGCAACTCCTAAAATGACAACTATGAAACAATGCTGATATAAAGATGCTAACTCATGAAAGAACCTGGAAATGTAAGTTGCTGTGAATCGATGACGAAGATGAAGGAATGGCAGCCTCAAAATAGCTCATAAACATCTCTCTCAAGCCCCAATCGTGCCTCTCAAATGTAGCACCCAGCCTTCGCATCAACCAAGGAAAGGAGTCCCTTCCAAACCCAAATTGAAACCCTCTCCTAGCTGCCCTGTACTGTAGCATTACTGTTCACGGCACTGTAGCAACACTGTAGCGTACTGTAGCAAATCACTATAGCAATACACTGTAGCGCGCACTATAGCAAATCACTGTAGCGTGCACTGTAGCGTCACTGTAGCGATAATGTAGCAAATCACTGTAGCAAAAACACTGTAGCGTACTGTAGCAAACACTGTAGCAGCCAATAGGAAAACTTCTGATATGCAAATTGATACCTCCATACCCCTGTTAACACTGCAGATTTAAGCACAAATGAAAGGACTGAAGTATCCCTTCCAATTTGCAACCCTTCGGAGGATATTTCACCACCTCAGTTATGCTAATCTATGGGAGTTTCCGTTCCCAAAGATCAAATATGCAGAAACTCTTGGCTCCACAAAACTCATCAAATGTAAATGTCAATAATCGGATGCCTGGAAGCTTGCCTTGCCCCTTCCTTTATACTTTTTCAATTCCACTTCAAGAAGCTTCTAGAAAAATAATATTATTTTATTTTAGTGACTTTATATAATAATATTTATTTAAGTCACTTTATTATAAGGTCACTTTATAATATTTATTTATTTAATAACCTTACAAATAATTAATTTAATTATTATCTCCCTTATTTTTCCCATCCAACTGAATCCAGGAAACCAACCATCGACCAGGTGACTGCCTCAAGAAGACCCCCTAACCATGTACTTTAGCCTACGAGGGTCAGGAATAGGCTAAACCATCTGCAAACAACATCAGCTAAAAAGGGGACATTACTCTCACAAAAGAATTCATTACATAGATATACGGCTTCACATGCCATTACACAGGCTTATAACTATCGTAAGTCAACATAGTCGACGCTCTTTTCTATCAGAGAGATTTAATTATATCATAATACCATTTGAATATAAGTTATTATCTCTCAGGGATTTCATACCTGTAAACAGTGTCACCGTAGTATGTCTTGTTGTTGAAAAGATTTAACTTATGTGCAAGGTCCGAGCTATCTCACTCTTCCTTGTATTATTGTAGCAGTCTTTTTCTAGAATTCACTAGAATTCTTCTCTTTTATTTTCTCCCCACCTCCACCAAGAGAGCCACACCCACAACAATAACAATAATCATATCCAATGGTATAATCGATACCCATAGCAAGATATGAAGTTCTTTGCATGCATTCATAGAATGCCACCTCGCAAGATTCAACGATCCACCCAGTCCACCATCGAGTGGGTCCGCGAAGGAGACTCCATCATGGCTACCACTCGGCCTTTATTCTCTCTCCCCACTCCTTGTGGGTGATGGTTGTCGAGTGGTAACAAATAACAAGGATAATATAATATAATATATTCATTTATTAAAGATACCAAGGTGGTCGACCTTTAAGGAGGTTAGAACCTTAATAAATCATATAACCTCCCTTAACAAGATAATAAGGGTTAAATAGCCATGATGTTATTCAAGGCTAGCATCATAAAAGAATAAGGATGGCACACCAATGAATATGGTTTTTAGGGTTGAGTGACACTCCTCCTTTCAAGGCTATAAACCTTAGTATTATATAGCAGAGAATAGTAGATTCAAAATCCCAGTTTGAAAATAAAGAACAAGAAAGTACTCCACCACTTGGCGAGCTTATCTCTTGACTTGTGTTGACGTTCTAAGAACATTGTTTAGTCAAGTCGACGTAAACATTGTAGAGACAACTCAATTGACATAATGACACATAAAGGAAATTAACTAGTAAATAAAAGACGTGACTCATGCTAACTTACAAGGGTTCATAAGGACATAAAATCTGATACTTAGATGGCAACTTGACCCATTTCCTGACATTTATCTCTTCCTCTGGATGATACTCTCCTTCTGTCTTTGAAGGAAGATTCATTTCATGTTCACACTCACCATCATACAATCATGATCAATACATCATCATCTGATTCACAATTCATAATAGTTAAATAATCATATGAACATGTAATCTCATGTCTAACTAACATTAGTCAGTATTCACATAATCAATGCTTAAATCGTATATTTCCACAACATCTTTAATCATTAAACTATGGTTAATCATCTTGATTACCACGCAAAAATAAGATTAAGCTAAATCATGAGTTAGGCATGTAACATATCTCCCCCCATAAGAATCATCATCTCTGATGATTAATTGTCTTAAGAGTTAACCAACATAATAAGAAAAATGTTTTGTGAGCATAATAAATTTTTTTCAAAATAGATGGGGAAATCTCGCATGCATATCCTCATAGTTTTCCCAGGTGGCATTTTCCTCTACATATTAGTCCCACTAGACCTTGCATTGTGTTATCTCTTTGTTACATAAGTGTAGCTTACGTATTTCGAGCACCTTAATGGGCTCGATCACCACCACCCCTGGGTCCTTCACCTGTATAGCATTCCAATCAAGAATAGGGATTTTATTATCTCTAGAATTAAACTTTTTCAAATAGGAAACATGAAAAACATTATGCATCATGGCAAGAGCTGGCGGTAGATCAATCCTGTATGCAACTAGGTTGACTTATTCGAGAACTTCAAAGGGACCCATGTATCTAGGTGCCAGTTTGGATGTCTTTACAAATTAAATGAAACTCTTTTGAGGTTTTACCCTTAAAAGGACTTTCTCTCCCACTCAGAAATGCCTTTCAATGCGCTTAGCATCTACATAACTCATTTGCCTATCATTGGCTTCCACTAGCCTTTTCTTAATCAAATGGACTTGTTCTTCCATTTCTGACAGCATTTCTGGACCAAGGCTAACCCTATCTTCTAGCTTGTCCCACCTTATAGGGGTTCAACACTTTCTTCCATACAATGCTTCAAATGGAGCCATCTTAATAGCAGAATGATAGGAATTATTATAGGCAAATTCCACTAGAGGCAGATAATCTTCCCACTTGTATTGTTGATCCATGCAATACATTCACAACAAATCCTCCAACACTTTGTTTACTCTTTCAGTTTGACCATCTGTCTCAGGATGATAAGCAAAGCTTATGTTCAATTGGGTTCCATGTGAAGAGAATAAGGTTTGCCAAAACCTTGATGTCATTCGTGCATCCCTATCTGAGATTATCTTCTTAGGAATGCCATGCAATATGAAAATCTCTTGAACAAATTTACAGGCTATAACGGGTGCCCCATCTGTCAAGTTCCTAGGTATAAAATGAGAAGCTTTAGTGAGTCTATCCACCACAACCAAAATAGCACTGTGCTTGTTCCTTGACATAGAAAGCCCTTGCACAAATTCCATGCTTATAATTTGCCATTTCCACTTAGGAATTTCATGAGGGTATAAGAGTCTTATCGGGTGATGGTGTTTTGTCTTCACCCTTTGGCATTCTATACATGTAGCTACAAAATTTGTAGCATCCCTCTTCTTTCCTTTCCAAAAATATAGGGGTTTCATATCGGCAAGTAACTTTGTTACGCCAGGATGTCTTGAATACAGTGCAGAATGAACCTCCTTCCACACCATATTCCTTAACTCTATAGAGTTAGGTACATACATCCTTCCTCTAAACCTTAACAATCCATCTGGTTCAAGGTTAAATCCATCGTATCTTAAATTCTAGGAATTTTCCACAAGGGCCTATTTTACCTGCTCGTAAAACTCATCTCCCTTAGATTTCTGTAGTACCTGATTCCTAAAATCAAAATGTATGGAGATCATTGAGGAGATGTGTCTTCTCCTACTCAAGGCATCTACCACCCGATTTTCTTTTCCTTGGATATATTTAATCTTGAAATCATAATCCGAGATAAATTCCAACCATCTTCTTTGACAAGCATTTAGATGTGGTTGAGTAAACAAATATTTGAGCCCTTGATGGTCTATTTTCAGCTCAAAGGGTTTTTCGAGCAAGTAGTGTCTCCACATTTGCAATACACGAATGACTGCTACTAGTTCCAAATCATGGGGGGCATAGTTTTGCTCATAAGTTTTCAATTTTTAGAATTCATATGCAATGAATTGTCCATCCTGGACTAGTACACCACCTAAGCCTTCCCCTAAGGCATTGGTAATGACTACAAATTGATCTTCTAGGTCAGGTACTTTCAAAATTGGCGTTAAAGTCAATTTTTCCTTTCGTAGGTCAAAGGCCTCCTGGCACTTTTCTGACCACTCAAATCTCTTGCCTTTTCTTTGCAAGGAAGTTATAGGATACACAATTTTTGAAAAGTTTTTCACAAACTTCCTGTAGTAACCTACAAGGCCCATGAAACTTCAAACCTCATGAACATTCCTTGGTATTGGCCATTCCAAAATAGCCTTAATTTTAGCTGGGTCCATAGCTATTCCCTTAGCTAAAATTATGTGGCCCAAATACTGCACTTCCTAAATTGAAAGAAAGTACACTTAGAGAGCTTGCCATACAGTTTATGCTCTCTCAACCTTTGAAGAACAATTCTTAAATGCTGAAGGTGCTCTTCTTAATTCTTAGAATAGATTAGAATGTCATCAAGAAACACTAGGACAAACTTGTCCAAACAATCCCTGAACACATTGTTCATTAGGTTCATAAACATTGCAGGTGCGTTCATTAATCCAAAAGGTAGGACAATGAACTCATAATGCCCATACCTTGTTCTGAAGGTTGTTTTATGGATGTCATCATCCTTTAATCTCAATTGGTGATCCCAGACCGAAGATTGATCTTGGAAAACACGATTGCACCTCTCATTTGATCGAAAAGATCATCAATGTGAGGCAACAGGTATTTATTCTTAATTATTACTTTATTCAACATGCGGTAGTCTATGCATAACCGCAAAGTGTCATCTTTCCTTTTCACAAAGATAACTGGGTCTAATCAGTCCCTTATCCAACAATTCCTATAATTGAGCCTTTAGCTCCATTAACTCTGTAGTGGTCATTCTGTAGGGGGCTTTAGAAATAGGTTCTGACCATGGAATTATATCAATAGAGAAGTCAAAGGCTCTTTTAGGAGGTAATCCTAGAATCTCATCTAGAAATACATCCGCAAAATCTCTAAGGAAAGGATACCTGTCCATATCTGATCTCTCTTGATCTATGGACTCCTTCTTCCCAACTTCATTGAGTTTCTGAGATTCATAAAACATTAAATCATTTTGGAAATTGGTTTCCTCAAACCCACTTAGTTTTTCCATTTTGACAACAAAAAGTTGGCATCCCTTTCTTTGATCTCTTTTAATTTACAGGACAAAAATTTGTCTTAGTTTGACTTCCCTAGGGTTCCCTTGTAGAAAAACCTTGTTTCCTAAGTCATCAAGACATTCTACTATTTTGGCATAACAGTCCACTTTGGCTCAATGTCTCCATAACTAATTTATTCCAAGGATAACATCATATGAGCCTAGTGGGGCTACATAAAGGTTTACTTCAGTGGAGAAACTTGGAAGTTCAACCCTGGCCTCAAATAGGCATTGCCCTACCTGAGCCTTGGTCTAATTTGCATATTCTACTAATCATGTGTTTGCCATATATCTAGCTTTTCTAGGAATTTTGCTTAAAATTTTATGGGAAACAAAGCATTCCATAGCACCTGTATCAATTAAAACTTAAATTGGGAGACCAGATAAAATACCTGTAGTTTCAATGGGAGTAATTTGGTATTCAACCTACCTATTATCCAAGGCTCCATGGATGCGTTGCTAGAACACCGCTTGCTGAGAGGTTTGAGGGTTTCCTCATGGTTGTGCTCCCTACATCTTGTTAGGACACTGGTTAGCATAATGACCTCCACCACATGTGTAGCACCCTCCCATAGGTCCTCACCTCACCTGTGGTTTCCCAGAATTGTCTCCAATTTCTTGGAGTGGTTGTTTCCCTTCTTCTCCCCCTTGGGCTTAGTTTGCTTATGCTTGGCCCCTTTATCATTTTTCTCAATAAAATCCTACTTTTTCCCCTTTTTCTTAGAGGATTGAGAGGATTAGGACCAATTAAACCTCTTTCGGCTTCTTTCCATGTAGGCATACATAGCCTTCAATTTTTGTTCCTGTTTGATGGCCTTCTCATAGACCTGGTCCATTGAAGTGGGACCATGCACGTCAACCTCACCAATCTAGGTGTTCAATCCTAAACTTTTGGATGTGAAATCTCTCATCCTGTTGGTATTGTGGTACATACTTAAGTAGGTGAGTGAACTTTCCCAGTATTCATTCATAGTTAGATCTCCCTGTCTTAGATTTTAGAAATATGTAAGCTTTTGATCATAGAACAACTGAGGCAACCATCTTTGCCTAAAACATTCTACGAACTTGTCCCAATTTAGACTTGTAGACCTCAAGCCTAACTCCATCTTTTTGGTCATCCACCATGTGGATGCTTCACCCACCAACTGGTATGCTCCCCATACCGCTTTAGTGATCTCAGTGTAATTTCTTATTTTGAAATACCTTTCCATCTCCATAAGCCATGCCTCCGCGGCATCTCCACTCATAGATCCATCGAATTTGGGAGGCATAACCTTTTTCATGTCCTGGGATAATTCCAAAGCCATATGGCTTCTTCTATCCTCTTCTTGTCTGGCCTCAGAGTTATTCTCTCCGTGCTCACTTTGGGTGGTGTCATTATGACGTGTCTCATCATTACCCCCATAGCCAACTTCCCACCTGGGTTCTTGCTGACCCCTAACCTCCTGTTCAATAGTTCCTACTCTCGCTCTTGTCTCTTGAATCAAAGAAATGATCCGGTCAAGTTTAGATTTGGAGTGCCCTGAAGGTTTTCCTTCATCTTGGCTATCTCCCATCCTGGTTCTTATCTGAACCTTGTTGCAATCTACTTCTTTTTGAAGTTTGCATATTAATCATGGATTAGTTTTCCATATCATTGAACCCATTCATAACATAAATCTATTCTCATTCATGTAATCTTTAACAAGAAAGGATAGATTGTCAAAAAATTTCAATTGCCTTATAGTTTTCATTGGATTACATATAATCCATCAAAATTACAAAATTTTGTTTACATCTTGCTACTGCAAGTCATTATCAAAGTAGGATACTTTCCCATGTTCATTTCTCAGCCTTGAGATTTATCATATCAGTTTTAGGAGGTGGAAGTACTCACACGTACTCATCCATAGCCTCCTTATTTACATCAAAATCCTTAGGACTGCTTTCCATAGCCGGTGCTTTAGGTGCAGAGGATTTTGTTGATGCATCATTAGAGTTAGGAGCAACAATCCTGTCTACTTTCCTCAACTCCTACTTGATGCATTTAACAACATCAGTGAAGGTCTCCTCATTAGTCAACCATGCTCCTACTAAGCAACCAGTTTGTTCAAGTCATTTCATTCTTGAGGCTTGCTCCCTCAAGATCTTAAGATGACGTAGGCGACGTTCTTTTTCCGTTACCTTCTTTCTGGGTGTTGTTCTAATTCTTACCATTATGGCATAGAACATACAAACATTAGCATCTGCTAATGTTGGATACAAATAATCATCAAGTAGTGAGATCATAGGTCCATGTATTAAACCTAGTAGATCTAATACCATATGTAACAACACATTCCATAATGATCATAATTTAACATAAGTATTCATCTTAAATAAGAGTTAGAATACATCATGATTATCCAAATCATAGTTAAAAAAAAGTGAATTATCATCATTTCAATAATCAAGCATATTATTCTTTTCCAGAATATAATAAAACTTAGAAGTACAATATCCAATGATATCTCATTAGTGAATAACCATCACTATGCATATACAAAGCTATGCTCAAGGCATCATGTATCAAATTTTACATAAAATTCACTATCAAGTCATATAAAGAAAAGCACTGCATCTGGAACATATAACATCTATCTTCATAAGCCTCGACTTGTCTTCTACTTGGGAAGGAGAGCATCATCCAAGTGCTTTTCCTCCAACCACAGATCGGTGGTCCCCTGCACAACTTCCTACTTGGAAGCAGCCCTACCCTTCATGGAAGGTATAGATATAAGGAACCATTAGGTTTTCCATCTGAGTATCTAGTGTTGTGTCCTTCATAATGACTCACAGTCACACAACTATAGATCCACTCTAACTATGCATGACACTACTAGAGACATTATACCATCTGGAGCATTGTGGGCCGACAATGCATGCAGAGACGGAAGCATTACTTTGGCCAAAGATTTACATACATATATGTTACACAATGAACATTGCATATATGTCCACCACCTTGACTCGACTTATAAGTTTTCATGTCCTGCAGTAAACATAATTTGACCTTTCTTGGTCTTGGGTTGATAAGTTCAAAACCGTCTCAGTCCATTCCTTAGACGTTCAACTCCTATCTCGGAAATCCATTCTCAAAAGTCTCATTGCTTAGGCAACAAGGAACTTGTGACTCAATGTCACTCTATCCCTTACTTTCATAATGATATAAGTTCATTCATATTTTCAACACTTGACCTTACCCAGTTGGTGTTTACTTTGCTTACCTTATGCCAAGTTTTATTCTTAGTTTATATTATCAAGAGGGTTACTTACAATGACTCATATGGTCTATCTTGTTTAAAAGGTTCTATCTCAAGAAATCCTCTTGATACCATATACTTGTATAACAATATTTGTCAATTGCAAAGATGGCATTCATTTACTTTTAAACTACAAAGTTCATAGAGGCATAGGGTTAATTATTGTAATAAGAACATATCAAAAGATTCACTTTCCCAAAGGAAATATGGCATGCATTCATTGTTGCCAATAAGACAAACAATATGTCTATATTAACCTTCCTACTTCCATGAGGAATCATTATAGCATTGGCATGCATTGCATGCACAAATAATACCAATACAAAACAGTCGAGGGTTGATAAAAATTACTTCGAGTTGATATGTTCATATACTAAGTGCACACAGCACAAACCCTAGTTTACCACTAAGAATAGTGTGGTCATTACTATATTATGGTTTGGGGCATACTTATTACCACATGCACGACACTGTAATATCGGTATCATGTATAGATACCATCGGCTTACACATACTCAATATACATTGATGCCCTATCGGGCTCATTAACAAAAACAAAATCTTCATGCCTTCTTGGCTCATAAAAGTCATAAAGAATCATTAACAAAATAGTTTCAAGGACCAGTAATAGTTTTAGATTGGTTAATGTCATGCCATGATCTTGCATGTGTAGCCAGCAAGAAAAATACGACCTCTATGTTGGTCGAGCGACATCATAACTTAAAGACTTCATATGAATATCATAAAAAGAATATTTGTAGGCTCATGAGCCTTCAATAATAGTTTGTATTCACACTATTGTCACAAAAGAATTCATTACAAAGATATACGGCTTCACGTGCCATTACACAGGCTTATAACTATCATAAGTCGACACAGTCGATGCTCTTTGCTATCAGAGAGATTTAATTATATCATAATACCATTTGAATATAAGCTATTATCTCTCAAGGATTTCATACCTATAAATAATGTCATCATAGTATGTCTGGTTGTCAAAAAGCTTTAACTTATGTGTAGGGTCTGAGCTATCTCGCTCTTCTCGATATTGTTGTAGCAGTCTCTTTCCAGACTTCACTGGAATTCTTCTCTTTTATTTTCTCCCCACCTCTACCAAGAGAACCACACCCACATAAATAACAATAATCCTATCCAATGGTATAACCGATACCCATAGCAAGATATGAATTTCTTTGCATGCATTCACAGAATGCCACCTCACAGGATCCAATGATCCACCCAGCCCACCATCGAGCAGGTCCACAAAGGAGACTCCATCATGGCTACCACTTGGCCTTTATTCTCTCTCCTCACTCCTCGTGGGTGATGGGTATCGAGTGTTAACAAATAACAAGGATAATATAATATAATATATTTATATATTAAAGATGCCAAGGTGGTCAACCTCTAAGGAGGTTAGAACCTTAATAAATCATATAACCTCCCTTAACAAGATAATAAGGGTTAATTAACCATGATGTTATTCAAGGCTAGCATCATAAAAGAATAAGGATGGCACACTAATGAATATGGTTTTCGGGGTCGAGTAACACTCCCCCTTTCCCAACTATAAACCTTATATTAGATTCAAAATCTCAGTTCGGAAATAAAGAACAAGAAAGTACTCCACCACTTAGTAACTTTATCTCTCGACTTGCATTAACATTCTAAGAACATCATTTAGTCGAGTCAATGTAAACATCATCAAGACAACTCAATCGACATGACAACACATAAAGGAAATAGACTAGCAAAGAAAAGACGTGACTCACGCTAACTTACAAGGGTTCATAAGGACGTAAAATTGATACTCAGATGGCAACTTGACCAATTTCCTGACATCTATTGCTTCCTCTCGGATGATAGTATCCTTCTGTCTTCGAAGGAAGATTCATTTCTTATTCACACTCACCATCATACAATCATGATCAGTGCATCATCATCTGATTCACAATTCATAATAGTTAAATAATCATATGAACATGTAATCTCATGTCTAACTAACATTAGTCAGTATTCACATAATTAATGATTAAATCAGATATTTCCACAACATCTAATCATTAAACTATGGTTAACATCCTGATTACAACACAAAAATAAGATTAAGCTAAATCATGAATTGGGGATGTAACAATTAGGAGCAGACAAAAGATTTGAATTGTTGAAGCAGAAAGTGACAGAACAACCTATGTTAGCATTACTGGATTTCAATAAGGTATTTCAAGTAGATTGTGATGCAAGCAAAAATGCAATAGGAGCAGTGTTAAGTCAAGAAGGTAGACTTGTAGCATATTTCAGTGAGAAGTTGAATGATGCAAGGAAAAGATATTCAATTTATGATCAAGAGTTCTATGCCATAATTCAAGCCTTGAAGAAGTGGAGACATTACTTGTTGCATAAGGAGTTTGTGTTGTATATAGATCATCAAGCTTTGCAGTATTTGAACAGTTAAGGAAAGTTGAATCAGAGACATATGAGATGGGTAGAGTTCATGCAAACTTATACTTTTGTACTAAAGCATATGAGTGGAAAATCAAACAAAGTTGTAGATGCACTGAGTAGGAGAAGGAACTTGCTGACAAAGATGAGAGTTGAAGTATTAGGATTTGAGGAGTTGAAGAACATGTATGAAGAAGATCTTGATTTTGCAGAACCTTGGAAAGCATGTAAGGAACCTGTTGTGACAGATAGGAGTAAGTGGTTGGATTATTTCATTCAGGAAGTTATGTTGTTCAAAGAAAACCAGTTATGCATACCTAGGAGTTCAATGAGAGACAATTTGATAAAAGAGAAGCACAATGGTGGATTGGAAGGACATTTTGGCATTGTTAAGACAGTGGCTTTGGTAAGTGAAAATTACTTTTGGCCTCAGATATATAAGGATGTAAGGAATTTTGTGCAGAGTTACAGAGTATGTCAAGTTGCAAAAGGGAGTAGTCAGAATACTGGATTGTACAAATCTTTGACAGTACCAAAGAGACCTTGAGAAGACATAAGCATGGATTTCATAATGGGATTGCCAAAGACACAGAGAGGACATGATTCAATATTTGTAGTGGTGGATAGATTTTCAAAGATGACACATCTTATACCTTGTAAGAAGACAGCTGATGTAGTTCATGTAACTGACCTATTGTTTAAGGAGATTGTGAGATTGCATGGATTACCCAAAAGCATAATTTTAGATAGAGATACAAGATTTCTTGGATACTTTTTGAAGACACTTTGGAAGAAGATGAAGACAGACTTGAAGTTTAGTTCAACATTTCACCCATAGACTGATGGACAAATAGAGGTAGTAAATAGGAGTTTGGGAAACTTGTTGAGATGTTTGGTTGGATAGAAGGTAGGAAGTTGGGATTTGATTCTATCACAAGCAGAGTTTTCATAGAATAATTTAGTGAATAGGAGTACCAAAAGAACACCATTTGATATTGTGATAGGAACTAACCCTAGAGGAGTAGCATAGTTGAGAGATATCAATATGGAAGATAAGAGGAGTACAAAGGTAGAAGAATTTGCAAGACACATGAAGACAGTGCATAATCAAGTTAAGAAGCATTTGGAGGAGATGAATAGTAAGTATAAAGAGCAAGCAGATGAAGAGGAGACATAGAATTTGTAGTTGGAGATGAAGTGATGGTATACTTGAGAAAAGAGAGATTTCTAGTTGGGACATATAACAAGTTGAAGATGAAGAAGTTTGGACCATGTAGGATACTCAGAAAATTTGATTCAGGAAATGCATATGAAGTAGAGTTACTGGAGACATTGGGTATATCACCTATTTTCAACAATGCAGACCTATATTGAAGTACCATGAAGCAAAGTTTAGTGATAGCATTGACGAAGACTTGAAGAAGCAATTACCACAACAAGCACCAGAGCAAATTGAGGACATCTTGGATTGCAAAGTTGGATGCAACATAAGAGGAAGACAATACAAAGAATATCTTATGAAGTGGAAAGGTAGACCAGAAGAAGACTCGTCTTGGATTTCTCAGGCTGAGGTGGAC
The DNA here is from genome assembly GCA_027924645.1 of Cunninghamia lanceolata. NCBI lineage: Eukaryota > Viridiplantae > Streptophyta > Pinopsida > Cupressales > Cupressaceae > Cunninghamia > Cunninghamia lanceolata. The sequence continues at coordinate 6,589,612 of BSBN01000400.1, forward strand.
CATCTTGGTTTTCCTCTAGCCCCAACAAAGTGAGGGACTCAATTTTTCAACAACCCTAGATGTCTGATGCAGGAGCATACCTGGTTCAAGAGTGATCTTGCATCAAACAAAAACATTTGCATTTCAATTTATTTTCTTTCATTTTTTAGTTCATTCTAGTCAGTTCAGTCAGTAGTAGTTTTAGTAGTTTGGTCTGCATACTACCGCAGTTTCATTTCAAACCTTGCAGAGCTAGACTTAGCATCTAGACACCTTTATTCACATCATATCCAAAATTTAGATCATTTGGATCAGGTACTGAAAATATATCGCTATCCAAAGATCAACTGTTTTCTCACAGTAGAGCACCCTGACTGTCTCAAACAATGAGCTAAAGGAGAGGACTTGCGGAGCTAAACAACACGTCATTCAAGGAACTTTGGATTGTGGCTGACCTTCCCTGAGATCTGCATGCTATTTCATTCACTTGCAAAGGATTCCCATCTTTTTAGGTCTGACCTATCCATGTACACATGTTACATCTCTTTCATTAGAGTTTGTAATCATCCTTGGCCGACGCGAAGGAATCTTGTATTCCAAAGATGATATATATTCATGTAATAGATGCCTAGGAAGTCAGTTAGCATAGTTTTCAAGTTGGATAGTTTGAATTATTTTGTAAAGGTGCTTCAAAGTTATATCTTGCACATATATTGTAACTGAGGAATCAGGCCTATGATCCCTAATTGTAAGCCCACATGTTGTCGGCATGTTTATATTTAGTATCTATAATATACTGAATGACTAAATCTACATTTGTATCCTATATTTGAGTTGTTTCTATTGCGTTTACTCTTGCTGCATGGTCTAGACTGTCCACTTTGTGGACCCTCCTAGCCATGACCACACCACTTCTATTCTCCTGGAGGCGTCAACCTCCCTCATACCATTGTTCGTCCTCCCCTTTGAACTCACTATCTTGTCATTTTAGACTTCTTCCCAATTGTTGGTTATGATGTTAGTCATAAACACACATAGATAAAGAGTTACAAATCAAACCTTTATCATCTTGAAAGATACAATGAATTTGGAGAATTCATGATCCCAAGTCTCCATGGATTAGTTCATAATCTACTGATTTTACTTAGTGGTTTGATGTGCCATGTTGTTTTCCATTCAAGGGGCCTTACATTGCTCTGCTTTCAAGAAATGATGTCTGAACATTTGGTTTTCTACTTGCTTTTTGTAAATTTCTTCACAAACAAGGTTAATCCTACTGTATTCAATAGATAATGGGGATATTTTCTAAGTTTGATCAATTCTTATGATCATCAACTGTCATTGATTATTTTCTTCTCTGCACTGTGGATTCATCTAAATAATATTCTTACACGCAGATATTTGTATGATTATGATTGATATTTGTATGTATTTGTATGGTATTTTCATTTATACATGCTAATTGGCTCAAATATGCTATGAATATTCAGGTTCCTATGGGATATCTGCATATTTACTTATATTTGCTTGAGATTATTTATATATTTTCAATTATGATGATGATTTTAATTAAATTAAACAAATTGTATTAAATGCTTTCTAATCTTTACTAAAATGAGTGAATCTACAGCTATTGATCCATATACATTCTAGATACATTCATGAAGAGAAGGAAATCAAACCATAGGTTCACCAGGATGTTCCACAGCTAAGTATGGTTGATGCAAACTTCAATGGAAATGAATGAAGACAACATGCACAACATGAAATGCACTCCAAGGGACGCAGAAAATCAAAGTACAAGCCAAGAATTCATCCACAGATTACTCAAGGTATACAATTGTATGTAATCTAGATCTTCTTCTTCATTAAGTATGCAACAGACATGTATATTTACAATCAGCTTTGAGAATTAGTCTTGAGGCTTTAGCAATCTAATCTCAATTAAGTTTCAAATATGTTACAAGGTGTGCTCCATCTCCTTTTATATGAAAAAGAGAGGAGGCGGTTACATATGATCCAATGATCAGGATTTAACTATCAAAATCAACAGTCTATATCACCCTTAACTCGTTCAACAAACGTTAAACATGGCATAGGTTGCTAGCTGGCAACCATCTGGTGGTACTAGATCATTTCTTTGTCATATGATGCATATGACCCTATCATCCTACATCTTTACTCATTCTTCATCTTCTTCATCAGTAGATGGGTCATCTCCTATATGTGCGCTGATAATCCCCCTGATGGGTTCATATGCATGCACTATCCATTCAATCTCACCCCCATCTTGAACCTTAGCCTTCGTTATAGCATGCTCTTGTGAGTGGAATTGTGTATGTAATGCAGACCATTTGTTCTTTCTACTATTCAACATCTCATTATATCCTTCCACCTTTGCTTTCATCCTCATTGCTTTATTAACAACATCTTCTGTCAAATGGTGGAGAGGGTCATTTGTTGCATGCTTAAAATTATCCCGAAAAGCTTTAATTGCAAAATCAACATCTTGATTTTCTATCTTTCCTTCTACCTTGTCCTCAAGAGCTTCTAAGATGTTTATTTCTTCAGACAGGAGGTGATGCAACTTGACACTGATGTATCTAAGTTTTGTGTTGCATCTCTTTAGGATATCACTTTCAAACTTAGTATCTTAAAACCATACCCCCAATAGCTATGAAGTATGATTGTTTAATATCTTATTGTATTTGAGTACTTTCACATCTATGTGTTTCATTTCAGCTAGAGCAATCAGATCCTTCTCTACTTTGATTGATCTCTGTCCAACCTCCTTTTGTAACTTATCCACTTTATGATGTAGAGGAGGGGTATAAGTCTCTCAACAAACTCAATTTGAAAGGCTTCAATCAGGTTTCAAAACAACAAGACCTTATTACTTCACTTTTCACCTTTTGACTAGGCCTAGGCTAGTAAGTATGTTTTCACTATTTTGGGGGCTTTTCTCACAACTTTCCCAAACAACTTCCCAAACCTAATATGGATTTAGACACCCATTATCAAGTTATATAACATACTTCAAAACCAACATAGACTCCTTTGGATAAAGTGCCTCAAAACTGACCTTGTTCATTGTTTTAAAAGGGCTAATTAGGCCTATATTACAAAGGAAGTACCCTTCAAAATTAAAGCAATCCCAAAATTCCTTCAAATAGTCTTAGTAGACCTTTCCAAACCTCCAAATCCGTAATCAAATTCAAGTTACATGATCATTCAGTTGGCAAACTCAAAAACCCTCACTTTTAGGCCAAAAACCTAGGTTTTTATTGAAAGTCTATATTCTAGGCCTCCACCACCTTATCCACTGCATCAAACACTTTCATATACACCTGCACATACTCAAAAAACACTCAAACAAACTTTTCCATTGACATTTTCTCAAATACCCTCTTGGGTTCCTCTTATCAACATGAAAAACACTTCAACACATGAAATAACTGTTAGAAACAAGGCAGATAACTGAGAGCGGGGTGAATCAGTTATCACAAAACTTTCCTTTCATTAACCACTTATATCCTTTTGTAATTTAGCAGCATAATAATAAACCAATCGTAATGTAATAATTCAAGAACAGAAACACATTAACACATATAACACCAAGATTTTAACGTGGAAAACCCTGTTAAGGGAAAAACCACGGGGTGACTAACCCAATATTGTATTCTCTGTTAAAGGAATGGAAGAGTACAAAATGGCACTTGCCAATTAGGGCTCACTGCTTGAGCACACTGCTCACAAGAGGCACACTGCCTACAAGAGACTCACTATCTACAGAACTTGCAAAAGGTAATTAGGTGCTTGAACTGATGAGAAGCATCCACACATGCTAGAGTTCAGTTCTGGTTAGGCACAATACACTAATTTGATGCACTTCATTCTTTCTCTGTTTTGGTGTTGCTGTTCTATCACATACCAAACTTGAAATATTGTTTTCACACTTATTCCTACTTTTCTTCACACACTTATTTCTACCACACATCTACATACTCAAATCCATCTGGTATATATATCCGCATCAAGGACTTCATCAACTTTCTAGTCGACAATAGGAACACTCAAGATATTTACAAATTACTGATCTGTCAGCTGAATCCATGCTTGATTGTGATGCATATCAAAAGCATGGGCATAGAATTCTTTAACCATGTCAGCCAACAATGTATAATCCCCAAACTGCTTGATCAACACTTATTACTCATCCAGATTGAAGTCAGATGCTCTGCCAGTTTGTTCTTTCTCTGTCTGCTCTGCCTGTCTGGAACCTAACACTCAGATGCTCATATATTTTTCATGTCTTCTCACCGTAGGTTGAATCTCTAGAATATAGTGGTCATGATACTTCTCTTGGCTTGTCCAAGTCTGTAACTTGCTAAGTTGTACCATCTGAGAGATCCAGACCTGATTGTCAGACCTTGTTGCATACTCTATTCTTGTTCACCGGACCAATACAATCTTCAATCTGACTTTTGGTATAGGCATACTATGTACTGTGGATGTGTGGGATAGACTTTGTTGCCATCAATGACAACACTCATGAAGCCACACAGTGTCTCTTGCCAACAATCTCCCCCTTTGGCATTGATGGCAACACTTAGTGAAAAATGGCTAAGTGTCGCAGTAAACTCCCCCTTAGCTGATGCTCTATCTTTTGTACTATTTTATTGGAGCTCCCCCTTAGCTGGATTCCACATTTTTCACTACTCCTCACTCCCCCTTCGACATCAATGGCAAAGGGCAGAATCTGCATACCAAATTTTTGCAAAAATTAATCTATACATGGCCGCATAAGTGTACATACATGTTATACTTACATATACTTAAGTATGTCTGCAAAAGTGGCCTTCAACTGTACAAACTCTGTGGCCCAGCTCTGCTTCATTCTGTCCAGAATGGAGATGTGACCACTCAACAAAAATGCATAGTCAGATCACTGGTCCGGGCTGTGGTCTGAGCATCTATCAAGGCCTCATGCATTGCCTCTAACTTAGGGATAATTATCCCTCTGAGTTCACTCATCTTGTTTATTATATTCTTCTTTTCTTTGTCTAGCCTTTTTATTTCATTTATAATGACAATGGCTTGGCATTCTTGATTCATTAAGGATGTAGTGAGCGGATCAAAATTCTGAGATAAACTTGATAGTTTACCTTCTTGTTCTTTCACCTTCTTTTCTATGTCCTCTGTTACTTTGGGCCAAGATAGACAAAATTTGTACAAATCCCTACCATGTTTAAGAGCATTTTCAAGGCTCTTTATTCCAATGTTCAAGGTCCTCCTATCATTAACAATGAGTCCCTGTACTTCAGTGAATCTTTTTCCTAAAAACTCCTTCCAGACCTTGGCTTCTACCGTTTTCTCTAAAGATTCAAAATGAGTGCTAACAGAATTTACCAGAGATTTCAATTTACCGGATGGAGAGGCCAAGGGATCCTTTTGGAATGATGGCATGATCTTCTCCAGTATGCCAGATGCCATCTCTAACAGTTCACAGTCTTCCATGTGGGATTTGAGAAGTTTTTCTTTTCCTTTGGCTTGAGCAAAGGATGCTATTTTCATTGTCTAGACCGGAGAGAGAGAGTCTGTTGGTTTTTCTTCTGAATCAGCATTAGGGTTTGCCAGTTCTAATGCATAGGTAGATTCAGCCAACTAAATACAGGAGGTTGCGACAGCTCCTCCCCTTCACTTCTGGCTCTGTCGCACCAAGGGGGGTGTCCCTATTTGATAAAGATATGACCTTGACTAGCTCAATGACATAAGGATTTAGCTTAACAGCAACAGGCAGAATACTCTCATGTATGGACCAAGATTTGTGTAACAAATCACAAGGTTGGCAACATTCTTGGACACATATGTTTGCTTAGGGATGAGAGCATGCAGGGGTATCCTACTCCTACTCCTACAACTAACAGGTGGAAGTATGAGATGGTTTGATTTGATGTTTGGATTTATGGGAGTTTCCTAGACCCTTTGAACAGACAGATTCCCAAACCAGTGCCTTATCTGAGCATCAGAGACAAATCTAAGAATGTAAATGTCTCCCTATAACAACATAACTTCATATCCAGAGGACTCAGGAAGAATGTGACTACCTAACAACAACATGTCCAAGACAGAGTATTACCTATGATCATACTTTGCAAATCCTATTGTAGACACCCAAAATTGTCCCAAATTTGTCCATGTCTTGCAACACCTTGATAAAAACATCACTTAGACATCATGTAGCATTTTGTCCTAAATCCCACTCTTAATCCCACTTATTCCATTAGCCAATTAATTAAATAAATTTTATTTATTTAATTAAAATCCCATTCAATCCCATCCTTATCCTACTTAGCCAATTATTTAATTAATTTCCACATCATATCCTAATCCCACTATCCAATTAATTAAATAAATTTTATTTATTTAATTAATATCCAACTCATATCCCAACTAATTCAAATATTTTATTTGAATTAAGTTCTCACATTTCATTATAAGCCGACTTTCCAATTAATTAAATAAATTTTATTTATTTATTTAATTAATTTATCTTATCATTTAGCCGACATGTGTGCCTCTTTCATTTAAAAAGATAAGTGGTACTACAGCCTTTTATTTAATATCTTTTATATGTAGTACTTTTTTATGTATACAAGCACACATGAGCCTTATCCTCCCTCCACTTGTCAAATGACTACAACTCCCTTGAAGAGTGGGATAACCGAATCAATCCTAGCCATCCACATCAATCATTTATCTTTTTAATCTCAACCATCTATTTGAACCAAGCCTTTCATATAAATCAAACCCCTCACAAGCCATTAGCATGCATTGAGCTTCAAGTACCCTTATTCTGCCAAATTTTCTAAGATGCATTGATCCTCAAGTATCCACATGCTATTGAAATATCATTAGAACATTTGCATCCTTCAACTATCATTCATTCTATCATCTTCATCTTAATGTTATGCTGCAGAAGTAAGCACCCAACATTCCTCCAACAATAATCCTTCAAAATCTTGCATGCTCATGCGAGGTGTAGAAGAGCAATGGAGATAAATCAAGTTTGACATGGAGAACGGTTTGCATTTACATTTGTTATTTTGATTTTCATGTTGTCTTGTGCTTCATTGTGCATTGCTAGGGTTTTTATCATTGTTGTTTATTCATTTGCCCTGATTTGCAATTTTACCCTAACTACATTTTGGCACGTCCGGTGGGACTCACTTCGCTTGATCTTTTTTGCAGGTTTTTGTAGTAAAAATTTGCATTCATCTAACCCCCATTGTTGAGTTTTGCAGGTTTAATTAACTTTTTGTTGCAGATCTGCTGTTTTTTTCGACAAAACCCTAGGTTTAAAGATTTCATCATATCTTCCAAAAAGCTATGAATTTTTCTACAAGATTTTAGCAAAAATTTGTCCATGATATAAGGAAGCTACAGCAGAAAAATTTTGGGTTTATCGTGATTTTTGCGGGATTTATCACATTTTTATGTTTTTTCATAAAATCACAATTTTGGGCACAAATCAACAAATTTTTAAGAAATGTTTACATTTCTTGAAAGCACTTGAAATTCTAATGGGGGTCTATGTTTTATAGATTTAATTTAGAGCTTGTTTATAGTGCGAAAAAATCAGATCTTTGCCGACTATACTATTTTCATAAATCCACATTTCTAGGCGCAAATCAGGAAATTTTTCTGATTTCTTTACATTCTCAGAAATCTCTCTAAAAATTAATAGGGGTCTCTTCTTTTATTTTTTAATTTTTGAAATAAAAATGTATCGAAATAATCAAATCTAATTTGGCTATGCAATTAAAATTACAATTTTCCTTGCCTGATGAGCCTATTTTTTATGTTGCATTATAATATCATTTTTTTTTATGTCGTAGGTGATCATAAGGAGCTGGAGCAACATTGACATCAACATCTACAACAATTTGGATAGCAAATTAACCAGGTGCAATCATTTCATTTCTCATCTTCTAATCATTGTTTGCAAACACATTTGGATTTTGGGCTTAAAACGAACAACTTGTTTGCTATTCACATCAAAAAATTGGGCTAAAACTAACCATTGTCTTTCATCACATTTGGATTTGGGCTTTAAAACAAACAAGTGCTTGAATTGTCTTCCACACATTGAATTTCTAAGGTTAATGAACCCCATGCGAGTGTGACCAAGTAAATGTGTATGCTCTCTCCTCGCATCCCAACACAAACTTGGAGATTAAAAACATTTACTTGTGTTGCTTTTGTTAAACCTTAGAGAGGCTTGCCTTGGTATCCACCCCAAGGGAACGACCTCAAGTGGTACTTTCATCCGGTCCGCTATAAAAATTAGAGGATAAGGCGAAAGCCAAGTCCAACCGGTATTAGCGCTCACCATACAATGCTAACTCGAAAGGAGGTGTACCTTGTGTATATTAAACTCCTAGTAGGGTTAGTTAAAGTCTTAAGTGGCTTGCTAGATGCTCGTGGGGTGCCGGTCCCCCGGGTTTTCACTAGAACCTCCTTGTGATAGTGGCCTTGCCTTGACTAGACTTGTTGAAGTGTCTTCACGTGCTTGCTTAACCATCATCACATTCTTCCAAACTAAAACTTGCTTATGTGTCTTGTGTGAGTGATTCATGTGTGTATATGCATAATCATTTGTTTGAATATTGCCACATCAAGATCTAAACACCCAAACACATAAAGACAAGTCATCCTACACATTCTTCCAATAACATTCAAACCCAATCACTTTCATCCCAAACATAGCCTAGTCATCATCCAACCCTTCATAGCCAAGTCATCCAAACAATCCACATCATCATCTAAATCCCTAAACAACAACTTGCTAAAAGGACTTAAGACAAACACTTGGTGACAACATGTTTACACTAGAAGACCCAAAAATTAAATTCCAAAGATTCCTCCAAAATCTTTATCAAGGATCACAACCGCTCAACCAAGATGCCATTGAAATATTACAATTCTTAATCCAAGAAGCTCAACCCCATGCAAGCCAATCACCTCAACTGCAACACTCCATAGCCCAAATCCAACACCTTTTAGCCACTAGTCAAGCTCGACAAGCACAACAATCCTTAGCCATTCACTACCAACCTAATCCACCTCATAGCCACATGCCATATCCGTCCACTTCATACCAACCTAATCCACCTCATAGCCACATGTCATATCCATCCACTTCCTATCAACCTAATCCACCTTATAGCCACATGTTATATCCATCCACTTCCCATCAACTTAATCCACCTTATAGCCACATGTCATATCCATCCACTTCTTATCAACCTAATCCACCTATCCACCAAGTCAATGCCACATCAACCTATGAACATCCACCTCAAGCTTATCCAATCCCTCATGCCACCGTTCCAATGCACTACCAAGCCCATCCACAAAGCAATCAAGTGATATTATAAGAACAACATCCAAGTCCAAATAGCCCTTTGTACATAAATCAAGCAGGTCCAAGTACACCTTTTCAACAAGACCATCAAGCACCATTGATAGACCTAAGTCCACCTTTCCAACAAGAAGCACATCCAAGTCCAAGTGGTCCCTTGTACATAAATCAAACAAGCTCAAGTTATCCTATGCAAGATCTAATAACCTTTGACAAAGGAGATACCAATCTAGAGTGGCCACCACCATCCAATCACATGCCATCACATGAACCAACAAGTCCTATCCCAACACCACCATGTGATCCTACCCCTAGTCCATTAGTCCATCAACCTCCCAAATCACCAAGCCCTTCATTACCTTCATCACCATGTCATTCTAATCCTTCACCAAAGGATGCGGCTGAGATAGTTTTACAAAGAATGCTTGAAGCAAAATTCATCGAACTTCCTGAAGTCAAACCATGTGAAGAAAGTCCATATGATGAACATGATTATTGTGCATACCATAGGACCAAAGGCCATAATACAAATAAATGCCCAATATTTGTCTCCATTGTTTACAAGGTGTACCTACCTGTAATGGGAAAACATGCCACATCATCCCAATCCTATGTATCACCCCCCTTTAATCCTAATCCACCCAATCCAATTAGCTCTCAACCTAATCCTAATCATAAGCTTACAACACCATCTACTATTATCATCCATCCATTATATTGCTCATCCACTCATACACTTGCAAAGTATGTGATCCATTGGCTACTAGCTAGGAATAAACTACCTCCATGTAAAACACCCATTCATGAGCCTACCAAAGAACTTCCAAAGGTCATGTCCAATCATATAATCCCATCATGTGGTTCACCTATCCTTTAGCCTATCCAAGAGCCCTCAATAAACATTCTTAGCCCTTCAAGCCCATCATGTGACATACAAGCCATCAAGCCTATTTGCGAGCCTCCTATCATGAATCCAAGTCAAGAGTCATTATGTTCTCATGTTGTTGACCAAGAGCCTATCCAAGAGCCTTCTACTTCCATTCAAGCAAGTCAAGAGGTATGTTAAAGGTTTAATCCTAAGCATGTGGAAACATTAAGCCCTAGTCCAACTCAAGATCAAAACACTTTCATGCAACCCATCCATAACATGTATCTTTTCCATGATCAAGATGATAGCCATAATGATGAATCTATCCATGAGCCACTTGATCCTATCCATCTCCCAACAACTATTCATGAGCAAGCTATCCAAATTCAACCCATCCATAACATTTACCTTCTTTATGATCAAGATGATACCTATAAAGAAGCTATCCATGAGCACCTTGATCCTATCCATAATCCTATATCTATCCATGAGCAAGATATCCACATTGCTCCTAGTCATCTGCCATCTAGCCCTATCCATAATGAGCAAACATCCACTTGTCATGATGAAACACTTGTCCCCCAAGTAAGCATAAAAGATCAAACAAATAACTTGGATCTTAGTGAACATAACCAAGATCCTAATGATCCTCCTTCCACATCCACCACTGATTCCACTTCAAGTCTACCATCATGTCCTATTGGTCTTACCACCCTTATACATGAGTGTTCTTCCTTAGGACAAAAACAACCTCTATCCACTTCACCTTCTACATCTAATAATGAACTCAAGTCTAGTGTTCAAACCACACCAAGTCCCATTGTCCATCGCATACTCCAAAACATGAACTACCAAGGCAAAGGTCTAAGCCTTTATGAACCAGGTATTTTGGATCCAAACCATGTCAAAGTTCCTCCTTGCTCATATGGCCTTGGATACACACCCCAAGGTAAACAAGGCCAAGATGTTGGTAATCCCTTCATGCATCCTAAACCTACCACTTTCCATCGCACCCCCCATCATCTACCCAAAACATATTTTGTTATTCCACCTCCACCAACTTATAAATGCCAAAAGCATGTGACCGTACACCTTCCACCATCCACTTTGCCTCCACTTTTACCAACTCCAAATATCCCTCTATCCACCTTGCCACCATTGCTTCCAACACCTAACATACCTATCATTCATAAGTATCCTTACATCCCTAATCATGGCCAACAAAAGCACACATCGTATAAGCATAAATCTTCCAATCATTCCATCCACTCCACCCACCCCATGGGATTCAAAAGAAAAAATTTTGATGCCTCTATGTATAAAGCTAAAAATCATACCAAAAATCCTAAAAGTCTTCATACCTTAGGACATAAAGAATCAAACTCAAGGCAAAGTTCATCTAAGCAGCCATCTAAGCCCATACCGCCAAATGCAAAGCCCAAAAATAAAATGATTTGGGTTCCTAAGCAAATAGCTAGCAAGTCAAATGAGGCATCCTCATCTACATCTCAAGAATCCCAACCACCTATATCCATCCAAAAGCCTACTTCCATCCAAAACTTCCATTCTCTTCAACAATCCCACAAGCAAAGAAAAAGAACTAAAAATACTAAATCTATGTGGGTTCCTAAATCATTTCATCAACCATCTCCTAAGAAAACATCTCCATTGCTTCCTACACCACCATCCAATCAAAAGCTTCAATGTTTATCACGGTGTGTGCAACCATTGGTCATGGTTCACTTCCATTCCAAAACATTCCCACATGCCTCCATCTCCCCATCCTTCATCCATTATCCTACATATCTCCTCAAGCACCTTCCTATGGTCCATGCTTTGGCATAAACTTTTCATCCATCTTCATTCCATAAGCCTATATAAATCCACACCATAAGCCACTAGCTTACCCTACCATAATTCCACATCCTAATCCATTATCCACCTAATCCATCTCACATCCATGCAATCCCTTATCAACATCTATGAGCACACTTGACATGGTCCATGCGAAGACATCATCAATCTCTAAAGGGACACTATCAACCTTCATAGCACTAAACACTTGAGTCCCTCCTATCCATTACCATGGTGAAAACTTGGCAAACAGGCGCCATGTGTAATTGTCAACCCATCTAAAAGCAAAAAAAGAAAAAAAAGAAAAAAAAAATCAAAAAAAGTAAAGAGAAATCCCTTCGTCCAATGGTGAAAACCTGGTAAACAGGCGCCTTGGATAAGTACCATGATGAAAACCCGGCAAACAAGCATCATGTGTAGGTTGATCTTCTATGTCACTTACACTTGGGGGCACATTGTCTCATCCAACCTATCCATTTCCAAACAATTACCATACCATCCTACTATCCATAGCCATTACATCCATATACCTATCTTATTGAACCCATTTATCCATCATTTCCTCCTTTTGATCTTGATGAAGACATAGGGGTAAAATTTTGAAACATGTTTGGATATTTTTTGACATACCTTCTTTCCAAACAATCCTATCATTATCCACCTATCATAATCCATCTTATTCAAACCAATCTATCATGTCATCCCTTGGTCATGAACTTTGTCATGTAAAAATCCTAAGCATTACCACCTAGAATGGGGCAAGTTCTTCCTATGCAACATAGCCTTTGGAGATCACATCCTAGCTCCCTTATGATCCATCCACTATGGCGTACCCTTATCATGAGCTTTCCATCTTATAGCTTATCGCCATCCGTTTATCTTGAGCTTTCCACTATAGCCTATCTATCCATTTATCATGAGGCATGCATCCATCCCTTATATGGCCTATCCTCTTATTTATCCATCCATATATCATGAGCCTTCCATCCCATTTACTATGAGCCCATCCTTTTATCCATCCCTTGCACCTAGACTTGGGCTTCCCTTGTCATTGGTATCAAGCACAAAGGCTACCCAAATTGTCAATCCATTGACATTCCAAAACATTCAAAAAATTCACAAAAAAATCAAAATATTCTCAAAAAATACAAAAAATCAAACTATGTCAAAAAAAATCCAAAAAATCAACTATCCAATGAAAAATCCAAGAAATAAAACCAATCACATCATCCAAAACAATTCACTCCATCAACATTCAATCAAAAGAAACTCATCATCAAAATCAATTCTTCCTATCAATAACATTCATACATCCATTTCAATCAATCACTTCTTCCAATCAAATCACTCAAATCAATCTAAGCAATGATCTCCAAATCCAATTCACACTAATCCATATCAAGCAAGCCAATCAATCAAGGAACATAATCCAATCAAATCAACAAGTTTTTGATCCTAATCTTGTCATGAGCTCAATCAATCATCATCAATGGGATATAGCATTCCCACATCCTTGTGTTGATCTAGGGATATAGCTTTCCCCACAATGACAACACTATCTATCATCATCAATTAAACAATCAATCAATTATCGGTTTATGACTTGACAAGGGCAACACCTTGTTTGTTTTACATCCTTTGAGCACACTAAGAACACTTACTTATGCTTAGATTGAGTGGACACTCTTATCATCACACCATCACTATCATCATTCAAAACAATCAACCCAGCAATAACAAACATCAAAACCAAAGCACATCAAGCTAGCCATCAAAACAAATCCAATCACTTTAGCAAATCAAAAGCAACTCAATCCATCACAAATCATCCATCCTTCATCAAATCAATCTAATCAGCATTTCCTCATCTTCCAACCATTCCAAACAAAGATCCAAATGCCAGCCCATCCTTAAGCTATACCAATCAAGTTAATCAATCAAGCCAAATTATCCAAGCATAATCAATGGTCTTAATCCTAGCCTTGTTGTAAGCCAAATCAATCAGCCAACCAATCAACCAACTCAGCAAATGACCTTGTGTTGATCTAGGGATATAGCTTTCCCCGCAATGACAACACTCTCAACTATCAATAATCAGCAATTAATCATTGGTTTACAGCTTGACAGGGGCAATACCTTATTTGTTTTTTAATCATTTGTGCATGCTTGCTTGCTTGCTTGTGTGTGTTATCTTTTTATCTTGCATTTGCATCACATCCTTATCATTTCCAGCTAATATTCATATCTTGTATCCAGATAAGGTTGTATTACGCTACGGCATGAGACACATCGTCACCCTGGTCCTTATACCTTGGTGCATAACGTCTAGTGCTATATCAAACAACATGGTTGCTCACTTTCATTGCAGCATAACACATTATTCATTTCTTTTATCCATACCTTATCATTTATCTTTCTTTCTTAGCCAATCCATTTCTTTTCAAGAGCCTACCCGTGTTTGTCCAACCCGCCTAACCTCTCGAGGGGGCATCATCATCATATCTTTCCATCACCCTATCCTTTTCCTCTATCCATACCTTAACTTCTTTGAAATGATGTTACTCGATATAAAGCTTATCATCTCGAACATCATCTCAAAGAGGGGCAAAATGTAAACACCCAAAATTGTCCCAAATTTGTCCATGTCTTGCAATAGCTTGATAAAAACATCACTTAGACATCATTAGCATTTTGTCCTAAATCCCACTCTTAATCCCACTTATTCCATTAGCCAATTAATTAAATAAATTTTATTTATTTAACTAAAATCCCATTCAATCCCATCCTTATCCTACTTAGCCAATTAATTAAATAAATTTTATTTATTTAATTAATTTCCACATCATATCCTAATCCCACTATCCAATTAATTAAATAAATTTTATTTATTTAATTAATATCCAACTCATATCCCAACTAATTCAAATATTTTATTTGAATTAAGTTCTCACATTTCATTATAAGCCGACTTTCCAATTAATTAAATAAATTTTATTTATTTATTTATTTAATTTATCTTATCATTTAGCCGACATGTGTGCCTCTTTCATTTAAAAAGATAAGTGGTACTACAGCCTTTTATTTAATATCTTTTATATGTAGTACTTTTTTATGTATACAAGCACACATGAGCCTTATCCTCCCTCCACTTGTCAAATGACTACAACTCCCTTGAAGAGTGGGATAACCAAATCAATCCTAGCCATCCACATCAATCATTTAGCTTTTTAATCTCAACCATCCATTTGAACCAAGCTTTTCATATAAATCAAACCCCTCACAAGCCATTAGCATGCATTGAGCTTCAAGTACCCTTATTCTGCCAAATTTTCTAAGATGCATTGATCCTCAAGTATCCACATGCTGTTGAAATATCATTAGAGCCTTTGCATCCTTCAACTATCATTCATTCTATCATCTTCATCTTAATGTTATGCTGCAGAAGTGAGCACCCAACATTCCTCCAACAATAATCCTTCAAAATCTTGCATGCTCATGCGAGGTGGAGAAGAGCAATGGAGATAAATCAAGTTTGACATGGAGAACGGTTTGCATTTACATTTGTTATTTTGATTTTCATGTTGTCTTGTGCTTCATTGTGCATTGCTAGGGTTTTTATCATTGATGTTTATTCATTTGCCCTGATTTGTAATTTTACCCTAACTACACCTATGATGCAACCTATTTTCCTTTGTATCTGATCAAAAGCCTATTTAACCACTCCTTGAGCAGATGCAAGAAATCAGACACACGGTACAGCAAGTATATATTGAAAAACTTGGAATCCCTTGACAACCTTGTTTGAAAGGAAAACAAATAACACACAAGAGACAATCCTAAGCAATACACACCACAAGTGTTTTTCATTTAAATTCATTCTGCATAGAAAATCATCATACAGGAAATTGCCATTTACAAGACAAGAATGATTGATACACCAAAATAAGGACCGAATCTACAACAAAATGTCTTTCAAAATGTGAACACCTTGTGTTCAGAGTCAGAGCAGAAAGCCCAAAAACATCCAACCTCTGTAGAATGGCCCTGGATTCCTTTTTCAAGGAGCATACAAGCTTCTAGCCACCTACACACTAACCTACTTCATAAATGCAGAGATCATCTCTTTCAGATTTTTGATGAAACAATCCAATCCTCCATCAATTCCAGTCATTGA
This sequence comes from Cunninghamia lanceolata, assembly GCA_027924645.1. Taxonomy (NCBI): domain Eukaryota; kingdom Viridiplantae; phylum Streptophyta; class Pinopsida; order Cupressales; family Cupressaceae; genus Cunninghamia; species Cunninghamia lanceolata. The sequence goes on from BSBN01000400.1 coordinate 6,605,911, forward strand.
AGCAGTCAAATTCACCATAAAATCCAGTGGTGCAAGCAACCTGGACCTCGAGTAAACTGGCCGATGTGACATTCCTTCCATCACTGTGTAGCAAGTTCGTTGAATGTGGAGAGAGCACGCAAAAAAGGCACCAATCAGACAGTCGTTTGAAACATTAAACCTCAACCACAAAATCAGGCCCCAAATATGCAAGATCGATGGTCTAAATCAGCCCGCACAAGTTGGAAATCCACATTAGCAGTATTGAAAAGTCCATCGCCAATGCAATCGTGCCACATAAGCGCCCTTCATCCATCACTGACCTTTCACATTTGTGAAATGTAATATCCCACATTCGCCCTGCAGGGACCACTCTATCACTTTATAAATGGGGCCACAAGTACACTAAGTGTCGAGCATTTTACCCTGCTCGACCCACGAAGCCTCTGCCAATAGCCCATTGCTCCAACTCCCACCGATACCAAACCTCCATCGGTGAGACCAACCCCATCAGGCAAACTCTAGCTCACAATTCCTATTCCACAACTCTCACCGACCGCTACACCCTTCGGCAAGACATAGACCATCGGAGCTATCAAAAATCCATCTGCCAATATCACATGTCACTCCGATGACCATACCCTTTGGCATGACACCACTTCATCGGCAAACCTCATACATGTTTGCCTGACATAGAAAGTCACCCCGACGCCCAACTTCATCGGCCAAACACAAGGCATCGGAAAAAGATCCCCCAGCTTCACCGATGCGAGAAGTCATCCCGAAGACAAACCTCATCGGTGAGACCCAACGCATCAGAGGAAAATCCTCTAGCCTCACCGATTCCACATGTTACGCCGATGACACCACAACAGTCGGCGTGACTTGAACCCTTGGAGCAACCTCCGCCAATCTGCCCGATACACTTCATCATGCCGATGACCATGTAGCCTTGAAAACCTCAACCCATCTGCCATCGGCCAGACTAGCCTCATCGGATTAACCTCCATCAGTCAGTTCGATGCCATACATTACACCGATGGCATCTCTCCATCGGTAAGACCCAAGCACATCGGTGAATCTCAAAAATCTTTCGCCAATAAAACTTGTCACACCGATGGACAAATAAAATCCCTAAGGTTTGAAATGAAAAGTGTCTATTGATTCATATTTTGAAACCTTAACTACAAATGGGGCATCACCACACTGCATGAGAACTAGTTAACTTTCGAATACTCCAACCTACGAACATCCAAAACTTAAAACCCTAAACATAAACGAGTGCTAACAGAGTCAAAATTTAGTGGCCTTTGAAATAGCTCAGGTTCATCTATCTCCATCATTTCTTTGTTCAAAAAGTCCTTAACTGCCTCTGCAGTGTCTCTTGCCAGAGATTGAGACTTCATTTCTTTTGGGATATTAGAAGAGTCAACATTAGTCTCTTATGCTTGTTTTTCCTCTTTTCCTCTAACCACTTCTTCTTGATTTACTATCTCCTCTTTTCTTCCTTCTCCTTCAACTTCAAGATCCAGAATGTTAGCAATGGGACCCAGAGGAGAGATGTCACCGGTGTTTATTGCTTCATGAGTTTCCTCTTCCGGAATAGAGGAGTCCAAGTCCTTAGACTTCTCTTCATCTGGCTCTTTTGATCCTTCTTCATCTTTTTCAGAAGATTCTTCATTGGTTACTTTTGATCCTTCGACATCCTTGGTAGAAGGTTCTTCACCTGTTTCCTCTACAATAGGAAGGTTGAATCATTTGAAAGCATTCCAGAGGATGTCTTTTGTTTCTTTTGCTACTTGGTCAGTTTCTCCAAGCATAAGTTTATTCATTCTTGCTTTGCTTCATAATTCATCCTTACAGTCCTTAAAGATCATGTGCATTTGTTTTGGGGTGATGGAAGGATAAAGCTGAATTGCTATCTGTTCTTGGATTTCAAAGTCTTTTGCTTTTGCATTTTCTTTTCTCAGTTCAAATACTTCTTCTAGACTTTTAGGAATTAAGGATATAATTTCAATAAAAGCTTTATTGTAAATATTCAGGTACCTGACTGTAGCTTCTTCCAAGATCCTTTTGTCATTATCATTATATTCATCATAGAATTTTGTTACTGGTTACTGATTCCCATCCACAGTGACTGCCTTGATGATATCATCAATGGAGAGAGTGGGCTTTTCAACCAATTTTTTTGCCTTTTCTTCTTTGTTTTTACTGGCAGAGAATTCCCTGGATGTTTTCTTCTTCTTCTTCATTTTCTTAATTTCCTCATCAGACTTTGTTTCTTCATCATCCTTGAGACTTGAGTATGACCTTGTAGCTTTTGTTTTCATTCTCTTTTCTCCCTTTCCAAATGTCTCGGATTCCGGTTTGGAGGCTCTTGAGCTCTTAGGAGTGGTAGGTGCAAAGCTCTTGGAGGATCTAGTCTAGGAGGAGGCTTGTACCGAAACATTTCCTTTCTCTGCTTCTTGTTTCTCTTTTTCAACCCTTTCCATTTTCTCTCTATTGGCATCTACTGCCTCTTTTGATATGCCAAATCTTTTGGCAATTTCCTCAACCTCCCTTCTAACTTTCCACTTTATCTCCGGTTGTCTTAGCTCAACATGTATCTTTACACTTAGTTCTTGAAAGGTTCCAAACCTTTCTGCCTTAGGATCCTTTGGCTGGCTCAACAAGTGTTGAACATGTAGCTCCAAGATTTTCTCATCTACCTCGTAACCCATTGGCATTATCCACACTGTTATGGACTCAACTGCCTCCATTAGGCATTGATCAGTGTCAACCATGAAGCACACTTATCCTTGTATTTCTCAACTATGGATTAAGGAATTTTTTCTCTAGCTTGCATCATGATCTGAAAGTTCTTGAAAAAACCCCCAAAGAGCTATGTTTTGGGCTTGAGCATCACCAAGTCCATACATATAGTCTCTAATCTGTATGGCAACTGGTTTGTCATTTTTCCATACCCAACCAGTTGATCTGGGTAACTCATTCATGTAATAAAAGAACAGACACAGTATTAGACAACCATATTTGAAGGAGTTCTTCTTATCCTTCTTGATCTTCTGCAGGTTTTCTAACAGTTGATTTAAGAGAAGATCACATAGGTCATAATCTACGTTTTCCCTTAACATCTGATATGCTGTATATATTGCAGTCCCGGACACAGAATTCTCCCTGCTAGAGTGATAGATTTTGTACCCAATTATCATTGAAGCAAACTTGACATCTAGATCTGTGATGTCATCTATAGTCATTGCTCTTTTGTCAAACCTAGATCTGGTGGCTTCAGTTACTATCTGGTTCTTGACAGATTTTAATGCAGGTAGCCCACCGGAAGAATGTAGTCCAGTTATTGTCCTGATAGCACCTTTTGTTATCTTAAAGGGCCTCATTAGCCACATGAAGTTATCATGCATCCTTCTTAGAACATACCGGACCCAATCATCTTCTGTAAAATACGGGAAGTGAATGCAATGTCTGAAGTGTTTATCCCAGAGGGCCTTGTATTGGGGTTTGAGTTCAAAACTCTCATCTATTAGTTGTTTGTGGTAGAGGTCCATCAATTTAGAGTCACCAAATTCCTCAATATTGGCATGAATATAAACCCTAACATCTTCAACGTGCAATACCCCATGCGGAATGCTAGAAAATGCAACTAAAGGATCAACTTCTAGAGATTTATAGGGATGTTTCTTGAATTTTGGGTGTGGTCTATCAGTGATCTTAACAACCATTGGAGTAGCCATCTTTGCAAGAGATTCGAAGAGAGATTTTTAGGATGAAAGTACCTTTTTACGCTTTGGAGTTTGAAATGGGAGCAGGAACAATTTGCTGGTTGAATTCGATTTTATAGTTGATCTTTGAGTGATTTGTAGAAGATTTGATGTAGAGCTCTTCTTTTCTTCTTCTCGAATGCAAGTGTGCAACTAATAAGTGATTAAACCCTTTTAACCTTTGTAATAAATGCACAACATATGTTATCTGGTTGCCCTGTTTTGAGAGAGATCTTCTTGATTCATTGTACTAATCTTAGAATCATTTTTAGTGAGGATTGACAATGTATCTTCCTTGCTTCAATCATGCTATGGGTCTACAGATCAAAGTATTTCATCTCTTAATCATACCGGATCTATCTGTAAGAATTCTGCTTTACCAGAATGTTGTCGAAACCGGATTAACTTGAGCGGTTAAATTCTTGCAAAACTTCATGCAGATCTTTCATATTTTTACTAAAGGTTATGTAGATGTTTTTCTTAGAACCCTTTAATCCACAGCATTCCATGTGCCAGATTTAGGCACTAATTAACTGACTAGGGGAATTAGTTTTTCTCATTGACTCCCCCTAAGCCAGAGCTCATCCTTTTAGTTTTCGGAAGGAATATTAGCACCAGATTCTGGTATGGATCCATCTCCAATATTTTCTGTACTCTTCTTCACCCAAATCTTGCTCATCTCCTTTTTAACTTCATCCGCATTCACTTTACCTTTGCCCTTATCTCTTTTTTTATTATGTTGTACCGAACCATTTTTATCCTGATTTCTACTTCTGCAGAATTTGGCAATATGACCAGATCTATTGCAATTGTAGCAGACAACATTTCTTGGCTTATTTAACTGATATCCTCTTGATCTGCATTGATTATCCACATGCCCAATTCTATTACATGCAAAGCATCTGCCATTGAATGAATTGTTTATTTGCATATTTCTGCATTCAAGAGATTTGTGACCATACCTTTTGTAGATAAAACATTGTCCAGAGAAGGATGGATTGGTTTGATTCATTTTGATTCTGCACTGAGTTGCTTTATGACCGAAATTGTTGCAATTGAAACAGTATCCATTGAAGGATGGATATCTTTGAGCATTTGGTTGCCTTACCGGAGGTCTTCTAGGCATGTTTCTTTGATTTTCTGATCCACAATTCTTCTGATCAGATCTAAAGCTTTCACCTTTCTCATATCCCAAGCCACGCTTATCATCTACCCTCTTTTGGCTTTCAAGAAGAACTTCAAGTTGAGCTGAGCTTATCTTGCATTTCTCTTTGTATTCATTTGTTGTTTGAAGATCCTTTTTAAGAGTGTCTATATTATTCTCAAGTTGTTCTTCATTGTCTCTAGCTTCTTCAAGATCTGATTCAAGATGCCTGATTATTCTGTCCATTTTGTGGTAGTCCTATGTTTTCTCGTTGAGAGATTGTTTTAGATTATCTTCAATTTTCCTCTTTTCTTCAATTTCTTGGTTGAATCTCATAACCCCTGATTCCATTTCATGCCTTACCATAATGACTTCTTTTGACATCTTCTCACATAGCTTATTTTTCTCTTCCAGATCTTCATTAGTATCATTGGCTTCACTCTGAATTACTAGTTTTTGAAGTAGTTCCTTTATCTTTTTCACAGAGATACTAAATTTTTCTTTGAGCTCATTTATGAATTCATCAACTTGTTTGAGTCTTTCTCTCAAATTATTGACTTCAGAGTGAGATTGTTCAAGATCATCAAGAGCAGACTGAAGTTGTTCCTTCATACCATAAATATCCATTGAGATTCCCAGATCTTCCTCAAGTTGTTAGGCTTTGTTTAAAGGAACTTAGCTCTGATACCAATTATTAGAAACAAGGCAGATAACTAAGAGGGGGGGTTGAATCAGTTATCACAAAACTTTCCTTTCATTAACCACTTATATCCTTTTGTAATTCAGCAGCATAATAATAAACCAATCATAATGTAATAATTCAAGAACAAAAACACATTAACACATATAACACCAAGATTTTAACGTGGAAAACCCTGTTAAGGGAAAAACCATGGGGTCACTAACCCAAGATTGTATTCTCTGTTAAAGGAATGGAAGAGTACAAAATGCCACTTGCCAATTAGGGCTCACTGCCCGAGCACACTGCTCACAAGAGGCACACTGCCTACAAGAGACTCACTGTCTACAGAACTTGTAGAAGGTAATCAGGTGCTTGAACTGATGAGAAGCATCCACACATGCTAGATTTCAGTTCCGGTTAGGCACAATACACTGATTTGATGCACTTCATTCTTTCTCTATTTTGGTGTTGTTGCTCTGTCACATACCAAACTTGAAATGTTGTTTTCACACTTATTCCTACTTTTCTTCGCACACTTATTTCTACCACACATATCTACATACTCAAATCCATCTGGTATATATATCTGCATCAAGGATTTCATCAACTTTCTAGTCGAAAATAGGAACACTCAAGATATTTACAAATTATTGATCTGTCAGCTAAATCCATGCTTGATTGTTATGCATATCAAAAGCATGGGCATAGAAGTCTTTAACCATGTCGGCCAATAATGTATAATCCCCAAACTACTTGATCAACACTTATTACTCATCCGGATTGAAGTCAGATGCTCTGTCGGTCTATTCTTTCTCTGTCTACTCTACCTATCTGGAACCCAACACTCAGATGCTCATATCTTTTTCATGTCTTCTCACCGGAGGCTGAATCTCTGGAATATAGTGGTTAGGATACTCTTCTTGGCTTGTCCAAGTCCGTAACTTGTTGAGTTATACCATCTAAGAGATCCAGACCTGATTGTTGGACCTTGTTGCATACTCTGTTCTTATTCACCGGACCAATACAATCTTCAATCTGACTTCTAGTATAGGCATACTATGTACTGCCGATGTGTGGGATAGACTTTGTTGCCATCAATGACAACACTCATGAAGCCACACAGTGTCTCTTGCCAATAATAGCACCCCCCTAAAACCCTACCAAACAATATTTTATGCCTTTTAAACATTAAAGAAACTTATAACATGTTTAATGAGGATCATTTCACCAAACCACAGTGATCACAGAGGGTGGAATGCCCTATTTCTTCATTGCTGCCCTCAAAACCCTTGTTTTAATAGCTAACAGGTAGTTTTTAGAAAAATAGATAGAACTTACTCAAAACTCAATGAAAATCTTCCAAACTTGGCTCAAATGAAGCTTAATTCAATGCTCTATCATACCATGTGCATTTCAGGTCATGAAAAGTCCATACAAGGCTGTGGTACGGTCTGTAATAGTGAAAAATACAGAAAAAATGAGTTTCAGCATAAAAAACAAAGTTTATTGATGTTCTTCTTTCACCAAATTCATTTACCTCTCTTATGTCTTTGTGGGAGACTTATTACATCCTCCTCCAACTATTTTTCAACCGACTCAACCAATATATGGAGGATATGATCATTGGTTTACCTTTAAAATGGACAAAAACACTGTATTTTGCATAAATAACACAATGACAATTAACTACTTCACTCCCTAAATAACTCTAGGACATATTTCATGGCTTCAAGGGCCTTATTACATGGACATTGGTTAATAAAGACCTTATTTGATTTAAAATCATGACTCAAAACCTTATGTATGGCCTTATCATGGCCTTACTACATCAATAGGATCCTAGACCTTCAAATGATCAACCTTGGCATATGATGGTGTTGGTGCTCTTGCACCATACACCCCAACTTTGAATTCTTCCAAGTCTCTTGGAAAGATTGATACAACTTGTTCATCCCTACACTTTGTATACCTTTGACCATCTAGAACTTCTTTATCTAGTTCATCTTACATTGGTTCTTTGTTGCCCCTATTACTCTTGCATTTGTTTGCACTTGAACTTGATTGCAACTGGACACAAGGTACTATGGGTTGGTCTTCAACATTTCCATCCTCTAACTTTGATGTTATGTTATCTTGTACACCTACACTTAACCTTCCATTAATTATCATTACTTTGTTGCTTACTTCTTGTACACTGTCTTTTCATCTTTGTCAGCAATCCTTTTGTTCTACCAGCATTTTGTACTTCTAGACTGTCAAATCCAGATTCCACTGTACCTACAATCTCTTCACACCTCACAACTTTACTCAAAGGACACACAATGGTCCCCACCAAAATATTTACTTTCCAATTCACTGCTAATCTATCTTTAAGAAGAAGAAAAAGAAGGACCCAGGAGGAGTTACAAAGAGGAAGGACAAGTTGCAAAAGTACTGGAAGACCAGAAAGGAGTAGAACAACATTCAAGGGGACTTGAATTTTCTTTTCTCCAGGAGTTTGGTGCAAGAGCACCATGACAACTTCATGTCTCCATGAGGCAACTCTTGATTTTTTATTCGATTTTGTTGTTTCAGCATTGTAATAAGGTCCAATGGACCATTTTTGATGTATTTGAGTCATTTAGAGTCCATAGGGTTAATATTGTCAAAATTGTAAAAGTTGCAAAGTTGTCAAAATGCAACAAGTCTTGTAAAAGTGTCATTAGTCTTAACAAAAGAAGTTATGGTTGGTTGGGAATTTTAAATATGGTTTTAATAGAATAAATATGCTTTGTAACATAGATCCCAGGGTTGGGAAGGTTTTGGAAAGGAATGGAATGAAGAAAATACAAAGTTTGCATGCCCAAAACAATGTTTTTTCTAGAAAATCTGACTATTATTTGGTTTGGTACAGACATTAATTTGCATTTAATGATCTGAAATTGATTATATATGATAGAGGATTTAATCACCTTCCAAATTCAATTGGTTTGGTGGTTTTTCATGGAGTTTGGAGAAAGTTATGACCATTTTACCATTGGCAGCCCTTAAGATTGTTTTTCTCTAGAAGTTGCAGGCTGTTGTAGAAGATGGTACGGATTGTACGGATCAAATAAGGACTTAACACCTATTGGAAAAGTTAAATATGTGAAACTAATTTATTTTTCAAGTGGTTTGATCAATTTTTGTTGGGTTTTGTTTAATTTATGATATTTTTGGTGAAGACTACCCAGTTCAGAAACTAGGGTTTCCAGCAAACAACAAAAATTCCTATCTTTGAACCCAGCCATCAAAAAGCTAAAAAAATTGGTGTAAAGTTATGTTTTTACATGTTCTAAAAACCCTTTAAAGTAAAATCAATGAATGGACATTATGAAGGAGATATGGTTGACATAAATTTTTAGTTTTGTAGGGTGATAGTCCTAGAACCCCAGATTCCCTATTGATTTGAATGATACTTGAATTTTTTGTTGTTGATGGAGTGTAGAATGTTGGCATGTTTTTGAAGGACTTCCCAAGTCTGGTAATTCATATAACCAGCACACTTCCAAGTTATTTGAAGCCATTTTCTTGATACAACTAATGGTAGCAAGGCTTAGTTTGCAAGATTCATGGTGCCAAGCATTTGATTTGAACTATGTGTGTGTGTAAAACCCATGGGGTATGTTGAAATGGGCTAAATACATATAATTGCCATCATTCCAAGTTTACCTCAATAATGGAGTGCTTTTGGTATGCTGCCCATGTTTGGGCTTAGGATCACATTGCCTAAAGTGAACAAATATGCATGTTTGCAGCCTTGGTGTTGAGATATTATTTGATATTGTTTTGAGTCCTTTCCCCTCTGCATCACTTTGCTCCTCAATGTATTGAGAAAATTCCAATTGGTGAGGGAAGTCTTTATTACCTTTTCTGCTTCAAAAATGAATTGGATAAACCAACCATCCATCACATGTGCCTTATGCTTCATGATATCCAGCCCTATTACCTCAACTTGAGATATAATGGTCAAAGGGGTAGCCATGCTAACTGGCATGTGATTTGGATCGATTAGTCCCTTTATGAATGTATGCAACTGACCAATGTGCTCCTTGTGCATTTTATTTTTGTTTTTCTCCCTTTCCACACTTTTCAACAAAGAATCAATAATATCCTTGGCCTCTTGGCCTTCTTGCTCCTCAGTAGTGTTGATGATGATGTTAGTCATAAACAAACATAGAATAAAAGTTACACCTCAACCTTTATTCATCTTGAAAGATACAATGAATTCAAAGAATTCATGATCCCAAGTCTCCGTTAATTAGTTCATAATCTACTGACGTTACTCAGTGGTTGATGTGTGTTGCTGTTAATCATTCAGGGGCCTTACGTTCTTCAGTAATTTCTGCAAAGTTCATCATTATTTCTCCAAATATCCTGCTCTATATGTCTGCTCTGCATAAATCTCTAATAATTCTACCTGTGCACTGTGAATCTAGTCAAATAGTGTGCTTACAGGTTGATATTTGCATGATTTCTACCATTATTTGCAACTCTTTGCATGATTTCTACCATTATTTGCAATTTGCTCAAATATGCTAAGGATTTTCAATTATCTACGAGATGTCAGCATATTTCTCTGTTCTGCTTGTTATTTATCATGATTTGCAGTTATGGAAGTGATTTCAATGAAATTAAAATGAGAAAAAGGGTTAGAGAATGAGATTCCCAAGATTACTTAACTGAGATCACTGATCCACATACATGTTCCCATACAGCAATGAAGAGAAGAAAACTAGAAATCATACTTCACCAGGACATTCCACAAATCCGCATGATCCAGTGCAAATCTTCAAAGGAAAAGTTGACAACAACATGCAATGAAATGAAAGCACTTCTATTTGAACCCAGCATTCACCATTACATATCCAGAAATCAACTTGAAGATTATGTAAAGTTTACAATCAAGATGTAATCTGAAGCTTCATCTCCATTCAGTATGCTTTAGAATAAGTGCATTTACAATGATCTGAGGAAAGAACCTTGACATTTCAACAATTCAATCCTCATTAGTCTCAGCAATCCGATCTCCTATTTTATTCTACAGTAATTGGCCTTATTTTGCCAGACATTCCCCTATTTCTTAATTTTTGACAAGTTCTGCCCTTTTATAGAACATAGGCCAGAAAATAGTTACAATGATCCAAGGATCAGGATCCTCCCAGAACAATCAATGGTCCAGATGAACAGCACGTGCCTGCCAATTGGAAAATACACAACTGGCACAGAATATTCCAGCATCTTTGATCTGGTCCATCTTCCGGCTAGCATACAGCATATTTGATAATATCCTCCCCAGCTCCGGTTCATGTTGCCTGCCAGTTGGCAATTTTCAGCCACTTCATACAGCTCCAACATCCTGCAACAAACAGACAAGAATTAAGCATCATCATTTAATAACTAGCAGGAAAATAAACATTTACATTTTATTAGGCTGTGAATGTGCAAACCTATATATATTGGGTTATGAACATTGAGCATCTGAGAAAATTCATGCAACTAAATGCCCATAGGTGGTCAAGAGGGTCCGGGTGACTATCGTTGACTGGAAAACATGCTGTTAGGCCCTAAAATAGTTTCAATATCTGATCAAGTCCAGCCAAGGTCATTTGAGCAATTTTTGATAAAAATATCAAAAATGTAATTTTTTTTGTATTTTCTACATCTTAGTAAATTGCATTTTCGGAGGCCTTCGGAGCGAAATTAGGGCTCAACACGTTCTCGGTAATTAGGGCTCAATATCGTTAAGCCTAAGTGACCGGGCAACTCAAACTAGATAACTAGTTTATCTTTCTAATGAGTCCAAAAAGTTCAAATTCTAATAACATGGCTAGGAGTTATGACCCTGCCAAGGGGAAGGTCAAAAATTTCCTAATTTTTGAGTTTCTCTGAATTTTTCCAAATAGTTTCACCTTCCGGTAGCCTTTTTTGTATTCCAAGGGTGATGGGGACCTTTCATATGATCTGCAAGCCTTACATTTTCAGTTATCGCATGCATAAGATCATGCATATGCAATACATGCGCTTCTGTTCACTAAATTCCATTGAATAACACTATCGGGTCCAGGTATGCACATTAGCTAATATGAGGGATATTAGCTAATATGACTCTCTTCATAGATCAGGATATTATGATGATGATGTCATCATCATGGACGGGCTTCGTTAAAATGTGAAAGGCTGACGTCATGGTCATACTGAAGGAAACCGGGACGTTAAGAAATATGACCCCCGCAACAAAATTGACCCAGTGTCGAAATATCATGATGATGTCATCAGGATATCGACTTGGTTCAGCGTTATGGCACTTATGACGTCATCATCATATTATGTGAGCAGGATCATGATCACCTCCTCGAGAGGAAAAACCATCCTGACAATATCGGGTGATAAACACACCCTTAAGTCATGCTTTATACGTCAGGAGGATATTAGAAAATATCTGGTCGCGTTGAGATGGTGATGATGACCAAAGTCATTCCTTTTCTTATTCTAAGGATATCAGGGTGACGTCATCCGAATATTCGTTCACTATATCGTTGAGGTATGATGACGTCATCGTTAGGTTATGCGAACAGGATCATGTTTATGAAATATCCTGCCGAGAGGTAAATGTGATGATGATGTCATCGTCATATCATTTCTTCGTTTATCAGACTTGAATGACATCATTAGGATATTGGCTTAGGGGGATATTTCACGGCAGGAGGATATTTAAATATCGGGTTACATTGAGAAATATAATCCTCGCGAAATGCATAAGGCCATCGACGAGTAAAGGACACTATCACTTAAAATTGACGTCCGGATATTTGGACCGCATGATTTATTGGGTGATAAATTAGATCAGGATGACCTTCGGTAACATAACTGATGTTACAAAAAATATGATCCTACTCTTGCGAGTATCAGGTTTGACCAAACTTTGACCATTCATAATTTTCACACCCTAGCGAATATCAGGGTGATGCAAAAGGCAAACCTGCATGAAATTTGATGCTCTTTCTAAATATGAGGTTACTGGAATGAAATATGAACTTTGACAAACTGACCTCATGATGATGACTTACCCAGCCTCTCCATGCATGATGATCTGCATGACTTACTTTTTTTTTTACCAAAACCGCCAGAAAGCACAAAAACAAGCCAAGCAAAAGTTGGGCCCCTGTTTTGCCAAGACAAAATGGGGCGTGTTGTGTAACCACACAACAACTTGCCACCAAAGAAAACAACAAAATTCAAATAATTCAAAAGGTGAGGATAAGTTAAAACATAAATTTCCAACTCCTATTGAGCATGAGCATCCTAATCTTCTCTAGCCGGTATCATGTTCATCAATGTAACAATGAATTGATAAGGGATCAATTGTGTGCACGTGATTCATTTACTCATCTTGAAAGTGAGTTGAATAAATTAGTGACTGGTGTTAAGCTACGTAGTTTGGTTCATCCCTCATAGCCAACTGGATAGAGCCTTGCTGCCAGCAGGCGTCCATAGCCCCAGCAAGGTTATCGTTGCAATTCTCCTAAGTAGAGCCCCACTGCCAGCAAGCATCTATAGCTCCGGTAGAGTTACTTAGATGACTTAATCTGGATTCCAGCAAATCCCTCTTTTATTTTATTTTATTTTTATTTTTATTTTGAAATTGATTTCATAAGATATAACAATTATAGCTTCATGATGCAAGGAGTGGTCACTTGCTGAGATTAAGTTGAGAATTGCAATGGTAGCAAGGGCAACCTTTAGATTTTTCACTTAACACCTACACTAATATGTTTGATAAACCCAAGGCTGTTAGGTGTGTCATTGTGAGGATCACCTTGACTCAAGAAAAGTAGTACTGATGAATATGATACCACAGACCTGATCAAGAATACCTACACTGATATGAGTTACAACCTATAGAGAAACTTATATCCAACTTTTGAATTCTAACAATTTCTACAGTGTGCTTAAGTAACAAGGTGCACCAACTTTGCCCACCCAAAACAAAGACTCAACAACAAAAACACAAAGCAAATACACACAACGCAAACTACAAATAGCTAACTACCAAAAGGAAACAACAGAAAGCAAAACAAGCAGACTGTACAAACAACTAGCCTACAAAAAGGAAACAAACCACTACTAGGCAAACAAAAACTAGAAACAGACCCAAATACACCTGTATTTGCATACTTCTTTTGATTGTGCAGGAGTAGTAGGGTATTAGTTATGGTTCTCAACCTAGCAAATTTATCTTTATATTCTAAAAAATATCCTTATATTCTAAATTCATTGTGTTTAACAGAATAACCTCTGATTATCAGCAACTGAGGAAGCTCATCGTGTTCATGATTAATCCATATGCATGTCTTATCTCATGAATTTCCATAATCAAAATAGTATTCAACATCATTTACTATGGAAAGGAGAAATACAACCTGATGTGTTTCTGGCTCTATTGGACATGTCTCTTCATTGACAGCTGGTCTTCTATTTAACTTTGCATTCTCATTGCTCATCTCAATGTCTAGTCTCACTTCAAATTGAAGAATGTATGACTCTTGAAATATTAATCCTTCATCTTTATCTAGCTTTGTCTCCTCATTCTGGATGTATGTTTGATTCTTGACTTCAGGAAGCACCTCACTGTTTTCATTAAATCCCTGCACAGCAGCATCTAAATGAGTATCTTTATTTTCATAACCTAATATACAGAAATTTATCCCTTCTAAATCATTTGACTGTAAAGGTGAAACAACTCCCAATTGACAGGAATACTCCCCCATTTCATTTTCAAAATGACATTGGATTGGCATCTGATTATGCACAACAATTCCAAAGCTTTGTGCATCTTCAACTTTCATGATTTGTTCATCAAATAACTCGCATTTTCCATCCAGTAAGGTATCTAGTTCCATTGACCTGCAACATTCTTGCATTTGATCATTCAATTTGGGTAAGTTAGATAGTAAATCAGCATTTATTCTCTTTTCTACAACTCCCTGGGTTACTATCATAGGAACTTCATCAGCAGTAGTGCACTTAAATTCTTCCACATGTCTCCATTCCTTTTTACCATAAAATGACTCAAGGAAAGATGTTTCACTATCCTTATCAAAAGCAATAGGATTAGAATCAAAGACTTTATCCTGACAAGTGGTTTCCTCTCTATAATTTTCAAAAGATTCATACCTGCACTCTGCCTCACCTTTACCATAAAGTAGAGAATTCCTATCAATCTCACCATAGAATGACTCAAGGAAGGATGTTTCCTCTTCTTTACCTTCTATAACTGATTCAGCTATTGTATTTTCTAAGCAATTCATCACTAGGGGTGTTGCTTCTCTTTGCTGTTCCAGAAGTTCGAGTCTTCTCCAACATGACCAAGCAAGCATCACAATCCCTTTCTGAATGCCCTTCGTCATGTAATCTGCACCAACTTTCAATGAGGACATCATCAGTGGATAAACCTAATATTTGACTACACTGTATATTTCTAGACAAGTACAATTCAAAATCTTTAAAGCGGTCCACTTCAATGTTTGGACAACTAATAGCTTCTGGTGCTGCATCTGCTTGTTGCTCCAGAATTTCTTCATTTTCCTGCCAGGCTTCAGCCCTGAACACATCTATAAAGAATATTATTCCTTTCAAATAGAGATCCAACCTTATAAGAAAAGTTAGACAATTAATTTCACTGTGCTCTACAGTCTGGTGTATCCTGCAACAAGTAGATAAACCAAAGTCAAATAAATTCTAAGGATAAAGCTGCCTATTCAGAGTTTCCTGAAATAAAGGAATGTTAATCTGACAATTGTCCTCATATGCATCCATCAAAATGAGACTCTATTTTCAATTTTTTTATTTTTAGGATTTTGAAATTTTAATGAGATCTATCATATCTCAGAATAAAACTTTGAAAGCTCTGAAAATTCAACGAATCTTTAAAGCTTTGAGCTAGATCTTTGTAAAGATACAGTCAAAACCTCCCAGATAAGAGATATTTGCAGACATTAACCTCAAATGATGAAATATTTGTAGAAAATCCACAGATTCTTTGTTCAGGCCCTCCTTCTAGCGCCAATTTATGTTGATGATGATGTTAGTCATAAACAAACATAGAATAAAAGTTACACCTCAACCTTTATTCATCTTGAAAGATACAATGAATTCAAAGAATTCATGATCCCAAGTCTCCGTTAATTAGTTCATAATCTACTGACGTTACTCAGTGGTTGATGTGTGTTGCTGTTAATCATTCAGGGGCCTTACGTTCTTCAGTAATTTCTGCAAAGTTCATCATTATTTCTCCAAATATCCTGCTCTATATGTCTGCTCTGCATAAATCTCCAATAATTCTACCTGTGCACTATGAATCTAGTCAAATAATGTGCTTACAGGTTGATATTTGCATGATTTCTACCATTATTTGCAACTCTTTGCATGATTTCTACCATTATTTGCAATTTGCTCAAATATGCTAAGGATTTTCAATTATCTACGAGATGTCAGCATATTTCTCTGTTCTGCTTGTTATTTATCATGATTTGCAGTTATGGAAGTGATTTCAATGAAATTAAAATGAGAAAAAGGGTTAGAGAATGAGATTCCCAAGATTACTTAACTGAGATCACTGATCCACATACATGTTCCCATACAGCAATGAAGAGAAGAAAACTAGAAATCATACTTCACCAGGACATTCCACAAATCCGCATGATCCAGTGCAAATCTTCAAAGGAAAAGTTGACAACAACATGCAATGAAATGAAAGCGCTTCTATTTGAACACAGCATTCACCATTACATATCCAGAAATCAACTTGAAGATTACGTAAAGTTTACAATCAAGATGTAATCTGAAGCTTCATCTCCATTCAGTATGCTTTAGAATAAGTGCATTTACAATGATCTGAGGAAAGAACCTTGACATTTCAACAATTCAATCCTCATTAGTCTCAGCAATCTGATCTCCTATTTTATTCTACAGTAATTGGCCTTATTTTGCTAGACATTCCCCTATTTCTTAATTTTTGACAAGTTCTGCCCTTTTATAGAACAAAGGCCAGAAAATAGTTACAATGATCCAAGGATAAGGATCCTCCCAGAACAATCAATGGTCCAGATGAATAGCACGTGCCTGCCAGTTGGAAAATACACAGCTGGCACAGAATATTCCAGCATCTTTGACCTGGTCCATCTTCCGGCTAGCATACAACATATTTGATAATATCCTCCCCAGCTCCGGTTCATGTTGCCTCCCAGTTGGCAATTTTCAGCCACTTCATACAGCTCCAACATCCTGCAACAAACAGACAAGAATTAAGCATCATCATTTAATAACTAGCAGGAAAATAAACATTTACATTTTATCAGGCTGTGAATGTGCAAACCTATATATATCGGGTTATGAACATTGAGCATCTAAGAAAATTCGCGCAACTAAATGCCCATAGGTGGTCAAGAGGGTCCAGGTGACTATCGTTGACTGGAAAACATGCTGTCAGGCCCTAAAATAGTTTCAATATCTGATCAAGTCCAGCCATGGTCATTTGAGCAATTTTTGATAAAAATATCAAAAATGTAATTTTTTTTGTATTTTCTACATCTTAGTAAATTGCATTTTCGGAGGCCTTCAGAGCGAAATTAGGGCTCAACACGTTCTCGATAATTAGGGCTCAATATCGTTAAGCCTAAGTGACCGGGCAACTCAAACTAGATAACTAGTTTATCTTTCCAATGAGTCCAAAAAGTTCAAATTCTGATAACATGGCTAGGAGTTATGACCCTGCCAAGGGGAAGGTCAAAAATTTCCTAATTTTTGAGTTTCTCTAAATTTTTGCAAATAGTTTCACCTTCCGGTAGCCTTTTTTGTATTCCAAGGGTGATGGGGACCTTTCATATGATCTGCAAGCCTTACATGTTCAGTTATCGCATGCATAAGATCATGCATATGCAATACATGCGCTTCTGTTCACTAAATTCCATTGAATAACACTATCAGGTCCGAGTATGCACATTAGCTAATATGAGGGATATTAGCTAATATGACTCTCTTCATAGATCAGGATATTATGATGATGATGTCATCATCATGGACGGGCTTCGTTAAAATGTGAAAGGCTGACGTCATGGTCATACTGAAGGAAACCGGGACGTTAAGAAATATGACCCCCGCAACAAAATTGACCCAGTGTTGAAATATCATGATGACGTCATCAGGATATCGACTTGGTTCAGTGTTATGGCACTTATGACGTCATCGTCATATTATGAGCAGGATCATGATCACCTCCTCGAGAGGAAAAACCATCCTGACAATATCGGGTGATAAACACACCCTTAAGTCGTGCTTTATACGTCAGGAGGATATTAGAAAATATCTGGTCACGTTGAGATGGTGATGATGACCGAAGTCATTCCTTTTCTTATTCTAAGGATATTAGGGTGACGTCATCCGGATATTCGTTCACTATATCGTTGAGGTATGATGACGTCATCATCAGGTTATGCGAACAGGATCATGTTTATGAAATATCCTGCCGAGAGGTAAATGTGATGATGATGTCATCGTCATATCGTTTCTTCATTTATCGGACTTGAATGACATCATCAGGATATTGGCTTAGGGGGATATTTCACGGCAGGAGGATATTTAAATATCGGGTTACATTGAGAAATATGATCCTCGTGAAATGCATAAGGCCATCGACGAGTAAAGGACACTATCACTTAAAATTGACGTCCGGATATTCGGACCGCATGATTTATCGGGTGATAAATTAGATCAGGATGACCTTCGGTAACATGATTGATGTTACAAAAAATATGATCCTGCTCTTGCAAGTATTAGGTTTGACCAAACTTTGACCATTCATAAATTTCACACCCTAGCGAATATCAGGGTGATGCAAAAGGCAAACCTGCATGAAATTTGATGCTCTTTCTAAATATGAGGTTACTGGAATGAAATATGAATTTTGACAAACTAACCTCATGATGATGACTTACCTAGCCTCTCCATGCATGATGATCTGCATGACTTAACTTTTTTTTTTACCAAAACCGCCAGAAAGCACAAAAACAAGCCAAGCAAAAGTTGGGCCCCTGTTTTGCCAAGACAAAATGGGGCATGTTGTGTAACCACACAACAAGTAGCAAAGCCTAAATCAATATTAGTCATTTGAAATTTATTAATACTTATATTTCCCTTTTCTTTATCTGCTATAGGCAAAGGTACCTAATTTGTTCTTCTGCCTGTAGTGGGATCTCTTTTTATTGCAGAAGTGGGCCTTGCCCTTCTCTTTGGCTTAACCATGTCAGCTGAAAATAATGTAGAAATATCAAATTTAGGTACATCACTGACCTGAGGTGGGTTCACCTCCTACCACAGCCAATATGGTATCTCATCTATAGACCCTTGTTGGCTTGTATGCTCAATGTGAGCATCATGAGACTCTACATTTTGCTCCACTCTTGGTGGCGAAGGTTCTTTTCTTTGTTCATCTTGAACCTCCTCATGACAAACCTCTTCCTGTGTAGGGGTTTCCTATTGCATTTTCATATTCTGATCATGTGTATCTTGTGATGCTTGATCCTCATGAGGGGTTTGAACACTCTGATCTGGTTTGTCTGGGTGATCTTCTTGATCATTCATAGTCACATTTTCTTCTTCTTTTCTCAGATAATCACCCTTCTAAAGACCTTGTTCTCCATACTTTGATGTGTCCATTTCTCTAAGGTCTTGGGCTTTATCCATTCCTTCTTCAATTGTTCTTATTTTAGGCATTTGCTCATTGTTCTGACCATCATCTTGATCAGGCATCTCTTCATCCTCCATATGTACATTAACTTTTAATTTGCCCTATCCAGGAGGTAAATCTTAGTCTTTATCTTGACCTTCATCACCCTAATAAGTTAAATCTATTGTTTCGGGGCTAATGACTTGATCAACTAATCTTGTCGATCCAATTTGTTGTACCACCACTTTAGGGTTACCTTCTTCTATTTCCTCCACTTTGACCTCCTCATCATGAACTTCCTATTGTGCTATGGGGGTGCCATGAGGGGTCATCTTAGTATTCTTTATCAATGTCTCCATAGAACTGGCAGAGACTTCATTTACAACATCATCATTAGATAGTTCTACTGTGTTATCTAATGGAAAAGGTTGCCCACCTCTTTCACTATGCCTCTCTTTTCTTTGTTCCTCTGCCATATCAGACCTGAACTGCATGATATCAGGGATAGGGACTTCATGCTGTAGATTCCTCTAAATACCTTCACCACCTACTCCTCTTAATAGAATGGGGTTTATATCTACTGTCCCCCTCATAACAGATGTTTATTTCTTCTGAGTTGGCTCTTGGATCTTCTTCTTTTTCCTCCTTATCAAGATATCATCATCCGAGCTTTCTTCCTCCTCCACAATAGGAGGGGCAGGCTTTGCAACAGTTTTCTTCTGTTTTGCAGGTGCATGAGGTGATGTTGCAGCAGACGTGGAGGCTACATCTTTCTTTTGTTGAGGTTGGCGGATGATAGTCACCCCAATAGCTAGGTTTCCCTTCTTGGTTTTACTTTGTTGTCTTTCCCCTTTTGACCATCTCTTTTCCTTGAGGAAATCATCATATTCCTCATCTAACAATTCTCGTCTTTTCCTCTCGTTGTCAACAGTGAGTGCCACTCCTTTATTCTTCAACTTGGCAATCTTGATGCAGGAGTATCCCTGGTTCAAGAGCAATCTTTCATCGACCAAAAACATTTGAATTTTAGTTTGTTTGTAGTTCAGTTCAGGCAATTCAGTCAGTAGTAATTTTTGTATTTTCATCCGTATTCTTCTGCAGTTACATTTCACATCTTGCAGAGCTAGACTTAACATCTAGATTCATTCATCTACATCATATCTAGAATTCATAGCATTTAGATTAAGTACCGAAAAGTTATCACTATCAGAAGATTAGTTGTTTTCTCATAACAAAGCATCCTGACAGTCTCTGATAATCAGCTAAAGGAGAAGACTTGCAGAGCATTCCTTGACTTGTGGAGCCTAACGACACATCATTCAATGATCCTTGGTTCATGGCTGACCTTCCCTGAGTTTCGTACATCATTCCATTCATTTGCGGAGGTGTTCTACATGATTAGGTCTGACCTATCCATGTACACGCATTACAGCTCTTCATTGGAGTTTGTGACCTTCCTTGGTTGACGTGGAGGAATATTTTGTACCAGAGATAATATATAAGGATGTAATAGATCCCTAGGAAAGCAGTTAGCATAGTTCTCATGATTTAGAAGACATATAGTTTAGATTCTTTACGAAAGAGCTTCAAAGCTATATCTTGTGCATATTCTGATATTTGTAATTAGGCCTATGAGCCATATCATAAGCCCGCATGATGCCAACCAGATTGTATTTGAATTCTATGATATATTGAATGACTGAATCTGCATTTGTTTCCTATCTTCAAGTTGTTTCTTTTGTGTTTACTCTCGCTACACAGCCTGGACAATTCTTTTTGTGAACCCTCCTACTGTGACTACACCGAGTGGTATTAGAGCAAAAGTTTGAATCTTTGAGAGCG
Organism: Cunninghamia lanceolata; assembly: GCA_027924645.1. Taxonomy (NCBI): domain Eukaryota; kingdom Viridiplantae; phylum Streptophyta; class Pinopsida; order Cupressales; family Cupressaceae; genus Cunninghamia; species Cunninghamia lanceolata. Next base: position 6,627,075 of record BSBN01000400.1, read on the forward strand.
AGTTGAGCAAAGTTGGCAAAGGAATTCTATAAGATCTTGCTATGGACAGATCACCGAATTGAGGTAGGTCACTTGTGTCACAACCGATCACCGATTGGGAAGCAGTTGTCACCTTGTAGCCTGATCACCGAACTTGAGGTAGTTTACATGATCCTAGGAAGAATGCCGCTAAGGAGAGTTGTTGTTGTTGGAACAATGGCTAGAAGAATGGATGAAATGATGGAGATCATGAAAATGATGTGAATTCAATTGGATGATGTTGAAGAAGATAGACGAAGAGGATTGACACTGAGACCTAATGTTGGAAGTGATGATGAAGAAGAATTTCAATCTGTTGAAGAAATTGGTGGAACCCTAGGAGGTGATGAAGAAGAAGAATCAGATCAAGTAAAGATGTTATGATCTATTTCAAAGATTGGAAAGAGACCTAGAGTTGATGTGCCAAACTATACTAGTAATTTGAACCCTGAAGAATTGATTGACTGGATAAATGACATCGACGAATACTTTGAATATGAAGAAATTGAAGATCCAGAGAAGGTGAAATTTGCAAAGACAAAGTTGAAAGGACACGCTGCTATATGGTGGAAAGAAGTTCAATTGGAAAGAAATAGAAGAGGGAAAGAAAATATTACAAAGTGGGACAGGATGGTGACAAAACTAAAGAATTAATTTATACCTGTTGACTATGAGTTGGAGCTGTTGAAAAGATTACAGAACCTAAGACAGAAGGAGAAATCTGTGAAGGAGTACACTGAATAATTTCATAAGACGATTATAAGGACAGGACATAGTGAAGCAAGCAAGGAAAAAGTGGCTAGATACATCAATGGACTGGGATTGAACATTCAAGAAGAACTAAGCTTAGTAAGGATGACATCTTTGGAAGAAGCATATCAGTTTACCCTGAAAGTTGAAGAGAACTTGAATAAAAGACATGATCTAAGACAAAGAGGCAGAGGAGGTAAATTTCAAAAAGGTAGAACATTTTCCAGAGGAGATAGATCATTTAACAACCCATTCAAGAAGGATGACAAAGATAATAATGCTACCGGAGAGATGACATAAGTTTTTACCGAAGAGGAAACCCTAGCGCATACCAGAACGAAGGATATAGAAGAGAGGGAAGAGGATTTGATAAGAGGACATTCAGAGGCACTTGTTTCAAGTGTGGAGGTGAAGGACATAGAGCTTTTGAATGTAATTAGGTTAGTACAAGTAAGAAGATAGAGAATAGTGGAAGAGCAGCCTATGTTGAAGAAGAACCTGTTGGATCACCTAGTTCTATTGGTAAGCCGAAGAAAGGAGAATCATTGGTGATGAGAAGAGCATTATTTCAAGTAGCAGACAATGAGGAACTACTGCAGAGGAAAAATTTGTTCAGGACAAGATGCAAATTAGGAGGTCAATGTTGTAAAGTTGTGATTGATAGTGGTAGTTTAGATAACCTAGTTTTAGAGGAGATGGTGACTAAGTTGAAGTTGGAAAGATTGAAACATTCTAAACCCTATCAGATAGCATGGATTCAAGATGATCATAAGGTATTGGTGAGTGAACAAAGTTTGGTGAAATTTCATATTGGATCTTATCATGATGAAGTCTTGTGTGATATTATGCCTATGGATGTTTGTCATATCTTGTTGGGTAGACCTTGGCAGTATTATAGAAAAGCTATACATGATGGGAGAAAGAATACATACACTATAACAGTAAATGGAAAGATAATTAATTTGATTCCTTTAGAAGATGATCCTAAAGTGAAATGTGTGGAAATGCTAGAATCTATTTGGTAGATGGAAGAATATTTCTGGATGGTTTGAGACATGAGAATATGTGTTATGCCTTGATTCCTAAGAAGCCTGAAGCATTGAAGAAGTAGACTAAAGAATCACAACTGGAGGAGATAAGGAAGTTACTAACAGAGTATGAAGACATCATATCAGATAATGTACCTGAAGGATTGCCACTGATAAGAAGTATCAGTCATCACATGGATCTTATACCTAGAGTTAGTTTGTCTAACAAAGCAGCACATAGAATGACACCAACGAAGAATGAAGAATTGAATAGACAGATACAAGAATTGTTGAGGAAAGGTTTGATCAGAGAAAGCCTGAGTCCTTGTGCAATACCCGCAGTGTTAGCACCAAAGAAAGATAGAGAATGGAGAATGTGTACTGACTCTAGAGCAATAAACAAGATCATAGTTAAGTACAGATTTCCTTTACCTAGGACGGATGATATCATGGATTGTTTGAGTGGGGAAAGATATATCAAAAAGATAGATTTGAAGAGTAGATACCATCATATCAGAATCAGAGAGGGAGATGAATGGAAGACTACTTTTAAGACAAATGAAGGATTGTATGAGTGGTTAGTGATGCCTTTTGGATTGACAAATGCACCGAGTACTTTCATGAGATTGATGAATGAAGTCTTGAAGAAATTCTTGGGTAAGTTTGTGATTGTATACTTCGATGATATTTTGACTTTTAGTAAGACAAAAGAGGAACATCTGTCGCATATTAGACAAGTTTTGCAGAGGTTGAGATAAGAGAAATTGCTGATAAACATCAAGAAATATAGTTTCATGAAGGAAGAACTAGTGTACTTAGGATTTGTTATTTATGCAAAAGGATTGAAGATGGACCCTGAGAAAGTAAGAGCAATTGTTGAATGGCCTATGCCAAAGAGCATTGGAGAAGTTAGATCATTTCATGGATTGGTAGTTTCTACCAGAAGTTCATCAGAAATTTCAGTTCAGTATGTAACCCTATGACTGAGACAATGAGAGGTGACAGTAAAGACTTTAAGTGGACATCAGGAGAAAATAAAAGTTTTGAACTATTGAAGCAGAAAGTGACAGAGCAACCTATTTTGGCGTTACCATATTTCAATAAGGTATTTCAACTTGATTGTGATGCAAGTGGAAGTGCGATTAGAGTAGTATTAAGTCAAGAAGGTAGACCTATAGCATATTTCAGTGATAAGTTGAATAATACAAGGAGAAGATATTCAGTTTATGATCAAGAGTTCTATGCCTTAATTCAAGCCCTAAAGAAGTGGAGACATTACTTGTTGCCTAAGGAGTTTGTACTGTATACAGATCATCAAGCTTTGCAGTATTTGAATAGTCAAGGTAAGTTGAATCAGAGACATATGAGATGGGTAGAGTTCATGCAGAGTTATACTTTTGTGTTGAAGCATAAGAGTGGAATATCAAACAAAATTGTCGATACGTTGAGTAGAAGAAGAAACTTGTTGACAAAAATAAGAATTGAAGTGTTGGGTTTTAATGAATTGTAGAACATGTATGAGGGAGACACTGATTTTGCAAAACCTTGGAAAGCCTGTAAGGAACCTATTGTGATAGATAGGAGTAATTGGCTGGATTATTTCATTCAAGAAGGTATGTTGTTCAAGGGAAATTAGTTGTGCATACCTAGAAGTTCAATGAGAGACAATTTGATCAAGGAGAAGCATAGTGGTGGATTGGCAAGACATTTTGGCATTGACAAGACACTGGCTTTGGTGAGTGAAAATTAATTTTGGCCTCAGATACATAACGATGTTAGGAAATTTGTGCAGAGTTGTAGAGTTTGTCAAGTTGCAAAAGGAAGTAGTCAGAATACTGGATTGTACAAACCTTTAACAGTACTAGAGAGACCTTGGGAAGACATAAGCATGGATTTTGTAATGGGATTGCCTAAAACACAGAGAGGACATGATTCAATATTTGTAGTGGTTGACAAATTTTAAAAGACGGCTCATTTCATACCTTGTAAGAAGACAACTGATGAAATGCATGTAGCTGACCTATTTTTCAAGGAGATTGTGAGGTTGCATGGATTACCAAAGAGTATAGTTTCAGACAGAGATACAAAGTTTGTTGGATACTTTCGGAGGACACTTTGGAAAAACATGAAGATAGATTTGAAGTTCAGTTCAGCTTTTCATCCATAGACTGATGGAAAGACAGAAGTAGTGTATAGGAGTCTGGGAAACTTGTTGAGATGTTTGGTTGGAGCAAAAGTAGGAAGTTAGGATTTGATTCTTTCACAAGCAAAGTTTGCATACAATAATTCAGTAAATAGCAGTACCAGAAGAACACCTTTTTAGATTGTTACCGGAGTGAATCCTAGAGGAGTTACAGAATTGAGAGATAATAGTTTGGAAGAAAAGAGAAGTGCAGAAGTAGAAGAATTCACAGAACATATGAAGACAATGCAGGACCAAGTGAAGAAGCATTCAGAGGACATGAACAGTAAGTATAAGGAAAAAGGTAGATGAGAAGAGAAGACACACATAATTTGAAGTTGGAGATGAAGTGATGGTATACTTGAGAAAAGAAAGATTTCCAGTTGGGACATATAACAAGTTGAAGATGAAGAAGTTTGGACCTTGTAAGATACTCAGGAAATTTGATTTAGGAAATGCATATGAAGTGGAGTTAACGGAGACCTTGGGTATATCACCTATTTTTAATATTTCAGACTTGTATCAGTATCATGAAGCAGAGTTCAATGATAGCATGGAAGAAGACTTGAAGAAGCAGTTACCACAACAAGCACCCGAGTAGATTGAAGACATTTTGGATAGCAGAGTTGGATGCAGCACTAGAGGAAGACAATACAAAGAATATCTTGTGAAGTGGAAAGGCAGACCGGAAGAAGATTCATCATGGATTTCTCAGGCTGAGGTGGACCATCTTGGTTCTCCCCTAGCCCTAGCAAAGTGAGGGACTCACTTTTTCAATAACCTCGGATGTCTGATGTAGGAGCATCACTGGTTCAAGAGCAATCTTGCATTGACCAAAAACATTTGTATTTCAGTTTGTTTGTAGTTCAGTTTGTTTCCTTTCATTTTCCAGTTCAGTTCAGGCAATTCAGTCAATAGCAATTTATGTATTTTGGTCCGCATTCTTCCATAGTTACATTTCACATCTTGTGGAGTTGGACTTAGCATATAGATTCATTCATCTACATCATATCCAGAATTCAGAGCATTTGGATTAAGTACCAAAAAGTTATCGCTATCAAAAGATCAGTTGTTTTCTTAGAACAGGGCATCCTGACAGTCTCTGATAATTAGCTAAAGGAGAAGACTTGTGGAGCATTCCTCAACTTGTGGAGCCTAACGACACATCATTCAATGATCCTTGGTTCATGGCCAACCTTCCCCAAGTTCCGTACATCATTCCATTCATTTGTGGAGGTGTTCTACATGATTAGGTCTGACCTATCTATGTACACACATTATAGCTCTTCATTGGGGTTTATGAGCTTCCTTGGCCGACACGAAGGAATCTTTTATATTGGAGATAATATATAAGGATGTAATTGATCCCTAGGAAAGTAGTTAGCATAGTTCTCATGATTTAGAAGACAAATAGTTTGGATTCTTTGCGAAAGAGCTTCAAAGCTATATCTTGTGCATATTTTGATATTTGTAATCAGGCCTGTGAGATGAATCATAAGCCCGCATGATGCTGGCCAAATTGTATTTGAATTCTATGATATACTGAAAGACTAAATTTGCATTTTTCTCCTATCTTCAAGTTGTTTCCATTGTGTTTACTCTCACTGCATGGCCTGGACAGTTCATTCTGTGAACCCTCCTACCATGACTGCACCAAATCTCTACATCCACCTAGTTTTGAATTATATACTTTATTGTCCTCATAGTCTTGGGACATGATTTTTCCATCTTCTTCATGTAATTGTGTAGACACTGGTATGCAATCTAATGTGCCTATCTGCTTCAGAGTAAGTCTCTGATATCCTCTCCTTCTTACTTTTATCTCATCATCACAATTAACCCAGTAATCTTCAATGTGCCTGTAATGCATTGGCTTCTTAAGTAGGGCTTGCATTCTATCATAGGGGTCATATGGCCTAGTTAGTGAGAAGGGCTGTAGGGACACCAAATTTAGTCCTTCAATTACATCTTTTACATTCTCCCTATCAAGACACATATACCATCCAATCATGATTGGAAATAAGACATTAGGTATCTTTCCTTTCTCAATATGTGCTTCCACTAAAGGCAATATCTACCTGGCTAGCTCCATCAGGATGACCTTGTCATTGGGATATCTTGGCAACATGAGAGGTTGCCTAGTGAAACCCTCTATTCTTATGTATGAAAAGGTGGGGAACTAGATGAACCAAGCCCCATGTTTGTATACAACAGCTTGAGCCTCTATGCTCAGTCTCTTCGCTCTGTCCCTGGCCATGACAAGGTGCATGGAGAATGAATCATTCACTCTTCGATAATGTTTTAGAGACTCTCTTTGTTTCAGTTGTGGGTAATGGTCCCAAATGTTTACATCTCCAAGATTGCTTCTGACCCTGCTCACTATTCACAATCCATCAAAGGTGCCCCTGAATGCACAGGCGTATACCACATAGGAGGTCATATGGAACATATTAGTTTTCCCTCCTAACTTCCTCATCCCATTATGCAGGCTATCACTTATGATCTTATCCCATTGGGGTTTCTAATTAGTACTTTCAATCATCCTTATGATGCCATACATCCAATTATCAAAAGATCCAGCGTTCAATTTTCCTATCATCCTATTGAGCATCACCATCATATACTGATACTCTGGGGCAAAATCAAACTTGTAGAGGTACACAAGCAACTTGGCAGAAGCCTTATATGTGCTGCCACTGGCTCTCCATTGGTACATGATCCTTCTAGCTTCTTTCTCCTTCTTGTTATACTCCTCCAACTTATCCAAGTTTAGTTGAACCACTTGAGGTCCTTTAGGCAGATTAAAGGCTACAATGATATCTTTAATTGAAAAGTTTGCATAAACCCTACTATGTTTCTCTACCCTTTTAGTATTCACATTATAGTTCCAGGCGCACTCCACTACCAATTTAGTGGCCTCCATTGCATAAGGAAATCCCCCGCATGCCACATGTCTGAACTATAGATGCTCATGAGCCCGGGACGTCCACTTCCTTTTACTGATTTCGTTATCCATGCATCAAGATCTGTGTTTCTTGGATGTGTATCATTTATTTGTCCGTATATGAAGGATATCCCTTCAGGCTGTATGCACATAGGTTTCAAGAATTTTGTGTCTGATCTGTTCTTCCAAACTGCCATTGAATCCTGCAACGAAACATGTATACATTTTACCCTAACATGTCATGTGCAGTGATGGATTCAATGGTCACATGAGTTTTATGATCTTAATGTTACTAAATTATGTTCACACCTAATTTAGCAAGGCCTAAACATAAGTTGTTTAGAGGGAGTACAATTTTTTTTGCTTATGCAGGATCATCCAGTCAATGTCTGATGTCTTGACAGAAGACAAGTGTAAAATCATTTATCAAAATCATGTAACAGCTCAAGCTGAGTTGTTACATCATCCTAGTAAGTGAAATCATCTACGGACAAGAAAGCAAGCATTCAAAGAATGAGGAAAATTGATGGAGTTCATGTTTCAGTTGTTGATTATTCATTATGTTTCAATGGAAGTAAAAGAGGTATCTATAAACTGTCAAATTATACATCATGTTTTATACATATGTTTCAAAGAAAGATCAGTTGTTTTATGCTATGTATTTGATTCAGAAATTGAAATATACATAAGTCATTGCATAGAATGAAATAGCTGATTAGATTCAAAAGAACGTATAAAAGTATCCCACACAAGTCGTGGGAATAACTGAAATATGCAACATAAAAGTAAATTTTACTTTTGAAGAAATAAGAAATGCATAGGAAAAGAAGAGGGACCCATCATTGCCTGATGAATGATAAATCCCATGGTTGAGTTGGTTTCTATCTCCCCCCATCCAGTTGAGCTCCAAGATACCTACAAAACAATTTTGTTAGAGCTCAAGGTACCAAATCTTTTCATACATAATCAAAACTTCAAAAAGTACCATTCACTTTTATGTAGCAGCAGTAATCAGTTGGACCATATCAGCATAAGAAAAACTAAATCATCAGATGAAGGTCAAATCATCATGAGAGAAGGCTTTGAAATTTCAAAGGTATGTTTTTATGCTAACTTGTTTGTTCACTGTGCAGGTATAGGACAAGTTATGTTGCTGATTTGAAGACATTTCAAAATGTGGAGAAAATGGGCTCCCATAAGGGTTGAGCCCACCATGATGCCCTCTTGTTTCACTAAAGAGGGATAATGCAATCCTTGAGGACCTATCATGCCCTCATTTTCCATGCAGTCATGACACGCATCACACGTGTCATGTCCACATTTGTCATGTGGTCATGACATGAAATATCAAAAAAAATTTCACGCTTCCCTAGAAACCCCCTTGCACGCATAAGCGTGCTCGATGGTGTTATGCATAAGGTGTAAACATGACAATGGAATGCAGGGTAATGCGTTCACTTGCGCATACCATTCTCAATGAAGGCCAACTAGGGGGTCGAAGCAACGTAGTTAACGTCGCCAATAGGGTTAGGATCAATAATCAAAACCCTAAGTTAACCTATGTGAATGAAGGGATTTTGACGTAAGTCAAAATCAAAAGCCAATTTAAAGGGCATGAGAAAGATATAATTTAATACAAAATCAAATGTCAATACTTGGCAAAAAAAATAATAATATAATCCTAAACAAGGTTAAATTCCACTAACCTAGCTAAACCCTAAATTTCAGAAAAATCTGGCAGCATAACACCTCACAGGCGTGATTAGGGTTTATTATACTAAAACTATTTTTGATCAAAGGTTTACTGGTTTGGTTCTATAATACCTACGTCTCACTAGTTGAATTGGTAGATCAGTTGAATAAGTTAATTGAACATTTTTCAACAAAGCTCGATCAATTTGTTCTTCTTCACATTTTCTATCAATCAGAGTTATTTCTGCATCCTTTACATTATTCCTAATTTCTTGGTAGATCAGATCTCAAAAACATGTTTTAGTATCTTCGTTTAAATAGCTTTCTAGTTTCCAAGTTGGTTTGAACGACGTCTTTATTAAATTAATAAAATAGTTCTAGGTATAATTAAAAAGGAATTATTAAATTAATGACAATCCAGCTTAAAATTAACCTCGTCGAATTAGGCTTTATGATTAAAGGATTAACCGAACTGTTAAAATAATTACATCTCAAATAATTAAATTGTGTAAAATTTAAATAAAACCAATAAATCTTTTTCTTAAAAAATCAAATTAAAAATCAATAAAATATAAAATTCTTCTAATCATGATCTAATGCAATTATTAGCATACCACTAACAAATAAAAATAACATTCCACAAAAAGAATAAAGTTTACCCATTAAATATTATCACAAAACCCCATTCTAAAAATAAATATTAAAGCAAATGGAGGAAAATAATAAAGAGAGTGGAAATAAAGGGAATAAGGCAATTTTAAATGCCAGCCCTAAAATCCTCTCAATTTAAAAACAATTTCCTTAAGGGCAAAAACCCTAACCCCATTCTTTTCATTTCTCATTTTCTTTTTCTCCTCTTCTCTCATTTGTCTTGGATGGAGTTTGTAGGTTTAATGGAGGCCATATATGAAATGCATATGATGGCATATATATATAAGCTGAAACCCCAAGGGTTTTTCTTTTTTGTGACAGTGGAGAGTGCTGTGTGGAGACCGATGGCGGCGGAGTAGAAGGGACTGTGGAGGCCGCGTATGGGGAAGGGAATGGTGGCGGCGATAGTGGCAGAGGTGTTTGAGAGGGGGCCGTGGAGGAGAAAGGGCCGACGGACGGGAGTTGGGCCGACGGACGGGAGTTGCACCGACGGACAGAGTTGGGAGCGCAAGGGTTTGTGGGAGATGGGGGTGGGGGGAGGGGGCAGAGCCCCCACCCACATCCCACAGAGTGGGGTGTGGGTGGGGGCTCTACCTCCTCCCCACACCCAATGTATAATGCAGCGACGGTGGGGGGGTTCGAACCCCCCCAACCCTTCTCTTTTTTTTATATTATTAAAAAAAAAATTAACACAATACAATCTGTTACATGATATTTCACAGCATTCTATTTATTTTATGAGTTATATATATATATATATATATATACACAGCAAAACACAAATTAATTCAAAATCACACTTTATTAAATATATATATATATATATATATATATTGTAGTCTCTATTTTGTTGACAGAATAATAAAATCAGTTTACAATTAAATAAATATAAATGCAAACATATATATATATATATATAACTTATATTTTCAATTATAATTTTCCTTCCAACACTTACAAATTTCTTTTTTTTTCTTTTAACAAATAAGCAAAGATATATTGTTTTATTTTTAAATATCAAATTTATCTAAAGCAAATGAACATTTTTTTTTAAAGAATATATTCATTATAAAACTATTTTTTTTTTTACAAATACATTTAATTGAAATCCTTCCTATATATATATATATATCAACCATTAAAATTTCTCTTTATAAGAACAATGTAAAACTTTCATGTTTTTTTTTTGCCTCTTAACAATAAACAATAACTTTCCTATTTGTTAATTTTAAAAAAAATATACATACAACAAAATGGCAATAAAACTATATCATCATTTCATTACTCTATTTTTTTTTTGGTTGATTCGCAAGCATAAAAATCAGCAAGATTAAAATTTCTATTTCAAATATAATAGCTTAAACACACAAGTAAAATTATACTTTTACAACAAGACAGAAAGAACAATGTTCTCCTTTTTGAAAACTAACCAAAGTTACAAATCCTAACATAACATGCTCTCTCAAGAGCTAAAAAAAAATAGGATAACAAATCCAAGAACAATAGTGTTTTCTTCAACTTCACAAGCTTAGCTCCAATGAACATGCAATATCACAAGAAGGGAAAAGAAGCCACAACAACTTGCTCTCCTCCCTACCATAGACCCGCTAGTGGGTCACCCCCGAGCTAGGGAGGTCATCCACACACTAGGAAACTCAAACCACATCACAACAATGCATTCAACAACCAAACACAAATTTACTCCCATGGCTAATACAACACAAGAACTCACTCAGAGTGAGTTCAATGGGGTAGGGGAGTGGACAACACTCAACTCAAGAGTGCCACTCCTAAAATATCCCAATACAAAATACCTCTCAAGGCCTCAAGCCAACACCTTTGAACATAATTTCACAAAGCTTCGAATTTGGCTCTCAAGTCATTTCACATATTGCACATATTCTCATATTGTCCTCAAGGCTACAACACCACAAAATCAAGGAAATGACCCGATGAGGTTCACTCCTCCCCCACCCCACACTTGTTGAGCATCTTCTCCCAAGTGGGAGAGGCTCCCACAACACCCATACAATTTTTCCCCACAACAAGTAAAAACTCAAAAATAGAACTCACACATAGCATCACATAGGCAAATAAAAATGCATAAGGGGAGGCCTTAGCCTTGAACCCTACCTTAAAAAGCCCAATTTCATAGATGGTTGAGTAGAGCTCCTCCAACTCCTCCTCCAAAATAAGCCACAAAACTCTCTCCAACTTTTCCCCAAAGTAAATTAAAATCATTAAAATCTGCCAAAAATTCAACAACCCCATACCCCTCTCCAAGTGGGATTATAATAGGCTCTTCTCATGAGCCTTGAGGAATGGGAGGTGACACATGTCACCTCCTCACTCCTCCTCCCAACTACAAGAAAGACCCTTGGAATGGGTGGTGACACATGTCACTCACCCATCCCCCAAGTCTCTCTCACTTCCACTTGTCCTCTCTAGAACATGTGGGAGAGAAAAGTGGAGCTTAAGAGGGAATGGGTGTCACATGTGCCCCATTCCTTTCCTCCCAAGATGGACCACACAACCCCAAGGTACCCTCAACAATTGTGAGAGAGACTTGGAATAAAGTCCTCCACAATTGAGGGGTCTTGGAGACTTCCCCAACCTAGGGAAGAGGAAAGGAAGAGGTTGAGTGTTTGACTCACATCCTCTCCCTCCCATGCCTCCATTTTCGTCACTTTACTTCAAGGTGAAGTTAAAGTGACCAAATGGAGATTTACCTAAGGTTACCCAAGCCAAAAAGGTCCCTAGACCCAAGGGGTACAACCCAGGGTCAAGTTTAGCCCATTTTGAGCACCAAGGGTTGAGTTAAAGCACATGAAAAGGGGTCTCAAAAATTTATAACTTAAAAAATGAAATTCAAAAGACAATATTCTTACAACACCAATTAGAATTTCAAATAAAAGAGGGGTAGACCTAGCCCAACTAACAACATGCAACAACATCACAGAAATTCATCATGCACATAGTTGATCTTGGTTCCTCATGGAACTAGATTGGCTTCACAAGGGAAAACAACACCGTGTGTGGGATGATCTCCAAATTTATGTGGCTTTGTTAGAAATACCTACGCACTCAATGAAAAGTTAATTCCACATGTATATGATAGCTAAAACAAATTGAAACATACACTTGCATACAACATCACATATCCATATAAGCATCAAGGAAGTCACATTACAATTAGCTTCTAAATTCTACATTTCAAACATCCATTCCCAAAATTGAATCACATAACAAATTTCTAACTAACATCACATGATTAGTTTCCAAATAACATCAAATATAAACCATATGTCTAATATCATCAGTGAATCAATATCTAGGTCTAAACACATCGTAAACATGATAAGCATAACAAATCCACATACAGCATAAAGTCTAATAGTCTAAAAATTTGGGATCAACAGTCCCACAAGTCTAAATGTATCACCAACAGTAAAATAAATGGTCAAATATAAGGGAAATAAAAAGTGGGCCTCACAGGACCAATGTTACAAAACCATGACTATGCTGGTATAAGGAAGGAGTCTTCCTATTATCAAGAGCATTCCATTACATCAACACAATCATGATTTTAATAAAGAAAAATCTAATCATCAAGATATTCATACATATCATTAAGATAGCAAAAGAAGATGACACAGTGGAGTCATGAGATACACAGTCAACACATCAAATGAAATGACAAGTCTTATCAACAAAGTTATCATAAGAGGAACAAGTTACAGGAACCATATGTGTGACAATAGCAAAGTATCCAACAATCAAAAGCTCGGCCTTTGCTCTAAAAATAGAACAAATATTTACCACTTTTGTTGTTAATGAGGTGTGAAATTGCTAGTGAGTTTTGACTATTGATAAGTATGATATGCAAGAAATCTGTATGGCTATGACAACATGTGCAATAAATGACAGCAGATGACCATGGAGCAGCAAATGGTCATCTATGATTGACAGTCCAAGAGAGGACGGAGTGACAACCACACATCAGCAAACAGGCTGCTCAATTATCTGAGTGAGTGAATTTCAAATGTAATGAAGATATTTTCTCATTTTCATACATTTAGGAAGTTCAGAGATAAAATTTGGATCTTGTGATAGCCTTTCAGATGAATAAATATATCCAATTAAAGATCATTTTGCAATTCATCAATTGAAAATGTTTATGAGTACATGACAGCACCTTTGTGCTAGTGAAAAGTACATTATCCAGTGCCAACATGGCAGTTTTGGTCTAACAAATCATTCTATGACAAATAGAGTACAGTATCAACATGTAAAAGCTTGCAAATATGTATCATAAAGTATAACAAATGCTTTCAATTCATCATCTTTAGGATAAAATAAATGTGTATCACAATGTTGCATCAGATAAAGGATGGTCATCAACGTGAAGGTAGCCATAGTAACACCATGTCACAATTATAGGAGGTAGCTTATCAAATATTTTCCATGTGTTATAAAGTACTAGTTAACTATAGAAAGGTAAGTTTTCATATCACCTGTGTATATGCACTATTCAAATGTTATCATTAAGCAAAGATGCTTTTGAAATGAAGAGTTATAGCACATATTCATCATGGGTTGAGAAAAGTATGTACAAGATGAACAAATCAAAATGACACCTTCATCATGTTAAAACATGCTAATGAGTTGTATACAGTGTTATTTTGGATCAGCAAGATAAGAGGATGCAACAGGTGTAGCAAGGTGCATATGTGTTTCATTTATACATGAGGTATGTTACAGTTTCATGTTATAAAGTGTCAAAAGGAACTTTTATTTGGGGGCAGCATAATCACATCAATTTGCTATAGAAGATGTAATTATGGCATAATGTAAGTATGGCTTCATATACAAAGAGTATAGATACTAGATATACAAATGAGGATTGTGTCTTTTGTATTATACATTTGAGATAGTAAAGTCAGACAGCTGTAAAGATTTTGTCAAATACTCAACAATGCTTCAAGTCATTAACATTAACTTCTTTCATAAAAGGGATCTTAAAGTGTATATATCATGAAGCTACAGAAGGAAGAATCCATGATATGCAGGTGAATAAAATGCCATATGAAGAGATGTATACATAGGTTTCAAATGTTCATTTCCATCTACAGAAGTAAAGGGAACAAATGATAAGTTATAGTTATTACAGAATGCAATAAGAACAATAGAAATGAGTTGTAATCTAGTGCAATGATGATGTGTTTACTTCACAAAATATCAAAACCTTGTTCCTTTGCATAATCAGGTATGAAACATTCAAGTTGACAAGGGAAAATGCTCAAGAACGATGAGGAAAAGCTCATATAAATAGAAAATACAGCTATGGCCACGGCCTGTAGTGCCATATCAGGCTCATGTCGATGGTAAGATACAAAGAAATGTATGCAGATCTCAAGCCAAGTTTCTTTTACAAGACAGAAATGATAAAACCTTTACCAGTTTTTTAAAACAACAAGCTCATATACAGAGAAAAATAGAGCTTTTGAGTTGTGAAAACACTCAGAAAATGTGTAATGTACCAAATATGGAGTGGCCAAAGCAAGTTTTTTCTTCATTTTCCTCACAACGGAGTTAAACCCATTTGGGGTTTTGAGAAAAAAGCCATAGATACTGAAGAAATCAAAATTTTTTGAGTTTAGAATGTAAGAAATATCAGTTGGTCACGGCCTGCAGTGCCATATCGAGCCTTATCAATGAAGAAATTGAAAGAATGTTGCAATCTTCGAAAGGACAGAGAAAGCTTACCATTATGAAGAAGCATATACACATTGGGGCCGCGAGTCTTATCTTTACATTGTCCCCAACGAGCTCAGACCAGTGCAATCATGGTGGCCTCAGATGTAAAAGGAGAGCAGTTAAATATAAACAAAGTGAAAATACATCAGAGAATGGTCTTTGTTGTGGCTAGAAAGCCATAAAGATGCTTTTGAAATGAAGGATATTGTTCAAATATGTGCCGGAAAAGATTGCCTTCATAAAATCTTCATCAAAACTGCTCAAAAATAGCAAGGAAATCCAAGGTTTTCAAGTCCAAACCCTAGCTAATCCTTGGCGGCGTAGAGAGAGATTTCCCATTGAATGCATAGAGCAAAATGATGCAAAAGATAGGGCATCAAATGTTTTTTCTTTAGGTTTCCTTTTTGCCCTAAGTTCGATGGGGCATTTTGTCACATCGATTTTATTTTTTCATGCCTGGTTAATACCCATCATGGTATTGTAGTCCACCTTGCATTTGCTAAGTCCCCATGACTTAGAATATTATAAGCCTTAGGTTCCTTTTGCATGATCAATGCCTAGGCTTTATGCCTTTAAAACTTATTTGGTTACCTTTGAAAATGAACACATAGGTCCATATGCCTTAGTGCATTTTGCAAACTATTTGAAGGATAAGCCATGGTAAATATGCCTTAGGATATTTTATGATTTTTATAGAAAATCAAAGTGCCCAAATAGAGAAATACTTCATACTAGCAATTTTAAATCAAAATCATATGTTTTGCTTTGTGTCATTATAAAATCAGGAGGTTGGGTATTAATATGCAAGTGCCTTCTTTTTTGCATAAGGTTTGAAACAAATTTTGAAATGTAAAACATTATTTAAGTGATGCATTATAAATCACTTTAATACATGTTATGAAGATGCAAGATGAGGATGCTTTCAATATGTGGTCAATGGGTGTAGTTGAGTATTAATGTGTAAATGCCAAGCATTTAAGGGAGGTTGGAGAGGTTGGCAAACAGATGGAGGAAGTATTGAAGTGATTTGACTTGTTTTTAATGACCTTAAAGAGCATTAAGAGGCAGTTTCTAGTGCTTTTATGATTGGTGATGTCATGCCTTGACTTTTTCTTCACTTGGGACCATTTTGGAGGGAGTTTGGGAGTTTTTTTTAGGGCTTTTTGGTTATGCACAACCAAGGAAGTTTCTAGTCCTTATCTTGTTGCAGTTGTTTGGAGAGTATATAGTCATTCATTTGACTCTTTGATAAGGAGTTCTTATCATGCAATTTTTAGAGTTAGTGATTTTCTGCAGTCCTTACACAGTTTTGAGCATGCTTTGTAAATCTTTTGAGATATGAAATACAGAAAAGACCTTGGATACCATTGATTATGAGATTTTACCTTCTTATTCTTGCGGTGTTGTGTATTATAAAGTGATTGATCAAGTTATTTGTGAGGTAATTTTTATTTCCTTGTGACTTTGTCTCATGTTTTATACCTTTTCTGCAAAAAAGTATGTTTATGCAGGTTGCAAACTGTGTCTTAAAGATGCATGTGGCTTTCTAACTATGAAGTTATCTTCCTTTTAAAGGTTAATGAATTTAGGCCTCTTTGTGAAATATTTATGCAAAAGCATGCAGTAATAGGTTGTGCAAATTTAGTTTTTGTTATCCTTAACCAAGTGTATACAAATCTAAGTTTTCATAAACAATATCAGTTTGGTGTATCACCCTTTGTTTCATTTTCTAGTTTTTTTTATTTTGAAGCATTCCTTTTTCCCTTTTCTTCTACAAATCCAGTAGTTTCTAGGTGATAACCAGCTAGGAGCCAGCCTTATCTAGAGATTCACTCCATATTTTAGGTAACCCACAACCTAGGAGTGTTTCCATGTTCCTCTAAAGTGCTAAGTTCTACAACTTAGCTAGGGTGTAACTTTAAGAGACAACAGTTAACTCTTTCTTTCTAATACATTTCATGCATCATCATATTAATTTACTTTGGTAAAATCATTTTACCTGTTCATTTACCATAAATGACAAAAAGGGGGTTTTATCATTACATACCTGATAATTGCTACCTTTTTACTGTGTAAGTGATATCCGAATGAGCACATCCACCCTGCAAATACCGTTCTTTGTTCGCCATTTGGACATGTATCTCATTTCGTTGAGCTTGCAAGTTGCAGTGATATCACCTTAATCTCACAGGGCTCTGTAATTCTTTGCTTAAACATTTGGTAAATTTGAAATGAGCTTAAATCTTTACTTTTAATTGAATACAATGGCAAATTAGGGTATGATTAATGTTCTCCTGTTAGCATCTATCGATCAACACCTGAGGCTAGGAGATGTTAACAAGTGGTGGGCGTTTATTCAAAATTTTGAAGGTTCCACCTACCGTTGGAATGGTATTTAATGCAAGGATGCATATTTGTAAAGATCAGGCATATTAGCGAATATGACTGACATTTGGAATATGAGGGTGACGTATCATGAGAATGGTCAACTGTTGACCGACGACCAAAATCAGGTCATATATCTTTATTGAATTAATCGTGTTAATGTTATGTATTGGAATGATCAGGTCAATGTGCCATGTGGCAGTATTCCATTGGTTACTAGAGATCCCTGTATCATAGGTCTCAAGGGTTAATATGAGGGACATTAAGAAATATCTAGATATTCAACTACACGAAATATCCCCCCATCCCAAAATGTGAGGATGATGTCAGCATCTTTTATAAGACTTCAAAATTGGTTGGGTACACGACATCATCATCATATTAACGAAGGTCAGGGATATTAGAAAAGATGATGGATGTTAGGAAATATGACCCTCTTTGACTATCGGGGTTTATGATGATGTCATCATCATATCGCGTCTTTTATAAATCAAAACAAGATGACATCATCGTCATGTTTTTGGAAGATCAGGTATGTTA
Organism: Cunninghamia lanceolata; assembly: GCA_027924645.1. Taxonomy (NCBI): domain Eukaryota; kingdom Viridiplantae; phylum Streptophyta; class Pinopsida; order Cupressales; family Cupressaceae; genus Cunninghamia; species Cunninghamia lanceolata. Next base: position 6,645,022 of record BSBN01000400.1, read on the forward strand.
AGAAATATGAGGGATATTGAGAAATATGACCCTCATTGAAAGATAACCCTCTTTGCAAGATGACCTTCTTTGAAAACGTGTGGGTATTTGACAAGTAAAGGTTTTCTTGCACTAAAATTTGACGTTGGCATTTTAAAGGATATGTGGATATCGGGTTCTCTTCGTTAAAACATAGATCAGGGATATTAGTGAATATCAGGGATATTGGTGAATGTAACCCTCTGGGAATATCAGGTTTGACCAAACTTTGACCGAGCATAACTTTTTATCCCTACGAATTATCAGGGTGATCCAAAAGGCAAACCTGCTTAGAATTTTGTAGTCTTCCATATTATGGGGTTTACAATGGCATAATTTGACTTTGACATTTACCCTTCTCTTATGAGGCACATGCATGCACAAGGGTGATGTTATATTGTTTCATCTAACTTTTACCAAACCATCCAAAGCAAGAAGGAAAAGAACAAGCAAAAGCAAAAAAAAAGTTGGGTCCCTATTTCGCTAAGACAAAATGGCGCATGTTGTGTAACCACACAACAACTTGCCTCCAAAGAAAACAACAAAATTCAAAAAATTCAAGTGATGAGGACACATTGAAACATAGCATTCTAACTCTCCATAAGCATCATGATCTTCCTGGATGATATCATTTTCATAAGCATAACAATGTTGACAAGGGATCAGGTGTGTGCATGTGATTAATAATCCTCATCTTGAAAGTAAGTTAAAAACAATAGTAACTGGTGTTAAGCTACATAGTTTGGGTTCATCCCTCATAGCCAACCGGGGATAGAGCCTTGTTGCCAGTAGGCGTCCATAGCCCCGACAAGGTTATCTTCACAATTCCCTAAGTAGATCCCCACTGCCAGCAGGTGTCTATAGCCCCAGTAGAGTTACTTAGATGGCCTAAATTTTATCCTTTTGGATTTTCAATATATATTTCTTTTTCTCTTTTTATGTAGATTCATATGATATCATCATGTAAGCTCATTACGCAAGGTGTGATCACTTGTTGTCTTAGGTTGGGAATTGCAATGGTAGCAAGGGTGACCCTTTGGATTTTTCACTTAACACCTACACTAATGTGTTCAACAAACCCAAGACTGTTAAGTGTGTCATTGTGAGATTCTCCTTGAACAAAAAAAGGTATCATCGATAAACTGGATATCACAGACCTGATCAGAGGTACTTCTCAGTGTGAGTCACAACCTACGTAAAAAAATTTGTACTCATCACTTGAATTCCAACAATTTTGTTAGTTTCTTAAAGTGGCAAGGTGCACGATCTTGCCTAACCAAAACAAGGACTCAACAGCAACAAGCAAACAAACCAACACACAAAACAAAACTATACAAGCAGCTATACAATATGTACATTATGATACAATATCCAGACATGACCTTGTCTAAGCTTGAAAATAATGTTTGAGGAACTGTCCATTAACTGGCAATGGAACATCCTCACCTGTTAGGGTCTTGAGTCTGTAATTACTATCTCCTAGGATCTCTGAAATTTGAAAATGACCTATCCAAAGTTTATCAAACTTTCCATGATCACCTTTCTTTTCATGTGCCTTGTCCCATGCTAGGACTAAATCTAAAATCCTAAAATCTTTTATCCTGGCTCTTTTATCAAACCAATGTTTAATAGTAGCTTGATGTTTGGCGAATTGATCAATCGTTCTATCTCTCTTTTCTTCTAGGTGCATGAGTTGAAGCAACCTAACTTCTTGTTTACTATCTATACCTAGATATTCATGTGCAAACTACAATGTGGGGATCTTTAGATTAACAGGGAGGATAGGATCTACCCCATACACTAATTGGTAAGGAGAGTTTCCTAAGGCAACTTTTATTCTAGTTCAGTTCACACACAAGGCATACTTAAGTAGGGTATTCCATTCCCTAAGATTCTTTTCTATTAGCTTCTTTATGATACTCAATAAGTTTTTGTTTGTTGTCTCTGCTAAGCCATTTCCTTGGGGATAATAATTTGAAGAGAATTTCAAAATGATTCCCTAATCAAAAGCCCAACTAGATAATCTTAATGATGCAAAAGCTAGTCCATTATCACATACTAGGGCATATGGAACTCCATACCTGGTTATTATGTTGTTCTCTAGGAATTTGATCACATCCTCTGCAGTGCATGTTTTGTTGCTGACTGCTTCAATCCACCTGGTGCAATAATCAGTGATTGTTAAAACATACCTATGTCCTGAAGATGATGGAGGATTGATAGGGCGTATAAAATCCACACCCCATTGAGCAAATGGGTGCATCTTCATAACTAGCTCCAAGGGTTGTGTAACATATTTCTCTCTATTGGCAGCAACCTAACAAGTGTGGCAACATTTGATATGCTCAGCAGTGTCTTTGAAAATAGTTGGCCAATAGTATCCTACTCTCAGGATAGCATGTGCAGTAGCTAAGTAAGAACCATGTGTTGTTCCAAATTTGTCATGTAACTCAGCAAGAACTTTGTATGCTTCTGGTTTATCCAGACATCTGAGATATATCCCTTCATAGTTCCTCTTGAATAGGACTCCTCCTTTGATCATGTATTTATGTGATCTTACTTTTAGAACTCTCTTTTGAGAAGCTTGCATTTTCAATGGGCATCTTCCAGTAATCAAGATATGTCTGATATCAGAATACCATTCTTTATTCTCTTTAGTGTTCACTACATATTGCTGACTCACTATGTTATGATCAGTCTCATAAATCATCTGGCTTAAGGCTTACCCTCTTACTAATTTGATGGGTCTTATGTCCATATCATACTCTTGGAGGACTATTATCCACTTGGCTCTTTTCTCTCCAGGTTCACTTTGCATCAAGAGCATTTTTACTGTTGCCTCTGGTACTATAGAAATTATCTTACTTCTTAAGATGTAGTGTCTAAATTTCTTTACTTCTCTGACCAAAGAAAGAGCTTGTCTTTCAACATCCATATATCTAAGCTCTGCATCTTTAACTGGGAAACTCATAAAAGCTATGGGTTTTTCTTTTTTGGCTTCATTCCTCTATGTTAGGACTGCTGCACATGTTTGTTCTGAAGCAAATGAGTAAATATAAAATTCTCTTGTGTAATATGGGTTGATCAGGACAGGTGCATCTAATATAGCTTTCTTGATGTCCTCAAATGTAGCCTTTGCTTTAGGTTTCCATTCAATTTTGGCATCTTTCTTAAGCATTACATTGAGTGGTCTGACAATCTCTGCAAACCCAGTGATGAACTTCCTTACAAAGTTTATCTTACCAAAATAAGATTTAAGTTCTTTCTTACTTCCAGGAAGTTGCAACTTCATGATGGATTCTATCCTAGCAGGGTCGATGGTGATCCCATTTTCTGATATCAGGTGGCCTAGTAATTTACCTATGGTTACTCCAAATATGCATTTCTTTGGACTGAGTGAGATACCATATTGCTCACATTTCTTGAGCACCTTTCTGAGGTCTTCTATGTGTTCTCCTCTCTTTTTTGAAAAGATAGTCAGATCATCCATGTATATGACTATGCATTTGCCAACTAGGCCTCTAAATGCTATGTCCATTGCATGCTAGAAGGTGACTCTAGCATTAATCAAGCCAAAAGGCATGCGCCTATAAGCAAATATCCCCCACTTGGTAGTGAATGTTGTTTTTAGTCTATCTACTTTGTCCACCATTACCTAGTTGTATCCTAAAAAACCATCCAGGAAGGACATCATTTGAGCTCAATTTACTATTTGTAAGACTTCATCCAATGAAGGCAAAGGATAATTATCCTTCTCAAAAGCTCTGTTCAAATTTCTAAAATCCACACATAAGTGTATATCACCATTCTTCTTTCTTACTGGGACTAGATTGGCTACCCATGTTGAGTGCCTCATAGGAAATACGATTCTAGCATTCAGCAACTTCTTAACTTCCTCAAAGATGATAGGCTCCAATAGAACAATGACAGGCCTTTGCTTTTGTCTGAAAGGCTTAGCATCCAGTTTCAATGGAATAGTGTGGGTGATGATTGATGTATCATATGTCCTTAGCTCATCATAGGTCCAGGCGATAACATGTATGTAATCCTTCAATGCTTGAGTTATCCCTGCCTTTTCTTCTTCAGTGCAAACTTTACCAATTAGGACATTCCTTACATCTTCATTTTATCCTATATTGACTGGTGAATATTCTCCTCCATCAGTCTCAGGGAGATCTTTCTGTTTCATCATACTATGTAAATCAAATGCCTTCTCTAATTCTATCGTACCCTTGGGAATCTTATTTCTTGGTAAGTCCATGATCATTTCTTCTTCCCATGTATGATCTTCTAAATTCCTTTCATCTAAGATTTGTGCATCAAATATATCTCTATTTGCTATAAAATCCAAGATATGTTGATCGTCATCAAATACTTGAAGATTAGTGACATTGTCGGGTATGGAGGGCACCGATATCAATTCAATTGAAAATTGCTTTAATCTAGAAATTGACAAAGGCTCCAATGTGCTAGCAGCTTGTGCTAAAGCATCTGCTCTGTGATTTTGTTCTCTAGGGACATGGGTAATATTAAATGCATCAAATTTTTCTATCAAGTCCCAAACCCTATGTCTATAGTTGGACAACTTCTTGTAATTGCAAGCATAGATATTTCTCACTTGCCTTACCACCAATTCTGAGTCTCCATAAACATGCAGAATCTTAACTCTTTTCTTGAGAGAAAACAACAACCCATGAATAAGAGCCTCATATTCTGTCACATTATTGGTGCATGTGAATTGCAATCTGTATGCTGCTAACTATGACTTTCCTACTGGGTTAATAAGATCTATACCTACTCTAGATCCTTGTTTAGACTTAGATCCATCAAACCTAACGATCCATGGTTTATCTTCTATTAATGGCTTATCAGGGCCTTCTCTTTTTTTTTAGCTCTGGCAGTTGCACCGCCTGATATCCACTTTAGCTTTTGGGGTTCATTCCTTGTCATTTTTGGTGGCTGATGTGAACTTGATACTTCTCCTTTTCCTACTTCTATGGTATCATTACCATCACTATTTGATTGTACTTCAATCTCTTTCTTTCCCTCTTTAGGCATATCACTATTGCCAGATAACTGATTCCTTGAATAAAGTTGCTCTTGCTTATTTAATAAGCGCAGGCATAATGCACATGTGATCTCTGAATGTGGTGCTTCATGTAGTCTGCACCATCCTTCAATTAAAGCATGACATGGAGGGATTTCCTACAATGTAAGCCTTTGAATTTGCTTAGATAAAAATTCTTCAAACTTTGTCAAGTTACTTCCTTTATCTTCATCTGATACTTCATAATCTAATTCAATTAGACAATCAGTCCCAGGGGTGCTATTATTTTCATTTCTGGAAGTATCCTCGTCATACATCAGGATCTCCTCTGGATTGTGAGTGTAACTTTCATCTTGATGTGTGCTTTCTTTTATATCTACAGATGACAAAAAAGATTCAGTATCATTATAACTAAATGCACTACTTACCTCAGTTGAAGATGATCCCCTTTCACTGCAGGCTCGTTCCAACTCTATCATATCCAAGCAAGCCTCACAAGTCTTCTCTAAATGTGCTTCGTCATGTAACCTGCACCAGCCTTCAATTAAAATATCCTAATTAGATATGTTTAATGTCTGGCAACACTGCATTTATCTGGATAAGTACAATTCAAAGTCTTTTAAGTGATCTACTTCATCACTACCATTTGAACTATAATCAGATTCTATGACCACTCTGTTGTCTTGATGAGCATTTCCATGAATGTGTGTATTATACATTAGAACTTCTTCTATCATAACTATCTGAGGTCTAATGGTATAAACCCCTGGTTCAACATCTACGTACAATGTTTCATTGGTATTATTACATTCTATGATTATGTGTTTCATCCTAGGTTCAGCTTCTATCCTTATTTGATTAGGAATCCCCTTCCAAGTAACCACATGTGGCTAAAATTAGTAGACATGTAACCATTGAGTGTTTTTGACCAATCTCTACTGAGAAACATTCCATAAGTGTCAGGGATATCCACCACTCGAATGTCAATGTAATACTGAATCCTTGGATCTGATGCTAATTGCATGTGGATATGTGTTAATTCTCCCAGTACACTTACTTTAGTTTTATCTAGTTGTGTCACCTTTTTGAGGGACATAGCTAGATGTAGCCCTAAGGCATTGCAAATAGATAGTGGCATCATATTAGTTGATGCACCTGAATCTACTAGGCAGTTGTGTATGTTCTTACCAAATATTCTTAGTGTGAGTAGGAATGGAGGTGATTTAGTCTTGTCTCTATAGAGAGTCATATGTGAAGTCTCAGCAGCTTGAACAGTGGTCGGGACTTTATGTTTAACATTGTTTTCTTTGGCTACATTATTTTTGTTCAAGGTTTGACTTAGATTATGGGCATGATTATCATCTTTTGGTGTAGACTCATCTAGGGACCTGATGAAAGCCTTCTTGATGGTTGGAGTTTTAAGCAATTCTGACGGAGATAAGTTGATTTTAACCCTTTTTATCTCCTCAGCTAAATATGTGACTAATTTGTCAAATTCTAGAGATTGATTGGTAGCTTTTGTCATTGTGTTTTGGGGTGCAAAATACTGAGTACTAACCTTGGGAGGACTAGGATTATTGCTTTCTTTTTTATCTAGGGGAGTGTTGAAATTATTAGGAGGCAGGGGTGTGGTCAAGGGACCAGGCGGTCTGTTAGGATTACTCCTAAGGTTATAATTATGCCTACCCTAATATTGTTGTTGATAAGCATGAACTTCTTCATGTTCTACTGTTGGTTCATTTTCATCCTCAAAAGGAAACACATAGTTTGTCTCAAATGTCAGGGCGGATTCTTCACATGCCAATGTGTAGTTCTCATGAGTTGAAGTTGTTTGCTAATGAGGCTAATTTATGAAACTCTCTAGTACAAGAGCATAATCATATCCACAAGGAACAATCTCATTTCCTTCAATGAAAGGAGGGTCACCTGTGGTGTTGGACACTTCAACCTGAAAGATAATAGCTGCTATTTTGAATTGAGGACAATCTAGCTCAGCATGTGTGTTAGTGTTGTGTATTCTACACCAATTTGTAAGTGCTTCCTTTGCTAGATTAACCCTAGTAGTCTATTTTGATTCATTAGGAGGCTGATTATCCAAGGGTGATGGCAAAGAACCATTGTTTGGCCTAGTATTCCATACTCTAGGTTGCCTAGGTGCAGTATTATTATTGTCATTATTGTTGTTAAAATTCCTCTCATTATTATATCCCCTGTCAGGATATCCAGATCGATCATTGTTATTTGCATATCCTCAATTTTGATTTGACTGAGAATAAAAGTTTTGACCTCTCAAGTGTGTAATATCAGTCATCAATTTCCTCAATTGTGCAGATATTTCCTTCATGTCCTCTTTCTCTTCTTGAACTTTGGCTACTACATTTTCTTGTTGAGTTTTAAAGAAATAAGAGCCATTGCTATTGTTTTGTCCTACATCTTGAGTCGTTTGAACATGTCCTGGATACTGTATCATCTAACCATTCCCATTTGGAGGGGGCGTGATACTAAGCAGAGGTATTTGTAATGGACCAAGCATTGCAACAGGAGGCATCATGACTCCATTAGTCTGTGGCTAGGTAAGATATGCAAGATATGCTATGTTAGGTGTTGTAGCAGGAATCAGCTGCTGGTTAACTTTTACTGCCTCTTCATAAGCTCCTGTCAGAGTTGTGACACTAGGATGTGCTCTCCTTATGAACATGGAGGTCAAGGGATCTAAGGTTGATTAATATATCAGTCTAGTTGCCTCATCTTCTACATTATATGGAGCTACTAGCTTAGACTACATTTTCTAGAATCTACCATTAAAGTTTGAAATCGGCTCCCCTTCTACTCTTTTAATTGTGGCAAAAAGGTGATAAGTCATCGTCGGATCTATAAGTATCTTAAACCTATCTTTAAAATCTTTTTCCAAGGCATCCCATGAATTAATTGAGGCTTGAGCAAGGCTGATGTACCAAGTGTATGCTTCCTCTCCCAAGGAGTATGGAAACAATCTGCATACCACATCCTAATGTTCGATCCTTGCTCTAAAGAAAGCTTCCTTAAATGTCCTAATATGATCATCTGCATCCTGATATGGATGATACTTAGGGCAAATTTTATCAGGATCTTTAGGTAAAGGATGATATGCAGTAAAGGCCAAGGGTGAATCAGTAGCAAAGTATGACATTGTGACTGGTGGTTGAGGGATATGAGGTATAACTAGAGATCCTGGAGGTGTTTGAGGTACCAATGGAGATACTGGAGGTGTTATAGTATGTCTTGATGAGGATGGTGATGCACTAGACTCGGGAGTATGATGAATATTAGTGGTACAAGGTCTGAGTCCACGGATAGGTAATTCCTCAAGGCGTCCAACGGATTTAGACCTGGTATTAGGCCTGTGAGCCAGAATTCTAACAGCTCAGGACAAAATATGGATATTTCAGTTAGATCATTGCAAAGATCAAAGGAAATGATCTTCCAAAGTGGATATTTATGGTTAAGACTCTACAATAACTACATATTTATGCAATATTTGCACCAAAATGCAAATATGAGCAATGTTGAGATTTTGGTCACAAATATCAGATTATTCAGTCACACAGGCAAGTTACTATAGAACATTTGTGGGATAGCTTGAATAATAACTCAATATTCGAAGACTTCGAGAAATTAACTACAAAGATTAGAGTATTTATGCACAATACTAAAATATTTATGATCAACACTCTTGAAACAACCTAAAACAAGTGAATCTTTGCACAAACATCCAAAGCGTAACCAATTCTAATGAACTTTGACAAGATCACCTTGTGTAGATGTAGGGATTATGTATATGTAACTGATTTAAGTAGTAGAAGATGATGGATGCCCTCCTTCTAGTGCCATTTTATGTTGGTTATGATGTTAGTCATAAACACACATAGATAGAGAGTTGCAAATCAAACCTTTATAATCTTGAAAGATATAATGAATTTGGAGAATTCATGATCCCAAGTCTTCTTGGATTAGTTCATAATCTACTGATTTTACTTAGTGGTTTGATGTGCCATGTTGTTTTCCATTCAAGGGGCCTTACGTTGCTCTACTTTCAAGAAATGATGTTTGAACATCTGGTTTTCTACCTACTTTCTCTAAATTTCTTCACAAGGTTAATCCTACTATATTCAACAGATGATGAGGATATTTTCTAAGTTTCATCAATTCTTCTAATCATCAACTATCATTGATTATTTTCTTCTCTGCACTGTGGATTCATCTAAATAATATGCCTACAAGCAAATATTTGTATGATTATCATCGATGGAAATGAATAAAGACAACATGCACAACATGAAATGCACTCCAAGGGACGCAGCAAATCAAAGTACAAGCTAAGAATTCATCCACAGATTACTCAAAGTATACAATTGTATGTAATCTAGATCTTCTTCTTCAATAAGTATGCAACAGACATGTATATTTACAATTAGCTTAAAGAATTAGTCCTGAGGCTTTAGTAATCTAATCTCAATTAAGTTTTGAATATGTTACAAGGTGCACTCCATCTCCTTTTATATGACAAAGAGAGGAGGCGGTTACAAATGATCCAATGATCATGATTCAACTATCAAAATCAACGGTCTATATCAGCCTTGACTCAGTCAACAAATGTTAAACGTGGCATAGGTTGCCAGCTAGCAACCATCTGGTGGTACTTGATCATTTCTTTGTCATATTATGCATATGACCCTGTCATCCTACATCTTTACTCATTCTTCATCTTCTTCATCAGTAGATGGGTCATCTCTTATATGTGCGCTGATAATCCCCCTAATGGGTTCATATGCCTGCACTATCCGTTCAATCTCACCCCCATCTTGAACCTTACCCTTTGTTATAGCATGCTCTTGTGAGTGGAATTGTGTCTGTAATGTAGACCATTTGTTCTTTCTACTATTCAACGTCTCATTATATCCTTCCACCTTTGCTTTCATCCTCATTGCTTTATTAACTACATCTTTTGTCAAATGGTGGAGAGGGTCATTTGTTGCATTCTTAAAATTATCTTGAAAAGCTTCAATTGCAAAATCAACATCTTGATTTTCTATCTTTCCTTCCACCTTGTCCTTAAGAGCTTCTAAGATGCTTATTTCTTCAGAGAGGAGGTGATGCAACTTGACACTGATGTCTCTGAGTTTTGTGTTGCATCTCTTCAAGATATCACTTTCAAACTTAGTATCTTCATACCATACCCCCAATAGCTATGAAGTATGATTATTTAATATCTTAGTGTATATGAGTACTTTCACATCAATGTGTTTCATTTCAGCCAGAGCAATCAAATCCTTCTCTACTTTGATTGATCTCTGTCCAACCTCCTTTTGTAACTTATCCACTTTGCTCCTCAATGTACTAAGCAAATTCCAATTGGTGAGGGAGGTCTTTATTACCTTTTCTACTTCAGAAATGAATTGGATAAACCAACCATCTATCACATGCACCTTATGCTTCATGATATCCAGCCATGTTACCTCATCCTGAGATATAATGGTAAAAGGGGTAGTCGTGCTCACTGGCATGTGATTTGGATCAATTAGTCTCTTTATGAATGTATGTAGCTGAGCAATGTGCTTGTTTTGCATTTTATTTTTGTTTTTCTCCCTTTCCACACTTTTCAATAAAGAATCAATAATATCCTTGGCCTCTTGGCCTTCTTGCTCCTCAGTAGCAAAGCCTAAATCAATATTAGTCATCTAAAATTCATTAATACTTATCTCTCCCTTTGCTTTATCTACTATAGGCAAAGCTACCTGAGTTGTTCTTCTACCTGTGGTGGGATCTCTTTTTATTGTAGAAGTGGGCCTTGCCCTTCTCTTTGGCTTAACCATGTCAGCTGAAAATAATGCAAACATATCAAATTTAGGTACATCACTGACCTGAGGTGGGTTCACCTCCTATCGTAGCCAATATGGTATCTCATCTGTAGACCCTTGTTGGTTTGTATGCTCAATGTGAGCATCATGAGACTCTATAGTTTTCTCCACTCTCAGTGGTGAAGGTTCTTTTCATTGTTCATCTTGAACCTCCTCATGATGGACCTCTTCCTGTGCAGGAGTTTCCTGTTGCATTTTCATATTCTGATCATGTGTATCTTGTGGTGCTTCATCCTCATGAGGGGTTTGAACACTCTAATCTAGTTTATCTAGGTGATCTTCTTGATCATTCTTATTTGCATTTTCTTCTTCTTTTCTCTGATCATCACCCTTTTGAAGAGCTTGTTCTCCATCCTTTTATGTGTCCATTTCTCTAAGGTCTTGGGCTTTATCCATTCCTTCTTCAATTGTTCTTATTTCAGGCATTTGCTCATTATTCTGACCATCATCTTGATCAGGCATCTCTGCATCCTCCATATGTACATTAACTTTTACTTTGCCCTGTCCAGGAGGTAAATCTTGGTCTTTATCTTGATCTTCATCACCCTGATAAGTTAAATCTATTGCTGCGGGGCTAGTGACTTGATCAACTAATCTTGTCAATCCAGTTTGTTGTGCCACCACTTCAGGGTTACCTTCTTCTATTTCCTCCACTTTGACCTCCTCATCATGAACTTCCTTTTGTGCTATGAGGGGTGCTGTGAGGGGTCATCTTAGTATTCTTTATCAATGTCTTCATAGAACTAGCAGAGACTTAGTTTACAACATCATCATCAGATAGTTCTACTATGTTATCTAATCAAAAAGGTTGCCCACCTCTTTCAGTATGCATCTCTTTTATTTGTTCGCCTGCCATCTCAAACTTGAATTGCATGATATTAGGGATAGGGACTTCATGCTGTAGATTCCTCTAAATACCTTCACCACCTGATCCTCTTAATGTTTGTTTCTTTTGAGGTGGCTCTTGGATCTTCTTCTTTTTCCTCCTTATCAAGAGATCATCATCCGGGCTTTCTTCCTCCTCCACAATAGCAGGGGCAGGCTTTCTAATATTTTTCTTCTATTTTGCAGGTGCATGAGGTGATGTTGCAACAGATGTGGAGTCTACATCTCCCTTTTGTTGAGGTTGGCATCTTGAATGATAGTCACCCCAATAGCTTGGTTTCCCTTCTTGGTTTTACTTTTTTGTCTTTCCCCCTTTGACTGTCTCTTTTCCTTGAAGAAATCATCATATTCCTCATCTGACAATTCTTGTCTTTTCCTCTTGGTGTCAACAGTGAGTGCCACTCCTTTATTCTTCAGTTTGGCAATCTCTACATCCATCCTGTCTTTGGTCAATTGTATGACCTTCTACATTATCTGATCTAAGGAGGTCACCTCAGGTTGACTCCAATTCGGGGCTGATATTGTTTTGAATTATATATTTTATTGTCCTCATAGTCTTGGGACATGATTTTGCCATCATCTTCATGTAATTATGTAGGCATTGGTATGCAATCTAATGTGTGTATCTGATTCAAAGTAAGTCTCTAATATCCTCTCCTTCTTACTTCTATCTCATCATCGCAATCAGTCTAGTAATCTTTAATGTGCCTCTTATGCATTGGCTTCTTAAGCAGGGCTTACATTCTATCATAGGGGTCATATGGCCTAGTCAGTGAGAAGGGTTGTAGGGACATCAAATTTAGCCCTCCGATTACATCTTTTACACTCTCCCTATCAAGACACATGTACCATCCAATCATGATTGGAAATAAGACATTAGGTATCTTTCCTTTCTCAATATGAGCTTCCACTGAAAGCAATATATCCATGGCTAGCTCCATCAGGATGACCTTGTCATTAGGATATCTTGGCAACATGAGAGGTTGCCTAGTGAAACCCTATATTCTTATGTATGAAAAGGTGAGGAACTAGATGAACCAAGCCCCATGTCTGTATATAACAACTTGAGCCTCTATGCTCAGTCTCTTCACTCTGTCTTCCTCCATGGTCCTAACAAGGTGCATGGAGAATGAGTCATTCACTCTCCAATAATGTTGGAGAGACTCTCTTTGTTTCAGTTGTGGGTAATGGTCCCTAGTGTTTACATCTCCAGGGTTGCTTTTGACCCTCCCCACTATTTGCAATCCATCAAAGGTGCCCCTGAACGCACAAGCATATACCACATAGGAGGTCATATGGAACTGTTAAAATTAGTCCAGACAATAGAGAGGGGGGTGAATTAGTTCTCCCTAAACTTTAACCTTTTTGTACTTTTAATCTTCTTTCTTAATTTACAAATAAATTAATGATGTAAACATTTAAGCATGAATCAACACATGAGCAGAAACAACATGAACATACAACACCAAAATTTTTGACATGGAAAACCTGGTTAAGGGAAAAACCACGGTGGGGGTTAAACCACAAAAATGCGTACCTTATTAAAAGTACTTAAGAAAATAGAAGGCACATGCCTTCGAGCACACTGCCTAGAGCTCACTGCTCAAAAGGAGGCTAACTGCCTATAAGAAATTATGATTTACACAGAGGTAATGAACTGAGAAATAGCATCTACATTGATGCCTGATTCAGTCCCTTTGAAGGCTCACAAAAAATTCTACTTCTATCTTCAAATTCTTCTTCACTGACTCTTCACTCTATACTCCTTTCACTCCTCTTCTTCTCTGCTCAGCTTTAGACCATTTCTTCAGATTTAATTCATTTCATACAAGGATGATTTTCCACAACTCTTCAACAAGTATTTATACACTTCATCAACCTTGGAATGATCAACAAGGTTGGCTACACTTAATGTGGATCTTTACACTATTGGCCAAACATAGCTAAGACTTGAAACTTCCTCTATTAACATGCCACGCTTCATAAAATGCTCTTTAGATCATCCGCAACATGCTAGGACCATCTGATCAGCCAAGACTGGGAAGAAAATCAACCTCAAAGAAGAAATCTTCAATAGCAAGTTCAAACTTCAATGTAGACCTCCAACACAGTAGCCACACGATCCAGAGACCTCCACAAGCACATTGAATTCACCAATAACATCCACTCTAAACCAAATTACCAGAATCATTTCTATCTTCCTCTAGAACCTCAAGAACATTATCTGCCATGACTGTCAAACTAGAAAGATAGCTTGCGAACCTCCAAACCACAAACCACTAGAGTTGATGATACACACTGACTTCCCAAACATGCCTTTAGATTCGCAGACCATAATATTTCACTGCGGAGCAATTCAGACTAACTTACTGTCACTCTGTCTCTTTTGAATACTGTAAAATCTGGTTCTAATCAAATGGCCATAACTTCTTCAAATCTTCATGTGAACTTCTCAATTCTTAATTGGAGAAACCTTTGACAATCCTCTACACAGCCATATGGTCCACATACATTGATTATCATTATTTTTTTCAATGTCCTCAACAATCTGGTCTTCTATACAGATAACAAAATAGGATACAGTTGACACCAATGGCAACAAGGATATGTTGACATCAATGACAACATCACTTAGGCACATATTTGCAACAATCTCCCCCTTTGTCATTGATGGCAACATATGATGTGAAAAATTGAATTCAACCATCAAGACAAAAACTTCTCCCCCTTTCTCTTATCACACCTACAACCATTTTCTTCATGACTCCCCCTTTCACTAGCAACTATTCAATTACAAGTTTTTCACATGACTTCTCCCCCCCTTTGACATCAATGGCAAAGGGCACATATTTGCTATCTTTTCTCCCTTTTTGCTTCAGACTGATCCCAAAATTTACATACTAACTACTCAGAGTAGTATTTTCTCAACATCAATCCAGATCTCAAGATATGACTGAGAATTCGACCAAACTGATGTACATTAGTGCATCTTAGTTCTAATCAGGAGGGGTAATAACCCCTAACTTTTCTCTGAGATACTTAAAATTATCCTTGGGAAGAGGCTTAGTGAAGATATCTGCAATCTGATCTTTAGAAGACACAAACTCCAACTTGACTTCATTCTCATTTATTTTTTCTCTCAAGAAATGAAACTTGATAGATATATGTTTTGTCTTTGAATGCAACACTGGATTCTTTGAGATGCTTATTGTACTAGAATTATCATAAAATATTGTGAGTGGCTCCTCAAACACAATTCTGATGTCCTTCAATATTTGCTTCATCCACAGAACCTAAGTACAATTATTTACTGCTGCTATATACTCTGCCTATGCAGTAGACAGAGATATTGCCTCTTGCTTTTTGCTCATCCAAGAGACCAATCTTCTTCCCAAGAAGAATGCACCACCACTAGTGCTTTTTCTATCATCCACATCTCCTGGCCAATTAGCATCTGTATATGCATGAAGAGTGAAGTCATTGTCCTTTGGATACCACAATCCATGATCAATTGTCCTCTTGAGATATCTAAATATTCTTTTGACTACCACAACATGGGATTTTTTTGGATCAGCTTGAAATCTGGCAACAAGTCCAACTGCATTCATGATGTCAGGTCTGGTCTGAGTTAGATAGAGCAATCCTCCAATCATTGATCTATATCTTTTATGATTTGCCTTGGGGGAGTCATCATCTTTACTTAACTTGCATCTAGTTACCATAGGTGTACCTATTGGCTTTGAGTCTTCCATTCCAAACGTCTTCAATAATTCTTTCACATACTTGGACTGAGATATGAAGATACCTTTATCTGACTGAACAATTTGCAGACCTAGAAAGAAATTCATCTCTCTAAACATTGACATTTCAAATTCACTTTTCATCTGATCAACAAATGCTTTGCACATACATTCATTTACACCAAAAATGATATCCTCAACAAAGACCTCAACAATTAGAATGTCCTCATGATTAATCTTGAAGTACAAATTGCTATCAGCAATACCTTTGCTAAATCCTAGCTTAAGCAAATGCTTATCCAATCTGGCATACCAGGCTCTTAGAGCTTGCTTGAGTCCATACAAGGCTTTTCTCAGTCTACAAACCATATCTCCTTGATCAGTTAACTGAAATCCTTCTAGTTGCTCAATGTAGACTTCTTCCTCCAAATCCCCATTTAGGAAAGTTGATTTGACATCCATCTGATATACTTTAAAATCTTTGAAGGCAACAAATGCAAGAAATAATCTGACTGCCTCTATCCTTGCCACTGGAGCAAAAGTTTCTTCAAAATCAATTCCTTCCACTTGAGAGTAGCCTTTACATACCAACCTTACCTTGTTTCTTACAACCTCACTATCTTCATTTATCTTATTCTAGAAGACCCATTTGGTTCCAATCACATTTTTATCCTCAGGTCTAGGAACAAGATCCCAAGTGTGATTCTTTTCTATTTGCATCAATTCTTCTTCCATTGCTTTAGCCCAGTTTTCATCTTTGCAGGCTTCACTCACTGATTTAGGTTCAATTTTTAAAATCAAACAAAACCCTTCTTAATCTTTAGCAACTCTTCTCCTAGTTTGAATACCTTTATTTTTATCTCCTATGATTTGATCTTCAGGATGATTCATTCTTACATACCTGGGAGTTTTGGGAATTGTTTGAACTTCTGTTTCTTGAACTTGTTCATCATCATCTGCACTAACCTCTTGGGTTACTGGAGTTACCGGATCAATCTGGATCTGAGTCTAAATTTGAACTTGCCTTCCTTGACTTTGACTTTCATCTTGATCATCTAAATCATATCCGTAGTACCTGGAAAGTCCTTCTTTGATTTCATCAACTTTAACATTAGCACTTTCAACAATCTTATTCAACCTCTTGTTGAAGCACCGGTAAGCCTTACTTTGAGTAGAGTATCCCAAAAATATTCCTTCATCACTTCTAGCATCAAACTTGCCTAAGTCCTCATCTCTTTTGATATAGCATTTACTACCAAAAACTCTGAAATATCTCACAGTAGGAGGATAACCAAACCATAGTTCATAAGGAGTCTTACCAAAATTTCCTTTGATCTGCACCCAGTTAAGAGTGTAGACAATAGTACTCATAGCTTCTCTCCAATAAACTTGAGGAACATTTCTTTCCATCATCATGGTCCTGGCAGCTTCTTGAATGATCTAGTTCTTCCTTTCCACAACAGCATTTTGCTAAGGAGTCCTAGGAGCAGATAACTGTCTTTTTATTCCATTTTTTCACAGAAAGCATCAAACTCACTGGAAGTAAATTCTCCACCTCTGTTAGATCTCAAACACTTCAGTTTCCCACCAATCTCATTTTCAACCATCATCTTGAACACTTTAAACTTATCAAGAGCTTTTGATTTTTCTTTTAGAAAAGTTACCCACATCATCCAGGAGTAATCATCAATCAGCGACATGAAATATCTGTCTCCTTGCACACTCCTAATTCTAGCAGGACCACAGAGATCAGTATGTACCAGTTCCAATCACCCACTAGAAGCTTGTTCTTTGCTTTTGAATGAGATTTTGCTTTGTTTACCCAATTGACATTCTCTACATATGCTATCAGGTTTCACAAGTCTTGGAAGATCTCTTATAGCCTGAGTGGAATTTATTTTGATAATGTTATCAAAATTCACATGACACATCCTCCTATGCCATAACCAACTTTGATATGTCTGAGCAATCAAACAACTTTTGCCAAAACTACTTAAATGAAAGATGTTACCTCTAGTTTGAGTACCAGATGCAATTTCAGTTCTAGAGCTCTCCAAGATTCTACATTTTCCATCCTTGAATCATAGATCATAAACCTTGTCAACCAATTGTCCAACACTGAGAAGATTATGTTTCAGTCCTTCCACATATAGAATATCATTGGTACAATTCTTACCATCAAAAGAGATGGATCCTTTGCCACGAATTCTACCAGCTGAGTTGTCTCCAAATTTCACAAGCCCACCTTCATATTTTTTAAAATTCACAAACTTACTCTTGTCACTAATCATATGATGAGAACATCCACTATCAATCACCCATATATCCTTTTCAACAACTTGAGCAGCCAAGGTACTTTCCACATTTGCACAGCTAGCAGATTCAGTAGATATTGGATCTTCTTCTTTAATGGCAATGAACACCCAATCACCTTCTCCATGATCAAATTCATCATCTATGACTCCTTCTTCTCCAGCTTCTTGGACATAGTAGCAATTCTTCTGACTTTTGTATCTATTACGGTTTGATTTTGAAAACCTCTCCGGACACCTTGAGGCAAAATGACCAATCTTATTATAAGCAAAACATTTTAATGGTAACTTTTCTTCGTACTTATCGGATCCTCTTGGCATTCTTTTGGCAATAAGAGCTTCAAGATCTGCAGTCTCAATTTCATCATCTTCAAGATCCTTCCTTGTCTTCAAAAATCTGTTTGATCTTCCTGAAGAACTTTCTCCCAGATCATATCTTTGCTTTTCATATACACTGGCCTTGAATGCAGATTCAAATTTAGGGAGAGAGTCACCAAACTCACTCATTTCAAATGTTGAAAGCTTGCCGACTAACTGATCCCTTGTGACAGTTGTTACTATCCTGATTTCTTCAATGGTTGTAACTTTATGCTTGTATGATGCAAGTAAGGATCTAAGCACTTTGAAAACAATTTCTGATTCTTCTAATACTCCACTTGCATTTCTAATACCGGTCACAAGTTCATTTACTTTCTACATATAGGAAGTAATGTTTTCATCTTCACTCATTACCAATCTTTCATATTTACCCTTCAGGCTTTGTAGCTTTGCACATTTGACATATTTGTCACCTTCATACAAATTTCCCATCTTACTCCAAATTTCATGAGCGGTTTTAAAATCAAGGACATTTGCCAATTCGGTATCAGACAGGGCACTCAACAATGCTTCTTTGGCTCGAATGTTGTGTTCAGCATCTCTGAGTTCGTCTATAGTTGAAGGTCCATTCTTCAGAATCATATACACATTCTTGATTATTAACCAAAAGGCATCACCCATACATTCCAGAGGGAGTAATTTGTTCCATCAAATCTCAGACTCTCCTTCTTGTAAGATGACATCTTGGATCTCAAGCGGTCAAGCTTCTTTTAGAGGAACTTGGCTCTGATACCAATTGTTGGAATTGGTCTAGACAACTGAGAGGGGGGGTGAATCAGTTGTCTAACCTTTTCTGCACTTTTAATCTTCTTTCTTAATTTACAAACAAATTAATGATGTAAACATTTAAGCATGAATCAACACATGAGTAGAAACAACATGAACATACAACACCAGAATTTTTGAAGTGGAAAACCCGGTTAAGGGAAAAACCACGGTGGGCGTTAACCCACAAAAATGTGTACCCTATTAAAAGTACTTAAGAAAATAGAAGGCACATGCCTTCAGGCGCACTTCCCAGAGCTCACTGCTCAAAAGGAGGCTCACTGCCTATAAGAAATTATGATTTACACAGAGGTAATGAACTGAGAAATAGCATCTACATTCATGCCTGATTCAGTCCCTTTGAAGGCTCACAAAAACTTCTACTTCTATCTTCAAATTCTTCTTCACTAACTCTTCACTCTATACTCCTTTCACTCCTCTTCTTCTCTGCTCTACTTTAGATCCTTTCTTTAGATTTAATTCATTTTGTACACTCTTTAACAAGCATTTATACACTTCATCAACCTTGGAATGATCAACAAGGTCAGCTACACTTAACGTGGATCTTTACACTATCGACCAAACATAGCTAAGACTTGAAACTTCCTCTATTAACATGCCATACTTCATAAAATGCTCTTTAGATCATCTGCAACATGCTAGGAACATCTAGTCAGCCAAGACTGGGAAGAACATCAACCTTAAAGAAGATATCTTCAACAACAAGCTCAAACTTCAATGTAGACCTCCAACATAGTAGCCACGCGATCTAGAGACCTCCACAAGCACATTGAATTCACCAATAACATCTACTCTAAACCAGATTACCAAAATCATTTGTATCTTCCTCCAGAACCTCAAGAACACTGTCTGCCATGATTGTCAAACTAGAAAGATAGCTTATGGACCTCCAAACCATTAACCACTAGAGTTGATGATGCACACTAACTTCCCAAACATGCCTTAAGATCCGCAGACCATAATATTTCACTGTGGAGCAATCCGGACCAACTTACTGTCACTCTGTCTCTTCTTAATACAGCAAAATTTGGTTCTACTCAAATGGCCATAACTTCTTCAAATCTTCATGTGGACTTCTCAATTCTTAACTAGAGCAACCTCTGACAATCCTCTGCATAGCCATATGGTCTGCATACATTGATTATCATTAATTTTCTCAATATCCTCAACAATTCGGTCTTCTATACAGACAGCAAAATAGGATATAGTTGACACCAATGGCAACAAGGATATGTTGACATCAATGATGACACTACTTAGGCACATATTTGCAATAGGAACATATTAGTTTTCCCTCTTAACTTCCTCATCCCCTCATCCAAGCTATCACTTATGATCTTAGCCCATTGGGGTTTGCGATTAGTACTTTCAATCATCCTTATGATGTCATACATCCAATTATCAAAAGATCCAGTGTTCAGTTTTCCTGTCATCCTGCTGAGCATCACCATCATATACTGATACTCTGGGGCAAAATCAAACTTGTAGAGGTACACAGGCAACTTGGCAGAAGCCTTATATGTGCTACCACTGGCTCTTCATTGGTACATGATCCTTTTGGCTTTTTTCTCCTTGTTGTTATACTCCTTCTCCAACTTATCCAGGTTTAGTCGAACCACCTGAGGTCCTTTAGGCAGATTGAAGGCTGTAGTGATACCTTCAATTGAAAAGTCTGCATAAACTCTACCATGTTTCTCTACCCTTATGGTATTCACATTATAGTTTCGAGTGCACTCCACTACCAATTCAGTGGCCTTCATTGCATAAGAAAATCCCCCTGCATGCCACATGCCTGAACTATAGATGCTCATGAGCAGGGGACTTCCACTTCCTTTTACTGATTTCACTATCCATGCATCAAGATCTATGTTTCCTGGATGTGTATCATTCATTTGTCCATATCTGAAGGATATCCCCTCAGGCTGTATGCACATAGGTTTCAAGAATTCTTTGTCTGATCTATTCTTCCGGACTGCCATTGAATCTAGCAACGAAAGATGTATAAATTTTACCCTAACGTGTCGTGTGCAATGGTGGATTCAATGGTCACATGAGTTTTATGATGTTAACTCTTTCTTTCTAATACATTTCATGCATCATCATATTAATTTACTATGGTAAAATCATTTTACCTATTCATTTACCATAAATGACAGAAAGGGGGGTTTATCGTTACATACCTGATAATTGCTACCTTTTTACTATGTAAGTGATATCTAGATGAGCACGTCCACCCTGCAACTACCATTCTCCATTCACCGTTTGGATGTGTATCCCATTTCGTTGAGCTTACAAGTTGCAGTGATATCACCTTAATCTCGCAGGGCTCTATAATTCTTCACTTAAATGTTTGGTAAATTCAAAATGAGCTCAAATCTTTACTTTTAATCGAATACAATGGAGAATTAGGGTATCATTAATTTTCTCCTGTTAGCATCCATTGATCGATGCCTGAGGCTGGGAGATGTTAACAAGTGGCAAGTATTTATTCAAAACTTTGAAGTTTGACCTACCATTGGAATGGTATTTAATGCAAGGATACATATTCGTAAAGATCAGGGATATTAGCGAATATGACTGACTTTTGGAATATGAGGGTGACGTCATCATGAGAATGGTCAACTATTGACTAACGACCAAAATTGGGTCATATATCTTTATTGAATTAATCGTGATAACGTTATGTATAGGCATGATCAGGTCAACATGCCACGAGGCAGTATTACATTAGTTACTAGAGATCCCTGTATCGCAGGTCTCAAGGGTTAATATGAGCAACATTAAGAAATATCTAGATATTCAACCACACAAAATATCCCCCCATCCCAAGATGTGAGGATGATGTCAACATCTTTTATAAGACTTCAAAATTGGTTGGGGAGATGACGTCATCGTCATATTAATGAAGGTCAGGGATATTAGAAAAGATGACAAATGTTAGGAAATATGACCCTCTTCGACTATCGGGGTTTATGATGACATCATCATCATATCAAGTCTTTTATAAATTGAAACAAAATGATGTCATCATCGTGTTTGCCGAAGATCGGGGATGTTAAGAAATATGAGGGATATTGAGAAATATGACCCTTGTTGAAAGATGACCCTCTTTGCAAGATGACCCTCTTTAAAAATGTGCGGGTATTTGACGGGTAAAGGTTTTCTTGCACTTAAATTTGGCATTGTCATTTTAAAGGATATGCATATATCGGGTTCTCTTCATTAAAACATAAATCAGGGATATTGGCGAATGTGACCCTCTGGGAATATTAGGTTTGACCAAACTTTGACCGAGCATAACTTTTTATCCCTACGGATTATCAGGGTGATCCAAAAGGCAAACCTACTTAGAATTTCGCAATCTTCCATATTATGGGGTTTATGATGGCATAATCTAACTTTGACATTTACCCTTCTCTTATGAGTTACATACATGCGTAGGGATTATGCTATATTGTTTCATCTAACTTTTACCAAACCACCCAAAGCAAGAAGGCAAAGAACAAGCAGAAGCAAATAAAAAAATTGGGTCCCTATTTCGCTAAGGCAAAATGGGGTGTGTTGTGTAACCACACAACACTAGTTTCATGTCATTTAGGGCATTGTAACTATAACTAATTGTTGGCAATAGGAACCAGAATCAACTCAACTTAGTTTCATTCTTTTTTGTTTTATAAACTTCTCCTTGTGGTGACAGGGGCAGAAACTATTTCATTAACTTTTTCTTGCCCAAAGATAGACAAGAGAATGACTAATTAAGGAGTTAACAATTACTAAAATAGGTTGAAATTATTTAAAATTTAGATAGCTTCTAAAAACACTTAAACATTAACAAAACAAAACAAAGCCAAGGAAAATGCCCCTGCATCATGCTCCCCCAGGTGAGATGTTTGTGAGCATAGCTCACAAATGGAGTTGGGTAGTAGGACCACCCTTTCAAGTTGTATCAACTTGTAACATACTCCAACACTTGGCCCCAGTAATCTGCAACCATCTACTTATTTCTCTTTTTCTAGCATGTGGTCAAAATAGATCTTACATATTGTGAAAAAATGAATTCAACCTCTTCAAGACCACTTGTGGATTCATGTCTACCATAGATCCAACTCTTCCACCTTTTCCTCCCAATTGTTGGCTTCATGTTATGACAACCCAACATGAGGATTAACTCCTCTTGATCCATCCTCCTCTGCCTATAAGTTTTATCATTACACCACATCACATCCTCTACAACCTCCTTTCCTATCTCACTCAAACAATTTTCAGCTTCAACATAAACATGAACAAAATCATATTCATGGAAATCAATTGTATCTACATTAAAGGGTTTTGAAAACATAGCATGTACCCCATTATCCTTTGCTGCAATATTTGTTTCACCTTTTGTCAACTCAATCCATTCCTTTTCCGCGGCTACAATTCCTAGTAACATATCATCTTCATCATCTTGTTTGGTTGCCTCTTCACGCTATTCATGAAGCATCTCATCCATATATTCATCTTGACATTGTTGTTCCAAACTTTGTAGAAGTTATATGCCCTTCATGGCAATATCCTGTATTGTTGTCCCAACTTCACATGCACTTATTTCAACACCTTCTTTCTGCTGTCCTACATGCAAATCAGCACTATCTTCATTTACAAACTCCTTCACACTCACTAACATCACCTTACTACTGCTGCTACTACCACTGTCCTCTTTTTGGTCTTGCATAGGCAACAATGTATTCTTGATTCCATCCTTCTCAAAAGTGTAAGTATTATCTCTTCCATTATGCTCAACTTTCCTATCAAATTACCAAGGTCTACCAAGCAACACATGACACACATCCATGGGGCATGATATCACATACAACACTATCCTTATAACTACCTATTTGAAATTCAATTAAAGCTTGTTCATTGGCCAACAACTGATGCCCTTTCTATAGCCAAGAAACTTTATAAGGTGTAGGATGTTTAATTCTCTTAAGACCCAATTTATCTACCATTTCAGTAGCCACTAAATTATCTGTACTCCCACTATCTATAATCAATTTGCAGAACTTACCTTTAGCCTTATATTTTGTCTTGAACAAAGATCGCCTTTGTACTTGCTCTTAGTTCTCCTTAGGCGTCTTTAACAGCAATGACTCTTCAAATTCAGGTTCTTGGTGATGAGTAGGTGACCCAACACTTTCTTGATCTACTTGTATAATCTAATTTCTTATCTCAATCCTTTTATGACCTCCTTGTGAGAACTCAGGACAATCCCAACTCTTATGACCAACATACTGGTTACATTTGAAACACTTACCAGCAAAGCCTCTTCCTCTTCCATATGATCTATCTCCTTTATTTTGAAATCCTCCTCATTCTTGATTGGCTATCCCACTTAAACTTCTAGCCACTTCTTCATGCGGTTGTTGTTCTCTTCCTTCCTGTTGTCCTCTTCCTCTACCTTTTCCTTGTTGATTTTGTCTGCTCATAAGCTTCTCTTCTACCTTGATGGCAAATTGATATGCCTCCTCAAGAGTTCTAGGGGATGCTAAACTCAACTCATCTTGCAAGCTATATTTCAAACCACTCAAATATCTTGCTACCTTCTCCAAGTCTTCTTCACTATGGCCTGACTAAATCATCAACTTGTAAAACTCTTTCGTATATTCCTTCACTAACATGTCCTTTTGCTTAAGATTATGCAATCTTTTGAAGAGACTAGTTTGGTAATCTTCTAGAAGAAACTTAGTCTTCAACTTAGGAACCATTAGATCCCAAGAAGTAATCTTCTCTTTATTCTTCTTTCATCTCTCTGATTAGACATAGTCCCACCACATAGCAGCATGGCCTTTGAGCCTTGTATAGCCAAATTTAACCTTCCTTTCCTCCACAAATCCTTCATACTCAAAGTATTTGTCTAGATCATTGATCCAGTCAATGAATTATTCACCATTTAAACTCTTAGAATATGTAGGAACCTCTATTTTAGGTTTGGCTCCCACACTCATAACTGTCCTCAACAAATTCTCTTGAAATCTTTTAGGTTCTTCCT
Organism: Cunninghamia lanceolata; assembly: GCA_027924645.1. NCBI lineage: Eukaryota > Viridiplantae > Streptophyta > Pinopsida > Cupressales > Cupressaceae > Cunninghamia > Cunninghamia lanceolata. The sequence continues at coordinate 6,670,116 of BSBN01000400.1, forward strand.
AAACTTCTTCATCATCTCGTAACTACTCTTCCTCAGTAACTTCACTAATATCATCTACTATTGCTCCTCTTCGTTCTGCCCTCTCTATGGCTAACATTCTTATTGCCAAGTTCTACAACATGTCAAAAATTCCTTCATCATGACCTCTCCGGCCTCTACCTCGAGGACCTCTTCCTCTCATCATCCTTAATGGCATTCTGTCCACTCCACAAAAGCCCAAATATTTAGGCTCTGATACCAAACTGATGACAGCTAATCTGAGGGTAGCTATCTATAACATCCAAATTAGAACATAACACAGAGGAAAACAGAGATATACCAAAAACAATGAAAAGTTTCAAAATGTTATAAAATTTGTAGTCCTATTCTTTGCCCAAGCGACAGGAGGATAGATACAGTGCATTCATTCATGTAAGCTACAGAAATAAAAGTTTCTTTAGATTATAATATTTTCACACAAGGTTCATCATACATATTATTGAAAGGCATTTGTAAATCAAACTTATATTATTCAAGATTCCAATGATTTGACCATATACAGAAATTACACATTCAACCATTTAATACTAGACAGTCAACATACATTTGATAATTGATCGCAACTCACAAGCCAAATCTATCTTTCTTCTCCTCATCGGTCTCAGACTCCCATTACATCACCATCCTCCTAACCATGATCCTCTTTCCTCTCTATATTGACCCCTTGAAATCTGTCCACGTCCTCTCTTTATATCTGAGGACTTTTCTACTTTCTTCTATTCTCCGGGAGGCGTCGACCCGTAACACCAAGTTTTGTTTTCACCTTAAAAACTAAGTTTATCCAAAGGTAATAATTTTTTTGTTTGAAAGTTTAAAATAGAAAAATAATTTATTTCCCATTTTAAAACCAAGTAGTTCATCCATCGACTAACAATAATCATGAAATTATAAATTATACAAAGGAATATATATCCATCTACAACATTAAACAATATATTGATTAAAGTTACTCAGAACATTTTCAAAATAGAAACTTACCAAAGTCACTGCATCTCGATTGTCGACCATCCAAATTCAAGTCTCAGCAATCCTTAGGAATATAGAAGAGAAAGTATCTTCAAGGAGCTTAATCTCCAACCATAGACCGTCGGTCTCCCGCACTCCTTCCTATCTAGAAGTGGCCATACCCTACTCAAAGAGGATAGACTTAGGATAACCAATGGTGTTTGCCATCTGAGTACTGGTGTTGTGACCTACGTAACTTGTTATCATGCAATCCCCTAGATACCCTCTAGTCAAGCATGACCACTCCACAAGCTACGCCATCTAGTCATAGTGAACTATCAATGCACCTGAGGCACATGCATTACCTTGGCCAAAGGATTTGAAAATAACTAGTGTTGTATGAACGCAAGTAATAAGTTCACCCACCCCAACTCGACTCAAATTAATCGCAATCCTACAGTTACCTATGTATAAGTTCAACATAACAACCTCGATAACCTCTAGGTGTTCCATACTCATCATGCATTAACGCATTGCCGTGAGGTTTACTTCTTTGTTTTTATCTCATGGAGACCTTTCCGTCCATATGTTAAAAGAATGAGTTCCTAGCTTACCAATTAATCAGATAATGCTATAAGTTAATCAATTGATCTCTAAGTTATCCCCCTGCTTTAAATTATCCACTCAAGGGTGGACACTAAACTTAACTATGTTGTTTCAGAAGGGTTTCACTATAAACCAATTTAAAGAATTAAAATATTCAAAGACCCTAAGTTAAAAGTTAAACACTCTTAAGAATCTTCTTCGACCTATCAAATCTTCGACATAGCTTAATCTTTTGTCAAACTAAACATTTAGAAATCCTATCTCGTTGTTCAATGTGCAAAAAGAATGCATGCAAGTCTAGGCTAAACATTTGACTAAAGACTCATTATGTTTGTTCTTAAAACTCCATTATTTAACTTGTTTGACTGTAAAATCCAAATAGTAACTCTACACTCTCTTTTGCAGACACAACAGTTTGAATATTTTTATAGCAAAAAGAGTTATTTACAAAATAAAGTGGACTAAAACTGGTTACCATTCGCAGCTAGGTAAGTATATTCTATATGGTTGACCAACCATTTATAAACTCAGAACTTGTGGAGGACTATGTAGTCTTACAAGCATCGGCATACATTTCACACTGATGTTACTCCTCTGTCGACGGTTAGCACATTCTTCAAATCTTTTATAAACTAGTTGTCTTTTAAATATGACAAAACAAACCAATTGTAGTCGGCTGGCCAACTGAGAACTCATTCAACATCGACCTGGGTTTTGCTACTGCAGTTTGTGATAACTGTGAGCTAGCTTTTGACCAAACACTCAATCTACTTTGTGCTCTTCGCATATCCAAATACCTCTAAAGTTAAACAAACAACTACACAATAAACTCGACCATCGAAGATGTTTCGAAGAACAATGAATTATACTGTGAGTTTTTTGACTGCGGTGTGGTGTAGGGGACAAAAGCATTGTTTCCATTTTGAAGGTGATGAAAACACATCGAGCTAAAGTTGGTAATTAATTCACACATTGCATCTTCAAACAATTACTAAGTTCCATCGCATTATAAGTAGAGTCAATACTATTAAAAACATGTCTGAAACTATGACTACGCAGAGATGAGATGAAAAGAGCTTGAAGATAATCTCCAGTGTCTGCTTGAAGACTAGTCCAAGGAGCTCATTCTTTTCTTAGCCATTCACATTTACTTCATGCTCGGTTTCCTCTCTGCTTCCTCTCTGCGTTCTACCTCTCTAAACTGACTCCCTACTACCTCCAAATCCCGTTCTCCCTGCGAAGGACAACTAACTTTCCACCCACAAGACCATGCCTACAATTTGGGTAACTACCCTGCATGCTTAACCTTCTCCTATTTTCGCGACCACTACCAAAAATGGTTTGGTTTTTCCCACTCAATCTGTGATTACTCTGCAAAGTGGAGCTCCACACTTCGCGAGGTGGCAGTTGACAATTTAAACAAATTGTCGCACTACTCATAACCAATTATGAGTATAGATCAAATGCAAAACTAAGAATAATGGCTAGGCCGACAACCATCATAAAGTTTAAAGCTCAAAGGTAAATAGATTATTTCAAAATAAAAGACATCATAAATAAAGACTTACTGCCTGATTACCAACATCACAAAAGAATAAAGGAATTACCCCCAAAATGACTATTTAAATATAACTAATACAATTTTGTATATTCCAATACATTATGACCAAAGGTATTACACCCAACGGTCTTAGGATTTAAAACACTATTTAAACCTTTTATTATACGATAATAGCCCATAATAGAAACAATTCAACATCCGTTGAATTTTGCAAGCAGACAATTACATCATACGCTTGTAGAGACTTATGACGATAACGATGAATTGAATGTAAATGCAAAACAAGGTTTGGGGTCGACTTACGCACAACTTTCAACTTTTCACTGAACCACTAAACAAAACACGACTTACAACTCGTTCTCAAGTGTATATATTTATATATAAAAAACAATATATCAGTCGTCCATATTTGACGACATGATACTAAGTATTACGACACAGATGTTGATTTCCCATACTCATTACGACAACTACAGAAAGAAGAAAGACCTATTCTTGCAAACCTCAACATCTTGTCTAAGATTGACTTAGCCCAAAATCAAAGCTTAACTCAAGGCTACTAGGTTTATCTACCTGATATTCATTTTCAGTGGCAAGCACCCATGGGTTATTCTAGATTCTATTCTCTCTTTCTCAAAGATACTTTCTCTTCTTCTTTCTTCCTGGTGAACATGTTCCATCTATTCTTGTCATTGACAATCTCACATACAATTTGTGGTCAGAGTACCAAAGTTCTGATCAAAACACATTTATATCAAATTATTTCATTTTCATATCGAAAAGACATTTTAATTCATAACATCAAATTGATCATAATCAAGTAAAAATCCATAATTTCATAAAATAAACCTTTTCTATTCATATCATCATTTTCTATGATGTTAAAACATATCCACATAGCTGTACTATTTAAGAAAAAGTAAATAGTAATATTGAATCCAAAAAGGGGATGTAACATATCTTTCCCCTATAGAATCATCGTCCCCGATGATTGAGTTTATCAAGCAAAATTTTAACATAAAACAAACTTTTATAGTTTAACATTAATGTTTTTGAAAAGATAAGGAAATATTTGGTGGATGTCATTATAGTCTTCCCAAGTGGCGCTATCCTCGCCATATTGGTCCCATTGAATTTTGCATTGCAAAACCTCTCGATTACGCAAACGAAGTTTACGCATTTCGAGCACCTTGAGTGTCTCGATCACAACCACTCCTGGCTCTTGTATCTAAAAAGAATTCCATTTAAGAATGTGGTCATTACCTACAAAATATTTCTTTAGGTATGAAACATGAAAAACATTATGCATTTTGGACAAGACTGGAGGTAGAGCAATTTTATAGGCCACTGGATTGATAATCTCAAGGACTTCAAAAGGTCCGACATATCGAGGAGCCAACTTTGATGATTTACTAAATTTGATTGAGCGTTTATGGGATTTCACTCGCAAAAGAACTTTCTCAGCAATAGAGAATTGTCTAGGCACCCGTTTGCGATCTGCATAACTTTTTTGCCTGTCGTTGGCTTCCGCCAACCTCTTCCTAATCATTTTCACTTTTTCTTCCATATCTACTAGCATTTCTAGTCCAATGCTTATCCTATCTTCTAGCTTGTCCCAGCTTATAGGAGTTCTACATTTCCTTCCATATAATGCTTCAAACGGTGCCATCTTAATGGCAAAATGATAAGAATTGTTATAGGCAAATTCAACAAGAGGTAAATATTCCTCCCATCTGTATTGCTGGTCCATGCAATACATTCTTAAAAGATCCTCTAAGACCTGATTAACCCTTTCTATTTGTCCATCGGTTTCAGGATGGTAAGTGGTGTTCACATTGAGTTTAGTCCCTAGTGCTGAAAATAAAGTTTGCCAAAACCGGGAGGTTATTCAAGCATCTCTATCGGATATAATCTTTTCAGGCACCCCATGAAATCTAAATATTTCTTGCACAAACTTTTGAGACAAAATATGAGCTCCATCTGTCAAATTTCCTGAAATAAAATGTGCTACTTTGGTTAGTTTATCTACAACAACCAAAATTGCATCATGTCTATTCTTAGACATTGGTAACCCTTGAACAAAATCCATACTAACAACCTGCCATTTCCATTCTGGAATATCATGCAGGTATAACAATCCAGCAGGATGTTGGTGTTTTGCCTTCACTCTCTAACACTCCAAGCAACTTGCCACAAACCTTGCAGCGTCACTTTTCATTCCTTTCTAGAAATATAGCGGTTTGACATCAGCTAAAAGTTTTGTTACTCCTGGGTGTCCGGAATAAGGTGCACAATGAACTTCCTTCCAAACAAGGTTTCTTAGTTCTACAGAATTAGGTACGTAGATTCTTCCCTTAAATCTCATTAATCCATCTGACTCAAAACAGAATCCATCATATCTTGGATCCTTGGGGTTTAATTGTAGAGCTTGCTTCACCTGCTTGTAATATTCATCTCCAGATAAACTTTGCAATACTAAATCTTTAAAGATAGTGTTGGTGCCTGCATGAGCAGTCAGTTTTCAAGCATATAAACATGTAGGCACCTTCCCAAAAAATCCAAAAAAGGTTCTAAATCCTTGGACCTCCTCAGCATGTTTCAGCATCAGCATCATATTTTTTTTTGGAGGAGGTCATCATCATCATATTTCTGGTTGTCACCCTGATGTTGCTTGCGAGGATCATCATCATATTTTGCCAGCCTGATTTTTTTCACCTGGGGTGATATTTTAATATCGGGTGATCTTAGTTAAGATCACCTCGATATTGCTGTTGTGAAGTTTCTAAGTATGACCCGATCCCCTGAGCGGTCATCATATTTGAATATCAGGTGATCTTTGTTAAGTTCACCCCGATGTTATTTTATCACCTTATGTTTGTTCCAGCATCATGATGATGCTAACGTCAGGGAGATATCCGCTTGTCGGCTTCACGCATTGTCCAGTGCGGGGTGATCATTTCAAATATCCGTCATATCCATATATCACCCTGATCTTATAGTGGAGCTACAGTGCAGCATGATATTTGTGCATCAGGATGATATTTCCAAATATCCGGTCATCTTCTGAATATCATCCTGATGCCGATATGGTGGTGACGTCATCAAGGTCTGGAGGGTCATATTGCTAACACTAAGTCATTTTATGGAGATCCCCCGATGTTGCGAATATGACGATGATGTCATCCGGATATTTGGAGGTGCGCATATACAATTGCTACAGTGGCGAGCGGAAGATACATTCATCGAATATTCTGTTGAAGATGCCGCAGTTGTATATTGGAGGTTTGTTTATTTGCGGATGCAAGGAAAACATACAAAGGTGCAAATATACATTCGCTACAGTGCCGCGGAGGAGATGCATGTGCTGGGGCCCGTGGATATGCAAAGGAACAAAATATACAATGGCCGATATACAAGTGATGGGGCCCTCCAGTTGTATATACAAGCAAAGGTGCATAGGTCAAGATACAAGCCGGACCTGAATAAGCTTCCAATCTGCTTCATAAAGGTTTGGGGTCCGCCTTGTATATCAAACAGTTGTATATGCATATGTGTGGGATTTCCCAGTTGGGCCGACAGAGGTGTTTGGCCGATGGAGCTGTATCAGCGTAACGTGGAGTGGTCAGCGGGGAAGCTTTTTGTTGGGCCAATGGTTTTGGTCACGCCGACGTGTTGTTTGGGTTGAGGCTTTCAGGAAGGTGTCCATCGGGGTGACATAGAGTATTGGGCAAGCTGGTGGGAGGTCCGCCGATGGAGTTGGTCTTGCCGATTGGGTCTTTAGTGTCGGCAGGAGTCACAGCGATGGGTATTTGGCGAAAGGGTTGTGTGTCGAGCATGGCAAAATGTTCGACACCTATCATGTGTGCGACCATGTTTATAAACTACCGATGTGATCTCCTCACCATGCATGTGGGATTATTCCCCTGTGTAGTTTGAAACTGCGAAGAAGTGTTTTGGCGGGAATTTCCTTCTTGAATGTTGCGACAGTTTCCAAGTAGCTGCGGGTGGTTGAGGCCATTAATGGCGACTGTAGTAGGTGTATGGACGATGGTACAAATGGTGAAGCTGTCTAATTATGAATGAAGACTTCCAGATGGCGGCGCAAGGCTCGAGGCCTCCCTTGTCTGCTGCAGCAATAACTTCTGAGCGCCATTTTTCTGATACTGTGTATCTGGCAGGATTTTTGGTCAACTATGTAATTAATGTTGGGAACCTTCCTTGCTGTATATAGCAGGTTGTGTTGCTCATTTGAAGGTTGTTGAAGGCCTGAGGCATTTTTGTGTAAATAATGAAGAACAAGGCATGATCTTGGCTGTTTTATCCCATTTTGGAGTTTATGAGTTGCAACATGAATGTATTTTGCACATATTTTTAGTTTCAGTGTTAATGTTATATGAAAAATGCTTATTGCATGTGTCTATCTGCTTGTCTCCATTTGCTGCATGTTTTTCTCCTTCTTTTGAATCTGGTTGCATGTCAGCAGGGATATCTATAAGTAGAGGCAGTTAGATACCCATTCTTGGGTGATGTTTGTAAGGCAAGCATCGGTCCAACCCCCTAAAACTTGAGTGAAAGTTGCAAACCATCTGTTGTATACGTCTAGTTGACTCCTTGCCCAATGGATAGGCGCCAGTCTGCTCCTGGATCAATAGTTATGAGCCAAAACCCCTTGTCCTGTATCCCGGACATTATGTCCGCCCATTTCATCACTTCCACCTGTTAGTTGTAGGATTAGGAGTAGGAAAACCCCTGCATGCTCTCATACCTGACCAGACATATATGTCCAAGAACGTTGCCCACCTTGTGATCTATCATACAGATTTTGGTCCATACATGAGAGTATTCTGCCTGTTGTTGTCAAGTTAGATCTTTCTATCTTTGAGCTAGTCAAGGTTATATCTTGAGTTATAGGGACACCCCCTTGTTACGGCAGACCAGAAGTGAAGGGGAGGAGCTCACGCAATCTCCTGTATTAGTTGGCTGAATCTACATGTGCATAGGAATTGGCAAACCTTGATGCTAATTCAGAAGAAAAACCAACAAAATGGTGACTCCGCTGGGGAAAACAATGTCATATCCGTGAAGCTTGAGTCTAAGAAATTGAAGAATCAGACCTGGAGGTGCCTTGTTGCAGCAAAAGAAAAAGTTTCATCTGTGGCTCTGCTGGTGGATGACCCAGAAAGAAAGAAATCAATTTTTAGCTTCAGCCTGTTTGAAGCTCATTCCTCTGCAAAGGAGGTGGCGACTCTGTTAAATGAACATATCAGCAGCTACAACATATCTAGGTATTTGTACAAGTTTTTGAAGAGTTCCCTATCTGGTGAAATAGCACTGGTTAAAAGGGAAACATTGGTGAAAGCAGAGCTTGCATGCTTTTGTTAGAACCTACTCTATATTTCAAAAGGGCATGCAATGTTTTTCAAAAGACTCATATAGAGGACTTTAGGCAGGTTGAAATAGTAGTTTGTATTTTAAGGGCCTAAGGTCATATTGTGATTGAAAATCTGAGTAAAGAAGAGGGTTGCGAAAGCGTAAAAAGATGTATTGTCAGCTTATGCACCCTTGTGAGGTGTCAAATGCAATAATGTATAGTAGTCAGTCCCAACCATGTAATAAAAGAAGTTTCAACATAGATAGATATAAGCCCATAAATTTTAGTGGCATTTGTGGCTACCCAAATGCTCTTCCACCTAAAATCAGAAGATATTTGCCCAAATTTAGTGGCGCAAAGGATGAATCAGCTGAGAGACACTTGCAGCAATTTATAAATGTTATAGATGATTTCAAGATTGACCATGAAGATGTATTTATGAGATTATTTGTTCAATCTCTAGATGAAGATGCAAGGGATTGGTTCTCCTACCTTCCGGCTCGCTCTGTCAGCTCTTGGCATGATTTTAAATCTACATTTCTAGTACAATATGGTGAAAGAATTTCTGACTATGCAGTTATTAGTGACTTCATGTACATCCATATTGAAGAAGATGAGTTGATCCCAGCCTTTAACCTCAGATTTATGAGGGCATTGAACAGAATACCAGAATGTATGAGACCTAATGATGCACTGTGCTTAGTTGTCTATTTGGGAGCCTTTGATAAGAAAATGAGTTATAGATTGAGAGATAAGGAGCCCACCACATTGCATCAGGCACGTCAGTTTGCAATAGATATTGAAAACAATTGGAGGTATGGAATTCAAAAGGGTTATTTTTCTAAAAAAAATTGTTGTCCTGCAACCCCCAATGTTAATGAAAGATTTAATTCAGGTGTTGACAATGAATGTCAAAGCACTCACACCCCTGTTATCCCAGTTTTTGCATCATTCCAAGTGGATGATGTTTCTATTATAGAGGAGGATGTCCTTTTTTGCCCAGCAAGTGAAGTTGAAAATAATAATTTTTCAAGTAATATTTGCATACCAGTCCTAAACAAAGAGCCTTCATGTTTAAATGATCTAGTTATGCAAAGTTGTGATCATGTGGATCAACAGTTAGTATCAGTTTCATCAGGAAGCATTGGAGGGCTAGAAAGTGATGCAGATAGTTCAACTTCAGAGTACATTGAAACAGCAGAAATCTTGTATATGGGGAAATCAGATGATGAAAATGATATCCATGATCAATTCATGGATCAGGTTTGTTCTTTTTATGACTCTGGATCTGATAGTAGTGAAGAAGAATTGGAGTGTCATGAAGAAGAAGCAGAGGCCTTTGCATTGAGTGTTAATCCCCTTTATGATGAGCCTGTAGATGCATATGATGTTGTGAGTCGTGACCTTCATTGGTGCAGGATTAACCCTTTGTTTGAAGATGATGATACTGATTTGCAAACTGTGAATAATGAATGTTCATCATCACCTGATTCAGACATGTGCAACATTGGGTGTGTGGATCAGGATTTGTTTTCAATATCAGTAGATATTAGGGGTCTCATGTTTTCTGAGTATTTTGAGTTTTTGGATCAGCTGGATGAGTGCCTAACAATGTGCAGCAGCCAGATAAATGATGAAGAATGCCAAGAGCAGTATGATGTACTGTCTGAGGGATATAACATACATGTGTTGCCTAATGTTGAAGAATATTATGTGTATGGTTATATGTCTAATTTTGAAATCTAAAATGACAGAGCTGAAAATGATGGTGGCAAGCTTTCAAAACTGGTGGAATATCTATTTAAGCAGATGACATTATGGGCAGATTATGCCAATCTTTTCAGTTGGGATTGGGATCTTCCAGTTTGGAATCAGGCATTTGACAAGAAAAAATTATGGTTCTTCCTTTTTAGTTGCCCGGGGCCGCAAAAATAATGTTTAAAAAAATGTGTTTGGTGATGCAGATCAATATAACATCATGACTCTGTGCCCAATGGATAAGGCACTGGTCTGCATCCCAGAGATCTGGGGTTCTCGCTGCAGTCTTGCACCTGCACGTCCCCAGACAGAGCCATTGTTGGTGCCTGCATGAGCAGTCAGTTTTCAAGCATAAAAACATGCAGGCACCTTCCCAAAAAATCCAAAAAAGGTTCTAAATCCTTGGACCTCCTTAGCATGTTTCAGCATCAGCATCATATTTTTTTTTGGAGGAGGTCATCATCATCATATTTCTAGTTGTCACCCTGATGTTGCTTGCGAGGGTCATCATCATATTCTACCAGCCTGATTTTTTCACCCGGGGTGATATTTTAATATCGGGTGATCTTAGTTAAGATCACCCCGATATTGGTGTTGCGAAGTTTCTAAGTATGACCCGATCTCCTGAGCGGTCATCATATTTGAATATCGGGTGATCTTTGTTAAGATCACCCTGATGTTATTTTATCACCTTATGTTTGTTCCAGCATCATGATGATGCTGACGTCAGGGAGATATCCGCTTGTCGGCTTCACGCATTGTCCAGTGGGGGGTGATCATTTCAAATATCCGTCATATCCATATATCACCCCGATCTTATAGTGGAGCTACAGTGCAGCATGATATTTGTGCATCAGGATGATATTTCTAAATATCCGGTCATCTTCCGAATATCATCCTGATGCCGATATGGTGGTGACGTCATCAAGGTCTGGAGGGTCATATTGCTAACACTAAGTCATTTTATGGAGATCCCCCGATGTTGCGAATATGACGATGATGTCATCCGGATATTTGGAGGTGCGCATATACAATTGCTACAATGGCGAGCGGAAGATACATTCATCGAATATTCTGTTGAAGATGCCGCAGTTGTATATTGGAGGTTTGTATATTTGCGGATGCAAGGAAAACATACAAAGGTGCAAATATACATTCGCTACAGTGCCGCGGAGGAGATGCATGTGCTGGGGCCCGTGGATATGCAAAGGAACAAAATATACAATGGCCGATATACAAGTGATGGGGCCCTCCAGTTGTATATACAAGCAAAGGTACATAGGTCAAGATACAAGCCAGACCCGAATAAGCTTCCAATCTGCTTCATAAAGGTTTGGGGTCTGCCTTGTATATCAAATAGTTGTATATGCATATGTGTGGGATTTCCCAATTGGGCCGACAGAGGTGTTTGGCCGATGGAGCTGTATCGGCATAACGTGGAGTGGTCGGCGGGGAAGCTTTTTGTTGGGCCGATGGTTTTGGTCATGCCGACGTGTTGTTTGGGTTGAGGCTTTTAGGAAGGTGACCATCGGGGTGACATAGACTATCGGGCAAGCTGGTGGGAGGTCCGCCGATGGAGTTGGTCTTACCGATTGGGTCTTTAGTGTCAGCAGGAGTCACAACGATGGGTATTTGGCGAAAGGGTTGTGTGTCGAGCGTGGCAAAATGCTCGACACCTATCATGTGTGTGACCACATTTATAAACTACCGATGTGATCTCCTCACCATGCATGTGGGATTATTCCCCTGTGTAGTTTGAAACTGCGAAGAAGCGTTTTGGCAAGAATTTCCTTCTTGAATGTTGCGACAGTTTCCGAGTAGCTGCGGGTGGTTAAGGCCATTAATGGCGACTGTAGCAGGCGTATGGACGATGGTACAAATGGTGAAGCTGTCTAATTATGAATGAAGACTTCCAGATGGCAGCGCAAGGCTCGAGGCCTCCCTTGTCTGCTGTAGCAATAACTTCTGAGCGCCATTTTTCTGATACTGTGTATCTGGTGGGATTTTTGGTCAACTATGTAATTAATGTTAGGAACCTTCCTTGCTGTATATAGCAGGTTGTGTTGCTCATTTGAAGGTTGTTGAAGGCCTGAGGTATTTTTGTGTAAATAATGAAGAACAGGGCATGATCTTGGCTGTTTTATCCCATTTTGGAGTTTATGAGTTGCAACATGAATGTATTTTGCACATATTTTTAGTTTCAGTGTTAATGTTATATGAAAAATACTTATTGCATGTGTCTATCTGCTTGTCTCCATTTGCTGCATGTTTTTCTCCTTCTTTTGAATCTGGTTGCATGTCAGCAGGGATATCTGTAAGTAGAGGCAGTTAGATACCCATTCTTGGGTGATGTTTGTAAGGCAAGCATCGGTCCAACCCCCTGAAACTTGAGTGAAAGTTGCAAACCATCTGTTGTATACGTCTAGTTGACTCCTTGCCCAATGGATAGGCGCCAGTCTGCTCCTGGATCAGTAGTTATGAGCCAAAACCCCTTGTCCTGCATCCCGGACATTATGTCCACCCATTTCATCACTTCCACCTGTTAGTTGTAGGATTAGGAGTAGGAAAACCCCTGCATGCTCTCATACCCGACCAGACATATATGTCCAAGAACGTTGCCCACCTTATGATCTATCATACAGATTTTGGTCCATACATGAGAGTATTCTGCCTGTTGTTGTCAAGTTAGATCTTTCTATCTTTGAGCTAGTCAAGGTTATATCTTGAGTTATACGGACACCCCCTTGGTGCGGTAGAACCAGAAGTGAAGGGGAGGAGCTCACACAACCTCCTGTATTAGTTGGCTGAATCTACATGTGCATAGGAACTAGCAAACCCTGATGCTGATTCAGAAGAAAAACCAACAGATAGCATGAACAGAGATTATAGAAGCTATGTGTCTTCTTCTGCTTAAAGCATCAACTACTCGGTTTTCTTTACCTTTGATGTAAGCAATCTCAAAGTCGTAATCTGATATTAGTTCTAACCATCTCCTTTGTCTTGCATTGAGATGAGGTTGTGTAAATATGTAACGAAGACTTTGATGATCTATTTTTAGTATAAATTTCTTTCCCAACAAATAATTTTGCTACATCTGAAGGGTGTGAATCACTGCTGCCAGTTCCAAGTCATGAGGAGCGTAATTATGTTCATAGTTTTTCAATTTTCTTGATTCAGAGGCTATTACACGCCCATTTTGCATAAGCACACCTCCTAACCCTTCTCCAGAGGCATCGGTAATAACCTCAAATTGCCCTTCAGGATCAGGGACTTTCAAAATTGGTGTTGTTATTAACTTTTCTTTTAATAAATCAAATGCCTTTTGACATTCATCTGTCCAAACAAACCATTTCCCTTTTCTCTGCAAAGAAGTAATTGGACTAGCAATACTTGATAAATTCAAAACAAATTTTTTGTAATATCCAGCCAATCCCATAAAACTTCATACTTCTGAAACATTGGAAGGTACAAGCCATTCCATAATAGCCTTTATTTTAGTTGGGTCAACTGATATCCCTTCTGCTGATATAGTGTGTCCCAAATACTACACTTCTTTCTGAAAGAAAGTGCATTTCAAGAGTTTCGCATACAATTTGTGTTCTCTTAATCATTGCAAAACAATTTGAAGGTGTTGTCTATGCTCCTCCTCATTTTTGGAATATATCAGAATATCATCTATGAAAACTAGGACAAATTTATCAAGGCAATCTCTGAAAACACTATTCATGAGATTCATGAAAGTGGCTGGTGCATTAGTTAATCCAAATGGTAACACAGTAAACTCATAGTGACCATATCTTGTTCTAAATGCAGTCTTGTGAATATCTTCATCTTTCAACCTCAACTGATGGTATCCAGATCTCAAATCTATATTAGAAAATATTGTTGCACCACGCATTTGGTCGAATAAATCATCAATACGTGGTAGTGGATACTTATTCTTTATCGTTGCCTTATTTAGCATCTGATAATCTATACACAGTCTAAGGGTTCCATCCTTCTTCTTAACGAAAATAACTAGAGCTCCCCATGGTGATACACTTGGCCTAATTAGACCTTTAGTCAATAGCTCCTGCAATTGGGCCTTCAATTCCATAAGTTCAGTAGTGGTCATTCGGTATGGAGCTTTAGATACTGGCTCAGATCCTAGTTTAATATCTATGGCAAAATCAAAGGTTCTTTTTGGAGGCAAGCCTGGCAGTTCCTCAGGAAATACATCACTGAAATTGCAAAGATATGTGTATTTTTCCTCAAATGTTTGCTTCTCTAAAGCTTCCTCTACTAGGTCCATTTTGACTGCAAAAAGTTGACATCCCTTATGCCTAGCCCGCTTTAATTATTTTGAAGAAATAGACCTGATCCTTATTTCCCTTTGAATACCTTGAAAATTAACTTTGCTTCCTTTATCATCCAAACACTCAATTGTTTTATGAAAACAATCCACCTTGGCCCTATGTCTCCACAACCAATTCATTCCTAAGATGACATCGTAGGACCCTAAACGTGCTACATATAAATTTACCTCACTGGAGAAGTTTGAATATCAATCTTAGCTTCGAACAAACATTACTCTACCTGAGCCTTTGAGTGATTTGCATATTCAATTGTCCACGGTTTTGACATAAAACCAGCTCTTCTAGGAAATTTACTTAAGACTCTAGATGACACAAAATTTTCTATTGCACCAGTATCAAACAAAATAGAAATAGGAACTCCAAATAATGTACTTGTCATCTCAATGGGAGTAATCTGATACTCAGCTTGTCGATTGTCAAGGGCAGTGTGAATCCTTTATTGAAACGCTTCCTGCTACGAAGGAAGTACCATGTTCCTAAGCTATCCATTATGCTTTTTATTAGGACAATGATTGGCATAATGATCTCCACCACAAGAAAAACAACCTCCAATTGGTCCTCTCTTCTCGGATGGTCTACTCATAGCATCATCGTTCCTCTTAAAATTGTCATTTTTCTTAAAGTCTTCACTTCTTCGTTCATTACCAAATCCCCCTTTGTTTTTCTAATTTCCTTTATCGTACCTCCTATTTCCATATCCTTTATCATTCTTCCTTTTATACGTCTGATCATTGAAGTTCTTATCAAATCTCTTACGCTTCTTTTCACGATAAGCAGAAATGGATTTGATCTTCTATTCCTACTTAATTGCTTTCTCATACACCTGGTCCATTGTGTTCGGACCATGCACCTCCACCTCACCGCCAATTTGAGGATTAAGTCCCATAATAAATTTTCTTATCCAAAATCTTTCATCCTTTTGATACTGAGGAACATACTTCAACAATCTAGTAAATATTTTTGCATATTCAACTACAGACAAATCACCTTGCCTGAGATTTTGGAAATCTGTTAGCTTTTGATCAAAATAGAACTGTGGTAACCACCTTTTTTGAAAAAGTTCCACAAATTCATTCCATGTCACCTTCAAGGGGCTTAAATCCAGTTCCATTTT
This sequence comes from Cunninghamia lanceolata, assembly GCA_027924645.1. NCBI lineage: Eukaryota > Viridiplantae > Streptophyta > Pinopsida > Cupressales > Cupressaceae > Cunninghamia > Cunninghamia lanceolata. The sequence goes on from BSBN01000400.1 coordinate 6,685,865, forward strand.
CTTGTTCATCCACCAAGTGGATGCTTCTCCAGATAACTGATATGCACCCCACACTGCCTTTGTAATCTCAGAATAATTTCTAATTTCAAAGTACTTCTCCATTTCTATTAGCCATGCTTCTACTACATCATTGGTTTTCGTTCCATCAAATTTGGGAGGGATAATCTTTTTCATATCCTTAGATAGTTCTAGTGCAAGTTTGTCTTTTGTCTCCCTCTGTGATTCACTATTGTCTTGATTCTCACTTGACGTACCATGTTCTCGTTGCTTACTTTTACTTGCATTATTAGAATACTCATTTTCTCCCTCCGTATTCCCAGTTTCATTCACTTTCTTTTCCAATTTGCCCAACCTTTCCTTAGTTTCAGTAAGCATATTAAGAATTCTATCCAATTTATTGGTGGAGTTATCCTGAGAGTTGTGACCTTCCCGATCTTCTCTCTCATTAAACTCTAATTGATCCATGTTTATTTGTTTTCTCACCTGCTTTAGCAAGTACTAATCAATTCTATAATTTATCATTTTGAATATTATCAAAACATAACAATTGTTCATAACCATAGTTATTCTCAAACCAAAATTTGTCTTTATTATATTTTGCACAACAATATATACATTCTTTAAGGATAGACATATTTCATGTTTCACTCAGTATTTACAAGAGGGGTGTAACCTTCAGATTCATTGTCTAACACATGTTCACGAGGTGTATAACCCTCAGATTCGCTACCAGATGATAGTACAATGATTTCAGCTCTAGGTGGTATACGGGAATCCCTAGTGATCATTGGTACACTAATAGGGCAGCAATTGACCATAATTCGAGTTGTCGTCCTAGATGTCTCTATGAGTTCTTTTTTCATTTGTTTGAGTCGTGACAGAGCATTGGCAAAAGTTTCCACATCATCTAGCCAAATGTCATTTTCATCATTCATTTTCTCAATAGTCTTGATCATCGCAAGTCATTTTTGCTTAGCTTGCAGATAACGTTCCTTACCAGCGAAGGACTTCCTTGCAGTTTTCTTGAGACGTACCATCCTGGCACAGTAAATCAAATCATTAGCTACCCGCATAATGTTGATTCTTAATTATCTTAGTGGACTCATCAGCCCTAGTGTTGAACCTAGTTAGCTCCGATACCATATGTAACACCCAGTTTTGTTTTCACCTTAAAAACTAAGTTTTTCCAAAGGTAATATTTTTTTTTCAAAGTTTAAAACAGAATTCCTATTTTAAAACCAAGTAGTTCATCCATCGACTAACAATAATCATGAAATTATAAATTATACAAAGGAATATATATCCATCTACAACATTAAACAATATATTGATTAAAGTTACTCAGAACATTTTCAAAATAGAAACTTAACAAAGTCACTGCATCTCGATTATCGACCATCCAAATTCAAGTCTCGGCAATCCTCAGGAATATAGAAGAGAAAGTATCTTCAAGGAGCTTAACCTCCAACCACAGACCGTTGGTCTCCCGCACTCCTTCCTATCCGGAAGTGGCCCTACCCTACTCAAAGAGGATAGACTTAGGATAACCAATGGTGTTTTCCATCTCAGTACTGGTGTTGTGACCTACGTAACTTGTTATCATGCAATCCCCTAGATACCCTCTAGTCAAGCATGACCACTCCACAAGCTACGCCATCCAGTCACAATGAACTATCAATGCATTTGAGGCACATGCATTACCTTGGCCAAAGGATTTGAAAATAATTAGCATTGTATCAACGCAAGTAATAAGTTCACCAACCCCAACTCGACTCGAACTAATTGCAATCCTACAGTTACCTATGTATAAGTTCAAAATAACAACCTCGATAACCTCTAGGTGTTCCATACTCATCATGCATTAACGCATGGCCATGAGGTTTACTTCTCTCTTTTTAGCTCATGGAGACCTTTCCATCCATATGTTAAAAGAATGAGTTCCTAGCTTACCAATTAATCAGATAATGCTATAAGTTAATCAATTGATCTCTAAGTTAGCCCACTGCTTTAAATTATCCACTCAAGGGTGGACACTAAACTTAACTATGTTGTTTCAGAAGCGTTTCACTATAAACCAATTTAAAGAATTAAAATATTCGAAGACCCTAAGTTAAAAATTAAACACTCTTAAGAATCTTCTTCAACCTATCAAATCTTCGACATAGCTTAATCTTTTGTCAAACTAAGCATTTAGAAATCCTATCTTGTTGTTCAATTTGCAAAAAGAATGCATGCAAGTTTAGGCTAAACATTTGACTAAAGACTCATTATGTTTGTTCTTAAAACTTCATTATTTAACTTGTTTGACTGTAAAATCCAAATCGTAACTCTACACCCTCTTTCGCAGACACAACAGTTTGAATATTTTTATAGCAAAAAGAGTTATTTACAAAAATAAGTGGACTAAAACTGGTTACCATTCACAGCTAAGTAAGTATATTCTATATGGTCGACCAACCATTTATAAACTCAGAACTTGTGGAGGACTATGTAGTCTTACAAGCATCAGCATACATTTCACACTAATGTTACTCCTCTGCCGATGGTTAGCACATTCTTCAAATCTTTTATAAACTAGTTGTCTTTTAAATATGACAGAACCAACCAATTGTAGTCGGCTAGCCAACTGAGAACTCATTCAACGTCGACCTGGGTTTTGCTACTGCGGCTTGTGATAATTGTGAGCTAGCTTTCGACCAAACACTTAGTCTACTTTGCGTTCTTCGCATATCCAAATACCTCTAAAGTTAAACAAACAACTCACAATAAACTCGACCATCGAAGATGTTTCGAAGAACAATGAATTATACTATGAGTTTGTTTTTACTGCAGTGCGGTGCAGGGGACAAAAGCATTGTTTCCATTTTGAAGGTGATGAAAACACACCGGGCTAAAGTTGGTAATCTATTCACACATTACATCTTCAAACAATTACTAAGTTCCATCACATTATAAGTAGAGTCAATACTATTAAAAACATGTTTGAAACTATGACTGCGCAAAGATGAGATGAAAAGAACCTAAAGATAATCTCCAGTGTCTACTTGAAGACTGGTCCAAGGAGCTCATTCTTTTCTTATCCGTTCACATTTACTTCATGCTCGGTCTCCTCTCTGCTTCCTCTCTGCGTTCTACCTCTCTAAACTAACTCCCTACTACCTCCAAATCCCGTTCTCCCTGAGAAGGAAAACTAACTTTCCACCCACAAGACCATGCCTACAATTTGGGTAAATACCTTGCATGCTTAACCTTCTCCTCTTTTCGTGACCACTACCAAAAATGGTTTGGTTTTTCCCACTCAATCTGTGATTACTCTGCAAAGTGGAGCTCCACACTTCGTGAGGCGGCGGTTGACAGTTTAAACAAACTATCACACTACTCATAACCGATTATGAGTATAGATCAAATGCAAAACTAATAATAATGGCTAGATCAACAACCATCATAAAGTTTAAAGCTCAAAGGTAAATAGATTATTTCGAATAAAAGACATCATAAATAAAGACTTACTGCCCGATTACCAACATCACAAAAGAATAAAGGAATTACCCCCAAAACGACTATTTAAATATAACTAATATAATTTTGTATATTCCAATACATTACGACCAAAGGTATTACACCCAATGGTCTTAGGATTTAAAACATTATTTAAACCTTTTATTATACGATAATAGCCCATAATAGAAACAATTCAACATCTATTGAATTTCGTAAGCAAACGTTTACATCATACGCTCGTAGAGCTTTATGATGATAACGACGAATTGAGCGTAAACGCAAAACAAGGTTTGGGGTCGACTTACACACAACTTTCAACTTTTCACCAAACCACTAAACAAAACATGACTTACAACTCGTTCTCAAGTGTATATATATTTATATATATATATATAACAATATATCGGTCGTCCATATTTGACGACATGATACCAAGTATTACGACACAGATGTCAATTTCCCATACTCATTACAACAACTATGGAAAGAAGAAAGACCTATTCTTGCAAACCTCAACATCTCGTCTAAAATTAACTTAGCCTGAAATCAAAGCTTAACTCAAGCATACTAGGTTGATCTACCTGATATTCATTTTCAGTGGCAAGCACCCATGGGTTATTCCAAAGTCTATTCTCTCTTTCTCAAAGATACTTTCTCTTCTTCTTTCTTCCTGGTGAACATGTTCCATCTATTCCTGTCATTGACAATCTCACATACAATTTGTGGTCATAGTACCAAAGTTCTGATCAAAACACATTTATATCAAATCATTTCATTTTCATATCGAAAAGAAATTTTAATTCATAACATCAAAGTGATCATAATCAAGTAAAAATCCATAATTTCATAAAATTAACCTTTTCTATTCATATCATCATTTTCTATGGTGTTAAAACATATCCACATAGTTGTATTATTTAAGAAAAAGTAAATAGTAATATTGAATCCAAAAAGGGGATGTAACACGACCTCCCTCATACCATTGTCCATCCTCCCCTTCGAACTCACTATCCTATCATTTTAGACTTCTTCCCAGTTTCATGTCATTTAGGGCATTGTAACTGTCTCTAACCGCTAGCAATAGGAACCAGAACCAACTCAATTCAGTTTCATTCTTTTTTGTTTTATTAACTTCTCCTTGTGGTGACAAGGGCAGAAACTATTTCATTAACTTCTTCTTGCCTGAAGATTGACAAGAGAATGACTAATTAAGGAGTTAACAATTATTAAAATAGGTTGAGATTATTTAAAATTTAGAGAGCTTCTAACAACACTTAAAAATTAACAAAACAAAACAAAGCTAGGGAAAATGCCCCTACATCAATGGCTTTGAAATTCACTAAATCCACATTCAGGAACATTATGGGTATCTTATTCGCTTCTCTTGATCGTTGCTTGTTCACCTTCCCCTATTATTTCATTTAACTTGTAATTGTTGAGTTACTTAAGACTCGATCCTTAGACCTCCTTCTCTACCTCATTTAGCTTCACTCTCTCAGTGTTGGAGCTTACTTCGCTTTCACTACTATAATGGTTGCCATTGGGAGTGAGCATGGTACGAGAAAAATTGAAAATGATCTATTTAAACAGAGCTTCAACGTCATTATCACCCTTGAAACTAACACATTCAAACTCCAGCTATACTTGTTGCATCCCTTGCAAAATCTATGGATTGGCCTACTTTGTCATGAAAAAGAACATCAACTCTCTCTCATTTAAATAAAATTTGATAACAATGTAATTTGACGGAGAGCACAATCTAATTTTCTATCAAATTGTAGATGTGTAAGGTGCAGATTTTGTAGAGGGACTTTCAATTAATTGGATAGAGCTTACCCAAATATTTAAATGATGACAACAAGATATTTCAAATGTTAAGAATAAAACAAGACATAAATCAAATCAAATAATATTGAATGCAAGGTCAATATTTTTATTTTTTATTTTTATGTTGATAAGTGTTCCCTTAGTGAGGAGCACTTGATGAAATATATAGGTCAATGGTCCAAATTAAAAGAGTACCATTCAAACAATCTTAATGGTAAAAATTATAAAATATCTTGACCTTGCATTCAATATTATTTTATTTGATTTCTATCTTGTCTTATTCTCAACATTTGAATGCCAAAAAAATTCTCTTTCTCCTTGGTCTAAAACATATTTTTAAAACTAGCAATCACACCTTAGCATGCAATGGGTACATCGAAGAGTTGTGGAAGTCGAATTGCCATGTCTTTAAGTGAATGATGATTGTCTTGTATCCCTATGGCCAATGTCATTTTTTTGTTTTCTCAAGTGTTGTGAATGAATTTGTATAATCTTAATGGATTTCAAGATCCCTGTGTTTTTCTTAGTAGCTACTTCAAATTTGTGATCTTTCATGTTTGTTGTCTAGTCTCTACTTGCATGAATTTTCTTTCTAGGTTCTTGTTCATGCATTGCACCTGGGTTCACTTGCATTCTATTAGCTATCACCTAGGCATAGTATATATAAGCTAGGTTCAAATGGAGAGATCCAAATGCATGATGCTAATTATCACATGAATTTGATTCCAAAAGCATTTGATAAATTTGTACATGACAAACAAGATAAGCATAGAACAATGATATATTTGGCTTGGGAATGAAAAGAACAAGTATGCCCCATTTTACATGAGTACAAGATCAATATCTATCTAGTCTAGGTAACCATCTCCTAAAAGTATTTATGTATGCCAAGCATTTGTTCTCTAAAGATGGTAATTTTTTATGTCTTCTTTGGATGAAGAGACATATGACACATTTCCAGACATGAGGCACCTTACATGAAACACAAAAGTTGTAGGAACAATTGTCTTGATGTTGTGCAATGTATTTTGTGTTTGTAGAGGATATCAAGCCTTGGTGGATATGGGGTAGTGATCATCTCCTCTCATGTATGTTGAAAATGGCATTGTAGTGAATGGATGTCTAGAAAAGCATTTGATGGATAACAAATTGGAGTGCTCTTTTAAATGTCATATAAGAGAAATAATAAGGACTACACATGGAGTTGAAAACTCTCTCTCTCAACCCATGTTATATACATATATATAAAATCATTACAAGTTACCACTTGGACAATAAGTATGGATCTCTCTCTCTCTCTCTCTCTCTCTCTCTCTCTCTCTCTCTCTCTCTCTCTCTCTCTCTCTCTCTCTCTCTCTCTCTCTCTCTCTCTCTCTCTCTCTCTCTCTCTCTCTCTCTCTCTCTCTCCAGTATATTTATATTTATAAAAATATATCTACAGTATGCTGAGAGATATCTTCCAATTTGTTGGCATTTATAAATTAGTTCCAGTTAGAATATTTGATATGCTCACATGAGTTAATTTAAAGAGACTATGTTGCGAGACTTTTCATATTGTTCAAACGTAATAAAGATTTCATTCCATAACTGCCCAAGTTTTTCTATTTTTCTATCCATTTGGCTTCTACGAATTTATTTATTATTTTTTTTGTTTAACGTGATAAAGATTTCACTCCATAACTGCCCAAGTTTTGCTATTTTTCTATCCATTTGGATTCCACGAATTTATTTATTTACACATTTTATGAATTTTGTTTACATGGAATCTGAATCTTAATTGTTTACGGGAATCTGAATCTTTCAGCCCTTGCTGTGAGTGTAGAATGCCTCTCAACGTAATAAATGATTTTATAATATAATGAGAGATGGGTTCCTCTAGAAACCACTACTCATGAAATATTAGTTAATGAGTTTGACTCAAAAACTATACATTAAATCTTAATTAAATATTATAAAATTTAATACATTGCAAAAAAACACCACCTATTTGATAAATTATAATTTTTAAAATCAAATATATTAAATTTAAATTACATAACTTTTATAATTTAAAAATTAAAAAATATATTTATTAAACAAAATTGTTAATGTTAAATGAATGAATAATTAATTATTAATATTTTTAAAATAACAACATTTTAATATTTTGAAATGAAATGGGTGTACTGACGTGTGGGAACAAAATCTCATTTTTAGTCTTTGTCATGAGGTAGGGAGTGCAAAATTTAACGTAAATATGGGGGAAATGGAGGTGTAGAGTAAGCCCATAGTTTTCTCCACTTCTACTAAGTGGATTTATTGAAGTATGATATACTTAAATGCAACGGCTCAGCAATGGGGTGGAAAAAGTGTTGTGTGCCCATGCACGTTTTGACCTTCTACCTAACCTTATAGAAAGGTCTATTGAAATAAATCGCTGCCACAATTGATCATTATTTTGAGTTGTAAAATGTAGTCTATTGTTATGGGGCAGTCCCACTAGTTTTTTAAATTTTTAAAAATTAAAAAATCTGTAAACCTAAATCAATAAATAATTGCAAATTTCCTATCAAAAATATTGTATATGAAGGTATACATGCACTTCAAGGTCTATGGAATGCACTCCAAGCTCTATAGAATGAATTTGCACCTTACATGTCTGGGAAATATTCATGTTTGAAAATATTTGTCACTTTAATAAAGCCATTTGATAAACCTTTCTTTGATTGATGATCGAGTTATCATTTTACATGTATAGTTGTGCAGAAAACTCTCTAGTAATCTTAGCTCGGATAATATTCCCTCAACTAGGGTCAACTCTAATGATGATAATGCTTGTAAGGAAGCTAAGGTAGTGTAACAACTTCCTACACTAATCTTAAGAGGAGGGATATGCAAAAATTTTAGATCTTTACAATAGTTGCAAAATTATATAGAAATAAACATAAATAGCAATCATACCATCACACAGTGATTTACATGAGGAAAACCCTTTCGGGAGAAAAGACCCACACTCCAAAAGATGCCCAATATATTATTCAAAAATCTCAAAAAGATTACAATATACTTATAGAGAAAGCTTTCACAGGAGTATCACCAACTAAAGATCTAGAGGCAACTCAACATCTATAGGACTCTCACACTCAACCTCCATGTCAAGCACCTAATATATAGGAGATATAATACATGAAACTGTCAAACTATAATCACAAAACCATGAGCCAAAACCACCCAAAAGTGGCACCCAAATTCTTAGGGTTTCATTATCTCCAATCAAAGATGCCTTATGATGTGTCAAAACATACATCAACACATGTAACTCCCCCTTGTAACTCTTTTTTGTGTCCAACAATGATGTGTCAAACCATGCATCAATACGTGTAACTCCCCCTTGCATCTCTTTTCTATGTCCAACACGTTTTTACATTTTCCAATACAGGAGGCCCAACTTTTGAAGGCTATAAATTTTGATCTGGTGGGCCAATTGGGCTCATTTTTTTAATTGAAGAGCTCAAAGAGATCTATGCATTGTGGACCCCTGATGGTAGTGTCAAACAACCTAGAATTTTTATTTTGGCCAAAAACCAACCTTATAGCCCAAAAATTGAGTTTTTTTTATTTTGATAACTAAAAAATTGCACTCTGTGTAATTGCAAGGTTCAGACACATTTCCTAACAATATTTTATAGAGTAGAGGGAGGACTTCCAATCCTTAATAATTGTTAATCTCGTTGCTTTTGTCTGCACCATTGTACAACAAAATTCATATCAAAATTCATCCATTGTACTTCTATTTTTGGGAAAATTGACTTCTTCAATCAATTAAAAAAATATAGTCAAATGGGATCCTTTATGCAAATGTTGTCATTGGTTAAAGTCTTTGCTTGTAAACACATTTATGTTAGCGAAAACTACAAAACTGCAGATGAATGACGAAAAATGGAACATAAAAATGACAACAACGACCGTCAAAATTGAACGATTGAAGACACTTTAATTGTCTTGCATGCCTCTCAAAATGGAGACCATCATGAAGTCAACTCATTCTACTCATAGTGAGAACAACTTCTAAATAATAATCTATGAAAGGTTTAACTTCTCATAAATGAAGGCTTTTAGAACTTTAGATTCTTCAATGGAACATAGATATTCTTCTCTCACAAGAAGTAAAATGATTAGAGATCATCATGCTAATCTTGTTCTTTAATAACTTAAATTTTATTTATAACTTAATAATATTTATTTTATATATAATATACAATATCTAATATAATTGTATTTATTGTTATATACTATATTTTATATAATGTAAATTATTTAATATATTTAAAAAATAATATTATATTATAAAATCATTTATTTATATCAAATATTTATTTAAAATTTAATTATATTTATTTTATATATAATATCTAATATCATTATATTTATTATTATATAGTATATTTTATATCATATAAATTATTTAGAAGTGAGATAGAGAGACATAGAGGAGGATAGAGAAAGAGAGATATAGAATAAGAGAGAGATAGAGAGAATGAAAGAGAGGTAGAGGAAGAGAGAAGGGGAGAGACAAAGAGATAGAGAGATAGATGGATACAAAGAGAGGAACAGAGAAGTGGAGACAATATAATATAACAATAAAATACATGTTATTATATATTAATATATTATATTATATGTATATATATATTATTATTTAAAATATAACATAACAATAAATATAATTATAGTATAGATTTTATATATAAAATAAATATATAATTGAATTTAAAAATATTTAGATATACAATTATATTATATACTATACCATATTTAAATTTTTTTAAATTAATTTCAATTCAAAGAATTCAAGATTACCTTTAACTTTGACGTAATTATAGTTTCTAATTACGTGGAAAGCAATTGCACTCCAAAATTCTAAATTGTAAATATTTAATAAATCTTATTATTATTTCAATTGTACAACCTTTTCAACCCAAGATCAAAAAAATAAAAGAGATGTTAAAGACTTATCTTAAAATATCCATAATAAACTTTTATAGGTAAAGACTTATCTTAAAATGTCCATAATAAACTTTTATAGGTCAAAATATTAAAGGGACATTGACTATTTTAAAATCTATCATTTGAAATGGCTCTTAAATTATAAAAAAAATTGGAAGTCAAAAATTACTGAACTTAGAAATAGGCTAAATTTAAGAAGAAAATTTTAAAGATAAATAGATATTTACAATTAAGTGTAGTTAAAGTAAAGAGCAATTTGTTTGATTATGTTTAATTTATATATGTTTATAAGATTTGAATAAATAATTATTTTTTATAAAATTAATATTTTATTTGTTTAGTTAAATGATTGGATTGTAATGTCTAATTTATTTAATCAAAATTTTAGTACAAGTATTTATTGTTTTAAATAAGTTAAAGGCTATTTTGATGTTTGTAATAAATTTTATATGAATGAGGTTATGAAGGTGTAAAATAAATTGAATGTGTTTTCTTTATTATGTGTACAACATATTAAGTTTGATATAAATAATTTAGGAGGGTGAAAAGTGTATTAAATGTTCATTGGCATACCATTGTTTTTAAAATTAAATGCAACAACTTGAAATTCTAACTTGTAGTTGACAAATTAAAAGCCTTACCATTTTACCTATAAACACATATATAATTTTTTTAACTATTTTTTAAATTAATTTTGATAAAATTCAAATCATGACTGATTATTTGTTTAAAATCTTATGCACATTATTTTTTTACAAAGTATTGCAATCAAAATTCTTACATTAAAATATAATGTAAATGAAACGGTTCCTCTTTTAGAGTTAATTACTTCCTAACAATTTAAAACTTAGCAAGTTGAATCAACATCAACCACACCTGCATATTTGACCTAGAATAATAAATGGATAAACTACAAATCAAGTCTAGATCAAAAAGACGTGTAAAGATTGAGACTAAACTTAATTATAGAAAAATTCAAGTTAATGTCCATTTAAAATGAAATATGCACTTTCTCCCTTAAAATAATTATTTCTATATAACTTCTTATTTTAATACACTAAAACATGGTATTTTAAAATATGTTACATATTCATGAAAAACACAATGTTTGTTAATTCAAACCCTTCTTATTCGCAATGCCCTCCATTTGATTGTTTATTAGTATATATACATTTGATTGTAGAATTGAAATAATAATAAGATTTGTTATAAGCTTTATAATAAAATTTAAACTATACAACATTGAAGTAAAGGAAAAAAAACTTTTCAACCATTAAACTTTTTTAATTGGAAGATCAATATTTTAGAGGCATGAATTATCACCTCTTTCAATCTATGAATATTGTACCTTCTCTTTAACCTTGTGAAAATATGCTAGGTCAAATATGCAAGCATGGTTGATGTACAGATTCAACTTATTAACTTTTAAAATTTTAGGAAGTAATAAACTTTAAAAGAGTTGAACTATTTTGTTTAGATTAGATTTTAATGTAAGAATTTTGGTTGCAATACTTTGTAAAAAAAACATGTGCATAAGATTTTAAACAAATAATAAATCATGATTTGACTTTGGTCAAATTTAAATTAACAAAATAGTTAAAAATATTTATATGTGTTTATAGATAAAATGGAAAGTATTTTAATTTTTCTACAAGTTTGAATTTTGAGTTGTTGCATTTAATTTTGGAAACAATGAATGACAATGAACATTTAATACACTTTTCACCCTCCTAAATTATTTATATCAAACTTAATATGTTGTACACATAATAAAGAAAGAACATTCAATTTATTTTACATCTCCCTAACCTCATTCATATGAACTTTATTACAAGCATCAACTCAATACTACATTGATATCGAATGTCATTCTTATGAGTAGCCGTGTATATAAGGCTCTGTCAAAGCATACATTTATATACATGGAAGCTTTATTTGATATAGAAAACATTTAAAACATTTACGCCTGTGGCCTCTTGAGGCTTTCCAGTAATAACAATGACTTCATACATATAGTTTAATGCTATAATGTCAACAGTTTTCTACTGGTTCTTGGCATACCTGAATATTGTAGTTGACACTCCCCTATCGAGCTTCCTTTGTATGTTCTAATCTTTCAATCCAAGAGATATATCATTATCTCTCCCTCGACTGAGATAACTTAATGCTCTAACATCCACTCCTTGTCGGTTATAAAGCAGTTCATGCATAGTTATTCCCCCTATTTCTCTCAACCATCCACAGTTTAGAGAGCTTAGAAATAGGAAATATGGAGCTTTTGCTCCTTCCACTCTTCCAAGCATCTAGGGAAGAATACAATGAGAGTCTTCCAAAGACTCTGCTTCTTTTTACCACAAGCTAGATATTTTAATTTAGCCATTACTAAGTTATTAAATAATTAAAAATATTAACAATAGTACACCTATTTCATAGATGTCACTAATGCATTCTTTTGAATTCTTTTGTTATGTTATTTACGAGCACAACTATCAATGATGAAGTCTAGAAAAGTTGACATAGACCTCTACAATAAGATTAGACTTATTTGGTCGATTATTCACGTCAACTTGACATTCATAGTTGTACACAACCTTACTAATTGTCAACATAAAAGTCTAAGCCATCGGAATGACAAAAAAAATATTAAAAAAATATGAAATGATCACAACATTGAAAATATTATTGAGGTGACCAACAACATAAAAATTAAGACTTAATACGATATTGACTTAACCTCTAATGTGAGTGTGTGTAGGTATTCCCAGATAGCACAAGGATCATTCTATTCATGTGATCTAGCACCCTCTCCATGGTGATACTCTCTCTCCTCATCTTGGAGGGGGAAAACACTATTCTTGCATCCACCTCAATCGCACAACGGTAGTAAGTCCATCACATTATTTAACCACGTGCATATTAATAACGTCATAGATAATTATTCTTTGCATATAAAATAATATAAATCAAATGCATTCTCTATTCTAACATAACATTACTTTCCTCATAATAATTTCACTGACTAACTATCTATCTGTTTGAAATAAAATGATAAGTATGTTTGTTTAAAAATGGGGTGTGACATATCTCCCCCCTTAGAGATCATCGTCCTCAATGATTGTGTCCATAACAAAATAAAAATAATAAATATGTTCTTTTATATCATGTTTGCATAAAAAGATGTGGAAACTTTTGATAAAAATTATTTTAATCCTCCCAAGTAGCATTTCCCTCTGAATACTGGTCCCACTGGACCTTGCACTGAGTAACCTCTCTATTATGCAGGCAGAGCTTGCGTACCTAGAGCACTTTGAGAGGCTCGATCATGACCACCCCTAGGTCCTATACCTAAGAGCATTCCAATCAAGTATATGATTAGATCCTGATATATATTTCTTCAAGTATGATACATGGAAAACATCATGTATTCTAGCAAGAGCTAGTGGTAGAGCCATCCTTTAAGCAACTGGATTAACCACTTCTAGGGCTTCAAAAGGTCCAACATATCTAGGTGTTATCTTTGAATACTTTCCAAACTTAATTGGCCTCTTATGTCATTTGACTCTTAAGAGAACTTTATCTCCTACTAAAAATTGTCCAGGTGTATGTTTGGCATCAACATAACTTTTATGTCTATCATTTGCTTCTTCCAATCTTTTTATGATCATCTTTACTTGTTCTTCCATCTTTGAAAGCATTTCTAGCTCAAGGCTAATCCTATCTTCTAGATTATCCCAACTTATAGGAGTTTGGAACTTCCTTCCGTACAATGCTTCGAAGGTAGTCATCTTAATTGCAGAATGATAAGAGTTATTATATGCAAATTCAACTAGTGGAAGATGCTCTTCCCACTTATATTGCTGATCCATGTAATACACCCTCAATAAATCCTCCAGTATTTGATTAACCCTCTTTGTTTGACCATTTGTTTCTGGATGATAGGCTGAGCTTATATTCAATTGCGTTCCCAAAGCCAAGAACAAGGTCTGCCAAAACCTTAAATTTATCCAAGCATCTCTATTTGAAATTATCTTTTCAGGAATTCCATGCAATCTGAAAACTTCTTGCATGAATTTCATGGCTAAAATAGGTGCTCCATTTGTAAGGTTACCGAGTATAAAATGAGATACCTTAGAAAGTTTATCCACCACTACAAGAATAGCATCATGCTTATAGCATGACAAAGGCAATCCCTGGACAAAATCCATATTGATCACCTGCCATTTCCATTCAGGAATATCATGAGGATAAAAAAGTCATGTTGGGTGCTAGTGTTCAGCCTTAACTTGCTGACACTCTAGACATCCTGGCACAAATCTTGCAACATCATTCTTCATTCCCTTCCAAAAATATAAGGGTTTCACATTAGCTAACAACTTTGTCACTCCAAGATGTCCTAAATATGGCACAGAATGTGCTTCTTTCCACACAATTCTTCTTAAATATCCCTGATTTGGTACATAAATTTGGTTATTGAATATCAATAACCCATCAAGTTCAAAATAAAATCCATCATACCTCATATCCTAAGGATTTTCTCTTAGAGATTTCAAAATTTTCTCATAATATTCATCTCTGGTCAAATTCTTCAATACTTGAGCTTTGAAATCATAGTGCACTGACACTATTATTGTTATGTGCCTTCTTCGACTCAAGGCATCAACCACTCAATTTTCTTTACCCTTAATGTAGTTAATCTCAAAATCATAATCAGAGATGAGCTCTAACCATCTTCTTTGCCAGTCATTAAGGTTAGGTTGCATGAAGGTATACTTCAAACCTTATTGTCATATTTTAGTTCAAATTGTTTTCCCAACAAATAATGCGTCTATACTTGGAGAGCATGCACAATTGCTGCAAATTCCAAATCATGAGGGGCATAATTATGTTCATAAGGTCACAACTTCCTAGACTCATAGGCCACAACTTGGTCTTCTTGCATGAGCACTCAACCTAACCCTTCTCCTAGAGCGTCGATCACAACAACAAAATGTCCCTCTAGGTCTGGCACTCTAAGAATTGGTGTTGAAGTCAATTTTGTTTTAATAATATTGAAAGCTTCTTCACACTTGTCAGACCATTCAAATATTTTTCCTTTCCTTTGCAAGGAAGTGATTGGATGTGTAATTCTGGAAAAGTTCAAAACAAGCTTTCTATAATACCCTGCTAATCCCATAAAACTACACATTTCATGCACATTTTTTGGTGTAGGAAATTCCAAAATAGCCTTTATCTTTGAAGGATCTACAACAATTCCTTTAGTTGATATAATATGGCCCAAACACTATACTTCTTTTTGAAGGAAGGTGCATTTTGATAGCTTTCCATAAAGTTTGTGCTCCCTAAGTCATTGCAAAACTATCTGCAAGTATTGATGGTGTTCCTCCTCATTGTGAGAGTAATTTAAAATATCATCTAAAAACACCAAAATAAATTTATCTAGCTAGTCTCTAAAATAATGTTCGTCAAATTCATTAATGTTGTTAGGGCATTGGTCAAACCAAAAGGTAAGACTGTGAACTCATAATGCACATGCCTTATTTGAAAGGTTGTATTGTGAATGTCTTCTTCTTTCAGTCTCAACTAATGATAATCTGACCTTAGGTCGATCTTTGAAAATACAGTTGCATCACGCATTTGGTCAAAGAGATCATCTATGCGCGATAAAGGATACTTGTTCTTAATCATTTCTTTGTTAAGCATATGATAATCTATACAAAGGCATAGAATGCCATCTTTCTTCTTAACAAAGATCACTAGCGCTCCCCAAGGTGACACACTAGGTCTAATCAATCCTTTTGACAATAGTTCCTGGAGTTGAGTCTTCAGCTCCATCAACTCAATAGTAGTCATTCGATAAGGTGCTTTGGACACCAGTTCAAAACCAAGAATAATATCTATTGCAAAATCAAAAATTATTTTCGGGGGCAGACTTGGAAGGTCTTCAGAAAACACATCCTAAAAATCATGGAGATAAGGGTACGCTTCAAAATAATTTTGCTTAAGTTCCTTCTCCTCTTCATCTTTCACCTCATCCATCTTAACTACAAACATCTGGCAACCTTTTCATTTTTCTCTTTTCAATTGCATTGTGGAAATTTGCCTAATTTTCATTTCTTGTTGAAAACCTTGGATAAGGACAACATTTCCATCATCATCTAAGCATTCTACTATTTTGGAAAGACAATCAACTTTTTCCCTATGTTGTGATAACCATTTCATCCCTAAAATGACATCATACGACCCTAGAGGTGCTACATATAGATCGACCTCCAAGGAAAAAGTAGGTAGGGTTAATCTAGCTTCAAACAAGCATTGCTCTACTCAAGCTCTTGACTGGTTTACAAACTCTATTGTCCATGAATTAGCCATGAAACCAACTTTCCTAGACATCTTATCAAGTATTCTAGGGTTCACAAAATTTTCAGTTGCTCATGTATCTATAAGGATAGAAATTGGGGTTCCAAATAGACTACATGTGGTTTCAATAGGCCTAATACTCAGCTTGACAACTATCTAAAGCAACATGAATACTTTTCTAAAAAGTCATTTGTTGTGAAGGTAAAGGATTGCCTCAATAAGAATTCCCTTGACTCTTTGTGGGGCACTTGTTAGCATAGTGATCACCTCCACATGTAAAACACCCTCCAAGAGGACCTCTCTTTCCTAAAGATCAGTTGGAATTATCATCATTCTTTTTAGGATTAAAATCCCTATTTTCATTCCTAGATCCATTCTTTTATCTCTGGAGCTTTTACCATAGTTTCTCTCTCTGGTTTCCTGATTCATGCTTCTCTTTTTGAAGGATGTCGAAGGATGACTCCAGTTAGATTTATTTCAAGATCTTTCTCGATACACAGAGATAGATTTGAGCTTTTACTCTTGCTTCATGGCTTTCTCAAAGACTTGATCCATGGTCATAGGTCCATGAATGTCCACTTCTCTGCCAATCTAAGCATTCAAGCTCATAATAAACTTCCTTATTCTAAATCTCTAATCCTTATGATATTGTGGCACATACTTCAACAATTTGGTAAACTTTTCCCAGTATTCAACGACAGTCATATCACCTTGATGTAGATTTTGGAAATCTGTTAGTTTCTTCAATCAAAATACAATTGGGGAAACCATCTTTTCCAAAAAATGGCCACAAACTGATCCCAACTTAGACTTAAGGAACTCAACCCTAATTATGTTTTCTTATTCATCCACCATGTGGATGCTTCTCCTACTAACTGGTAGGCTACCCACATAGCCTTAGTGATCTTAGATTAATTCCTTATCTCAAAATATTTTTCCATCTCTGTCAGCCAAGCCTCGGTTGCATCTCCACTCACAGTTCCATCAAACTTAGGGGGAGTAATCTTCATGTCTCTAGCTAACTCATTGGTGAGACAAGTTTTTGCAACATTATGAATTAGAGAGTCTTGTTTACTTACTCTTGGTTCCCCAAGAAAATTGAATTCTTCTCTTTCCTAAGAGTATTGTTCCTGATTGTTCTCTCCCCCTCTAAATTCTTGTTCTAGGGTTTCCAATCTTTCTTTTGTTTCATTTAAAACTGAAAAAATTTGATCTAATTTTGCCATAGGATTATTTTTCAAGATCTAGGCCGCCAAGGCTCCCTCTTGGTTGATTTCCAGTTTGTTCCATAACATTACTTATCCGCACCTAACATTTGCATATAAATTTATCAAAACATTGAACTTTTGACATACTATCATAAAATTGCAAATTTATAAATACAAAAACTTAGAGATACATCACATAAACATTTGTTTATACTAAAAGCCAAAATTTTACTTCATTCACTCTTTGGATTTTTACATCCTTATTCAAATACAAAAATTTTATATTTTCATGTATAAGAAACTGTGTCTACATATCACTTTCTGACAAAGGGATTTCCGCAGGTTCCTCCTCCCCGTCAAAATTGAGTAACACAAACTTTGTGGGTGGGTGTACTTGTGAGTACTTAATCAACACCTCTTTTCCTATTACACGTGCATCCCAACCACACCCAAAAGGCATATAATGGTGGGCAGATGGTTTACTGATATTAACAACAGTAGGAGTTGGCATCTTTTCTACTACTTCAATCCATTTCCTCCTTTCTAGGCGGATATGTTTGAGTGCATCAACTAGTGTCTCAAAATCAATGATCCAAGCTTCTTCTGCATAGCTCACTAGTTCCTTCATTTTCGGCTTAGGAGATGGCTCTTTCTTAATGGTGATCTTAGGCATATCACTAGGTTTTATTTTCTTGGTTCGCTTTCTTTTCCTTCTCTTTCCTTTCATTATGACATAAGAACAATTCATTTTATTATTAACATATCTTGCCAATCTTGCAAAACCTCACAATGAGCTCGAAGGTCCAAGTGTTGAACCCGGTAGCTCTGATACCATGTGTAACATCCCAACTAGAATATTAAATAACATTAAACACAAATAATGCAAAAATATCATTTCTTTTTTTATATATAACAAAATCCAATAATAATACATTTGCAATTTCCATGTACAATACATAATTTCAAAAGATGGTCGCTTCACATGCGACTAGCAAATTTCACATTTTTATCGTGAACATATAATAGATGGTCACATTCCTTGCAAATTACAATATTTATCAATTTCATTTGCATAATAAGTAATGTTTCCTATTCACAAGTCTTTGGCAGTCAACTGCAAGAGAGAGAGAGAGCATCTCCTTGGTGTTTTTCTTCCAACCATAGACCGACAGTCCCCCACACACCTTCCTTCTGGAATTGGCCATTCCCTTCATGAGAGTGTAGATAATGAGAATCAACTAATTCTTTGTGACATCTGAGAACTAGTGCAAGTACTAGCTAATAACAATGGGGTTTACAACTCTAGTCTAGCTCTAGCTATGTATTACCCACTCTGACTATTCAGCGATCTGGTGCATAGTGAATCGACAATGCAAGCAGTGACTTTTGCATAACTTTGGACAAAGTTTCTTATAATAAGTTGTATGTTCACACACTCTTTTCTTGACTTGGAGACAACATTCTTTTAATTAATAAATCAATACACTTTGATTTGCTTATTCTATATCAGTCTATAAGGCTTAAAATATACCCTTTACTATGAGACAAGTATAAGGTGAAGCATAGGTGACTTAAAAGCATGCAATGAGCCCCTCTTTGCATCCTTGCAATCTCAGGTCTATGACAACCTATCAATCTACTCAAAGGATTTTCAACCAAATTCTGTGCTCATAATTAATATGGTATACATTCTCAAGATATACTCGATTCTGTCATATAGTCATTGCTTTTGACATCTATAGACTTCTAAGACTCTTTCCACTAAGATATTTATGCCTTAGTCTATGAATATATATTCAACTAACTTCTTGTCGATATAACATTTTTCTATATAAAAAATGACTATAATATTGCCATTGTGAGTTAAAAACAATTTACGATAACTATTGACCCATCTTGGCCAAAATAAAAGATTGGTTTCCTCTTTAACCAAAATATAGGTAGTATATGAGAACTCTCAGTTGCTCAAAACAACCAAAATGATAATGCTAATATTATCTACCTCTACGACATAAGTTAAATAGATTAAATTTTTCATGATTATCTAAACAAGAAGTCTATTCATCTATACTCTTTTATTCAAGTCATTGATCTTTCATAAGCTATGAGCTTTTATAATTGATAAGAGTGATGATTCCTCTCTACTTTGATCTGTTACAGCTCCTTTAGGATAATACTATGATAATATTATAACTCTATTATACTTTGATCTTTACTAGACATATTTAAGCAATGAGTGTATTCTTGGTCTGCTATCAACTTAACTGTTAAGTTTATATCATAGATAGCTAGATACATGTTAACATTCTTAAATCGACCTCTCACAGTTGACGACCACCGAACATTCAGCCTTTACTGGCTTTCTATCCAAGGTATTCTCTATAGATATTCTTGAGGTAAATCCTCATACATGGTATGCTCCTATAAGAATACAATCTTATCCTAGGTTTATAGATCGGCCAATATATAACATTCGACCTTTACACAAGTCTAGATTTCATTTAAACCTTCTTTTAAAAAAAGAATATATGTTAGTATGATAGTCTATCAGCTTGATGCATTGTCATCTTGATCATACTACAAACTATGTTCTATTTGATATGAGTGATCTATTATCATCGTATTCTATATGATATGAGTGATATATATTATCATTGTAATATGCCTAGAATAGTAACCACAGTTTTCTAAAGGCATATAACTCAATACTACATTGATATAGAATGTCATTCTTATGAGTAGCCACATATATAAACCTCTGTCAAAGCATACATTTATTTACATGGAAGATTTATTTGCTACAGAAAACATTAAAAACATTTAAGCTTGCAGCCTCTTGAGGCTTGCTAGTAATAACAATGACTTCAAACATATAGTTTAATGCTATAATGTCAAAAGTTTTATACTGGTTCTAGGCATACCTGAATATGCAGTTGACACTCCCCTATCGAGCTTCCTCCATCTATTCTAATCTTTCGATCCAAGAGATATATCCTCCTCTCTCCCTCGACCGAGATCACTTAATGATCTAACATCTACTCCCTATCAGTTATAAAGCAGTTCATGCATAGTTATTCCCCCCCACTTCTCTCAACCATCTGTGGTTTAGAGAGCTTAGAAATAGCAAAATATGGAGCTTTCTCTCCTTCCAATCTTCCAAGCATCTAGGGAAGAATAGGATGAGAGTCTTCAAAGACTTTACTTCTTTTTACCACAAGCTAGATATTTTAATTTATCCATGACTAAGTTATAAAATAATTTAAAATATTAACAATAGTACACCTATTGCATGTAGATGTCACTAATGCATTCTTTTGAATGCTTCTTTTATGCTATTTATGAGCACAACTATCGACGATGAACTCTAGCAAAGTTGACATAGACCTCTACAATAAGATTAGACTTATTTGGTTGATTACTCACATTGACTTGACATTCATAGTCATACACAACCTTATTGATTGTCAATGTAAAAGTCTAAGCCATCGACATGACGACAAAAATATTAAACAAATATGAAATGATCACAACGTTAAAAATATTACTGAGGTGACCAACAACATATAAATTAAGACTTAATCCGATATTGACTTAACCTCTAATGTGAGTGTGTGTAGGTATTCCTAGATAGCACAAGGATCATTGTATTCACGCAATCTAGTACCCTCTCCATGATGATACTCTCTCTCCTCATCTTGGAGGAGGAAAAATTGTTCCTACATCCACCTCAATCATACAACGGTAGTTAGTCCATCACATTATTTAACCACGTGCATATTAATAACATCATAGACAATTATTCTTTGCATATAAAATAATATAAATCAAATGCATTCTCTATTCTAACATAACAATACTTTCCTCATAATATTTTCACTAACTATCTATCTACTTGAAATAAAATCATAAATATGTTTAAAAATGGGATGTGACAGTCGCCACTAGGTCGCCAGTTTCACCAAGTCAAGTTGCTAGGTGGAGACCTAGGGTCGCTAGGTGGCAACCCATAGAGGAAGGGATTTGGGTGAATATCAAGAGTTGGAGAGGGGTCTTGGAGGGAAAAGGAAGCCATCTTTCACTGGAGCTAGGCAAAACAAATGAGTTAAAAAGGATCTCCACTTGCACTAGTAGGGTTTCCAGGTGAGGATCTGAAAATAATAGGTGGGTATCTAGAATCGACAAAAGTTAAGTCAATTCTAAAAGATGGGTTTAGTCCAGAAGATCATTTTAAGGCCTCTAGAGGGTGGAGTGAGATGAAATGAACATGGGAAAGGTAAAATTGGCTCACTAAGATGAAAATTGGATATGTAGGCAAGGTTGAAAATGCAAAATAAGAATCATCAACAAGGGTGAAAGTGAAGAAAAGTTAAGATTGAGAAGAATCGATGGAGGGAGAAAATGATGTCAACATGTCACTAGGAGAAGCACTACTAAAAGGGCATTATGTTCACACTTTCGTGTACATGATTAGGATTATACATCATCATTGGGTCCTTGTGGAAGCTCATGCATATTTTTAGTGCTTACAACATCATTGATTCTAGTGTATTTGGTTTTCTATGGGGTGATCCCACAATAGTGGGTTACACTTTTTTGCCAAACTTGACATTTAAATCAACATTTTGAACTAAATCTTCACTTTCTGACACCTATAGCCACTAAACCATTAGGAATTTGAAGATGATGCAAACTAGTGATTTGTGAGATTTTGTCTGTAGATTCTAAAAATATTTTTTTAAAAAAATTTGGAGTTAAATTGTAAAAAAATATGCATCTCCTTTGATAACTAATTTTTAATAATAAACAACATTTTTTTAAAGTGATGTGTATTCCATAACACATAACTTTTTTTCTACAAAGGATTAAATTCTGATTCTTTTGAATTTAGATTGGTAACACTGATATCTAGGGCATGCATTTGGTTTTATAATGTTTTGTTGAATTTTTTTTAATTAAGTTTTGAAGTCAAACCAATTATAATTTAGACATAGGCATATTCCATAAAATAGAACTTTTTATCTATGTATCGAAATTCAATTTTTTTTGTTGAAACAAGGACATCAATACCTAGGGCATACATATTTTTTAGAATTTTTTTTCACTAATTTACTAATTTTCCATGTGTGTAGAACAGAGAACTTGATGTTTGGTGAAAAACCTATGTTTAGTAAAACTAAAAAAAACAATCATAATAAAATCAAAATATATCAAAACTATACTTGTTGGAAATCTTGTTTCGAGGACTGCGATCCTCCAATTTGGTTTGGCAAGGTGAATCAATTTGGACCTTCAATTGGGCTTTGAAAACTAAAATTTTGCAGAAGAAAAGGGAAGGGAAGGAGGGAAGGTGTCTAGTGGGGGTCTTCGTTTGAAGATCCCTTCGAACAAAGGTGGGTGACATCCTTTGTTCGAAGTATAGACTCCTTCGAACGAAGGTCCAAACATGACGCATACATCCCCGTAACAACCACCTTCAAACGGAGGTTCCTTGCATTAAAAAATAATTAAATTTTTTAACCGCTAACCTTCGTTCGAAGGCGTTGCCAACTTGTTTTTTTTTAATGTTTTAATTTTTTCATAGTGCATATAAATAGGATGTTTGATTTCATTTTTACAAATCAATATAACAAGATAAATTCGCATTTTTGTTCTGCAAGGGAGGAGGAAATCTTTGAGAGAAGAATTTTCAAGTCATATTTTACAAAGGAGATGGGAAACAAAAAGACAAGACAAAATAAGACTACACGAAAGTATTCCGCAAAAACTATAGAAAGATTAAATGAAGAAAGATTGCAAAAATATCATAAACAAAAACAAGGTATGCATATATTTTCTTTTCTATTTTTAATCTAGGTCATTTTATTTATGCTTAAATATATACATATATTGATGAATCATGTAGTAGGATGTCATTTAATCTAGGTCACTTGATTTGATGTCATTTAATCTAGGTCACTTAATTTATGCCTAAATATATACACATTGATTTCATGTAGCTAGGATGTCATTCAGTTTAAGTCATGTTCCTCATTCTTGGCTATAATCCCCACCCCTCTACCTAGAGATAACTACCTACCTCTCTCTCTATGTCCACCACTCTCTCTCTCTCAAGTTGCCTACTCTCTTTACCTCTACCTCTCCCTCACTGGGGCCTCCCTAGCTATCTCTCTCCCTCTCTAACTCTCCATATCCCTCTCCCTCTCTCCAACCTTCTCTCCATTCTTCCTTTTATACTATTTTTCTCACCTCTATCTTTAACAAGTGGGTTATGTGTTAGTAAACCTAGGAAGTGTGTCATGCTTCTAATTTCCAAACATTACCAAAAGGAACCTTTTCTTGTGGTAGCTTAGATTTTGTCACCATATTTTATAGTTGAACCTCTTTAACTTAGCTACTAGATTAATTATCTTGTAAGCTAGAAATCCATTTAGAGCCAAAGGTTAGTCCTTAAAATTCTAGTCTCGTCCTTCTTTTCATTAGTTAGTTCTCTAGAAAAAAAATGTATAGGAAAATTTTCTTCTTGTGCTCATCTTGAATGGAGATGATAGTACTTGTTGCACTAATTTGGAGAGATCTATTTCTTTTATCTCATTTGATTTTCCTTGAATTCAAATTAAGCTTAATGAACTGCACTACCTTGAATCCATGGTGGGGTTTCTCTTCGCTTTAATCTTAAGCCTATTTTGCTACATTATGTTGCTACTTATATAAGCCCTATCTTTTCTTTACAAGTATTCTTATTTCATTTTGATCTTAAAGATATTCCAACAAAGGATTGTGTGCTTTGTTAAATCATTCAAGGCTCTAAGAGCTATCTTACCATATTATGTATAGGAGATTTCATATATATCAAATTATACATCTTACTTGAATATTTGTGCATGCTTACACACTTATCCTAAATCGTATAACTACCTATGTATCTTGTACTTATATTTATCACTTGTGTGCATGAGTCCATATATATCACTTGTGGTCATAAATATTAGTTATTACATGTACATATATTAATTTTTATGGTAATTTGATATGGAGGCTCTTTAAAATATATCAAGACTTGGAACTAAATTATAAGTTTTCTTTAATATGTATTTCCTTAATGTGTGATATAGAAACTGGAGCAAACATTGCTGAAGAACACATAGTTGATGTTAGCCTAGAGGAGGCCCAAGTGTAAACAATGGATGTTGGAGAGGGGTCAGGATCGCTTCCTTTGACTGGTATGGGTGAGCATATTAATCTAGCTAAAGAGGTGAAGAGAAAAATTTCTTATACAAATTTAGATCATTTACTTAAAATGGATATTGAGAAATTGAAACATTATGTTAAACAACCTAGACGTATTGATAGGAGGTCAATGAATAAAACTGCAAAGGAAATAATTGCTCATTTTGATAATCTTGATATACTTGGGCGAACCCAATTGTTATCAATTGTACTTCTTAGTAAGAAGCTAAATGAGCCATTACAATTGTTGGATGTAGATTTGTCATTGAAAAAGAGGAAAGGTTCACACCTAGAAAAAGATATTGTTGAAAATGTTAAAGAAGGTTTGGCTTCCATTGGGAAACAATCTCGGTCTGCGGATAAGTCCATTTCAAGAAGAGTGATGTTGACAGGTATTTTAAGTGAAAAAAATTCCAAAAAAAAGATAATTGTCTTCAATTTCAACTGAGATTGGTTTTAGTAGAAAGACAGTAACAAAATATGTGAAAAGGAGAAAATTATTGGATGATAGTACCTTGGAAGGCAATTGGGCAATTATGTGTAGAGCTCCTCGATCTGACAAGATTCAAGATGTTGTTAGGAACTTGATCTCAACCTTTTGGAATGATAATACTCGTGCTTCATCAAATAGTAGAGATGTTATCAAACACAGAATTGGGCCCAATAGTTATGAACTACATACAAAAAATTGGCTAGACATAACACAACATGAGATGTATGTGAACTTTTGTAATTCAAATCCCCATATAAAGATTGGGCAAACAATGTTTGAAAGGTTAAGGCCATATTATGTGAAGACCAACAAGGTTTTTGAAAATTGTTATTGTCGTTATCATATTGAATTTGATCTCTACTATCATGTGTTTCGAAAGATTAGAGAAGACAATGATGGTTTTGTAAATGCACCTCCTAAATGGGCAAGTCAATTCATAGCATCCATCTTATGTGATAAATCAAATGATGATAATGGAACTGGTCAAATAAAATGCATAAAAGGTCTTTGTGAAACATGTGAAAATTTGGCTAAAATGCCTTTAAGAAACAAAGATATCGACCTAATGAAGTTGGTAAATTGCAAGAGTTACAAGTACATAAAGTTTCAAACAAAAAATGGGAAAGAATCCACAAGGTTAGATTATGTAGAAGAGGAGATACCTATTGGAACATTTATGGAAATTTTTCATAAATTGATACAACCATACATACATCATGCTTTTTTTTGCTAAGTGGCAAGCACAATAGTTTCAAACATTAAGAGATACTTTCCCACCTGGAACAATTTTATCAGTAGTCAACTTTGCAAAAAATTACTCTTTTGTACATCAAAAAGAGATTCAATCACAATACTACTTTTCAGAGCAGATCACTATTATGGTCCATGTGTGTTATTGTCATGCACAATTGGATTTGGATGGTCTTGAAAGTACATTTGAAGTACGAGTCATTAAGAAAGAATATCACTTTTATATTAGTGATGATAAAGAGCATGACACACATTTTGTACATTGCTTTAAGAATTTTTTTGAATATTTGGCAAGCAGGGGTGTAAAAATTGAAAAGCATTTTGTATGGTCAGATGGTTGTGCGTCACAATTCAAATCATCAAGGCTGTTTTATGCACTATGTAGATATCATCGAAATGACAATATACCACATGTTTGGAATTTCTTTGAGAGTGTGCATGGAAAGGGTGAACATGATGGCGTGGGAGCTTGCATCAAACGTGCTCTAAGAAAACATCAAATGAATTATGAGGGAGATCATATAAATGATGCACATGATGTTGTTGAATGATGTAAGTCACACTTTGCATCAAATGAGGTCGGCACATCTTCAAGAACAAACCAATACATTCCACATAGAGTGTTTTGGGAGATATCAGGTATGTATTATTTGAACATTTAATACTTTAAATATATATTCATATATGATATGTGTACATGAGTTTGTTTATTTTAGTTTGAATTTAAATATATTCATAATGTACA
Source organism: Cunninghamia lanceolata (assembly GCA_027924645.1). Classification (NCBI taxonomy): domain Eukaryota; kingdom Viridiplantae; phylum Streptophyta; class Pinopsida; order Cupressales; family Cupressaceae; genus Cunninghamia; species Cunninghamia lanceolata. Next base: position 6,712,959 of record BSBN01000400.1, read on the forward strand.
ATATAATAAATTTATAGGTGTGGATAGAAGATCAATGCATGGATGCAAGAGGGTAGAGAAAATAAGATCTTTGCATTGTGTCATGAGTACAGACAGCCAAACATGGACGTTGTGCACTAGGGATTACTCTTGTTTTTGTTATGAGTGCATGTTGGGAGATTGTGAGAATTGTAAGAACCAACAACGTGGATATGTTAGTGAATGGAAAAACATGCCACTAGTTGTTACCAACACATACAACGAAGATGGGGATGAAAGCTTTGAAGACATTCCTTTGATTTCAATTGATTATAACCATATTTCAAGATTGATTAAAAAAGGTATGTGTACATATATATATATATAAGGTATCTCTAAATTTTTTAAGTTACAAATTTTGGACATGTAAATTTGGTGCAGGAGATGTTTTTGCAGTCATAGCAGAGGCTGGAAATATAGAAGACGTTAGTTATTATTTATTGTGTTGTACAAAAGAGAGGCAAAAGCTAGTAAAGCCAGAAACAAGTGATGGAATGTTGTTTCCCACAGGTTTAACTTTATTTAATATGTTTTTAAATAATTTTGAATTTGTTACATATGTACATGTCAAGTACCTTGAGTGAATTAAACATTCAATTTATATTATAATTTATGTTATGTCTTACCAAGCAATGAAAATGCTATACATGAACTATGTAGGTTACATTTACCTTGAAAATGTTATGTCTTACTGTGGAATGTTGTTTCCCACAGGTTCAGTTGTAGTGCAAGGGACATATCTCAAACAAGTCAAGATTGTTCAACATGGGATTCACTTTATTGATTATCAACCTGAGAACAAGGTATATCAATATAGCCACCTAGTAATTGCTACCGGCCTATCTCTTCATATAGTTCCATATTCACGTGGATGTCGTAAGTGGAGACTAGAAAGTGATGATCATCAGAGAATACTAGATGTCATTGAAGAGCGAGCTGAACCACTTGATGTGGTATGAAAAATATGGATGAAGAACTTACAATTTTTAATGTTTTGAAGACCTAAATTCACTATCTAGATCTATGTTCATGTATTAATTATTTTACAATTTATGCAAGTTAAATTAATAGTTCTTTCGTTGAACAAATTTTAATTTCAACATGTGGTTCTTAATGTAAATGATCTCTCTATTAGAAGTCATGTAGAGAATGCCCTAGATTCTTATTCAAGCATGTGATATGATAATTTTTGAATGCTTTTATTTAATGTTATATGCTCTTTGAACATGCTACAATACATACATATGCACTAGAGATGTCACAATATAAATTAAATTAAAATCAAAGTTTTCAACATCAATGCACAAATCATCACTACACAAGTGAAAGTATCAACCTGTCATGTGATGACCTCACCATGATGGCCATAAAAGAGGGTAGAGTTGCCTCTAACCGTGGTGATTAGGTACTATACCACAATTGCCTTCTCTCATGAATTAAAACCCCTATGGAAAACTCTTAGAAAAAATTTCCAAAAAAGGTCAGGAAGTGTCAACTATCTCAAGATCATGCCTTTTACTAGTGAAAATCACCCTAGCCATTTAGGATCACCCTTGTGTAATTCCCCACCTATGTTAACCCTTGCCTTGTCCAAGTCCTATGGTATTTCTTGGGTTAGATCACTTTTTAAAGCTAGTTGACAAGTGCTTGAAGGACAATCTATGTCCAATGTTTGAGCATTGTCATGCTCATGTCGAATATGCTTATTGATCTAGAGTTTATGTTTTTATTTCATGATTGAACCTATGCAACTTTTTTAGCTTCACTAATTTCATAAGTTAAGTTTGAATTACAAGTTATTGTTTTAGGTTCAATTTTATGAGTGAATTTAGTGAGTATATGCAAATTTATTAAATACACATCTTTTGATAGCTAGGTCATGTTTATTTTAAATTATTTTTAATAAGATGTGGTTATATGATTAAATGTGGTTGGGTTGGTGTCAAATTTTGATATTATGATGCAATTTCAAGATGTCCAGAAAATCCTTGTTTAATTACATGTTTGGTTGGGTTTTATATGTTGTGCTTCAACTATCTTGTAGTGTGTAAATACACCTAATGTGTTAATTGAGTGTGTAGGCATATGTTTCCCAATGGTGATTAATCAAGAGATGGTCAATTTGGGTAATTGTGTTTATGTTGTATACCTTGTCTCACTCAATTTGAGTTTAGATTTGAGTCCTTGTGTAATCTTATGAAAGCATGATCTGAATTAATGTTGATTCTAGATCCATGTGTCATGAATAAACTTGTAAAGTGTGAGTTTTATTTGCATGCAAGTTTATTTGACACTTATTGTACTTGTATTTAATTAGTTTTTGAAATGCTTGATTTAAGAACATCGTAGAATATCTATCATTCTTGAGTTGAAAGAATTTATTATTATGGATTAGTAAAAAGGTCTTGTGCATTTATACACGTGCAGACATGTTGATTCCATTGGATAGACTAGTGAAAGTTTCATGGTCATTAAATACATAGAAATTTATCAAATTACTCTACTCCAATTTATAATTTATTTTATGTGGCATATATCTATTTACACTTTTCATTTCCAAAATCATAAATTTACTATTTAGATTAGATTTACTTACTTTTTGTTTTCTATCTTTGTAATAAATTTGTTCTATACATTAGTAAGTAAAAAAGAAAGAAAATTTAACTATATTAAATTATGAAAACCAACTTAGGGCTAGTTCAAAAATTTAAATCTTTTAGTAAGAAAAAGATCCAAGTAAGTAGAAACCATAAAGCATTCAAAATAAACATAAACACAACTACTAACTAGATTTTTAGAAAAATTAAATGATCTACCACCTATTGGTAGCTAGATACATACTACAAACACAACTAACATGGTACTACATAAGTGACTAGATATAGAAGTCAACAAATAGGTACTATATACTTAACAACTAGATATTGCATGAACAACTAGATGTTATATTCAACAATTAAGATGGTACTGCACTCAACAACTAGATATTGAATAAGCATGTGATAGTCCCTCTAACCATATCAAAGTATATCTCATGTCAAACATGTAAAAATTTATGTCCATGATATAAATGTATTGAATCAATCATGTAATCAATTCCATTTTAAATTATGTATCATCATTTAACATAAATCATGTCCACAAAAGTATCATCAAACATGCAAATATCTACAAACGTGTGGACATAAATATATATAATCATCAAACATATGTGCAAATTTAGATAGAAATGTCCACAAACATGTGCTGCAAATGTAGATAGAAATGTCTACAAACATGTAGAAATTTCCACAAACATGTGTATATAGAAGTGTAGATGAGAACATGTAGATCTAACCTAGAAATGTAGATGAAAACATGTAGATAGAAATGTCCTCAAACATGTAGAAATATCCACAAACACATGTGCAAATGTAGATAGAAATGTCTGAAAACAAATATCTAGAGAAATATCTGGAGAAACATGTCTAGGCAGTGCTGGTAGCCTTGTCATCATGTCAGCTGCGAGTTGAGCAACCCTCTGAGTGAGCATCCTGCTCTGATGGATGCGCTGAGCAAAGTGTATAAATTATGTTAATTTAGAATATGTTAAATATGTGTACATGCACGTACAAATGATATGCAAACATGTAAGTACATGATTTAAAAATTTAAAACTCACATGTCCACTAACATTACTGGCATCAACTGAATCACGCCTGCGTACACAGTCCGTCCCTAGACTAGGTGTAACATGAGCTAACCCCTACAATATATATATATATATATAATTATAAATGTGTACATTAGGACTCTATCTAGCAAAGTAATTTAACTTAATTTAATTTAAGTTCAAGTTTAAATCATGCATGCGTGCACATACGCATGTACATACCTATGTATCAGGTGGTGCAGGATCCGTTGTAATGATCATATCTGATGCCTCCTTGGCTAGCTCTAGTAATGAAGAGTGAAGTGGACTATGCAGGCGAGCTGGCATCGAAGAGCCTAAATGTAGAAGCATATCCACATAACCTAACGATCCCATCTACAACTCCTCAAGTGAATCTAAGGAGGGCTGGGATGTCTGATGCTCAACACTCATAGAAGGAGGGGTAGGTGTATCTGCCTCTACAGCAGCCGAATGATCTGTGGGTGGATCAAGATGTGGAGTACTACCAGGCACCTAATGAGAAGGTCTCGTAGCCTGACTGGATCGTGACCCAGTCTGTGAATGGCAAGCTCTACCCACATGTCCTCTAACCTCATGTAAAGGGATACAAAGATCTAATGCAATAAAAGCATATGACTCCAATAGGTCCTCAAAAAGACAACTCATTGTAGTCCGAAGCATATGGTCTCCTATAAGACCATCTATGTCTACGGGTGAAGGGACACCCACGATAGCATAAGGATTAGTAGCATGATCCGATGGTCTGGATCATCCAGGATGACTCATCAAATATCTTCCCACACAATTAAAAGATATAATAGATGTGGCAGCTGCAATATCACCAACACTGTCGATTGCTTCCCTTTGGGAAGCAATGACAACCTGATCAACAATAGTGGCCAGGGCTGGGGAGATAGCAGGCATTCTCTCCCCAACCAAGGCCCTATAAACTGGATCTTGTTGATCTACTCGATGATAGGCATCTCTATCAGCAACCCTGCTCCTCCCCTGACCAAAATATGCTGGCAAATCCAAGTAGTTGACCTTGAGGCCCATATGAACCTCTCCATATAACTAATGTGCAAAATATAAAGGAATATGATCATTATTGGGATAAGGACCATGAGCAGCAAGAAATCGTGGATATATCAATGGGGCCATATGAGGGTCTACACATCTAGTCACTTAATAGCCCCTCACATTAGGCCTACCAATATAATATGGGAAACATTGGGATTTGATGGTCTCTTTTGAGACACTAAGCTGAATAGAAGCAAGAGAAACATCACCAGTCACCTCTTGCCGCATCTGGGCAAGAATAGCAGCAAGAGTATCACCCGAATAAGCATGGGTATCTCCTAGACACTGCCTAATGCACTGCAAGCTAGATAAAATTGATTGACAGGTGTCCCTATAAACCCCTGTTGTGTTGGGTCAGAAAGAACACCTCTCAATCTCTAGATCTCAGTATCTGTACAAGTAAATATAGAAGGTCCAGGAGGTGGTGGTGCATGTGCCATGATATATCTCGATCTAAATTGTGTACAAAAATAAATTACTTATTCTAATGTACATGTGTGCACATCTAGTACTATGTATCTAAATTAATTTTTAAATTTAACTTCCAAGCTAAAATATATATATGAAAGCTTATAATGAAGGTGTTTTTGCTAAAATATAAGGACTCGTTTTAGTTGATAAAAAAAGAAGTCAAGCCTCCACAAAATTTATCAACAAGCAGGAGGTAATATGGATATATGGTAAAGTTTTATTTTGGATATTATATAATTTAATTAATAATGTGATTCTACATGTTAGTGACTCAAATATAGCAAAGGATGCTTTGGATTAATTGACTAAATATGTGAATCAAGAGATGGCTTAAATTAGTAGATGATACATACAATCTAGCACATAAAATTAAATTGTTTTCAAAATATCTATACATATGTTGAATTATACTTACAAAACCTTATTTATACCTCTATAGTTGCATTAGGATGGCCATGTTGAACCAATTATCTACACTTGATGACTGATATGTCTCACCAACATCATTGATAATGTCTACTTTGGAAGTTGTGGAACAAATGTATCAATGTATGTACACATCTACATCAGAGTAGATAGGGATGTTGTGTTGTGCTCGCCTATCAACATACAATTTCTTGCTTCTAACTTGTTGAGCTCGCTTATCCCTGGTGATTTAAGCTCACAACACAACATCCCTCTCTCTGATGTAAGTGTGTGTGTTAATGTTGTTCTACAACTTCCAAAACTTAGACACTAGTTATCACTGATGTTGGTGAGACATATCAGTCATCTTGTAGAGAATTGGTTCAACATGGCCATCCTAATGCAACTATAGCTCGGTGTAAATAAGGTTTTGTAAGTATAATTCAACACATAATTGTCTATTTCAAACAATTTAATTTTACGTGTAGACTGTGTCATCTACTAATTTTTTTAAAAATGTGTACTTACAAAACCTTATATTTATACCTCTATAGTTGCATTAGGATGGCCATGTTGAACCAATTCTCTACACTTGATGACTGATATGTCTCACCAACATCATTGATAGTGTCTAATTTGGACTGTGGAACAAATGTATCAACATACACACCTACATCAGAGTAGATAGGGATGTTATGTTGCACTCACCTATCAACATACAATTTCTTCTCTGATGTAGGTGTGTATGTTGATGTTGTTCCACAACAAGTCCAAAGTAGACACTAGTTATCACTGATGTTGGTGAGACATATCAGTCATCTTGTAGAGAATTGGTTCAACATGGCCATCCTAATGCAACTATAGCTCGGTACAAATAAGGTTTTGTAAGTCTAATTCAACACATAATTGTCTATTTCAAACAATTTAATTTTTTACATGTAGACTGTGTCATCTATTATCATTTTTTTGAAAATATGTACACTTTTATGCAAGATCTATATATCATCAAGTCACGTGTCCTCTCAAAATTTGGCACATATATTAAAACATATATGTTTTAATAGAAGTTATATTTACCTATGTTAACCTTTCAATAACACATATATGTGTAATAGAAGTTATAATTAAATAAACATGAAGTACATTTCTAATAGCATTATCATATTCCAACACATTAAATAGTTTCAAGAAGGAAGATTTCATTTCTAATTTATGCATGGATGATTCTTTTCCTTTTCAAAGCAGAGAGAATTGTTGAGAATGGCATACAACTTTATATCAATTTAAAAAAATAGAAATTGAGATATTTATTACCAAGTGGCAAGTAGATGTGTTGGTGCTCCAAAATATATACTAAATCTCTAGAGAATGCACATCAATCTAAATACAAGGAACTTAGGGCGGTTTAGACTAACAAGCAAGACGCGTGATCATGCTACAAGTGATTTTGACCAACTAACAAGAGAAAACAACACTTCTACACTTCTAGCTTTGCTATGCCAAAGAGGGTATTCCTAGAGATATTTATAGGACAATCAAAGAGAAATAAAGAGAAAATGGTTAGATAGATTAGTTATGCCCTTTGCACTATGAGATACTCCAAAAAAATTCCATTAAGCACCCCTTACATTGGTTTATTGGTCTTACAAATCAAAGATCTCTTATCACTAGATTAATATATCAGCTTACACGTGCAACTAAAGATGCAAAAATAATTTATATCCCCAAATGTAAAACCCTTTATAGTCCATACTTCATATGTAACTTGGAAATCCAAAACATGAATAACTCTTTAAAGGTAGATAAAAATGTAGGATCTTAAGAGATAAGGTAATGGTAAATGTCAAATGAGTCTATGCACGCTAGTAGGATCTAATATACAACAATTTTATGAGGACAAAGAATGATATTCAATATTCAACATGATTAATTTACCAAAGAGGACCAATGTTTAACTTCATTGGCAATAGAGTCAAGTCTTGAATAAATGAGTAAATACTTTTTTAAATATGAGCTTAAGAGAAAGATATGAATTGATAGAAATAGAGAACTAGAATTACATTCAAGATCCCATCTATCTAGTTGCAAGTTCATTTAAATGCAATTCAAAGAGTCAAGAAACTTCACATAAATAGACATTATTTAATCATCCATAAATGAATAATTAATCTCATATGCTATTTTGAACAGGAATTCTCAAAGAATTTCAAAATATTTTACAAGTGTTACGATAATTAACTAATAAAAATAAGAACAAGCTAGCAAATATAGTAGGACTAGGGATGATTCTATCATCCCCTAAAATTCCTTGACAAATATGGAGACATTTAGATCATGGAGGGGATTTCCTCTTAACAGTGGGCACCTTCTTCATATTTTACAAAATAAGGAATAACACAAGACTTCATAATTGAATTATAGCATTTAACACCAAAGATTATGCTAAACAAAGGAAAACCTATAAAAATTTGGCCCATGAGGTCCAAATGTTGTAACAATCTAGAATTTGGTAAAAGATCATCCAACCCAATTGGATAGATAGAACTTAGATTTATACCTAATGATTTTACCATAGATTTACTACAATAATAACACATATTCCAATCTAAATATTAACTTTTTTTAACAATGGGTGATTAGGATAAAGTAAATACATAAATTATACAACTTTAAGGTCTTCTATATGTTTTGAAATGGCAAGAAATGTGTTTTTTAGTGGGTATTGTAGTAGGATTCTTATTGAGAAGTTTAGTTTGATATTTGTAAACTTGTTATATGGTTGCTACCTATTTATGAATTATTTGAGAATGAAAATGTGATTTAGTGTGGTCACAAGCCTTTATTTAATTAAAGACTTATGAAGAGTTGCTTCTTAAATACTCATTGCAAGTGGTTGGGTTGTGATAAACCATTCCAAATTAATAGTTGTTTAGGTTAAAGCCCTCAAAGGATGAGTTACACTTGTTATGAGCCTTGTTGAAGTCTTGGACTTGTCTTGTGTGGAACCCACATTGGCTCATGAGATAATTATTATATAAAATTGATTGAATTCACATTGGTCACCCTTAGTGCTACGAGGCAATTAGTATGATTGAGTTGAGGTTACCATTTCATTGCAATCATAACGATGTTGCACACTTAAAGCACTTTTGGGGTCATGAGGATTGATCTAATTCTCAAACATTTACAAATTCCTAAAGACTCATTTCCAAGTTGTTTTATCATTGCAACCTTTTACTACAACATATAGATGCTAATCACTCAACAGGTATTTGTTTCATCATGAGATGATTTGACCATATGTTTATGTATGGTTCACTAGGTTCTAGTGGTTAACCCTATCTAGGTAATTGATATGTCAATTGAACTAGTTCTAGCCAAAGTAAAATCATAAGACACTTTAATGTAGCATTAGATTTGACCAACAACATCAACATCATTATCATTGATAACATTATTAATAACAATTGCATGTCTACATGTTAGAATTTTTTGGAAATGGATTTATATATATCTTTAAATTATTTTTAGAAAGTGCCACCAATGGATTTATATTGTCATATAACATGAAATAATTAAAATAAGATAAGGGATTTTGATACCTAGCACATATTAAGCTGAACATGATACATCTAAATTGCATACAGTAGTTACGAATTTTGAACAGGTTCTTTGCCTTACAGGTGCAAAAAGAGAGATTGGTTGTGTGGCTACAGACGTCTCATTGCAATGAATATAAGTAATTCTCTTGTAATTTGTTAAGTAATATAAGAGGCATGATTTCATAAATAATAAATGAGCTTTTTTTTACAAAGTTGTGAGCTATTGAATGGAATCTCTCTTTTAGTTATAGTCATTCATAGTTGCATAGAGCTCAAGAGTAGTTTTCATGGCAAATAGATTCTTTTTTTCATAACATGGATCTCTATTATCTATTATCCAAATAGAGAGAACAAGTTATATGGTTGAGAAGGTGGCATGAAAAAACCCTAGTTTGGCAAACTAGGGTTTGACAAACCCTAGTTTGCCAAACTAGGGTTTTACAGTGAACTAAATTTAACTACTCAAGAATTCAACAATGAAATGGAATTTTTCATTGCATGTAACTTGTGTATATGTACATAAGAAACAACAAATATTCTATGACAAACTCTGGACATATATAATGAAACGACAAGCTTATATGAGCATATATTAGTAGGTATGCACCTGGAGGGACGTTGGAATGCTGATGTGGATGCTGGAATGTTGGTGTTAGCCTTTTTCATTGTCCCCTTCGACTCCTTCGAATGCCCTGTCGTCTCCTTCGAACACCCTGTCACCTTCGTCAGGCAACGTGAACATTGTCACTCTCAAATGACAAAAAAAACTGTCATTTGAGAATTTTAACCTTTTTATTAAAAAACAATAAACTAATACATTCGATCGAAGACCCTCTTCGATCGAAGGTATTATTTTATTGTTTTTTAATAAAAAGGTTAAAATTCTCAAATGACAGTTTTTTTTGTCATTTGAGAGTGACAATGTTCACGTTGCCTGACTTCGATCGAAGGTATTATTTTATTGTTTTAATTTGGTGCCCAAAGACCTTCGAATGGAGACACCCTTCAAACGAAGGCCTTATTATTTTAAGATTTAAAAAGGCCGACAGGACCTTCGAACGAAGGAAATACCTTTGAACGAAGGTGTCTACTATAGTTTTTTTGTCACCTTTAATTTTTCTTCATCCACAAAAGTGTAACCCACTATTGTGGGATGACCCTATGCTGGAACCCAAGTTGGCTCATTTCGCCTGGTGCAATATTTATTAGGGGCTCCCGATGGAGACTCAACTTGTTCATATGGGCATTCCCTACCCTCGTTGTCCTTTACGTGGACAACTTGAGAGCCTCAAGCATTTGTTTTGGTTTTTTCCCTGGGCTCAAGAAGCCTTGTCCTGGATTCATGATTTTTTTTACCATTCTATCCTGCTCCCTTCTCTTAGCATTTTGCTGGGAGACTGGCCTTGCCTCCCACATAAGTACACCTAGATTTGGCATGCTTTTAGGTGGAGATTCTATTGAGTGTTTGGAAATACAAAAATGTTGTGTTGTTTTCCAATTACACTGCAGATGTTCATTTCTTTAGAACTATACACTAAAGCTATGATTTGTTCTAATGTTTAATACATATTCAAGCGTAAGCTCACAAGTTACACTTCATGTCACCCATCTCCAGGAGTTGCTAGATCACTGAGGAAATGCCCTATGCATTGTGGCCAAGGTTTTGTTGGACTCTACCTCTCCTCCAAGAGGGCATCGGTGAGGGTGCAACCAATCTACTCAACGAGACCATGGCTCCCACTCCCATGGGGCTCAGCCTTAGCCTTCTCGTGACTCTATCGCTCGTGGTTGGCCCCAACCCTCCAAGCAACCCTTGACCTCCTCTCAGGTGCGTGGATGTACTATGTTACATCCCCAACTTATGATTTAGCTTAATCTTGCTTTTGTGTGGTAATCAGGATGGTTAATCATAGTTTAATGATTAGATGTTTATGGAAAATATCAGATTTAATCATTGATTATGTGAATACTAACTAATGTTAGTTAGACATGAGATTACATGTTGATATAATTATTTAATTACTATGATTTGTGAATCAGATGATGATACACTAATCATGGTTTTATGATGGTGAGTGTGATCAGAAAAAGAATCTTCCTTCGAAGATGGAAGGCGAGTATCATCTGAGAGGAAGAGATAGATGTTTGGAAAGGTTAGAATTGCCATCTAAGTATCAAATCTAGTCCTTAAGAATCCTTGCAAGTTAGAGTGGGTAATGTCTTTCCTTGTTAGTCATTTTATTTTCTATGTCGGTATGACAATTTGATCTTTCTCAACGTCATCTACGTCGATGTGACAAAATGATGCTCTCTGAATGTCCATTTGAGTTGTTTGACAATCTCGTTCAACTGTCGAGAACTCCATTGATTCCTTATCCATTTTCGTATTAAGATTTGTGATTATTATATCTTTTTATATTTTACTTACGGTTATCATGGTAAATAAGGGGGAGTGGTACTCGACCCCGAAATCATATTTTAATGACGTGCCATCTTTTTAATGATGTTAACTTTTGATAACATCTTGGATTATTTGGTAACCCTCAATTTCATGTAAGAGAAATATATGTATTATAATTGTTTTAACCTCCTTAAAGGTCGAGCACCTTGGTTTTAATATTATATATTTATCCATGTTTATCTGTTGGCACTCAGCCAACCACCACCCACGAGGAGTGGGGAGAGAGAGTGGAGGCTGAGTGAGCCATACTCAAGCCCATTTTGCAGACCCCTCCCCATGATGGATTGAGTGGATCCTTTGGATCCTGCAAGGTGGTGGACTCATTGGACATGCAAAAAGAATTGTGAATGCATGCAAAAGGTATCACCAGGCTTTTCTTTAGTATGTTTTTTGGTGTGTCAAAAGAGAGGAAGTTCTATTTTTCGAGAGCCTAAGGTGAAGCACTACTACAGCAGTAGCATGGGGATCAAGTGAGCTCAGCCACTGTGTATACTTAAAATCTATTTGACAGCAACCATACACGACTGTGTTTACACTTTTTTTTTTAAATTCATTATATTATACAAAAATGGGCCCTTTAAACTGGACCAAAATACAAATATAGATAGAGTCTAAGAGATCTTTCTAAACTATATTCATCTTGTCTACCACGCAGGGCATTATATTGGAAATATATATGACTTTAGTTACATAGTGTACAACTTTCAATTTTTAAATTTCTTTGCTCTCTCAAAGTCTTTCTCTTTCTTCTCCTCAAAATTTGGTTTAAAGTAAATCCATTGGTTCACATACTTCAGCTCCTCTTTCATGATTTCCGTTTTGCCTTTTTTAATTAACTCTTGATACTTTTTCTTTGACACTTAAACTGTCAAGGATATCTGCACAAAAATATTATACATCATGAGTCTACAATTAGGATCAATAAGTGCCCTCCTAATGCCTTGGTATTTTTCACTGTTTCTTACTTTCCATAAAAACCAAAGAATTTCAATAGTATAAATCAGCCAGTACAAATTGTTACCTTTTCCAATATTATCTATTTTGCCAATCAGAATTTCATTTTTCCTTCCTTTTTGCATAACATCAACTAAAAACATATTCTGGATATTTCCTTAGCAAAAAAACATTCAAAAAAAAGATGGAAAATTGTTTCATTTTTTTTGCAAATTTCACAAATATTCATTCTACCCTTTGCATCAAAGTTAGGTAATTTTTGAAGTAACAACATCCATTTAAATCCAGCTTTTTTAGGCTCTATCACATTATTCCAAAGATAAGAAAACACATTATACCATTCTTTTTTATTTAAATTGATATTCCAATTTCTAATCAATTGATCATAAATATCAATAGGAGGGTTCAATAGCAAATAAACATCATTTGCTTTAATTTTACTGTATTTATCATTGTTAATCCAAAGTAACTGGTGATCATGTTTATTCTTATCCAAGACAACTTTTTCAATACTATCTTTTTGTATTTTTATTCTCTCGTATGTTCTTTTTTGTGTTAGGCGGATATCATATTTATTGCATAATTGTTCCCATGAGATAAATCTATTCTTATAGATTAGATCATGGAATGTAGCAATACCTCTTTTATTCCATTCTTTTGCTAAACACCCTTGAAGAAGGGCCAACAGTTTATTATTGTGAAATGTATTCCACCAAATGGATCTTGAGAGGAATTTTCTATTAATTTCAGGTTCTACTGGATACTTGTTCATAATAGCTTTCTTACTAAATTCCCAAGCCTTCTGCAGGCTTTTAAAGACACTGGATCCAGTTGGAGAAATGGGAAAACAACCAAAAATAAGGTCACAAAGAGGAATATTTTTCCAAGTTTTGGCCCCCCTAGGTATACTATTCGAGATATTGCTCCTAACAAGGACTTTCCACAGTTCAGAACCTACAAAACTTTTACAAATCTATTTCACAACTAGAGTTATCCCTTGTTGCTTTAAGTCTTTTAGTCCTAACCCCCCTCTCTGTTTATCATTACATCAGATTTCCCATTTAACAGAATGAGATTTTTTAATCCCTTTACCATTAGACCATAGAAAATTTCTAATCTTTTTTTGAATAGATTGAACTTGGTAGCTATTAAATATCCAGACTGAGGCATAATAAATGTTGTAAGAAGAAAGAATTTTCTAGCAAACTTGTGCTCTTCCAGTAGTAGAAAGGTACTGCTTGTTCCAAGAATTAAGCTTATTGTCTATTTTATTTTCAATCCAATTCCACATATCTTTTAAGTTTGGTTCTACAGCAAAAGGAATTCCCAAGTACCTAAGTATTTTGCTAGGACCTCCCATTGAAATTCATACTCTTTAAACCAATCTGGTTTTTCATTTTTCTAGGCAAGCATGATAGTTTGGCTTTAGAGATTTTTGCCCCTACTGCCTAGAAAAAAATCTCCATTTTCTTCATTAGATTATCAAAATTAATCTGTCTCAATTCAATAAAAAGTATTGTGTCATCAGCAAATTGTATATTAATCAACTCATCTTTATTAGGCAAGTAAAGACCTTACACTTTTGGGCTTAGGGTAGAATCTCTAAGCAGGTAATGTAAAGCATCGGCTGCAATAACAAAAAGAGAGGGGGCAAGACGACACCCTTGTCTAATTGACCTTTGTAACTGGAATTCCTTAGTCATTTGACCATTAATTTCTACATGTGCAGTTGCATCTTTTAACAAAGTTCTGATAATTCTACAAAAATATTCTAGAAAACCAAAAGCCTCTAGTACCATTAGGATAAAGGGCCGTTCAATTCTATCATAAGCTTTTTCAAAGTCCAATAGGAGAATGCCCACATCTTGATTAGTTATTTTGGCCCATTCCATGGCCTCCCAACTAGTAATCAGATTTTCAAGGATGTATCTCCCCTTGATGAAACTTGTTTGGGTACTATTAATGATGTTCAGGAGGATCTCTTCTATTCTTTTAGCAACAAGTTTTGCTAAAATTTTATAGGACACATTCAAAAGAGTAATGGGTCTCCAATTTTTAATAACGGTTTTATCTCCTTCTTTAGGGATCAACTTGATAATGCCATGATTGATTGAGTTCCCTAGAGATTCTTTATTAATGGCCTCTAAGTAGACTTGTAACAAATCATCACTAATCCAATTTATATTCTTCTTATAAAATTCTATAGGTAAGCCATCACTTCCTGGGGATTTATCATTCTTTAGAGAACAAATCGCCTTATCTATTTCATCCTTTGTGATAGGTTGGTTGAGTAGTTTAGCCATCTCATCATTTATCTTTTTAGGGATAAGACTTTTACATCTCATCCTAGCTTCATTCCCTTGAGGCCCCTAGCATTCAGAGGTAAAGAGGGACTTCTATTATAAGTAAAACTTTTCTTGGATTTCATACTGATTTTTAACCAATCCTGTCTCATCCCAAACCACTTCTATAGCCTCTCTATTTTCTTTAGTTTTTAGGCATTTAAAGAAGAATTTTGTCCCCCTATCTCCCAAAGTCATCTAGTTTACTTTGGCTCTTTTTTTTAACCCTTTATCCTTGTAATTCTGTATTTTATTGAGCTGGGATTTAGCACTAGCCATCTCTTTATTAAAATCCATGTTAAGTGGATTGTTTTGTAAAGCAGACTCATATTCTAAAAGCTTACTTTGCAACTGATTTTCTAGCCTTGTCAAGTCTTTTGCTTTCTTTTCACCTATAGTTTAAAACACTTTTTGCCAACCCTGAACATTTAACTTCCATCTATCTACAGCTAATAAGTCTTTTCTAAAATTCGTGTTGATCTTCCTAAGGGTGAATACAACATTACAACAGTCCTCATTTTTTAACAAACTTGTATTCAAAATAAATTTATAAGTAGTGTTCTTTTGTCTATCTTTACAATTCCCAAAGTTAATACTAACCATAATAGGGTGATGGTCAGATAAGGTCCATGGTATAACCTTCACTCTGGACTTAGCTTCCTCCATATGGTCAAACTGGAAAAAGTCCTTATGAGCATAAGACCTATCAAGTCTGCAATAGATTCTCTACCCCCTTGTTGAAAGTTACACCATGTATACCAAATGGACTTGTTTACCTCTTTTCTACCTTCAAGAGGATCAAATAAACTCAACTTATTTTTCATTTTTGCCCAAAAAAAAATTTCATTCCCTTTCCAGTCCATGCTTATCCCACCTAATTTGTCTTCTAGATTTTCTACCATGTTGAAATCCCCTCCTATAACCCAAGGATAGTCTTCTAAATTAGACAACCAGTTCCACAACATAGAACTTTGTCTATAATCATTAGGGGCATATATATTACATATACCCAATTTAACACCATCTTTTTGCAAACATACCCAAACAGTGCTATTGCAATTGGAGACTCCGTGGTCAACAATCCATTGAGTCCAATTGTTGGAAATTAGGATGGCTACTCCTCCCTTGCCCTTCTCATGATTTGAGGAAAAAGAAATTGCATCCTTCCAAACAAACTTAAGACTAGCCTGCAAGGAAAAACCAACTGATTTTACTTCCTGTAAAAGAACATCTTTTTGTTTCTCTTGATTAAGTAGTCTTCTCATAATATACCTTCTATCTGGGGATTCTAAACCCCTAATATTCCATGAGAGACATTTAAAATTCATCTACTTCCATAGCATCAGAGTTGTCATCTAATCTCCTAAAAGATTCAAAACATTTAGGCAGGGCATATTGCCCACTGTCATTTATCAAATAAGGTACAACTAGCTCTTTCAATTTTTTCCTTCTTCCGCTTTTATTTTTAATCAACATCTCTTTTGAACAAGGGATTCTAATGTCTTCCTTTTCTAGAGAACCATTTACATCTGGTATCTCATCTAATGACTCTACTTTTGGACAGTTTTCTAATTGTTCCATATCATTATGGCTTTTACTATGTCTGCCTTATCCAAATTAAAATTTTTAGTGTTCATCCAGTTTAAATTTTTATTTCTATCAAGATTCATTTGGTGCTCTATTAATCCTACCTTCTTGGCATCTTCCCTAGAAGAATCAAGAATAAAGTCTCAGGAGGCAGTATACTCTCTTGGCTCCTCAATCTCCTCAGTACATATTACAAATTCATCTTTACTAAAGGCTCTTGGGTTCAACATATTTTCTTGATCTAAATACTGGTTATCCAAGCCTTCTTTCATATTTTCATCGACATTATATTGGTTGTTTTTATTTTTTCTATTATCATCAATTTGTTGTCTTATTATTTCCAGAACCAACTCCTGTGTGTTTTTCATACGCATCTTAAGGGTTGGTAAAAACTCAACAACCCCCTGCGGCATATCTCCCTTGTTATTGTGGTCATTATCCCCATACCTTAAGCTAATGGAAAGTAAATTATCTGAGGCTGGCAGAGAGGGAGCTTCAAGGCTCGATCTTCCTTATGCATTATCAAACAAATCCCCTCTTCCATTAATTATCTTTTCCTCAATAGATGAAAGTTCTAGATTTAAATTCCCATTGATTCCCTGAATTCCATTACCTGTATTTGATTTAACCTCGAGTTCTTTGACATCTAGCAGTAGGTTATCACCTTCGGTGGCATCACTTCCCCGAAGTCCACCATTGCTAATCTCAAAGTTGTTCTGTTTAGATTTTTTAGCATTGTCCCCTCTGGAAAAAAGAGGGCAATTCCTCCTTACATGCCCTTCTTTTTTACATAGGAAGCAAGCATTCAAACCTCCCAGAACTATATTAAAAGTAAATATATTATCATCAGTTTCTAATTCCACTTCTTCAAGGATATCAACTCCAAGATATAGAGAAACCAATACCCTCGCATCCATTCTAGGAAGCGGATTGCTTGTGTTTTCTAACTTAATCAGTTTACCAAATTTAGCCACAATCTTGGGGATAGATGCCCACAATAACATGGGCAGATTTTTAATCGTGACCCATCTAGGATATGCCAAAGCAACAATTTCTTCCTCAAGGACATTAGAGGACCAGGCAATTGCTCTAAACATAGCATTTCCAATAGTCCAGAATTATTTATTTACTACTCTTGATTGCATGGCACTATTTTTAAAAATAATCAGAAACAACCCTCTTTGAACCATTTGATAGAATGAGTGCACAATACCCATTTTTTCACCCAGACATTATTAATCCATTGTGTAAAGTAGTTTCTTGCAGGGTTTTGTTATAATCTAGGGCAGTGAAAAAGATGGATGTATTATTTAGCCTAAATTCTTCCTTATTCAGGGCTTCAGCCATACTATCATTAGGAATTAATGAGATTTTACCAGGGTCATCAGAAGAGCACTTACCTTTTTGTTGTCCATCTTTTTCTGCTAATCCTCTATTACCCACCTTGATAAATTCTGCAGCCTCCGGGATGCCAACTGGATTCCAGTCTCCACTATTTGTATACACTACATCTCTATAGGACAAAGAGGGATTAAACCCCTCGGCCCTACGTCTCACAGATTCATTGCAGTTTGTGCCCCCTGAAGGGTCATCCTTTTCATTGCCTTCTTCTTCCATTGAATCGTTGTATTCACAACATTCAATGGAAGATGCTCAACAATATTACAAAATATTGATGTATTGCAGAAGAAACATCATTAAAGAAGCAATCTAGGGCACACACAAGAAGTATTCTCAAGCAAGAACAAGAAGATACCAAGGCAAGAGAAGGGCAATTATAGGACAAGGAGACCAAACCCTGCGCTGGCAATGGCCAGCGAACGAAGCCCTAAATTTGTTCTCACCCTTCTCTCTCTTTCTCACTCCTCGCTCAAACTGATCACTGTCAACTATTGTTTCTAGGAGACTCTTTCATTGTGTGACATGCCTTTTTACCACAGCGTAGGGACAGCGGCAAAATTAGAGAGCACGTACAAAGTTTTGAATGTTGATTCTTCAGACCACCACGATTTCCAAGAGGGGTCTTTGGAACTAAAACCTCTAAACTTGTTTACACATTTAGGTATGAAGCCTTGTGGAATATCGAATTCAATTCGATAGTGTATTTAGATATATCTCTGCTATCAAAAAATTATGTCGACTGTGTCGACTCATAACTGTTATAAGTTAATATTAATGGCCTTCGAGGCCGTATATGATTATAATGTTTATTACTATGACAGTAGTTGTGGTTTTAAACTATTATTAATGGCTTTTGAGGCCGCAAGTGCCTTCTTTGTGTTATCATATGCAACCATTGTTATATGGTGTTACTCAGCCAACTTTGAGGCCGTAGCCAATGCGTGTTGTGCATGCAAGAACTATCGTATGCCATTTGGCAAGAATATAAACTATCTTTTATACCTTCGAAGCTTCCCTGTTAATGTTTCATGATGACTGTGTTAGAGCTGAGAGGGCATTGACACATGATGATTGTGTTAGAGCCTGAGAAGGGGGTATCGACACATATTAACTGTGTTATCATACCATGAAACTGTGAATGGAAATGGCCGAGGGCCCTATATGAATAATGACAACTCTAGTAATAGTTGTAAATCTTTTTTATGTGCCAAATGCACTTAATATATATTAAACTCGAGGTCAACAAATGACAGTCCTTGACTAGTTATAATGGATGTTATGATAATCTTGATGCATGCTATGCATGTAAACGGTATATAATGACTCCTTGTTGAAGAAGGAGGGTTTGTTATAAGGTAAATTGTATTGTTGTCTTGGCAGCAATAAATGCATGCCATGTTCTTTTTGGAGAAGTTATTCTCCCTTGACACTTATCATTTTATAAGAGGAAACACTATGCCTATATGAACTCTTGTATTTAAATGCAAACAAATGCCATCTTTTTGGTGAATGGCAATACTTCATAAACCAAATATAAGGTATCAGGAACTCATGTAGAGTCCTTGAGATATAATCTTTTAATAGGATCGACCTATTGGACCATTGAAAGTACCCTTCTAGATGATATAAATTGTGAGTAAACCTTGGGATAAGGTAAACAATGTAATCATCAATTGGGTAAGGTCATGAGTTGAAAACTTGAATGAACTTATGTCATTATGAAAGTACAGGAATAGAACTTGACGTGGAGTCGCAGGTTCCCTGTTGCAAAAGCAACGAGACATTATTGAATGTGCTCCCAAGATAGGAGTCGAATGTCCAGGGAATGGATTAAGATTGTATTGAAATTATTTATCCAAGACCGAGAAAGGTCAAATTATGTTTACTGTAGGATGAGACAGCTTCTAAGTCGAGTCAAGGTGGTGGACATACGACAACGTTCATTGCAAAATGTTTATGTATGTAAATCTTTGGCCAAAGTAATGCATCCGTCTCTGCATGCATTGTCGGTCCGCTGTACTCCAGATGGCATAATGTCTCTAGTAGGGTCATACATAGTTAGAGTGGATCTATAGTTGTGTGACCATGAGACATTATGAAAGACACAACACCAGATACTCAGATGGCAAACCTAACAGTTCCTTATATCTATACCTTCTGTGAAGGGTAGGGTCACTTCCAGGTAGGAAGTTGTGCGGGGGACCACCGATCTATGGTTGGAGGAAAAGCACTCGGATGATGCTCTCATTCCCAAACAAAAGACAAGCTGAGGCTTATGAAGATAGATGTCAACGTTCAGATGCAGTGCTTTTCTTTATATGACTTGTTAGTCAGTTATTATGTATATTTCTATATTTGATGCCTTGAGAATAGCTTTGTACATGTATAGTGAAGATCATTCACTAATGAGTTATCCTTGTATATTGTAAATTTAAATTTTGTTATGTTCTGGAAAAGAATAACATGTTTAATTATCATGATGATATTAATTCATTCTTGCTTAACTGTGATTATATTAATCATGATGTATTCTTACTCTTAGTTAAGATGGTTAATTATGGTTATTTTTGGGTAATGTGTGATAGTATGTTACATACTGGGTGGCCTAACTCTAATAAATTCCTACGATTGCAACTTGCTAACTATCTCTCTGATCCGTGCCCAATAGCCTGTGGAAGACAATCCTAAAGAGGATGGTGCTCTCCCTGGTTACTAACTTACTACCCCACTAATTAGCCAGGGAGAGCACCATCCTAATCTTAGTTTGGGCTACTAAGATTGCTTTAACTGCTTAGTTTTTTAGGACTTGACCCTTTTATGTTTTCGTCTATGTTTTAGACTTAAGTCCCACTTGATATGAATGGATAAAAAAGCAAATTTTTAACTATGGAGTGTAATAATTGTTAGGGGACAAGACTTCATTTTAAAAGAGAAATTCGTGGGCTTTCATAGACAGTCAAGACGCTTTACCGAATCAATATTTAAATCTAAGGACTCCTTTCCCAGAACTAGTCAAGATGCTTACCGACTTTTACACGGATTAAAACAAGGAGAATCGTATACGGCCTTCCACAGGTTTTAGTGGGCAAAATCGGAGAAGGATGCTTTTGCGCTTGGCCTCGTTATCCACTCGTTCTCTGACTCGGTCATTGCCAACTGCAACCACCGCCCTCTTGCGCACTCTTGGTTTATTGGCTATCTCCCTTCTTGTTACGTACCTGTTGAAGCACTGAATCGTTTGTTTTTAGGGTTTTGTAACATATCCCGTTTAACTCCGCTCTTGCTTGTAATTTCCATTCTTGATTTATTTATTTCTGAGCATCAATTTTCTGTTAATGGCGTCCACTTCGTCATCAGGTCGAAGAGAGCAGGAACGCGATCCATTTTTGGTACTTGAACCTCCCCACAAGATGAAATCCTCCTTGTCTGGAAAACTGTTTGATGTATTCATCAACCATCGAGGCCCAGACGTCAAAACAACTCTGGCCCTGCAGCTTTACAATTCTCTAAAACAAGATGGGATCCAGGCATATCTAGATTGTCAAGAGACTGAACTGGGAGATTCATTTTCTCCCACCATAAAGAATGCCATATTCTCTGCCAAAGTGCACATAGCCATCTTATCACCGCGATATGCAGAGTCTGCTTGGTGCTTAGCTGAGCTAGCTTTGATGTTTCAAACCAAGGCTAGAATTATTCCCTTGTTTTACCTTGTTGAGCCTTCAGACTTCCGCCATATCAAAAACAGAGTTGCAGAAGCATTTGCCAAACACAACGGCAGATATCCCAATCATGATATTCAACAATGGAAAGAATGCCTCCAGAACGTTTCAGGAATCAAGGGCTACGAACTGGACGGGCAGAATGAGTAAGATATCCCAAACATGATATTTTTCTATATTTTGTTAATTTTTTTTCTAAAAACTAGTTCAATTAGTCTAAAAAATCTTTCTGTATTTAGTATGTTAGGTTTTATACTTCACCCTAGAGAAAATATTGGGAAGGTAAGACTAAATAATACCTCAATTACTTACAACCCCGTTTTAATTAAATTTTTGTTTTGGCTATCTTCTTTTTAGTGATCTGGCTAAGCTGTGTAACGACGTGGTGTATACCCTGAAGAAGGAAAAGCAAAAGAGAAAAATTCCTTTCCAAGTTGCAGAATATGAGGTGGGACTTGATGAGCTTATGAAAGATTTCCACAGCCATTGCGAGAGAAATGGGCCGATGATAGATAAAATTGGCATCTTTGGAATGGGAGGATCGGGCAAGACCACTCTCGTCAAAGCTTTGTTCAATCGCAAACATTCAGAATTCAACGGATCAACTAGTCTGTTTGATGTGCGGGAGAAACATGTCAAAGGTGAGCTCACTTCTTTGCAAAGTAAGCTTCTCAATGATCTGTTTTCTGAAAAAAAACATGAAGTTTGTAGTATAGAAGAAGGAACCTCTGTTATCAAGGATTACCTTGAAAGGAGCCGCGAATCAAGGTTTCTTGTAGTTATAGACGATGTTGATCATAAGATGCAGTTAGATGCCCTATTACCCAAAGATGCCCTGAATCCCAACAGTTTGGTGATTCTCACAACCCGTGACGAGAGGCTTCTTATACAGTCCGGAGTCAGAGTCCGTTATAAGATGAAAAAAATGGATCCAGAGCGTAGCAGACAGCTCTTCTGCTGGCATGCGTTTCATAGACAATCTTGTAAACGTGGATTTGAGGATTTGGTAGATAAATTTGTGGAAGCGTGTGGAGGTTTACCTCTTGCTCTTCAAGTAATGGGTGGGCATGTTTTTGGCAGTGACAAGGGTTATTGGAAGTTACAGTTAGATGCTATTAAGGCAAAACTACCCAGAGACATAAGACACAGGCTTAAAATAAGCTATGATGCTCTGGAAGAGGATCAAAAACAGATATTTATGGATATAGCATGCTTTTTCATAGGGGAGGAAGTGAGCACGGCCATAAGCATATGGAAGGCTTCAGGGTGGAGAGCCGAACATACACTTCAGACCCTCAAAGACAAGTGCCTTGTCGAAGTGGATTTCTTGAGATCACATTTAACGGTTAAGGAGCCGTTTTATTTGAGAATGCATGGTCACCTCCGCGACTTGGGTAGAGAAATGGCAGATAATGAAATGAGCCATCCTCGTCGGCTGTGGCGTCCTCAAGATCTTGTATGTGTGTTTTTGCGGCCTTAAATTCATGGTTTTTTCTTAATAAGCTGTTAAAACATTTTTTATTTTTTTAAGTAGTAGTTATAACATTTACTCGTAACTTAGATCGAACATTTTCTAACGCCAAAGAAATTTGAATTCAGATTGGAATGCACGAAATCAAGGGACTCCGAGACATCCTCACGAGGTCCAAAGGAAAAAATTTCAGATGTTTCAATTATATTGAAAATGGTGTTTCTATTATAAAATATTTTCTGGAGAGTTCAAAGACATCAACTGATTTCCTATGGCTTCAAATTGACAATTATAGCAGTTGTGTGTATATTCCTGAATGGATTCCTGTACAAAATTTGCAGACTTTAATTGTCGAAGGATTCTTACCTCCGAAATTGTGGCAAAGGGATGACCAGGTATATGCTTCTTCTTGATCAAAATTTAAATTTTGGAGCATCAGCAAATAGTTCGTTCTTTTAAGATTTTTTATCATTGAAAAACAACAGT
Source organism: Cunninghamia lanceolata (assembly GCA_027924645.1). Lineage (NCBI taxonomy): Eukaryota > Viridiplantae > Streptophyta > Pinopsida > Cupressales > Cupressaceae > Cunninghamia > Cunninghamia lanceolata. The sequence goes on from BSBN01000400.1 coordinate 6,736,611, forward strand.
TTGAAACAAAGTGATTGTAAATTCCAGGCTCCACTCAAGTTGAAAGAGCTACACTGCATCTTTACGAAAGATGTTTTTATTCAAGAAGACGTGTTTCTCAGATATGGTTCCGAATTGTTGAGTTCGTTCGGAATTCTAAAACATCTGGAAAGTCTGCACCTAACTCTGCGTGATATATCCACCACAAGGAAGGTCTCAATTAGTGGACAGTCTTGTCCCGCCCTTAAATCTCTTAAACTTTATTCTATGAAAGATCTAATTGAAGTGGATTTAGCAGGAGTAACAACACTGGAACGTCTGGAGCTGTTCCAATGTAGAGAGTTGAGAAAAGTATTGGGCAATGATCTGCTAAAGCTTGAAATGTTCCTCATACAGAAATGCAGGAAGATGAAAGAGTTGTCAAGTTTTGGGCGTAGTTACAGTCTTAAGAGGATCAATATTAGGGGCTGTTCGAGCCTGCAGAATATTTCAGCTATTGAACAATTGAAGGGATTGAAGAGAATCTTCATTGCGCATTGTCCAAAGCTGCAGAATATAATAGGTATTAAAGAATTGAAGGAGTTGAAGAGAATCTTTATTGCGCATTGTCCAAACCTGCAGAATATAGAAGGCATTCAATTTTTAATATGCCTGAGGAGCATTATCATTAATGCATGTCCGAAGCTGCAGAATACAAGAGGTATTGAAGAATTGAAGGGACTAAAGGAAATGATTCTAGCAGATAGTCCTATAATAAGTTGCGTTCAAAGGTTGCAGGTATTAAACCCAGATATATGTATTTTCTCATTAGTTTGTCCATTATTTCCTTTCAATTTAGTCGCTCTGTTCAATTTTTTTTTTTTTGGCTTCGAAACGGTTGCATATGAATATTAAGTATTTCTAAATGTTCTGCTTTCAATTTTCCATGTGTGTTGTTGAAAATAATTTAGCGAGAGCACTGTGATTTCAGAGATTGCCGTGGGAGCTTACAATTATAAAGCGTAGATCGGCCATGCCAAATTTAAACGCAGAAAAAATTGTCGACACATTGACTATGGCGGACGCTTTCTGTGTAATATATTCTGGGGAACAAGCAGAGGAGCGGTTCCATTCGTTTCATAAAAACCAAGATTCGCTCAGTACATTCATCTTTTGCACTATGCTTCATGGGTTTGTGCCTCACATAAGTGGGCTCAAAAGATATTTCTGTGTTGGAGATTGGATATATATGTGTGTGGTTAATGAAGAAATGCTATCAAAATATGACTCCTGGAAGCCATTATATAAAAATATGACGAAGGCGTTCTTAGTGGGAGTGAAGAAAAGGTCAGAAAGGAAAACCCTGGACATATTGCAAAGGCTATTTGCTCAACTATGCGATGGCGATGACGAGGATGAAGAGTATGACTATCCTGAGAATGCTGACTATGCTGAATATCAGGATAAAGAATATTTTGGCTCTCCTGAGTATCATGAGCGTCAGGGTGAAGAATTTGGCTTTGCCGACTCTGATGACGAGAATGAAGAATATGAATATGATGATGGTAATGATTGATTATAACTATGGTGTTTCTAATTGAAAATTCTGCTCTTGTAAAGGAGATAGTTCCAATGGCTGAGAAAGTATATGTGTATTTAAGGCTCAATATTTTTTAAGTTTAGTATCAGTATATGTGCATTTAAGGCTTAGTAGTTGTGACTTTTAAGGTAGTGTTACTATAAGTACTAATAATTGAATGAAATGTGCCCTTGAAATTTAAAAAACAACCAATCATATGATGCCACATCAGCCCACCAACAAAACATAACTTAATGCACACTTATTGGTCCACCCTTTTTTTGGGGGAACTATTTGACACCTCAACAAAAAGTATGCTGATGTGGCATCATATTTGATGATGTGGCCCTGAAACCTTAGTTATAAGCAGGGGCATTGCCAAATAAGTTACTGTAAAAATTTTGGAATGATTCGAAATTTTGCCATGTATGATTTTGAGAGGCGTGAAGTTAGGGTGCACCACTACTGGGTCCTCTCCCCTCTATCCTTAAAAAAAAAAAATGTTTAAAATTAAAGGGGTGGTTGATTATTCTAGTTATTGTCACAATCAATTAACCTTTCTTATATCTATGAAATTTATTGAAAAAAATTAATAATAAATTTTGGTAAATTTTTTATAATATAAATAATTTTATATTTTATTTTATTAGTGAAATTGTTTTAAAGGATAATTTATGTTTTATCTTCTTTTATATATAATTTTAATTTAAAAATCAACATTTGTCATGTAATTTTTATATTCCACTCATCAATATTGTTTTTGATGCAAATTTTAAAATAATTAATATTGTGACTCTATAAAAAATTTCATTGATCTATAGCTTTGCCAAACCATTCAAGGTCCTAGAAAAGATTAAGCCAATAGCTTATAATTTTGCTTTACCACTTACTTTGGACAATATCCATAATGGATTCCATGTGTTGCCTTCAAAATACTATGTAGTAAATTTGACTCATTTACTTAACTAGGATTCCTTGGAGGTGAAAGATTTGAGAATTATAATCATGTAGCTATTGAAACTATTGGTGCATCAATAGGCGTAGGTCTAGAACTGTAGCCTCAACTAATTAGCTGATAGATTTTTATATATGAACATTATAGTGTTGGGAATTGTCTCGTGCTATAAAAAAATTCACGCCAGAATTTTTTTTAAATTCGTCAATTGTTCCTATCAACGTATTCCTTGAACCTCTTATGGATGGAAGTGCTACTATAATTTCCAATGGGACCAATACTTTGAAGAGAGCAACTTGGGAGGATTCCCCATAAATGAGGTGCTTGTTTTCTTTTTTGTTTTGTCTTGTCACATTCGTTGCCGTAGTAGGCAGCGGCTACGGGGCATTCACGATGCACCAGATGCCTCGATGGTCATGGATGTTGCATCCATCTAATGTACAACGTACAATGTATAATGATGCACTAGATGCTCTTCGGTTACCGTCTGTTCCACTCCATTCCCGTTTTCCATTTAGGCAGTCCCGGTTTGGGCTTTGCCAGTCACAGTTAGTTAAAGTTTAACTTAAAACAGTCTCCCACCCAATCAGTTTAAAATTTTCTCCCGCCCAATAGCGATGCATTCAAAATGTGGAAGCATAAACAAGACACGCGAACTGTCTGACCGGATGGCGCGCAGAGAAATCCGGTCTCCTCTACTGTTCTGATTGCAGGATATACACAAAATAGGTTTGTTGAGAAGGCTTTAGATACTTTCAAGCAAATGCAATTGGCAGGTGTAAAGCCAGATTCCTCAACCTTTGCCAGCATCTTCCCTACCTGTAGAAAAATGGGAGCTTTAGAACAGGATATGGACATCCACCACAGCATAAGGGATACAGGAATTTTATCAGATGTTGTAGTTGTAACTGCCCTAGTAGACATGTATGCAAAATGTAGGAGTTTTGACAAAGCACATTAACTGTTTGGCATAATGCCTTAAAGAGATATCATCTAATGGAGTGCCATGACTGCAGGATATGCACAATGTGAAAGCATCGACAAGGCACGTGAGCTGTTTGACAGAATACCTCAAAAAAATGTGTTCTCATGGAATGCGTTGATTGCAGGGTATTCACAAAATGGATTTGTTGAAAAGGCTTTAGAAACTTTCAAGCAAATGCAATTGGCAGGCGTAAGTCCAGACTCTACAACCTTTGTCAGCATCCTCCCAGCCTGTGCCAGATGAGAGCTTTGGAATAGGGTATGTACATCCATCAAAGCATAAAGGATAGAAGAATTTTTTCAGATGTTGTAGTTGCAACTGCTCTGGGAGTCATGTATGCAAAATATGGAAGCATAAACAAGGCACGTGAACTGTTTGACAAAATGCCTCAAAGAAATGTGGTCTCATGGAATGCCATGATTGCAGGAATATGCACAAAATGGATTTTTGCAAGGATGCTTTATAAACTTTCAAGCAAATGAAATTGGCAGTTTTAAAGCCAGCATCCTCCCCGCCTGTGCCAAAATGGGAGCTTTGGAACAGGGTATGGGCATCCATCGAAGCATAATGGGAGTGGGATTTTTGTAGATATTCTAGTTGGAAATGCTCTGGTTGACATGTATGGAAAATGTGGAAGCATAGACAAGACATGTGAACTGTTTGACAAAATGACTTAAAGAAATGGGGTCTCATGGAATGATATGATTGTAGGATATGCACAAAATGGATTTTGCAAGGATGCTTTCAAAATCTTTGAATTAATGAAGCAGTTTAGAACATATCATGGCATTATCAGTTAAGGTGTGTTCTATGTGCATGTAGCCATGCAAGTTTAGTGGATGAGGGCTGTACATACTTTAATCGTACAAGTAACCCTTATTGCATTACACCTACAATTGATCATTATGTGTGCATGGTTGACCTTCTTACTCGTGCTAGTTATCTTCAGGACACCCTAAACTTTATCATTAAGATGACAGTTAAAGTTATGGTGGTTGTGTCGATGTGTTTTCTTGGTGCCTACAAATCACATATGAACATAGGCTTAGGAATATTTATAGCGATGTTGCTTTTTTATTTGGATCCTAATAAGATGAGGGTTTCAAGGTGGCTAGGGGAGAGCTAAATAGGACATTTCATAAGTGTTTGGAGTGACAATAGGACTTAAAACTAGAGGCAGTCAAAAGCATAAGGGGAATTTTAGAGAAACACAATGGGAGACATCATAGGTTTGAAATGAATATTATAATTACATTCATAATATGGTCAAATTGACTACTGTATTTAAAATCTTGAATTCTTGTACTTGATTCATGTCAAATTTTTATAATAGGAGATTCATCTCAAAATGTCCAAAGACTAATGAGTCATAGCTAACAATTTTTGTTTAGTTGATTTAAAAATGAAATGTTATCATAAGCATACATGTTTGTATACAATGAAGGCAAGAAAAATAGTTTTCTTGAAAGAATCTAGAATGATGAACTTCAATTCTTCATCTCATGCAAATGCATTTGACAACTTTATGGTTATAAGAGAACATATATTTCTAAGTTATTATAAGTCTTTATAATGAGTGTTTTTAATGTTTACAATAGAAGAGGGAATTTGTTATGAAGTACCTTCTTTTCTTATAAAAGCTACATCACTTTGTAACTATCATTAATAGTATCACACTTGAGGTCCCAAGGTACATCTAAAATTATAAATGCATATTTTTATGTATGCATTATAATAGTAGGAAACAATTGAATTGAAGCAACTCCATTGTTATTATAAATAAAAAATAATTATAAAATAATCCCATAGATTGCATTTGGTGAAGTGAGGTCCTCAATAAATAAAAGGTGTTATGTTCTTCCTCCTACCACTTGATACCGCCACATCTATTTGACTTGATTTATTCATAATCCCCAATGTTAGATGTGTTCTTCACAATTTATTTAGATGGCTTCTTCCATAGATAGAATTTGCTAGTTCCCATCCCACTTTTTGGTTCCTTTTTTGTTCATTCCAATGCTATCTAACTATAAAATTTGTTAGTTTCTTTGGAAACATTCGGTCTCTTATTTCATGCCAAATGATGAGTATTATTTTTGCAATTGATTTTAGTATTTCATTTTCCATTTTGTTGGGGTCTCTCTCTGCTCATCACTCTTGCTCTTTTCCCTCCATCTCAAAGCTTTTCAACTCATATATGAATCGCTCTTTTCCTTCTTTTGCCAACTTCTCTCTTTGTCTTCCTCATGGTTGAAGTTAAACTTGTGAAACCACAATGATAACAATTATTGCCTATTGATACACTACAAAAGACTAACTTTCAAACTTTAGCTTTCTTACTACTTGCATAAATAGAGTAGTTGCATGATCAATCTCAAAATTAAACCTAAAATTTTATCCTTAATGGCTCATTAGGCCCTTTTAAACCATGTAAAAGATTGTGGTCTTACAACATCAATAAATCCCTATGAAAAGTCACCAAAAATTCTTCTAGATAGACATACTTGGCTTCTTGGGTTAGATAATAACATTGAGCTTAGGCATTCATGTCTAGGTCTAAGAAAATCCTTATGTTATCTTAATGTAGGGTGACAATTGAGAGATAGGCCTTAAGACAAGATTTAGTTTAGGTTGAAGCATCAAATTTCAACACTCAGTATGGGAACACATGGCCAACTCCAATTGGTACATTCTCGTGTTCATGAAATCCCAAGCATCTTTGATATACTTTAATTATGCTTATGGATGTGAAAGCATTTTATACAACTTGATTTAATTCGGTGTCTAGATCTAAAAATTTAATGGCCTTAGATTTGATGGCCCAGTGGATGCGAGAGTCATATTAAAGATGACATAATTGTAAGTCGGTTCTAGGATCCTAAGGTTGTATTCTAAAGTTATCTAAAGAGAACACATATCTACTAGGGTTAACTTTGATACAAAGACATGGCATGCACCCAATTGTTAGGTTTCTTGACTCTTAATGTCTTAGGCACAAACATATTATCAATTCTAATTTATTTGGGAGAGCTTGGTTTTGGAACTCAAAGGATTTATCTCTAGAGTTCCATAGACCTAATGCGCATACTAACTTTGACTAATTTGTGCACTCATGTTTGAACTTACTAATGATTATCTTCCAACCCTCATCTATCTATGAACACATGTATGTGAAGATTCAAACTGCTAGATTCTAGTGTCCATATAGATCCAATTGGGCCATCAATGGTTAGAAAATCCACTAGTGCCTACCATAAATGTGGGAACTTTATAAATTTTGACATGCTCAGGCTCTCTTTATCTCTCTTTAAAATACATGCAACCCAATATACAAACAGGAAATATTCCTAGGAATTTGCGAAAGATTCCCCCTTTGTATATGCACATTCTAAGCCCGATATGCATTCCAAAATGCATAAAACTCATTTTTTCATCACTTTTTGGAGGCCGACAGAGATTTTGAAAGCCCGCCAATGTACAAAAAACTTATCAACTAGTGATGGAAAAAACTTAGGTTAGGGTTGAAATGAGACCTAAAACATGCAAAGGGAGTGGACGCCAAAATAGTTGCAAAATATAGGGTAGGAATTACAAAGTATGCAATTTTTTACCTTACAATACTATCACAAAATTAGAATATGTGCAAACAATCTTGTATTTCAATCTTGAGTTTTGTGGATTTGATCCCAACTATTACGTATTTGAATCTGATGTTTCTAATTAAAACTTGCAAAATGCAAAATATTGGATATTTATTTTCCTATTAAATCTAATGGTTTGATCCTCTTGTAAAGATTGTAGTGTCTATAAACACCTTTAGGAAATCTCCCAAATCATTGGGACCAAGTTCTTCTAGGTCGAACCCTTAGATAGGTCAACTTTGTGACTTTGAGCAAAGATTAGAAGATAAAGTTCACCAACATGTAAATGGCCTATGTATAGATTGTATTATTTATCCCTTATAAAATTAAAGTGTGATATGATGATTTCATGTTATAACTACTAAATTCTCTTGATGTTATGCATGTGGATTATTGTAAGTTGTTGCTAGGAAGATCATGGAAATATGACCAAATGAAATGGCACCATGGACGTGCAAACACCTACACCTTATGGAAGAAGAAAAGGAGGTACAAATTGAATAATCTAAGAGATCATATCATCAAGGTGGAGAGCAACCTACATATGTTACTAGTATCAAGTTAGTAGTTTATATCAAAAAAGAACATGTATATCTTGTACTAATGCCCAATCCTATGCAATTTGTGATCACAAAGGGTGAAGAGGAAAAGAAGGAGATGCCATACAAATCAAAGGATATTTTGGATGAGTATAAGGACATCATGTTGTAAAATTTTATGAATAGACTACCGCCTATGAGCATCATTAGCAATGGGATGGACTTAATTCTTGGGCCTAGTTTGAAAATAAAGGTGGCATATAGGACAATTCCACAATAAAGTGAGGATATATGTTCATGCAAGTAGAAGAATTGCTTGTGACAGGGTCGATCTTGGAAAACTTGTGCCCATGCACAATAGCCATCATACTAGGATTAAACTAGATAAAATGGTATAGAATATGTACCAACTCTAGGGCCATAAATACTTAGGTCACCATTAAGTACTGATCCCAATACCACACATGGATGAATTGGTGGATTTCTAAGTGGGGCATGATAGTTCACAAATATCAATCTAGAGAGTGGATACATTTATAGTAGGATCAAGGAAGGTAATGAGTGGAATATAGCCTTCAAGATAATGGATGGTATTTACAAGTGGTTGGTAATGTTGCCCAACCTAATAAACACACCCAAGACCTTAATTCAATTGATGAATGAAGTGCTAAATCTATTCTTGGCTTGATTCATTATCGTTTATCTAGATAATATCCTAATTTTTAGTAGGACCAAGGAGGAGCACCTAGTGCATATTAGAAAAGTGTTGCAATGATTATGAGAGGAGAAGCTACTAGTGAATCTAAAGAAGTGGAGATTTATAAAGATAGAGTTGGTATACTTGGGATTGTAATATCTCAAGAAGGGATAAAAATAGACCCACTAAGGTAAAGACAATCATGGAATAACCATCACCTAAGAGCACATTCAAGGCATGAAGCTTCCATGGCTTGAAAAGATTATATAAGAAGTTCATCAAGAACTTTAATGGAATTTGTGCACCTATAATGCAATTGGGAGTATAGATTACAAATTCCAAATGTTGAAGAAGAAGGTGATGGACTAGCCAAAAAAAGTGTTACTAGATTTCAATAATGTTTTCCAAGAAGATTGTGACATGAGTGGCATGACAATATGTGTAGTGCTATGTCAAGAGGGAAGTTTTGTTTAGATGTGTGTAGTTATGCATACCCAAAGTTCAATGCACAAACAATCTCATCAAGGAGAAGCATATAGGAGGTCTTGCTAGATATTTTTGCATCAAAAAAATAGGTGTGTAGTTATGCATACCTAAGGGGTCAATGCACACAAATCTTATCAAGGAGAAGCATATAGGAGGTCTAGCTAGACATTTTTGCATTAAAAAATGGTTTCCCTCAGCATTTTGTCCATGCATGTCTATGGATGTGTGAATGTTTATGCAATAATGAACAAGTTTCAAGATGAAGGTAAAGGGACTAAAGACAAGGTCGTGGGAAAATTGAAGCTTGAATTTTGTTTTAGGGCTGCCAAGAATGTGGAGTGGCCAAGATTCAATTTTTATGGTGGTGGACAAATTCTCCAAGATGATGCACCTCAAACCATCCAAGCAAGTGAATTATTCCACACAAGTGGAAAAAATTTGTTCAAGTAAATTGTGAGGTTGTATGTGTTACCACTCACCATTGTGTTAGATAGAGATACAAATTAATTGTAGGACATTTATGGAGTCTATGTTGTGGAAGAAACTAAACACCAAATTACAATTCATCTTGACATACCATCTCCAAATGGATGGGCAAATGGAGGTGGTTAATTGATGCAGTCAAGGTAGGAGGGTCCAATGAAGGACTTTTCAACCTTGCAACCTAAACAACTAATAGCATGATTATAACAGAGATGCAATGGAAATATGTAATAAATAGAATGAAAAGAGATATCCATAAACACATGACACAAGATATATCCTGGGAAAACCCTAAAAGGGAAAAACCTAGCCTTCAAAGCTCATTCCTCATTATATTATAATATCAAATCACATTATATATGTCATTAGGGCTTTTCATATGCTAGGTTGCTACCCAGGTTTACAAAAGATTCGTACAACACAACTTCATGTCTTCTTACTTCTTCTTAATTCTCTGCTCTATATCTTTGTTGGGTGAATATTTTGTCATTAACTCGCTAACGGCAAAATGGGTATATCAGCCACAGCTATGATGAGACAAAGTCTCTCCTCTCAGCAAGGGGAGGTTCCCTCTAGTTACTTGACTTTTACAAACAAAACAACTTATGAAATTTATGTACACTAAAAACTATGTTTGTGGTGGTTCCATCTCATCTCATTCTCTTTTTCAGAATAGATGTTTATACTTCAAACTCTTGATAAAGGACTTATAAATTATCACAAAATCACAGAAACACAAAGTTTTCTGTTACCTCACTTACTAATTGCAAATAGAACTGTTTGAAGTAGAATGCAGCCCAAAGTCTTCACTCCTCTTCAAGATGATAAAAGTAAATCGAATATAATAAATGGCAGCGCAAAGTCTCCAAACTATTGTATTCTCACAAACATGAACATGATCCTCACAAATGATTTGATAACACAAAGTCTATCAAAATCAAATTAAGAGCGCTCTTCAATCACTTGAAACAAATGCCACAATTCAATTTTACCAAAGAAGATTATGATAGCAAGACGTAAGAACAATACTATCACAACACAAATAATCCCAAGACAAAGATTGGAATTGAACTTGCTTTCTTATGCAAAAGGTTGACATCATTTTCTTCACTAATTTCCTTTGCAGCTTCAAGATCCTTGATCAAATTTCTTAGCATATTGCTCCTATACATCAAAGCCTCCTTTGTTTCTGTATATGAATCCCTATTAGAAATAGCGCCAATTGATATTAGGGTACTTATTTTTAGCTTCCTCATTTCTACCCATTTATCATGAGTATCCTTTGTGCGTTCAATATCTTGAGAGATAGCATCAATGAGATCATTAAGTTCTGCCCTTACTTTCCTCATTTTATCTGTCTTCTCAGATACATCCGTGAGCAGAGAGATTCCTTGGGCCTGCATCCTATCTAAGTACTCTTCAAGTACTTTTCCTTTGAGGTGTGTCTTTTCTGCTTTCAGAATGACGGGGTCTTCTATAGATATGGCTTCTGGAGTAACTGCTTCTGAATTCAAAGTGATTTTCCTTACCACCGCAGTTAGCTGTTCTACCATTGCCTTGTAGTGATCCTTCATTTCCTTTTCCCTGTCAAACTTCTGGATTAGGATGTCCATGGCTGACTGCATATCATTTTTAGCACTTTCATGGGTTATTTTTCCCAATTCAACTCTAGAAATAGAGTAGTCATTCATATCAAAATTTTCAACAGTTGCATCTTGTGGAGGTTTTGCTATCTCCAAAAATTTGTGTCCCTTGTCTTCAAGTACCCTGGAAAGAATCTTCAGTTTCTTCGGGGCCTTAGGCTTTGCAAGTACCAACTTAGTGAAATCAAAGTCACTGGGGAGATGACTTGCTTTTTCCTGTTTGGCGTGTAAGCTGATAACCAAGGTGGAAGCAGAGAAGTACTCACATTGGGATCCATTCCTACTGCTGGTGTTCCCGGAACTGTGCTTGTACTAGTAGTAGAAACAATAGGTGGGGTGTTAGTAAAAACCGCACCTGTTACATTTGCACTAGAGACTTGTTCAGTATTCATCACAAAATGATCAAAAATGGATGTATCCCCAATATCAAAAGACGAAGAAGACAAACTAGGAATGGACTCAGAAGAGCGGAGAACATTTTCAAAAGTGTTTTGGGGATTATCAAAAATTATTTTAAGAGGAGAGGGAGATTCAGAAGAGGGAATATTAATAGGAGAAACAGACACAGGAGCTACAACAGGTGTATTAAGCAATGGGGATGATACTCCCGTTTCTTGTTGTGTATATTCCTGTGGAGACAAAGCCTCCTCATCTTGTTGATCTGAATTCCTATCTTCAACATCCATCTCTTCTGTGGCTAGCTCTTTAGTAGCTAGCTCCTCAACTTCCATATCTTTTATTTCAGGTTCTTCCTCCACAGCTTTTGCTTTCTTTGTCACAAATCTGATCTTAGGCTTGTGTGTTTTAGAGGATGAGGGAACATCACTCTTGTTCTTTGTTCTGTTTTCCACCTTTTTACTAGTTTGCTCTTGAACTTCAGTTTCTGATCCAGTGAGGAATTCTTTTAGAGTAATTCCTTTATCCGCCAGCCAGTTATTGGTGTTGGCCAATATGGGCTCAAATCTCTTCCTCAGTGAAGTCAACTCCTTTTGGGACCATTGGATTGGAGGGAGAGGAGTACTAGCAATCTGTTCTGCATCATATCTGGTGTCAACCAATTCCCCATCATCCACAAGATCCTCTGGAATATCAGCAAGTCCCAGATATTCAATCTGTTCCAGGGCAACCTACTGTAGTCTAGCTTCCTGATATCTTCCTCTATCCTCAAGTCTACCCAGACATCTTCTACCATGGGTTCATGAAATTGAGTTTTCCATCTGATTTTATCCTTTACGCCCCTATAGTCAAACTCTGGTCTCCTCTTGAATTGCTTCATGGTGACCAGCTGCATCTTTGTCTCCATGGCCCTTGCCTTTGCGGCAGTCATTACTGAAAATCTACTGATTTCCATTGGGAATTTGAAACCAGGCTTCTTGAGTTCCATCTATTTGTCATGCATGACAATCATTTGTCTGCACAACTCCATCAAGACCAGTTTATCCGAAGGGAATCTTGGAAGCATATAAGGGTAACCTTGGAAAAAGCCAACCCTCAAGTATGAAAAAGATGGAAATTGCAAAAACATACACCCAAAGTCATTTACCACTGTCCATGCCTCATCTGAAATTCTTCTCTGCTCCAGTTGGGGATCAAAAAGACACAAGAATACAGCAAATAATGCATCATTCACCCTTCTGAAATGATGAATTGAACCTTTCAATGTCAGCTGGGAATAATATTGGTATACTGGAACTACTCTCCTATCCCCTTCCGATGATAATCCTGGAAAAATCCTCATGGAGGCTACAATGTATACTAGATAGGAAATCATGTAGAACTTGGAGGTAGTGGATACCTTCGTTAGCTCCTCATGCAAAGCATTACTGATTTGTTCTCCCCAGAAAATGGTTTGCTTACCCTGGAGTATGACCTTAATGAAAGGATACATCCATTCATGAAACTATGAAGAGGAAGACAAACCTTGTATCCTGCTAAGGAGAGTAATCAGGTCACCAACTTCCTCTACAAAATCACTTCAAGGGAAACTACGTGGCCACCTTGACAAATTTGATCTTGCAGTCTTCAACCATTTGTTGTTGATTACTTTCTTTGCTTTATCTGGATTCTTGTCATATTCCTTCTGAGCTTCAACAAAGTCAAGCTTCAATACCTCTATCGCAAGAGGACACATGAACACCTTATCAATGAACTCAGGATCCAACCTGGTTATCACATTACCACTAGCGTCCACCACAACTCTAATATCTTTGTTATAGAAATGGGCACACTGAAGAACAAATTCTGTGTTGTGAGCCGCCACTGGAAAGGATGATACCAGATGAATATTACTTTCAACTATCTTCTTCATCATAGCACTGGGGTTGCTTGACTTGGTTCTGTCTACAAACTCAGCCATATCAACATGGCCAATCTCCGTATCTCTAATGTCATCAACATTAGAATGGACTGAGGTGATTGGGAAAACACCTTGATATTTGTACTTCATCACTTTTGATTTCTTTGGGGACAACTCAGTCATTTGGATGAGCTTTCACCAAGAAGAAGTTGATGTAGAACGAAACTCCACAGAAGAAACTGCAGCAAAAAGTCATGATCATGCAATTAGGGAAAATACTGGCAATCTGGGAAAATTGCATGTCGATGATCACGACTAAGGGAATGCGCTTAAAAAAGGGCTATAGTGCGAGCTGGCCAAAAATCAGAGGAGAAGCGGGCTCGAGAAATCAAAACTGGAAATTTTTCAGAGTTTGAAACATTTGAGATAGTTTTTGCATGGGTGGCAAAATTTGCCACCCTTACATATGAGGGTTTTATTGTATGTGCATTGGCGGCAAAATTTGCCGCCACTGCAAGTGGTAGGAAAAACAAAATCATGACAGAGCGGCAAAATTCACCACTACTGCAGGTAAGGAATTGTGCGAAGTTTGAAGTTTGAGCGGTATGAGCAGCGAATTTTGCCACTATCGCAGCTAACAAGGATTTTGTTGTTTTGATGTCAAAGCGGTAAAAAGTGTCGCTTCCGCATGAGGTATGAAATAGAAGATCCTCGTGTAAGGGCGGTGAAATTCGCCGCCCATACACTACAAAATTCCACAAAGACATAAACCCGCGGCGATATTCGCCGATAATGCATATGGGGTTGGTTTGCCCTAGCGATGTTTGGTCAATGAAAATAGCTGACATTGCATGCAGGGTTGGTTTGGGGATCACCGATAACCTATCCGAGCGGCAAAAAATGTTGACTTTGCACATAATAGAAGTTGCAAGGTTTTCACCGTGTTTACTCGGCAAACTTCACTGAAGATGCATATTGGTAGGAATTGATCTTCGCAGTGTTAGATCGGCGACAATGGCCGACACTGCACAATGGTATATGGCAAAGGTTTTAAGGGGTGAAACTGCTGACCTCCCTAGGGCACAAATATTGGGCGTCTAAAAGCATATTCGAAAACATAGAACTGACCAGAGATTAAACAAAAAGACCAAAAACAATCTCTCAACGAAAAACATAAACAAAATTTAAGACAAAGGAAAGCTATTCAAAACTAACGAAAACCCTAAGTTAGAAAAAGAAAACAGCTAGAAAGTTTACCTGTCAAAAGTTTGAAACCCCAGGGTCAATGTTGGTAGATTAGGCTGAACCCTTCAATGGCGCGATCGAGTGATGCAATGGAGTCCAGAGATATAGCTAGGAGAAACGAAATAACAAAAACAACAAACAAAAAGATGCATTTAAAATGTGAAAACAAGGTTTTAATGAGTGGCACGAGTGGCCATTAATGGCACTCGACGTAGAAGATTTCGAAAATCTTGCTCGAGCGGGAGTTTCGGCCGCTCCGGCATGAAGGTTAACAAAAATGTCAAGGCGGCGAAATTCGTCGATAGTGCACAAACATGGAGTAACATGTAACGGCGGTAAAATTAGCCGACAATGTGAGAAAACAGAAAAAATTATGTAATGGCGGCGAAATCTACCGCCTTTACATATTTAACGAAAAGACACATGCAAGAGCGGCAAAAAATGCCGCTATTGCATATTTAATAAAACAAGTCAAAAAGAGATATGTAGGAGCGGCATTCTTTGCCGCTCTTGCATATCAAGACTAAAATTTTACTAACTCCTAAAAATAACTTAAATTGACATTTAAACCAACTTAAAACTTGAATGATCTTTGCGAATATCGAGAGACCAATTCAAGGGAATATCGTAGATGATTTTAGAATGTCAAATGACTTCGCACGAGATCAAGGGAATCTTATCTCGATTTGCGAGCTTAGAGTGTAGATTCATGAAACAGACAAGTTTCGTGGGGGTTGTCTACAAAAATGAGCGTAGCTGATTTTGAGAACAACAATCTTCTTCTATTCACTACTCTACTTTCTGCTATGTTCTGCTACTTCTCCGGATCAAACACTTTGACTTCTTGCTTCATATATTCTCACATCCTCTTCTGCTACTTGTAAAAATCTTCTATTCTTGCTTTATGTCCTCCGCAAGCCTTCATAACATGATCAAGTTGGCCTAATTATAATGGCTAGCATGAAATGTGTAGACACAGATAGGTTGGACCTAAACATATGGTATTGCTCCGTAGGTGAATGGAGCTTCGTGCAGATTTCCATGAAGGTTAGCCAGGTGCTAAAATACCTTGAATGATGTTCCCTCAGGCTCCACAAGTCATGGAATTGCTCTGCAAACCATTTAGACCTCACTGAACATTGTCTGCTATACTATGTGAAAATAGGTAATCTTTTGATAATGATATATCTCTCTGGAAACGAACCCAAATAATCTAAATTTTGGATATGATGTAGATGACATGTTATAGAAACTAAATCTAGCTCGGCAAGCTCTAATGTGATAATGCAGTAAAATGCGGTAATCTCCAATGTTGCTCTCCCTGGCACTCTACAACTTAATATTAACTATCCCAATTGATTTGATTGCTTCCAGATGCTTTTGCATCATACTCTCGAGGTTAATTGAAAAAGTGAACCTCTTCACTTTGGTCTGTATTATGTCAAAATCAATGTGATCCATTAGGATATGTTCAACGTTCTACTTGCAAGCCTTGCACTGCCTCAATGATCGACAGTTAGAGCAAGTCTCCTCTGCAAGCTGCCTCAAGTTCTTCATCTTCTAGTGATCTAGGTTCGGCCATCTACTTGCAAGGCTTGCACTGGCTCAATGATTGACAGTTTGAGCAAGTCTTCTTTACAAGCTGCCTCAAGTTCTTTATCTTACCTTGGTCTAGGTTCGACAGTCTGGCTACAATGTTGGAACTACCTCTCAATCCAACATTCTATTGTCAAACACTTGTAGGCTGCCTCAAGTCCAATGTCTGCTTCGATCAATTAAGAGTTAATAAATACATACTTGCATCCTCTAGAACAATCATGTGTCTTCCTTGGCTCAGCCATTACATTCTATACAACACTTTCTAGAATCTCTATTTCTGGATACAATTTCTTCCACACACTTCAAAATCTTATAGTTTATGTTCTGCATATACTGCTCCAATACTTTTATCTACTTCTTTATCCTTATTTCCTTTACTTTTGTATACAAACTTTCTCCTCTGGTAGAATATCTTGCCATTCCCTCTTCCTCTGTAGTATGAATTTCCTTACCCTGCTATGCTTCAAACTTGTCCACACAAACTTTCTCTTGCACTACTTTCTCAGTTCTATAACACAACCCTCCTTAAGATCAATGCTTCACCCTCTTCTGGTTTCTGTATTAAATTTGATGACTCAAAAGGTTCCTCTTCCTCTGCATAAACTACCTCTGCATTATTTATTGTTTCCTCATCATTGGTCTCTCTAGTAACAGGTTCTTGGTGACATTCACTGCTTGATTCTTTTTGCCTTCAAACTTGAAAATAGTTTCCCCTTCTAGAAAATCCTCTTTCATTCCTCCGGTATCCTTCATTGTGATAATTATGACTCATGTCATTTCCCCCTTTGTAGTTTGAATTACTATCCTTATTCTGCTCCACATAAGGTCTTCTCTCTCCATATCCTCTTTTCTTTCCAACACATGAATACTTCTATATATATACAACCTTCTAAACATACTAGTAACATGTTTCCATTTTACTCCATCAATCCATCCATAATCCATCTGCATACAATCTGTCATAGGTTTTCTCCTCTTCATTTTATTCCAACACATCTTTTTAGAATGATTCCTTAATCCACAAAACTTACAAGGGTATAAATCCCAACACAATTCCTTTTCATGTCCATGTCTATTACAATAAGAACAATGCATACCTTTTCTTCCCTAAGTTGACTTGTTTGAACTTGTAATAACATCTTAACCTCTATCATATCCAAGGCCTTCATTTCTTGATCTCATTACTGGGTCAATAGGCTCTGTAATTCCTTGTTGACATTTTCCCAATCCTTTTCCTACATGTCCCATTCTTTGCATGATTTAGAAACCAATACCATCATCAACAACTGCAGGTTCAGTCACATTGTCATCTTCAATCTCCTTTTTCAAAGAAGCTTCTGTAGTATCACACAAATCATTAGTATCACAAGAAACATTTCAAAGTTCAGGCTTAGATCTCAGAATTTCATTCTCTTCTCTACATGCTACAAGTGACTACTCTAACTGATTAACATATTCTCTCAATCCTAATATTTCACTCTTCTGTAGATTGTTTTCCTTTTTCATCTCTTCCAAATTTTCCTCCAGATCTCTGTTCCTCTTTTCCACCTTCCCAAACAACTTGAATCCTTCTTCCAATTATTCAAAACTCTTTTCAACATACTCAAACAACTTTAGCTCTACTTCTAATTCTTCATTCCTCCTTTTTACATTTTCCAATTCTTCTTGAAGAGCATCATATTTGTCTTCTAGTTCTTTTATCCTTTCCATCAATTTTGAATTACACCTTTTGATTTCACACAATTCTTCTTCCATAATATCCTTTTCGCATATTAGGTTTTCATTTTCCTTCTTCATCCTTTTTCCAATCTTCCCCATTAAAACAAATCTTACAAACAACTAAATATGAAAAGCTTAGCTAGATCTTTCAAGTGCCTTGATCTTTCTTCTACGACCATTCTTCTACTTTTGTTAGCACTTTCTACACTCTAGGGTTTCACACTTTCTTATGACACTTTCTATCTTCTCAACAAATCCACAACCTTCGCAATCTTCCCAATAGACTCGCAACCTTCCTAGCAAATGCACAACTAGCTTTGATACCACTTGATGTAGTCAACGTAGGAGGGTCCAATGAAAGATTGTCCCACCTTGTAGCCTTAAACAACTAACAACATGATCATAACAGAGATGCAATGGAAATATGCAATCAATAGAATAAAAAGATCTATATCCATAAACACATGACATAAGATATATCCTAGGAAAACCCTAAAAGGGAAAAACCCAACCTTCAAAGCTTATTCCTCATTATATTATAATCTCAAATAACATTACATATGCCATTAGGACTTTTCATATGTTAGGCCACAGCCCAGGTTTACAAAAGATTCGTACAACACAATTTCATTTTCTTCTTACTTCTTCTATTCACTGCTCTACTTTCTGCTTTGTTCTGCTACTTCTCTAGATCAAACACTTTGGCTTATTCCTTCATATCTTTGCACATCCTCTTCTGCTACTTGTAACAATCTTCTATTCTTCCTTTATATCCTCTGCAATCCTTCATTACATGATCAAGTCGGCCTAGTTATAATTGCTAGCATAAAACGTGTAGGCACAGATAGGTCAGACCTAAACATATGGTATTGCTCTGTAGGTGAATGGAACTTTGTGCAGATCTCCATGAAGGTCATCCAGGTGCTAAAATACCTTGGATGATGTTCCCTCGGGCTCCACAAGTCATGGAATTACTTCGCAAACCAATTAGACTTCACTAAACACTGTCTGCTCTGCTTTGTGAAAATAGGTAATCTTTTGATAGCGATATCTCTCTCTGGAAATGAACCCAAATGATCTAAATTTTGGATAAGATGTAGATGACATGTTATAGAAATTAAATCTAGCTCCACAAGCTCTAATGTGATAATGCAGTAAAATGTGATAATCTCCAATGTCGCTCTCCCTAGCACTTTGTAACTTAATATTAACTGTTCCAATTGATTTGATTGCTTCTAGATGCTTCTGCATCATACGCTCAGGGTTAATTTAAAAAGTGAGCCTCTTCACTTTGGTCTGTATTATGTCAAAATCAATGTGATCCCTTAGGATAATTTTGTAAATCATATCATTGGGAGGAGTAGGTTCCTGATCATCTATCAATAGAGTCTAAGGTGAGTCATGGAGCTACATAAGATGAATAGAGGGGAAAGGAGTGACACAAAAGAAAAAGGTTTCCTAAAGTATATGAGAAATATGCAAAAATGAGTGCATGGGTACATGGTGAAAAGTAACATGCAATTTACAAAGAATGCACAAATAAGAAGAGAATAATGGTAGAATTTCAATTCAATGACTTAATGATAGCACATTTGTGCAAGAAAGGTTCCCAATGGGAATATATACCAAAATAAATTGGAAGAAGATATGACCCTATAAAACCTTGTGAAATTTTGAGAAGAATTCCAACAAGATAGAATTGCTAGGGGGGATTGACATATTGATGGACTATTTTATGGCTAAGAAAAATGTGCCAATGAATTCATGATCAACTAGAGATAATAGTTTCCAAAAGAGACATGTGAAGAGGCCAAGCAAGTATCTAATACTAGAGTCAAGAAAACATGTAAAAAGAAGTACAAGGATATCTAGTTAAATATAAGGGAAAATGGACTAAAGAAGTGACTTTGATGAGTGAAATAGAGTTAGTTGGCTAGAACAAGGTGATGGTGAACCAACCAAACATTCATGAGTGAGAGATCATGGCCCATTCTTCTCTACTTGAGTAGTTTAATACAATCTAGCACCCAAAAGTGTGAAGCCATGCATGAACCAATTGCCTATGGGATTTGACGAATCACATAATTATGAAGCATAAAAAAAGAAGAAAGATGAAGAAGACACTTGTGTACAAAAATAACAAGGTAACATAGTGCACATGAGTCTTAATAAGATAAGTGTGTGCAAATTAAGATGGAAGTTGTGAATGGAAACATAGTGGTAGTTAATGGTGGCCATTGGAAGGTTAATTGCATGTTAAAACATCTATAGTGCATGTTAAAACTTTTGGAAGAAATGGCTATAGTTTATCCTCAATCTTGGAATTTTCCATTAGCATGTCTTCTATTAGTTCACCACATGATTTTTAGAGCAAGGTGAGGTACTTGGTGGATTATTTTAATAGAATGTTAGAAATAAATAAAGTACAAATAGAGGAAATAATAGATAAGATAGAGTTGGTAGAACAACCTACTTAGTTTGCATCAATAATGATTGAACACTTTAAATTCTTTCATCATCCTTTCAAACATGGTTCAATAACTAGGTTATGGAAAACCTTAAATTTGAGTGAAATGTTGTGATATTTTATTTCAGTATATTTCAAACTTGTAGATATGTGCCAAATAATGATTTTGGATTTAGTGGAGGGTGAAATAATTTTAAGTGCCTTATCATTTTTGAAGTCAAAGTTATGAAACAAACTTGAAAAAAATTGAAGAGTTATATGAGGCTCTATACGACCAGATATAATGTTCAAACATTTCCATTTGATAGAGCCATTGCAATTTGGAAGTCCACATTGAAACCCTCATCTTATTAGGATCCAAATAAAAAAGCAACATCGCTATAAATACTCCTAAGCCTATGTTCATATGTGATTTGTAGGCACCAAGAAAACACATCGACACAACCACCATAACTTTAACTGTCATCTTAATGATAAAGTTTAGGGTGTCCTAAAGATAACTAGCACGGCTAAGAAGGTCAACCATGCACACATAATGATCAATTGTAGGTGTAATGCAATAAGGGTTACTTGTACGATTAAAGTATGTACAGCCCTCATCCACTAAACTTGCATGGCTACATGCACATAGAACACAAGCAAAACTGATAATGTCATGATATGTTCTAAACTGCTTCATTAATTCAAAGATTTTGAAAGCATCCTTGCAAAATCCATTTTGTGCATATCCTGCAATCATATCATTCCATGAGACCCCATTTCTTTGAGTCATTTTGTCAAACAGTTCACATGTCTTGTCTATGCTTCCACATTTTCCATTCATGTCAACCAAAGCATTTCCAACTAGAATATCTACAAAAATCCCACTCCCATTATGCTTCAATGGATGCCCATACCCTGTTCCAAAGCTCCCATTTTGGCACAGGCGGGGAGGATGCTAGCTTTAAAACTACCAATTTCATTTGCTTGAAAGTTTATAAAGCATCCTTGCAAAAATCCATTTTGTGCATATTCCTGCAATCATGGCATTCCATGAGACCACATTTCTTTGAGGCATTTTGTCAAACAGTTCATGTGCCTTGTCTATGCTTCCATATTTTGCATACATGACTCCCAGAGCAGTTGCAACTACAACATCTGAAAAAATTCTTCTATCCTTTATGCTTTGATGGATGTACATACCCTGTTCCAAAGCTCTCATCTGGCACAGGCTGGGAGGATGCTGACAAAGGTTGTAGAGTCTGGACTTATGCCTACCAATTGCATTTGCTTGAAAGTTTCTAAAGCCTTTTCAACAAATCCATTTTGTGAATACCCTGCAATCAACGCATTCCATGAGAACACGTTTCTTTGAGGTATTCTGTCAAACAGCTCATGTGCCTTGTCGATGCTTTCACATTGTGCATATCCTGCAGTCATGGCACTCCATGAGATGATATCTCTTTGAGGCATTATGCCAAATAGTTAATGTGCTTTGTCAAAACTCCTACATTTTGCATACATGTCTACCAGGGCAGTTACAACTACAACATCTGATAAAATTCCTGTATCCCTTATGCTGTGGTGGATGTCCATATCCTGTTCTAAAGCTCCCATTTTGCTACACGCAGGGAGGATGTTAGCAAAGGTTGAGGAATCTGGCTTTACACCTGCCAATTGCATTTGCTTGAAAGTATCTAAAGCCTTCTCAACAAACCTGTTTTGTGTATATCCTGCAATCAGAACAGTAGAGGAGACCGGATTTCTCTGCGCGCCATCCAGTCAGACAGTTCGCGTGTCTTGTTTATGCTTCCACATTTTGAATGCATCTCTACTGGGTGGGAGAAAATTTTAAACTGATTGGGCGGGAGACTGTTTTAAGTTAAACTTTAACTAACTGTGACTGGCGAAGCCCAAACTGGGATGGCCTAAATGGAAAACGGGAACGGAGTGGAACAGACGATAACTGAAGAGCATCTGGTGCATCATTATATGTTGTACGTTGTACGTTGTATGTTAGATGGATGCAGCATCCATGACCATCGAGGCATCTGGTGCATCGTGAATGCCCCGTAGCCGCTGCCTACTACGGCGACGGATGATTATGTAGCTCTCTTCTTGTGAGATTCACGAGGTCTATATAGAAGAGAACAAGATGTAAAGATATCCCATAGTTAAATAATTAACATTATGTATTATGTACTTAGTCCCAAAGTGATGTCTTCTTGACTACATGGCAGGTGATAGATATATGTATGGTGTAACCATTAGGATACTGAATGTGGCATGATATCTTGGATATATAGTTATTAAGAAATGATTGTCCTTGGTATGACTCGAGCTTTGTCCCTGTTTAAAGCAAGTTGGATAAATTGGGAACATGGTCATGTTTCCCTACATACTAATTAGCATTATTTGATTGTTGGGGGTCATTTAGAGGAACGTTGGGATATGGAATAGAATCCAAGAATTTGGAGTGTTGCTATTAATTATTGAACTTGGTGTGTTGTGGTTTGTTTTGAAATGGGTATTGATAACTAGTGACTTGTTACATTGTTTGGTCTTAAACCCTTTTAAGGTTATTCTCCTATAGTATTCCTTCTATTCCACTTCTAGGAGGAAAGTCACTTTTGTGGTAGTGAAACCCTAAGGGTAGGAATCTATGTGAATAAACCTAGAGAGATTAAAGTGAGGAGAACTACATGGGATTTCGATCATGTTTAGAAGTGGGTATGTAGGTAGTCTTTGGGCAAAGGAAGCCCCTAGACCCAAGTCCATAGGGGAAGGGTTTGGGGAATTTTCTCCAAGTTTGGTGTGTTCCTATACTTGATCAACCTTCCCTCTTTTGCATGCTTCAGCTTGAGGCTAAAATTGCATCAAATGATTGAGATCTCACCATCCAATTAATAAGTCCCCACTCTATCAGCACTAAGCTCATCTACTCTAAGGTTGTTGCGTTTGGCTCTCTAAATCTACTCCAATATTGGATGAACTTTTTGAATCATTGTCTTCATGGTTTATCGTTAATGTGAATGTACGAAGGTGCCTTTAGACTTGTAGGACTAGAATGATCATAGTATTGCGTATTGAACACTATGAGCAATTAATAGTGAGAATTACCAACTATGCATAGTTATTTTCTTTGAAACTTGGCTAGTGGTTAATTGTGCAATAAGCTTTGTGATTCGTATTATGCAAATGTTAGGCACTTAGAAATATAATATTGTCTAATACTACTATTGAGGATTTGACTTCTATATAATGCATATTATGTTTCCAAGTAAGAAGTTGAATGTATGGAATGGACTTGAGATTTCTTGATGAGTCTTTATGTATGACTAAATAGAAACCACATCATGTGGGCTAGGGTGTTACTTGTGTGTTGACCAATAATTTAGACCCTAGGACCTACAAGACCATGTGTATAAGTTTATGTTGCAAGGTGTGCGGCCTTGGTCTCCTTGTGTTGTGCAGTGCAGCGCTTGGGTTCATGACAAGACTTAACCACCTCCCATGGATTCATTAACTCTGGTAGTTGTATCGGGCATTAACAGGTCAATCTTTTGGTGCAACAGCAACCGTCTTTGCGACAATTAGTATCAGAGCCTGGGTCACAGGTTTGAACCCCTCGCTTGCACTTGGGGAGAATGTTATAAGGTGTGCGCCCTTGGTCTCCTTGTGCTGTGCAGGCAACGCTTGGGTTCATGACAAGGCTTAACCACCTCCCGTGGATTTATTAACTCTGGCAGTTGTATCGAGCATTAACAGGTCGATCTTTTGGTGCAACAACAATTATCTTTGCAATAATTATGGATTACTTTAAATGTGGCATGTATCATGGTCAACTTGAATAATAATTGTGAATCCTTGTGATATCCTAATTATGTGTACATATCTATAAGATGATCCCACATGTCATAATCGAGTCTGATATAGATGTGGATAGTCGATTGTCACCAGTGTCGTGGAGGTGATAGATGTTAGGTGCTATCCACCATACCTTTGAATTAGCCAGTTATTTCTAGGGCATGTACAAAAATATGGGGGACCAAAAGTGGCCAAAACCACTTCTCTAGGCTTGGTCACTACCAAGCCATAACATACTCACGTTATCTTTGTGTAGAAATAAAAATTAAACAATAGAAGCCATGGGTCATTTCTCCACAATAGAAAAACACGACTAGGGTTTTAGTGCGAGTGTGTTTTGGAGTAGCTGAAGGAGAAGCCACTCAACATAATTCTGTCACAACATTCTTGCACTCCATGATGTCGTACATGAGCTCCATGGGGTGAACAAGCTCAACAAGGTAAGATTTCCATGTTTTTTCTAATTTTAAAATGAATCATTTGATTTAAAATGTTTTGATTCAATTTTTTCAATTTTTAACAAATGAACACCCTCAAATGCCCCCAAACCCTAATTCACCAAATAGATGACATGATGAAATTCTAGTTGAAGAGGGAACACAGATAACCCTCCCCAAACTCCTTTAATTTACCAACATCTTCATGAGACAAACAAACATTTTAGGGCAAATCAAGGAGAATAACAAATAAGAAACATTGAGAAATCCAAATGCAACCAATCCTGAAATCATGAAAAGTTCTCAAAATCTTTTCCTTAAGCTTAGATTCAAGCACCAAAAAGATTCTATCTTTGTAGAGGATCAACTCATTTACCACTACATACTTCTCATCCTGCAAAAGTACCCTCCAAGATGTTAGTGGAAAAAGGATTTTTAGCATATTCTACTAAAATTTGATCCTTTGAATCTACTGTTATTTCCATCATAGAACTCAAATGTGTCCTTCTTGACAAAGCATCTGCCACTACATTCCTCTTCCCCCTCACATATTCTATATCAAAGTCGTAATCTTGTAGCTTACTCATCCACTTCTGCTACCTTTCAGTAAGATCCTTTTGGCTAAGAAAGTATTTCAGACTATTATGATCTATTTTAACAACAAACTTCCCTCCAACCAGGTAATGTCTGAACTTAGCCAAAGCATGCATAATGGTAAGCATCTCCTTATCATAGATGGAGTAGCTTCTCTCTACTTCTCTCAACTTCCTACTCTCGAAGGCAATTTGATGCTTATTCTACATCAACACAGCACCAATTCCTTCTCTCGAGGCATCACACTCAAGCTCAAAAGGTTTTGGGAAGTCTGATATGGCCAAGATAGGGCAAGAACTCAACTTTATTGAACTGATCAAAATTTTGTTATGTTGATGGAGACGATGAAATGCCCCCTTTTGGTCAAATTAGTAAGTG
Organism: Cunninghamia lanceolata; assembly: GCA_027924645.1. NCBI lineage: Eukaryota > Viridiplantae > Streptophyta > Pinopsida > Cupressales > Cupressaceae > Cunninghamia > Cunninghamia lanceolata. The sequence goes on from BSBN01000400.1 coordinate 6,762,158, forward strand.
GGGTATCCAACTATCAAAACCCCTTCACAAACCTTCCATAGAAGTTGTATAGACCAAAGAAACCCCTCAAATGTGATAGAGTCTTTGGTGGAGGCCAATCTAAAATGGCCTTGATCTTCTCAAGTGGTCAACTCTAACACCCTTAGAGCTGATCACATGACCCAAATACATAATTTATGTCATAGAAAATTCACACTTGGACTCTTTTGCAAACAAAGATTGAGCTTCAAGAATTCCCAAAACCTCATCCAAGTGCTTCAAGTGCTCTTCCCAAGTCTTACTATGAATCAAGATGTCATAAAAAAACCAAAACAAACTTCCTGAGCTACTGATTGAAGACTTGGTTCATGCAAGATTGGAATGTGGCAAGTGCATTTATCAAGCCAAAAGGCATGACTAAGAACTCATAATGCCCATAATGACATTGGAATATAGTTTTCTAGATGCCTTCTTCTCGAACTCTAATTTGGTGATATCCAAATCTTAAGTCTATTTTAGAAAAAAGGACTACACCATGCAACTTGTCAATAAGCTCACCAATCCTCAAAATTGGGTATTGATTATGGATGGTCTTCTTGTTTAGAGAATTATAATCTATGAGTTTATATGCATAGTACCATCCTTCTTTTTTACCAAAACAACAAAAGATGCAAAAGGACTTTTTCTAGGACGTATGTGTCCTGTCTCTAGGAGCTCCTTAATATCCTGCTTAATTTCTCCTTATGTCTTCTATGATGGCAATAAGGAGTAGTAATAACAAGTTTTACACCTTCCTTCATCTCAATCATGTGCTCAATACCTCTATATGGAAGCCTTCCAGGTGGTATCCCATTGAAAACCTTGCTATGTTTATCCAACAAGGCTTGCACATCCACATAGTACTCTCTTTTCCCCTCTAGAGAAGTAGTAGGCATAACTAAGCATTGGGCTACCCAATCAACTTGCCCATGATGAAACACCCTCTCCATCCTCTTTGTAGTAATAACATGAGGTGTACCATTTTACATACCTCTCAAAACCACCTTCTTACCATTAGCATGGAACTTAAGTTCCACAGATTGGAAATTCAATGTGATCTCCCAAAAGAACAAAGCCATTGAATTCCTAGGACAACATCAATATCTCCTATACTTACCACATAGAAATCATCCTTCACTTCATAGTTTCCTAGTAGGAGACTCATCTTTGGAATTCTTTTGGTGCAATAAAGAGTGAAGCCATTTGCAAACATAACATTAAATCCCTAAAAATTCTTGGTTTTCAGCCCTCTTCATGCAACAACACCTTCATCAATTAAGTTGTGTGTAGCACCAATGTCAATTAATTTAGTGATTCTTTGGCCACACAAAACACCACAAATACTAAAAGGATCATTTTTATGATTGCTCAAACTTAGAGCAAAGGAATTATCCATATTATTCTCCTCTTCTAGTGCTTTTGAGACATTTTCTTTTTCATTTTCTTGATGATCAACTTGTTGTTCTAATTTTTTTTATTCTAATTCATCATCAAAAACCACCCCTATATAATGAACTTGTCCTTTTCCAAGGCACCTATGACCTAGAACCCAAGTTATTTTGCATGTGAAACATAGTTTCTTTCTTCTTAACTCATTTTTGGCCTCATCTAATTTCGGAGGTAAACTCTTGGGCTGGTTGAAACCTTTCTGAAATGGTTTCTCATCTTTCCTATGTGGGAAAGACTTAGACTAAAATTTTCTTTTTGTAGTAGAGGACTCCATGTTTCTTTCTCTCTTAATTGACTCTTGTAAAGTAGGTGGGTCAAATGCTTTAACCCATCCTCTAAGAGGTTCAGCCAATCCTTCAATGAATAAAACAACAAGTCTTCTCTCTGATACATGTCCAAAACCATTATGGAGAGTCTCTAAAAATCAATCACATAAATTTTATTTTTCCTCCATATTCTCCTCAAAATTATAAATAAAACATATTTATGTGTGTAGAAGTCCACCTTTTTTCCTCCCTGTGCCTAATACCACTTTATTTGCACAACTTAAAGTACCTTTATAAATAATTAAATAAGCTATCAAATAGAATTATAAAAATAAAGTAAATTTAGATAACTTAAATTAATTAGTTAATTTATTTTCCCTTACCAAAACCAATTAGCCTACGGGAAAAATTAGGAAAATAGGCTAATGGCTAATCAATTGCTTATGTGCAAGAAGGGGACATTACAACATACCTTTGTGTCATTCCACTACTTAAATCCAATGAAACATGTGGATCCACTCTACTCTTTATGGTTTCAAGTATTGCTTCATGGTTAGACTTGTGAACTTTCCATAAGTTTTTATTCAATGGTCTACCCCCATATTTTATCAATTTAACATTCAATGCCACAACAAGGTTAGAATAATGAAGAATTTTCCTATCTGTGTCAAAGTCCTTGAACAACCACACATTGGACTTCTTCATTGGATACCTTCTAAGATATGTTCTAGTAACAACCACCGATGTACCATGTGAATCCATTGTACTCTTTATGGTTTCAAGTATTGTTTCATGGTTAGACTCGTGAACTTTCTGTTGGAATCGTTTGTCGTTGCGCCAAAAGCTCGAGCTATCAACGCTCGCTACAAATGCCAGACTTAACCTAGATCCACGGGAGGCTCACTGCCATGTCACGAATCCCAAGGTCAGCGTTGAACGCCTCACTGACAAGGGGGCAACTCACTGCCAACAATCCCCCCCAACGCAACCCAAGGGATTCAAACCCGTGACCCATGGCTCTAATACCAATTGTTGGAATCATTTGCCATTGCGCCAAAAGCTTGAGCTATCAATGCTTGCTACAAACGCCAGACTTAACCCAGATCCACGGGAGGCTCACTGCCATGTCACGAATCCCAAGGTCAGCGTTGAACGCCTCACTGACAAGGGGGCAGTTCACTGCCAACACATTCTATAAGTTCTTATTCAATGGTCTACCCTCATATTTTTGTTGGAAATATGCAACCATATAGACTAATTTCTCATAACCTTTATAAGATATTAATGTGCAACAATAACCAAAAATCCACATAAAAGGAAATAGACAATCATACCATCAAAGGTAACACAAGATATACCCTAGGAAAACCCTCACAGAGGGAAAAACCCAGCCTCCAAAAGCATTCATCTCTCATGTATTATTCAACAATAAAGATTACAATACAAAATGAATTCCCTAAAGCATCAAGCTCTCTACCTGCACTCCATGTGAACAAGCATGTAACCACACATCAAATGCCATACTTCAAACCCTCACAAATGTAATCTGCAAGAGATGCTCAAACAAGCTAAACCCAGCCAATAGCTCAAAAGCCCAACTCTACAACTACTTGTGTGTTTGCTTTTATAGAGATAAGCTCACACAAATACAAAATGTGGTATGGTAAACGATCTTCCTCAAAACCATGAGTCTACAAAACCATTAACTCCCACACTTAATTATTGGTACTAAGTTTTCCCAATAATTAAATAATTACAAATAAACATTTAATTACTCTATGTGCCCCACACATAAAATAATTAACCCAATGTTACATACAATGATTACAAGTGGCACCAAATAAATATCTAATGTGGATAAACAAATCACATGGATGCACCACAAATAAATATTTATTTTATGTATAATAAAACAATATCAATGTTATGCAAGGTGTACAACACACCTACTCCAACATTATCCTACTTGTTGTATACATTGCATAAGGATCAACAAGTAAACTCAAAACATCAAGGGAAACCACCCATATGCCCAACATGTACCATATAAACATCCATGTGCTCCATGTGCTCCAAGATGCTTGCAACAATAATCAAGGTATCCACCATCTCAAACAAGAATCTCCTCATCCTCCATCATGCCAAACCATGAAAGATAAGATCCTCCAAAGAGATGCCACACTAAACTGTCATGTAGAAGCAAGAAACCTGCATCAACTGATATCCAAACACAAACACCAAATCAAATGGTAAAAAATAGGCTCAAGTAGCTGACAAGAATCAATCACCATAGATGAAATAGAAACCACAACTAATTGTTAATGCATCAACTAACCATACCTACAAACCAAGGTATACAAATGATAACAAGTAGACCTTATGCCAATAACATATCCAACTCAAATCACAATGATAAAAAAGTCCCTGTATACACTCAATCCTGCATAAAGAAGTCCTCCAAGGTAACAACACAAAGCATGTGATAAGAAACATCAAGACCCTCCATACTGCAATATAATGAGAACATCCAACAAAGGAATCATATACATCCTGGAACTCCCACTGCGTGAGTAAATGTCAAATCTGAAAATAGATCAAGACATCCAAAGATCCACTAATAGCACTCACATAGAAGATGTGGTTGAATCCTCTATCACATAGTGTTAAAGAACACACATAGATATGCAAAATCTATAAACTAAATAGCTACTACATAACTCTCACCTCAAGTCCATATCTCTCCCAAGTCTTCCACATCATAAGAGAAATAAGTCAAAGAGTCTCAAAAGATCCATACACATCTCAACTCCAATGTCATGTGAACACAAACATCCAAGAAGAAGAATAAGACCAATCAAGAGAGAACCTGCAAATCATAACCATGTCCTTCTATCCACACTAATGTGCTATAGCTGTGAAAAGTATGATCTCCTTTACAACCCCAAAATAAGAAGCCTCCTCAACATCCAACAAATCAAGATGAAAGCCTCTCAAACCAAAAGTAGATCAAACTCATAACTATCCCAAAATTAGGACTAAGCCCAAAGACACTAACCATCTCTATTATACATAATGATCTCATAACAACTTAGGATCAAACATAAGGAGATAACTAATCATATCATGCATCTCCTCCTTAAACAAGTCCTCACAACCATAATCCATATCTCAAGACTCAAGCATGAGAAGATAAGATACAAAGAAAATAATACATTTGAAAAATAGGTGGGCATACCTATCAAATCATTCATCATCAAGTGGACCAAGAGTGGGGATGAGATTTCTCCTCCAAGATGCACCAAGCCTCATGGACTCTCTCCAAGAACAATCTCCTTAATAGGTCCATGTTGAACTCATGTCCAACCAAGGTGTAGGCTCCTCAGTCTTGCTGCTAAAATACTCATCAAAGAGTAACCATCTCAACACATGTCTCTAATCCCAAGAGAAATTGAAAGCCTCACCTAAATCTCCGAGTATCCTTGAGTACCTCCATGATCAGTCTATGCTAAACTCCAAATGCAAAACCGCACCATCATGAAGCTCCCAAGCACATGACCAATGTACTCAATACCAAGAGAACCATCAAGATCATTGTCAAAGCTCCAACTGCACATATGCATAACCAAGGAACATATCATGACATCATGATATAATCATCTCCTCAAAGGAAGATCGCATGCACTAATGTACACATCATGGTCTCAAGAGAACCTATGTCATGCCAACACTCTAATATAGAATCAAGAGTCCATCAAGACACAATACCAACACCTCTAAACCAAGGATCACCTGTCAAAACTGACAAACCATAACCAACACCTCTACCAAAGACTCCAAAAGTCCTCCATGGCACCAAGATGACAACATCTCCAATCACATGAAGATAACCATATCCTACCAAATCTCCCACTAAAGTGTGATATCGAGCTATATATGACAACATCATAAACATCAAACCACCACTGCCAAAATCTCTGATGGGGAGCCTTAGTCGATAAGACTTAGATCATCGTCGAACTCCTTGTTTGTTCTCCTGATATGCCGATATGTGTTATCTTCGGTGAGACCCTACGTGTCGGCAAGCACGCACAACTTCTGGCTGATGTGCTTTGTCACCCCGATATGAATCTTAGGCCATGACTTCCGTTCAGTGGCTCAATCCTCGTTGCTCTAAGAAAGAAATGTTTCGTCAATGGCCTCTGTCTCACCGATATCAGTTCCAACTCCTTCGATCAAACCCTAGCACATGGAGATGCTAGGCTGCCTACTGTGCACACTCCTCGATCTGGAACATCTACACCACCGAACAATGAAAAAAAATAGGAAACAAACGAATATTGTACAACGAAGCCATTCCACTAATTTCGACAGAAATCTCACTAGTGGAATGCTTCACATCGACATTTTGCAACAACGGAATTACAGAAAGGAAACGAAATCTACAGCTATGTAATTTGTAATCACAGAGAACGGAAAACAAATTGACGACATAGAATTGTTTGATTTCTCCTTAACACAATGCACAATTACATTCGCACAATTACATTCAATCTCCTCTTCGATCTGATTACCATCTATATTTGATTTTGTTCATTTCCCTAGTTTTATAAACTCACCAGAGGAACACCAACCCATTCCAAGCAGCTGGGAGAAAACTAACTAATTCCAAGCGGCTAGGAGACCAACCGTCTTACCATTAACAATTTGACAAATGCAACCTACTTACTTGGGACTTACAAAATTTGTTCTAGGACTAGATACAAAATAGAACAGATATGCATTGGTCAAATAGACCTTATTACAACACAAAACTTGATTTTCTAAACAATCATGAATTTAAATGCCTCATGGAGGCCACCTTGTGTGAGATGATCTTGTATCATACACCTCACCTAGAAAAGAACTCATGTCCCATGAGTTGATCCTTTGTCTTGCACCACCGTTATCCGTTGCTACCTCATGCTTTCCCCATGAGCTCTGGACTGCAACTGGCTCCCACGGAATCAAAAACTCATGCCTAGCATTGTAGGCTCGACTCACACCTTGCCATGAGTGAGTGGTTGCAATCAAACTTGGATGTTGCATGCCATAATTGCTTACTGTCATAACTGCCTGAACACCTACAATCAAAATCTTGTTTGATGCTTCATGTACTGCTGCTATGCTAGAATATATTTTCCTTCCAACTCTTGTTGGCTCTAGAGAACAAACAATGGTCCCTACTATGATAGCATCTTCTTCTTTCCAAACAACCTGCGACTGCTTGCAGACCTACTCTTTGACCTTCATCTGATCCATTTCAGACATCACCATCTGATCTCCATCATTCAAAACTGAAATCACCTTCAAACGTTGACCTTTGGCAACCCCACTCCTTGAGGTATCCTCAACTTGCCTTGTCTCTTCTTCATGCATCTTCACAAACTCTTTCTTACCCACCAAGATAATCTTGGCTGCCTTCTTTGCTTCAGCATCCTCCTGCAATGGTGTCATAAAAAAAGTCTTCCCATCCTTCTTGATGGTGTATGTGTTAGCATATCCATCATACAATGCTTGCCTATCAAATTGCCATGGCCTACCTAAAAGTAGGTGACAACACTCCATGGGCAAAATGTCACATAAAATTCTCTCCTTATATGCTCCAACTTGAAAATCAACATATGCTTGTTCATCTACCAAAAGTGATTGACTATCACTTACCCAAGATGCTCTGTAAACAGTTTGATGAGGAATCCTTTCTATGTTCAATTTATCCACCATTTCCCTAGACACCATATTATCTATTGAACCAAAATCTATGACTACCTTGCATATTTTACCTTTTCTTTTACAATTGATCCTGAAAAGAGCTCTCCTCTGTGATGGTTCAGTCTTCACCGGTTCTTTGAGCAATGTCCTCTTGATCATTAGATTTTTTCCCACTTCTGATGTCAAATTCACTTCAGGAGATTTTACACTCCCTGCATCCTCTTGAGTCAATGTGGTTCTTCTCTCATTACCATGAGAAGTTAAGGCCTTCTCTGGACACTTATAAGTTGGGTGCCCTATCTTATTACAGTTATAACATCTCATATTGGAGAACTTGGATTCTCTACCTAATCCATTTGTCCCACCCCTATCATTTGGCCTTCTTCCTAGGTAGCCTCCTCTGCTACTTGAGTCTCCAACTTGCTCTTCTTGGCTAGACTCACCACCAGGCCTCTGGTTAGGACTTCTACCTCCAAAACTGCCTCTAAAATTTCTATCACCTCTTCCTCTACTCTACTGCTCACCTTTCCTCTTCAGCTTCTCTTCAGCTCTTAATGCTACTTAAAAGCATTTTTCCACGGTTTTAGGGGTAAATAAACTTATCTCATCTTGAATATTGATCCTCAGACCATTTAGATACCTTGCTACCTTGGCTTTTTCATCCTCCATGTACCCACAACGAAGAGTGTATTTGTGAAACTCCTCGGTGTAAGTAGCCACATCCATATCTTTTTGCTTAAGGTTCTGCATCTTCCTGTAAATCTGCACCTCGTAGTTAGATGGAAGGAACTGGGACTTGATCTTCTCCAACATTCTGCTCCACGAAGAGATCATACTTTTATTCTTTACCCTTTCTCCTTGGGTGTAATTCCACCATGTAAGGACAGCACCTTTGAGTTTAGTTTTTGCAAACTTAACCCTCTTACTTTCAGGAACTTCCTTGTATTCAAAGTAGTTGTTTAGAGCCTCAATCCACTCCATGACTTCCTCAGCATTCATCTTCCCACTGAACATGGGGACATCTATTCGAGCCTCTGAAGAGTCCTTGCCAATTGCCTTGATGGCTTCCAGGAATTGCTTTTGTTTAACTGGTATCTTTGCCTCTTCTTGTTCTACTGCTTCTTCCTCTTTCCCTTCTTCTTCATCTGAATCTTCCTCAATCCTTTTTCCTATCTTCATTTCCTTCAATTCAGCTTGGAGTGCTTCCCTGACTCTAGTTTTGATCATCTCTTCCATCTCTTTAAATTTCTTGACCACTTCGGTGGTCAACCCCTTTGGAGGCATATTGCTAGCCTCTCCTTTGCTCTCTCTGTCTGACATAAACATTCACAGACAACACCTAAACGCCAACACTCCTACAAATCCTTAATACAATGCTCAATCAGATGTCCATCCTACATGCTACTACAGACCCATTCCTCTTGTCCAGCAGTAGATCCTAGAGATGCACTACCACTCTCTCTCACAATGGCCTCACTCTGCACCCTCTTCTAGCCAAACCTCTATTGGTGAATGGTCTTGACAGTCCTCATCATTGTTTGCCCACACACTACAGGAGCCCTATTCCTTCTCGCAACTAGGTGGCATGAGCAACTCTTCATCTGTCTTCTCAGTGACAGAAATTAAATACACAACACCTCTGCCCAGAGCTTTCGCTGGCTCTGATGCCAATATGATGGGGAGCCTCAGTCGGTAAGACTTAGATCATCGGCAAACTCCTTGTTTGTTCTCCCAATATGCCGATATGTGTTATCTTCGGTGAGACCCTACGTGTCGGCAAGCACGTATAACTTCTGGCCGATGTGCTTTGTCACCCCGATCTGAATCTTAGGCCGCGACTTCCGTTCAGCAGCTCGATCCTCCCTTCGGCCAAACTATCCTCGTCGCTCTGAGTGAGAAATGTTTTGTTCATGGCCTCTGTCTCACTGACATCAGCTCCAACTCCTCCGATCAAACCCTAGCACATGGAGATGCTAGGCCGCCTACTATGCACACTCCTCGATCTGGAACATCTGCACTGCCGAACAATGAAATAAAACAAGAAACAAACAAATATTGTACAACGAAGCCATTCCACTGATTTTGACAGAAATCTCACCAGTAGAATGCTTCACATCGACATTTTGTAACAACGAAATTACAGAAAGGAAAAGAAATCTACAGCTATGCAATTTGTAATCACAGAGAACAGAAAACAAATTGATGACATAGAATAGTTCAATTTCTCCTTAACACAATGCACAATTACATTCAATCTCCTCTTTGATCTGATTACCATCTTTATTTGATTTTGTTCATTTCCCTAGTTTTATAAACTCGCCAGAGGAACACCAACCCATTCCAAGCGGCTGGGAGACCGATTCCAAGCGACTGGGAGAAAACTAACTGATTCCAAGCGGTTGGGAGACTAACTGTCTTACCATTAACAATTTGACAAATGCAACCTACTTACTAGGACTTACAAAGTTTGTTCTAGGACTAGATACAAAACAGAAAAGACATGCATTGGTCGAATAGACCTTATTACAACACAAAATTTGATTTTCTAAACAATCATGAATTTAAATGCCTCATGGAGGCCACCTTGTGTGAGATGCTCCTGCATCAATCTCCCACTAAAACATGTAACCAAGCTATCCATGACATCATGATAACCATCTCCTAAATAAAGATCATTCATGGCCCCCAAAACAATCAAAGAATCCCACTATAACGACACAACTCCAAAAAGTTGAGTAAACCATAATCTCCAAACCAAGAAGATGAACAAAACTTGTAAACCAAACATCAATCCAACACCATAAAAATGCACCTGCATAACAATCATGTCATGCCAAAGTCCCAACCAAACAAGGAATATCCATGACACCATGATCACGACCCAATGTACTTGCACCAAACTCCCAACACATCTCACACAATTGTACCATATAGTCAACAAACATAGGTCTCAATCATGACGGTATCAAGTAATACCATTTCTCTCTATATCTCATAATGACAAGCAAACCAATACAACATGTGACTAAAACAAGCCACAAATCAGAATCTGCATCAACACTAAAACATCTATGGGCATAAACAACCCACATCTAAGTCATATATGCAACCTATAAGCATAGACAACCTACAACACTGCAAACCTGTAGATTTCACAATGCACCATGTAAATTCAACAATACATGTATAATGTTGTCACCAAAGGATAATCAGAGATAAACCTGTAAGTCTGCAATGACTCAAACACCAAATCACCTCATATTTGATTTGTCATTGACTCACAAACGCACCATAAGTCAAAGGGACCAAAAATAGAGCAAACTGATACAAACTAAAAAAACCTCATAATATCATTTCTAAACCTACTCTACTGTGTAGTGCTCATAAATACCTTTCCAACGCCTATAAGAAGTCCAAAATCTGAATCTATATGCACAAGTTATGGCCCGTCAAACCTCAAACTGCACATCTAGATTCCAACTAGAAAAAACTAGTCAAAATAGAAAAATCTAAAAAAATCTCTATCATCACAGTGTAGTAAGTGGAAAGATCTTTCCGTCGACTATAAAAAGTTAAAAATACGACATTGTGGGACCAAGTTATGCCTCCTAGAAAAAATGTGCAACTAGGCTTAAAAATCAAGCCCTGGTGGCTATTGGGTGGCTGACTGGCGGCCCACCAGTGACCCACCAGCGATGGTGGCGCATTGGTGGTGCCTTGGTGGTGGCGTGGTGGCGGATGTGAAAAAGTTTTAACAAGGTTTAATTTTTTGTTTTTTGTTTGAAATTTGAAATATTTTAATTTTTAAAACAGAGGGGGGCAACTGCTGGACCCCACCCCTACCAGACCTGTCGAGGCTCCCGGACCGGCAGTCAGGACAGGGGCTTTGATCTCGCAGGCCCTGAACCATCAGCCAGGACTGGCCCATGGCTGACAGGGGTTGACTCCCCTGTCACCTGGCCAGGACCTATCGGTCGGGGGGACCCCCTTGTATGAGGTGTTGTTATATGGAGCTTAATCAGACTCAGAGGTTAAATTTTCCCCACTTTTATCGGCGTAGTTTCCCCCTAAATTATTTTATAAAGGTGTAAGGAGTTATTTTTCTATTGGCTAACATAAAAAAACCCTATTTTGTAACTGACATAAGTCTTGATAAAAATGACTAAGGGTTAGGGTTTCCGTGGATATTGTTGTAGCATTTGCAGCGGTATTTAGTTGCAGGGATTGCTAGTTGTAATTGGTTTGATTTAGTGGATAATAATATTGGACTCTCTATTGGTGGATGTAGCCCAAGTTTGGGTGAACCACATTAAAATTGTCTTCGTTGTTATTATTTCTGTGTATTTTCATTCCTCTGTTTAATCTTTATTTGCATTTAATTGATATCTTCTGCATACAATTCCTAACAAGTGGTATTAGAGCGGGTTGTGTTTGATTATCGTCTGCAGGAAGGTCTTGCGGTTGAGTGGAGTCTCACAGTTGAGTGGGAGTCTCACGGTTGAGTGGGAGTCTCATGGTTAAGTGGGAGCAATGGTGGACGAGGGTAAATTGAAGGTAGATAAATTCAATGGGCAGAACTATCAGTTATGGAAGATGCATATGGAGGATTATCTCTATCAGAAGGATTTATGGAGGCCATTGGAAGAAATAGCCAAGAAACTGGCAATAATGACTAATGAGGATTGGGAACTTCTGGATAGAAAGACACTGAGAACCATTAGGTTGTGCCTAGCACCATCTATGGCATTCAATATAACAGAAGTGAAGACAACAATGAACTGATGAAAGCTTTGGCTAAATTGTATGAAAAACCCTCGGCCTCAAATAAGGTATTTCTCATGAAGCATTTGTTTAATCTGAAAATAATTGAAGGTGGATCTGTGATAGATCATTTAAATGAGTTTAATACGATTATCAATCAGTTAACTTTTGTAAAAGTGAAATTTGATGAAGAGGTGAAGGCTCTCTTGGTTTTATGTTCTTTGCCAGAAAGTTGGAATAGCTTGGTAATGGCTGTAAGTAACTATGTCTCTGGTTCAAATACTTTGAAATTTGATGATGTTGTTGGTGTTATCCTTAGCAAGGAAATGTGATGGAAAAGCTCAGGAGGGTCAACGTTAGGTAGTGTTCTAAATGCAGAAAGCAACCTGGGCAGATCAAGGGAGAGAGGAAAAGGCTCTAGAGGTCATGGGAAGTCACGAGGAAAATCAAAGGACAAGAGGACTCAATCTAGAGGATGGAAGGATTGCTGGTACTGTGGGAAACCAAGTCATCTAAAGAAAGATTGCTAGTCTCAGAAGAACAAAGGAGACAAACAAGAAGCCAATAAGGAGGCAAATGTGGTAAGTAATAAATCTGAAGATAACGCTTTGATTCTTTCCCTAGATAATGCTGATGATTCATGGGTTTTAGATTCAGGGGCCTCATTTCATGCTACACCCCATAGAAGTTATTTTCTTGATTATGTCCAAGGGGATTTTGGGCTGGTTTATTTGGGAGATAACGAACCCAGTCATACTGTTGGAAAGGGAAGAATTAAGATTAAGTTGCAGAATAGGAATCATTAGCTACTACAAGAGGTAAGGCACATTCTAAGGCTAAGTAGGAATTTAATTTTAGCAGGGCAGCTAGGTGATGAAGGTTGCACAGTTATTTTTAATGATAAAAATTGGAAGGTTTCAAGAGGTGCCTTAATAGTAGCAAAAGGTGTGAAAGTAGGCACCTTATATCTTTATACAGGTCATACTATTCCTTCTACTTTAGTTGTTGCAGAGAAAAAACAAACAGATTCAGAAACAGTTGTTGTGGGTTCGCAGGAAGAGACTGAAATAGTTGCTGCAGGTTCTGAGACAACACTGTGGCATAACAAACCTGGGCATATGAGTGAAAAAGGTATGAAGGTACTTCATTCTAAGAAAGTTTTACCAGGTCTAAAATGTATTAATATGGATTTTTGTGAAAGTTGTGTGTAGGGAAAACAAAAGAGTGTTAGTTTTCTCAAGGATGGGAAGCAAAAGAAAGATGAAAAGTTGGAGCTTGTGCATACAGACGTATGGGGACCAGATCAGGTATATTCTCTCGATGGCTCTTGGTCTTATGTTACATTCATAGATGATACAACTAGAAAGGTTTGGATTTATTTCCTTAGGCAGAAATCTGATGTATTTGAAACATTTAATAAATGGAGAAGCTTGATTGAGAATGAGACAGGTAAAAGATTAAAATGTCTCAGATCTGATAATGATGGTGAGTATTGTAACAAAGAATTTGAGGATTATTATTCCTTTAATGAAATTCATAGGCAGAAAATAGTTCTAGGGACTCCACAGGAGAATGGAGTGGCTGAGCGCATGAATAGAACAATAATGGAGCGTGCAAGGAGCATGAGATTGCATGTTGGGTTGCCTTTAAACATGTGGGCAGAGGCTGTCAATACCATTATATATTTAATTAATAGGTCATTCAGTTCCTTTGGGCTGTGGTATTCTAGAGGAAGCATGGACAGGTAAGAAGGTGAGTTATTCTTTTCTCAAAACCTTCAGATGTGAAGCATTTGCACATGTAAATTATGAAAATAGAACCAAGTTGGATGCAAAATCAAAAAAGTGTATCTTCGTTGGATATGGCATTGATGAATTTGGTTATAGGCTTTGGGATGTGGAAAATCTAAAAATTGTGAGAAGCAGGGATGTTGTATTCAATGAGAAAGTGTTATACAAAGATCAGTTGCAGCAGCATGAGAAGAAAGAAAAAGATTATGTGGTGCTATATGATACTCTAGATAGTGATGTTCCAGTGGTTCCTCATGCTCCGCAGCAGCAACAAGAAATACCACAAACTCCAGTGAATGTTAGACAGTCAACAAGGCTAAGTAGACCTCCTGAAAGGTTTTCTCCCTCTTTGTATTCTTTTTTGTTGACAGATACTGGTGAACTGGAAGGATATGATGAAGCTATGCAGGTGGATACAAAGGTTCAGTGGGAGCTTGCAATGAAAGAAGAAATAAACTCCTTGCTGAAAAATCAGACTTGGGAATTATGTAAGTTGCGTGCAGGTAAAAAGGTTTTACCAAACAAATGGGTTTATAGGCTGAAAGAGGAATATGGAGGTAAGAAAAGATTTAAAGCCAGGTTAGTTGCAAAAAGATTTGCACAGAAAAAAAGGTATTAATTTTGATGAGATTTTTTCTCCAGTTGTTAAGATGGCTTCTATTCATGCTGTTTTAAGTATTGTGGCTGTTGAATATTTGCATTTGGAATAGCTAGATGTGAAAACTGCCTTTCTTCATGGTTATTTGGAGGAGGAGATATATATGGAACAACCACAGGGATTTGAGGTCAAAGGTAAGGAGAAATTGGTGTGCAGATTGAAGAAGAGTTTATATGGCTTGAAACAAGCACTTCGGCAATCGTATCTGAAATTTGATAGTTTTATGGTTGAGCAAGGCTACATCCAGTGTAATTCTGACCATTGTGTTTATTTTAAGAGGTTAGATAATGACAGCTACATTATTTTATGTTTATATATGTTGATGACATGCTTGTAGCAGGTTCTAACATGGATCGCATAAGAGAGTTAAAATAACAGTTAGCACAATCATTTGCTATGAAGGATTTGGGGGAAGCAAAACAAATCCTTGGTATGAAAATTTACAGAGATAAGAAGAATAGAAAATTGACTCTATCTCAGGTTGATTATGTTGAAAAGGTGTTCCAGAGATTCCATATGGAGAATGCAAAAGTTGTCAGCACACCTTTGCCTAGTCATTTGAAATTGACTAAGGAGATGTGTCATAAGACACAAGAGGAGGAAGAAAAAATGTCCAAGGTACCATATGCTTCAGCTGTAGGAAGTTTAACGTACATCATGGTATGCATGAGACCGGATATTGCACATGCTATAGGAGTCGTAAGCAAGTATATGAGTAATCCCGGATTGGAGCATTGGAATGCAGTAAAATAGATTCTCAGATATTTGAGAGGTACATCCAATAAACATTATGTTTTGGGGGCTCTAATACTGATTTAGCAAGCTATGTGGACTCAGATTTGGCAGGGGATATTGATACCGGGGGGAGTACTACAGGTTATGTCTTTACTGTAAGTGGGACAGCGATGAGTTGGATCTCCAAGTTGCAAAAGGTGGTTGCTTTATCCACCACGGAGCCAGAGTATGTAGCTGCAACAAAGGCAAGCAAGGAGATGGATCTGCGGACTCCATACCAGGGATCGGCCCCCTTAATAATTTTTTATTATTATTATTTTAATATTAAAATCAAATTTGCAGACGAAAGAATTTGTTTTTTTAATAAAAAATTTTACTGACCGTACTTGGGCCTGCAAAGGTCTGCGACGTCGTAAGGAAGGAATATTCCCCCTGTAAGATTCCATCTAAGGCAAAATAGGGCAAATTTTCCCTATCTCCAAATATAGGCAAATTATATGTTTTTCTTTGCCTATAGGACCTTCTGAATCCAATGGCAAGGTCTTTTTTTGCCCAGGAGGCTTCCTACAAAAGCTGACCTCCAAAACCCTCCATACAAAGAGCCCAAAATGAAAACCCACCAACCAAATTTCCATCAAAGCCTAGATATGCAACAACCCAAATCTACAAACAACCTTATAACTCTGAAAATGCCTTCATTCCTTTCTACAAATCCATGGATTCCAGTATACACAAAAAATTCACTCATAGCTAGGGTTATCAAACAGGGATCTCCTCCTAAATCATGGCAACAAAGCTCTGATACCAAATGTTAGAAAGATGCAGCTATATAGACTAATTTCTCATAACCCAATAAGAGATTAATGTGCAACAATAGCCAAAAATCTGCATGCAAAAGAAATAGACAATCATACCATCAAAGGTGACACAAGATATACCCTGGAAAAACCCTCATAAAGGAAAAAACCCAACCTCCAAAAGCATCCAATCTCATGTATTATTCATCAATAAAGATCTTACAATACATAATGAATACCATGAAGCATCAAGCTCTCTACCTGCACTCCATGTGAATAAGCATGTAACCACACATCAAATGCCATGCTTCAAACCCTCACAAATGCAACCTACAAGAGATGCTCAAATAAGCTAAACCCAGCCAACAGCTCAAAAGCCCAACTCTACAACTACCTATGTGTTTTTTATAGAGATAAGCTCACACAAATACATGTGGTATGGTAAAACCATCTTCCCCAAAACCATGAGTCTACAAAACCATTGACTCCCACACTTAATTATTGTTACTACTACTAAATTTTTCCAATAATTAAATAATTACAAATAAATAATTAATTACTCTGTGTCCCATAGATAAAATAATTAACCCAATGTTACATACAATGATTACAAGTGGCACCAAATAAATATTTAATATGGATAAACACATCACATGGATGCACCACAAATAAATATTTAGTTTACATAATAAAATAATATCAATGTTATGTAAGGTGTACAACACACCTACTCCAACAATTTTATCAATTTAACATTCGATGCTACACCAAGGTTAGAATTATGAAGAATTTTCCTATGTGTGTCAAAGTCCTCCAACAATCACACATTGGACTTCTTCATTAGATACCTTCTAAGTCATGTTCTGTTAAAGCAGCCAAGATCAGCAAGCACAAATAGAATAACCTTCCACAAGTGAAAAATAAAGCACAATAACATATCTATCATATATAATGAGAATGTGTAAAATACAAAGAGAAGCCTTGCATAAATAGGAAAGGAGAAAGAGGTAGGAAGGTAGGACTAAACTAATGACCACCCCTACAAGCATGCAACACTTATTTAACTCACATGACATGTGTGAGGACAAGTGGCAAAAAAATATGAAAGAGGTGTCTCACATAGCTAAGGACACATGTCGAAGTGAGACAAACTCCTAAAAGACCTAAGTAAACTTAAGCTTATGTATGAATAGGTCAATCCTTCAAAAGGTGATAGCTAAACTAATTGAGAAAGGCGAAAACAATATGACAGTATATTGAAAGGCAATAATATAGTTTCTTTACTAATTCAGAAAGGCTAAAACAATTGTTTGGACCTATTTTCTATTCATAAGATAATCTTAAAATAATTAATCTGCATACACAAACTCATAGAAACCTTTATAGAGGTTAAGAAAGAGAGAGAAATCATAAAGGAACTGATGATTCACAAGATGAGTCTCCAATATTCCAACAAAAAATAGTGAAAAGTATATAGTAAAGGTAGAAAATCAACTATTTCATTATTCATGAAGGAAAAAAATATCTGATACAAAGTTTAGTACAAGTCTATTACAGAAAAGTCTAGAATCCTTTTTAACTTGTTCCTTTATAATGCATATATATCCCAATACAAAATGTACTTTAGAAAATTTAGGGAGTGTGTTTGAGTGGAGAATAAATGATCAACTATTCATTAATGCTTGAGTCCATCCTCCTTTTTGTGAAAAATCTTCTTGGGCATAGGAAAGAGCATACTCCTAGAATTTCTCCTTGAATCACCTTCATTGTGGCATAGAGGAAGAGACCAGTTGACTTTTTCAACTGAAAATACTCAAAACTGGTGCTCCATTTGCATTTGTGTCATCTTGAAGAAAGAATAGTAAGTTGGATTCTCGAGGACCAAGACTCTTTCCAACTATTGATGCATAGAAATAGGAACATATTCCCTATTTCCTTTGAACCATTTTGATGCTTTTACCCCTTGATGGCGTGGAATTAGTCTTCATTAAGATTCCAATCTGCATCTTTAAAAGTTCCTTTATGACTCAACTAATCTTATCTAATATTCTTCTACTTGATTACTGGACACTTGGTGAGTATTTTGACATGCTTCAAAAGTCCTAATAAGCCTTTACAAGGTCAACCATGCCTTTGGGAGGATGAACAGACCTCCTTTTATCCCACTTGGGCTCACAGGTTGAAATACACAGTGTGTATTTTAACACTGCAGCCCTTTGCTAGTTAAATAGTCTTTTGATGATATCAACCTCACAAACCTGCCTCATGCTTCTATATCAAATATAGATATAGAACCTTCAACATCTTGAAGTGCCTCACAATGGTTATACGGAGTCCTTTGGCTCGATAGACCTCTTGTTTAGGGTTTTTCAATGGCGGCCCAAGCCTTTATATTCTTTATATTATCATTTCAGACCTATGTCAAGTCTTTTTCCCTAGATACAACCTTAACCCTTGATAGATCTTTGAATGACTCCGTGAAAATTCTTATGATAATCATTGACCTATCATGCCCTTGATTGACCTACAAGCTTTTTACCTTTTTCCACATAGATTATGCCAAAATTATCTTGGCATACATCAAATAGTCGAACTAAGCTTGAAAAGTTGAAATACACAGTGTGTATTTCACACTGCTAAGTCCTCTTCTTGTTAGAGATTTCAAATCTACCTCATGGTCCTGAAAAAAACACATTGTGGTTTGACTATCAGGGCTTGGGAGTGCATCAGGAATGTTTTTGGTAATTTCTCACCCATCAGGAACCTTTTTGAGGATTTCCATGGTTCCCAAAACCATGCAAATCCTTGACTTCTTTTAATCAACATTTATAAGTTTTCCCTTCAGTGAATTCTGGGTCACCTAGAACTCATCATTTCTCATCCCTTTTACAAAAAAAAATCTAAGTGCTTTGATTGCCAAGGATTCGCTAGGAACAAGGAACTTTTTTAGAGAGTTTTGATGTTCTTGAAATTGTGTGAAACTCTGATGGTGGTGTATTGCTTTGAAAAGATCACAATATCAAGGAGTTCTAGGTGACTTGGAACTCTCTGAAAAGTTATCGAACCCTTGACTGCACCAATGTTGGGGAGTTCCAGGTCACCTAGAAATCCCCAATTTCTTTTATTTCTTTGAAAGGATCAATAAAAAGGGGGTTCCTAGAACACTGGAAACCTTTGACTTGTTCCTAAACAGGCTATAAAATCTAAAAATGAGGAAAACACTTAGGAAAACTTAGGGAAACTTTGAAAAAGGTTGAATAATGAAGGCTTAAGACTTATAAAATAAGTATAATTTTTTAGAAAAAGACTGAAATAACCATTAAACACCTTGACGACATCTCAAGACTATTTTAAGTTTGGAAATACTAAAAAAGTCAACATGCATATTGCAAGAAACTAGGACATGGTGAGCATAAGTGTTATGAAAAAGGATTGATGAGTTAACACACCTTAAGATTCAAAAGCACAATATCTAATTGCCTCCATCCATGTCATCTAGTTCATCTTCTTCTTTGACACCATCATCATCTACACAAACAGGGACAACTACATTGACAAATGGGATAGATAGGAAGAAAGGAAAAGCACTCTTGGCATCTACAAGTCTTGAGTCAGGGAAATGGCTTCTTGATTCTGGAGCCTTACATCATATGGCATCATCATAGGGTATGTTCTCTTCATTTGAACCTTGTACTTTACGACACATCCTAATGGGGAACAACACATATATGCATGTTTGTGGGAAAGGATCTATTGACATGGGAGAAGGCGCTTTTCAATATGTACTTCATGTTCCATCCTTGTCCGCCAATCTCCTTTCCATCTATCAGATTACACATAGTGGCACAAGAAAGATTCTTGAGTTCACACCCAATTCACTAATCATTAGGGACTTGGAGAGTAGAGAGATCATTGTTGTTGGGATGGTTGATCATACATCTTGCTTCTACACCTTTTCCCATTTTTCCCCTGATGATGTTGTAGTTCCATTGACTGATATTCATACTCATGCATCAAGTGTGAATCATATTTCTAAGGATAAGTTTGGTCACTTGAACCTTGGTGTTCTTGAGACTTGTGCTAAGCTTTCATCTCCTCCACCTCCTACTTCTTCAGAGATCAATATTGCCATGGATTCATCTACTTCAATTGAGCAAGATCATTCTAGTCTTTCATATTTAGCTTTGTAGGATGATTTCTTAATAGGTATATCAGATTTGTTTTTGAGCCTCATATTGCATCTATTTGGGGTACATACTTGAGGATATTCATTTTTCTTTGATGACAGTTACAATACAACTATAATCTCATCTACTTCATCTTTGGAGGTTGTTCTTCATGAGTCTACATAGGTTTTTGGATTGGTTACACCTCATTGCATTGTACCATCCTTTGATTCTAACATGTGGACATTTGAGCAGTTTTTAGATGCACCCATCATGAGACTTCCCTCATCTCTTTTCTTGGAGATGGAGATTCTTCTACATAAGCCATTGGATTGGTTTCTTCCTAAGGGAATAAATGTTGTTTGCAGGTATTGGACACTCTTTAGCATTCGTCTTCAGGCATCCACCATTGGCATAGGAACTACTTCTTTGTGATGGGGACCTATTGTCTCACTCTTTCTCTCCTATGGGGAAGTTATCTATTTGTGTTGGATGTAGTCCTTGGGGGTCATAATGAGTCCTCCTTCCATCACCTCCTCCATCACTTCTTTCATGTTTTCTCTCTTTTGGAGAGGGCTTTCTTCCTACAGGTTTTTCTCCTTTACTCCGTTTGTGAGATATTTCTTGGAAATGGTGTCAGGAAAGGTGTCTCAACCTTGCAACTACAAAAGGTTTCTATTCTTCCCAATTTTGGTCTTTTCGAATACCCTTTATCTTGAAGAATGGTTTAGAACTTTCAAAGTTTCCAAAGGGGCTAAAAATGGCAGGGCTTACTATTTTTGGTAACTCTACAATTTGAGCACGGATGGACTCAAAATTTTCTCAAAAGATGCAGAACTGCCAAGTAAACATCTTGGGTGAGTTTCGACTCGCGATCATACCTAGATTGTTTTACGTCATAAATTGTGTACACTTGTGTGTAGGCACAATTTCATTATGTTTATCTCCTCCCTTTAGTGATTCCAAGCGTAGTCCATTTTTAGGTCTACTTTAAAACCCTCTTTTGACCATGTTTATAGAAAATATTGTGATTCTGATTAAAGTTTTCTCATGACCCCTAGAAATGAATTGAGATTTAGAGTTAGCCCCACATTAGGAGTGGGCTTGAGCCTTAAATTGCCTCAAGGCCCAGAGCGCCCAAGCACCCTGGTCCCTCTCGTGTTTAGGGATGAAATTTAAGGGTACAAGTCGACTTTGATCTTGTTTAGGCTGACCCTAAATTCAAATTTACTTTTTGGCACGTTATGTTGGCATTTTAATTCAAATTACTCTTTTCTATGGCCTTGTATAAAAGTAAGTGACTTACCTCATTTTAAAACTAGATGACAAGATTGATTTTGATGTGAAAAGGCTCTCTATGCTACTATGTTATTGCAGGTTTTTGATCAAGTGGAGTTCTATTTTGCTCTTGGAAAGATTTGTATGAAGGCTAGGAGATGAGATCTTGAGTCTATCTCATTGGCTCCTAGGTTGAAGCAATTTGCATGATTGGGAGAATGGTTGGAACCACCAACTTGAGTTTGACTTGAGTACCCTCCATGGGTATGGTTACATCGCCTTCCTTTTCATCAAACCTTCCATGAATCTTTGTCCTTGAGGTGAAGTTGTGAGCTTCCTTGAGTGAAGCATCCTTTGTATCATTCCTCGCTATTTGCTTGAGTCATCTAGGGCTAGGGTTTGATATTATTTGGTTAGATCTTGCATGTTACTGCTCACACTTAGGGTTTCTGAGCACACATGACATTTGGATTTAATCTTGGCTATTTGTAAAGTAGGGATACCAAAACAGGGGCTTGACTGAGGCAAGCTCCTATATAGCCACAATCAATTTTCCCTTCTTTCTTGTTTGCAGAGCAGACAAACAAGTTTTGGGAGATATCAGTCTGGGAGACATAAGATAATACAGGTGCAGATCCTGTGAAAGTTGCAGTTTTTGTAAACCCTAAAAAAGGTAGTTCTTATATTTCACTTTTGACATTTATCCGTAACTTCTGACATTTTTGTTTGTGGGCACCCAAGTATGCTAAAATTAGATTTGCCAACATCGAACATATTTCCAAATAAAAGCAACAATAGAAAGTCTTCCAATTGGGCGTCCATATTTGCCCAATTACTTTCTGTTGACTGAAGTGATCAATACATATCAATTTCATGCAAAGAACATGCAAGATTGATGTCCCCAAGGTTATTCTGAATTACTTTCTAATGTACATGCAAGTGACATGCAAACACCGAATCCAACATGCAACCGATACCCATTACTAGAAACACTGAGATGTACCATCTTGCAACTTTCTGGAGTCGAAGTGTTCTACAAGTAATATCTTAAAACCGACATGCAACTGACATGCAAGCATTTGCAACAACATGCAACTAATGCCCATTACCTGAAACACTGAGATGTACCATCCTGCAAGTTTCTAGAGTTGGAGTGTTCTGCAAGAAATCTCACAAAACTGACATGCAACAACATGTAAGGTCATACAAGTCCATAGGAGTGACATGAAACAACATGCAATCACATGCAAGCAAATGCAAGTGACATGCAACAACATGCAAGGTCATACAAGTCCATAGGAGTGACATGCAACAACATGCAAGCACATGCAAGTGACATGCAACAACATGCAAGCACATGCAAGTGATATGCAAGTACATGCAAGCACATGCAAGTAACATGCAACAACATGCAAGTACATGCAAGTAACATGCAATCTTTTCTGACCTCATGCAAGTAATATTCAATTCATGCATCTCTAACATTGTAGTTAACTCCAACATTATATCCATGCAAGGTGTCTCAAAATTATCCACTCATGTACATAAAAAAGCACAACTCCAAGTCTAAATATAAGTCCCTGTCAAAAGGGGAAGCCCAAGTTTAACTCCCACTTACTAGGAGTTATCAAACTCTCAAAATAGACTTAGGAGAAGTCAACAAAGTCTTCATGGTCACCACTCTAAAAATGGAGGCCCAAGTTTGACCTTATCAATTAGCAATTGATTGAAAAAGTCAAAGTGATATAATTAATAAATAATTAATCTCTCAAAGTCCTAATGTGTTGGGGAACACATTCCAAGAACTTTGGAGACACATGAATTGGTTAAGATTGCAAGTTAATGGCAGCTTATCCCAACATTCTCCCACTTGACATTATACATTGCAATAACTCTAAATGATATAATCAAACTTTAAATCACAGGGAAAAACATCCCTAGCCATCAATGTACCATTGATTCTTCAACATGCTTTTGTGCTCTGACAAGATACCTGCAAAAGAAACCATTATAACCATCATCTCAAACAAGAACTCCTCACATCATGTCACCCGTGATAAACAAGAAACAAGCCAAGGTGAAACATATCAACTGTCATTGAAACCTACACTAATCTCAACATAAACACAAGCATCAAATCATATGATAACATAAGACTCTAAGTGTTTTCCACACTCATACCAAATGGAAAAGCAACCACAACAAGTTGCTAGCTCATCCAAAATATCCATACCTCAAAAAACCAAGGTAAACAAACCATCATAGGTAGAACTCCATGTCATCAACATACCAACCCAAAACTACAATCAAGTCCCTGTAAAACAATCTTGCTAATCATCCATCCTCCCAACTCAAAGCAACATACCAATGTATAAATGACCAAAGACAAGGCCAACAAACAAAACCTACAATAACACTAAACGAATCTATGGATATTGACAGTCCACATCCAAGTCTTCAATGCAACCAATGGGTAAAGATAGCCCACTATATTGTACAACTTGTAGATCCCAATAGTAAAACATGCAAAATCATCTTCACATCAAAAACCTGCAAACTGAGACAACAAAGAAGATATCGTGACAATAAAGAGCATATAGATCCAAGAACTCACACTACATGGGTAATGTCAAATCTCAAAATAAGATCAAGGCATTTACAAATCCTCCTATAGCACTTCTCTTAGAGGATGTGGCTAACTCCTCTACCATATAGTGTCAAAACATATAATGATATGCATAAAACATCTCTCTTTACCAATCTCTGAATAACTCTCCCAAGTCCTCTTAACCAATGAAGAAAAAGATAGAGGAGCTACCAAATTATTGTTAACAACAATAACACTTGACTTCAATACAAACCTCAACTCCATAAACATGAGAACCTTTAAGAAGAAGACAATATACCAAGAAAGGGAGAAACTACAAAATCATACCATGTCTTTATACCACACTAACTTGTGCTAAACTGTGTAAGTAAGATCTCTTTCAACACTCCCAAACTAAAAAGGTATCAACATCTAACATCCAAATTGTGATGAAAACATGGCAGCAATAGATGTTAACCTCTCACTGAAAGTAGATCAAACTAGCCAAACATTCCCACAACAAAGGGAATAAGCCCAAAAACCACAAACCATTTATGTACCTCTCCAAAACAAATCCTCAGAACTAGTTCCATAGCTCAAGATGAAATAATAATGAGAACAATAGAAATCTCTTCTCAACAATCCTTTTCAAGACTAGTGTAAAAGAGAAGACAAGATACATATAAAGAATGCATCTAATAATCAGGTGGGCAACACCTATTAGATCATTTACTTGTCGAGTAGACCAAGAGTGGGATACAAGATTGTCCTTGCATTTAACACCAAGCAATAAAAGTTTATAATAAAGACAACATTCTCATAAGGTCTATAATGGACTCACATCCATTTCCAAGTGTAGGCTTCTCGGTCCTTTTGTTGGCATCTCATTATGAGAAATCTTTCCAACACATATCTCTAAGTTCAAGAGATCTCAAGCCTCACCCAAGTCTCTCTAGTATCCATGAGTTTTCAGTAATCAATCCATGCCAACTTCAAATGCAATCTGCACAATCATGAAACTCCAAGCAAATGATTAATACTTCAAAACCAAAGAGAACTAACCAAACCATTGTCAAAGTTCCAACTATAGAGTTAGGAACATATCAAGACATCATGATCTAACATCTTCTCAAAAAGATCATATGCTCCAATGAATATATCTTGCTCCCAAGAGCACCTGTATTTTGTCAAAAAACTCTAACTCATGGTCAAGAGTGCATCATGACACAATACTATGCATCCTCTAAACCAAGAATCATATATAAAAAACTGATAAGTTATAAACTCAACACCTCACCCAAAACTCTGAGAGTCCTCCATGGAAAACCAAGATGTCAACAACTCTTCAAAAAACATGAAGATCTAGCATCCTCTGTCAATAGAACAAAAAATGTCAATAAACCCTTACTGCAAACTAAAGGCATAATCCAAGAGCTTCTTATGACACCAACAACCATTACAAAAGATCATCCATCTTCTAATCAAAGATTTTGCATGGCTCACAACACTGCAACAACAACAGTTTAGAACCAATATCTTTAAACAAAGAAAATAGAACACATTATGTAACTGCACACAAAACTCCCACTGAAAGTGATACCAAGTTATGCATGGTACCATGATCAACATCATTACCAAAACTCCACTGAAAGTAAAAAAAGCTTCTCATGCAACATAACTTTACTGCTATAAATTCCAATGAATAACTAAATTAGGTACTCCAAACTACCCTTTTGTCTCAATACAAAAAATACCAATGTAATTAAGGTGACCAAGAAGAGGCCTACCAAATAGACCCACATTAGCTTATTCACAATATCTACACACATGCAACATCTCATAGGAGAAAAAACATGATTAGTGCTTCAACCTTTAATAACTGAAAAAATAAATTCAACCTCACATCATTAACATGTAGAACAAATGTAACCAGGAATAACATATAGATTTCCAAGACTCAAACACCAGAATCAACTCTAGATCTAATTTGCCAAATAAATCCACATAGGAGAAACCATAGATCATAAGAACCCAACAAGTAGCCTTGCAAATCTAAAATTGTTTCCATCTAGATAGTGTCTGAACACAATTTTCCACAGATCTACAAACCACAGATTTTGGTTAACATGTAAAACCTGCAAAACCATATCTCTATAAATTTGAAACCACTTAAACATTCAAACATTCACACTAATGAACACCATCAAATATGTCATCTGAATTAATGGAAGATCACATATCTACAAACCCACAATCTTTTGAAACAGGAAAATTGTGAAAACCTACATATTCAAAAAAGCATGAATATGAAAAAGGAGAAACCAGGTTGTTCAGGAGTGTCCATATAATAAAAAATGCCAACACCACAACCTCCATACAACCAGTGATAAATCATCCAGTGTTTTCATGTAACCATGGACTGAAACCATGAACCCAACATAAGCACTCCAAACTGTAGTCCAATAAATGAGTGTTTTTCCATGTGATTAATGTACTAAAAGTAACCATCCAACATAAACACCCTTTCACTACACATGACCACAAGGTAAAGAAATAAAACCACCAAACAAGAGAATATACACATATTGTCAAAATGGAGCTCCAAATCATTATCACAGGATCAACTCCATAAAAATCCATAACCTTGATCCTCAAGTGCCCAACAAAGATTCTTGTGACAATATCCATCCAAAATTTAAATACCATGGCTTCCAAACTCACAAATCTGCAAAACAATGTTAACACATAGAACTTCCCTTGCAACCAAAATTCTTTCAATACTTCAGAAAAAAGCATCCCTCTCTCACTGCAACCAATGGCTCTGATACCACATGTTGGAAAAAGGGAGAGAGAACAAGGTAAAGTTGCAGCTATGAATCTTTAAAGTGTTTTCAAATCTAAAATTAATAGCATTTGTAAATCTAAAAATTACTTTCAATTTAGATGTTAGAGTATTTCTCCAATTTAATCAATGTAGTAGAAGAAAATAGCTTGCATGAAGAAGACAAGTATTTACGTGGAGAAACCCCTAAGGGAAAAAAATCCACACCAAAGGTGTTCATGCTTTTATTAAATCTCTTGTGAAATATTACATTCAATACTTTAATCCTTTGATTCCTTGATACACTTCAAAAGCTTCTTCAATCTTCAAACCTATAAAAACTTCAACAAAAAAGCTTCTTGCTTTTTTTCTTCAAAAGCTTTTACAAAAAAAACTTCTTGCTTTTTTCTTCTAAGTGTTTTTCACAATTCAACTCTCTAGAAAATGTATGGAGCTCTTAATTAATTAATTGAAGCTTCATAATTCAAGAACTTCTTAATTAAAAAGCTTGAAACTCAAATTACAATAAATTGTAATTGATAACATAGTTTCCAATGCTCATGAAAAAACCAAGCACTCTAAATTGAGAAGGCTGAACTCAAACAATGTCCAAGCTTTCAGTTAACTGTCTCTTCATGATGTGGGCACCTAAGTATGCTAAAATTAGTTTTGCCAGCATCAAACATATTTCCAAATAAAAGTAACAACAGAAAGTCTTCCAATTGGGTGTCCATATTTGCCTAATTACTTTCTGTTGACTGAAGTGATACATATCAATTTCATGCAAACAACATGCAAGATTGATGTCCCCAAGGTTATTATGAATTACTTTGTTCTATACATGCAAGCGACATGCAAACACTAGATCCAACATGCAACTGATACCCATTACCTGAAACACTAAGATGTACCATCCTGCAACTTTCTAGAGTTGGAGTGTTCTGCAAGTAATATCTTAAAACTAACATGCAAGCATTTGCAACAACATGTAACTGATACCCATTACCTGAAACACTGAGATGTACCATCCTGCAAGTTTCTGGAGTTAGAGTGTTCTATAAGCAATCTCACAAAACTGACATATAATAACATGCAAGGTCATATAACTAACATGCAACAACATGCAAGGTCATACAAGTCCATTAGAGTTACATGAAAGCACATGCAAGTGGCATGCAAGCACATACAAGTCCATAGGAGCAACATGCAACAACATGCAAGTAACATGCAACAACATGCAAGTACATGCAAGCAATATGCAAGTACATGCAAGCAACATGCAAGTCCATTCAATCTTTTCTGACCTCATGCAAGTAATATCCAATTCATGCATCTCTAACATTGTAGTTAACTCCAACATTATATCCATGCAAGGTGTTTTAACATTATCCACTCATGTACATAAAAAAGCACAACTCAAGTCTAAATATAAGTCCCCATCAAAATGGGAAGCCCAAGTTTAACTCCCACTTACTAGGAGTTATCAAACTCTCAAAATAGACTTAGGAGAAGTCAACAAAGTCTTCATGGCCCCCACTCTAAAAATGGACGCCCAATCCCTCAAGGGTAGAAGCCAAGCTCGGTTTGTGTCTCAATGTTTGTAGAAGAGAGTTTGACCTAGTTTAACTCCTAAGGCTAGATCACTCTTTTCCACATAACATTTTGGTGAACCTGACTCTTCTTACACTCTTGCATCCTTCTTCAATCTGACAAAGTTTGTTTTTTATTATAGTTCTGATTTAGATTAAGTGAATTCATCATTTCCTTGATTGCATATAGTAAATTTTGCATTTAAATTCATCATTAGGGTTACAAAACCCTTGCATTTCATAAAAACCTAGCTAGTCTTAAACCTAGGGTTTAGAGATTAGAGTGTTGTTTCAGATCTTGTTAGTATTGTTAGGTTGATTAAAGTAAGTTTACTTGTTGTATCTAATCATCCTTTAACTTTAGTGCATGCTTTGCAGTTTGTCTTTTGAAAATTGAAAAATAGGGATTTGTTTTTAGATTGAAAATAGCATATGTTTGTGATTCATGAAGATTAGATCATTATAATACAAATTAGATTTCTGATCTGATGTTTAGATCTTATTACAACTAAGTTTGATATACATTCTTTAATCATACATCTTTCTTTCATTCGTGTATATTGATTAGGGTTACCTAAAATTTTATTTTATGGTAATTCTAGCTTGGAATTTGATAAAATTTGAGTATGTTTTAGCTATTTGTTGGATAATATAGTTAAAGAATTGTTGTTCATAGTTTGATGTATTTCATATTGTGCATCAATATACTTTATTTCATTTCCTTCTTCTTTACTTTATCATTATAAAGTTTGAAAAAGTAGGATATACAATTATGTCGGATTACTTTATTCAAGATTTTAATGTATTTGATGAGCCGTTTAGTAAAGATGATTTTGATATGTTATATGAAGCCTTGGATGACTTCATCTCGACGGAAGCATCCTTTATGACTCCTAAACCATCTCTATTTCAAATAATCATCAATACAATTTATGTTTCCGGTTCTCTAAAAGAACCTGAGAAACCTAAAATTATTGTGCATCTTCACAATGATGCTCCTCAATCATCTATCACAATAGGAGGTTCTTCAAAAACACCTAGACCTCCTAGTTATATCTTCAATTATGCAAAAAAATCACTAGAAATAGTCCATTCAATCTGGTGGTGCCCACCTGGGTTTGGGTTTCATGCATTTGCAGCCACTGGCATTTTAATTTAAACCCAAAAAATTTCTAAGTCCTTCGGCCTCCAGTTGTATGCATGTATCTTTCTATGTACATGGCCATTTGTATCTATGTGCAAGTGCAAATGTACAATGGCAGACCTGAAAAGAAGTTCAATCGGCTTCAGAAATGGTAAAAAATTAGTTGTATGCATCGTTGTATGCATAAAGGCTTGTATGTGATATTCGGGTGCAATTCTGGGCATGCAAAAGTGGATGTACATGGTAGATTCCTGGTATATTCCACGTTTGTATCAAAAGGTTGCATGTGTATGTTGTTGTATATTTGATATACAACAAGGTAGATACAACGGCAGACGTCAAAAGGATTCAAATCGGGTTGAAAACAGTGGTCGGACCCACAGGTTTTTGGCAAAAGGATTGTATGTATGTGACTTATACAAAAGGATATACAATGCAAAACATACAATCCCGGACTTCAAATTTCATCAAATCGGGCCTGGTGGGTGTTGGTACAAATGGCATAGTTGAAAAGTCAATGTGTTCTTTTGTATTGTGTGTTGTATGTATCTCCGATGTACAACTGCATATACAACAGAACATACAAGGGTCGGAATCAAAATTGCTTCAAATTTGTTGTATGTGCAGGTTGGTATCCGCCGTTGTATATTGTACATACTACTGCACATACAATGTGGAATATACAAGTGGACATGTACAAACGCGGACGCGGCCAAGGAGTTAACAACATTGGTGAAACTGGTGAAATCCACAGTTGTATATTGGTATTGTATGTTCCCAATATACAATCGGATATACAATGGGCATATACAAAGAAACATACAAGGCAGGTTGTGGTCAGAGTCAATGATGTTCAAAAACATGGTGGGGCCCGTACAGTTGTATGTCCTGGATTGTATGTATGTGCTATATACAATGCAAAATACAAAGCGCACATACAATCCCGGATGCGAAAGAAAATGTGTTTTGGAAGATTTCAGTTTGAAGTCCGCAGTCAGTTGTATATTGCGCATTGTATATGCGATATACAATGAGAGATGCAAAGATGCCGATACAACACCGGATTCAAAAATTTATTCCAATATGCCTCATAAGTATGATGGAATCTGCAGTTGTATGTATATGCAATGTGCAAGATAATATACAAAGGGAAGATACAACGCTTGGACCCGATTGAAATTTCAAATTGATTCATAATGATTTGGGGTCCGCCCTTGTATGTGGTGATTGTATGTATATACAATTGCACATACAATTTCAAATGCAAATGAAGATACAATGGCTCGCCGATGGAGATACGAATATTCAACGATGGCGAACCAATCAGGTGCTGACACGTGTCCAAGGGCAGTTGTATGTATATACAACTGCATATACAAAGATTTGAAGGTGAAAAAGGCAAAATGGACGAAAAAGGTAAAATGTATCTTCACGCTACGAAAAGTCAAAGGAGCAAAAAGACACCTACGTGGCACGTTTTCATTGGCTGATGACTTTTCAAAGCTGGTGACTGGATTGCCTGATCAAATTGAAGCCACAGATCTTGGCAGGAGGAAATGAATCGACGGTCATTGTTCAAAATGTTCAAAGGAGGAATTTTTGTGTTCGCAGTTGCTTTTCAAATGGAAGGAACTTCAAGAACATGTGAACCGTTGCTGCATCTCGTGGGTAGGTTGGCCATTAATGGCAAATTTCTAGAGGCATGGTCGATGAATGATGGGACACCTAACATTTTTAATGGAAAAATCTCCAGTCGGTTGCACGTTCCTCGATTTCACCTGCTCTTCCTTCTTCTTCTGCCTTCTACATTAAATGTTTTTGGCACCATTTTGATGGTGTGATGTATCTGGCAGCATTTTGAGTTTACCATTGTACTTGATTGCTGAGTACACGTTCTGGGTATATCAGAACCATGTTACTCATTTTTCTGGAGGTTGAAGACTTGGGCAATTTTTGGGGAGGAATAAGGAAAACAGAGCTTTTTTGGGCTGTTCTATCTCTTTTGTGAGTTTATGAGTTGCATTTGAATGCACATTGCACATATGTTCAGTTTCATGTTATTTTTATATGAAAAATGTTTCATGGCATGTGTTTAGCTATTTGTCTCCATGGCTGTATGCATCCCTTCTTTTGAATCTGGTTGCTAAGGGTTACTTAGATTCTAGGATACAGATTTGTTGTATTACATGCTTGATCTCTAACTTCCATTCAAGGAGTGGATTAAACTATTTTAGGTTAAGTATGAGGAAGAATGTATGGCAGCAGGGATATTTGTAAGTAGAGATAGCTAAATACTCATTCTTGGGTGGTGCTTGTAAGGCAAATACCAATCTAGCCCCTTGAAACTTGAATCTCTGTTGAGTTTGTGCAAATCATTCACATGTATACGTCTAGTTGACTCCTTGCCCTAAGATAGGCACTGGTCTACTTTTGTGTAGTAGTTATGATCCAAAACCCCCTGTCTTGCACCCAAAAATTAAAACAAATCATTTTATAATTCCAACCTGTTAGTTTGTAGGAATAGAAATAGGACCCCTGCATACTCTCATTCCTAACCAGTTAGATATGTCCAAGAACACTGCCAACCTTGTGATTTATCCCACAAATCTTGGTCCAAACATGAGAGTATTCTGCCTGTGACTAAAAGGCTAAATCTTTCTATTAGGTGAGTCAAAGACAAAATTTTAGCAATAGGGATACCCCCCTTGGTGCGGCAGAACTAGAAGTGAAGGGAAGGTAGCTCATGCAACCTCCTATATTTGTTGGCCGAATCTGCCTGTGCATTGGAACTGGCAAACCCTTTGTCGATTCGGGAAAAACTCCAACACAATCAAAATGTATCGCAACAACCCATGCATCATGAAGTTGCTCATGCATATAACACTAGAAACAATAAACAAATAAACAAATACAATTTGTTCCTGCTTCTCTTCCACCTTCTTAACCTATTCTTCCTCAAGTACCTCATCTTCCTACTCATAATAGTAGAGATTATGCTCTTGTTGAGCAGCTCCGAGCTACTCCAACAAAGATCTCTCTATGGTAGTTGATACAAACATCACCTACATACCACGAAATTCTCCAAGAAGCTTTACAAAAGGTGATTGTTCCACTTGTTGTTCAACTGAATGATGTAGCGACTCTGTTAGATTGTATGCATGTGACAAAATTAGATATTGTATTTAAACCACATGAATTACCTCCCATAGAAGTTCAAAACCAAAATGAGCCTCTTATGATATTTGTCTTCATTCATAATATGAGAGTTAGACGTACCATGATTGATGGTGGATCAAGTCTTAATGTCTGTGGCATAGACTTGTTACATTAAATAAATGATGATGCCTCTCTCATTAAACTAGATAAACTCAACATTTGTGGCTTTGCTAATGTTGGTAGGCAATCATTGCCCGTACTATCACCTTACCTCTTAGGGTTGGTCATGTGACATTCCCTACCCTTATCCATGTCATGCCTAATGCTCTTTCATATAATCTTCTTCTTGGTATACCTTGGATTCATGCCATGGGGGCAGTCCCATCTACCCTTCATCAGTCAATTAAGTTTTTTCTAACAATCAGCTCCATAAAATTGAAGTTGATCTAACTCTGGAAAGTTGTTTACAAACTAAGGCTAAAAATAATCAATATTTTAAGCCCTTTTCTCTTACTTCTCCTCTTTCTAAAATGAATTCTTCTCCCTATCCTGAGGAGGTTATTGTAGAAGAATCTGATTCACCTTTGAATACACTCTTTGGTGATGATTGGGGTTCGTTAGACTTTACACCTACCTTTGTAGGGGAGTATAAAGTCTCAACGTAAAAGCCAAAAAGTTCTAAGGTGGCTTCAATTTCTACTCCTACATCACCTAAAATTTCTTTGAAAAGTAACGATGATAACACTTATCCCTATACTACTAAATATGAGACCTATGGGTTGCCTCCTTTATCTTCAAAAATGGCATCTATTTATGGTCGAGGTTTTTAAATCCTCTCTCAATGTGGATACAACGGTAATGGTTGTGGTATAAATGGGCAAGGTATTAAAGTCCCTTGGAGGGTAATCCACATTACTCTTCATTTGGACTTGGATATCATCCTTTAGAGCCCACCAAAGCCGCTCATCATCCTAATCTAAATGTCAACACAATTTCATTATCTACACTTAAATGGGTTATCCGGAATTGATTGATACAAACTCAGATTTTCAAGATATTCCTTTGGATACTTTTTCAACAGATGAAGCTTTGGCTAAATTCTTAGGAGCTTATGATCACTTGCCTTGTTACCATCATGATCATGGCCTTCCTTATTGTTTAAACGTGGAAGCATACTTTGGGAAGGATGCTTGTTTATTTGATGATACCTTGGCATCTCATGAGTCACCTATAGAATCCCTTCATCTTCTTGACATTCAAGACCGCAATACTCTCATTAATGGGAAAATTGTTGATCTTTTGATGGATAAGGATGACCTTGGAAAAGTCATCCCTATTGGAAGTTGTCTAGACACAAAAGAAAAACAAGAAATCACATCTCTCTTACATGAATATCCTGATCTCTTTGCTTGGACATACTCTAATATGCCCAGCATAGATCCTCAGGTGGTAACACATAATATTGTCATTCATCCTAATGTTAAACCAAAAAAACAAAAGATACACAAGATGAATCCTGAGGTTGCATTGTTGGTCAAAGATGAGATAGAGAAGCTTTTACAAGCAAGCTTTATCCGCCCTATTGACTACTCGCCTTGGATCTCGAATATTGTGGTTGTCGCTAAATCTGACAACCGTATTCGAATGTGTAATGATTTTCAAGATTTGAATAAAGCAACTTTGAAGGATGACTTTCCTCTTCCTAATATTGATATGATTGTCAATTCTACTACTGGCCATGCGTTACTCTCCTTAGGGAACATTTTGTTGGGTTGTCATGCCATCTGGATTAAAGAACACTAGTGCAACTTATCAACGTGCTATGACACCTATCTTTCATGATTTCATGCATAACATCTTAGAGGATTATGTTGATGACATTCTAGCCAAATCTATTTTGTGCTAGGATCACATCAAAATTCTCTGTCAAATCTTTGAGTGTATACGTAAATACAACATGCACTTGAATCCTTGTAAATGTGTCTTTAGCATTGATAGCAGTAAGCTATTGGGATTCATTGTTTTGCATCGTGGTATTGAAGTAGACACAAAAAAGATTGATGCCATTGTTAACATGCCACCTCCTAAAAATGTTTCACAACTTCATTGTTTACCAGAGAAGATTTAGGCTATTCATCGATTTGTTTCACAACTCATGGATCAGACTCTTTCTTTCACATAACTACTCAAGAAAGAATCTAACTTTAAATGGGCTAGCAATTATCAGAAAGCTTTTGATGATCTCAAAAGATATTTTTCCAATCCACCTATATTACAACTAGCTATCTCTAGACGACCGTTCATTCTTTACACATCAACATCTCCTAATGCTCTTGTAGCTTTGTTAGCACAACATGATGATGATGGAAAAGAACGTGTTGTGTATTACATCAGCTGAACTTTGCTGGATTATGAAATGTGATACATTGCAATAGAAAGGCAATGCCTAGCTCTTGTTTTTGCAACACAAAAATTGAGACATTATCTCTTAAATGTTGAAATTAATGTAATTGTTAAATGTGATCCTTTAAAGCATCTATTTGCTAAAACAGATCTTTCAGGACACTTAGCAAAGTGGGTTATGTTGTTAACAGAATTTGACCCTAAATTTGTCTCTCAAAAGGCAATTAAAGGGTAAGCATTGACCGACCACTTAGCGAAAGCTCCTTCACCATTCACTATTGCGAATCAAGAATCTTTCTCTAACAATCAAATCCTTTCCATGGATGTTGATGATAAGTGGAAATTATTCTTCAATGGTTCTAGATGTCGAACTGGCTCTAGTGATGGTGTTATACTAGTACCTCCTTCAGGTAATCCGATTCCTCTATCTTACCGTCTCAATTTTCTATGTGCCAATAACATTGTAGAGTATGAAGCCCTTATTACTGGCTTGCATGCCACTTTGTCTCTAAACATTAAACATGTTTCAATATTTGGTAATTCTCAATTGATCATAAGCAAATCAAGATAAGTTATCTCAGTATCGAGACTTGGCCTTATCATTATTGAAGAATTTCTCATCTTACACAATGGACATAATTCCTTGAAAGGACAATCGACATGCGGATGCGATGGTAAGCGTTGCTTCCCTCCTATCCCTTGACAGTTCTTCAAGGGACTATTGGTTTATCATCTATAAACTCACAATACCTTCAATAATCCCCGAGGTTGCCTTTTGTGATAACATAGATTCAAGAGAATGGTACTCCCATATATATATATATATATATATATATATATATATATATATATATATATATATATATATATATATATATATATATTTGTGTGATGGTACCTTTTCTGATCTTGCATCCAGAAGCGCTCAGATTTGCATACACAAACTTGTGGTGCATTACATCATCTTATC
The DNA here is from genome assembly GCA_027924645.1 of Cunninghamia lanceolata. Lineage (NCBI taxonomy): Eukaryota > Viridiplantae > Streptophyta > Pinopsida > Cupressales > Cupressaceae > Cunninghamia > Cunninghamia lanceolata. The sequence goes on from BSBN01000400.1 coordinate 6,798,494, forward strand.
AAATTATCTATATTGACGAAGCTATGAAGGTATTCTCCTTCGTTGCCTTAATAATTAAGAGATCTCGATTGCCCTGGAGAAGGCACATTCAGGTGCCTGTGGAGGACATTTTGGTGGGAGATCTCTTGTTCAAAAATTGCTTCATATGGGTTACTTTTGGCAAGACATGGAACAAGATTCCTTTGACTTCATAAAAAAGTGCCTGCAATGTCAACAACATAACAATCTCATTCGAGCTCCTGCCTAAGAACTTCGTGCTCAGGTTTCACCTTGGCCATTTCCATGTGGGGCTTGGATCTTATTGGAAAAATTTCTCCTCCTTCTCAAGGACACACTTTCATAATCGCAACTATGGATTACTTTACGAAGTGGGTCGAATCATTTCCTCTCTGATCCACAACTACTGGAGTAATATGTCATTTCATTTAAGATAACATAATCTCTCAATTTAGTATTCCTTCCACATTGGTTTCTAACAATGGTTCTTCATTTAAGAACAAATATGTGAAGAAATTCCTCAAAAGATATCATATTCAACACCGCTTCTCTACGTTGTATTATCCTGAATCAAACAAACAAGCAGAAGCTTCTAAAAAAATAATTAGACAAATTCTTCAAAAAACTGTTAACAAACATAAAAAGATTGGCATACTCAATTATCATATGCATTATGGGCTTATCGAACAAGTGTTCGTATGGATATAGGTACTACCCCATACAACCTTGTGTATAGCACTGATGCAATTATGCCTTTGGAGTTAGAAATTTCATCATTGTGAATTTCTCTCAAGGGCATCCTTGATGAAAATACTCAAAGGGAATTACGATATAAACAACTTGAAATGCTCAATGAATAGCGTATAAATGCTCTCGAACATCTTCAAGCTCATCAAAAGTATATGCAACACTCATACAATGAACATGTTATTCAACTTCATTCAAGGTTGGAGATCTTGTACTCTATGAAAATCAGCGTAATGTCAATGCATCTCCCAACTAAAAAGGGAAGTTTAGCCCGAATTGGTTAGGAACTTACATCATCACTAAATTCTTCAGATCATGTGCATATAGACTTTGTGATATGCATGGTACGCCTCTTAAAGAACCTATTAACACTATTCATTTACATAGATATTATGCTTAAATTTAGTTTCTCATTTGTATACTATCACTTTCTTTACAAAGAAAATGATTGTTAGATAGTAAATTTAAATTTCCTATTTCATTATTTGCTTCAGTCTTGACAAAATATGTAGTTTGTCTTGATTCTTCAAAGTAGTTTTCTTAGTTTAGAGAATTACTTAGTTGTTAGCATATAAAATGATAGATGTCCACAATGTTTAATAATCATTGTCGAATCTAATCTAACAATGTTGCAACGTTGTTTCATTGGATCACAACTAAATTATTTCATTATGTGTATACATCCTGTTTAAAGCCTAATTAAGCATACATATGTGTGTTTCATTAGAACATGTATCATTTAAATCATTGTTGCATTTGTTAAAAATTACACATAGTTGTTTACACAAATCACTTTAGCATTTAATTTGACATACATGTGTAAAAAAAATCTAGATCTTTTGTTGCATTTACTTCACAAGTAGATCACAAATGGCATCTAACACAAACACACTAAATCATGAATCAAAACCATATATATAAAAATCATAAGAGTTTGCATACATAATTTTACCACTACATCAAATGTGGCGAATCGTAACATAATACAATAAGATATCATCAAAGTGTTGGACCGTGATATCCAGATCCCTTGGGACCCAGAGGTGCCTGAGTAGCATATGGATGTTGTGTGAGGCTACAGATCATGAGTGACTCCCAGAGACACTCCGCGACTGCAAGCCCCTAAGCTCGCCTCTAAGCTCCCCCACCTCCTACCTAGACTTTGTGTGTATTCATTGGAGTTGATCTCTCTCAACTGTCAATCAGTCCACCTCAACCTATAGCTATCTCAGAAGGTCATATTCATTACTTGATGTCGCTATGACTTTATGCTGATCTAGCTATGTTTGGAGAACATCTCATGTCTCCTTGACACTCGTTGCCCTCTGAACCGCCTGGTCTTGCTCAACTACTAGTTGATCTCGCTCTATATGTCCCTCCTCAAACGCTGCTCAAGCCACACAATAGGATCAAATATCTCTACATGTTGACCTACCTCATGTGGTGGCCTATAGCAAGCTTGTATTGGCTGCTATGTCAATTCAGTGGGTACCATCACTACTATGATTCAACTCACAAAGTTGTGCCATGCACTGGAACCAACTGTAGAGTGTAAAATAATCATCATGTCAGCATCTCAATCAAATCAGCATTATGCATCTTAAACCAACATAAGTAAAATCACAAAATATAATCATCACATGCATCACCCTCCTACAATGATTCCAATCATGTGGAATGGTGATTGTACTGATGTCTATAGTCATCCTAGTTATTGGGGGCATCATAGTGGCACCACCACTCGGCTCCCCACGCTCAAAGTGACAATATTCTCCTCTAGTTGTGCATCATGGTTGTAGGCTATGAGCCCGAACCTCAGGTCCCTCCACTAGCTAGTTTCATCTACCTCTCGTCATCGGGAAGGGTGGATCCTCATCATCATCATCATCATCTCTCACATAATCTTTGTCGTTGTCTCCTTCTCCCTCCTTTGACTCATCTCACTCGGCCCAAGATCTAGGATCACCAGCAGGATGGTCATCATGAAAGATAGGACCAGGGCGTTTTGTCTCCCACCATGTTGTATATGTTGGGCTCACACCTACATCATCAGCCATGCATCATCATTAGGATCACTCAACACCACGTCTGTGATGGTAAGTCATTCCCTATCATGAGGCCGCACCCCGCAATGTGATGATCTCGTGTAGGACGGTTGTGTGGCAAGAACTCCCTGCACTCGTCTGAACTATCTCATCAGTCTATCATAGTAGAAGGAAACTACAATGCAATCTTTATGATCTGTTAACAATCAATCCCTCTACATCCTTGCTAGTTGCCTCCTCTGTCCCATCCATAATCTCATCCCCTATATAGTCTCCACATAATGACCTCTAGCTACAGCCTGTCAAATAACATCCTCCAAAATAGTAAATTGCCATTTCTCCATAGTCCTCTCAACTCATAGGTGTGTGCTCGTGGATTCATCCTGATAATCTCTATTGAATAACCCACTGGCCTCATGCATGTAATGTGTTCAAATGCCCACACCTATAGGATTGTGCATATCATCAAGTTGTCTACCTCATGGTGTACATAGTGACCCAAATCATAATATAAACGAGCAAGCATACTTCGTCCATAGGAGTATATTGTCCTCTGCTCCTCCATCGCTCTAATGGTATGAGCTAGGCCCCCGTGAAGGTGAGTGCCTCGGCCATTCGATGTAACAACTAGAGTGACGGTAGCGATCATGATGCGACATATAATCAGTATAACAGTTGCACCCTACTCTAAGAATCTGATGTCGATGTGTCCTCGATCGCTTGATGGCACTATGTGTTCAAGACAGTATAGTTGGCTCACCCGAGTGTAGTCCTCAGACCTCTGCTCTGTGACCCTGACTGTCTTGCCACGCACAGGTAATCGTACTATCCAGTACACATCCTCTAAGGTCATGGTCATCTCTCTTGTCGGAAGATGAAAGGTAGATGTGTCTGTGTTCCACCACTCCATGGTATGTCATCGTAGGCATCGTATACACCCACACAATCCAACATCTCCCAAATGTCCCATCTTTGTGTTAGTAAGTGTGCCCGATCAACTACGTGATAATGTGTATAGACGACCACCAGCATGTTCTCGCATCCCAAGGAGATCCTAAAACATGAAAGACAAAGTGTACATTAGACTTCAATTCTAATCACTTCATCAACAATAACAAAAAAAAAAAAACATTTGTAGCCTTGATCCTAGACTAGGGCACCTAAACAGGTCTGGGGTGCTCAGGGAGGACCTAGGTGCTCAGAAGGGTCTGGGGTGCACCGAGAGGACAATGGCGCCCTAGGTGGATGCTAAAAAGTATCCCCTAGGCCCATTTTTGGCTCAAAATTTGAAAAACTAATTAAAATAATTACATAAATGAATTCACAAGTTAAATAGAAGCCTACCTCATGCTCATAAGGTCCTTGCACTACTCAGCTCCACAGTGCTTCTAGCCTTAGTGGTCGATATGGCCTTCAGCTCGGCATGGTGGCTCTCCTCCTTGTCCTATCTTCTCAAAGACTAAAAATGACAATAAAATGGTAAAATGTGAAAACTACTTTTACTATTTATAGTAAAAAATTAAGAACTCATGATTACTATCTAGGGTCGAAAACCACATTTCTCTAGACCTTTCTTCATCTAAACATTGATAGCTCAGGCTAGCAAACTCAGATTCGAGTGTTGTTCATTGCGTTTGAATCTTGATTCCTTTGCATCTTGGCATTATTCATTAGAATGACCCTACCAAATCATATTCATTAACCTTATTTCTAGAAAGTCATAGTGGAAAGATCACCACCCTATTTCTACATCCTAATGTAGTAAGAAGAAACAGGGGGCATATATCTACCCATGAATTTCGCTCTCATCACCTTTCCCCTTTAGAGTTTTGGAGTAACACATACATTTGTTGGTTGCAAGATTATTTTATCACACTAACATTGTAGTTTGCAAAATCACAAAATGGGGGCTTCACCCTCATGTATGGTGATGATATGCGTCCTCTACAATATCCTTTTTGATATCATTTTTGCAATATGTTTTTACTTGCATGTCCTTTAGCTTACATATGCACATAGTGTCATATAACCGCTAAAGTGGGGGCTAAATTTACGTCGTAAATTATGTACACTTGTGTGTAGGCACAATTTCACTATGTTTAGCTCCTCCCTTTAGTGATTCCCAAGCCTAGTCCATTTTTAGGTCCACCTTAAAACCCTCCTCTAACCTCGTTTATAGAAAATATCGTGATTCCGATTAAATTTTCATCATGACCTCAAGAAATGGATTGAGATTTAGAGTTAGCCCCGCATTAGGAGCAGGCTTGAGCCTTAAATTGCCCCAGGGCCCAGGGCGCCCAAGCACCCTAGTCCCTCCCGTGTTTAGGAATGCAATTTAAGAGTACAAGTCAGCTTTGATGTTGTTTAGGCTGACCCTGAATTCAAATTTGCTTTTTGCTGTGTTATGTCAGTATTTTAATTCAAATTACTCTTTTTTATGGCCTTGTATAAAAGTGACTTACCTCATTTTAAAACTAGATGACAAGATTTATTTTGATGTTAAAAGGCTCTCTATTTCTATTGCTTTCTATGCTATTGTGTTATTGCAAGTTTTTGATCAAGTGGAGTTCTACTTTGCTATTGGAAAGATTTGTACGAAGGCTAGGAGATTGGATCTTGAGTCTATCTCATTGGCTCCTAGGTTGAAGTACTTTGCATGATTGAGAGAAGGGTTGGAACCACCAACTTGAATTTGTCTTAAGTACCCTCCAAGGGCATGCTTACATCACCTTCTTATTCAACAAACCTTCCATGAATCTTTGTCCTTGAGGTGAAGTTGTGAGCTTCCTTGAGTGAATCATCCTTTCTATCATTCCTCCTTATTTGCTTGAGTCATATAGGACTAGGGTTTGTTACTGCTCACACTTAGGGTTTCTAGGCACACACGACATCTGGATTTAATCTTGGCTATTTGTGAGGTAGGGATACCAAAATAGGGGCTTGACTACATCAAGGCAAGTTCCTATATAGCGACAAACAATTCTCCCTTCTTTCTTGTGTGCAGATCAGATGAATAAGTTTTGGGAGATATCAGTCTAGAAGACATAAGATGTTACAGGTGTAGATCCAGTGAAAGTTGTAGTTTATGTAAACCCTAAAAAAGGTTGTTTCTCATATTTCACTTCTGACAGTTATTTGTAACTCAATCTTTCTTAGTTAGAATTTTGATCTTGTGCCCTAGATTAGTTGAATCTGGTTTGAGACTCATCTATACAACAAAGAGGCAGAGCCCCTATAGTTTGTCTCTCCCTCAAGGGTAGAATCCTAGCTCAGTTTGTGTCTCAATGTTTGTAGCAGAGATTTTGACCTAGTTTAACTCCTAAGCCTAGATTTCTCTTTCCACATAACAGATTGCAAGATATTAATGTTTCTATTTTTTAAACTCCCAAAAAAAATTTCAAAATCATATTTGAGGCACTTAGAGGTCCCTAAATGCCCCAAAAGTTGTCATAATTGACAAAGTTCATTATATATTGATAGATCCCTTTATGATCTTTCCAACGCATCAAATAGTTCATCAATCGGACACCCGGATCAAAAGTTATGGCCTCTAGAAGTTGGACCTCCTATTTTGGGAAATGTGAAAACATGTTGGACACTCAAAAGAGCTGTAAAGGGGAGAGTTACACATGTTGGTGTGTGATGTGGCCAATCACAAGGCATATTTGATGGGATATAATTTGGTCACCACTTTTGGGTGGTTTTGGCTCATGGTTTTGTAATTACCGTTGACAGTTTAATGTATTGTATCTCCTAAATATCAAGAGCTTGAGATAGAGGTTATGTGTAAGAGTCTTATAGATGTTGAGCTACCTCCAGATATCTAGTTAGTTATACTCCTATGAAATCTTGCTCTACAAGTATATTGTAATCTTATTGATTCCTGAATAATATATTGGGCGACTTTGGAGTGTGGGGTTTTTCTCCCAAAAGGGTTTCCCCACATAATTACTATGTTGTAGTATGATTATTATTTGTGTTTATTTCTATAACTATTGTAAAGATTTGAAAAGTCCTACATATCCCTCCCCTCAAGATTAGTGTAGGAATTTGTTCGGCTACCTTAGCTTCCTTACAAGTGGTATCAGAGCTTGATCACATTCAGTTTTAGTTATGGGTTGTTGGGTTTTTTGAACTAATCCAATTTTGAGTGGGAGCTTGTGCATAAGTTACTTTGTGATCTTGTTGTAAGGATTTTCGATGGCGAGCACATCAAGGATAATAGAGGTAGAAAAATTTTCTGGTAACAATTTTGAGATGTAGAAGCTGAAGATGGAGGATCTGTTAATTGATCGAGATCTGTGCAATGTTATTTATAAGAATGTTTCAAGGCCCACAGATTCTACTTTGGTTGTGGCATATGATGTTATGGACCTTAAAGCCAAGGGTCTAATCATATCATGCCTAATAGACTCTATTTTAATCAATTTCCATGAAGAATCCTCTACAAAGAAATTATGGAAGAAACTTGGTGAGATATATCAAGCCAAATCTTTAGTAAACAAGATTTTCTTGAAGAATAAATTGTATTCCTTGAGAATGGAAGAGGGTGGACGAATTAAAAACCACCTGGAGGCATTCAATATGTTGGTGGATCAATTGGCATCAGTTGGTGTAAAAATGGATGAGGAGAGATGGCAGATCTTGCTTTGTTCTTTGTCTGATTCTTGGGATTCTCTTGTTATTGCGATTGGGAGTACTTCTGTTGTCTTGAAAGTTGAAGATGTTGTGGGTTCTTTATTTTCTAAAGAAATGAGGAGGAAGGTATCCATTAGTGCCAAAGAATCCCTAAGTGTTTGTGGAAGACCCAAAAAAAAGCAAGAAGAGCGAGAAGTGTGATAAATCCAAGTCCAAGGGGAGATCCAAATCTCTTAGAAAGTCTAAAGTTATTTTCTGGAATTGTGGTAAGCCTAGACACTTTCGTAATGAGTGTAAAGAAGAAAAGAAGAAGAAAAAGAAGAAATTTGATTTTGATTTCAAGCTGGAGAAGGAAGATGGTGATGCATTCCTTGCAACTTTGACCACTTGTGCAGGTAATGATGCATGGTTAATTGACTCAAGTGTATCTTTCCATATGACCCCTAATAGATATTGGTTTTCTGAATATGAAGAATTTGATGGAGTTAAGGTGTACTTGGGAGATGATTCTCACTTAAATATTGTTGGCCCTGGTAAAGTTAAAATCAGATTTCCTAATGATAGAATAAAAAGAATTAATGGTGCGTTGCATACACCTGGATTAGAATGAAATTTATTATCTATGAGAAAACTAATAGATGTGAGTGTGTAGGTAGTCTTTTCTGATTCAGGATGCAAGATGGGAAGAGATGCTATGGTGATTGCTAGAGGTGTTAGATTTGGCACATTGTATAAGCTTGATGCATGCACTATTGGGTGCAATAGTACTTATGCGAAAAGAAAATCTGTGATTACTTCATTCGAAAAGGAGAGAGTTTCATTTTCAATGGATGGTCATGGCTTCTAGGTACCTAAGGGTGCTCATTCTTCTCAAACAAAATTGCTTGCAAAGAAGACTATGTTAAAGCACTAGAGATTAGGCCACATAGGAGAAAGGGGTCTAAGGACCTTTAAAAATAAAAACCTTGTTGAAGGGTTGACTTATTGTAATCTTGATTTTGATTTCTGTGAGCATTACATTTATGGTAAACAAAACCGCATTCAGTTTTACTCGAGTTCTCATAAATCTTGTAGTGTATTGGATCTTATTCATTCTGATGTGTTTGGTTCTATAGATGTTCCTTCCATTGCAAAATCCACATATTATGTTTCATTTATTGATTATTATAGGAGAAGGACATGGGTATATTTTCTAAAGAATAAATCTGAAGTTTTAAGTCTATTTAAAGAATTTAAAGCAATGGTTCAGTTGCAAACTCGAAAGAAAATAAAATGTTTGAGGACTAATAATGGCAGTGAATTTTGCTCTAATGATTTTGATAGATTTTGTAAAGATTGTGGCATTCAGAGAGAAAAGACAACTATGTATTCTCCACAGTAGAATGGAGTTGCAGAAAGAATGAACAAGACACTGATGGAGAAGGCTAGGAGTATGCTTAGTGGTGCTAGTCTAGAACAAAGGTTTTGGATTGAAGTTGTTGCTACTGCTTGCTACCTGATTAACAGGTCTCCTACATTAGCGTTTGTTGATAAAACACCTATGGAGGTGTGGTCGGGGTACAAGCCTTCACTGAGATATCCTAGATTTTTTCATTGTGAGATATATGCACATGTGCCAAAGGAGAAGCAAACAAAGTTGGAGACCAAGGCTGTGAAATGTATCTTCATCGAGTATAGTTATGGTGTGAAAGGATATAATCTTTGGGACCTTGTTGCACAAAAGGTAATATATAGTAGAAGTGTTATTTTTAGAGAAACTAAGCCTTCTTATATTACATTGCAGCCAAAACAAAGTGAACAAAAAGATGTGATTCAACTCCCTTCTATGCCTAAGAAAGTTGAATCGAAGCCCCTGGATAGACGCGAAGTTGAGGAGATCTCATCTAGCTCTGAATCTTTAGAAGAGGAGGAAGAGCCTCTAACTCAACTTGTTCAAAGGTATACAAGGCATAGATAACCACTTGAAAGGTATTCACCTGATGACTGGAGATGTATTTTTTCTTTGAATAATAACATAGATGAACCTAGATCTATAGAAGAGGCATTAGGGATGAATGATGCAAAGTCTTGGAAGATTTCTATGGATGAAGAAATGGTAGCTTTGAAAAATAATGATACATGGGACCTAGTGCCATTGCTTGAAGGACGAAAACATGTTGGTTGCAAATGGGTGTTCAAGAAAAAGATTGGTTCAGATGGAGATATTGATAAGTACAAAGCATAGTTGGTTGAGAAAGGTTACTCTCAAGTTGAGGGTGTTGATTACGGTGAGATATTTTCTCCTGTTGCAAAAATGATGTCCATTAAATTCTTGCTTTCTATTGCTAATGCTTATGATCTAGAGGTTGAGCAAATGGATGTGAAAATAACTTTCCTTCATGGTGATTTGGAGGAGGATATTTATATGACACAGCCAGAGCACTACATGGTGAAAAGTAAAAATAATTTGGTTTGTAAATTGAACAATTTCTTGTATGGCCTCAAATAAAGTCCTAAGATTAGGTACCAGAAATTTGATACATATGTGTTGAGTTTGAGATTTTAGCATTCTAAATCTGATCATTGTGTTTATTATAAATCTAGTGGTGATCATTTCCTATTTATTGCATTATATGTTGATGATATGTTATTTATTGGTAAAGGGAAAGAAATGATTTCAGAACTAAAGTCTCAACTTGCAGCTAAATTTGAAATGAAAGATCTTGGTGTAGCTAAAAAGATTCTTGGGATGGAAATAAAAATAGATAGAGTGAACAAAAAACTATGGCTTGGCCAGAGTAAGTATCTCAATTCAGTTTTATAGAGGTTTAACATGCAGGATTGTAGAACATTATGTGTTCCTTTTACAGTTGGAATGAAGTTATTTACTTCATAATGTCCAAAATCCCCATAAAAGATGGAAGACATGATCAGAGTGCCTTACTAGAGTGCAATCAGAAGTTTGATGTATGCTATGGTCTATACTAGACTAGACATTGCCCAAGCAGTGGGTGTTCTTTCAAGATATATGTCTAATCCTGGTAGATTTCATTGGGATGTAGTTAAAAGAGTCTTCAGATATTTGCAGGGTACCTCAGAGTATTCATTGTGTTATCATGGTAATTTGATAGGAGACATGCATTTCCTTGATATTCATGGTTATGTGGATTCAGACTGGACAGGTGATGTTGATAGCAGATGATCCACCAGTGCTTATGTATTTACTTTATTTGATGGTGCAATTAGTTGGATGAGTAAGCGATAGGTTGTGGTTTCGTTGTCCACTACTGAAGTTGAGTATATGGCAGCTACTCATGCTTGTAAAGAAGCTATTTGTCTTAGAAGACTATGTTTAGATATCATAATAAAACAAGGTGCAGTGACAGTTTATTGTGATAGTCAAAGTGCGATCTACCTAGCTAAGAACCTAACATTTCATGCCAGGACCAAGCACATTGACGTACAATATCATTTTTTTAGAGATATGGTCGAGGATGGCAGGGTGAAGCTAGTTAAGGTAGAGACTTTGATGAATGTTGTAGATTCATTAACTAATCCTGTGAGCATAGAGAAGTTCAAATGGTGTTTAAAGGCTATGGGCCTCTCGGCCCCTAGTAATTAAAACATGGTGTTCATACTTCCTTTGCTATTGTAAGGTGTTTGAAAAGTGGGATAATGTTATGAAATGTGTCCCAACCTTGCAACTACAAAAGGTTTCTATTCTTCCCAATTTTGGTCTTTTCAAATACCCTTTATCTTGAAGAATGGTTTAGAACTTTCGAAGTTTCCAAAAGGGATAAAAATGGTAGGGCTTACTATTTTTTATGAACTCTACATTTGGGCATGAATGGACCCATAATTTTTCCAAAAGGTGCGGAACTACCAAGTAAACATCTTGGGTGAGTTTCAACTCAAGGTCATACCTGGATTGCAAGATATTAAAGTTTTCATTTTTGGAACTCCTGGAAAAAGTTTTGAACTTGAATTTGAGGTACTTAGAGGTCCCTAAATGCCCTAAAAGTTGTCGTAACTGAAAAAGTGGGTTATATCAAGATAGATCTCTCACAAGCTTTCTAATGCATCAAACTATTTGTCAATTAGACACCCAAATTAAAAGTTAAGGCCTCCAGAAGTTGGACCTCCTATTTTGTGAAATGTGAAAACGTGTTGGACACTTACAAGAGCTGTAAAGGGGAGAGTTACACACATTGGTGTGTGATTTGGCACATCACAAGGCATCTTTGATTGGAAATAATTTGGGCGCCACTTTTGGGTGGTTTTGGCTCATGGTTTTGTAATTAACGTTGACGGTTTACTGTATTGTATCTCCTATATATCAGGAGCTCAAGATGGAGGTTGTGTGTAAGAGTCTTATAGATGTTGAGTTGCCTCTGAATCTCTAGTTGGTTATACTCCTATGAAAGCTTCTTGATTCCTAAATAATATATTGGGTAGCTTTGGAGTGTGGGATTTTTCTCTCGAAAGGGTTTCCCCACATAATTACTTTGTTGTGGTATGATTGCTATTTGTGTTTATTTTTGTAACTGTTGTAAAGATCTAGAAAGTTATGCATATCCCTCCCCTCAATATTAGTGTAGGAATTTATTTTGCTACATTATCTTCCTTACACATGGGTACCTAACATGGCCTTGTATCCGTGACCCATCTTTGTATCTTTGCATTTTTTACTTCTCCCTAAGTTGCACTTAAGGGGGGTGTTGGTGTGAACAGGGGTATTTCCTATCTGGTTTCCCCTTTGTAGTGTGAACAAGGCACATTATCTAACTAGTCATTAGTTAGGGCCTATTCACACATGTTCACATGTTAAGTTGACTTGAGACTCTAAGAATCTTTCTAGTAGTTTCTAGTACACATTTGATCTTATCCCATAGTTGTCTCATCTCATAGAATTAAGACACTTGTCATAATCCTAGTTAGTCCTACCTATCACCAATGTATTTATAAGCAAGGTGTATCATGTACATATGTAAATTTGTGTTCTTTGATAGAATAGAATTATTCTCTCACTTTGGATCTCTCTTGTGCTTTCATTGAAGCTCCTAGACTTTGGGCAGCTACCTTTATAGCCAACTCTTACAACAATAACTAATAAAACCTTTCAAAAATCAAAATAGACTAGGACAAGGGCATTGGCTATACCAACTTCAATATTATCAAATGCCATTTACCTTGATCTCTCCATTTAAATATTACTTTATCTTTCATCATATTTGCATTGTGTCTCATCAACTCTAAAAATATGGAATGAATCTATAAAAAGTTAACTTGGCCAAAAAAGATTGAACCCTAAGTTTACTTGTGGGCAAGGTAAGTTGTTGATTGGCTTTGACTCTTTCTAGATCAATCCTTATTCCCTCTTTTGACACAATATTCCTCCATAATTTTAGTAACACCAAAGATTGATTTCTTCAGATTTGGTGAAATACCTTGTTGATGACATCTTTGTAGAATAGCTTCTAGGTGATCAATGTCATCATATTTTCTCTTTGAAAATATAGTTAATTCATCCAAATACACGACAATAATTTTATTCTTTAGATCGCAAAAAGATAGTCCACTGCCCTTTGAAATGTAGTGCCTATGTTAATTAGACCAAACAACATTATATGATATGCAAATGTCTCCTAAGGGATACGGAAAGAAATTTTATGTTGTATCATTCCATATAACATTTGTTTTTTACATATTTTATCACTTCAATCTAACACACTTATCTGTAGCACATCGTTGGTCAAAGATCAGATCATCCAAACTACTGACAAGTTGTTGCAGGTTCGCATGTCCAAGGATCCATCTTTTTTTCACTAAACTTGGGAACATTTCTTTTTGGGGCTTAAAAAGAACTTGTTTTCTTTGTTTGGGGTCATTTCAAGGTGTATGCTCTCTCCTCGTGCCATTTGGTGATCTTGGAGATCAAAAACCTTGATTTGATCCAATCTTTGTTATCTCTGTTCATCCCAAGGTCCTTGGTGTGTATGCTCTCTCCTCGTGTCACTTGGTGATCTTAGAGATCAAAAACACCTTGGATTCTTTCTTCTAGGGGGCCTGCCTTGGATTTCATCACCAAGGGGATGACCTCAACCCTAATGTTCCAGTGGGGTATATAAATTTGGAAGAGAACTGAAAGACTCTTCCATTAGGGGACATTTGTTATTTGGTCAGAGCTTGCAAGAACTTTATACCTTGCAAAGTGAAGGAGGAGAGTGACTTATGCTCTTACACCACACCATTAGACATACCCTTCGTCTCATGGACTTAGGCCTCATGCACCTTGTGTGTGTCGAGGATATCCCCTAGAAGCCCGTACATCCTAGCTTAAGACCCTTCAGCCGTCATATCTTATGGTGCACCACTACAATAGGAGGGGAGGACGCTCACACGTATCATTATACTTGAGATAGGGTCTACTTTGGGCAAGATGAAAGTCTCCAAGGTAAGGGGTATATGGTGGTACATGACCATATATTCCCTATCTATCCAAGCTATAGCATTATGGTATTAATGGGGTGGGAATCGCTTCTCTATTTTGAGTTGGGATTGACCCACAGCCATTTCGTGAGATCCACAAGATATGTCACCCTATTTGACTAATCTAGGTTGTTGGTGTGTTTGGCATGTCTTCATCATCGAAACCTGTGAATCCCCTTAAATCCAAATCAAATTCAAATCCTTGCAAGAATTGTGCATGTATGTGTGTTTATTTTATTGCAAAGTTGCCTAAGGTCAAGTATCTAAGCCACCCTTAATCACCCATCTCAATCCTCATACAAATCATCCATTTCCTAATCCAAATCCAAATAATCCATTTTCCTCTTAATCCACATTATCCAAATCCAATTTCATCCCAATCCATAGTTTCTCAATCTAATTTCTCCTAATCACCCATCCAATCATCTAATTGCATCCCAATCATTGTCCTGATCATCCAAATCATTCTCTTAATTCATCATCATTATCCTAGCCATAATCCCATCATTTGAGCTTAATCATATCCCATCGTGGAGATTAATCCCATCCCATCATTCTAATCACCTTCTAATCCAATCATTTATCCATCATTCATTTTCCCTAATCATCCCTAAATTCATATCTTAATCCATTTTCCATTATCCAAATTATATCACTTTTATCCTAATCCAATTCTTCATCACCATCTTAATCCCATCTTAGTCATAATCCATTTTCCTTAATCCCCGAATCACTTCATCCACTTATCATAATACAATCATCTCTTCCTATCATTATCTTAATCCAATTATCTCCAATCCCTAATCATCTCATCCATTAACCACTCCTAATCCTAATCCCATTATTGAGCTTCATATTTCATTCATTTTCCTCCTAATCCACATCATAATCCATTTCTCTAATCCAATTCTCCATCTCCATTCTAAATAAATCCCAATCACTTCTCATCCTATCAATCTAAATCCCTTATCCACATAATCCCAAATCTCTTCCACATCTAATCCAATCCATTATCCTAATCATCAATCCCTCTATCCATCTCATCCATTTCCCAATCATTATCATCCTAATCATTACCATCACTTGAGCTTAATCCAATCCATTAATTTGAGCTTTATCAAATTCACCCACAATCTACATCATAATCCACTTAATCCCCTTTCATCTCAATCCTAATCTAATCCAATCATCCCCCATCTCAAATCAACCATCAACCATCTTTTATTCTTCTAATCATCCTTCATCATCAAAAATTGGTTAAGGAATTAACCTCCTTCAACCCTCTCCAAATCCTAATCACAACCCATCCAATTTCATCCAACCCATAATCAATTTCCTCCAATCATCATCCAAATCATTATCCAAAGGGCCCTTGGCCTAATCCTTAATCAAATCATCCAATCTATTCCAACTATCAAGGGGCCTTTGGCCTAATCCAAATCATCCCTAGTTAATCCAAATCTAGTCAAGTGCCATATATCATTGGCCTTTACTAATCAAATCAAGTCAAATCTATCCTAGCATCAAGTGTCATATATAGTTGACCTTGATCAATCCAAAATCATCCAATCCCAATTAATCTAAATCAATTAAAATCCCCCTCTAATCCAAAATCAAAATCAAATTTCATCAAGTCATCCTACGTCACATCATCCTAAATCCAAAATTACTTCATATCCTTTTGATGATGTTGTTGACCAAGCTAAAAATGAAATCATTGCAAGTAAGCTTGCCATAAACCACCCTCGACCATCCATAAACATGCAAGTGTTGGATCTAGGGCATACAACTGAGAGGGGGGGGGTGAATCAGTTGTATAAAACTTCTTCTTCTTTCAAACACTTAATTCTCTGTTGTTAGTTAGCAGCATATCAAATACTCATCCATGGAAGCATAATACATAAACACAAGAGCAGATAAGCATCAACACATTGAACACCAAGATTTTCACGTGGAAAACCCAGTTAAGGGAAAAACCACGGGGTGATTAACCCAAGAATTATTCTCTGTTAGAAGAATAAAGAAAAATGAATGGCACATGCCAATAAGGGCTCACTGCCCGAGCACACTGCTCACAAAGAGGCCCACTGCCTACAAGGAGACACACTGTCTACGAAGTGATGAAAATCACAGTCTTGAACTGGAGAATGACATCTCTACCATGTCCGGATCAGTTCCAATTAAGCCCAAAATCTCTGCTCTGCCTTTCGCACGTTTCTTCGCTATGCCACACTCATCCACACACCACACCTTGAAATGAACTCACAAACCATTATTTATACAAGACATCGACTTAGGAACAAACATCTAAGTCGGCAAACAACCATAGGAGTGTCCGCAAGATGAATAACACATCCGGTCGGCCATCACAAGAACATTCGCAGGATGAACAACTCATCCGGTCGGCTAAACAGAGCAAGAACTTCATCCGGAAGAATAACTTCAATTCCGGGCTCTACCATCAATGCGGACCAACAACACAACCTAAATATGATCCAAGAACCTTCACAAGCCTGTCTGAATGTCCGGATACATCCGCACTTCCTCTACTTACTGGGATCTCTTGTCTTCCTCATCCAGAACTTCAAGAACACAGTCTGTCGCCACTGTCATAATGTAAGAGGTACTTCTGGACCTCCAAATCATACACAAATCAGGATGACACATCACAAGGACATCCCAAACACTCCGTCCAATCCGCAGATTAGGATGATACAATTCCAGACCTCACCGGACCTTTTTGTGATCCTCTGTCACCTCTGGATACTTGCCGGACCCGGTTCTATACCGGCAGCCACAACTCCTTCAGATCTTCATGCGGACCTCTGAAATCTTAACTGTAGCATCTCAAGACTCATATCTACTAACCCTTTAATCCGCATCCTCCGGTTCTCATCCTATACAGTACATTTACCTTCTTCTCATCACTGTTCTTCACTGTTCCTGACTGAGGCTAATTTTCTCAATATCCTCAGCACACAGCTCATCAAATCCTTCTTGTCAATGCAATATGAGTATGTTGACATCAATGACAACAATGGCTCACCTCATACTTGCAACAGCAAGCACCCTTGACCATGTATTGGCTAGCACAATCTATGCCCCCGCACCTCATTGTACATCATATGGTCATCCTTATGCTACCCTTGACAAGGGAAATCCATTCTATCTCCCATCCACATCTCAACATGGTGAGGTTGATGGGTAAGGAGATGGTGGATTTGAATATGATAGATTCAGATAAGGGGGTGGTGGATTCTGATATGGGGGATTTGGATAGGGAGAGGATGGATTTGGATAAGTGCAATAAGAATAATAAGGATGTGGATAAGAGGTAGAGGTGACAGGGATTTCATACCTTGCTATTAAATCCACCATCTACTCCATCATCCAAATCCCCTACTAAATCTATGTCATCCTTTCTCCAAGGACTCTTCGCTAAGGACCTAGAGAAAATTTGCCAAATCTAGATTGTGGAATCATGTCATTCCACTCCTTCCCAATCACCTACATGTGTTGTTGATTACCCCATCATTCACCTCACACCAATCAAAACTACATCACCATCCTCCATTTTATCCAATGTATCACCCTCTTCTCCATCCACCTCGTCCAAGGAGCCTATTCAACTAGTTGAAACTACATGCTCCTCTGCCATCGCACCATCCATGCAAACCCGGTTATGTCAAGAGCCTAGTCCAAATCATGTCGAAACATCCACTGCTCTTCTTAATCATGATCCAAGAATCTCATCCATTCCTACTCCCAATCCCACACCATCTCCTATTAAATGATCATCACCTATCAACACCATCCCAAATCCATTATCCTATCCTCTTGGTCTTGCTACCTTCTAATGAGGTCATTGTAGTGTTTGTTAATTCATCATCATTTAATTTATCAATCCGGAGGTGCCTGGAGTGATCTGCGATAAGACTCTTAATGTAGGGGGTTGGAGTGATATCTGAATTGGTTGGTTAGATGGTTTGTGGACAAGGTTCGGTTCACTTATCTTGCTGAAATGAAAGTTCATGCAAGAAATGGAAAACTATCTATTTGCTTGGAAATGAACACACATGCTTTAAAAGGAAACTATTCTAACGACTGGAAAATAAACACACATGTTTCAAAACAAACTATTCTAACTACTGGAAAATAAACACACTTTCTTGAAAAGAAACTAGTTTAATTGCTGGAAAATAAACACACTTGCTTGAAAAAGAAACTAATTTAATTACTTGGAAAGAAACTATCTTAAGTGATGAAATGGAACTCAAAAGTAATTGCATTCATTGTTAAACTACAACAATGAGACACTCTGAATATAATAGTGTTGTTGAAATAGCAAATCTATTTTTGGTATTTTCAGAATGTAGAAGACAAACCTGCAAGTGACAATTAGCTAAACAATCATACAAAAAAGAAAAGACACATCATAAGATTAAGATGCAAAGATAACATTACTAAACTGAAAGACACAACAGAATTACATGGAAATGAAATACCGAGAGATCTCCTCCAGTTTGGGGAAGCGGGCCCTACTTTCCCAACTGGAGACAATCCTCTTTAACTTGAACTATCTTTCAGAAGAAATCCCCCTTCATTTGCATTCAACAAAGTCCAAAAATGGACATGGATACAGAACTGAAAACAAGGAGTTTTCATCCAATTGAAAATACAATCTGACTAATAACTTGACTATGAAAAACTAGAACTAACTTAGAGAGATGACTTGCTCCTATTTATACAGTCAAGCTTTATTGAAAGCAAATAAGTATCAACAATACTAACTATAGTGAACCAGGAACAAAACCAGTTGCTTATATTATACATTAATGATTCCACTACGGGTTACTACAAATCAGATATTTGTATTGACTTGGCTATTGGTAGACTAAATGATTTCCTGGAATGGCGCGACCCTTGGTGGTAGTGACTTTAGTTGGAACTGACGCCAATTAACAGCTATTTCAGTTAGTCACTTAAATGAAGTGATGTGGGGACTTGGATCTTAACAACTATTTTTATTGAGGTGTGGGTCATGTTTGCGTTGTTGGACTCTTTAAGTAGCTTTAGGATCGGCTTGTAGTAGTCATCGACTTAAGGGGAGGATGACTCTCTTGGAGGGTAACGGCATCTGGAGCCATCCGGAGTTTAGGCTCTTCATGGGAAAAGGGGCTCCAGAGGGATCCAAAGACTGCTAGGAGTCTCACTGTTGTAATCCTTATGCAAACATACACCACTTATACCACAAATTCATAAGATATGCATTTTGAAAATGTAATTCAAGTAAATAAGCTAAGAGATTTCATCAAAGGAAATGAAGACTAAACATGTGCATAATCCATCCAAAAGACAAATATAATTATAATATATGTGCCACAATGTTTTATCAAAGTCTTTTAGAATAGGAAATATAAAGAAATAAATAAGTCATAGATCTAACTCATCATCTCCCCCCAACTTAGAGTATGCCATGTCCTTGTGGCCCTGTGCTGCATCTCCCTCATCTGTTACATTTTTCTCATCTTTGTACTGGAAAAGTTTTTTTCCCTTCGGTGTGAACCCATCATTTTCTAATTGCTGATTATACCATTTGTTGAACTTATCTTCCCTCGTAGGCTATCCTAGAGGGTTGCTGAGGCAAGGTGCCAGCATGAGAATTAGAGGTGCTGTGAACCACATCCCAATCCAATTCTGTTGTTTTTGTTGAATTAGGGTTATTAGTTTTTTTACCCTGACAGTCATCCATCTTATGTTGGCTGGGGAGATAGGCTCCCTTCTCTTGAAGCTGTCAGGGAGATCTTCATACCTAAAGAGGTAGCTTGTGATAGATGCACTTGGAAGATATCCTACTATATTGAAGAAATCAGAAATGCAAGAATTCAAATTCCTTACATATTGAGTTGTTATTCCCTGCCTGTAATCCTGTGCTCTAAAAGTGTTGGTGAACCATGTGGATTTAAGACACTCATGTCTCATTAGCAACCCTATGGTTTCTTTTGTTGCATTGTATTCCTCCATGCGTTCCTCTTACAACCTATTATTTCTTAGCAGAGATAGATAGCTCCGGATTTGGAGCTCTCCCACATATAGATTCAGCATAGAAGTGTTAACATGCCCCATCAGATGACCATGTTGAAAGAATTCACAAAGGAGGTTCTGGTTATCCTTAGGGTTTTGCATATAACACTCTACAAACTATTTATCATTATCAAAATCAAATGGGAGATTACAACTGATTCTTAATAATTTCCATCTTAAAATTGCTCTCTAAGAAACAGAGCATACACACCTGATGGAGGTCTCTGGGCTAATAGGGTCTCCCTTGTTTCACAGGCCAAAGCCAAATTTTTCTCCACCGCCACCTTCTCTTCTTTGAGGGCCTCGAGGTCCCTCCAGAGCTCCATGACCTCTCCCCTGAGTTGTTTGTTGTCTAGTGTCAGCTACAAATTTTAAGCATAGACATTCAGTGATGCAGGTGCAGGGGTTTGCCAAGTAGTCTTTTGCTGAAGTTGTGTGATTTGAATGTCCTTTTGGGATACAATAGCCTTATGGTTGTCTATCTCCTTTTTAAAAATAGAAATTTCTTTTTCCTTTTCTTCTTTCTCTAATGCGGCATTTTCTTTCTGCTTCTCAAGCTCCTCTTCCTTGGCTTTCAACTACTGAGCCATGGTCTCTAGCTGTGCTTTGCATTGCTTCAAATCATACTCTGCCTTTGATAAAGCAAGAGCATGCCACGTTGACTTAGCTATGGTATCCTTAGAGATTTCCATGAGGGGTTATTTCCCCTTTCTGTGGCTGCAATCCAAAATGTCCTTTTCTATTTCCTTAGGGTTCTCTTCTCCCCCAGTCCCTTCTGTCCCCCCGTCATCATGAGTTTCTTCTCTTTATTTCTCAACAGGGGATGAATGTTCCCCTAAGAGGGTTGTATGGCCTGTCTCTACCTCTTCCCTATCCTCCTCATCTAAAGAAATGACCAATGTGCGAGAGTGGCATAACTTAGCAGGGGTAGAAGCTATTGCTTCCCCTACTTGACTATGTTGGTTTGTTCCCCTCTGGAGCCGTCTAAATCATACTTCAGGGGATTTTGAAGAGACTCCAATAGGGTCTCCTAAAACTGAGATGGTGGAAGTGTGGTGCTTCTTTTTCTTCCTTCTGAGCTAAAGTGCAAGAAAATCCTCCCATTTTTGTTGACCATCTTCTTGCTACAAGAAGTGATGTTTCATTATTGGGTGGATTAAACTAGGGTGGCTAATCTGTCCTTCATTGTTCTTCCTCTTTGTCATCATGTTAACCAGGCCAAGTATGTAGGAAGATTGGCATATTTATCAAATACCTTGGGTTATTTTGCCCCATGCCTGAGGTAAGTGATCAACCTCATTTCTGGCCCTAGTACAGAACCATACTAACCATCACAAATAAAGAATTTCATTATCCACGAGATAACAATCTTCCATGGGTCTAGAAGACTGGTCCTTTCAATTCATTTGGTTGCTCCCTTACTAACAACATATCTAGGTAAAGGCTCTGAAGCAACATGGAAATTCTGCACTAGCTCCTCATAGGATGGTTTACTCTGAAACAAATCAATGCCTACTATGAGAATTCTAGAAATTTGACTAATTATAGTAGGGTTAATCTGAATCCTTGCCCCTTTAACTATCGAAAGGTTTAGTGGAAGTTTGTGATGAATTCTTCTACCAGATTTGCCTCAAATCCTTCAAACTTCAACAAAAACTCTAACCATCCAGCCTGTTGGAAGATTTGTGCGCTTGCATCATCAAAAATGTCATTCTCTAGTTCAGCTTTCGATTTGTTTCCCATCTGCGACAGCTGGTATTCTATCAAAATGCAGTAAAAATGCCACAATAGAGCGCTGGTTTTTCTTTTTCCTCTCTTGTTTCTTGAGGCAAGAAGAAATGTGAATCTTGTGTTGTCAATGGTAGCTTTGATCAAGAAAATAACTGCATGCAAGATGGATAGGTTGGCAGCCATCCTGCCCATACTTTCAGCACTCATGGCCCATACTTTGGAGCTTCAACACAGAGTGGCAACGTGCAAAGTGGAAATTCATAGCCTCCACCTTAATTACCTTTCTTTTTAAATCTGGGGCTGATGCTAGCAATCGTAGCTCCCACACCCTTGCGAATGCACTTCCCATTTATGGTCATGATTATTGGTCATCATTACTTTTCAAGCAAGTACATATTTATTTTTATGGCATTTATAGAAAATGTCGTTATCATTATGACCAAGTACTCGCAACTTATTACAAGGTATGTAAGATCTGAGGACAGTCTTGTTGCTGCCACCTGTTTGATTGCCATCATTCACACAACTGCCTTGGGTGTGTGAAAAATGAGGACTGCATACGAGTCATTTGGGGGAACATGTGGCATATATACACATTAAAATAATTATACAAGTTTTAAGGAAGGAATATACCTTTGTAAAGTATACACCCCTAAGATGATTTCACCTTTACTTTTACTGAATCGATTTTCACAATGCAACATAACCAAGTAACATCCAGCGATATTCATCTGGAGCCATCCATAACCATCTGGAGCTATTGGTAACTATCTGGAGCTTTCAATATTTTTCAACACAAAGACCTGCAGAACTGCAAAAAATAATTTTATTGAAGCAAATGGGAATTTCGAAGGAAAGATTGCCATTATTGGTTTTCAATCTTCCCTCTAGACAAAGCCACCATTTCTGGTTTTCAACTTTGCCCAATTTTTTTTAATGTTTTATAACAGAAAAGGTCGCCATTTCTGGTTTTCAACCTTTATTACTTTATTCATTCCAAAATAATCATTTAAAACATAAGCCCCTTGGAAGAGAGGTCCTCCATAGTGAAATGTTCTATCTGAGACTGAATTTCTATAGAGAATTCTTCTTTGGAAGCTGGTTTGTGATATAGCTTCAATCCATGTCCATTTACCAGAAGAACTCTTTGATCCCCATCAATGGGTACTAGCTGAATGACCCCATTGCTGAAGGTTTCTTGGATTTCATAGGGCCCCAATCATCTAGTGTGCAGTTTTCCTTTGAGATCTTGATACTTTGAGTTGTATAGTAGGGCCCAATCTCTTTTTTGAATTGCTTACTAATGATGTGCCTATCATGCCATTCTTTTCTTTCTTTTTGAATCAACTCTGTGTGTTGAAGTGCTTCCATCTGCATTTCTTCCAACCTGTTCAGTTGCATTATCCTTTGTTGTTGTGCTTCGATTAAGTCAATACCAACTTCAAGTGTTGTTCTTAATGTTTCCACCTCATATTCTATAGGCAGCACTGGGTGCTTCCCATAAACTAATTCATATGGTGTGAAATTAGTGGTGGTCCTCCAGGTGGTGTTGTAGGCCCAAACAACTTCCGTCATTCTCTCAACCCAATCTATTCTCTTGCCCGAAATGGTTTTTGTGAAGATGTTCTCCAATTCTCTATTTGTCACTTCTACTTGACCATTGCTTTAAGGGTGATATGGAGAAGATTTCCTATGACAAATTTGATATCTCTCCAGGAATGCTTTGATCATAATAGACATGAATTGTGGTCCCTGATCAGAAATAAGGACCCTAGGGGCTCCAAATCTCTGCAAAATGTGCTTGTATAGAAAATCCACAACCTTCTCCTCCTTTGCTGCTGGTAGTGCTTTTGCTTCGACCCATTTGGTGGCATAGTCGGTACAGACTAGGATATAGTGATTTCCTCTAGATGGTGGATCAATCGGTCCCACAAAATCTATTCCCCATTTTTCAAATGGTTCTAAGACCACTTGAGGATGGAGTGACATCTCTGCAGTACGAGTTGGACGTCCCATCCGCTGGCATTAATCACATTGTTTAACATACTGTTGGTATCCATGGTCATTGTTGGCCAACAATATCCAGCTCCCAGAATTTTATGTCCTGTTCAGAGGGCTGAAAAATGTCCACCAAAAGGTTCATCATGGCATGCTCAGATCATGTCATAAACTTCTATTTCTTGTACACACCTTCACAACACATGGTCAGGACAATTCTTAAACAAGATACCATTTACCCATTTATATTTGGAGCTATCTCAAATCAGTCGCTTGGTTTCCTTTTGATTGAAATGTGGTGGGCATTTTCCTGAAACCAAATAGTTAGCTAAATCTACAAACCATGGAGATTGTATGGAAATGGTGAAAAGATGTTCATCTGGAAATGTATCATCCACTAGTTCGTTACTTCCCTACACAGTCAATCTGGATAAGAAATTAGCGACAACATTATCTTTCCCAGGTTTATCAACAATGGTTATGCCAAATTCTTACAACAATATCAACCATCTAATAATTCTACCTCCTACCACAGCTTTATTCATCAGATATCTAATAGCTGCATGATCAGTATGTATAAAAACTTTGTAGCCTATGATGTAGTGGTGGAACTTATTGATTGCATAAACTACTGCCAAAAATTATTTTCCGTGGTGGTATAGTTTTTCTCTGCAGGGTTTAAGTTTTTGCTAACATAATATAATGCATGCATCCCTCCAGATTCATTAGCCTGCCCTAAGACTGCTCCAATGGCCTGATTGGAAGCATTTGTGTGAATATGGAATGGCTCACTCCAATTCGGTCCTTTGATGACTGATGCTATCATGAGGGCACTTTTGATGGCCTCAAATGATTCTTCACATTGTGGTGTCCATGTAGACATTATTGTCCATCCTCATTTCAATTATAACATCAATGCTGAGTTTTTTGCTACGTTAGTTGACACAAGATGCCGCTTGGGACCAAGCTGTCATAGCTCAATTCAGAGGAATTATGAGTGCTGAGAAAGGCGATGGAGTCATCTCTGTCCAACCTAACTTTACATTGTCCTTGTCTGATAAGTTTATATCCTCTGCCTTTTGTCTGCTATTATAGGTTAAAGGTATTTCCCTTATACCTGGTTCTGTCTACGCCACCATCGGAGGTCGATGTGTCTATAGAATAATGAATAATGTATCTCCACCAGTTTCTTTGCCCACGGGGGTAGGTTTTCCACAAGGATCCTCTAATCTCCTAGATTATGGCCGATTCATCGATCACACTGGTTTTGAGATTAGTTTTCCTATTATTGACCAATTATTAGATAGACAGAAACCTCAGTTTGTCAACCTTCCTATTCATAGAAACAGGTTTTCAGATAGACCACTGTTCCAATCACAAAGAGTTGCTAATATAACTCTACAGTCAGTTCCTGACCGAACTATCCTAGAGCAACCAATTGAAGATGAACTACCTTCTAGAGCCCAACCTCTTAAAAGAAGTTATTCAATGGCTCACGCATACCCCAACACTGACAGAAAGCCATACATAGACTATAATCCTGAAGAATGCTCTACATCATCCAGTAGTTCTCGAAAATTCCAAGCTGCTCAGTCTGTAAATCCTTATCCTTCTCGATCTTCTTTTTCCTCTACCTCAGATCTAAGCCAAGACCCAGTCTTGATAGACTACCTGGTCAGACAAGTGAGTTCCCGACTACACCTCACACCTAAACAGGAAGAAGAAAAGGATAAGAAACAGAAGGGGATTAGAATAGCCAAACTGCCCGAACATGCTTGTATGATGAGAGAAGCACTACCTAGGTATGGTACAGAGAAAAAAGCAAAGGTCGCTGTCCAGGTTGATCCAGCAACTACATTAGAATTTAAACATTATACACCTGGTAGATGGCCAACACAAGAAAGTTTTACAATGGTAAACCCTGAAGAAAAACTATGGGGTGAATATGATGCTAGATTACATACCAAGGTAGGATCTAAGCAAAAGTCATCTGAAGCTCAGGGAAACTAGCAATCCCAGTGGATGGTCTCTGCCCAAGAAAATATTAATGATTTGGCTGTAGACGTAAAGCAAGGAATAAACAGAACTATATTTGTTTATGAAAATTTGGCTCAAGTCCAGAGTGTAGTTTTCAAGTCTAAAACTAGCATTAATAGAGTAGAAAAATAGTCTACTTCGATTCTCAATGATTTTGGTAATCTGAATTACCAAGTAAAGAACACCCAGGGTGCTATTTCACATATCCAAGCTGGTACACAAAGGGTAGAATCCATAGTTTCCCAGGTTCATAATGATGTTGCTACTTCAGAAGCTAGAAGGGATTCCCAAGCTCAAGAAAACAAAGTTTTTCTAGAACATGTGGCTCGCAACCTCGAAAAGATTAGAAAGTATACAAAGAAAATCAGAGTTTCCTAGAAAGGGAAGGACAGTTCTGATGAAGAACCTGAGGAAGAACAAACTCAAAAAAGTGAACCTACCACTAGACCTAGGATTTAAAGAAGAAAAAGCATCTCATTTGCTGAAGAACCTGAAGAGCATGAACATCCTACTACTTCTGCCAAAAGTAAGACTGCACCCATGCCTACCAAGTTGATCTTCCCCAAATCTAAAGAACACATGATGCAGCACACAGAACAGTTGAAAGACTGGCTGGAAGAATTAAAGATAAAAGATAGTGAACCTATCTATATGGAAGAACCAGCTGCTGCAATGAACTCAGAAGATGAGGAAGTCTATCTTGAAGAAACTGTTTCCCATCATTCTGATAATGAAGGACCTTCAAGTCCTCCAGTTATAGATGATATATATTTAAATGATGACATTGAAGACTGGGAAGAACATTATATGGCTAGCCAAGAATCTGCAAACAGTAGGATAGATGTAGAGATGAAAGATGCTTTATCAAAAAATTCCAGGCCTAAACAGCTTAGAGCATATGCAACATCTGGATACATTTTAAATATAGATAAAATTGTAGATCCATATGATGCAATTTGTACATGGTGTGACACGCTAGAAAACTTCTTTGATACTAGAGGCTCTGTCTGGAATGATGCTAGTAAAATATTGTATGTTGTTAGATTGATGTCAGGTAATCTCATAAATTGGTGGAATTCTTTGCCTAATAATGGTGTAATCACTACTAATCCTGATACAGGGGATGAATATGTCAAGGAGATTGACATGGGCAGAAATGATATATCTGCAGAAGGTTTTCCCATGTTCAAATTAATGCTGATAGGGTTGTTTTGTGGCAATCATAAAAATGAGATCCTAGAAGCCGAAAAGATTATGTTCTCTTTGCAACTTAAGGATCTAGGCAAATTGCATAAATAAAATTTGGTGTTTGAATACTATATGATTGCTGCACAGAAAATGCATGACCCAACAACCAAGAAGTATTATCTTAATTCTCTACCTTGTGGACTTGGAGAATATGCAGAAGATTACATAATGACAAAATACAAGTCCAAAATTGATAAATATGGTTTTGGAGAATTAAGAACTCTGGTTACTTATAAGCTAGACAAAGGTTGTTTAATGAAAGCCCTAAATGATAATAAAGAACAGTACAACTCCTCTTGTAATATGAAGGATTATTGTAATCTGCCACCTATAAGTCAACTCAAAGATTTCAAGCAGGTCAAAAAATTTCACAAGTCTTCATGTGGAAAACATTGTGGCTGCAAAAGATGCAGAAAAGGTTTTGATGATGATAATATGGAAAGATCTTTTCGTCACAAGCATAGATTCCACAAGAAGAAATATAGGCTTGCTCCTGTACATAAAAATTCTTTCAAAAAAAGATCTCCTCCAAAATATTTGTTCAAAAAACATAAACATCACAGAAGTTCTACAAATGTCAAATGTTTTATTTGTAAGGGTCCCCATTATGCTACAGACTGTCCCAAGAGAAGTAAACTTGAAAATAAGGTTTATGTATTGTTTGCTGATCAAGATGTTTCACACAATTGGGATATTGTACATAGTTCTGAAGCATTAGCTAATTTTTCTAATCAGTTTTTTGAATTAGTTGAAGTCTTGCCTGAATAGTTGAACATGGCAAGGGATAACCATAAAAAAATAATTTCTTCTAGTTCAGAAGAATCATCCAGTTTAGACCAAAGTTCTTCAGAAGATGATCAGAATGCCATGGTCAAAGTTGTTAAAAAAGCCATAACAGATTTGGATTTCAAAATAGATATGGAGAAGGCCAAAGATCCCTATAGGATGCCTGGTTCAATGGAAGAAAGAAAGACTGCAGCTAAAAAGCAGCTTAAAGATATCACGCTCTGGAAACACGAACGTGATGCTTTACAGAAACAACTTCGCAAAGGTAAACCTACATCCTCTTCCCAATATTCCAAACGTAATGATTCTTCTTCTTCTCCCAAGAAATCCCACGGTTATAAACATCCCAAATGGAAATCCACTATTCATAAGTCCAAAACCCATCACTCTCCATCTCCTGTGCCTCTCCTTGGTCGCGCCATTGATACACTTTGTCTTAAAATCGACCGATGCCATGAAGAAGTCTCTATTCTCACCCGGCAAATTGCTATTCAACAAAAAGAACTCACTAAACTCACTTCTGTCGTGGGGGACATTCATGACATCCTGTTCAGAGTTGATAACTCTGCAAGCCAAACTACTCCTAAAAGTTCATCGGTTAGTTCCAAAAGTCCATCTGTAAGCTCGCACAAAAAACCCTCTAAATCCAAAACGGAACCAGCTAACACCCTGTATATAGCTGAACATTGTACATATATCAAATTAAATTTCCTTTTCCTTGGATATAAGCCCATACCAATGGACGCCTTTGTTGATTTTGGTTTGTCTAGAAGTTTTGCCAATACAAATGCTATACCCAGAGAATTCTGGAAACCAAAGCCTGACCTACCTACAGGGATAGCCATTAATGGTGAAGAAGTCAAAATGGGTAGATATGCTCAAGATGTAGCAATTGAAATCCAAGGAAAGAAATTTGTTACTGATTTCATTGAGTTAGAAGGACTAAGAGGTGATGTCTTGTTAGGTTTCACATTGGTGCAGGGCACCTAGGAGCAGCTTGATACCAACAAGCATTTTGATAGCATCTTTGATAAGTTGAGTTTTGTTTGATGTGTTTTGTAATAAGGCTTTTCATAGCCATGTTGGAAGGTCTATTCTTGTGTGGTCAAGAGGTCTGGGGTAACTTTATAAACCTCATATCCTTCTTAGTCCACTTGGACCTAGTTGTGCCACTTAGGCCTAGAAGGTCTAATATTGGCTTTTTGAGTTTGTTTGAGTTGTCTTAGTATTTTAGCATGGTCTAAGGATTATGAGGGTGGTTTGATTCCATTGGACAAGTAAAACAAATCGCCATCCTTTAGAAAATGGAAAAACTCCATAATGTCTATTGTTGCCAATGTTACCAATGACACATTGGCCAGTTGAAACTTAGTTTGGGTGGTTGAATCTACCTTTGGAAGTTAGATACTGACTAGAATGGTTGTAAAAACATGGTAACTCACTCCTGTATGGCAGAGGACATCTGGTACGGAGTTTTGGGGCATTGAAACTACAGAAAATAGCAAATTTTCTTGCTTTTCTCGCTATGTACGGACTGTACGGACTTTTCACGTGTGTAAATGACATTTTTCTAAAATTTCTTGGAGTCAGGGTTCCGATGAAACTAGTTTGAGGTCCTAAAGTGGTCGGGATCAAAAGTTATTGATTTTTCTTTCAAAACAGGTCTAGAAACCCTGTTTTCTAGGGCAGCCATAGAAATCCGGTCCTCGAATGCATTCCCACCAGTGAAAATTCACAAAAACTGGTGAAATGCAGGCTAGGGATGTGTATTATAGGATTCCAAAAGCATTTTTCTGGGAGATGTTGTTTTCAATTTTTAAGGTGATGCCCTAGGTCAAGTATTTCATTGTATTTGGCCAAATTCATTCTATTTGAGGTTGTAGATGATAGAATCCTAATAGGGTGAGCAAATAAATGATGGATTTGTGTTGTAGGGACATGGTAGAAGCATTCCAAATTCCTGCCCTTGACCTATACACCCAATTTTGAGCACTTACTTTGTAACCTAGCCTAACTTGATCAATTAGGCACTGAAACCTAATGAGTGTTCTGGATTGCTGGAGTGGAGTTGGAACAAGAGACTTGGGAGTTTGATAGGGTCCCATAAAGGGTATCTAAAACCATCATTTGCTTGCCTGGCCATTTGGGATTTTGTCAAGTTTTGTTGAGAAAACCTAGTTTGGAGGGCTAGTAGCCTTACTAGTCAAGGTATAGGTTGAAGAGTTTTGGGAAGTTGGAAATCAAACCAACTGCATAGAAGGTGTTTGTTGATCTATCCTAAGGTGTTGGAGAAGCCTAGAAGGTGGATCCATCACTAGGATACCAAATCCTTCATACACCCTTGAATGTGCCTTTGGTTGCTTGGTTGAAGGCTGTTTAAAGTGGGTGAGTGGGCAAAGGATAGTAGAGGAAACTCTTGTGTGTTGCTTCCCTTGTGTTCTCTCTGCATCAGGTGGTATTAGAGCCATCAAAGAGATGGGAGATAGAGAAGAAGAGGAAGAAATTCCTTCAAAGGTGACAAATGCCGAATTGGCAAAGATAGTGAGAGAACAAGCAGCCAAGAACAAAAGGATGGAGGCTGAGATCGAAAAGTTGAAGAAAGACAAAGACAAGAAGAAGAAGCCAGAGGTCATCTTGGATTTAGATGAAGAGGATCAAGATGAGAAAGAAGAAGTGCCAATGGAAGAGCCACAAGGAGGCATGTCAGAGAGACAATTCCTAGATGCACTTGGAAAGTTGGGTAGGAAGGACACTAAGGCAGACTTACCTATGTTTCCTGGTAAGATGAATCCAGAGGAGTGCCTTGATTGGATTGAGGAAATGGAGAACTATTTTGAATGTGAAGAAGTGGCAAAAAATCAGAAAGTGAGGATTTCCAAATCAAGAATGAAAGGGCCATCCTTGAGTTGGTGGAATTTTATTCAAAATGAAAGGATAGAAGATGATAGGAATCCTATCTCTACATGGAGGAAGATGGTACTTGAGATCAAGAAGCAATTTGTCCCTGAAGATTATGAAGTCAACTTGAACAAGAAGTTGCACAACTTGAGACAGAAGGACATGGATGTGAGCACCTACACAGAGGAGTTCCACAAGGTGGCATTGAAAGCCAAGATGCCTGAGAATGAAAAACAGAAGCTTGCAAGGTATCTCAATGGCCTTAAGTTCTCCATTCAAGATGAATTAACTCTCTTTAACCCGGAAACAGTCCATAAGTGTTTTCAAATGGTATTGAGAATTGAGGATAAACAAAGAAGGAGAAGTGATTCAAACATCAGCAGTAGAGGTAGAGGAAATTAGAACTTTACGGGCAGAGGTAGATTCCAAAACAGAGATAATTTCTCTAGACCCCAAGACAGCAGATCACAAGAAGGCAGCCAAGGGCGGGCTGATAAAAATAGTGCTAATCAAGGTCCATTTAGAGGGAGAGGTAATGGTAGAGGAAGACGTGGGGGCAGAGGTCCCAATGTGTTTACTAGAAGGTGTTTCTCTTGCAATCAAATTGGACATCAGTCCTTTAGGTGCCCGGAGAAGATGGGAAACATTGTTGCAAATCAGAAAGATAGAAGGGTGCAACTCCTTCAAGAAGAAGACTGTCAAAGCACCACATCATACCACATAGCCTCTTCCAAGTCTGCAGCACCTGAGAGTGGAGAATGCATCATGTTTAATAGGTCACTCATCATGCCAGCTACCAAGGAGCATCCCCAAAGAAACAACTTGTTCAGAACCACTTGCAAGATGAAAGGAAAAGTTTGCAAGGTAATAGTAGATTTAGGTTCTTCTAAAAATTTGGCTTCTAATGAAATGGTGACTAAGTTAGGATTGGAAAGAATGCCTCATCCTAACCCCTATAGAGTCTTTGGCTAACCAAGGAACAACAAATTGTGGTGAAAGAGCAATGTTGGGTTGAATTCAAGATAGGTGAATATCATGATAAGGTTCTTTGTGAGATAGTGGATACGGATGCATGCCACCTTCTTCTTGGAAGGCCTTGGCAACATGACACAAGTGCCCAACATGATGGTAAGAACAATGCAATTCATTTGTCCAAGAATGGTGAAAAGTTTACAATGACTCCTTTGATTGATGATTGCAAAGAGAAAGTCATTTCTAGTTCAGTTATGTTGGTAGGTGAAAGAGAGTTTTTGGCTAACCTCAAGGAAGAGAAAGTGCCATGTTTTGCAGTAGTCATCAAGCCCAAGGATGTGAATCCCAAGAAGGTCAAAGTGCAGCAACCTCTTAGGAGGATTGGACCAAAGGAAGTGGAAGAATTATTGGAAAGGTTTCATGATGTGATAGCCGATGAGAGTAAGGATGCACTTCCACCAAAGAGGGAGATTAGTCATTGCATTGATCTCATCCCTGGATCCACCCTACCAAACCAAGCAGCATACAAGTTGACTCCAGAGCAAAATGCTGAAGTGGCAAGACAAATCCAAGACTTGTTGGATAGAGGGCTTATCAGGAGGAGTATTAGCCCATTTGCAGTACCTGCAGTGCTTGCACCTAAGAAGGAAGGAACATGGAGACTATGCACTGATTCTAGGGCCATCAACAAGATTACTATCAGGTATAGATTTCTGATGCCTAGAATAGAAGATTTAATGGATTGCTTGGGTAGGGCTAAGTAGTTTACCAAGATGGATCTAAAAAGTGGTTACCACCAAATCAGGATAAGGGAAGGGGATGAGTGGAAAACCGCCTTCAAAACCAATGAAGGACTATTTGAATGGGTTGTCGTGCCTTTTGGCTTGTCAAATGCACCAAGCACCTTCATGAGATTGATGAATGAAGTGCTAAAACCTTTCCTTAACAAGTTTATTGTTGTGTATTTGGATGATATACTGATTTTTAGTGACAGCAAGGAAGATCACATAAGGCATATCCATCAAGTGCTCAGGAGGCTTCAAGAGGAGAAGTTGAGATTCAA
Organism: Cunninghamia lanceolata; assembly: GCA_027924645.1. Lineage (NCBI taxonomy): Eukaryota > Viridiplantae > Streptophyta > Pinopsida > Cupressales > Cupressaceae > Cunninghamia > Cunninghamia lanceolata. The sequence continues at coordinate 6,831,206 of BSBN01000400.1, forward strand.
TCTTGACAAATGTGTCTTCCTACAAGAAGAGTTGATATTTTTGGGGTTTGTCATCTCCAAGGGTAGCCTAAAAATGGATCCAAGTAAGGTTGAATCCATTCTTAATTGGCCAACACCTACAACAACCTCGGAGGTAAGGAGTTTCCATGGTTTGTGTAGCTTTTATAGAAAGTTAATTAGAGGGTTTAGTGGCATTTGTGCTCCACTTGTTGACACCATAAAAGGGGGCAAGAAATGTGTATTTGTGTGGACAAATGAGGCCACTCAAGCCTTTGAACTGTTAAAGAAAAAAAATTCAGAAAACCAGTCCTAGTGCTACCTAATTTTGACAAGGTCTTTGTGGTAGAGTGTGATGCAAGTAAGAGGGCTGTTGGGGGAGTCCTAAGTCAAGATGGGAGGCCTGTAGCATTCTTTAGTGAGAAGTTAAATGAGGCAAAATAGAATTACTCCACCTATGATCTAGAATTATATGCCATGGTTCAGTCATTAAGGAAATGGAGACACTACTTATTGCCAAAGGAATTTATAGTTTTTATTGATAATCATGCATTGAGCTTCTTGAATAGGCAGCAAAAGTTAAATCACAGACATGTCAAGTGGATGGAGTACATCCAAGCATACACCTTCTCCATAAAACACAAGAAAGGAGTGGCCAAGAAGGTAGCCGATGCCTTAAGTAGGAGGAATCTTGTTGTGCAGACCATACAGTTGGAAAGTACAGGTATTCAAGCCATCAAGGATCAGTATGCAGCAGATGAGGACTTCAAAGAACCATACCTTTCTTGCAAGGCCATGACAGGAAGGTATAATACTGATTTTTCTAATTTTTTGTTACAAGATGGATATCTTTTCAAGAGTAGCATGTTGTGTATCCCAAGAGGATCTGTTAGAAAGAATATAATAAGGGAAAATCATTGTGGCAGCATGTCAGGTCATTTTGGTATTGATAAGACCCTAGAATTGGTTAGGAGGTACTATTTTTGGCCAAAATTGCCAACCGATGTAAGGAAGTTTGTTGAAACTTGTCAAATTTGCCAAAGAGCAAAGGGGCATACCTCAAATGCAGGTTTATACACTCCTCTACCTATTCCTTTAAAGCCTTGGGATTCCATAAGCATGGACTTTGTACTTGGTTTGCCCAGGACCAAGAATGGACATGATAGCATCTTTGTGGTTCTTGATAGGTTCTCAAAAATGGCTCACTTCATCCCTTGTAAGACCACACATGATGCCTCACACATAGAAGGTCTTTTCTTCAAAGAAATAGTCAGGTTACATGGTTTACCTGTGTCAATCATCTCCGACAGAGATCCCAAGTTCATAGGACACTTCTGGAGGACACTGTGGAAGAGACTAGGTACAAACTTGTCATTATCATCTGCCTATCACCCTCAGTCTGATGGACAAATAGAGGTGATTAATAGGTCACTTGGCAACCTCCTAAGATGCCTAACAAAGGAGCAGGGTGCTAGTTGGGATTCCATTTCGGCTCAGGCAGAGTTCTCATACAATGACACTGTCAATAGAAGCATCGGCCTGTCTTCTTTCCAAATTATTTATGGCACTCACCTAAGGAGTATTTTGGAACTAAGGGAGGTTAAAGGACTAGAAAACAGCAGTGCCTTGGCTGAAGACTTCGTTCAAGTCATGAAGGATGTCCATGAACAAGTACAACAGAAATTGTTGTCCACTTCACAGAAGTACAAACAGTTTGCTGACAGGAAAAGGAAAGATTTGCAGTTCAAGGAAGGTGATTTGGTAATGGTCCATCTGAAGAAGGAGAGGCTCCCTATAGGTAAACATACCAAGCTACTCATGAAGAACATTGGGCCTTGTGAAGTGCTCAAGAAATGTGGAGAAAATGCCTACAAAATCAGACTTCCGAATGGCATTGCTTTGTCTCCAATTTTTAATGTTTCAGACCTTTATCCCTATAAAGGAACTAATCCTTAGACTGTTGTTGCAGAAGATCAAACTGATCAGACACTCCAGGAACTCATTCCTTCATCTCCAAATCAGATTGAGTGCATTTTGGACAAGAGGATTGCAAAACAAACTAGAAGGCACACCTATCATGACTATTTGGTGAAGTGGCTACACAAACCTCAGGAGAATGCCACTTGGATGAGTAGAGCAGACATTGAGAAGGCAGGTTTCACATTTGACACCATTCCAACTCAAGAGACTTGAGTTCTGTTTGACAGTGGGTGTATGGTGCAGGGCACCTAGGAGCAGCTTGATCCCTACAAGCATTTTGATAGCATCTTTGATAAGTTGAGTTTTGTTTGATGTGTTTTGTAGTAAGGCTTTTCATAGCCATGTTGGAAGGTCTATTCTTGTGTAGTCAAGAGGTCTGGGGTAACTTTATAACCCTCATATCCTTCTTAGTCCACTTGGACCTAGTTGTGCCACTTAGGCCTAGAAGGTCTAATATTGGCTTTTTGAGTTTGTTTGAGTTGTCTTAGTATTTTAGCATGGTCTAAGGAGTATTAGGGTGGTTTGATTCCGTTGGACAAGTAAAACAAATCGCCATCCTTTGGAAAATGGAAAAACTCCATAATGTCTATTGTTGCCAATGTTGCCAATGACACATTGGCTGGGTGAAACTTAGTTTGGGCGGTTGAATCTACCTTTGGAAGTTAGATACCAATTGGAATGGTTGTAAAAACATGGTAACTCACTCCTGTACGGCAGAGGACATCTGGGATGGAGTTTTGGGGCATTGAAACTACAGAAAATAATAAATTTTCCTTCTTTTCTCGCTGTGTACGGACTGTACGGACTTTTCATGTGTGCAAATGTCATTTTTCTGAAAGTGCTTGGAGTCAGGGTTCCAATGAAACTAGTTTGAGGTCTTGAAGTGCTCGGGATCAAAAGTTATTGATTTTTCTTTCAAAACAAGTCTAGAAACCCTGTTTTCTAGGGCAACCATAGAAATCCGGTCCTAGAATGCATTCCCACCAGTGAAAATTCACAAAAACTGGTGAAATGCAGGCTAGGGATGTGTATTATAGGATTCCAAAAGCATTTTGCTGGGAGATGTTGTTTTCAATTTTTAAGGTGATGCCCTAGGTCAAGTATTTCATTGTATTTGGCCAAATTCATGCTATTTGAGGTTGTAGATGATAGAATCCTGATAGGGTGAGCAAATAAATGATGGATTTGTGTTGTAGGGACATGGTAGAAGCATTCCAAATTCTTTTCCTTGACCTATGCACCCAATTTTGAGCACTTACTTTGTAACGTAGCCTAACCTGATCAATTAGGCCTAGAGACCTAATGAGTGTTCTGGATTGCTGGAGTGGAGTTGGAACAGGAGACTTGGGAGTTTGATAGGGTCCCATAAAGGGTATCTAAAACCATCATTTGTTTGCCTGGTCATTTGGGATTTTGTCAAGTTTTGTTGAGAAAACCTAGTTTGGAGGGCTAGTAGCCTTACTAGTCAAGGTATAGGTTGAAGAGTTTTGGGAAGTTGGAGATCAAACCAACTGCATAGAAGGTGTTTGTTGATTTGTCCTAAGGTGTTAGAGAAGCCTAGAAGGTGGAGCCATCACTAGGATACCAAATCCTTCATACACCCTTGAATGTGCCTTTGGTTGCTTGGTTGAAGGCTGTTTGAAGTGGGTGAGTGGGCAAAGGACAGTAGAGGAAACTCTTGTGTGTTGCTTCCCTTGTGTTCCCTCTGCATCACACATTCCTGACAAAATACCAACCCTTTGTTCTAAGGTTTCATGAGATATCTTTACGCCATGAAGATGGCCAATTAAAGATACCATCTCTCAAAGTAGTCAACCATAAGTTCTCAGAAAAGAAGACTATCAAAATGAGCAAAAAAGAAAATGTCCATCTACAAGTTCAAAAGTTTCCACCATTGTTGGAACCCGTAAAGGTAAGATTTGAGCAAGACTGTTGCAGCATGAATCCCCTGCAGTTCTGGTCCAAGGAGCACGAAGAATGTGAGATCAAAATAAAGCCAGAATGTCAGTCTACCATCCCTTTTGAACCGGCCTATCTAATGAGCCCATCAGAAGTAAAAGAAATGGATGAACATTTGAATGAGCTATTAGAAGGAAATTTCATCAAAGATAGCAAGAGTCCTTTTAGCTGTCCAGCATTCTTGGTAAATAAGAGAGCAAAAAGGGAAAGAGGTAAAAAAAGATTTTGCATAAATTATAAACCTCTTAATGACATTATACTTCCATTTAATTATCCTATGCCTTTCAACACTGATTTGATTATAAGAACAGCTTCAAAGAAGGTATATTCCAAGTTTGATTGCAAATCAGGGTTCTGGCAAATAAAGGTAAAAGAAGAAGATAGATATAAGACAACTTTTTCTGTTCCTCAAGGTCTGTATGAATGGAATGTTATGCCATTTGGTTTGAAAACCGCTCCTGCTTATTTTCAGAGAAGATTAGATAAAGCTTTGCACAGCTTAAAAGATTTTTGTTCAGTTTATATTGATGATATTATTGTATACTCTGATGATGATGTTCAACATCTGAAACACCTTGAAGCTTTATATAATACCATCAAAAGTCATGGAATTTGTCTATCTGCTAAGAAAATGGTCATAGGCCAGGAAGAAATTGATTTTCTTGGATTAACTCTCTCTCAAGGGAAAGTTCAATTGCAGCCTCACATTCTAAAGCATATTGACGAATTTCCTGATGTTCTAGCAGGAATTAAGCAGATCCAAAGGTTTCTGGGATGCCTTAATTATGTATCTCCTTTCTACAATGGTTTGGCAAAAGACAAGAAAAAACTTCAAAATCAATTGAAAGGAGCTGGTCCATGGACAGAGGAATTGACAGAAATAGTGCAAAAGATCAAGCTCAAATGCCAGTATCTTCCCACATTGCATCTACCTAAAGATGGTTTCCCTTTGATATTATATACTGATGCATCTGATGATGTTTGGGCTGCTGTCTTATTATAGGAAATTCCAAAGAAACCTGTGCAGATTTGTGGATACAGGTCTGGTACATTCACAGATAATGAATGTCGCTACACCATATATGAAAAAGAGATTCTAGCTATCAAAAAAGGAATCCAAAAATTCAAGATCTTTCTAAAGCCAGCACATTTCATAGTCAGAACTGATAGCCAGCCCATGAGATCCTTACTAAAAAAGAAACCTGATAAAGATATAGCTCATGGTCGAATAGCAAGATGGTACTTGGATTTTATCAGTTATGATTTTGATATTGAATGGATTCAAGGTGACAACAATCCATTGGCTGATAGTCTGACAAGGGAGATGGCAAAGCTTGCGGAACCAGTTTGCTTCATGATTGAGCTCGGAGAGACCTTCCAAAGAAATGATGGTGTAGAAGTCTTTCAAAGTATAAATCAGCAAGGACAGGAGATTTGGGTTCCTCAACTACCTCTAGAGATCATTACACCAATTCTCCATGTGCATTTCTTGAACAAATGGTTACGAGACCTGAGGGATACAATCAGAGATGATTACGAAAAAGGCATTCTTACACCAGATGATCAATATCATTTCTTATGTGCTTTTGGTCTTGAAGATGCCAGTATTGCCTTTTCTCTGAGAAATGGAATTTCTATGGATATATGTATCACATATCTCATTCCAATGAGCTGGACATACAGAAATAAAAAGAATCTTCTGAAAGTCATCAAATTTGGGTTTGTCAACAGCATCACAATTCTCCAATCTGAATTTGAAGACTATGCTAATATATTTTTAGGTATTAATAATTTGATCTTGCAACCTGACATGAAAGAATTCTTTGATCATATTCAGAGAAACTTTGCTTGGTCTATTGAAGAAGGTCTAACTGGACCATCAAGATATCTTGAGAAACCATATCATTACTGCATTCCAAGAGTGGAATATTACCCTCTTACTCATAATTGGTTTTCAAGAGCTGTGCTAAATGACCTCACACCCTATTTACATCCATCCTTGGTAGCTGCCAGGACAGAAATGGATATCGCTTTCCCTAAAGAAATCAAGAGAATCATCTACTCCTTCCATCCTCGTGATGATGATCTGGATGTCATCTACGCGCCAATTCCAAGAGACCTTTTGCCACCGACAAATCTTAGCTAGCACATGGGCTTGTTTGTGCCGTGACGTCAGCCACGTTAAGATTTTGACAACAAGATGCAACCCTATACTAAAAAGCATGATCCCCATATCTGCTTTTGGGTGTAAAGCAAGCCATCCTCGCATACGGTGTCTTTATTGCGAATATTTTATTGAACACTGTTGTTAGTGTTTACGGATGAGACTGCCTAATAGCCATCCTCTCCAATAGTGATAGATACATGTCACTTTTGTATGGACAGATTTCTAAGTCAGTTTATTATTTTGAAGTCCGCTTCCTCCTATAAATAAATACTTCGACCCTCATTTGAGGCATTCGGAGTTGGATAAAGAATTAGAAGTCTTAGAGAGTCTGCTATATCATAAGAGTATGCTCTTGTTCTGCACTTATTGCGATCTGAACAACCAGAAATTGTGATAACCCAAATGTAAAGTGCTTCTTGAAAGATAATAGAAAGTTCTGCCATTGTTGGTTTTCAATCTTCCCTCTAGACAAAGCCACCATTTCTCGTTTTCAACTTTGCCCAATTTTTTTTAATGTTTTATAACAGAAAAGGCCGCCATTTCTAGTTTTCAACCTTTATTACTTTATTCATTCCAAAATAATCATTTAAAACATAAGTCCCATGGAAGAGAGGTCCTCCACAGTGAAATGTTCTATCTGAGACTAAATTTCTATAGAGAATTCTTCTTTGGAAGCTGGTTTGTGATATAGCTTCAATCTATGTCCATTTACCAGAAGAACTCTTTGATCCCCATCAATGGGTACTAGCTGAACAACCCCATTGCTGAAGGTTTCTTGGATTTCATAGGGCCCCAATCATCTGGTGTGCAGTTTTCCTTTGAGATCTTGATACTTTGAGTCGTATAGTAGGGCCCAATCTCTTTTTTGAATTGCTTATTGATGATGTGCCTATCATGCCATTCTTTTATTTCTATTGAATCAACTCTGTGTTGAAGTGCTTCCATCTGCATTTCTTCCAACCTGTTCAATTGCATTATCTTTTGTTTTTGTGCTTCGAATAAGTCAATACCAACTTCAAGTGTTGTTCTTAATGTTTCCACCTCATATTCTATAGGCAGCACTGGGTGCTTCCCATAAACTAATTCATATGGTGTGAAATTAGTGGTGGTCCTCCAGGTGGTGTTGTAGGCCCAAACAACTTCTGTCATTCTCTCAACCCAATCTATTCTCTTGCTAGAAATGGTTTTTGTGAAGATGTTCTCCAATTCTCTATTTGTCACTTCTACTTGACCATTGCTCTAAGGGTGATATGGAGAAGATTTCCTATGACAAATTTGATATCTCTACAGGAATGCTTTGATCGTAATAGACATGAATTGCGGTCCCTGATCAGAAATAAGGACCCTAGGGGCTCCAAATCTCTGCAAAATGTGCTTGTATAGAAAATCCACAACCTTCTCCTCCTTTGCTGCTGGTAGTGCTTTTGCTTCGACCCATTTGGTTGCATAATCGGTATAGACTAGGATATAGTGATTTCCTCTAGATGGTGGATCAATCGGTCCCACAAAATCTATTCCCCATTTTTCAAATGGTTCTAAGACCACTTGAGGATGGAGTGACATCTCTGCAGTAGGAGTTGGATGTCCCATTCGCTGGCATTAATCACATTGTTTAACATATTGTTGGTATCCATGGTCATTGTTGACCAAGAATATCCAGCTCCTAGAATTTTATGTCCTATTCGGAGGGCTGAAAAATGTCCACCAAAAGGTTCATCATGGCATGCTCAGATCATGTCATAAACTTCTATTTCTTGTACACACCTTCACAACACATGGTCAAGACAATTCTTAAACAAGATACCATTTACCCATTTATATTTGGAGCTATCTCAAATCAGTCGCTTGGTTTCCTTTTGATTGAAATGTGGTGGGCATTTTCCTGAAACCAAATAGTTAGCTAAATCTACAAACCATGGAGATTGTATGGAAATGGTGAAAAGATGTTCATCTAGAAATGTATCATCCACTAGTTCGTTACTTCCCTGCACAGTCAATCTGGATAAGAAATTAGCGACAACATTATCTTTCCTAGGTTTATCAACAATGGTTATGCCAAATTCTTACAACAATAGCAACCATCTAATAATTCTATCTCCTACCACAGCTTTATTCATCAAATATCTAATAGCTGCATGATCAGTATGTATAAAAACGTTGTAGCTTGTGATGTAGTGGCGGAACTTATTGATTGCATAAACTACTGCCAAAAATTATTTTCCGTGGTGGTATAGTTTTTCTCTGCAGGGTTTAAGTTTTTGCTAGCATAATATAATGCATGCATACCTCCAGATTCATTAGCCTGCCCTAAGGCTGCTCCAATGGCCTGATTGGAAGCATTTGTGTGAATATGGAATGGCTCACTCCAATTCGGTCCTTTGATGACTGATGTTATCATGAGGGCGCTTTTGATGGCCTCAAATGATTCTTCACATTGCGGTGTCCAATTAAATTTAGAATCTTTTTTAGCAAGGTGAACAAAGGGTCAGCTTTCCGACTGAAGTTTTCAATGAACCTTTGATAATACCTAACATGTCCTAGGAAACTTCTCACTTCTGTTTGAGTTTGAGGAGGGGGAATTTGAACTATAATTTCAACCTTTTTGGGATCTACTTTCATTCCCTCCTGTGAGATGTGGTGACCTAGTACTATCCCTTCGGTCATCATAAGAAAGCACTTTTCATGATTTAGGGACAATTGATGTTCTTTGCACATTTCAAGCACCTTGTTCAGACTATTCAAGGCTTCATCAAAAGTTTTTCCATGCACCGTGAAATTGTCCATATAGACCTCCACACATGTATTAGCTAAATCAGTAAAAATTGCCAACACAACCCTTTGAAATGTGGCTGGTGCATTTCATAATCCAAATGGCAAAAATCTATAGGCAAATGTCCCCCATGGACACATGAAGGTAGTCTTATCCTGATCCTCTAGAGCTACCTAGATCTGGTTGTAACCGCTGAATCCATCCAAAAAGGAGAAGTAGCAACTACCAGCCAGATTATCCAGCACCTGGTCGATAAAGGGAAGTGGGAAATAGTATTTCTTGGTATCTTTTTTCAACTCTCTATAGTCAATGCAGACTCGCCACTTGCCATTTTTATTTGGTACTATAACTAATGGTGACACCCACCAACTATCAGAAATAGGGTAGATGAATCCTACATGTAATAATTTTTCTATCTCTTCCTCCACTATATCCCTCAAGGATGGATTGATTCTCCTCTGTGGTTGTCTAACGGGATGGACATCTTCAGTGTAGATATGGTGTGTACATGCACCAAGGTGGATTCCTCTCATGTCTTTTTATTCCCATGCAAAATCTTGGGTATGATTTTGTAGCAGTTTTATCAATCAAATTTCTTTTGTTTCTGTTAACCAACTACTAATAGAGAGTTGTTTGTTGGTTTGGACAATGATTTGCTTTGTGCCATTGTGAATAGAAAGAAGGTCTTTGTAAGGACTTAACAGAGTATTTAGTGGACAAAGGTGAGGCACAATTTGGTGCAGAGTTTTTGCTTGTTGATAATTTAAGTGGGAAACAATCTTTTCAAAATATGGACAGTTGAATGCCTTAAAGGATCCCTTCAGATCTCTCTGGAGCCATCCAGAGACCTCTTGTTGGGAAACACTGTACAAGGAGGTTTCGTTGTTTGATTCCAATTCTTTATACTCCTCATTGCATTCTTCAAAATGTTCTGCAATTGTTACCATTGCCAATGAGGAGGCGTCTTCTTCGTCTGAATCCATCAAATCATCTATCCATGGTTTATTCTCATACTGTAAGAATGGTTTAGTAGGGGGATAGATGGAAAGTTCCTTTAGTCTTTTTCCATTTGAATTAGTCATGTTTCCTGACCTACAGTCAATAAGGGTTGTTGCAGTAGCCAGCCAAGGTCTACCTAGTATTATTTGGTACCCTGAACATTTCTTTCTAGTCTGAAGGATGAGGAAATCAACTGAATAGTCCCAGGTATCAATAGTGACTATAATATCTTCCAGAATTCCTTTTGGTTTGGTGATAGATAGATCTGCCAGTTGTAACATAGTTGATGTTGGCTGAATATGTGTTAATGCCAGAGCTTCTGCAGTGTCTGATGTCATCACATTGATAGCAGCCCCCAAATCGATCAGTACATTAGAGACTGATACTCCTTTTATTTCCACTGAAATGACAGGACTTCCAGGATCCCCATATTTTTGAGGAATTAACTTACTTGACAGGACATCAGCAATTTTCCCTTCTACTTGAATAGTATTGGGTAATTTTCATTTTATACCTAGAAGTTTCAAACATAAGCTCTTGATGGTCTGATTTATCTTAGGAATATCTTTAATTGCTTGTAACAAAAGAACTTCAACATGTATCTTTCTAAGTTCCTTGATTAACTGTGAGTCATCATGTGAAAGTTGGTTTTCCTTAGATTTTGGAGCCTATTTTAATCACTCTGGAAATGGAACAGAGGTTTCCTTCATAATTTCTTCTGAGTTTCTTGTTTCAGCCTTCTCATCCTTTTGTCGTTTATCATAACACTTCCTCTTCTTCAATGATTTCCTCAACAAGAATTCTTCAGGATCGAAGTTGGATGTCATTAATTTCCACTACATTCAGGGTGGTTGTATTTGGATCAGTGTTATACACCTGTTGTTGTGGTCTATTATTTTTGGGATTTGGAACTGGCTGAGAAAGCATTGGTGGTTGGTTTACCTGATCATTTAGGTTTGGGTTTGCAGGTTGTGAAGGTCTAGGAAGTAAGGCTTGAGGTTGAATCCCAAATCACCTCTGATGAGACCATAAAGAGCCTCATCTTTAGTCAAATAAAAGTATATATTTTCTCTTCATTAAATCAGTTTTGAAGTGGACTTGATTATGGGTTGGAAGGTTTTTAGCTAAATATCAAATAAACTTGTCTAAATGGAACAATCAATGCCATGCATGCATTTATCTTGATATTACATGTTCACCTCTAGATCAACAATTATTTTATCATTAAAGTGAAGAGAATGTCTATTGTATATCAAGTTGCAGCATCAAGAAGATTTTTTGAAAAGAAGGATCAAGAGAAGAGCTCTGGAGATGCAGAAGTCAAAGATGCAGTTTCAGTAAAACTGCAATATCTCACTCATTTCTTAATGAAAATCAGAATTTCAAAATGATCTAGAAATCTCAAAGAGAGAAGAACAGATCCCTGAAGGCAATTTGAGGAGATTCATTAAATTGAATAAATAGTTAATGATAGAAATTGACTGTTATAGAGCGCCAGAGAAAAAGTCAAAAAAGTAGTTTCGATCAAACCACTATATCTCTCTCATTTCTTAATGAAATTTAGAATTTCAAAATGATCTAGAAAGTTGAAAGTGAGGGGAACAAAACCCAAAAATTGTTTGAGGAGATCTATTAAAAAATGACAAGTTAATGATAGAAGTTGACTATTCTACAAGCTTTGGAGATGTTCCAGAAATACTTGTGAAGTTACTACGGATTCTTCCAAACTACCAACACACACTCTAAGATTTTTTAAAATATAGATTGACTATAATTACTCTTAAATTAATGGATCCAACTAAAAAGTAATTATTCCATGCAAAGAATACACATTTCTAAAAGATATTGCATGTCTTCCTTGTAATCAACAGTTGTATAATCAATTAACTAAATGAATTAGTTTAGTTAGCTAGATAAATACGTTTAGTTAGCTGCATGAATAAGTTCTCTACTCTAGAGAGACTCTCAATTAGATTTTAATAACCTAGTTATATATAGAGAACTATGGCGTAGAATAGAGAAAAGGAGTTGTAAAAGAATTAATTGAAACAACTCTGTTAATTTACAGCAGCATGTACTTTTGATCTTGAAAGTTTTGAATAAAGAAAATTGTTCTACCCATTTGCTGATTGCTGGAATTGATTAGTCTCTCCCCGGAGGTAGAGCAAGGGCCCACTCCAACTGAAGGGTAGAGATTATATTTCTTAGTTTCATTAGTTGTTTTATTGTTCTGTAGTTTCTTTATTCAAAATTACTTTTGTTGTTCTTGCTTTCCTTAGATTAGTTCCTTTGCTGTCATGCAATTCCTTTATTCTAGAATTACATTAGTTGCTCAAGTTATTTCTTTCCTTAGATTAGGTTGTCTTTTTCAGCAGAGTTTAAACCCTAGTTTGTTTCATGCAATTGTTGTCAATTCCCTTTTGTAGAAAAGACTGCCATGCAATTTATTCCTCTTCCCTTTTGCATACAGCCATGGACACCGCCTTGGATTGATATTTATTAAAATTAAATGATGAGGACTACAACGACCCTCGTCATTTTTGACAACGTTGTCGGGGATAGGTGTCATTAGTGAGTTGTTGTTGATCCGGTGACAGTAGGTCAAAAAGAGGGGAAAATTAGTTTGGTAGTCTTTTTAGTTTTATTGTTTTGAAGTTTGGTTTTTAGTATAGGTAGATAAAAGAAGTTCCTCAAGAGAGATCTATATGCTAAAAACCCCCAAAACAAAAGATCCAAATCATAAGGTTCTTGCATGCAAAAAAAGGTGAAAAACCTTTTTGTTCTGTAATTTCAGCTCTTGTGTAGCCTCTTCAACTAGATGACCATGACTCCAATGTCCAGCAAGGAAAAATGCATTTTAGAAGGAGACATTGATGCCCTATTGCTTGCAATAGGTAACGAGTATAATGAAGAAATCTTGTCTCCACTGGAGGAGCTTGTATGGCAGAGTATTATTTGGATGCTTTCAAAGTCCAAGGAGGGTTGCCCGATCAGATATTTGAAGAACAACAAGGAGCTGCCTCCAATCATGCATGTACTAGAATATGGGGAAGGGTTTCAAGATCTCTCCAATCAGCCTATGAACAACAAGGAGCTGCCTCTAATCATGCATGCACCAAAATGTAAGGAAGGGTTACAAGATCTCTGTAATCAGCCCATGCATGTACTAGAATCAGAAATTATGGAGAATGTTGTTATTTCAAAGGGAGGTGAAGCATCAAAGTTCAAATTTCTAGTCATCTTCTTCTCGTAGTTTTCCTTTTCTTTCAAAAAGTTAAATGCATGGATCCATATTTTGAGAAAAGGAAGTTATTTTCCACAACCAGTTAATGGTTTTGTGTAACCTATCTCTACATCAGTATGTAGAGTAGGTTAGGGTAGGTTTATTTCCTACAAATAAGTGCTTTGCACATGCTTTTTCTATACAATTTGCTGCTTCCAAGAACACTTGTAGATATTTTGGCATTTGAAGGCATCCTGGATGATTGGTTGTTGCAAATTTGGGCTCTAGTTCAGTAGTAGAACTTCAATAACATGGAAGAAATAACAACAAAAAAGCAACCTGAGGTATTTATCCTATTCTTATGTTTTTAATTTAGTCATAAATGTTAAGTTACAAAAATTCACTTTTGACCCAAATCCCTAAAATAGCCACCAATCTGTATCTTCCAATCATTCACACTAAAAAATGACCAAATTAGCTCTATAGGAAGCTACAGAACTTCAAATGAAAATATGAGAGAGATTTTTGTTCATCTTATCCATATGATGAAAAACCTCTCTCCATTTTTACAGAGTAGCAACCATTAAAAAAATATCCCCATTTGAAATTTTCAACAGCAAAAAGCCTAAAAAAATGACAAAAATTTAAAAATGCTCCAAATCAAATTTTGAAAGAGGTTTTGTTCTTCTTGACCATATAATGAAAAACCTCTCTCCATTTTTACACAGCAGCAATGGTTAAGGAGATATAAGTGTTTTAAATTCTTAGCTCTATGTAAAAGTCTTAGATGAAAAAAAAGTAGCTTGTAAAAGGTCATGCAAGAACTTAAGTGTGGGGGAGATTATAGGGGCATTATTTTTCTCATGAAAACCTAAAAGTAATACCCTTTTTCCCCTCTTCATTAATTAGCCTTAAAGTGGATTTTATGCAATTTAAGGCTTTATAACTTAATTGAAAGCAGAATATAAGATGATTCTTGGTTTATTCTTTGGGAGTTGTTTTTCTAAAATGCTGTTATGTTCTAATGCTCTTAAGAGACACTAATTTTCAAGGAAGGTTTTCAAAATTTTAGCAAAAACAAGGTTGATACATTTGTTAATCAGCATAAAGGATCTTGTTGCAGCTCTCACAAGTTGAAGACCCCTTTGTATGCATCATGCAAAACATGGGCTAAAAAGATGGAGAACAAACTGGTGCATGATGGTAACATGGAAGACTAAGATGGACTCAGCTAAAAACAACTCCAGAGATCAGAACAACAACTCTGGAGCTATCAGAACAGCAGCTCCAGAGATCAACAGAGTATTAGCTCTAGAGATGGATAATAAGGTATTAGCTCTGGAGATCAGTAGAGTATCAGCTCTGAAGATCAGTAGCTTCGGAGATCATCAGAATAGCAGCTCCAGAGATCATCATAATAGCAACTCTATAGCATCTCTGATGCTCTTCTTAGAACAACAACTCTGGAGCTCTTAGGATAGCATATTCGGAGCTCTCAGAGCAGTAGCTCCAAAGATCAATAGAACAACTCTGTAGATGGACAACAGGGTTTCATCTCTAGAGATGAGCAGAACAATAGCTATAGAGATTAGTAGAGTATCATCTCCTGAGATCATCAGAATAGCATCTCTAGAGATCATTAGAACAACAACTCTGAAGCACCTTCAGCACTCTTCTTAGAATAACAACTTTGGAGCTCTCAAGATAGCATCTCCGGAGCTCTCAAAACAATAGCTCCAGAGATCAACATAACATCATCTCCAGAGATAGACAACAGGGTATGAGCTCCAGTGATCATCAAAGTGGCAACTACAAAGATCATTAGAACAACTGCTTCGGAGAACACCAAAATAACAACTATAAAGCATCTCTAGAGCAACTAGAATAAAAGCAAAGAGGTTAGCTCAAAAAGATGATTATGAAGTGCAGGAGGATCTGTAACCTCTTAAGTGTGGGGGAGATGATGAGACCATAAAGAGTCTCATCTTTAGTCAAATAAAAGCATATATTTTCTCTTCATTAAATCCATTTTGAAGTGGACTTGAGTATGGGTTGGAAGGTTTTTAGCTAAATATCAAATAAACTTGTCTAAATGGAACAATCAATGCCATGCATGAGTTTATCTTGATATTACATGTTTACCTCTAGACCAAAAGTTATTTTATTAGTAAAGTGAAAAGAACGTCTATTTTATGTCAAGTTGCAGCGCCAAGAAGATTTTTTGAAAAGAAGGATCAAGAGAAGAGCTCTGGAGATGTAGAAGTCAAAAATACAATTTCAGTAAAACTATAATATCTCACTCATTTCTTAATGAAAATTATAATTTCAAAATGATCCAGAAAGCTCAAAGAGAGAAGAACATATCCCTAAAGGTGATTTGAGGAGATTCATTAAAATGAATAAATGGTTAATGATAGAAATTGACTGTTACAGAGTGCCAGAGAAAAAGTCAAAAAAACAGTTTCAATAAAACCATGATATCTCTCTCTCATTCTTATTGAAATTTAGAATTTCAAAATGATTTCAAAAGATGAAAGTGAGGGGAACAAAACCCAGAAATAATTTAAGGAGATCTATTAAAACAAATGAGAAGTTAATGACAAAAGTTGATTATTCTACAAGCTCCAGAGATGTTCCAAAAATACTTGTGAAGTTGCTGCAGATTCTTCCAATCTACCAACACACACTCTGAAATTTTTTCAAGAATAGATTGACTATAATTACTCCTAAATTAATGGATCCAACTAAAGAGTAATTATTCCATGCAAAGAATACACATTTAGTGTTGCATGTCTTTCTAAAAGATATTACATGTCTTCCTTGTAATCAATAGTTGCATAATCAGTTAACTAAATGAATTAGTTTAGTTAACTAGATAAATAAGTTTAGTTAGCTGCATGAATAAGTTCTCTACTCTAGAGAGACTCTTAATTGGAATTTAATAACCATGGTTATATATAGAGAACTATGGCGTAGAATAGAGAAAAGGAGGTTGTAAAAGAATTAATTGAAAGAAGAAGAACTTTGTTATTTTACAGCAGCATGTACTTTAGATCTTGAAAGTTTTGAATAAAGAAAATTGTTCTACCCATTTGCTGATTGCTGAAATTGATTGGTCTCTCCCCAGTGGTGGAGCAAGGGCCCACTCCAACTGAAGGGTAGAGATTATATTTCTTAGTTTCATTGGTTGTTTTGTTGTTCTATAGTTTCTTTATTCAGAATTACTTTTGTTGGTCCTATTTTCCTTAGATTAGTTCCTTTGCTATTATGTAATTCCTTTATTCCAGAATTACATTAGCTACTTAAGTTATTGCTTTCCTTAGATTAGGTTGTCTTTTTCAGCAAAGTTTAAACCCTAGTTTGTTTCATGCAATTGTTGTCAATTCCCTTTTGTAGAAAAGACTGTCATGCAAGTTATTCCTCTTCCCTTTTGTATACAGCCATGGACACTGCCTTAGATTAATATTTATTAAAATTAAATGATGAGGATTGCAACAACCCTCGTCAGCCTTATTCCTTAGTTATATTAAGGTGCCCACTGTTATTGATATTGTTGTTGATTTGACCACTGAGGGTTGATCCAAGTTTGATTCGTCCAGTCTGGTTAAGGCCATGTTGGTCCCCACTAGGGTGGCATTTGCATTGGAGGAAGTGGACCTCCCCAAGGTCCATTCCAAGAGGTTGTGCCCCATTTTGATGGGCCTCTTGGAGCATATTGGTTTGGAAACTAGTTAAATATGTAATTTGGTTGTTTCTAGCCAATAAAATTTAGCTCTTCCTCGTCTGTTGGTACCCTCTTCAATCTATTTTTGATTTCACGAAGCAGGCTACACTCATTTGTGGAATGACTTTTTTCACAAATCTTACATAACTCAGTTCATTTTAAGGGACATTCCCTAAGCATATGTTTTTCTCTACAACGAGGGCAATAAATGGCCAAGTGTTCAATGTTCTTTTTACTAGCTTGCATACCATCCAAGGTGGTATTCAAATGAAGTAGGATGTCAGTTTCTAGGTTTGTTAGTTCTTCCATTACTTGTGTAACATCACTGGTATTGCATTACTTTAATATTCTCTTACCTGCTCGAGTGCAAGAATAATTTCTACAAATTTCCATAATTTCTACAAAAATTTGTTTGTTAATATCTCCCTTTCCCATTAGGTTTAATGCTTCCCTGATCTCATCATCAATTCCTCTTAGAAAAATGGTTTTACTCAATTCTTCATCTAGATTATTTCCACATCTCCTATGGACAAATAGGAATCTATCCACATAATCCTCTAAATTTTTATCTTCCATTTGTTTCATTTGGAAGAGTTCATCTTTCTGATCCCTAACCCTACAATAATCTTGATATTTGTCAACGAAAACGGTTTCCATTTCATCCCAGGTAGTGATAGAGTTTGCTGTTAGGCCCATGAACCATCGTAGCGCTGACTCCTTGAGAGTGGAAGGAAAAAGTTTTAATTTTTCGTTGTATGTGGCATAATCATAGGTTTGGCAAAGGACCTTAAATTCAAACAGGAATTGATCTGGGTCTTTAGAAGTTTTTCCTTGAAAGGTGGGTAGGAATAGAGGAGATATATATTTTTATGGGAGGTTCATTCCCTTTAGGAATGATGGAGATTGGATAAGAGAATGTTCTATTATTAGTTGGTTACCATTATCACCCATTGTAGAAGGTGTAATAGAAATAATGGGAGATCACCCATTGTAGAAGGTGTATTAGAAATAATGGGAGATTCTAATGGTATAGGAGATCCTTGATCGATCAGATGATCTAGAAGTTCTTCTAAATGAGATTCCAGAGATATACTAGACGTGGTTTGCTTAATGAATTGACCTAAAGTGTCCCTAGGTCTACTCATAAACTAATGGATAGAAAGTCTTATCAATACCTTAACCTACAATGATTTGTAGATTATTCCCTAGTAACAATGCCAAAAATGATGAGGTCGTTGTAGTGTTTGTTAATTCATCATCATTTAATTTTATCAATCAGGAGGTGTCTGGAGTGATCTGTGATAAGACTCTTAATGTGGGCGGTTGGAGTGATATCTGAATCGGTTGGTTGGATGATTTGTGGACAAGGTTCGGTTCACTTATCTTGCTGAAATGAAAGTTCATGCGGGAAATGGAAAACTATCTATTTGCTTGGAAATGAACACACATGCTTTAAAAGGAAACTATTCTAACTACTGGAAAATAAACACAGATACTTCAAAAGAAACTATTCTAACTGCTGGAAAATAAACACACTTGCTTGAAAAGAAACTAGTTTAATTGTTGGAAAATAAACACACTTGCTTGAAAAGAAACTAGTTTAATTGCCTGGAAAGAAACTATCTTACGTGCTGAAATGAAACTCAAAAGTAATTGCATTCATTGTTAAACTACAACAATGAGACACTCTGAATATAACAGTGTTGTTAAAATAACAAATCTATTTTTGGTATTTTCAGAATGTAGAAGACAAACCTGCAGGTGACAATTAGCTAAACAATCATACAGAAAAGAAAAGACACATCATAAGATTAACATGCAAAGATAACATTACTAAACAGAAAGACACAACAAAATTGCATGGAAATGAAATACCAAGAGATCTCCTTCAGTTGGGGGAAGTGGGCCTTACTTTCCTAGCTAGATATGACCCTCTTTAACTCAAACTATCCTTAAGAAGAAATCCCCCTTCATTTGCATTCAACAAAGTCCAATAATGGACATGGATACATAATTAAAAACAAGCAGTTTTCCTCCAGCTAAAAATACAATCTGACTAATAACTTGACTATGAAAAATTGGAACTAACTTAGAGAGATGACTTGCTCCTATTTATACAGTCGAGCTTTATTGAAAGGAAATAACTAGCAACGATCCTAACTGCAGTGAACCAGGATCAAAACTAGTTGCTTATTTATTACATTAATGATTCCATTGTGGGTTACTACATATCAAAGATTTGTATCAACTTGGCTGTTGGCGGACTAAATGATTACCTAGAATGGCGCGATGCTTGGTGGCAATGACTTCAGTTGGAATTGATGCTAATTAACAACTATTTCAGTTAGTCACTTAAATGAAGTGACGTGGGGACTTGGATCTTAACAACTACTTTTATTGAGGCATGGGTTGTGTTTGCGTTGCTGGACTCTTTAAGTAGCCCTAGGATTGGCTTGTAGTAGTCATCAACTCGAGGGGAGGATGGCTCTCTTGGAGGGTAACGACATCTGGAGCCATCCAGAGTTCATGCTCTTCATAGGAAAAGGGGCTCCAGAGGGATCCAGAGACCGCTAGGAGTCTCACTGTTGTAATCCTTATGCAAACATACACCACTTATACCACAAATTCATAAGATATGCATTTTGAAAATGTAATTCAAGTAAATAAGATAAGATATTTCATCAAAGGAAATGAAAACTAAACATGTGCATAATCCATCCAAAAGACAAATACTTATAAAAATATATATATGCCATAATGTTTTATCAAAGTCTTTTAGAACATGAAATATAAAGAAATAAACGAGTTATAGATCTGACTCATCACCTTCATCCATGGTGCTTCTCTCGTAGGAGAGGAACAACTTTCTTCCACCACTCATCCCCCTCCATCTAATAATGGACTCACATCTTGTTTCCAAAACAACACCCATCCCATCACACAACGTATGCTCAAAAACATGAACTATCATGGTAAAGGCCCAAGCCTTCATGATGATGGCATTTTGGAGCCCATCCATGTCAAAATCCATTCGCGTGCACATGGCCTTGGCTATACATCCCAAGGCAAACAATCCAAGCATGTTGGTACCACCCATGCACCTCCCAAATCCACTTCATCCAAACCAAAACCCGATGCATCTCATCGCACCCCCAAAACATATGTTGCCATCCCTCCTCCTCCATCTTATTTCATCCATCAATCCAAAAAGCGTGTGACCATACATCTCCCTAATTTTACACTTCCTCCACTCCTCCCAACTCCTAATATCCCCATCCTCAAATCCCCTTATCCCTCTATCTTTAATATCCCTGTCAATAAATCTTGATCCCCCAAAATTCCTAATCAATATCAACCAAAGCACATATCATCCAAACATTAAGCTACCATCAAAAACCCTATGAGAATCAAAATTAATAGTTTGGATGCCTCCCTACATAAAGAACCAAATCCACAAAAGGCTAAAGAGCATCATGTCGTAGGGCATCGATATGCAACATCTAAGAAAAATCCATCTAACAGGCTATCCAAAAGAAAAAAAGAAAAAAAGAAAAAATGGTGTGGATCCCAAAACAAAAAGCACCAAATCCAAGTGGAGCATCCACATCCCACCCCATCCCCAAATCCCAAAAATCCCATCCCCCATCAAAAAATCATAAAAATCCTGTCTGTTTGGGTCCCTAAATCCCCAAATCGGCAATCCCAAAATCCCTCATCCTGATAACATAACAAAACCCCTCCATTGCTCCCCACTCCCCATCCCAAATATAAGATTCAAAATCCAATACGTTGTGTGCAACCATTGGTCTTGATTCCCATCACATCATTCCCACGCTTCTTCATCCCTCCATCATATCTTCCATGTCATTTCCTTATGGTCCATACTTTTGCATAATTCCCCATTTTTCCATCACCATCCATACCATCCATAATCCACATCATGATCCATCCATCTCACTCCATCTCGATATCATGCAACCATCTACCAACATTCATGCGCATAACGACATTTGATATGGTCCACGTGCACCATCTATCCACATGGGACATTATCACCCCCTCTTGGAAACTGACACTCAAGTCTCCATCCTCCTCCAAATCCCTTCTCTCCATCCATTCCATCCATCCCTCCCATCCAAATATTCCAAAAAATCAAAAAAATCATTTAATAATAAAAAAATAAAAAAAGTAAAGAGAAATAAATTTGTCCAATGGTGAAAACCACTCCTTGTGGCGCCTTGGGCAAGTACCATGATGAAAACCCCTTTTGGGCATCATGCGTAACCCCTCCTCCATTTGCACCCTACACTTGGGGGCAAATCTCACCTAGCCTATCATTTCCTTATCCTATTATCCTATCCATTCCCATCTACTTATCCATTAATCCCTTCCACTATCCCTATCCACCACATATTCCTATCCATACTATCATCCTTTTATCCTCCTTCCCCACTTGTGATCCTTTTAAGGACAAGGGAAAATATGTAAGACATGCCTTGGACACACCTAGACATACCTTCCTTCCAAGCATATCCTCTTATGTCCATCCATCCCCACCATCATAACAGTTGGTCACACATGACACATCTCAAATGAGGTATCCTCTTCCTAAGCAACATAGTCCTTGTAGATCATCTTCGCACATTCCACCTCTCATCTATCCTCTATACACCATCCTACCCCCTCCCCATCTATCATCCCCTAGCCTCTTTGGTGGTTTTATAACATCACGTCTTCACACTACCAAAAAGTTACCCAGCTAGTCACTCTATTACATCCATCCATCCTACATCGGTCATCCCCCATCACATACCTATCCTCCCTCATCCCCTATCCTTTTCTCCTAATCCAGCATCCCCCTATCCCCACATCCCCATCCTATCTCCCCCTAAACATGATTTTGATACCTTGAATCCAATCTAAGCACTCTATTCCCCCATCTATCGCCCCATCACTTTATCCCTCTATCCACACCATCCATTGTCATATTTTTATTACTCCATATTCACTATCCATTACCCCTTATCATTTCACTCTCATCATCCCATCATGCCTCGTTAATAGACTTGCCTTTCCCTTATCATTGGTATCTAGCTTAAGGCTACCTACACACAACCCAATGCAATCCACTCCCAGCATTCCAAATCCCCCGCATATCCAAATCTTTCAAAAATCCAAATCACAAGATCATCCCTATCAATGTGCGTCACAGTCTAGCCTCATAATCAAAATCATCCAATCACATTCATGGTCTTGTTTCCAACCTTGCTACAAGCCTTTGATCCAAAACATCCATCATCGTCATCATTAGGATATATTGGTCCCAGTCCTCATGTTGTTCTCATCATCAACAACACAATCCAACATCATCAATCTATCAATCTTTGGCTTTTATGATTGACCAGGGGCAACATCATGTTTATCTTTGTATCATTTTTGTGCATGTGTGCTTGCTTGTGTACGTGCATTATCTTTTATCTTGCATCAATACGAGTCCATGTAACCTACCTGCCACAGTAGAATCATGGTCTTCCATTTCAAGGTCTTCCATATCATGGTGTTATATGGCATAGGGTTGCTTATGACCTAATCGGTTGGCTTTTACACATGGGACACATTGTCACCCTGGTTCCTTATACCTTGGTGCATAACGTCTCATGCCATATCAAATGAGGATGGATCTCATTTATCAGTGCAACACAACACATAATCCATGGGGTTGAGAACTATCATTGCTCTAGCTAATATTCACATCTTGTGTGTGTTGGAATAGATTTTTGCATACCAGTCATCCTTTTGCATATAAGGCCTTTCAATACCTTTTGTGCACTAAGGACTTATGCTCTAAGTTTTCTTCCTCACATGTCTAGACAAGGCTGTATTATGTTGGACATGTGTATATTGCATCCATCCATTTTCCTCCTTAATCTTTTCATCCCATCGTTCTATCTCATCATCATTTAACTCCCATCATCCCCTTCCTCCAATCCCTTCATCCAACCTATCTTATCCCCCAATCCATGTGATCTTTTAAATTCCACTCTCTTCTTTCTAATCCAACCATCTTCGTCCTTTCGAGAGCACACCTGTGTTCTTCAAACCTGCTTGCCCTCTTAAGGGGGCATCATCCCTACAATCATCTTTACCAGCATTCCTCCTTGTCACTCTCACTTCAAGTGGCTGGGACATCCTTATCCTTAATCCTATCATCTTCCTCTATCCCATCTAGCACTATGTTTTATCTATCTTTGAAATGATGCTGCTTCGCAACACCATCTCAAAGAGGGGCAAAATGTAGACACCTAAAATTGGTCACTCTTCGTGTCATCCCTAAACATCCCTAATTCATCCCTACTCAGCCCTAAGCATCTATATTCATCCCTAATTCATCCCCAGACTCCTCTAAACCATCACTAAACATCTCTAAACATCCCTAAATCACTATTTCTACCACATTAACTGAATAAACACATGTTTAGATAGTTAATTAACCAAATCCCCTTCAATCCATGATTTTACAATATTTTATTGTTAAAATCACTATTCATGTACTATTCACTATTCATCCATACCTCCATTGGTACCTAGCCCTATCCAAAATGATTTATTAATCATTTATTGATCCCTACCTATAGTCCAAACATTAGATAAATTTAATTTATCTATTATCCCTTTATCCCATCCCATGATTTAAATAAATATTTATATTCATTTAATTCCCTATTTTCTACACTTTTGACTAGGTTTTTCTAAACCTAATTAACTACCCTAATCTTGCACTTGCACAACCTAACCCTAATCTAATCTCAGTTAAATCCTCTCCATTCCCCCAAATGTACAAAGGCATGGGCCTCTTGTACATGTCCACATGGATTTCTTACAAAAGGCATGGATAAGGACCCGTGTACAAGTGTCCTTTTGTCCTCCATCTCATATTCCTCCAATTTTAAATTGGGCATGTACCCTTGCTTCCAATTTAAAATTTAAATCTAAGCCAACTCGTCATTTTTCCTTCAATTTTAAATTGAACATGTACCCACGCTCCCCAATTGAAAATTCTAATCAAATCTAACCCATACCTCCCATCTACCAAGACAATCTCATCCCTCCAATCTTCCCAAAGCCCAATCTTTACCATCCATTCCTCCCTGATCTAAGGACATCTCCTCCCATCCAATCTCATCATGACACTTGGTGAGCTCTCCTTGCTTGAGAGCTCTCAACAATCATCCACTATTGATCTTTCAATCAAATCTTGACCATCCAATTGAGTCTCCAAAATTCTATAAATTGGAGCTCACCCCTTCACAAATAATATCACTTCTTCATGCAACTAAATGTTGTCTCTTTTCCTCCAAGACTCCATGTGAATCAAGGTTATGCTGTCGATATGAGGAGCACATCCCGCAATCAAGGTTTGCAAGTAGTTATCTTGTTTCACTTCTTTGTTTCGCATTCCTTTTGCTCAATCCGAGGTGTATTAGGAATTGCATGAAATAGGTTATTGTTTTAACTTATTTCTTGTGTGCATTTTCTAGTGTATATAAGTACAAACCATTGCATACACTAGGATACTAACAACACTAGCATAAGGCACATTATATGTATCCTCAAAATCATCATTTGGCATAGGATACGTATCCAATGAAAGCTTAATGCCTACGAGTAAAGGATTACTTATTGGTTTACAATCGTGCATAGCAAACCACCACAAAATAGTGTCAACATACTTTCTCTAACTAAGCTAGAGCTTTTTGTGAAATTGATCTTTGCTGATTTTTATTCCACAATAAAATTTTCTACCCCAAAATCCTTCATGTAAAATGCACTAGAAAACCAAGTTTCCTGGTCCCTAATCATCACCGAACAATGTGTCATCAACATACAAGACAATGATTAGAATCTAATCATCAATACATTTAATATAAACATAGCATTACTCTTTGCTTCTAACATAACCCAACTTCAATGTAAAAGCATTAAACTTCTAATACCACGTCCGAGGTGGTTATTTCAAACCATACAAAGATTGTTTTAACTTGCAAACCAATTATTTTCCCTTTTACCTCAAATCCATTTGGCTATTGCATATAATTTTCCTCTTCAAGATCCCCATGCAAGAAAGTAATTTTTATATCCATTTGCTATACTTGAAAAACATAACTAGCAGTAATTGAAAGTAGGAATCTAATGGAAGACCATTTAGCAACATAAAAGAAATTTTAGCAAAATCAACTCCCTCTGTCTAGGAGTAGTCCTTAGCCACCAATCTTACTTTGTACCTCTCTAACTTACCATCTACTCTAAATTTCTTCTTAAACACCCACTTGCAACCAATGTGTTTTATTCCCTCGGACAATCTCACAAGATTCTAAGTGTCACATCTATTTAAGGCCTTCATCTCCTCTTGCATGGACTTAGTCCAAGAATCATGCTCATCTAAAGAGAGAGCTTCCCAAAAAGATCTTAGTTCATTGTCAATACATGATAAAACAAATACATGACAGAAATTTGGTGGGCTATATCTATCAACTGGATTATTTTGTCTTGTGGATCTCTCAAAGATGGATTAAGGGACTCTACTTATTCTTCTACATGCACAATTTGCTCAAAACTCTCACCTAAACTCTCTTCTTCCTCTCCATCATCTAATCCAACATCTTATTCTTCAACATGTGCATCTTCTTACTTTTTGAGCTCAATGTCAAAATGCATTGTCTTCTTTCCTTTGTTTTCCTTTGGTTGAACACGATTTAAAAATACTCTAAGTTCCCTAAAAATCACATCATCAGAATAAATCATTTTCAAGGGTAGAGGATTTCAAAGCTTATAACCTTTAACATTCTCACCATAACCAACAAAAATGCATTTCTATGTTTTTTTATCCAACTTAGATCATTTTCCCTAGGTACATGAACAAAACTCTCATAGCCAAATACCCTTAAATGTGAAATGGAAGGTTTCTTACCTATCCACACTTCATAAGGAATCTTGTCTACAAGAGTTGAACATGGGGATTAGTTAATCAAGTAATAAGTAGTACTCACAACCTCTACCCAAATGCACTGATCCAATTGCATACCACTCATCATGCTTCTAGCTCTTTCCATTAATGTTTAGTTCATCCTCTCTACAACCCCATTCTACCAAGGCATATAAGGGGTAGTGTTATACTAAACAATACCTGCATGAAGAAATGTTAGGAGAAATTCGTTGAACAGGAGGCTCTGGGATTGCTCGAGGGTGGCAAAGGAGACCCTCCATAACCAATTCGGTAGAGTTCTCTTTTTGCCTTGATAATTTGCATTTGTGATCTTTGTATAATTGAATAGTGGTCTTGCAGTATGTTTTGTTAGGATTAAGGTGCCATCAACATTGTAAATCCTATGTAATATATTATTTGTATTAGTGTTTGTAAATCACCCATAAGGGATGAAAGGTTTCACTAGTAGTAATATTGTTTCAGCCGCATGTATATTTCTGGTACTCGATGCTAATTTTTCTGCGACATGGGGTCACAGGGGGGTTTCCCCACTACGAGGGGTCCGGGGGATCATCCCCCCAGCGGGGGTTCAGGGGCAGCGCCCCCAAAACCACATTTTATATATATTTTATCATTGTAAATATAGACCGTTCATCATTAGGTCACAGATTTGACGGTTGATATTATGTTAGTTTTCTTGCCGTGGAAGGCAACCCCCTTTTATAAGGATATTTGTACTACATTTTTAGTAGAGTTGAGAGTAACATGTGTCACTGGATTTAAGACTAAAGACGGAGAGGAAGTGCATGTATTGTAATCTCATATTTGAAGATAATACAACTTGGAACCTCTTTTCTTGGTGGAGTTTTTTACCTGAAAGGGTTTTCTCCATTTTACATATTGGGTTGTGTGTTTAGTTCTTAATGCATGTTATTTCTATGTAGTGGGTTTTATTTCTGTTGCAATCTCCATTGATTCTACATTGTTTAGAGGACATAAATAAGGTTTGAATTAGATTTCCGTTGTGTGGTTTGCACCTTCATTTCTAACATGATTTAGTTTTTGCTTATTGTTATATTTAGTGGTGTATGAGTGCCTTTGTGAGATCATCATTGTTTGTAGTGTGTAATAGTTTTTTTGAATTTTAAATCCATTCCCGTCTATATGTTTTGGAGGGAGAAATAGCCTATGGTTTAAACCCTATCTATGCTCAACCACCTACGGGGGTGGTACCGAGACGGTTGAGGCATTTACTCCTTGGATGTGTGGAGTTATGGAAGATAATGCTAACCATTCTGGAGGCGGAATATATGAAACAGAAAAAAGAAGTCTTTTAGAGAGGCCCTAAATCTACCGTATGTCGAAGCTCCGATCGAAAATGCTTGCTTCGAGATCGAGGGAGCATTTGGGGTCGTTGGAGCCAGAAGTAATGTCTCCTACAGAGGAGGAGAAGAAGGTGATAGAGTGGAGGAAGAAGGTAATAGCCCCCTCCTGCCCAGAAAACTACTTTTGTGCCCTAATTCAGACATGGAAATTCCTATTAAATCAGAAGAAAAAAGGCTTAAGAACATGGCAATTTTCTTTGTTTGCCTCAATATTGAAAAGCTTCCATCCAAAAAATTCTTCGATAGTTGGTCAAATTCTATTTGGGGTAAAAAGTTAGGGATTCATATATCTTTATGTAGAAAGTTACACAGTAAGCTCTTTGTTATCTTTCTGAGGAACCATTCTTTGCTACCTCTTTTTAAAGCTTTCCCCTGGAAGTTGGATGCCTCGTATAAAGAAATCTTATTTTGCTCGGTTCCCAGGTGGCTAATTGTAAAAAAATTGCTAGAGCAACTTTGGGATTTTCTATCCCAACTTTTAAAACCTATAGGAAATATTATGAAATTTGATGAAACTAGGGCTACCCTACCCCATATGGACGCTAGGGTGCTAATGTCCCTTAATACTAGTATTGACATTCTTGATATTCTGGAAATTAAGGTGGGAGAAAATATTTTTGAGTGTGAAATTGTTGGTTTGGGGGGCCTTAATTCTTGCTTCCCATGCAAGGTTGAGGGTCACCTAAGAAAGGATTTCCCAACCTTCGTAGAAACAATAATGGGAAAAAGTTTGAACCCAACCACCCTAGCAGTGATAACAAGAGGTACATTTCAATGGATAACAAAGATGTTCCCTTTCCTAATAATCAGAGGAAGGCTGAGTCTAACCAAATAGTCAGGGACTCTACGCCTCAGTCAAGACCTAAAGAGACATTTGAAAGTAAGTCCAATTTGGGGGATGTTGACTCAGCCTTGACTATTATCAAGAATAGCTTTGAAAATTTGAATCTAGAAGGGGAACCCTTAATCTCTGGGGACTCTAGTAGACCCTAAGCCAGAGTGGAGTCTCTCTGCTGACTGTATTGGCCATCTACATGATGAACAATGCAGTGAGGAGAGAATTAAGTACAATATTGCTAATGGAGAATTGTCAAGGCATGGAACAATTCTTTTTGACAACCCTTGATTTGAAGATGTTCCCCTTAAGGAACC
Source organism: Cunninghamia lanceolata (assembly GCA_027924645.1). Taxonomy (NCBI): domain Eukaryota; kingdom Viridiplantae; phylum Streptophyta; class Pinopsida; order Cupressales; family Cupressaceae; genus Cunninghamia; species Cunninghamia lanceolata. The sequence continues at coordinate 6,859,545 of BSBN01000400.1, forward strand.
TAAAGAGGTTCCTCTATTATTTGGCAATAATTTGGATAATGAATCCACTAAAGTTGATGTGAGTGGAATTGAAAGTGTTGTTAAGGAAAACATACTAGAAAATGTACCACAAAAGAAGCAACATGGTTTTACAAAAATGGAGATTAAAAAAAGGAATGCTAAAAAACTAGCATTAATAAAAATAAGAGAAAACATTTTTGCTAGGGAGATGGAGAAAGTAGTAAACAATGTTGGTTCCCACATTTGTTTCAAAACAACAGACTCTGAGGGGTTAGAATTGGAAACCTCAGATATTAATACCACTAATAATAAGGAAGATAACCCTTCCTTGAAGGTGGAAGAACCCTACACAAGAGTGGGAGAAGATAATAGAAAAAGAAAGCATGCTAATAGAAGGGAAAGCAACTTAAAATATGGTAAGAAGGGGAAGGGGGATAAACTTCCTAATTGTTTTGACAGACTGTGCAATAAATAGTACTGTCAAAAGAAAGTCTCCTTGTGATAGCCTAATCATTAACCATGAATTGCTTTAGCTAGAACATAAGGGGTCTTGAATCCCCCAACAGGAAATATATTGTCAAGGAGTTTTGTAATAAAAATAAAAAGATGGATTGTTTGATGCTATAAGAAATCAAAGCAATAGGGTTTCAAATGGAGAATAATCTCATATTTATATGGAGGGAAGCAATGTACTTCACCTCCAAACTCAAGAAAGGTAAAGGAGGCAATGCTATATCAATAAATAGGAAATGGGGATAGTTTATCATTCAAAATGGGTGTTCTCCATGTAACAGATGTTTATGGATTGTACTAGAGAAAAAGGGTAAGAAATTCAGGCTTTGCTATGTCTATGCACCTAATAAATATAGAGACAGATTTGAGTTGTGGAACTGGATGGGAGATAAACTTCCTAATGTCCCCTAGATTATTGCAGGAGACTTTAACATGGTAGAGCACAAAGAAGATAAAATAGGTGGTAACACAGTTGAGTGGAAAGGTAGTGAACAATATTTTTGGTCAAGAATGAAAAAAATGCTAGGTCTATTTGATACTCTTGAGGGTACTCATTCAAAACATTGATGACATAAAAAGAACTTTCAAGGACTTCTACAAAAAATTGATCAAAGCTGAAGATAGTAGTGAAGAATGTAAGATGGCTCAAGAACTGTGTTTAAAAGTCTATACTAGGAGGGTTGATAGTGAAATAGAAAAAAAGCTAGAGGAAAGGGTTTCTAAACAAGAAATCAAAGATGCAATTGTGTTGATGGAGGAGGGAAAATCACCTAGGTATGATGGGTTATCTGTGGAATTCTACAAAGTGAATATATCATGGGTGATAGATGATCTTTAGGATATGTACCAGGAAGCCTGTAATAAAGGATCTTTGGGGAAAGATATAAATAGAGGCATCAAGCTATTGCCCAAAGATGGGGATAAGACCAATATTAGGAATTGGAGACTGATTACTCTCTTAAATGTCTCTTATAAGATAATTGCAAAAGTGTTAGCAAGAAGACTAACATAAATCCTTCCTAATATTATCAATTCTACTCCAACAAGGTTCATAAAAGGAAGATACATTCTTGAAAACCTAGTAACAAGCTGGGAAGCTATACATTAGGCTAAAGCCACTGGATAAAATACATGAATTCTTTTGCTAGATTTTGAAAAGGCTTATGACAAAGTTGAATGGTTGTTTGTTTTAAATATTCTAAAAGCCTTTGGATTTTCCCAATTCTTCTGTAGAATGGTTAATATGTTGTTTAAGGATGTCATTGCCCAAATTGATATAAATGGCTCCTTATTTGATTCTTTTAAAATGGAAAGATCAACTAGACAAGGGTGCCCATTAGCACCAACATTATTTGTGATTGCATTAGAAGCAAACTTTCATTTATTGAGAATAGAATTGATACTAGGTAGAATGTTGGGTATTAAATTACTTGAATATGAAGTTTGCTAATGATATTGCTTTGTTCCCGGTGCTTGATAAAAGTAACTTAAAGAATATGGAAGATAGACTTAGCATTTTCTGTAAAGCCTCTGGGGCAAAGATTTAATTTAATAAATCAAATTTTCTTAGTTGTTCTGAGAACCCTTCTGATTGGTTTGAGTTGGATAAATGGCAGTGGGGAGGACCACATAAACAGGTTAGGTTCCTTAGTATCCCCTTTGTTGTTGATCCATCTCTAAATAAAATGTGGCATTGTATGTTTTCTAAAATAGAGAGGAAGCAAGGCAATTGGAACAATCAGTTCCTCTCTGGCAAGGAGAGCATGGGTTTGTCAAAAAATTCTCTCAGTCTACTCCATTTACTATGCCTCTATGTGGCTCTTCTCGAACTTTCAAATTGATAATATTCAAAATTTGATAGGGGCTTATCTTTGGTTTGATGGTAGAGGGAAAAAGAAAAAGCATGCTATCATATGGGATTGGTGTTGTATGAGTAAAAAAAGGGGGCTCTGGGCTTGAAAGATCTGAGGAACCAAGGTGTATCCCTAGTTACAAATGGATCATCAGATCTTTAGAAGGTGATGAACCTTGGAAAGTTCTCATTAGGAACAACATCAAAAATAGATGCCCTAAGAAGGCACCAATATGGAAAAAATTGCATTTGCATGATGTTATGTTTGGGGATTATCAATCTAAACCCTTTGGGTCTATTATTTTTGCTAGCATCTGGAAAGCCTGGGAAGAGGTTAAAATTTTCATTATTAATAAGGAGGCTATCAACGAGAAGTTTAAGTGGTTCGGGGGATGTAGGTCTCTTTGGTGGAGTCTAAGGCATAAGAATAAGCCATTGGTACAATTACAAGGTTTCTCTGCCATGAGATGGAACAGGAAAGGCTTATCCACCATTAATGATATGTTTGATAATGAAGGCATGAAAACTTGGGATAAGATTAAACTAGAGTTTTGCATTTCTGAGTCCCAAAAAGGACCTTTTCCATACTAAGTAAAATTGTACTAGCCAATCTGAGTCAAGCAGAAAATTTGAATGAAATAGATTGGTTGGGTGAGTTGGTATGGGAAGATGGCAATAAGCTTCTAAATGTGGAATCTAAGAAACTATACAGGCTAGTTACTAATTCCCATGAGGTGTTTGGGTATATTATTAGGGTTTGGGATATTAGAATAGAACATAGAGTGTTGTCTTGGTCTTTCAAACTATTTTGGTCTAAATTCACTGAACCTAAAAAGGGTAGTTTTAGATGGCTCCTGTTGTTAAAAAAGCTTCCGATTGGGTATGATAAGACTGTATGTTCTATGTGTAATATTTTGGAATCTTGTGATCATGTTTTTTTTTAATGTCCTTTTGCTATCAAGGTGTGGTCTATATTTATGGGAAATTTTAAAAATTGATCCTCCTCAAATAGTGTTTTTTGGAAAGATATTCTTTGTGGGTTTATTAGTGGCATGAGTGTGACAGTCTAACATATTTTGGTTATGTTTATCCACTGAGATTTTATGGTTGTTGTGGAAAAAAAGAAATGAGGATCAATTTCAAGGCAAGAGGAGGTCTCTTTTTGGGTCTAGTTTTAGACTCGTGATTTCTAATATTTATGAATAGGTGGTCATGACTATGGAGCTGTCAGCAGACAAATTCATGAAGATAATAGATGAATGGTTAGAGGTCATATATAGGGAAGACATCAAATTTGTGGAGTTTTGGTCACATGACTTGAGGCAAGTTAATAAAAAATTCAATAATGAATATATTGACTTTCAAAATTTGTACTGCAAGCAACACAAGATGGTGAAACTAAGGGATGAAGCCTTAAGAGACTCTGAGTTTTCCTTTCAAAACTTCAATGTGGAAAGCAGTCAACTCTGAGTTTCTCCACCCATAGGTGCATTTAGAGGGGTAGACTCCTATGAAGCCAGTGACAACAGGGACTATATGGCTAAGCTAGATAGAGACAAAGGGCAAGAAGAGGAAGTAAACATACAAGAGACTGAGGACAGAGACACATTATAGGCTAGAGACACCAGCACACCCAGCAGGACCATACAAGATGAATGTAATCAGACTCATGATGACTTTGATAGGTGAACAAGTACATGGTGATATGGAAGGAAAGCAAACTAAAGAAGTTTTTGTCACCAGTGAGGTGGAAAGATGAATTGTTGAGGGATCACATGCAAAATATCCTAGTAATAGACATAGTTTTATGATACATTTCATGTAATGTACTGATCATTATAATATTTCTGTGGGTAATACTGTGGTTGATCCTTTTTGTCTTTTTGAATTTAAAAGATGTAAACTATACTTATGTGGCTTCCTGGACCACATGATATGTACTGTGATGGTTTGATTTTGATATAATAGTATACAATTTTCAATTAAAAAAATGCTACCTGCATGTCTAAAGAAATCATCAAATTCTTTGGAGCAATATTCACTACCATTGTCAAATCTCAACACCAATATTTTCTCATCCAATTGTTTCTCTACAGATAACTTAAAATCCTTAAACTTGGAGAAACCTCATACTTAGAATGCATAAAATAAACCTGGGTGTATTTAGAGTAATCATTAATGAATGCAACATAATAATAATATTTTATCATTGAACCAACATCCACCTAATCAAACACATTTGAGCGAATAGTTTCTAATAATCTCTTTTCTCTATTATTTCCAATAGGAAAGGAAACTCTATTTTTCTTGCTAAACACACAATGCTCATAGAAATTGAAATGTTGATCAGAGTAACGAAAAAATGTTAACCATCTTTTTATTAATCGAGATCCAAAGACCCTTTTCACTCTTGTGGCATGCTTACAATTTTAGAAGTGCTAGTTACATTGGTAGAATCATAAAATGTAGAGACATCAAGCCTAAATAGAGTCCCACATTGTGAGCCTCTTGCTACCACTAGATCCCCTCTCACCAACTTGCAACTAGACTTATAAAATGTGACATGCACTCTAGAATCAATCAACTTGGATATAGAAAGAAAATTTATTATAAGTTTTGGATTATGAAAAACACCATAGAGAGTTTTTGTAAGAGTTTATGAGTAACCCCAAGGAGCCAAGGATCACTTGCAACCAAAACAACCTGCCACACAACAGAGAAGCAATGGAAATGCTATGAAGCCAGAGAATTAATTAGATACATACAAAATGGTACAATAGTACAATGATAGAACCCTTGTTAAAAAGACAAGGATGGAACCCCAAGTCAAACTAAGATCAGGACAATGTTTTAGTCCTTTGACACGAGACACAAATAATAAGTGACTTTAGTAAGCTTAAGTATGCAAGTGTGAATAGGACCTAATATGAAACTAGTCAGGTAATACACCTTGTTCACACAAACAATTTTCATCCTCCCATCATTGAAACATAATTGTACCTTTCCCTTACCAACAATCTGATGTGTACTATTATCACTAAGGAAAAATTTTCCATCATAATCTTGGTACTATGAAAATCACTCCTCAAGAGGAGTTCTATAGTAGGAGAAATCAACCAAGAGTTATCACTAGTAGCATTAGTAGAAATAAACAATGGATCATTATCACTATCATAAGAGGATTTCTCTATCAAGGAAAAATTGTAGCTCTTCTTCTTGTTTCTACATTCCTTCTCCACATGCCCTATTTTTCCATAGTTCCAATGCTTTACTCCACTCTTCCAAGAAATTTTGGACCATTATTTTGACTTGGATTTAGATTTCTTGCATTCCCATTTAGACCCACCTTTGTCCTTGGTCCTTCCTAGAACATGCAAGGCATCCTCAGAACCTTCATCATTGGAATTCTTCTCCTCCCTTCACCAAGCAAGGTATCAATAAGAGAGTCACTCTTTGGCTCTATAAAACTACCATTGATGGCAACAATTAAATTATCTTGAGATTTGACAAAGAACGAAGCAATGAGATACAATTATCTTCTTCATCAAGTTTAACAACCATTGAAGCTAGTTGACTTAAAATCAAATTAAAGGCATTCAAATGGTCTACAACAAAATCACATTCCTTTATTTTTAAATAATATAGACATATTTTGAGATAAAATTTATTTGTCTGACTTTTAATTTCATAGATACTATCTATCATATTTCACAGTGCAAATGTGGTAGCCTCCTATGAGACATTTAAGAGGACATAATCTATGATATGTAACTGAATGGCTCCTCATGCCTTATTGTCCAACATTTTAGAATATTCATCATACATTCCATCAAATTTTCCTTCCTTTGCTACAACTTTCCACCAATCCCTTTTGTTGTGTGGTCTCACAACATGCCCCATTTTGGACCTGGCAAAATGAGGACCCAACCCTTTTTTGCTTGGTTGGTCTTTTGTTGTATGCTTGGGTGATATAGGTATAATGTCAAGTTACTGAGTGAATTCCAAGTTATGAAGTGTGCCCTAAAGAGGTCATGGATGGATAGAGGATGAAATTTTAGCTAGGGTTGCCTTTTGAAGTTTTTAAAAATTCGCTGAAATAAGCAAGTCATGTCCACCAAACATTCTGGTCAACTGGACATGGATCTTTGCGAGATGTTCAAGTCATGTCTTGTGTCCATATCAGGTTGCAAATACTTTATAAAAATTCTTGGACTTGAGGCCAAATTAAACGTGATCAATTAATTCCCCAACCTAATTGGGATATTAGCGCACTCAGGGAATCCATGTCCAGATCTTGTAGAAGCCGTCATTGTAACTCTAGACCCGAAACATAAGAAAAGAGTGTTTTATCTTACAGGACTGGATATTTCGAGCAGACATGACCAAACATTTGTCATGTTCGGTCCTACTTACATATCTTGTCCAAGCTTTACAAGTGGCCTCTTTTGTCCTGATTAACCGCTAACTTTTCAAGTGGATTTTTTTAACCGAACATTTCGACTGGACATCCTCATGTCCAGACCTTCTGAAATAGGATGTGAAGATCCACTCACCTAAACATCTAGTCAACACAAGTTTGACTGCGACCACGATGATGTCATCTAGACAGGTCATCATGATATCTCTTTACTCGACATTAGCCAAAGTTAAATTGGACATTCCCACTAGACATTTTCCATAGGATATTTCAACTAGATATCATGTATGAAGGCCTAATGTCTATCCGGTCCTACCCACATTAAATTCCCATAAAGCGAATTGCTTTTTCCATTGGATTTCAAATTTAAACCAATCCAACCATGCTTCCTTGCTCCTAAAGAGTAATGGCTCACCTACTATATTGTAGTATTAAATGCATCAACACTTAGTGAATGTCGCGAGAGATAGAAGCACAATTCAATCAATTTGGTAATCACAAAGGATTCAAGCATCTTAAGTGAAATTGTAAAGAATTTTAAGAGGAATTTGCAGAGATCTTAAGGTGAATGAAATCAAAAATTACAAAGTGAGCTAGTAGAATGAAACACACCAAAGGTAAATGGACATCCAATATAGAATCTCTACAAAGGTAAACTTCTACTCGTATAGGTACGTATAAGACAAAACCTTAATTTGTTGATTACAATTGGGTAATTTCATTTGCCTAGGGTAAATAAAATTTAGTTCTTTACCATAGTAAAATATTGTTATTGTCTACATGCTTTAATCCATAATTGCATCTGTTGTAAAATCTAGTTTTCACTAAGGCGGTAAAAGAATTAACCCGTAACCCTAGTCCCCACACAAGCAAGTAATTTTGGTGTGTGTGCATCATATAGAACATGATGATGAAAAGGTTGAAGCAGAGGGATGACGAGTTTAAAGATCCAATGGGCCATACTTCTGGAGGCGTTTGGAGCAAATTCAGTTATTCCTTAGATACTCATTGTGGCAACGTAGACATAGAGGCATCTAGGGCAAAGATCCATGCCCATGATACAAGTGAAATGTTGAAGAACATTATCACTAGGAACATGTACAATGTAGCAGGATTCCCAGTAGCTATGGATGCCTTGGAACCAGTTATCTAATGTGCACAAAAATACAACCCAATCAAGCGGCATGTGGAGCACCAAGGCCGGACTTATGTGGATTTTCGCCCAAGGGCATTATAGAGACATTCAATCTCCCAAGGAGAAGGGACATGTTTAAAATTGACATAAATGCATTAACGACGCAATACATCTTGAATGTTACTGGGTACAAGAAGGTAATGCACAACTCTTGGCTAGATCCAACAACTAGACCAAAAATAGTATCTAAAATGGCACATATACTAGACAGGTTCAACTTCAATGACAAAGTCCAATATATGATCACCTTGCTCAATAGGATGGTCGGGAATGAAGACGCCGGATCCCTCAAGCTTTGGATGTTTAGATTGATCAGGGTGGTGAAGGATAATGGGGGCATTGTGCACTAGACACAATTAATCAGTGGTGTAATGCACAATGGTTTGATAGGCTAGAAGAAGAAGAGAAGGTTCTTCATAACCTCATACATCGTTTACTCTTGTGCCTTCAATTCATAGTTTGACGGCATGTATATGGTAGGCAAGTTGGGAAATAAGGATGGAGAACAACTAGTGTGGCCACGGTGCCTTCACTAGAAAGAGAACAACTTATAGGTGCCATTCCGTTGTCGTATGCAGCTCCACCAAAGCAACCAGCAGTGGACATCCTAGAAGGATTGGAGATCCCTAAGCAAAAGAGGAGGATGCCCCAACTGACTGCACATATGAGAGGGGCCCTCCCAAAGAACAAATATGGAGAAACAAAGACATCTAGAGATGCTACTACCATGAAGATGTTATTTACATCTACTTCTCAGCTTGAGCTTCAATTACCCTAGATACTAGTTAGCACCTTAAGCTCAAAAGATCCAACAGATCATTTAGGTGAAGAGAGAAATGATTGAGGAAATGAAGAAGGATCAGGAGATCCAGGAACAAGTAAGGAAAGAGGGTATGCAATTGCCCCTAGATCAGATTGTAGAACTAACCGATGATGAGGTCACTGATGATGTGACAAATAATCTGGTCTCCTCTCTGTTTACGCCTCAAGCATCACAACCAGATGAGTCACAACCAACACATGTTGAGGTAGAGGAGGTCAAAAGGTCCAGAAGTCGAGGTGATATCTAACATAGAGATGTCAAAACCTCAAAATGTGCTAGAGGACCAACCAGAACAAGTCTAAGATGTAGGCATGGCGGCAGAGGAGGAGGTAGGTTCATCACAACAATTGGAGATATAATAGACAAATGTGGACCTCACCCCTCCTAGGGATAAAGAAGAGATTGTTGAAGATGTCTCTAAGGAAGGTAATGTACATCAGGATTAGGAGCATCCAACAGGGGATCAGGACAAAGAGATGCAGCAAAAGATGGCATCTGACGAAGGTCAAAAGGACCAGAGAACTGAAGAGGCACCTCTTGAAGAGGAGAATCTAGAGCCTCAACCCATGAATGTAGATCAACTATATGTTGAGAAGGACAAAGGCATTGAGGCCTTTAATGATGGACATGATCCTGAGGTAGACAAGGGTGAACAACACCAAGAAGAGGAACAAGATCAAGGTGAAGCTCCTCAGCATGAGAAAGAACAACGCAAAGAGCATGATTTGCAAATAGAAGATGCTTGCATTGAACAATCTGGTCAAGAAGGACTTGCATCAGATATCCTAGGATGGCTAGCATTAGAGGTACAAGACCCTCCCATTCATTTGATTCCCTTCAATTTTAAAATATTATTTTCTGCTGAAGAAATAAAGCATAGGAGAAAGGAAAGGGTAATATCCTCCATTAGGCGAGATGCCATAGGACCTAAGACAACCCAATTGGTTGTACCTATAAGACAAGGCTAAGGGAGAAATAAGTGTGGGGGAATATCAAATAACCACCCTAGATTTAGGGCATGCCACTGTAGAGCAAGAGATAGATGAGCTCAAGGGTAATGTAGAGGCTGTTGAATCCAAGATAAGGAAAAATAAACTGAAGAAGCAAGAACTAAAAGGGTGCATTGTCTAGTTGGAATCATTCATAAAGGGGTTATTCACCCTTGGAACATTGATAACAGAGGTCCTGACCAATTTGACATTAGTGATCCAAGAGCAAATCACAGAGTTGGATGTAAAGAAGCATCAAGCTCAGGTCATGGATGTTGGGAATTAAGGTGTCTCAACCTTTGCAAATTCCTAATGTTGTATTTATTTATCCCATGTTGAGTTGGCATAGTCGGCACCTTGTGTACATGCAACAAGCTAAATTTTGGTGATTTTGGCAGCCGTGGTTTTCCCCTTGAATAATTAACAGGGGTTTGGGGGCAGCACCCCTAAGACGAGGTCAAGGGGCAGAGCCCCTGGCGCGCTCCCTATTGCAGTACAGGGCAGGGTCGAGGGGCAGCGCCCTCGTGGGGGCTCAGGGGCAACGCCCCCGAAACCTCAAATGACTTTTATTTAATGACAAGTGTTGGTGAGTATCTTTGCACTAGAGAAAGGCATCTTTGGGTGGTCAAGAGAGGTTATGACAAGTTGTAAGAGGAATAAGATATTTTTAGTCAGTGTATGACATATTCTCTTACAACTGTAAGTGCTGTCATTTATAATGGATTCTATGATAGTTGTAAGGTGCGTAAGAGCATCTGTCGTAGCCTTTTTGGGGACAAGGCGCCCACATTGGGATGGGATGTTCGACAAGTGTCCTTAGGTGTGGGTTTTGGGGCATGAGTCCAAGATGGACGCCCATCTCTATAAGGTTCCATATTTGCCTTGTAAACTCTATAAAATAGGTGTTTGGATGAGAGATAAGTAGTTTTTTTTATAGGTACTGTTATGCTACTAGAATATCTCCAAATTCGACATTTGAAGACTCCTGAAAGAGCATTGGCCCTAAAACTGTATTGTAATCTGTTATTGTTTACTGTAATACATTTGAGCTGTGTTTTGGAGTGTGGGGTTTTTCACCCATAAGGGTTTTCCCCACGTATATCTTGTCTCTCTCTCTTCTATCTACTTTCTGTGTGTATGTGTATTGCTGCAATATCTCTGTTAGATGTTCTATGTTGCTATAGTTGTAAGAATTAAAATTGAATTTGCATACATCTCTCCTCATTAGATTAGTGTAGGAAGCGATTTCCGCACACCTAGCTTCCTTTCAATGGAGGGGTGGTACTAGAAGTTCTTAGAAGAAGGGGAGTATGTCATCTGAACTGCTATGTCGAATTGGGACACCCTGACCTTCATAAAAAATAAGGCGGATGTCTTGAAGGTAGAATGTGTCACAGGGCTAGACAAAGATGATTAAGACATCACTAAGCTAAAGGCCATCCAAACATTAGATGGCAAGGTATTAATATGCCACCATATAATGACAATCCATACCATGCTGTGTATGTCAACATGGATGAAGGACTTGAGGTTTAAAGAAGAGATACTAAAAACACGTCGGCACAAGGCCATTGAAATCAACAACAAGGCTCATGAACTCCTCACCGATGAAGTGGAGATTTTGGAGGAGATAATTGGCTAGCTGATGGATGAGAAGGAAGTATATGAGGAGAATGCCTCAGCTGTGAACTTAAAGGCCAAGTATGGCCCAGTTTTGGAGGATCCGGTAGGCCATTTTTCAGAGAAGGTCATAGATGAAGTAATGGATCTATATATGAAGATAAAAGGATATAAGGGCAAACTAGATGCCCAGACAAATAAGTGGATAGCCTTGACCAATCAACTACAAATGCAAGAGTCTTCCAAGGTTAAAGCTCAAGCTTTTGATAGGGATGGCATTACAAAGACAATTGCTTCCTATGATGCATACATGACTAAGGAGTTCAGACAAATGTTTGTTGAAGATGATGAAGATTTTGATACAGAGTAGCAGAACTCTCCGGTGCTAAGTATTTTGGGATTATCAAATATGAGCGGTTGATACTTTGAGTGATGGATATCCAGTTGGGATATTCCTTTTGACAAAGTATTATGCAATGGACATCTGGATGACAATTGCAGAAGGGCCACTAGACGGTAAAGAATGATTAAAGGTAAAGTGGTCACGGAGGATATTTTGGAATATTCCTAGATCCTGATGCGGTAGAAAGAATATTCTTTGGAGCTGGTTGTTGTTCACAATTGAGTGCCAACTAGCAATCACATGCCTTGCTTCCTGACCGTTGATTTTGAGAATGAGATCTTGACCGTTGGTTGTTGTAATTGATTCTAGATCCTTGTCTTATAAAACGCATATGAATAAGTGTAGATAGAGACTGGATTGATGAAATTCACTAAGCATTAAGTTAAATACACTTGTAACTTTTTGGCTTGCCTCGTGATTTTATCTCATATTCAGTGAGATCATTTGTGTATTTTGTGCATGTGAATGGATTGAAAGATATGGATTACTACCTCATTGTAAATCATAAGTGATCTTCTAATTGATTTCTGGTAATTAAATATCAAATTATTGCATCCCTTGGAGTGCTTTTGAACCATTTCTTACTGTCATCAATCATCCTTTGACAATTTGCATCTATTATACATAGTTGTGGAACATCTGGTGAAGCATAACTATATTTTAACTTCAATTCATGAATTTGTTAGGATATATGTCTGAGATAATTAGAAATTTAAATTCTTAGGACTTTTCCCTCCCAAACCTTATATTTTGTCTTTCATTTCTAAAATTGTCATAAATAAGTGCAAATAATGATAAATCCAAAGGAAATAACCAGAAATATCAATGAATTTGATTCTTTAAAGAAGATCTTTAAGAAAATATAGGAGAATTAAGTAAAGTTTAGTTAATCAAGGTTAATTGAGAAGAACTAATCAAAGTTATGCTAAATATAGACAATCTACTCAAAGCTTAGTCATTAATTGATAAATTTGACAAGAATTAAACATAGTACATGTACAGATCATACAGGATAACATTGATATTTACAGGAAATTGCCTAGATCCGAAAGATTGGATGCAATATTTGTAAGTCTCCAAGTAAAAAAGTCTACAATGAACCCTGAGTGACTACATGTGAAGTCAAGACCTGGCCAACGGAGCCTTGGGATTATAAATTCATCATGAATTTATCATATCTTTCAAGATAGATAGGCGTTTGAAGTAGAATTTCCATCTGTGTCTGATTGTAAATAAAATCATCATCAACACCTTTCTTCCAAGAGATCATCCATCTTCAACTCCCACAACTCGTACCTAGAGCCACGAAACTTTTCAATATTCAAATAAGATGTAGAGGCCATGGTTTCAATCACTCACAAAATCTACAAAATCACCAAGTCAAAAGCTTCCATCGCAACCAAAAATATTGCAACACTTTCAAGAGAGGTGCCCCCTTCTAAAAAGAACCAAATCTCTAATAACAAATGTAGATAAATAAGGTAAACTATTATAGTAAAAAACTTGTTCACTTAGTATGTAAAAATGAATTGCCAATTAAATTATCATGTGATTAACCATAAGATAAGCGTGAGGAAGTTTAAACCAACAAAATAGAAATCAACAAATACATGGTAAACACATAACACTAGAATTTATGTGGAGAAACCCCTTAGGAAAAAAAAACCATCGCCAGAGAGAGCACAAACCTATATCAATCCAATAATAAACGTGTTATAATGATACATCTAACTTGTCCCTTTAATTTAAATAATAAATGTGTTCTAACGATACATCTAACTTGTCCCTTTAATTTGACATCATATCCTTACTTCACTTGTAAAAGACCTATAAAAAACTATCCAAGGTATTCAATTAATAGATAACTGAAGAGGAAAAAACATGAATGGTTTTCCAAATCCAAAACTACAAAAATCCATGGTATGGTAAAAATCTAACACCCCCATGACCAATTAGTCAATGCTCCATGAATAAAAACTATAACCATTAGCATCTTTGACCTGTGTGAAGAGTGGGCACATGTTCCCGAGTATGGTGCTCCAAAATGGAGTGCCCAACTAATGTGGACCTTAATCAACATGCAAAAGATGTTCCACCCTCCCTCCCAGTGTATATGATTGGGAAAGTAGTGTAAATGAGGTCAAATCAAATTGTAACCACCATCATTATAAATAAACTCCCTCATGAATGCCACTTATAATTGATATTCCATGTTACAAGGAGAATAATAATTAAAAATATCTCTCAACCATCTACATGGGTGTTCTAGTACCCATTCCCAAGATGCTAGAGATTTGACATTAGACATAGGATTGCAAGGTTAATATCACCTTAATCCTAACATTTTAACAAAATAATGGAGAAAAACCCTAAGAGGTTGTTCTATTCACAATGGTGTGTGAGAGTATATGGAAAGACAAGGGAGATGAATGAGATTGGATTGATTTGAAAAAGGGCTTTAGGATAAAATTAGAATTAAAGGATGATAGGTAAAGTTTAGGGAAAGAATAGGGAAGTTTTGGGTATATTAGAAGAGGAATTAGAAAGATCAAAATGTAGGGACTCAAGGAAATAAAAGGTGTAGAGAGAAAATGGAAGAATGCTTGTCAATAATAGAGATTCTAAAACCTTTGCTTCAATATTCAACCTTTAAAATCATCCAGCCACTATCAATGGAACCAACTCAAAAAACCTTATAAATATCTAGAGATAATCTTGGGTTGAAAGTATCATATAATTTTCAAAATGACAGAAAATTATTTTATTTCAGACTCACTTTGAGTTGACCATTTGAGATTGAATTAGGCTAACATTAGGTTCATAATTTTGGGACCTAAAAGTTGGATTTAACTAAGTTTGATTTGGAATCTAGTGTTTGGGAACTTTATGTCCTCTTTAGCACTTGGATTCATTTTCACCCAGCATTACATTTTGTTTAGAAACTTTCAAAATAGGTCATAGGCATGAAAATAGGCTTAAGGTTCAGCAAAAAATAGTATACAACTTGAGGGTAGATTAGGAATCAAGGCAAATGACCTTAAAATGGACTAGTGGAGTGGTCACTAGAATGAGTGTAAAAGCATAAGGCAAAGATTGTAAACTAGGTAATTTTTGACATCACACCCAATGCTAGCATCCAAGTGCAAATTCAAAAAGTAATTTTACCCATCTATTCATGTCCTAATCATTACTATGTTTTTAATGCTAACTTCCCTAAAAAACTTAGTACACATACCATTTTTGAACCCATTATCCACCCAACTCACTAATTGAGAAAACTTAGTACCACTCTCCTCCAACACACAGGTGAATTGTAGAGAATCCATTAGAATAACATGGCAACAAGTTGAAGACTGAATATTTGTAAATTATGAAGCCCTCTTAAGGCATCAAGCCATGGATCCCTTGTGATTTCCTTTATTTCTTCCCATTCTCCCATTTGTTTCCTCGTCCTTTCACTAGAGACCCATTGGGAGCCAATTTCCCTCACCATAGCTAAAGCTCAAATCTAAAAACTATCCCTGTTGTTCCCCACACCAAATCCAAGGCATTTCTTGTCTCTTTCCCCTCACTTGTATTCCTCTTTTGATCATTTTCATATCATTTTTGTCTCCATCACTTCACACATGACTTGTTTGTAGCTCCTCCCAAGGTTTTCATCTCGTGATCACCATATTTTATACACACCACCAACACTTTACCACTAGGTTTGTACACATTCTTATTCTTCCCTATAGTGCTTTGTGGAAGTTGAAATACACCTAATAGGGTACTACTAAGGTAGTCTCCTTTATAATACCCCATCTCCCCCTTGTCTCCTGCATTTAGCTCAAATTTTCTCAATATTGGGAACAAACATTCACATTCAACAAGCGAGAAGAATATTATGAGCTGAAAACAAACAACTCCAAAAAGTTTTAGGAGCCTTGGAGACCAAGACATCCATGGATAGGAGGGTCATTTGTGTCCCCGAACACTATTGTAGTGCTCTTAACTCTACTACAATGCCCCTAACTTTGCATCTATGGCCATCAACACTATTGCAAGACCCAAATTTGACAATTGCTTAAAATGTGCTCTAAACTTTACCAAAGTTACAGTTCAATCTTCTTAATGTATTTTATTTTTGTATTGCATTTCTATAACACTTTTATTTACATTTTATATTTCCTAGATCTTGTATTTTGTGTTGTGGATAAGTTATAGCAGTCTCATTTATGTATTTCTTGTTTAAACCTAATTCATTCAATAGCAAGTACAAAAAGAAATAAATTTACTATTTTTTAAGTAATACACTTAGGGGTAGCTAAATTTTATTCTTTAAAGGATCAATGATAGATGAATCAGATGTAACAAAGTGTGTAAGCATGTCAGAATCAGTAAGATATGGATGTATATGTAGTAGACAAAGGTATAGGGAAATATATGATGTATTATTACAACAAAATCTAAGGGTTGGTGGGAGGGATCAAAGAAAGAGTAAACAAACAAGCCTAAACCATAACAAAGATATATCTATGATGTACAAATGAAAGGGTGAAATCAAACCCTAATCAAATGTAAATAAAATATATAACAAAAAGAAATATTAGATTTGAAATTCTAATATAGAAGGATTAAAAAAGCTTAAGGATGAAATCCTAAGGTGGTGCAAGAGCAATTAGGTTCACAAAAAATGTAGAGGGAAACAAACTTCTATATAAAATTATCTAGGCCAATTAAATAAATGCATTCGATTAAGAAAACAATTAACCTAGGTAAAAGGGATGGGATTGCTAATCGAAATAAATTCTATAATTAATGCCCAAATAAATACATAAATTAAATAAATTAAATGCATGGATACTTATATCTGATCTTGATGTCAATGTCTTTGTTTAGATGTTAGGGATCCATTAGTCTAAGTATTATGATTTTATAACCTATGGCTAACATGTAAATTTGACTATGCACTATATGGGTTAACTTCCATGAGAGTAGAAGTGATTTTAGTGTGTGTAGACTTGAATCTGATGCACATATCTAAACCCGTAAGTCACAAATCTAATATGGGACAACTTTGTAGTCTAAAACTTGTTGGCCTTAATTTTTGGTACCTAGATTTTGATGAGGGGGTAAAACCCATAACACACAATAACACATATTGCATGCAGAAAATAAGAATGTTCTTTTATTGAATTGAACAACACATTACGTTACAAAAACTAGAATCAAATCAGAGGATGAATCCTCAATAGGCTGCAACACATTACAGCTTCCTTCCTCTAGATTCTGGAACCTTATGCCTTTTGTACCTTCAAATCTACTAGGGTTTCTATTTTCCCTCCTTTTCCCGACTCACTACTTTCCCCCCTTTCTCTACTGCCCAAAGGATTCCCAAAAATGGTCATAAATAGCCCTTTTTGGCCCCTTCCATCAAAAAATTTGAAATTTGTAACTCCCTCCAAAAATAAGTCAACTTTCGGAAGCCATAACTTTTGATCCGAGTGCCTGATTGATGAACCGTTTGATGCGTTGGAAAGCTTGTTAAATGCTCTACACCCTTAAAATTTGCTCTACCTATTTCACCCATTTTTGGGGCCATATGAGGCCTCCAAATGCCTCATATTTGACTTTGAGACTTTTTCAAGGGTTTTTAAAGAAACAGAAACTTTAATATCTTTCTGCCCACAAGTGATCTTTGGCCAATTCCTTCACCAAAGATTATATTTTTCAATTCCGAAGCTTTGAGTAAATTTTTGCTTCCATACGTGCTCAAATGCAAACTTTCTAAAAATAATAGTTTACTATTTTTAGCAGGTTGGAGAAACTAAAGGTTCTACATCATTATTCAGACAATTGGGTATTCAAAAATATAAAAATTGAAAAGAACATAAAACAAAATCATCATTTTTTTGGGTGATGCAAGATTGCCCTTACACCACTGGATGCTCTTGCATCAGATTTGTGTAAGGACAAGTGGTGTTTACAAACACCTTTGAGGAATTTGTTGAATTGCAAGGGTCACATTCTTCTTAGTCAAACCCTTAGATGGACCGATTCAATAGCCATGAACCAATGCCAAGAACAACTAGCAAGCATACAATATGTTCCTACAATGATGATGCAATGTTGATGTAAATTCTTTTTATTCACTTGCAATCAAATTCATAGACGTCCTCTTCAATGGCTCCTAGATAAAACTTTTGAATTAAGGCTAGTCTTTAAATACACAACCCTAACATACAATTTTTATAAAGTTGGGCTTTAGTAGGCCTATAATGACTAATAAGGGAGGGAAACAAGGGCCTAAATTAAAAAAATCAATTTTTAATGTTCAAGATTCAAATCTATGAACCCAAATCAATTCCATATTCATATATTTGAACCAGGACAATTATCTGTGGAGATCAAATTCATATTTAAAAATAAGTGATGATAAAAATACGCTATGATAAAATCATTTACGAACTTCCACATAAAATATACCATTTTACACACTAATAGATTTAAAAATAATGTAGTTGCTATAAACCCAAAACATAAAAGAAGAAGGGCATGGATACAATTTTCACCATTACACATATATCTAAAAATTCTTGCTCTACCTATACCTAGGGAGTTCCTCTACCCCCCCCCCACCCCTTTTCCCCTCACCCCCCCCCCACCCCTTTTCCCCTCACGGAAATGTGGATACTGACCGACATGAGCGGGAAAGTAGCAGCAACAAATAAGTATCACTTCCTACGGTAATATTTATCCCTAAAACCTTACACCAAAACAACGACGAAGGATCCATTTCCTATTTATTTCAGCAGAACCGCGATTTTGTCTCCCGATCCATTGCACCCGATAAAATTGTTCATTTGAATTCAATTCATTCCAATACAGCAAGCATTGCAAGTCCACAATAAAGGCGTGAGTAACCAAATCATTATATGTTCTTAAAATTTCTTAAAATCCTGTTGCCCTATCCAGATCATCAATGCTCTAGTGAAGTTCAGTGAAGTTTTTCAAAATATCAATTCTTGTCTATGTAGAATTTTAGGTCGGATGTTTGCAGACTTGCTGTTTTTGTATATCTGATGCCATTGATAATGCTCGTTTGATTGTTTTTCTTAGTAACAAGCTCCATTTACACACAAAAATGAGTACCACAACCATTTGAAGTTCTTAAATTCTGTTCACCCTATTCAGATCATAATGTTCTAGTGTGGTTTAAAAAAAAATCAATGCCTCTGTATGCAAGTTTTTGCGTTGGATGTGTATAAAACTACTGTTTTCATAAAATAAACAATCCTGGGTATAACTGCTACGACATGATACATCAATGTCGCTGTCTGTCTCATCCAATACTGCTTTTTCTTGGGAAAAAGTTCCATTAATTCACACGATAATGAGTACCCAAATAGTTTGAAGTCCTCAAAATTTCTGTTATCCTATTCAGATCACGTTGTGCAATTTCTTAGGACAGGTTTTCAAGTTTTGCAATATTCCTTATGTGAAATTCTGGGCTGGATGCTCATTGCTTTTAGATTTACTGTTTTTTTGAGATAAACAAATTTGGATATATCTTATGGCAATGTTTTTCTGATTGGACTCTTTTCTTAGCAACGAGCTTCATAAATTAATGTATAAATGTGAGTACCCAAAACATTATATGGTTCCGTCAATCTCTCAAAATCTCAACTATCCTATGCAGGCATGTCTGGTCCATGGCTTGAGTCCAGATTCTTAATTTTTTCTGGATTTTTTATGTTTCTGAATGTGAAATCCTGCCCGGATGATCATAAGAAAGCAGCTTTTGCAATGAAAATGTTTTTGGGTAAATCTGATTAAATTACACAGCTACAGTCAATGTTTGCCTGTTTGATTGTTGTTATATTAATGGCAATATTTGGTCTGAATTATAAACTTGCTGCTTTTGTTAAAAACAAGTTCGGATATATCTGATATGACATGTTACAGCTAATGTCAATGTCTATCTGATTGAACTTTGCTTTAACTTAATATGAAATATTTTCTATGCATGATTCTAAACTCGCTGTTTTTGTGAACATCGAAAATGGGTATTATCTGAGAGGACATGATATCGCTAATGGCAATGTCTATCTGATTGAATTTTGCTTTTTCTTAGAGAAGATACAGGTTTTACTATCATAAAATATGGAGATATTAAATGAGCACAGTTGATTCTGAGGCTTAATGCTGACATGGGTGTTGATTTTGTTTTAAATTGACCGATGCGAGTAAATATGGAGTTTAATATTTATACACGTGATGTATGCTTGTAAACTTGTTTTTGTAAAATATGACATGATAAGGAAAATGTCAAGATATGACATTTGAAGGATAGTGTCAATACTTTTGTGATTGAGTGTTTCTTTTTCTTAGATAAAATATTGGGATTTACCATAATAAAAACATGACTATTTTTTCCTGGTACAATTGATTCTGAGGCTTAATGTTGATACATTTGTTATGTTTTTTATTTTAAAAATTGATTGATGACAGTATAGAGTTTAGACATCTTTGTATGTACAATGTTGGGCTTATCGTTAAAAAACAATTAAGGCATATTTGATAGGATATGATAAAGCTAACATTAATTCCTGTATAGTTATTTGTTGCTTTTTCCTAGAAAAATTCATAGGTTCCATTGGCATGTTTAATGGGTATTGTTGATTCCGGGGTTGAATGTTGAAAGAAAATGGATTTTGTTTATTTAGTGACAGTGAAGATGGAAAGCATTGGTGGAGTTGATGGAGACCAGCTATGGCTATTGAACTGTCTGAATGCAACTCTTAACATCAATCAGGAGATTAGATCATCTGCAGAGGATTCATTGAAACAAGCATCTGCTCATCCAGGTTGATTTTTATAAAATGTTATTTTCAAGTTTTATGTTGTGTGTCCCGAAGACAATTAATTTCCACTTCTTCAGCATTTTGGCACCTTAGAAGAAACAAAAAATGATCGAATTTGTAGTTGGTGCATTGTGTTAGAGCAAATCTTGCTAAAGCTAGCAGATTTTGCTACACAACATTGTTATTGGTCAAATTATATTGTTTTTGCACTTGTTATAAGTTTATAACCTCTTAATCATTATTGGTCCATTCAATAAACTTGCACCCATAATTAGTTTTTTTATGGCATCCAGACCATAAGACTTGAGTTCATTAAACTATAGTTTATCATATGCAGTTTTTGTTCTCATCTCAGTAAATATTAGTGAATTGGTCTTCTGTAGCTATGATGTGTATGTACTATGGTCCAATTTCGTAAACAAGCAATCCAGGTGAGACACAATCAAAATAACTAAAGACTACAGGATAGATGCACAACTATGCTCACCTCTACCATTCATAGCAGCCGCCAATGCCCTTTCCCATTCTAGGCCCAAACATAGAACCCAAACAACATTGCCAACTGTTCGAGAAATTAGAAAGAAATGAAAGAAAGTATACTAATGCCTATAAATGACCAAGTAGGTCATTGGGACTCAAAAGTTCATAAAGTTAAAATAGCTAATCAGGATTGTTAGAAGGAACTTTAAAAACTGAAAAGTTGAAAACAAAGTAGTGGAAACTAAATCTAGGAAGCAATGGATTGAAACCATAAAAATATCAAAATACACAAAAAATGTAGAAATATTAAAATATGCAAAAACCATAGAATATAAATCAATCACGAGAAAGGAAACTTTTTGACAAAAGGAACTGCTAGCAGATCAAAGAGAAAGGGGGTTGATCGAGAATTCGTTTTGTCTCCTTGTATCCAATTGACTGCAGGTGAAATTTAAGTAGTATCTTTGGCTTCATGCAAATTTCTAATTGTGTTCTCCAATAATTTCATAAGCTCTTCACAATGATGTCAAGTGAACTATATTAATAGTTATTTGAAAAGTAGTATCACAGTCATTTCTTTTGCCCCATGTTTTCTTATTCTCATACAAAGTTCATGTCAAAAACTTAGCGCTCCTTGTAGACAGATTTGAGTTGATGATTGAGTCCTTCATAGGTGCTTCTCTTGTTCCTTGACCATCCAGTATTCTAACTTATATTGATAGCATGCTTTCAATGATGCATTCATTGTGACCAGGATTACAAAACTTTGAGTACTTAGTGAGTCCTTTGGGTTCGAGTTATAGTAAACCCAAACGAGGCTAGTCAAGTCTTTGCTGAGTCTGAGTTATTTAGCATTGGTATGTATATAAGCTTTCTTGATATCAATAATAGATATCATTTTTTGAAATCAATTGTATGTATAATGTTGAGAGATTTTTGCTAACTCCAAGTTCAAGTAAAAAATCAGCTTGCCAAGTTTGAATTTGGTAACACTAGTTGTATTACTAATGCTTTCTATTTTGTTTGGATTTTTAGGGGAGTGGTGCTCTTTGTAGCTATTGTTGTCGTCCTTCTACTATATTTTGTATTATGAGCCGTTTCATCTAAGCATGGTATATTGTTAATAACTTAATAATGCACTGCTACTTAATGCTACTTTCTACTTTATATTCTATTAGGAGATTCATTTTGCAAAGAAAAATTTCTAACAACTCAATTATTTTTTGCTACCTTGTGCTAGAATTTAGGCGATGTGAAATATTTTTAAGTACTTTGTTTGAAAAAATGCTTAATGTTTAGTGATGTTTTAAAGCAAAACACGCTTTGGTTTTAATAAGGTTATCTCTTGAATACAATATTGTGTCAGTTCAAGGATTGTAAGATGCAAATCATTGTTGGAGTGGTTCAAGCAGGTGTTTTATTTTATTTTTCCATTAACCAGTGGAATCGGGAAGCCCCTAGGGTTTTTAGTATTTACACCTTAATGGGCATCCCCCTATAATCCTTGTGCCGGCGGCTTGCCCCACGCTAGCAGTATTTGCTAGGGTTTTGAACCTGCAATTGTTATTCGTGTCATCCAACATCTTAACCATTTGGACTACACCCCGGGGGCTGGTTCAAGCAAATGTTGTGTCTTGTAACATTTGGTGATTGCCTTGTTTGCTTTGTAGTTGGCTTCAACATCATGGCAAATCATCATCCTTTTGATTGGAAAAGTTGTTTTTAAGTAGGATGTTAGTGTATTGCCACTTTTCTTTTCTTAACATCTTTCATATTAATCCCTCCAAGTCATGTTTTAAGGGTCATGGCTCCAAAATAGAAAAACTTATATGAACATTACCCTTAGCTGGAGTTAAATGAAAGTAACAAACATTTCAAGAGGGTCAATGATGCCTTCTTATTCTATCTCATCAAGCTTATGGAAAATGATTCGAATAAATGTCTCTTAGTGGAAGCCACAATAGCCATTGCAACATGGGGTAATTGGTTCATCCAATTCTCAACTTTCACATACATCAAGGTAGGAGGCTATACAGGAGCACCATACAAACTCCCCAAGTATGTAAGTGATAAATTGGTGCTGCTTGAACTATGTAGACAATTGTGTGATGTTCAGAAAATTCTTTCAAGCAAGCACACACAAGGCATCTAGTTCCCTTTATCTATTGGTCACTATGCATGTGTGCTTCTCATTATAATGCTAAGAATTTAGAGGTAGAAATGTCAAAGATAATTCTCCATCTTTTTGAGAAAAGAGTTGGATTTGACCCAAAAGTATTTAAGGATAAAACAATTGGATCATTATACAAACATCAGCCAAGACTTGAAGATTATTGGTTTGATTGTGATGTTGAAGATGAAGTTTGCAAGAGGAATTACTCAAGGCTCACCACTTTTCAAATGAAGGCATTTGGAATATGGGGAATACCCAAAGAGATATTTGATGATGGTGATATCTTAGATCCAATTTATAATAAATGTGGAATATGCAATCAACCAATTGTAAAAATGGATTGGTTCATTGAAGAAGATGACTCAATTGAAAAAAGGAGCTAGTAGGTTATTGATAGGAGTTTGACTTGGTTGAATAATAAGATCAAAGAGCCTAAGTCAAACAAAGAAGGAACTTCAAAAAAGGAAAAATTGTCAAAGGGTTCACCAAAGAAAAAGAGAGATGTGCCATTTCAAGAGTCACCACTTACTTAGGAGCCACCTTTGAAGAATTCAGAACAAGAGTCTCCAAATGATGTAGAGCTGTTGAAGAGGAAGAAGAAGACCAAATTCATATCAAGTGTGGGGACCAAGTAGATAAGGGTATAGAAGATGTGTCCATATAAGTTCCCATTCCTTCTTAAGTTCTCATCACTCCCCCCTCCTCATCATCAATCCCTTGAGCCTTCATTGTAGAAGCCTATTTCTCCTATTCCACAAAAAGCTCATACGCAAAAGGTTGTCACACCTCAAAAGTCCCCTCAAAACAACCTACTCCAACGGTTCTTGTTACTAGTGATGATCCTCCACTTCCTTCTGAGAAAACTCCCCCATGGAAAACTCCTCCTTTGCACTCACTGGTCACTTCTTCCCCCATTTCTTCTGGACACCTTTTTGGACAAGTTTCACAAAACACTCAAGAGCAAGGCCAATCTACAATGCAAGTGGATTCTTCTACTTTTGATGCTCCTATATGGCTAGATGTAGTTGTGAGGAAGAGGAAAATAATCTCTAAGCAAATATCAGATTATTAGGTCTCAAGGGGTCAATCTTGGCAAGCAAACAAGGGAGGCTGAAAAAGAGAATATGCAATCAATAGTTCCTTTATTACTCATAATGGATAAGGATAAGAAAACTAAGAGACAACTAAAAGAACAAGTGGAACAACTAATTTCTTATGTGTAGTACTTGGTCCTATCCAATCCTCCTTAGTGCTAGTTCCACCACTTGTTATTGTGGCCAATTGAAATATATCAATTGTTGAGGAAATGAAATTTATAGTAGAAGTTACTAAGGTATGAATAGAAAATTGACTCTCATAGGGATTCAAGTTGATTGACGAAGTTGTTCTTTTACATCACAAAATTTAAGATGATTTTAACTCTATGATGAAGCTTGAGGAGAAGTTTGACTTGGAACTGCTGGTGCATGAACTAAATCCACCAATAATCAAAGAAATGTGTAAAGTGCTAGGCTAAATTTTTGTGTGTATTTCAACAAATGTTTGACAAAAAGCCCATTGCATAATAAACTTAAGACAAAATCTTTTCTTAACAGCACAATGTGATTAAAACAGTGTATAAATTCAGTTCTAATCATAGTTCCGAGACTTGGACTCGATGTGGACTCGGCTCGGGACTCGGCACCCAGACTCGGCAAAGTGAAAAACCCAAGAAATTTAGAGACTTTTAAGGATTTAAAACTCGTTTCATGCAAATCATCTTTGAAGTAACGCCATGTTGCTAGTATAAGGCTAAAAAATGATCATGGACAATATTGAATAAAAATTTGATTAATTTGGGAAAAAAATTTAGTTTCAATGAGAAAATGGTTTGACACTGAAAATTCGTAGGTTGGGGCGCTAATGGCAGGAAGAGTTTCACAGTTTCAGATACTCCAGCTTTTGCCACCGGGGCAAATGCTATCCCGATTGGTGGAGGCTTCTAGGTGAGATGTGAGGATCCTAAGAAGGATGACAAGCAGTTCCAGGGGAGAATTAAGGGCTATGAGCGGAACAGAATGAAGGGTTATTGGAGGGTAAGGCAAGATAGGGAGAATCCCAAATTGGAGAGAAACAACGTTGGATCTCCCAAGATGGGTAGGAAGGCAAGAAACCACTCGTTGGAAAGAAAGAGTGTTCTTTGCGAAATGGAATGGGTATGGGCTTTCGTGGAGAAGAATTAAAAGCTAGTGGGAATAAACGTTTGGAGCGAAGGTAACTCTTTATCCCCTCGCCAATGGTTTTTTTTTATGGTTGATTGCAGTAGTAAAGATGTTAGAAATGAAATTTTACTGGGGGGCCCACTCTTTCTGGAAGGATTTGGTTTCTACTGCATAGAGTGGGAACCCAACTTTGATCCTGTGAAACATTGCATCATGAAAGTCCCGGTGTGGATTCTGTTACCCAACCTTGCCTTAGAATATTGGAATTTGGAAGCCCTAACTCTATTGGGGGAAGGGTTGGGGAACTTTATTGGAATGGAAGATTCCATTGGAGAGGGCGAGCTTGGGTCGGGTGTTAGGATTTGTGTGGAGTTGGATCCAGATTCAGGGGTTTGGGAGGAGTTGGAAATCATATCGGAGAATGGGACTTGGATTCAGAGGATTGAGGTGGATCTCGATTCTAGAGGAGCAGTTCTTCTTCGGGGCAAAGCAAATGCCAGGGAGGGTTTGCCGGATGAGATTAAGTTTGGGGCAGCAGGAGTGGTGGAGAAGGAGGTTGGCAAGGGTTCTAACTCACATTCTCTACCCATAGAGACTCTGAACGAAGTTGAGGCACGAATTAATATCCATGAGGGGGATTTTAAGAATGAAGTCTTAGTTGGGGTGGGGGATATTCCTATACAAAATGAAATAGGGGTGAGCTCTCCAAGTAACCCTCAGGGAGGAGCCACCGACACCTTGGATTTGATGGGTGAGCCAAAGGAAGATTCCAATGTAGAAGCGCATGCAGAGGAAAACACTGTTTTCTTTGAAGAGGATTACCAGGAACTCGAGACAAAGGAGGTCCTAAAAATATTAGGCTTCTCCAACAAACTTGGGATGTCTCCAAAGGAGCAACAGATCCCTGCAGGGGAGAATAAGTCCTTGGAAATGCCACCATTGGAGGATGTCTTTGAGGACAGTGAAATCCAAGATGAGAGGGAGCTGATTTTGGGCAATGCAGTTGAATTGGAAGTAGAAGAGGAGACTTCAAGTCAACAAACAAAGTTAGGCATTAGCCAATTCCCTTTGGTCAAGGCGACCTCGGACTGTGGTAAGTCCAAAGGCAAGGGCAGAAAGAGCCACCAAGAGAAAAGAAGCTAGGATGGGGAGGCTGATGGGTAGGTGAAGATTACTAGGTTGCTGAGGTCAGGGAAGGGGCCCATCCTTCCATCAGGGCCAGGAAGGTCCTATCTTGGAATGTTAGGGGCTTGAATGCCCCTAACAAGCAACACTTGGTCAAGCGCAGATTAGAGCTCTCAAGGGCAGACATTGTGTTAATTCAGGAATCTAAATTGACCAACTCAGAGGTAGAAGTGTTTAGAACAAAGCTCAAGATATGGCGAGTGGAAGCTGTCCAAGCAGCTAGGGCGTCGGGGGGGGGGGGGTTAGCCTGCTTCTGGAAACCCCAATCAATTGCTCTTGAAAAAATTGCAGAAGGATCTAATTGGATGGGATGTAGAGTGAGGAGTGTTACCTCAAACCTTAGCTTTATCCTGGTAAATGTGTATGGACCGATGGCTTGTTTGAAGAAGAGGGAACTGTGGGATGAACTAGATTTGTTCATCTCAAGACATCTTAATGAAGCAATTATATTCGGGGGAGATTTCAACGCTATCCTTCACATCCAGGATAAGAGAGGAGGACTGCAAAGGGTCAATCAAGCACAGAAAGATTTTGGTGATTGGGTGGAAAAGAACCATCTGATTGAAGTGAGTTTGAGGAATGGGGACTATACGTGGACAAATTGAAGTGAGTTTGAGGCCTGCTTTTGGAAACCCCAATCAGTTGCTCTTGAAAAAATTGCAGAAGGATCTAATTGGATGGGATGTAGAGTGAGGAGTGTTACCTCAAACCTTAGCTTTATCCTGGTAAATGTGTATGGACCGATGGCTTGTTTGAAGAAGAGGGAACTGTGGGATGAACTAGATTTGTTCATCTCAAGACATCTTACTGAAGCAATTATATTCGGGGGAGATTTCAACGCTATCCTTCACATCCAGGATAAGAGAGGAGGACTGCAAAGGGTCAATCAAGCACAGAAAGATTTTGGTGATTGGGTGGAAAAGAACCATCTGATTGAAGTGAGTTTGAGGAATGGGGACTATACGTGGACAAATAGAAGACTAGGAGGCGACCACATTTTAGAAAAGCTAGATAGATTTTTCTTCTGCAAAAACTTGGCATCTTTCCCTTTCCTCCTGATAGGCACCATATTACCTTGCTCGGGCTCAGACCATTGGCCAATCCAGTTGGAAATAGTTGGGGATTGTAGACCAGCTAGAATCCCTTTTAAGTTCGAGAATATGTGGATGAAGGATCCAACCTTTTTTGACTTGATCAAGGAATGGTGGAGGGAAGAACAACCGAGTGGCTCAAAGCTCTTCTTCTTTGTTACGAAAATGAATATGATCAAAGTCAAACTCAAAGAATGGAACATGAAACATTTTAAAAATATCTTTGAGACCAAAAGATTGTTGGAAGAGGACATGCAGACTTTGAATGAGGAAGTTTTGGCTGTGGGTATGGATCAAGGCAGGTTTCTCCAGGAGAAGAGGTTGCTCAAAGAGTGAAGAAAATCTCTCAAAAGAGGAAACTTTCTGGAGACAAAAATCCAGGGAGTTGTGGATTAATGAGGGGGATAAGAACTCAAAGTATTTTCATAATGTGACGAAACATCACAGAGGCAACAACAAAATAACCAAACTCAAGAAGGTTGATGGCTCCTTCATAGAAGAACTAGAGGATATCGTCAAGGAAACGGTGGACTACTTCCATGGACTTCTAAATAGTTTTGAGGGTTCAGATTTGATAGCTCAAAATGTTCTTCAAAATATCCCTAAGCTGGTCTAGGAGGAGCAGAATAAGAGGTTAACCAAAAGCTTTTCGGAGGAAGAAATAGTAGAGGGGTTCAAGCAGCTCCACCCAGATAAGGCTCTTGGGCTGGATGGCTTCCCTGCTGGCTTTTATCAAAAGTGTTGGGACATTGTGGGGAAAGAGATGGTGGAGGCCATAGAGTTAGCTCGCAATGCTGGGAGGTTCTTGAGGGAGGTCAACAATACCTTTATTGTGTTGATTCCAAAAAAAGAAGGTGCAACAACTCTGGAGGATTTTATGCCAATCTCCCTATGCAACACCATATATAAGGTAATGGCAAAAGCAACAATGAATAGATTGAAGTCTATTTTGCCAGAGATAATCTCAAATGAATAGACGGGGTTCGTTTCGGGGAGATCCATCTTAGATGGAGGAATTATTGCCCAAGAGGCGATTCATTCTGTCCGCATCAAGAGGAAACCTAGCATGTTTATCAAACTAGATATAAAAAGGCCTATGACAAAGTAGATTGGAGATTTTTGATTAAAGTGCTGGAGGCTTTTGGGTTTTGCAAACAGTGGTTAAATTGGATCTTCGCATGCATCTCCAGCCCAAGGTTCTCAATACTAGTAAATGGCAATCCTGAAGGCTTCTTTGAGGCTTCGCGAGGCCTTCGACAAGGGGATCCGTTGTCCCCCTTCTTATTCATTACGATGGCTGAAGCACTGAGAAGAGCTATTTTTAAGGCCCAGGCCAGAAGAGAAGTGGAGGGTATTGAGGTAACAAGTCAGGTCCCAACCATAACACACCAGCAGTTTGTTGACGATACCATGCTCTTCGGGGTGGCCAAAAGGAAGGAGGCTTTTCAGTTTCAACGAATCTTCAATCTCTACTCCAAGGCTTCAGGGTAGGAGGTAAGGAGAAGTATGAGGTCTTCTTTTTCTTCACCCCCTTTGGTAAAGAAGGGGAGATTTTAAGAATTCTGAATTTCAGAATAGGGCATCTTCCATGCACATACCTAGGTCTGCCTCTGGCAAAAGGTCTCAGGCTAGGAAAGATTTGGGATCCCTTGGGGGACAGAGTCTGAAAGAGGTTATCTTTGTGGAAAGGGAAATGACTGTCCTGGGCTGGTAGAATTACTATGCTCAAGGCGGTTGTATCAACAATTCCCATTTACTTGCTTTCATGTCTTTCTTTGTCAGTCGTAGCCAATCAGGATCTAGTGCAGAAAATGAGGAAGTGCTTTTGGCAAGGAAACACAGAGGAGAAGAAATTAACACCCATCTCTTGGGATAAGGTTTGCAGACCAAGGAAGGATCGGGGGGCAAGGTTAAGGTATCAATTATGGCAGAATAAGGATCTTGGGGCAAAGCTAATTTGGAGGATGTTTAGGAACCCTCACTTGAAATGGGCCAAGATCCTTCAGAGCAAATATTTAGAGGGGTTAGATCGGTTGAGTATTCTAAAGACCCTCAACCCACTAGGTAGCTCTAGGATATGTAATTTCATGCTAAAATGCAGACCTCTTATTAGCAACTCTCTTACTTGGGACATCCACAGTGGGAATGAAGCACTCATTTGGGAGGATTCTTGGGGCGGATATCCCTATTGAGACAAGGTGGTAAGAGCTGATGCTGTCAAAAGCTCATTCTCAAATAGAGATGGGGCTGGTTTGTCAAGGATTATGTAGAATTCAAAGATGAAGGGTTCTTGGGACGGAAATGGAAGAATCTAGATTCACCCAATCTCCTTGCCAACGAGGTGGTTGATCTAAGGGCTGCTTTGAACAATAGGAGAATTTTCTTTAGAAGAGGCAGGGATGAGCTGATTTGGAATGGCTCAAGTAATGGGCAATAAAATATAAAAGATGGGTATAGGATGCTGGAAATGGACATGCAACAAGAGTGCTTGGAAATCCTAACTCATCTTTGTTGGAACAAACTTGGCCTACCAAAAGCTAGGATTTTCTCATGGGTAGCTCTTCAAGGAAAGATATTAACTGTAGAAAGGTTTAGAAAGATTGGCTTTAGGGACCCTCAAGATGTGCCCTTTGCAAGGTGACATAGGAGTCAGTGGACCATCTTTTACTTGGATGCCCCTTTTCTCAAGCCTACTGGAGGTGGCTTTGTGCCAAACTTGGGTGGGTCATTGCTCTACCGAATGATATAGTAAGCCTCTTCAAATCTTGGCCTATCTTGAACAAACATGCGGTATATGGTTGTTTCTGGTGTGCTAGCCCCTCTTTGCTCATTTGAAAGAACGGAATTGGAGGATCTCCCAAGATAAGTGTTTGTCTCTCCCTTCCTTTCTGAACAAAGTCGAAGTAGTTTTGGTGGAAGTGATTAATAGTAGATCAACTCTTCACTGTAATAAGAGGTCCAAGTTCACAGATTGGGATGGCCATATGAGATTCAGATGGCAGGGGTTGAAAATTCCACCTTTTGTAGGGTGTGGGGGAAAATATTCAGAGACGTTGAGGGCACAGGTTGTCTGGTTCCCTCCACAGCATGGGTGGCAGAAGTTAAACTTAGATGGAGCCTCCAAGGGCAACCCGGGAGCTTCAGGGGCATGATGCATTGTGAGAGGATGGGATGGTTCGGTGGTTGCTCTCCTGGCAAAGCCCTTGGACAAAGGAACGAATAATGAGGCTGAATTTAGTGCTTTAATTCTCGGGTTATCTCTGTGCAAAGAACTTGGAGTTCCTAAACTTGAAATAGAGGGTGACTCTGCCTTTGTCATTAATGCAGTCAGAACGGGCTCGACTTCTAATTGGAGATATAAAGCTATGGTAGACAAGGCATTGGAGTTAATTAGCACATTAGAGGCCTACACAATTAACCATGTCTATAGGGAAGGCAATAGGGAGGCAGACATGCTTGCAAATTTGGCTATGGAAGGGAAAATTTCTGTAAAACAAGGCTCCAAGGGGATTTAGGATAAGCCTGGGAGGTAGAGGGCCTTGGCTCGTAGGAGAGCAAGTTTTAAGTCTTCCTTGGTAAGGGTATTTTTGTGAAGTTGGTAGGGGATGTTGCATTCAGTTTTCATCTTTAGGTTGGGTTTTGCGAGTCAATGTCACCTTTAGGGCTGGCTTCTCTCCTTGTTGGCTATTTGGGATGGTTCAGTTCAGCTTGGCTTGGTGGAGGTGAACATCTCTTTATTTGTTGGGTGCTTAAGTGGTCTTTGGGTGGTGAATGATTTTTAATACAATTGATGGCTTTGATTGCTTAATTGTTCTCACACGAGCTGATTTGATAATCTCTTTTAACAAGGACGACGTTTGGAGTTGAGAGTTAATTGTTCCTTAATTGGGCTCGTGCGATCAATCTATTTATGCCAAGGATGGGGTGGCAAATTCAAATCACCTCGGCTTGGCTTTGCAACGATGGAAACCCCAGTCAGGCTTCTAAGTTCCAAGTGACAGATGGCTTTCATTGGAGCGATTTTTGATCAGAGGCTAATGGCTATCCTTGAAAGGCCCTCCTTTTTGGTGATGGAGGCTGTCCGAATGATCTTGGGGAAGAAATTTCTGAGTTCGGTTGATAGGTATAGGGTAAATTCGGAAATTTCCTCCAGATTCATGGCTTTGCTCTTAGACCTAGGTGAGGACAAGTCAGTGGTGTTGGCTCTTTGCCGAATCTGGATCAAGGGGGAGTTCCTGGTAAATGACTTGGACATGGTGGTCTGTGCTGAGGTTGGGGTTGGCATTCCATGGCCGCAGGACCTGCATTTTCTTACTATTCTTGGAGAGGTGGTGGCTTTCCAACCTTTCCTTCTGGACCTGAATCTGCAAGAGTTGGCGAGGCATAGAGTTTGGACCGCAAGGGGCTGTGATTTTTTGAAAAGAGTGGTTGGGTTGCTGCACTCGAAGAATTTGAATTGGTTCCATTCCTTTGTTCAGTGGGTGAACGACGATGCTTTTTATCAGGACTAGTGGTGGTTTGGGTGGATAGGAATTTCAGGGTGGCGATCTTCTAGTGGCTTGTTCGGTGTGCATTTTGGCCCAAGATTTAGACATGGTAAAGCTTAAGTTGGTGATATGGGGAGCGGGGAGCGGGCTTGGTTTTTTATCCTCTGTCGATTTTTGATGGAATTTTTGGGTCCTTAGCCGGTTTTGTTGGGTTTTTTGGTCATTATACTGACGGTGGTTGCGGCCCCTATGTAATGAGTTTTTTGCTCGAGCGGTTTTCTAGGGTGCGGTCTTGGACCCCGAAGGAACCCTAAATGTAATTAGTTTCTATTTTAATATAATCTCCGCAACTAATGTTGCATTTTTTTTAATTTAAAAAAAACCTTGTTTCATGCACCCTTTATTAAATAAACCTTAAAGACACAATAACATCATCAAATAGAAGCTAATTTGATCACATACACAAGTATACATCAATCACATAAGTATATACTATAAACGCAAATTGTAGCTGAGTTATTGAAGGAAATAGCACACTTAGATATATAAATATAGTCAAATGTATACAAAGCTCATGGAATATGAATCCATGACATCAAATGTTCCAAACAAATATGAAATATCAAAACAATAACTAGAAGAAGTCTATGGCTCAGAGGAGCCTACATCTTTCGCCCTCCTACAAAGGCGTAAATGGTAGGTCTTCAATGATGCAGCAGCCATAATCTCTGCCTGTGACTATGCTACCCTCACCAACATCAGCTATGCTTGTGTTTGCTTGTGCTCTATCCTCCTCTGCCATGGCTACAGCCTCAACCTCTCTATCTGCCTGGTCAACCCAATCAATTTCCTCGTCACTAAAGACAAGATCCCTAGCCTCAGTGATCCACTCAGATTGTGGATCGACTTCCTCTAGCGTGATCGGGGTGGGGTCATGGTCGAAAATTTGTTTGTGTCTAAGACAAAGGTTGTAATGAACATACACTACATCATTCAACCTTTCCACGGACAGTCTATTGCACCTCTTGGAGTGTATGTGCTCAAACATATTCCAATTGCGCTCACAACCTGAAGAACTGCATGGTTGGCTCAATATGCGAATGGCAATCTTCTGAAGGTTTGGTGTTTTAGCACCAACCATTTGCCACCATCTATCTGAAATGAGAAAAAGAAAAAAAATCAATCTTATTTCCAACTTTAAGTTTCAAGTTTCAACATTTAATAATAATATAAAAGAGGAAAATTATGCCCTCTTAAATATATTTTTACCTGGCTGCAATGTTCTACTATCTTTGCACATTTGATGAGAAAAGAGGTCTCCTTGTGCATCAGTAAAGACCTCTATCTCGTGGACTATCTGTGAAGTAACAGTAGGCGCCATCCGCTCTGTCATTGAGTAGAGCCCACGAAGAACCTCATCGTCTGCCTTGAAATCAGGGCGGAATTGGAATGTCGGATTTAGGAAATAAGTGACTGCATAGAGGGGCTTGTGAAGCTGGTGGTGACATCTCCTATCAATAATCTCCCAAAGGGGCCTATACTTACCCTCAGCTCCCTCATAGGCGGATCTAATGGCCTCCTTGGCCCTATCCATGCCCTCATATATGTAGCCCATTGCGGGCTTCTCCCCATCAGCAACTTGTAGGAGAACTACCAAGGGCTCGGTGAACTACAAATATTGTGAAACATTAACTTAAGTAAGTGTGAACGAAAATAAAGTTAAACAAATAAAAGAAAAATATGAATAAAAATTAAAATTTAATGTAGAATTAAATTTTACCTTCACAATCTTTGTAGCAGGTGCCCAAAAGCTTGGCTCATCATAAATGTAATTTGCCACATCAATCCATGCAGTGGAAGTAGCATAGGATGAGGAAGTCTACTCCTCACCAACATACACCTCAAAACTGCCTTTGACCGAATCAAGGATTGTAATGTGATGAAATTAGTAGCAAATCTAGTGATGCTAGGATGAGCCAACTCCCTTAGCCTCGTGTATTGCCTCATTAGGCTAAGGACCCATGTGTGATTGTATATAAATTTGCAAATATTTTTGGACATATCCACACATGTTTTGATCCATGGGATCTTGCCAAGATCTTCCAATATGAAGTCAAGGCAATGGGCGACACATGGAGTCCAAAATATTGCTGGGTGCCTCTCCATCATTAGTCTACCTGCAGCAACATAATTTGCTGCATTATCGGTCACCACTTGAACCGCATTCTCCTCACCCACCTCAAGTATGACTTCCTCTAAAGCCTCACAAAGGTATGTGGCATTTTTTACATGCGCTGAAGCATCAATTGACTTGATGAACATGGTGCCACCTGAAAAAAAAGCAAAATCAATGATTCAATAAAACATAAATTAAAAATATTAATCACTAAATCAAATTCAAATTTCAAATTATTCAATGCATTGAGGGAAGTACAATTACTTGCAGAGGAAACGAGAAAATTCAGAAGTGTCCTATTTTTTCTGTCGGTCCAACCATTGGTCATAATGGTGCAACCCTTCTTGCTCCATACCAAGCGCTGCTCCTCTATTCGGCTTTTACATCAGCCACCGTTTGTGTCAAAAGTGGTCCCCTTAAGTCATCTTCAGTAGGGCCTTTGAACCCCGCCTCACAAATAGTTATGGCATCAAACTATATTTTGCCAAAAAGGAGACCTAACACATCATAAATAAATTAAATAAGATAAGTATTGTAAAATGGAGAGTTTAAATTTAAATTTGAATTCAACATACATCTAAATATAAAAATTGATGAGACAAAGAATAAAACTATTAATTTTAAAACAATCAAACAAAAAAGAATTACTTGGCTGCATGGAATGGAATGGTGCAATAGTACCAAAAGTCTCCAATTGCTCATCTAGCTACATCATGTGCCTCCTTGTTCCAACCCATGCTCTCAAGCGACGGTTGGGAACTAGGAGTAGTGCGTGGCACAAAATATGAATCCAACCTAGATTTACAAACTCTAGGACCAATGCTAATACTCCCACTAGCACTAGCACTAGCACTAGCACTAGCACTAGCACTAGCACTAGCACTAGCACCAAGACTAGCAGAAGCACTAGCACAAGCACTAACACTAGGACGAAATGGAGGCTTGGAAGAAGCCTCTCCAACACCGCCAATGCACGCCAACTTCTCCCTTTGCCTCTTTTTCAGTTCTTTTTTCATTTCAAATGTTTCTAATTGTACTTGCACCCCACGAATAGCATCAGGAGGTGTGATAGGGCATCCCACAACATTATGGATGCGTATGCGTGCAAGATGGTATTTCAATCTATTAATGCCTCCATGAAAAATTGTTTTGCAATAGTTACATTTTGCCTCTCCTTTTTTTTGCCTGGGAAAAATTTCAGCATGCTTCCAAGCTGGGTCCTTTCTCAATGGGTTTGTAGAAGTAGACATTGTGAAAAATATGATTTGAATTTGAAATCAAGGCTGCTGCAATAACACATAATTACAAAAAAAATGAACATTTGTGAAATGTCAATTATAATTATTAAACTAATAAAAAAAAATGTAGGGTTTGTTCCAAAACAAAAGGTAGGGTTCCTAAATTTGTTCCCCCCCCCAAAAAAGAGTAGGGTTTGTAACTTTGTTCCAAAAAGAATTGAAATGTTAAAAAACAATGCAATTTTTGCTTAAAAAACACAAAAAAACCAAACAAAATCAAGCTTACCTCTCAGATTAAACTTGAAATGAAATGCAAACTCCTTCCAATCGCTGGTAGAGAGCTCTCAATGCACCAACTCTGAGTATGAAGCTGCCCGAATGCGATTTGTTGATGGATTTTTGGTTTACCTCCTTGCTGGTTGCCCTACAATGCACTCTTATTTTTCCTCACAACTCTTTTCTCCTCCTATTTTGCCAAAAAAAATGAAATGAAGTTGCTTTTAGGGATGTAGAGGCAATATAAATTAAAAAAACAAGTTTGAACTTTATTTTTTTGTTTTTTTTTTTTCACTTTTTTCTCCCTGCCTGTGCTGGCCGAGTTTTCCTGACGGGACTCGGCGAGTCTCGCCAGGACTCAGTTGAGTCAGTCCAAGTCCCCAGGACTCGCCTGGGATGACTCGACTCGAGACTCGCCTAGTCCAGGCAAGTCTAGGTGAGTTTCGGTACTCTAGTTCTAATAATTCAACACTCTTATTATTGTATTGCTGATGATAACATTTATACATATACAACATTGAAATGAAATGTTCTAACCTCAATGATGCAAGTATGTAGATGTGGGATCCTAGGTACAATGAAGGTAGTCTATTAAATACTGAAATCAGATTACAGAGTGTTGTGCCCAACTCAAATGCTGTTAGAAACTACAATGAATGATGCAGATCAGCTGAAAAGCACATAAATTCTCCCCAAAGTGCAGCGATTCCTCCTTATACTCCCTCACGCCCCATTTTCTTTACCTTTCAATCAGCAATAAACATTGAAACTCCCAAAACATGGGCCGTTTCCCCTATTACTTCACACGCCTCACTCCTTCAAAAGGTGTGACTCCCTTTATCCAATCCTTAATGCCTAGTTAGCACATACGATAGTCTTTTTATAATAGTTCCTTTTTAATTCAAACACCCTCCAATATGAAATTTAATATTATCTTGTTTGGTACAGCTAACCAGCCACAAATAACTTCACTCTCAAAGATATTTGATTTACATTTGCTCTGCAAATAATTTTCGATAAAATCTTCAAACTTAACTCACCGATAAAGACCACAAATCTGGAAATGATATTTAAAAGCTTTAGCACAAATCTGCATAATCTTCAATCGTTCAACACACTTGTGAATCTAGTATGAATCCACCACAAATTGGCTAGGAGGGTTTTTATTCATATCATGGACTGTGGAAATATCATGTCTTCAATTAGGAGGGTTTTCATTCTTGAAACCAATATTCGCTCCAGGGGTTTCTTCCTAGGGCTGAAAGTTGAACAAAATACACAATCTCCACAATTGGGGTTTTAGAAAATGAAATGCCAAGAATATGGATTTCTCTTTTTGCAACATCCTTTTATACTCCATTTTAGAACAATCGAGAAATTATATTTTATTTCCTCATAAAGTGACTTTCTAATTTTCTTTTTGGACCTCGAAATAAGTAACTTTATAATAAAATGTTCAACTTTACTAAAATAATTTAATTAAATATAAGTTGCTTGAAAAAGGTTAGTTTAAGACAACTTAATTTAATTAATTAATTATTCTCTTACCGAAATCCCAATTAGCCTACGGGAATTAAAATAAGCTAAGGGTCTCCACAAAATGCTTACGCTTGTGAAGGGGACATTAAAGTCCTCCCTTCTCGAAATTGCTTGCCCTCAAGCAATTGCAGATTTGGATGCTGAAGTACCTGTTCTCCTTCCCAAGTAGCATCTTTTGGAGGGAAATCCTTCGAATGGATCAAATACTCTTTGATGCTTCTACTTCTCAATCTTTCTACTTGGGAAGGAGAACAGGTACTTTAACATCAAAAGGTGGAAGCTCAAGAGAAGGAGAAATATGCTGTCCGAGTGCCTTTTTGAGGCACGAAACATGAAAAACACTGTGAATTTTGCTGTGCTCTGGCAGTTCTAACTCATAGGCAACCTCTTCTATCCTCCTCACAACCCTGTATGGCCCATAAAATCTTGGCTTCAGCGTCTTTGCTCCACTCTTCTTCAAAGAAGACTGTCGGAAGGGTTGCAAACGCAAGAAAACCAAGTCACCAACTTCAAAAGACCTCTCTAATTTGTGTCTATTTGCATAGATCTTTTGTTGGTTTTGAGCCTGCTAGAGATTATCCTTCAGTGATTTCAGAATGTTCTAACTCTCCTAGATCCAATCCTTGGCCTTCGGAACCCTGCTATCAACAATGACTAAATCCATGAAGGATGTGACATCATACCCATACAAGGCTCTGAAAGGAGTCATGCCAATAGACACGTGATGGGTGGTATTGTAGCAATGCTCACCCAAATATAACCACTTGATCCAAGCCTTTTGTTGCTTTGCTACATATTTCCTCAAGTATCCTTCCACTCACTTGTTAACAATCTCGGTCTACCCATCTGTCTGCGGGTCATAGCTAGTGCTTGGAGTTAACTAAGTGCCTGTCAATTTGAAAAACTCTTGCTAAAACATACTGAGAAACTTGCTCTGCCGATCACTAACAATGCTTTTGGGTAGACCATGGAGTTTGAACACCTCTCTGAAAAACAACTTTGCAACATGAGTGCCTTAAACTCAGAAGATACGGCGTAAAAGAAAGCATACTTGGTCAACTTGTCCACCACAACAAAAATGCAATCCTTACGTTGTATGTGCGGAAGACTTGTAATGAAATCCATATATATGTTCTCCCATTTCTGCTCTGGAATAGGTGGGGGCTGCAATAGTCCTACTGGAAAAGTATGTTATGACTTATTCTGTTGACAAGTCAGACACTCCCTAACATGCCTCAAGACATCATCCTTGAGTTCCTTCCATGTGAACCTCTCCCTGATTTGCTTGCAGGTCCTAAAATAACTAGGGTGTCTTGCTGAAGGTGTGTCATGAACAACTCTCAATATCTTCTTCTCCTTCATCTTCGATTTTGGAACAAGGTAGATTCTGCACTTGTATAAAATAAGATCATCCATCACCTTGTACTTGTCATCCTGCACCTTCCCCTCCATGACATCACAAGCAAAAGTATTCTTAGAATAATCAACCAAGAGATGAGCCTTCCAATCTGCTGAAATCTCAGACATTGAGCACAAGGTAGGCTTCCTGGATAGAGCATCAACAACTATATTCCTTTTTTTCCCTTAACATACTCTATGTCAAAGTCGTAGGCTTGCAATTTGCTAACCCACTTTTGTTGTCTTTCATTCAAATCCTTTTGGTTAAGGAAGTATTCTGGGTTGTTATGATTTGTCCTTACCACCAATTTACCCCTACTAGGTATTGTCTTAATTTAGCCAATGTATGCATAATGGCTAACGTTTCCTTGTCATAAATAGAAAATCTTCTTTCTATCTCTTTGAGCTTCCTACTCTTAAATGCAATACGATGTTTGTTTTGCATTAGGACAACTCCAATGCCCTCACCAAAAGCATCACACTCCAACATAAAGGGCTGGGAAAAATCTGGCAATGCTAATACTGGACACGAACTCATTACTTCTTTGAGTTTGTCGAAGGTTTGCTGTGCTGCGTCTATCCTAGTGAAAGACCCCATCTTGGTTAAGTCTGTTAAGGGTGCTGCCAGTTGTGAAAAACCCTTAACAAATCTCCTGTAATAGCTGCACAACCCAAAGAATCCCCTCAGATGAGACAGTGGCCAATCCAAGATGGCTCGAATCTTATCCATGTCTACTTAGACCCCTTCTGCATTGATCACATGCCTCAAATACATAATCTCTATCAACCCAAATTCGCACTTAGATGCTTTGGTACTTAGTTGGAAAACTTGGACTCAGCAAAAAGTCGATAGACCCAAAATTTGCGACTTGGCAAAAACTAGGCGAAAACTCGGTAAAAAACTCAACAACTTAAAAGTAAAAAAATAATTTAAATTTCTTTAAAAACACAATTTTTTTACAAAATTCAATGACAAAATGTATCCAATGAGTCCATAAATGAGTACAAAACTGTTTTCTATTAGATTTGATCTATGTTCCAACGGAGTTTTTTGACGAGGAGATGGGGGAGTGGGTTTCAGGATGAGGGGACCAAGGTCTTAAGTTTGGGGATGATAGGGGACAGTGGTGGGTGGGGTTTTGGGGGCGGAGCCCCCAACGGGGTCGAAGGCAACGCCCCTCGCAGGGGTCTGGGGGAAGCGCCCCCAGTAGGGTCAAGGGGCAACACCCCTCGGAGGGGTTTGGGGGCATTGCCCCTCGTGGGGTCCGAGGGCAGCACCCCTGGTGGGTTCCCTGTTGCGGTATAGGGCAGGGTTGAGGGGTGAAGACCCCGCCACCAAGCCCAAATTAAGGCCTTCGATACCACACAAACCTTCATGGTGCACGTCATTTTCACAATTTTATCACTATGTTTTTTGCAATAGCAAGTCTTTACTTTTCCTATTCTAATACTCACTCTTGCAGCCTTTTGCCTTTCTCATTTTTTCACTTTTGTTACTGCTTAGGGTGTGGGTTGGGCCCATAGACCATTAGGGTTAGGGTTACTAGCACGAAGATCCAAAAAAATTCTAATTTTTTTTTTTGCCTTAGTTGTATGTGGCGAGTTTTTCGCTTAGACTCGTCGAGTTTTCACCAACTACTCGGCGAGTTTTTCACCAAAACTCGCAACTGTTTGTTGAATACTTGATTCATACATGATTGAAATGTAGTAGGCGTGTTGGTCAATCCAAAAGGCATGACCAAAAACTCATAGTGACTGTAATGGCATTTGAATGCCGTCTTGTGAATGTCCTCTTCTCTGACTCTAATTTGACGATATCCTGATCGAAGGTCAATCTTCGAAAAAGTAGACTGCCCCATGCATCTCATCAATCAACTCGTCGATTCTAGGGATAGAGTATTTGTTTTTAATTGTTTTCTTATTGAGAGCCCTATAATCAATACACATCCTCATGGTTCCATCCTTCTTAACCAAAACCACTGATGAAGTGAAAGGACTAGAACTGGGTTTGATATGTC
Organism: Cunninghamia lanceolata; assembly: GCA_027924645.1. NCBI lineage: Eukaryota > Viridiplantae > Streptophyta > Pinopsida > Cupressales > Cupressaceae > Cunninghamia > Cunninghamia lanceolata. The sequence continues at coordinate 6,900,465 of BSBN01000400.1, forward strand.
CCATATCAAGTAGCTCTCTAATGGCCTTCTCTATCTCCTCATGTCTTTTTGGATAACGATAAGGGGTAGTAATGACAGGCTTGGCCCCCTCCACCAACTCGATAACATGTTCAAAGCCCCTAATTGGTGTAAGAACCCACATCAAGTTTTTTGATTTTTTGCAATATAGTAAATTCAAATGCAACGTCCTGACACTTTCTGATCACCAAGTTCTTGATGTGGGCAAGGTGAAAGCATACGGTGTTTTGGACCACACACAACTGTCTAGATGAATGCATTGTTGTAATGAAAAGGCGGCAAGCCAACAAGAGCATGCAGGCAACATAGCCAACACAAATCAACACCTCTTTGGCGGACAAGCATGCGTAAAAATGCAAAACCACTAGCAGAATAACTTAAGCTTGATCAAACCAAAATGGTTGATTGCAATGCAAGTTTGTTCGATGCCAAAACGGGCTATGATATGCATCTAAGTCTGGCAGTTAATCATCCAGAGCCTACAATGTTGAAATGCACATTAATCGGCAGAATACCATCCAATTTTACAATAATATGATAATGAAATGCAATGCTTCAAGTGGTACTACCATCTGGGGTTACAATAACAATGTAAAATGCATTACAAAATACCAATAACGAAGAAACTGGCTGCAACACACTGTTATATTATTTTGATCAGAAAATCAGACTTCTGCAACAACAAAGATTAGTCTAGAAACACATGAATATCACAAGTAAACATGCTTACATAGGCTGAAATAGAACACTGATTGTTGAAGAAGATTGCAGATTGTAGACTTAGAGCTTGCTGTACTATGCTAAATTCTGATTGGTCTGAACTGTACAGTCTGAAAATGCAGTCAATTGGTCTCTATTGAAGGCCCAATCCACTAGAAAGCTCTCCACCCATAATGTCGGTAACAATAACTACTGTACGGTCTCCAAGAGACAAGGACAACACACCAAATGAAACTATATGCTACTACCATTGTACCCAGATCTGGACAGACCAGAAAAACACAGTATAATTCCTTCACAAACACATATACAACCTGTTGGAAGACATCACCTATCATAAAACACCACCCTGATTGGTACAGTCTCTTCTAAACATCAACACAACCCCTTCAAGACACTCCAAACATGCTATAAATCAATGAAAACATGGCACAATCCTGTGCACATAGTGCAGCCCTGCTAAAACAAGGTACAACAAGGTATTTGGATGGTACAGCTCAGTTTTTGAGCATCCACAAATAACTCTATACAGCAGCAACCCCTCCTTGAATGTTCACACCTCCTTAATGATGCTGTTCAGCCAGTTAAAAACAAGATATCACTAGCAAACAATGCTACGGCCTCCTCTTGAGAGGGTTTGGCCAAGTTAGAATGGTACGACCCATCAAAAACCCTTTATAAAATTCACCAAAACAACAATGAAACTTAAGATATCAAACATGAAGCCTAGCTTCCAACAGCAACTCAGAAAATGTCAAAAATTTTCATGATAAAATCGGGAATTGGAAAAACTAAACTCCACACAAACACATCAAATGGCAAAAAATTAATTTTCAGCTCAGTGATGATTTTTGGATGAAACCACACAACTAGCTAGGAGGGTTTTCGTCCCCGAAACTGGATTCACCAAAGGGTTTTCGTCCTTAGGTAAATGATAGAACTCATGTTCTACACAGAGCAAATAGAAATGAATACACAATAATCCTTTTCTTATGCACAACTCCTTTTATAGACACTTTTAGGGCAACCAAATATTATCTCTTTTATTTCACTTTTCCCTTCAATAATAGAATAAATTGACTTTTTGAAGTCTTTTAAAGTTGATAATATTTTTAATCCTTATTTTCAACGTCATTTTTAAAATAACTTTTTAAGTCACCACTTTGTACCCCATGCCTAGTGTTATCACTTTTGGCCCTCTTTTAAAAACACTTTATGACGTTGGCCACCCTTCTTTTAATATAAATAAATAAATAAACATAAGTTGCCTTTAATAAAATAATATAAAGTATCCTTAGACTACTTAAGTTAATTATTTAATTACTTTTCCGCACATCCAAAGTCAATGGAAAGTTGGCGTTCTCCACGAATGTTGGAATTCTCTAAGAATTTTGGAACTTTCCAAGAATGTTGGAATGGGCCCAAGAAAGGGACATTACATCTGGTGGCCTACCAGGGGGGATATCGCCAAACACTAAACTATGTTTGTCGAATAGTGATTGAATATCAACATGGTAATTTCTCTTACCCTCTGTAGAAGTCTTGGTAGATTGTAATGTCCCCTTTTAGGATATTCTTGCTCTCTTAACTTGCACACAAGAATAACTACTAGAAAGGAACATTAGCAATATTAAAGATCAATAAATTAGAATATAGTAATGAAATCAATACATCATAATCATAAATATCTCTTGAATAGGGTAATTCCGAGCTGGAATCCTACAATCAAAGATATTAACATATACAAGTACATATATTCTTTCATAGGGTTAGCAACATCATGAACATAATCAATAATAATGAACAAGTATATATATTCAATGTATTTCCTCATACTTATACTTTAACCATGTTTATGCCTCATGATATACTTTGGGAATGGCGATGTCGAGCCTAGTTGTTAATCTAGCCCAATCATCTACCCTAGCGGAGGAGGGAAAAATATTACGTTTAGAGTGTCGGATAATCATACTCCACTGCCGTAGGCCCAAGGGTTTCATGCTCGCCCGACAATACCACCACTTGGCAATCACCTACCGTGTGAGCCATTTAAATAATAATAATAATAATAACAAACTGTACGTCCCTAACAACCAAAACATTCTCGTAGGGGCAAAGGTGAAAGATTAAAAATGTGGCAAGGTTGTGCTTATCCCTCATATATCATGAGTTAGGTTAATATAACTATCAAGGGTAATTGTATGAGTTAGAGAGATTGTACCAATATGCGATTTGTCTCCTTGGATGATTTGAGAAATAATAACTCCTTTATGCAAGGCTGTTCCTTTAATAGGAACTAGATTGATTTATAGAATTCCACCACTATTAGATGGATATGGATTTATATATATATATATATCTTATGGCAGCCTCTTAATAGAATTGCTGCACTCTAATAATGATCACTGATATCTAGATTGATATGCATATATTAATATAGTTTGATTGGCTCTTATTGATCTGTTGTAGAGTATATATTTATGCTGTCCTTTGATTGCTGATCATATACTATGACTGCGATGACTGAAAGAATGTTATAAATTGATAATGCTGAGATGATTCGCTGAATGAGATCACTGATTCGATGCTGAGTTGGTGATTGAATGAATTGTGTATTGGCCGAATTGCTTGATGAATTGATATTTGCTGATTGATGAGATATATCCTTTCTTGTCCCATTGATCCTCCTTATCTATACCTTTGGAAAGATGCCTTTTCTCATTGGTTGCCTCGTTTCAAGGTGATTGCTATCCTCTAAGGGGCGTCACCCTTCATTATTATTAACTTATATTCCTATCATTGTTGTCTTACAAGTTGTAATCGCCGTATCGATATTATATTTGCTGTTATTTCCTTTTAATTGTTCTGTATCCTTGTGTACATGTAATTTGCATCTTCTTTATATTATGGATAGTTGCTCTTATATAAATCGCACTTATTAATTCTTTGTCTTGTTTCATCCTTCATCGTATGCATTGCCTTTACTAAGGCTTTTCGCTTGGTAAGTGTCCGCCACCCAAAATGGGAATCGGCCCCCTCTGTTACTTTATAATAATAATAATAATAATAATATGTAATACATTAATATTCATATTTATATTAATAATCATATTTACTTATATTTAATAATATAATTTAAATAAATATATTATATTATATTCAATTCATAATATTTAATAATCGATTTGATATAGGGACATGACATAGACCCAAAGCATTGGGCTGCCCATGCAACCTCACCATGTTTGAAAAGAGCCTCTAGTTTCTTCGCTGTGACTACTTTAGGTGCTCCATGAGACATACTTCAAAGTACCACCTTTTTTCCATCAGCTTTGAATTTTAATTCCATGGTCTGAAAATTTTGGGAGTACTTCCCAAGAGAGTGCAACCACTGTATCCCCAACACTACATCTATCTCTCCAATCCCCACTACATAAAAATCATCCATCACTCAATGGTTGCCTAACATGATGCTCAATTGTGATATTTTCTTTGTGCAAGACATAGTAAACCCATCTGCAACCATCACATTAAACCCTTCGAAATCCTCCACCACAAGGCCCTCATCAATGAAATTGTGGGTTGCCCCAATATCAATCAACACTGTCACATGTTGACCCTGCAATACTCCTCTAACTTTGAATGGGTTATACTTGGGTGTACTTGCTAGAGTAGCAAAGGTCCCTTCTAAAATTTTTTCAATCACCTGATCCTCTGGTTTAGCCTTTTCCTCTTCGTGTTCACTTCTTGAATCAGCCTCCTCCTTTCCCTCTTCATTATCAGAAATGATCTCAATGTAGTGAACCTTGCCTCTTCCTAGGCACCCATGATCTGGTTCCCATGGCTCCTTGCATGAAAAACATAACTTTTTTCTTTGCAGCTCCTTCTTCGTTTCATAATCTATGCTTGCTTTTTTAGGCCACTCCTTTTGAAAAGGTTTCTTATCTTTCTTTGTTGGGAATGACTTAGGCTGGAAATTATTTTTTAGGTGTGGAGAACTCCATGTTTCTTGCCTTTTTTATTACATCCTGTAAAGAAGGTGGGTCAAATGCTTTCACCCAACCTTTAAGTGGTTCGGTCAAGTCCTCAATAAAAAGAACAACAAGCCTCCTGTCTGAATCGTTAGGAACCATCACGGAAAGCCTTTGACATTCGGACACATAACTATCAGTTGAACCATACTGCTTCAACTGTGCTAACTCCCTGAAATGCAGTTCCGGATCTCTCTTATCAAATCTGTCAATGAGTCTCTAGCTGAAATCAACATAAGTGTCTATGAGACTAGGCCCTTGTGTCACCATCTGATGGCACCGCCACTCATGAGCATCTCCTTCCAAGTGCAACATGGCATATTTTATAGGTTCATTCTCAAACATGGGATTCAATGAAAAAAATGTGTCAAGTTTTTGGATCCATGAATGTGTTGTGCATTTGTTGGAACCATCAAAAGTAGGTATGGACAGCTTGCCTAACCTTCGTTGCAAGTCCCGATTTTGGCCTTTGTCCCTTTTGGGTCTATATCTCAATTTTAGCTGGCAAAAACCAGTCAATGACATAGCCACATAAAATTCATCACCCAATGATTGGTACTCATGCAAATAGTCCACAAAACTCTCCCCACCATTTTGCTGCCCCCCATTACTTTCTGGAATTTCCTTTCTATCTAAAAATATAGGCATCAAAGGTCTTGTTGTTGATCCAATAACTGTTCTATTGTTGTTGTTGTTGATTTGATTATTTGCAGAGTTGCTAGTTTCATCACTGTTACCATTGTTGTTCTGCTTAGCCCTGGAAGTGTTAATATTCTGTAACATTTGTGTCAACAACTAGGTCAACTGCTGCTGTCCCCTAGCAAAATCATTGAGTATTTGCTTTGTGCTATTAACTTCATTCCTTCTTTCTCTATCAGCCATGGTTTCTTCTACCTCTTCTTCAACTTATGAATCTGAAAAAGAAAATTCTTCTGGATTTTCTGAAAAACTAAATTGACTTCTTCTCAGCTTTCTTTGATATTATCTTTTAGCTCGTTCACTAGGCTGCATATGAATTGTTTTTTTTGCATCAAGCTGATAAATCCCCAACAAGCTGGCAAGAAACCAGTTTTGATACCACTGTCAAGTGCTAGGCTAATTTTTTGTGTGTATTTCAACAAATGTTTGACAAAATGCCCATTGCATAATAAACATAAGACAAAATCTTTTCTTAACAGCACAATGTGATTAAGACAATGTATAAATTCAGTTCTAATAATTCAACACTCTTTATTACTGTATTGCTGATGATAACATTTATACATATACAACACTGAAATGAAATGTTCTGACCTCAATGATGCAAGTATGTAGATGTGGAATTCCAAGTACAATGAAGGTACTCTGAAGTCTAGAAAATGATGCCGATTTATACTAAAAATCTGTTGCAGACTATTAAATACTGAAACCAGATTACAGAGTGCTGTGCCAGCTCAAATGCTGTTACAAACTACAATGAATGATGCAGACCAGCTGAAAAGCACATAAATTCTCCCCAAAGTGCAGCGATTCCTCCTTATACTCCCTCACGTCCCATTTTCCTTACCTTTCAATCAGCAATTAAACATTCAGACTCCCAAAACATGGGCCGCTTCCCCTATTACTTCACACGCCTCCGTCCTTCAAAAGGTGCGACTCCCTTTATCCAATCCTTAATGCCCAATCAGCACATACAATAATCTTTTGATAATAGTTCTTTTTTAATTCAAAGATCCTCCAATATGAAATTTAATATTATCTTGTTTGGTGTGGCTAAACCAAGGAAATGGTACGGCCAATTTAGGAATAGTGTAACCAGCCACAAATAACTTCACTCTCAAAGATATTCGATTTACATTTTCTTTGCAAATAATTTTCGATAAAATCTTGAAACTTAACTCACCGACAAAGACCACAAATCTGGAAATGATATTTCAAAGTTTCAATACAAATCTCCACAATCTTCAATCGTTCTGCACACTTGTGAATCCAGTATGAATCCACCACAAATTGGCTAGGAGGGTTTTCGTTCTTGAAACCAATCTTTGTTGTAGGGTTTTTATCCTAGGGTTGAAAGTTGTACAAAATGCACAATCTCCACAATTGGGGTTTTAGAAAATGAAATGCCAAGAATATGAATTTCTCTTTTTGCAAACTCCTTTTATACTCCCTTTTAGAACATTTGAGAAATTATATTTTACTTCCCCCATAAAGTGACTTTTAATTTTAATTTGCTTTTTGGACCCCGAAATAAGTCACTTTATAATAAAATGTTCAACTTTACTAAAATTATTAATTAAATATAAGTTGCTCGAAAAAGGTTAATTTAAGACAACTTAATTTAGTTAATTAATTATTCCCTTACCAAAATGCCAATTAGCCTACAAGAATTAAAATAGGGTAAGGGTCTCCACCAAACCCTCACGGCTGCGAAGGGGGCATTACACAATGGGAAAGTGTGACTTGATAATTTTCACAACAGAAAGTATTTTTGATGAGTCAGAATGCCATTTGGCTGTTGAGTGGTATGAGGCAATAAATTGGAGGATTGAAGTTCTCAAAGAAGCGAAATACCAATTCAAGGATATTGATTCAGGCCACGATGCTTCAAGGGACATTCAAGAATTCATTGAGAAAATACCATCGGGATACTATGATAATAAAGATCTAATCAATCTTGCTAGTGTCCTAAAAGATTAATTAGCCTAATCAATTAAACTGGAATCACCCCAAGAATTGGGCTTCAACGCTTCATCAATTGATAAATTTATGGTTATGAAGAGCATGTTCAATGACTTCTAGAATAGATTGATCAATTATCGCATAACATCTACCAAGATTTATGACATGGGGCGATTGATAAATGGTGGGAATATCAACAACACATTCAGGGGATAGATGAAAAAAGAATCCAAGTGAAAGACAATAGTTAAGACAAAGCCTCTCCTTCAAAAGAGTTTGAATTGTGTCTTGTGTCACATCTTTTCGTATATTAGGTGTGATTATTTGATATTTATACTCTTTCCTTACAATGCCTGTAAATGTGCTCAATTGTCAATTTTAGAATACCTAAAATCATTTCCTTGTAATGAATTGATCAAACTCCAGGTTTTATTTGGTTGAATTCACACTCTTTGCATTTTGTTTTTAGTTTTGAAATCATTTCATTTATAAATATTGCAAACCCCACCAAATATTGCAAACCCCACCATTAGAAACAAATGTGTAAAGTGTACAGTCTAATATTTCATTTATTGTATAATATTCTTCCATGCTGGCGGTTCATTACTTAAGCACCTTCTATAATCTTTTAATATCTCCATGTGCTATCAGTTTGGTGGTTAATTTAAAATTTGTGAGAACAAATTAGTTTTTTTATATGTCATATGATTATGTCTGATTTATAACACTTGATTGTTCTTCAGGGTTTGGAGTTGCTTTAGCGAAGATCACTGTAAACAGGGAGTTGCCATTGGGTTTACGGCAGATATCCTTTGATATAAATATTATTTATTTTTGTAAATTGTTATGCACGCTCTTTTTCTAGTGGTGTTTAGATACTAATATAAATGTATGATTGATTTAATAAACTTCCACATAGGTCAGTTTGTGCCATTTGACCTGGTCATGAGTATTGTGTTTGATGAGGCAACTGTGTGTTGATGTTAAATTAGTTTTAAACATGATGAATAGTACATGCTGCAGTTAAGGAATCTAGTTATATGCTTTTCTACTTATGGAATGCCTTGACTGTACATTTTCACCTGGCTGCGGTTCTGCTGAAACAGTATGTAAAACAACATTGGCAAGAAGGAGAGGAAAATTATGTCCCTCCAACAGTTATATTGGCAGATAAGGTGATTCTGAGTTCAGTGAATATGGAGATTAAGTTTTGTATTAATTTCTGTTTGTTCTAAATTTGCACTATTTTCCAAGTTGATTTCTGCATAGTTGATTTTAGCATCCCTTGGAAAGGTAATCAATTTGTTTCTCAATATACTTGGATAATATTTGCTAATATGTAGGCTTATGGGATTTTATCCTTGTTAACGCACTGGCCTGGAAACTGCCCGGAAACAGGTATGAAATGTTTTGGGCATAGGGTACCCTGTGGAATCGCACAGGGTACCACAGATCCGTCCCAGAACTGCCTGGGTATGTCATGGCTGATATTGTAGTTCCTGGGGAAGAAATTATTTAACTCTGCACTATGGTACAACTACAGAGTATTGTACAATGTTATCAGGTTCAATACATCCCAATTTCAAATGTCTGAAAAAATGTCTTCCTAGCTGAAGAAATCTGTTTCCATATGAATTCTGTCAATTTTTCAATCAGGAATCTACTGCAACAGGAATCCCAATTTCCAGCTGCCTCAGAAACAGAGATTCTCTAGATTTTTTTTTTGGTTAGTAAGAGGAACTATTTCTAGCCCCAAGCCCTCCCCATCAACATACTCAACTTAGAATCCACTTAATCAACATATTCAACTTAAAAGCCACATATTAATCAACATAGTCAACTTAAAAGCCACATAGAAACCACATAGATGTTACTTGGGGGATTTGAACTTGGATCTCCATCTTGAGAACCTTATGGCCTTGCCATTTAAGCACAACCCCTTTCACAGATTCTCTAGATTTTTGTGTAATATAGATGCATATAAATTGCATGTGAAGAAACAACTGCCTTGTAATAATTGATTGATTTTGGTTGCCACCATTTCTGTCAATATTCTTGGTTTACACAATATCCCACTATTAATATTGGAAAGTTAGAAGTTAGAAAGATAGAAGTAATCTATATTTGTAAGTTACAGTTTTAATGAAATGATTAAGATAGTTATTGTCATTTTTTATAGAATTTGATGACGGATTCCAACAGAAATGTAACTAGAAACTGGGTAGAATACTTTATGGAGGAGCATGGACTCATTTGAGATAATTAAATAACTGCAGGCAATGGAATATAATTGACCTCTGCATCAACTGAACCTTTATAAGTTTATTGCTTGTGAAGAATAAAAGAAAATGGAAGTTCATTATTTTTTGATGCTCAGAAGCAATTAACAATAAATTGCTGCAATGTATCAATGTTGAATCCTTCAATTTCCTTGAAAGGTGTTAGAGATTCCCACGTCCTACCAACCTACAACTTCACTCAGAGAGGAACTGCACAAGTGCAGATATTTGAAACAAGAATTCACATAAAACACTTTCCTTCTATTGAAAAACAAATCTTCTGCAACAAAATTTATAATAATTGCCCTTAAGAGAGGCAGTACCTTCCATGCTGGAATGGACTAGAAGAGCAGCTTTGCTTAACATAGAAAGCTTTACCTCTAACAGCAACTCATCATGAATCTGCAAAGTAATGAGAAAGATTATGTAACTTTGACATCAACTCTTGAGATAGATTATGACAAATTGACATTGGCTCTTGAGTAGTATTTTATGGCGGTTTTGTTTATTCTATGCATGTTATGTGGCTATTTGAACGTAATCCCTGTTCACACACCCACACGCGATTTAATATGAATTTTGTAGTGACATACCCAAAACGTACCCAACCCCAATTTTTTGACATACCAGCATACCCGAATCACCATACCTGTACTGGTTACTTAAGATTTTATGCTTATGCATGATGCTTTTCAGCCAACTTCATAGGTATGTTTATTCATTTCCCTTCGAACATATTTCAAACATATTTCATTTGTTGTATTATTTTTTTGTGGCAATGAGCTGCATTCCAATAGGTTTGTTCTGTGATTCTTGTATTCTTACGGGATTTGGGATGCTGAAATATACAATTATTATCTGTGCTGAGATTATTTTTGTTCACTTTATTTGAAAGGGTGTGATCCGAAATCTTCTGCTGCAATCTTTGGATGATCCTCATCGGAAGATTTGTACTGCAGTTGGCATGGCAGTGGCATCTATTGCACAGTATGACTGGCCAGAAGAATGGCCGGAATTGATGTCAACACTCTTGAAATTGATAAGTGATCAAACAAATATGAATGGGGGTATGTATATTTTATAGGTTTTTTTTGACGTTCTTCTGGAATGTTCTTTTGCGATGTCACCGTATCTAATTATTGGCATTGTTTCTCTTTTTAAGAGAATAACGTATGACTTAAAACTATTGACTAATCAATTTGGAATTTCACTATTAGCCTCATCTGTTATGTCTTATGTATGCTTTTGACATTTTCCCTTATCTTAAATGATAAGGATTTGTGAGATGCAATTCTGTACTTGTATGCTCTATCCGAATTAGAAAGCTCCAATCAATTATTGAGTAGCTGTGGACTGTCCTTATTGCATGCAGTCTGAAACATAGATTCTCTTGCTTGGCAGTTCGTGGAGCTTTAAGATGTTTAGCTCTTTTTTCTGGGGACCTGGATGATAAGCTCTTGCCTAAATTAGTACCTGTTCTATTTCCATGTTTACACACAATTGTTTCGTCTATAAATGTGAGTTGGTATTTAATTCTGTTCTTATTTCACTTTTCACCCTTATCTTAACTTCTGTAATTTTTTATATTAGATAGCCCTTTCTACGAGTAGTGGCTATGAACATCAAAGTTGCAAACTTTTTCATGCATTCTGCTTTCGGATATGATTTTCATCTATTTTGAATCTGTTCTGATGAAAAACAATTGTCAAGGTATATGATTCCTCTATGCGACGCAGAGCTCTGGCAATCCTTCATAGTTGCATTTCTACGTTGGGAGTAATGAGTGGTGTTTTTGAGGTATGTTTGTTCACAATTTTCACCTGGCAAAATTATGGCATGTGTTGATAAGGATATATTATGTTAAGGCTCCAGTGTTTGTTTGATATTGTTGTGAAGGTAGTCTTTAGATCGTCAACCTTAATGTTGCTATGCAATTCCCTGTCTTGAAATGTAGCTAGAAACCAGGGAATTGATGACGCCAATGTTGAAAACATGGTTGGAACAATTCTCATATATTTTATCTTCTCCAGTACCTTCAGAAGATCCAGAAGACTGGGGTCTTAGGATGGAGGTAAAAGATTCAGAAAACTGAAATAGTTCGACACAACTTTTTTTAATTACTGTAAATAAGTTCATGAAGTTCCATACAAGAAGAACATTATATAAAAGGAACTCTTTTTGTCAGGTTTTAAAGACATTAACACAGATGGTTCAGAGTTTTCCAAAACTAATGCTATCCGAGTTTTCAGGTAACAAGTAACTTAATTTTTGGTGATCATATTTCTATGACGTGTCTATCAGAATTCTGTTTGATTCCTTTTTTAATGCTCAATGACAGAAGGGCAAGATCTTTCTTCAAAATCAATTATTTCTAAAATAATGTTATCTCTGTACAGTTGTTTTGGAGCCACTGTGGCAGACCTTTGTCTCCTGTCTCAGGGTCTATGAGTTGGCATCAGTTCAGGGGAAGGATGATTCTTATGCTGGGCGGACTGACTCAGATGGTGGTGATCAAAGTCTTGAGGCATTTATCATTCAGGTACTGTTCAAAGTCTATAGAATACAATCATTTAAGTGTCTTTTTCTCTATCTCTAGAGGTGGCTTAGGGTATCAAATTTCCAGGCGAAGTTGCATGTTTCATTAATGTTAACTAAATTGAGGGAAAACATCCCTTTTCAACATACAGTCAGTGGAGAATCTATAACACTTCATAAGGATCCTGGGTCATTGATGAAGAAAATGCTTGGAGTCTTTAGTTTTCAAGCTGTTAACAATCATGGATGCTCTTTGCAGTTTTATATTTGCTAGATTCTCACTTTTATATTGCTTCCTAATGACTTGCTCCTTGTCTACTTGTTATGAGAGCATGTTAGAACTTATTTAATATGAGTTATGATATGTCTGGTGACTTGGCAATAATGATATTGCAGAGCCATTTAGTGGGTATATGCCTTAATCTTCTTGATTTGAATGTAGTGTATCTGCTTCTTAGGGCTCTGTAAGTGTTTCAAAACTTTGTAATCCTCAGTGTAATTGGTTTGTACTGTCTCTCTTCTCTTAATGTTATCAGTTCTGCTATCTTTGAACCAACAAGTCTGTGATAGATGAATATTCTAGCCACCATGTCAACATGAAGTTATGTACCATGGTGTGTAAGACATTGATATTCAGGATTAGAACTGGTTCTCCCATTCCATCTGTATCTTTAATTAGTGTTTTTCAACTTTTTCTATCAATTATGTTTTGATATCCATTCTGCTGTTCTGTGTTTTCTCTATCACTCTAATGGGGACGTTGATATTGTTTGGTATTCTGTTTAGATTTTCAGAACTTCTGCCCTCACTATCTGTTTTTTGATATGTCTTACTCTAGCCAATACTCGTATTCTTTAGTTTTCACTCTGTCTGGACAGAAACTATCACGCCTTTCTCATTATAATTCCTCCACCTGCATAAACCATCTTCTGCAATAGTAACAAACCAATAGCTATTATGAAGTTCTTAGATTTATTCTTGATCTGTAATCTCTCAAGATTCTTTAATCTCCAAAGATGAAACAGTCAAAGAAAAACAACCTCAAGACAATTGATACAAATATTTTAACTTGGAAGTGGTTATTGCTCAGCTTCCTCTCAATCCTTTGCCCAAAATTAGTTGCAGTTTGCTTAGATGAAGCATATACACCATTTGTCCTACTATCACATACAGTTACTCCGCACCAACAAATCCTACTTCTACATCTGGCTGAACTCTCTTAAAGTCACTCACTCTCTTCTGCTTGAATGAGCTTATGTCTCTTACAAATATGACACATTTAAAGTGTCCTTTTGTGCACTAAAGGGCTTCCAAGTGTTGAGAAAAAAAGAAAAATCACTTCCTACTGTTACTCTCTCATCTTCTACAAAATGGCCAAAACTGCCACAGGCATTGGGACATAACTGCCATGCCACTTATGAAATTCTTATGGCAGTTACAGAACCACTATGACACTTACTAGTACAGCTTTATTACTGATTGAGTTATTGGTTGTTTGATGAAGTCATTTGGTTTCTGGATCCTTATGGATTATCATTAATTTAATTATTGTTTTGATAAATCTCAATGTCAGTGCAATTAATATTTACTTATATGATTGTCGATAACATATCAATGTTATTTCCTGGGCATGTTACGCCTCCCAAAAACTAGAACTATACCTGCAGGAGTGGCAATGTTTGGGTTTTCTCTCACAGGACTATTTATACTCGTACCATATTTATGGCTTAGGTTTAACCACTTTAGGTTTATCCTCCATCACCTTTCTTTTGTGCTTAGTGTTTAGTTGGCTTAGACCCTAGTACTTCCCGTTAATAAATATGTTTATTTTTTGAGTCTTGTTGATCTTTTTTGGTTGATCATGGATACTAATACAATTTTTCTGTCTTTCTATCTTTCTGTCTGTCAGTATTCCACATTTTTAGATAACATGGAATAGAGGGTCTAGCCATGTTGCATGTGTTTTGGAATGCCTGCTTACCTGTGTAGATAGATGCTTTTCTTATATTCTATCTTCATTGTGAGAGCTTGTAAGACTATCAAGTTTATGCTTTTTATTTATATTGTCGAAGAGTTTATTTTAGAAATGTGAATTTTTTGGCTGCCACAAAGATTGGTTGTCAAATATCTGGAAAATTTATGAAAAACTAGGAAGCATTCTGTTTATTACTAGGTTTTAAATAGTGGCATGTCCTTACTGGTCCATCACCACTTATTCTATTATGTCATGTTTACCACCAGTAACATAATTTTACAAACTTGAAGTTTTCAGAAATTGAAACTTCAATATTGGCATTTAATACATACCTTGGTCGTCACAACTTATTTTAGTAAAAATAATATGCTAAACCAGTAACATTGGTTTTGTATTTGATAATGTTTATTTATTTTGTGCATGTTGCTCGTGGCAAACTTATGTGTTGCAGTTGTTTGAGTTTTTACTGTCAGTGATTGGGAATACCAAAATGGCAAAGGTATGTGCTGAAATGGTCAGAAGTGTTTTATTTACTATGTTTTAGAAATAATATTTGGGTTTTCTATTTTTCGTTCATTCATTATAGGTGCATGCCATGTCCAGGTTATAAAGAAGAATGCAATTGATCTGGTGTATTATACAATTGCCTTCATGCAGATAACTGAGGATCAGGTGAGCGCTCTATAGTAGTGTTGAAATGTGGCCTCATGTTTAGACTCCTAATTGAAATGTAATAATTTAGTATGGTATGTCAGTCTAGATTTCACTATATGTGTGCAATTTTCTTTCTGGCTTAATATAATTAGAACTTCAGGTACAAACTTGGTCATCAGATGTTAACCAGTATGTTGCTGATGAAGATGATGTTATGTACAGTTGTCGTATATCTGGTGAGTTATAGATATTATTGGACTTGTTTTGATCTCTTGTTGGACCTTTCTTTCTGTGGTTTCTTCCGTAAACCAGCAGTTATCTTTGTGTCTAGTCTCAGAGTTCCTTTCGTAGAATAGTTCTTTTATGCCTCTCAGTTATGCTTCAAAGTCAAAATACATGTTTTTTAAAATCTTATTTGATCTAATTCCTTCACAGACTTTCTTCTGGAAGTTTCCAGACATAGCTAAGTGAATGCATAATATTAGCTAAGTGAATGCATAATATGCCTTAAAAGACATTACAACTGCGAGGATAGATGCAGGTTTTCCATGGTAAAACTTAAGAAGCATTCTTTAGGTAAGCATTTTTAAAGGTCAGTCATCGTTTGCATTGGTGCCTAGGTTCATGGTGATATGATATTCTTCTCTCATTTGCCTCGCATGCTTGCTGAGGGAAGAGGAATGGTATAGTGATCATTGGATGGGTTGACTTGATGATGTTAGAAAGGGGGAAATTATGCAGTTATTTATAACAATAATCAATCAAACAACTGAGAATACTGTTTTGAGATCTCCATGAGAGATCTATCAAGCTACAACAGACTATTACATATGCATGCAAATCAGCATATGGATTTCCAAGAGTAGGCATGTGAAAACAAGGTGCACTAGTATGCGTTGAGCCTAGCAGAGAGGAAATATAACTCCCAGTTTTACAATATAAAATGCAGTAGGTGCCTATCAGTTGTTTCTATTTTCAAAGTAATAATATATTTATAATGAAATATCATTATCTTCCATGGTTCATGGTAACTATCATTCGTGACCTGAGCATAGCATTGTAGCCCAACTCTAATCAACTGTCTGTGAAATATGGGATATATATAATACAAAGTTGTTTTTTATGAAAGACAACCAAAATGTGAGTAAGATTAAAGTTTGCTCTCTAATTTTAATTACTAACTTGGGTCTCAAGATTAGCTTTCAAGCCACTTGTTGCCAAAGTTGCAGGTATAATATAAAAAAGTTATTTGAATTTTCATGTTTATAATGTGGGTTTCAAAATGATCTTTGATGTTATTTGTATCTTTAAAGAGAGTGATTTTTTTTAATATGGTTTTAAAACATCACATTATAAAGAGAAATAAGCTGGACATACCTGGAGCACGTCTGGTATTCATTCAGTAGTTATTCATGATTTGTAATTTCTCAACTCTATACTTGTAGAAATCAGGGACTTAAAAAACAAATATACTGTTCTACTTAATTTCAAATTAAATGACAGTCAAGAGAGAAAGAAAAGATGGGGAAGATGAAATTGAACACCATATTCACCCTAGAAACCCTCTGAAGAGAGAAAAAATGGTTTTGGTAGTGGCAATTGCACTACTACTGAAATGTATTAGCAAATTAGCAAGTACAATGAATTATGCTGAAGAATATGAATGCAATCTGCCCCTTGCTCCATTAGCTGCATAAAGCACTTGTTTGCCTATGCTTCTATGCACACATTACAGTTCTGGAACTCTACTTTCAAAATTTTCAACTTTCCTCCATTTTCCTCTCCCTAAAATGTGCTTTCCTACTTTTATAATTGCTGCTTGTGCTGGAGTATTCTCCTGAGCTCTGTAAGAATCTCCTTGGAAGCTGGAAGCTGAAAAGTCATCTATTCATTTCATATTCTTTAATCAACTTTTTACACTTTATTCAAATAACATGCATACATATGTGTATGCATTTATACATATATGTGTGTGGGTGTGTGTGTGTGGGTGTGTTGTAAGGCCGAACCCAGCCTTACTGAGCTTGGGGAGAAAAAAATGGCAAACCTGAACCCAAATTGGCAACATAGGTTATTTCAGAGTTGCAACAAATCATGCCAATATGAAACCATAAATGAGGTATGGAGGGTTTGTTTGGAGGGATCGAAGATTGAACTAAATGCCTTAATACATGAATATGTTTTTTGTAGGGTATACACTCAATTGCTCACACTTGTGCCATATGATGACCTCTTTGAGACAGGCTTTTACACTTTTCATAGAAGTCCTTGACTTAGAGAACAATTTTACTTTATAATTACTTGATGGAATTTGGACCAACATTAGGGTATTTGGCAATGCCTTTTACTTGCCACTTCATGTGTTATTTCGAGCTCTATATACACAGATCTTGGATGAATTGTCATTTTGCAAGGACTTTGTCGTGCAAACTTTGTAGCTAGAGGTGTCTAGCCAAAGTAGGGCCAAAGGGCATCATCTGAGAATAGATGCTAAGTGTCTTAATGCCTCTCTCTCCACTTGATCCATATGGATCATGAAATTGTAATAAAAATATATAAAGACTTGTAAAACATGAACAATCAGATGCATTCAGAATCTAGACAGAGGACAAAATAGGTTGGTTAGAAAACATAGCAGACGAGCGGTACCTCAACTGGGGTAGTGTCTAGGACAGAGGCGTGATCATGGTAGTATCCTTTCGACTGTGTAACTCAAAATTTGGAACAAGCAGATGCCATTTCAATTTCCAGCATTCGTGGGATTCTTCTAGGGCTTGAGAGAATGTTCTAGCATCAATAGTTGTATAAATAGAGGTGTTTTGACATGGGAGGATCCAAACCAAGTTGTATTGATCAAAGAAAGGAGGATTCAACTATTCATAACAATTTGAGAGGCTGATATACTTGTGTATGCCATTAAAGGAGAAAGGGCCAGCCTGCATCCAAGTAAATCATTGTACATGGTGATTTTCTACAATTAATAGAGCTAGTAGGTATTTGCCACTACCATAAGCTGGTTTTTCTCTATTATGGGTTTCCATAATAAAATTTGAGTTCTTGTGTGGAATTCATTTCTATTGCAGCATTTTTTATTCTTAATTTGAACAACAATTCCTGCTCTCTAACACTGTCATTTGTAATAACATGTAGCATAATTATGATTCTTGAATTCTACTAATTTAGAGAATTTATGGATCAATATGGTATCAGAGAGGTTTTGATATTTGTGGAATTTGTGGAGGTTTGTGTGTATGACAGTGACAAGAGCACAAAAATCCGATATGGAGGAGTTGAATTCATGAGTAATTGCATTGGAAAACCACATGAAGGGATTGATAGAATAGAATAGAAGATTTTTAATGTCCACGAGGCTAAAGATAGCCTATGGGACAGTCGACCCTATCAATTTAGCTTTTGAATTGCTGACCTTCTACTATTTAATTTGATGATCAACTCCCCTGTTTTCTCAACCATCTCCTCTTTGAACAAATCCTGTAAAGAAGCTGCTGCTGAAATACTTATTTAATTGGCTCGGATGTCATTGTAAGCTTTGCACTCTAAAATAAAGTGTTTTTTTGATTCAACTGCACCATGTGCAAAAGACAAACTCTCTCCTCCCATTCTTATTTTGGCCTCTTCAATCTATCATTTCACATTGAAGACCAATAATGATTAGGCCAACATGCACATGACAAGAGAGCAAATGAAGATGGTGCAAGAGCAAACCTCTGTAAGAAATTTGGCAACGTGGAAGAAGGTAAGAAAAGTGAGGATTCCTTGGAAAAGCCATTCATAGGAAAAGAACAAACTCCGTTTAAAGTAGAAATTAAAATTGAAGCTAAAACTTTTAATGGAGAAATTGATGCGAACAAGTTGGATTCTTGAATATAGCAATTTGAAATTTATGTCAATGTTCATAAAGCTAATGAGGCACAAAGAAGGCCACACTCTTGTATGGTGGGGAAACTATGTATTTAATTGTGAAAAGAAAAATAAGGCAATTGTAGGCACTTGGAAAGAATTCAAATTTTCAAGGAATTGATCCAAAATAATTTCTATGCCATAGACTACAAGTACGATCAAAGGAAAAATCCTTGCATCAGAGGGAAAATCCTCTTCTGAAAAACGGGAGTCATATTGATTAGTCTCTCTAAACAATTCTGAACATTTAACATCATTGGTCGAAGATGCTGCCAGTAGCTCCAACACATCCTCCCATGATAGTTCGGAACAAATTGCTTTATTGCCCTTTAGAGGTGCATCCATAGGTATCATCAATTCTGCCTTTGGAGCTTTCTCAAGAAATGGAGGGTTTTTCCCTCAAAACCACCCTACATGAAGTAGGCATTGAATTGGAGATTGGCTCTTTGATCATTGAAGATACTACCTAGGGCTTCAAGGTTTCTTCTTGACACTAAATTGTACTGTTATTGTTATGTCATCTAACTTAGACTTTTCTTCCTCCTAAGCCTTAGATGACCTAATTGACAAGACTAGCTTGCTTTTGGGATAAGCAAACTGGAAGTGACAACCAACTATTTGATGTTCTGGTTTCGCATCCTGCCACCATGTCGCTTGCCTTTTCCATGTTTTTTTCTCTGAACACGTGTCCAACAAGTGACCAATACCAAAATAATTCTGTCATCTGAAAACCGACCTCTCATAATCAAGAGACTACTTGCAAATATTAACCCCAACTTTCAGCCAGATCTTTGTATGAAAACCCAAACATAAGTGCAATTTGACCAAAATACGCGTGTAAGTAGAGCTGGGGTGCCTCAAGTTTTCAGGAGATGTGGAAACAAACTTACTTGAGGAGTTGCCAATGCATTCTAGGGTAGAAGGAAACCAAAAGTGCAAGGTTAGATTAGGCATTCTCACCCAAACTGAAATAATCTTGAAATTTTTTGTTAAAGGATTAAAACTTGGGAATCAAGGTTTTACAAAAAGAGTAGCTTTCCCCCAAGCCATGGACCCTTTTGCCAAAATATAGTCTCTATCTGCTGTAGATTCACTCACTATAATAAAGAAGCCTTGGGCACAGGGATGAATTACAATAGATTCCACAAGAAAAGGTTTCTAGGTGCAACTCTGGCAGAATAGGCCAAAGAGAGTTGAACTTGCATATTAGAGCCATATCCGAGTAATGCTTAGGTTCCTCCATAACTTCATTGCTCATTTCCAAGAGTGGAATCTTCTTTGCAGATTTCAATATCCACTTTGAGTCCTCTTTCTAGCCACTTAGGGTTTTATCAAAAGAGGGATGTTGTACTTCTAGCTTCAAGTAGTATCAACCTTTTGCACCTTCTTATCATGAGCTGCAACAACCTCCTTAAAGGAGCAATGATTATTGCTTGGGTAGCAGGTGCTAGCACAAATCCATCTTTTCCTGCAACAACACTCTTAGCTTTCTCCCTGCCTTCCAAGGAAATGACAGTAGTGGCTAAAACAGGGACAGGTGTTTTCTAAATATCATTGCTGAGCATAGCTACTTGAGAACGATTAGTAACAGAGGCACCCATTTTAGGGTTTATGGTAGAGGCTGTGAAGTAGGCTTCATTTTGTTTTTGAAGATAGGCCATGTTAGTGGGCATGGAGTTGGAAGAAGAGGAAATGCTAATCAGGCACCTTAAAGGGCTCTATTTGCATATCAGAAGAAGAGTAGTCACTACATGCTCACAAGACTTGGATGAAGCATGTGTCCAAGCTTACTATGTGGAAATCGAAGAAAAGCTACTGCCCTCCTTGGAGGAGGAAGTTGGGGATCTTCTTGTCATTCAAAGTCTCACTAAACTTCCTTGGAACCAAAGGCTTCTCTAATGAGAGAGTTGTTATCCATATGGATCTTGAAATTGTAATAAAACTATTTATAAAGACTTGTAAAATTTGAATGGTAAGATGGATTTAGAACCTGGACAGAGAACATAATAGGTCAGTTAGAAAACAGAGCAGGACTGTACCGTGATAGTGGTAGTGTCCTTTGACTGTGTAACTCCAAATTTGAAACGAATAGACACGATTTTGACTTCCAGCATCTGCAGGAATTCTTATAGGGCCAGGGAGAATGATATAGCATTAGCAATTGTATAAATAGAGCTATTTTGATATGGGAAGATTCAAACAAAGCTGTATTGATCAAAGAAAGGAGGATTCAGCTGTTCATAATGGTTTTTAGAGGGTGAGACAATTGTGTATGCCATTAAAGAAGCAAGGGGCAGCTTGCATCCAAGCAATTCTATGTACTTGGTAATTTTCTACAATTAATATAGGTAGTAGGTATTTGCCACTACATAAGCTGGTTTTTACTTTCTTTGAGGGTTTCTAGGTTAAATTTTGAGTTCTTGCGTAGAATTCATTTCTGTTGCAGCATGTTTTCTTCTTTATTTGAACAACAATTCCCTCTCTGTAACACCATTTGTAATAACAAGTAGCACAATATGTTAGCATAGTTTGCGATTCTTAAATTCTACTATTCTAGAGAATTTGCAGATCACCACCTTTTTAGGGTTGTTGCCCTTGAAAATAGCACATAAACTTGACAAGAACTTTGGTTTTTAAATGGCTTAGGTTTTCTTGAACAATTTTGTTCATATTATCTTAATCAAAATCTGAAGAATTTTGATTTCAGGTGTTCTGTTGTTGGAGGAATTGGTTGGGGCATATGAGTTTGTTGGCATTCAATCTATAGTAGATGCTGTTAAAAAACGTGTTGGAGAGGCAACTCAAGCAAAAGCTGCTGGTAACCTAAATTGGTGGAAGGTGCATGTCTTTACATAACTTTTTTTGCTTTTATTTGGTCAGAGTGTTATTATAACTTATAGGTTTGAGATAATAGTTTTAGAATAGTTTTATAAATTGCTTAGGCTAAACTTGTTCATTTCAAATAACAATTTTCAATGGTGCTCTTTATAATTTGACAGAGGAACTTCTTTTATGGACTGCAATAAAATCAAACTGTTGAGTTTGTAGTATTGCTTTGATTAATAGATGATCTTTCTGTACTTAGACATATACCAAATCTGAACTAATGCGATATTTAATAACATTATCAATCAACTATATTTTATGTGAGTTTAAGCAACAACTCGTGCATTTCTTTCTTTTAAATTTTGGTTTGTTTACACTCTAGATGTTAATTGTTCTCTTGTCAAAGTAAGAGGCATGCCTATTGATGTTGAAGTTAAGATATGATTAAAAAACTAACTTTTAAATAATTTTACAACTCAGATATTTTGACCAATCACTCTAGTCCTGATGAGGCTCCAGGTTATATTGGAAAGTGTAGCATGTGCAGAAATTGTGCTTATCTGTGAAACATCTATATACATAGACCAATAGATAATCAAAGTGCAGCAAAATAAATTCTATTATATATTGTATGATGTACAATGTAGTGTACATTCTTGTTGTTAGGAAATTGTGAAGAAACTTCCAAATCAGTGTGAAAGTTTTGCAATGTTGTGTCAGCACAATCACTAAGGCAAGCACAATTCTATATGGAAGCAGCCCACCCTAAGTTTGCAGAATCTCGTGCTAGCAGGTCAGTTCTACCCCTAGTGTGGTTTATGCCAATAACAAAACATAACTACCATTTGGTGCCTGCAGCAATTGGCAACGTCTGAACTCCTTGTAACTGCATTGAAGCTAAGTTACTTTGCATATCAACCCTCTTGATTTGTAACATATATAGAGGAACGCTAGCCCTTTACACCTTAGTATAGTTTTCACTGTTTCTGATCCACACATTGTTTGTTAAGTATATTGCACAGATTCCAACCAGCTCTTGACCTCTGCATGTACGTTCCATCATGCTTAGTGCGGTTTCATTTTAAAACATGCCTGAATTCTCTTAATTTTGTTCATGACATGATTTAAGATTCATAGAAATAAGTTGTGTGAGCAGTTTACCCAAGTTTTGAAGAGATTTGCAATTGAATGAAAGAACTTGGTTTTGGTAGGTCTATATTTAGTGGGAATCCAAAGTCGATGTTAACGTTGACATTGCACAGTGTGAGGGAAGGATTAATACAAAGGCTTTTGGTTTTGCCTTTAAAAAAGTGAAGTCCATTATACTTTGGGAAAAACATCTTTTTTCACGTTGAAGTCTAGACCTGCTATTTTCTACTGGTGGGAGTCAAATAAATTGAGGTTAGTCTAAAAGAACATGTCATAACTTTTGATTAGTTTGCTCTTCTTGCCGTCCACTCCCTACTGCAACTTACTTGGTACAACCTGCTCCTTGCTACCCTGCACTCTCTTATCCCACCATATGCCTTGTCAACCAGTCCACCGCGCAATCTTCTGATTATTCTCAGGCTGCCATTGGAGATAGTACTGTCATAGGCCTGTATGGTTATTTAGTGGGTTGTTCATCTAGTATGGTACAGGCTTCAGAGAGCAGAAGTTCTGAAAGTGATTATAATTGTCTGAACGGTCTGCAACAAATGATTTAGGTGTACGGACATTGGCAGTTGCACTTGCCATATATAGTGGAATACACTTTGAAAAAACAAACACAAATAAGTAGGTTCACATTTTTATTTCCACAAGAGGAAGAGCTGGCTGAATGAACACGGCAACCATTTCAAGGATTTGGTGAGCCTTCAACAATTCAAGGACTACCCCAACAGACCAAGGATTTAGTAAGTACGCTGTGGTTGAGAATTTTGGTTTTCCTAGAGCAGTAATGGTGGATAAAGTAAAAAAATCCATGTGTAGGAGCTTTATCCTCCACATCAAGACCAAAGATTTGGAAAATGGCACTAGACAAGGCATTTGAAAAATACAGCACAAGCAGAGAGGGCCGAATGATTCTAGCTTCAAAGCCCACTCCACTAACTAGAATGGTGCAAACAACCCTACAAGGCACATACGGAAAAGGAAAAAGAAAATAGAAGTCTACATCTAGCAAAGCGACACTGACTCGAGACACTCTTAGCTGGGGGAGCCTTATGACCAATGAATACTGTTTATGGTGGGCAAATGAGCCAGAAGGACATCTGCTGAAGGCTGTCCTGATCATAGCACAAGTAAACAAATTGCTACAGATTCCTTATTTTAGTGTTAGGGAATTCAAACCCTACTTGGCTTGGACAGTTTCTAGCTATGATAGGGAGGAGTCATTTGTCCGCTACATAGACCGTAAAGTCAGAATCACCTACACTCCTAAAGATTTCTTGAGGGTTTTTTAAGTACCTTGTATGGGACCTTCAATCCAAAAACCCAAAATGAACATTTCATAGGCTCAAAAGGATTTTGTGGTCTAGACATTGTGTAGATGGAACTTGACTAGCAAAGAAGTAAACAATATGTGAGATAAGGGAAACCATGAATTGAAAAAAGAATATTTGGCTAACGAAGAATGACATTGCATAATGGAGCTGAGCAAAAGGAGATTGGTGGGAGCCATATAGGCTTTGGACATTCAATTTGGATGGCAAATTATATGGTCGAGCTCAGTAAAGACAAAGTATACAATTGGGGTTAACTCTTGTCTATTTGAATTCATGAGTTTCTATCAATGAAATCCAAGGGATTTTATATGACTTAACATGCCATGGGATTATTCCTGGATGTCACATACATAGAGGCACAACGACACTAGCTAGGAAATTGCAGCCAATTGCTTCCTATGACCCTGCCTGTCCATCTATCTTCAGATGGAAGTCGATGAGTGCTCAGTTCACAGAAGTACGGGGTGTAATGTCCCCTTTTTCCTAGTGGGTTAGTCTATACTTAGTTCCCGTAGACTAACCAAAGTGGTTAGGGAACTCTGGGAGTTCGTTTGGTCGGTTTCTGACATTCTGGCTGAGACTTACTATTTTTAATAAGTCGCGAAGTTGGCTATTTTGGGAAACTCTTTATTGGAGATGGAGCATTTCGCCGAGACCTTTCCAACGGTCTATAACTCATGGGATTTTGTGACCGTTTGGGCTTTCATATTAAAGTCTGTAAATTATACTTTATTATTATATTTGGACTTTAATTTATTAATGTCGGTGACTTTGGAGAAATAAGAAAAAATGCAAAAATAAGTCACTAACGGACTTGGGTGCCCCTTTGAGAAATAAAGAGCAAATTTAAAAATAACATTTCCCTCTCATATGGGTCGACCCACTTGTGGAGTTATAAAAAAGCAAAGAGTGGGAAAAGTTATTCATTTTTCTTAATATTACATTTTATGCTTCTATTTGCTCTGCAAATGAGGGTTTGGGGGATTTCTTCCAGCCAGGGCTTTTGGTGACGGAAACCACCATTGGTAGCAATCTTCCGCAGGTGTGAAAGATCACTCAAGGGGATTTTGGAGCAGCCATACTCAGTGGCTGTATTTGAGCTTCATTTTGATATCACTATTGACGGAGATGGAGATAACAAGATATATCTTATTGCAGTTTTGTTGCAGCTGAGGAAGAGTATTAGTGACGGATTGTATTGCAGATTTGAGAAGGGTTGGGACTGCCATTTCTTTATTGCTGGCTGTACTTCATTTTGCTGGCCGTACCTCTTCATGTGTAGGCCGTACCACTTCATATCCTGGCCGTACTTCTTGGAGCAGCCATTTGGAGTTTATTGGGGGCTGTTCTTCCTTGCTTAGTGGTTGTTTTTGACCTAAGGGTCTATGCTGATAGTTGTAGATTGTTTCCTTGCATTTGCTGATACTTTCAATGCAAAACTCCATTGTCATGTTGCTGGTCCGTCAACAACAGAAATATGAAGATGCTTATTTTGACATGGGTATGTGATGGTTATTCATTTTATGCCATTCTATGAACTGGGTCTTTATTATTTAGTTCATATCTGTTATAGTTTTTCTGGGTTTTCAGTTGTATGCTATATTCTTTGTATTCTAACATACACACTTCAAGAAAACAGAAACCCCCTTCTGCATCTTCTATCTAGTTCTAAAAGATCACAGAAAAAACTAAAAAATAATAACATTAAAAAGATAAATCAAAAGAACAACAGGTGCAGGTTATTACACGGGGTTAGGACGAAACCCTAAAGGATCCTTTGCTTGATCACGAAGAAAAGGAAACAGAGATTGGCAGATACAACATCAGAAGATGAGGAAGGCATGAATGAAGAGGAGAGCATATGTGAGGAAGAAGTAGATGAGGTGGAAGTACTTGTGCCACCTTCTCACCTTGCCACATTGGTTCTTCGACTTAGTTAGGCTAGCCACATAGAGGAATGGCTAAATCTGCTAGGGCTCCTATGGATACACTCGGAATTCCTCTAGTAAACATGATGCACACTATACTAGAGCCTCCACACAAGATGGAGCATCCAAAGGCAATGCGAGTAGAGAATAACTAGTTATCCATAAAGTCCGGCATGGAGCAGCCCCACACATATGAAGAAATTACATCATCTACACATTTTGAGCCATTATTCTCGACGTGGATAAGAACCAATAAATGGTCTTCATCCACATTAGCAACTGCTAACAAGCTATTTGTGCTCTTTGACAACATCTCACCCGTTTTAGTAGTCTCACAACCTCTTTACCAACATCTTGAGCCCTTCAACAACCACACGACCTCATTGTAGTTTCTCATTAGCCACACACTAACTTCTATAGCCATTTGCATCACTTTGTTAGTCAAATGCACCCTACAACAGTTTGTCAACCAAAGGATACACTTCGTCAGCCAAACCCAAACTGACTTTTGCAGCAACTTCCTAACTTTTGTGCAACTACTATCATCTTTTTTAGCAACTGACTTATGTACCAAGGAAACTTTGTGTCCTAGTGTTCCTGACTTGAAGACATTCTCGATTCAAATCACTTCATCAATTTCAGATTAAGTGCTCCTCCTCGTTAATCTGTCTAACATCTTTAGGATCAACATCCCAACGTGTGGCTGGAGTTTGTCGATACTCGAGAGTCTTTGATCCTAAAGTCTCGAAGCACTATGCTCTCCGACCAACTTCTTGGCTCATCTAGAGGTAAGCTTGTTACTCTTGATCGAGTGGATGAAGCTATAGGTGGACCAATTCCTCTCTAGAGCAAGGGAACTAGCAACTTGTGAGAGTAGGCAAATGGCAAGTTGCTTTAGCTTTGGTTTATCCTTCCAATGCTATGTCTACCATCCGATAGGGTCTTTTTGTGCAAGAGTGACCCTATCTGCTCTATCCTCTACTTTGTTGATTGTAGGACTTCGAAGATTGACAAATTGAATCCACTGCTTTTGAAGTTTGGTTGCACCCTCAATGTTGTACGTCTTCCCAAGGGCCTTCATAAATCCTTTAGCTCATCATCATCACAAGGAGGAACTTTGTTAGGTCTAGATGCATACCACTTGGGTTTAAGAGCATAAACAACCATATGAAGAGGGGTGTTCATTGTGTTCTACCTCTTCATCACAATGGGTTTGAAATGTTCATCATAGAATTGTAATTCATGATCCTTGCTATGAATCTCTCGCTTCATTCGATCAAGCAAGCCGTCAAAAGTCTTAGAAATCTCTCCAATGCTAGGAGAGTCTATATATTGGGAAGCAACATTTAAAAAATTAAAAAACAATTATAAACAAAAAAAATAATAATAAAATGAAAAGATTTAAAATTGCTAAGTATTTTCAAGAATAGAAATTGAATGTAAAATACTAAAATTACAAACAAACATATTAAATAAAAAATCTTATCTTGTAGTGGACCACCATGGATTCTAAAGCTTCTTGCACCTCCAACACTTGTACATCTCTAACTTCGACCATCGTTGTCTTCACCCAATTTATAATTTTGATGTCTTTCAAAGCATTGTTCAAAGCATGCACACAACATGGAGTCAAAAAATGTGTTTGTAAGTGCTTTCAACCATCAAATCGGCTAACTTACAAACACAAGATGAATTTGTCACAACTTGCACAACACTAGAAGGCCTAACCTCCTCTATGGCCTCCTTCAAAAGGTGAAACTAGTAATTTGCATCCTTATGTTTCCCACAACAATCAATAGCTCTAAGAAATTATAAATCGGTAGGACATGTAACAATTATATTAATGAGTGACCAGTGTGGAATATCAATCCACCCATCTATGAAAATAGAACAACCTGTCCTAATCCATGTTTGTCTCTATCCTCCAATATGTTCAACTTTGAATATTGTTTGTTGAGGAGGGAGGTATGCAATCGATGTTCTCTTGGGGGTGCATAAGAGGATCCAATTGTTTTTTGTTGTTGTTGTTTTTGTTTTCCAACATCTCTTTAAAATAAGGAGACCGTGCCACATGAAATGGGATGGATGGGCATAAATTTTTTTGGCTACTGAATCATTGACATCCTCACATTGTTGCAAATTCAACAACCTCGACATTGTATATTTCCCACTTGTAATAGAATTTGCTTTCCTCTTCCCTTTATTAGAAGCCTCTCCCCTACTAGCAACAACTAATACAACGGAACACTTTGGAATAGATGGCATGGATGTATTAGTGTTACAAGACTTGGACTCGATGTAGACTCAGCAAGCTGATTTTTGACGGGGACTTTGACTTGGTGCTCAGACTTTTCCATTACTCGACAAATTGAAAAACCATGAAGTATAGTTTTTAAGGATTTAAAACTTTTATCATGCATCCTTCAATAAATAAACTTCAAAGACACAATAAACTAATCAAATAGAAGCTACTTTGATCACATACACATGTATGCATCGATCACATGAGTATAAAAGCGGATTTTAGCTGAAGGAAACAACATTTTTAAATATATAAATATTGTCTAGTGTTTTAGGAAATTAGGTGTACAAAACTCGTGGGTTATGATATCCATGGCATCAAAAACAAAAATCACAATATGGAGTCATGAACTATGGTAGAAAGGAGCTTGTATCACTCAATCGGACATTGCTAGCTCTATGTGGAGTCATGCACTTGTATCTCGAACAAGTTTGCAAATGCTGCTACAACCATAGGAGCATTACTTAGGATAGGGATTGACTTAGCAAACTAGAAGTATAAATGTAATTCAATTACTTGGGATTTAATTGGGAAAAAGTTGAAAGAATAAAATAATGTTGCTTTTCCATCCAACATGGCTCAAAATGATTTGTTTTTGCTTTTTAAAACTAGAGCCCTTCAAACCCTTCAAAAAATGCTTGACTTTCACGCTTTTACATTTGAGTGTTTCAATTTTTGATTCTTTTTTTAAAAATGACTTTTGCTGACTTGGCCGAGTCTTCCCAGCGGGACTTGTTGGGTCTAGTGAGTTTGACTAGACTCGTCGGGTACCCGGGTCACGAGTCCTTGGGACTTGTTTGTGTCTGTCGGCCTTGAGACTAGTTGAGTCTTTGCGAGTCTAGGTGAGTCTTGTAACACTCCGATGTATGTCTACTAGTTTTTGCCTCGCTCTCTCCAACAAACTTTGCATTTCAATGCTATGTTCCAACTTTATCTTCCACAAACCCTAACCCCATGTCCACTCTCACCTAATAAATGTTGCCCAACCCTACTATAACTCCCATGAAAGTCAATATTGCAAATATGACACAATCAATGTGAAGAACAAAAAATAGAACAAAGTAAACACATAAAGATGAAGTAATGAAACCAATATCTTTTACCTCAAACTATTCCTTCTCCTTGATAGAGTGGAAGTACCATGCATCCAAGTACTACTTAGCTATGCTCTTGATATGATACTATGTGGTTTGCTCTCTAAACCAGCATAAGGCTAATAGCAAAAGATGTGATTATAATGGCTTGGCTGGTCATGAATTTATAGATTTTTGATATGAGGGATGGAGGGTTGGAATTAAGAGGTGCAGTGGATGGATGAGATTAAGAGATGGTGTGAATGGATAAGATTAAGAGGTGGAAGATAAAATGGATGGTGTAGATTAAGAGGTGGAGGATTAGGGCTTCTAGGGCATTCTTTATGTGAACGGTGGAGATTAAGAGGTGGAGGATAAAATGAGTGGTTAGGATTAAAAGTTATTTTGACTTTTGGGATGAGGATGAGGACAAAATTGGAAATTAATTAAATAATAGAATTATTTAATTAATTTTTGGAGAGGGGTCATGTGTGAGAATAAATTAATTAAATAAATAAAATTTATTTAATTAACCATGGCTGTGGGAAATAATGGATTAATTAATTAAATAAATGTAATTTATTTAATTAATTTTGGGTGATGGAGACAAATGATTAATTAATTAAATAAATAGATTTTATTTAATTAATCTATGATGGGAGAGAATGGAATTGGATAAATTAATTAAACAAATGTAATTTATTTAATTAATTTAAATAATACAAAAGTACATAGTAAAGGGGACATGTTAGGATGAAAGGTGATGTTAAGATAGTGTCAAAAATGATGGTGAAGGCATGGTCATTTTCAGGTGTCTACACAATGCTTTCTGCCCCTTGCATTTATGGACTGATTATTGCCCAAATTGGTGACAAATTGCATCAAGGGTCTTTGGGAGTTGAAAGTGCCTTTTGCAAAATCCTTGATAGAGGTTGAAGGGCATGCAGAGAAATGCGTGACTTCAAAGAGCAAACTGAAAAAAATAGAAAAGAAGCAAAAACACTCCCTAAGTTTCTTGACAACGTAGAAAAAATGAAAACAAACTAAAACAATAACCGTGGTGATTGTGGCATACCTTGCAATGAAAGAAAATGACCTTCAATGCAGTGAGTGGCTGCAAATCTTCTTCCTCTTTCCTTCTTTGTCCTTCTTTCCTCTTCTTCAGGTTGCAAAAAGCTCAAATGGCAATGGAAAAACAGTTTTGGGGATTTGGTTTATGTTCTAATGTGTAAAGTGTTGCACAAGGGGTGTGGGAGGGCTTGTGAGCCCCCCAACCCCCTTTAAATTTTCTTTTTAAAAAAATGAAATGATTTTTTAACAACATTGGGAATTTGTTTTTGCTGTTGGGGATGCTTGGACATCTCCAAGATGTCGAAGGATGTCTCTGGCGTTCCTGGCTATCTTGGGGATGGCCAAACATTTCGACAATATTCCAAGTTTTTGAATGGCATCCTGGGACATTCCCAAAATTTTTGGCAGACTGGGGACAGCTAGGGGACACCCCTTGCCATCTCAAAGTCCTAGAAATGGCTATGGGGATGGGGACGGGGCTTTTAGAGGGGGGGACACGACCCCGTGTTATGTAGAGAAATCCTCATTTTAAAATTTATGAGCAATCAAATTTGTAGTTTTTTGACTACAAGCACTAGTGGCACTTTTGTTGTTCTTGCCATTTATTTCATGGCATGGATATTATAACAATGGAATTTTGACTTTATGCATGAGTTCAGACGTTTCACTACTAAAAGCCATTTCAAGATTATGTCTATTGTGCATTTGATGTACATTGGCTATCTAGCTCTTAATTTGCACAATTTGTCTATTTTGATGTCCATGAAGTTTCCAATACTGTTTTGCATTTTTGATCTGCCAAGTTTTCGTAGTGTCAAGTCAACTTTGACCATATATCTTGCCAAGTCAGAGTCCAATCACTATGATTTGTTGACACATGTAGAACAAAAGAAATTGTATCAATATCTGTGGAGACCAAAAGTAGCTCAGTGGGATTCAAAACATACATTCAGATAGAATAGAGAAATACTATAGTAAAAAGAACCTATGCTATGAAAAGTAACTAAGCACTAAGCACTAAAGAATTGTAAACATGGCAAACAGAGGTAAACCTAAAGCAGTCAAACTTTGAACTGTGAAAACTGGTGCTGGACTTTTGGAAGACAACTCTCCATCTAATTTCTTGATTTCTAGGCACATCAAAAGGATATTTTATGCATCACTTTTAGATTATTTCCTAACATAATTTAGCATTCCAATGGTTCACTGATAATGGGAGGAATCCTTTCAAAACAGACAAACGAGAATATATAAATTTACATTCGTGCTGTGGTTTGTTTTTTCTATCCAAGTGTAGGTGGCTGGATTGACAAGGCTTGGTTTACTCCCAAGCTTTTGGTCACAAGGTTAAAACACAAGTTTACAAAATTTAAACAATATATATGGTAAACAAAATAAATCATTGGTGGGATTCCTCAAGGGGGCTTTCATATGCCAAATTGGTGCCTGCCTTTGCTGTGATCTAAAAAATAATGATTACCTTTACCTTTTTAATGAAGGATGCTAATCAATTACCCCTTGCAATGTAGATGCTTGACTCATAAGTCGCTAGTTTTAGTTAAATAAGAAAACAGGTAACAAGGAAACCTGTGCCTTTGTCCTTTGTCCTAGAAAGAAAGAAATATATTTGCATCAAAATAAGAATACAGGTAACCAGAAAACATGTTCCTTCGTCCTTTGTCCTAGAAAGAAAGAAAGAAATATATTAGCATCCAAAAATGACCAAAGTAGGTCAGCGGGACTTCAAAGTACATGTTACAACAGCAAATGGAAGTGGTAAAGAACTCCAAGAGCTGAAAAACTATCTACTGTGAAACCAATGAGAAAGCATAATTAATGGGGGTGAAACAAAAATGAAAAATGTTTAAACCTTAGATAAGTTGGAAAAGATAATGCCTTATGGTACAAGTACAAATAACTATGTGAAAAGATTTCTCTATCAAGACATGAGTCAATAGGGATCTAAGCTTCAAGGCTGGAGATAATATTTCACTGTAATCCATAATGTATAGAACAGAAAAAGGATAAATAGCTTCATCATCCACAATCAAACGACTGATATAGGAATTGATGGTGCCCACAGGAAAATGACCTGGACTAAAGACGTCCCCCTTGAAAAATCCTAGAAGGAAGAAAGGTATCCCCAATAATATCTTCAAACATTGAAGGCTGATGAACCTTCAGAGATTCAGAGAAAACTTGTGACATGTGCCTGTCCTTGAAACCTGGACTACTTTAACTGGAACTAGATGGTCATTAACGATCATACTTGGTGTGAGAATATGAGGATTGGAGAGCTCTGGTGGCAATGCACAAAGATGGTGGAGATTGTGTCACTGGTCTATCCCAAAATATGCATGAAACTATAGGTATCTCTAGGGTGCTTGACACTAACATAAACTGGAATGGGATGATAGAATCCATTCAGCCTGTTAGTCTTAGGAGTCCCCTAAAAGGCTTGACTTCTGAAACTGACAACCCACCGAAGGTAAAGGATCAAGCACCTTAGGTTGGAATAAGGAGTCTACAGAGTAGATCTTGTAGGTATTGGGCATTTCGATTATGTTTGTGACATTAGTTTTTCACTTATATAAATCTTGAATACTTTGTCACAGTGCCATTCTGATTGAGAATTGATTTGTATTCTGAATTGTTTTCCATCAGTTCTTTAATACATATTTTAGTTTCATTCTGTTTAGGCATTTTTGTAGGAAAGCAGCTTTTTCTGTGTTGAAATTTGAATTGCCAATTATATTATTTTGGTTGTTTTGTGACAGTTACGAGAAGCAGCAATTCTTGCCTTTGGATCAATTTCAGAGTCGCTAGATGAAACACAGGTTTTCTTTAACATGCATGCTTGATGGATTTTTTAGATATAGCCGTTCTTTTTCCTTTGTATTATTCATCAAATGCTATCAGATAAATAGTACAACACTTTCCATTGATTCTTCCTTCCTTATCTATGGAGATGATATTCATGTTGGTATAGATCATGTGCATAAAAAATATTAAATTTTATTGAGGAATGATAGGGATGAGAAACTTGGAGTGATATTTTTATGTTTATACACTTGGCAGTTAGAAGGTAATCTCAAGTTTGATCTAGAAGCGTTTCTTGATGATATACTTGCACATGATATAGGAACAGGTGAGGTTTGAATTAAACCATAGCCATTTAGTCAAATTTCACATTATAGTTATTTGTGTTGTTGCTCATAAATGCATTTCTTTTTCTGTATTCCATGATACATTAACAGGTATGGTGGAGTATCCATTTCTTCATGCACGTGCCTTCTGGGCAGCTTCCAAGTTTTCTGCAGTGGTAATTTCTCAAATCCCATCCTGATTCTGTGATTGCTGCCATTAAAGGCTATCAATTCTGTAGAAAGTTTGTCACAGTATTCCTTTTACAATTTCCATCTTAAAATTCTGTGCAGATCAGTAAGGGAAGGCAGGAGGAATTTGTTTATGCTTCTATGAGGGCGTTTGCATCAGATGTGTAAGAAAATTTGTTTTCCACTAATGTAATTGTTACATGATGATTGGTTCCTTAGTTATGAAGATATTGGCCTCAACTGGAAATATAAATAGGAAATTCTGGGGTTACAGGCCTCCAACAGTGAAGGTAGGTGCTTGTAGAGCATTGTCACAACTTCTTCCTCGGTCAAATACAGAAATCTTACGTCCACATATGGGGGATGTTTTTTCTGCCATTGCAACCCTCTTAAAGGAGGTATATTCCAAAAGAGGCACTTTAGTCGATTTTCATTATTTTGTTTGTAAGTGTGAGCTGGGCAATTAAAAAAATTTGAGTTTCTGATTAACTATGTTTTTCTATGTCCAGGCTTCAGATGAAACTTTGCATCTGGTTTTGGAGGCTTTGCAGGCAGCAGTAAAAGCAGGTCTGAGATAATCATGTTGGTTCTTTTTGGTGGCTTATCTAACAGGAGCATGAGCTCTGATATGATTTGTGTAAAATGCTGTTTCATGGTTGTACTTGTCTGAGTTGTATTATGGTTGAGAATCCAGATATGTTTGATCACGATATTTTCACTAATGTTCTATAGTTCTTTTGTTGTTTCAGACCAACAGACCACAGTGCTGGTAGAATCAGTTATCTCACCATTGCTTCTGAATATATGGGCACAGCATGTTTCAGATCCTTTTATCAGTATTGATGCTGTGGAAGTTTTAGAGGTAATGTGAAGTGAATCTTGCATGGTTGTTGCATCTTCAGTTTCCTCTCTGACTTTGTCTTTGTAAATGAACTATACCTAAGTTCCTCAACAACAGAGGCTTTAAATTCTAAGTGTTTTGGATATTGATTAAGTAATGGGCAAATTTGAACATTCTCTTGATTGAGTCTGTCACAAAGAACTTGATGCAACAGGTATTTGCAGAGAGATGCTTAAGATACACAACATAAGGTTTACTGGCTAGGTTAAAGGATGAACGTTAGGTTTAGTCAAAAGTTATGGCTAATAGACCACAATTCCACAACAGAAGAGGAAAACAAAATTATGACTGTATACATGAAGTTCAATAACTCTTAAGGATTGCATCTATCTATTACCCGTTGTCAAATTTTGTTAAAGATAATGAAGTATACTGTGGAGACAATGACCTTAATCCTAGGATTCTTCTATTTTATAAATAGGAGAGTAGATATAAAATTTGAAGTATTTCAGTATAAAGAATGCATAGAGATGGATTTGTTCAGACTCACAAATGTGTTTTTTATACTATTGACATTTTTCTCATAAAATAGTGTTGTCTTTGTTCACATTTTAATTTGTCACTTTCATGACAATGCAATACGGAACAGCGTGTGAGGAAAATCCTCTCTTTGCATTAGCAGGGAAGCTCCCTGATTTGTTTTATTCCTAAAATCTAAAACGAGTAACCTAGATTGTGGATTTTGTACATTGTACAAATAACTTTCTGGGGGTTTTGCATGTAAACAAAATGCTTGAAAGAAACAATCTAGACCTATCTTTTGATCTTAGAGGTAGGAGCACAAAGCTGAAAGTATTTATTTCACCACAAGGTTTTCTTTTTTGCAGCTAAATTATAACATGAATTTAAACACTAATGCTTTTCAACGATTAAAAGTTAAAGCCGAGATCAATGGATACGCATCAATGATTGGATTGATCTGAACAAGAAACACATTACTTATAACGGCAGTTGACGAAGAACAAGATTGAAAAGCATGCAACAACTTCCAAGCATATTTGTATTCTTTTCTGAATTTATGAAATCAAATGAACCAAACAGCAAATACACAAATTCTGTTCACAAAATTTTAAAACCCTTATTTGCTGATGGAAAATCAGATCTTGCTGATTTTAGTATAATCAAACCCTAGGGTGATGAAAATATGAAACCCTCCAAACTGTAACAGCGAATTGAAAATTGAAAAATAATGATGGAAAATACTTGATCAAACCCTCAAACACTTCATGAGCCAAATCTGAACCAAATTTTGATAAATTTAATGGCTGGTACAAATCCTAGGTCACTTCAAATGCCCGTATCAGATTCAAACATAAATTTGGAAACTCTGAAAGTATGATTTTATTGATGTTTGCAATGATTACAAGCTAGAAATTGTTCTAAAATAAAATCAGATCTAAAATTACAATTTTGAACTCACAGACCTTATTGGCGTGGTATGGCTGATTGGAAATCTTAGGAAAAATACTGATAAAATTCAAATTTGCCTTTGAAACTTCTACAATATGTCAACATCAGAAATTTTCTCCTTGCTATTTAATTCGATGCTGATTACTGATAAAAGATGACTGAAATAGCACAAAACAGCAGCTGATATGACTGATTTAATGATCAAATGCCTAATTTTCCTCCAAAGATGACACTCAGCTAGGGTTGACTCAAACGCCTGCACATAGAATCAGATCTACCTCCACAATGATATTAATTAAATAAGCCCAAAAATGCTGATTTATTGATAGGCTACTGTAGCCCCTATAACAACACTGTAGCAGCAATATACAATCCTCAAAATGTTGAAATTTTCATCAAATCACTGTAGTGACATTGTAGCGCCACTGTAGCAACTGAAAATATCTTCAAATCCTCAACAAATCAACACACTTGTGATTCTTGGATGGAATCACCCATGATTGGAAGCAAGGGTTTTCGTCTTTGATCCCAAATGTGGAATCTAAGAGGGTTTTCATCCTCTCAAACCCCAAACAAACCAAGGGTTTTTGTCCTTGGATGCCCTAGATTCAATAAACTGCTCAAATCTGAAAATAGTATGCAAAGGATAGCTTGAATGATGATCAAATGAGAATCCAAGTGCTCCTTTTATAGTTGCCTCCTTGTTTAAAATTTGGGCCCTAGTATTCAAAAACATTTTTTATTTTTTGCCCAAGCATTTAATAAAATGCTTTTATTCTAAAAAGTATTTAAATATACTTTTTAATTTTTACTTTATTTTATTTTATTTTTATTTTAAGTATTAAAAATACTTTGATTTCAGTACTAGTGTTTAAAAATACCTTTTATTTTAATTATAATAATTTTATTAAGTTGCCCTTAAAATTAGAAATTATTGGGCCCAACTTAAATAATATTATTAATTATATTTATTTTTAATCTGAAAAAGGGGACATGACAGCATACAAGTTAGTTTGCAGGGTAGAAGATTGGTGCTACACAAAGCTAAACAGGAACCTTCTTTATTGTTTGGCTTGCCAAACTTGCATGATTACAACACAAAATTCGAACTCTGAAACTTGAATGAAAACTTCAGTAGCATAATCCTGACACAGACTCTTGTCACATTCTATGTGCACAGAGCACTTATTTATAAGCTCTGTAAGAGAAGCTTCTAGGGAAATGCAATAAATAAAATAATGCTTTAAATCTGCTTTTAAAGTAACTCTATCTCTATCCACTGAGAAGAGGCAACCAGACACTAAAACTGCCTGAAGTAGGCTCTTTCTTTGCTTTAATTCAGCTTTCTCCTTACTCAGGTCACTTTTTCTCATAGTTACCGGATACTCCACCCGCTCCCCCTTGGTATGCGTATCGCCGTATCGGATAAGGATACTCATAGGATACGGCTCAGATACTTCTTGGACACCGTATCCAGCTGTACCAAAAAAAAACCCTATTTTTTTCCGTGCCGGATACGCGCAGATGTGGCATTCTGATGATATTTGTGTCGTATCCCAAAAATATTAACCCTAGAATGTTAAAAATTGCCACAAGCAATTGTTCCATGGCCTAGCATGCTGATTTCTTGTTGCGGGGAACTACCCTGGACCAGCACGCACACGATGGAAATATGTCTTTCTATGCCATTGTATTTACTCAAATTTTCACATTCATTCTAAAGTTGGAGATATATTGTCAACAAGCAATGGAGGAAGAGGCAACTTTTATTAATTGGTGATACTTTTTTTAGGTTTTGGCTTTTTTGTTTTACTTTACATTGTAAACTTTTATTTATTTATTAAGTTTAATACATTTAACTTTTAATTTAAGTTTAATTTATTAATATATAATATATTTGTTAAATATATATTAGTTATATTAAATTTAAATTATTTAATATTATTTATTGCTAATCTATCTATCTATCTATATATGTCGTATCTAGCCGTATCCATATTAATGGTCTTGAAAAATAGCCGTATTTGTATCCGATACCGTATCCGTGTCCATGCAACTCTGCAGTTTTTCTTTTCTAACTGTTCAACTTTGCTTAACATGCTCTTATTTGATGACCAAAACCTCTTATCACACATTTCAGCCACCATTGCCACCTTAATCACTCTTTTCGACTGGCACAACCATTATAAATGTGCGAAATTGTCTTCTGCCGTGCTTTGTTGACCTTTATAACCAGCTGGGTTGCAACTTTAAGTTGATCCTGCCATGATTCTCAAATGGTCGCACTTTCTTACCATCTCAGCCACTTGAGTTGCACTTTTTGAACATTATAACCAACTTTGAAAGATATGAAATCACACAACATTGAGGTCTTTGATACCTG
The DNA here is from genome assembly GCA_027924645.1 of Cunninghamia lanceolata. Classification (NCBI taxonomy): domain Eukaryota; kingdom Viridiplantae; phylum Streptophyta; class Pinopsida; order Cupressales; family Cupressaceae; genus Cunninghamia; species Cunninghamia lanceolata. Next base: position 6,938,974 of record BSBN01000400.1, read on the forward strand.
GTTGCGCATTTTAACCATGGCTGCCACTTGAATCACAGTTTTTAAGTGGCAATGCCACCTTAAATCATTTTGCTCCTTTGATGTGATTATGACACCCAAAAAGCCTGATAGATTGAAGAAATTCAATTTAGGTCTGCAATGCAAATCTCAAGGCACATTGTGAAGCAACAGTAGTTACAATATTTATGAATTGCCATAATTGTGAAAAATCTATAACTTTCTTCTTCTCCAACAGGCTATCAAGGATGTGCCAGGGTGCTTGCCTCCTCTTGTTTCTCGGGTTCTGCCTTGCATTGGCCCTATATTAGCAAATGTAAGTTTAATGCTTATCACCACAATGACATGCTGCAGTCACTGCATTTACATTGCATTCTTGAGCATATTTTTTAGAGATGCTTTATATTTAATGAGAAAATATGCCTTGCGCTTATACTTCAGCATGGTGTTATATTGTTTGGGACAGCCTCAGCAACAGCCAACAGGATTGGTTGCTGGTACCTTGGATCTTCTCACCATGTTGTTGAAGGTTGTTACCTTTTAAGAACCGAAATTCCAGTTTATTTTGTATTACAATTTTATTGTTTCATACTTCTAGGAAGAATTCAATATGTTGAAGTAAGTCTCAGGTTTTTTTTTTTAATAACTTCGTATTCCTTCCATCAACATGTCTTCCATGTGTTCCCAAAGTGTTCCCTGTATTTGCAGTTGGTCTGTGGCTAGAATGTTTATTATTTTTAATACTTACACAATTAACTGTTACATATTTTTTATTTGACATTTTATCCTTTTCTTGATACAGAATGCACCATCAGATGTTGTGAAAATTATGCATGATGTTTGTTTCTCTTCTGTTATTTCAATAATTCTTGAAAGTGATGATCATAGCGAGCTGCAGGTGAGGAATGAAACAGCCTTTTGCTAGTTTATTTGTGACTCGAACAGTTCCAAAGTTTTTGTGAACTTTCTGATAAGATTTTATGCTTGAATTCATGTCTACTCAAGTTTTTGGCCATTTTCCCATTTTTATTCTTGTGAGATTTGTTGGTTTACAATTGTTTCAGAATGGGACGGAATGCCTGGCTGCTTTTGTATTATGGGGAAAAGATGCATTGTTGACTTGGGCTGGTGATAGCAGCATTACCATGAAAATGCTTCTAGATGCAACTGCAAGGTGGTGGCATACTTGTCTTTTAAAAAAATGTGTCATGATATGCATTAATATTTATTATAGTACATTTCTGGTAATTTAAGATAAATTTGCTGGTTTTCCCCTTCTGTATTTCTGAATGTTTGTAATCTTGTTTGGATTTTATCAAAAAAAATGTCAATTACTTCCAATCCAAACATCAAGATGGATTCAAATAGTCTTTGCAGGAGAAAGTTGAATTCAGCTGTTCTATGTGTCAAAGGTCCTGTGACACATTCATCTTTCTTAGCTCTGTTCTTTTAGGTCTAGCTCAAAGCATACTGCTTTCATTTATTTTTATATGGATAATGTTTTGAAAACCTGCTTTCTGTTTTCACATTCAGTAATCCAGCCGAATAGATTGATTATTCAGATTTTATGCTGCAAATAATGTAGTCCCATAATGTGCCATATATAGTCTTTGTATATTTTTGTGTGCCATGACTAACTGTACTGTATAGAAGGTTTTCTGAAAATTTGTGTATACACCGTATCTATATCCATGCAACTTAGATTTGCAAATAACATGTATTCTTGTTTGTATGTACATATGTGTATGTTTGATGAGTGTGTAAATAATTGGATGCATTGTTCATGCATAGTTGATAGTACCATATACTGATGCACCTAAATCTATATTTATTTACAGAATTTTTTATTTTAACTTACACATGGATGTTTGTGTATGGACATGGTTATCTGTATTTGTGTCATATGGCTTTATCTTTTCTAGCTTTTCTAGGGTTTCACCATTTTTCCCAGCTCCCCTTGTTAGGATCTTCCATGCTTGTAATTTATGGACATAAATGTAATTTGTTTCTTAAATGGTAATGGAGCTCATACTTTTGTAGTTAATAAATTTGAGGGATTGATCTTTTGAGAAGGTTCTAATTATGAAAATTAATGGCAAATGGAAGCATGTTTAGGTGTTATAAATGGCAACTTAGTGAAATTAAAAATGGTGCAATGTCAAAGCTGTCCTGAAGTTCAACATGAAATGATATTTAGATGACAATGTTTGGTTTGCTCTGTAATAGCCTCGAGAACAAAATAAATAGTTTGCACAAAAGTTCTACAATGAACTGAATTAAGTAGCTTTTATGAATTCATGATTTAAATCAAAGTCAACATGAAATGCACAGGTTGTAAATGAAGGTCTATTATCCAATCAAAATTTGTTGAAAAACCTATAAATGGGGTACAATCATAGTTACCAGGTTCGAAAAATTCTACCAAACTGAATCACTTGTGGTACAACCATAGTTATTGCTGGAAGAAATCACTACCACAGCAACTGTAAAAACTCTTAAAAAGAAAAGGATGTAGATGCAATGAGGCAAGATAACAGCATTGCTTCCAAAAGTGAAAATTTAAAGGCCATTAAGACTGTTGTCAATGGGAAACGAGATGCTAGGGAGGAAACCTTAGCCATCATCTTATCACATTAAAGAAGGTTTTTCTAATTATATTATTTTCTTGTATTTGACATTTTTATTGTGATGCATTATATCGCATGTCCCAGAAAAGCATGTGCCCACCATACAATTGCAAAATATCAGTTCTGATCATAGTGCAATAATTATTTTCAAGTATTTACTATTATCCCCTTTATTCTGAATCTAATAATAAACATTGATTGTAGACTTTTGAGCCCAAATATGGACAGTTCTGGATCACTTTTTGTAGGGAGCTATATTTTACAGCTTGTTTTGCATTTGTCACCATACATGGCACAGCACCTCAGAGACCTTGTTGTAGCTCTTGTAAGGCGAATGGAAACTTCAGAGATTGCAGGCTTGAAAAACTCATTATTGCTTGTCTTTGCCAGGCTGGTATGTTAGGTTTTCCAAATTTGTCTTATTCTATTCTTATCAGCATGCATATCTGTCTTACTTCTAGTTTACACTACATCATAATGGCTTTATACTATTTTTATGTTTACAGGTCCATATGAGTTCTCCAGATGTTGGTCAGTTTATTGATTTACTAATGACTATTTCAGTCAAAGGTTATGAAAATTCTCTAGCCTATGTAATGTCGGAATGGACCAAGCAACAGGGTGAGTAATTTATAGAATTTGTTCACAATGTATGTTTATTTTATGGTCTCATCAATTTTTAATGTTGAATCAAAATATGCTTCCTTTATACCAGATAGAGAAACATTAGTATGTTACAGATCTAAAAGGCACATTGAAAAGTCACAAGTGACTATGGAGATATATCTTGTGGCCTTTTTGAAACGCCCATAACAATTTTCTTGAAAATTTGCAGTTGACTTCTGGATCACTCGTGGTTTAAAATTTATCATATAAGGAACCTTTAGGGCAAGACTGCAGTTGTATTCACATGCCTATGGTGTTTGAGCCTATAATTAGATCCTACAGTCTATGGCTTCATGTGCTAAAGGGTAAATATGTTAGGCTGAGTGTCTGATAGCAAAGTTGACTTAACTGTATCAATGGGAGTTGCTTTCCAGTTTGAATAATATAATTGCAAATAATGTAAATTTGTTATCAGGATCTAAAATTTCTATACAAGCACAGAAAAATTGTCTATATCTTTTCCAAATTACAAGTCAAACAATGCAACAATATGTTGATCACATCAAAAACATTTCTTTCATGATCAAGGTCACTGTTACAAATGAAGTCATCAAGTTAAATTTAATTTGAGGACTCTTGATGCTGTGGTGACAAATGAATCTCTATCAAATCATATCTTGAACAATCTTTCCAGTTTCAAGACAGAGTGCAAGCTGATCGCTAGCTTTGAGGTAGTCCAAGCTCTAACCTGCTGCTAGTTTGCTTTCTTCTCAGAACACTTTAATACCAGACTTTCATCATAAACCTGATTGGAAACAACACCATGTCCATTTTATTAAATACCTGCATTTCTATACTACAGAAATGGAGACAATCAGTTTCTTCCTGGACTGTCCCCCTCAATCCCCTAAAGTACATGGCCATCCAAATGCTAATTATTAACTCATAGTGGCACTGATGTTTATCAAATCCTTTAGTTGAAAGTTGTGCTCACTAATTTATGGCTCCCAGCAGCTCACCATATAGTCTTTCCAATTCATTTGTAGATGCATAGGTTTCCAAAATTTTCTTAATATTCCTGAAGAATTTTAAGGGGACTGATACCTAGAATGTTCTTCCCTTGTCTATGGCATAAACCAGTTGGGCTTATGAGCTTGTTTGCCTATTGTGAGCTTGCAGATTTTATCATTTCACTATGTTATCATTATAAATTAGCTGAGCACCCAATATAACTTAATAAGGTACCATATCAGATTTCTGTTATTTAAATGCTCTGTACACCCAAATAGCTTAATTACCCTACATCTTCAATTTCTACCTGCATCATTATGGGTAGTTATTACATTTCTTAGGCATAGTTTACAGGGAGCTTATAGCCCTCCTGTTTCAGATCCACCATTAAGATTGCCAGCTTATGCTTCCATTATATTTTTTGTGAGAGGCTGGGAACTTGACCATGTGATCTGTAAACAAAGTGGCTATGCCACACTCTGCCCCTTAGCAACAGATTCAATTTGATGTCAATATCTCGAACATACTACAACTTGCATTTAGTCCCAATTAGCAATGGATGAACTACAACTTAAGTATATGCAAATCATTCAAATGGAGATATCAACATCAACGATGGTGTAAAATAAGTAAACAAACATGTTGAAGTCTGGGAAAACACGTTTACCCTGGAGAACAACCCACTTCGGGTCAAAAATATCTAGTCTAAGGAGCAATAACTCCCTATTCCACTAAGCAATAAGGAAGTACAGGGGTTACAATGATCAATCTGGTCCAAACAACCCCAACAATGTTTAAAAGAGCTCTGAAACCCCTCAGGAAACACTCTCCTGCTCACACAGACTTTGCATACACATGCTGTCTACTACAATGACTCAAAACCATCTACCATCTGTCTAACCTTCTTCCAGGCATGGAGATTGTATCTAAGATATCCCCTCAGCTTCCCCAATGGTTGTAAACAAATGATCAAACGCCAAAACCAAAGCATCACCAACGCTGGAATGCCAAAAGCCACTCTTTGGGCATTTTTTAATTAATCTTGACATTTTTTGTCATTTATGTTATTGCTGTTATGATTTGGATGCTTGTAGGATGTTTATTTACCACATAGGATGATTATACACCCTTAGTAAGCTTCTAAAATAACCCAACCATCATTTAAGTGGGTTAAAAACATGTCAAATGCACTTTGGCAGCAACATTCTGGAGCCATAACTTTCTCATACGAACCCAAACTGTGATGTGCTTTTAAAAAAAATTGTATAGATTTCCAAGAGGAGCATGAATATGCAAATATATTCAACTTTTGACTCCATTGGACCATTGTTTTTAGCCCTGCAACAAGGCTGTACACTTATGAAGTTAATAGTGACCCCACCAAATGGTTCAACATAATCGATCACACCTCCCCCACCAAGAGGCTTTTGGTCCCCAAAAGCTTACTAAATAGAGAACCAATCGAAGAGCTCCCAAACACCCACATGTAGTCTCAGTAATTTCTCTTGTTTTAACTTGGAAGTCCAAGCCCACTCCATACATCAAGCAAATGTGAATCAATCATAGACACCAACATTGTCCCTTGATCAATACACTTATTACAGTAGTAAAATTGAAAGGAAAAGGTCTGACCTGGCCGGATCCGCCAAATCCTCACGTTCTTCTTCTTTTAACTATGTTACCAGAATGTGATTAGGCAAACCTCCCACATATTTCATCTATGTTACCAGATCCGCCTGGGACCTGGCTGGTTTTGGGTCTGGTTCGAACTGGGTCCGTGATCTGGTCCGGTCCGCTTGTGGGTTCGGACAGGGTCCACCCAAAATAGGCCGGATCCATCCCGGACGAACTTGGGCGGTTTAGGGGCGAACTCGGGGCCCAAAATGCGAATGTGTAAGGAACCCGCCCCAGAAAACGCCTTTTTTATTTTTTTATAAATATTTTAAGTCATTTTGACTTTTTCTATTCGCCCTAGAATGAAAAGGCAACCCTAAAAACATATTTTAAACACAAAATGAAAGCCATTTGAACTCATTTTGTTTGCAAACACAAATAGTTTTCATTGTGGCTGAACTTCAATATTTGTTTGTGATTGAACAAAGAGGCTTGAAGATTGATTCTTGAAGGTTGAAAATCCATTGCACCCCTATTCCTACACATTTGCAACTGTTTAGAGGCTGCCAAGAAGATCAGAAGAGGAGATTTTTGCAAAGAGGTAGGTTTTATTTTATTTTATTTTTTTGCATTTTTAAACAACAAACAAATTCTTTTCAACTTGTTTTTTTTTAAAATCTTAGTTTATATGAATGTATCACTATGCTTAACTAGTTAACATATTAAACAAGTTAGTTTTTTATTGTTTTTGTTTTGAATGTCTTGTTTACAAATCTTATTGCCACACCCACAGGAATTGCAATGGCAACTAGTTCTAGCTCCGCAAGCCAATCTAAATTCAAAACTGATCCAAACTCACCTCTTTTGGAAGTAACCGGTTCTAGGTGGTGGGGGGTATATTTGGAGATGCAAGGGGTGTGATGTGCAATATTCTAGTTCATATAGTCGAGTGAAAGCCCATTTGTGTAACACCCTTGGGATGGGGATCAAAGCTTGCCCAGGAAAGAATAAAAAACCTATACTTACCAGAGCAAGTGATGGCATATATCATGGAGCAACAAACAACATATGAAGCAACAGGTCATAAAGCATTAGCAAGTTTATCAAAGAAAAAAGTAGAACTCAAGGAATGGAGCCTTCATCTATTCCCACTGTTGTGGTAGAGAGCCACCCATTTTTGGTCACTCCTCAAGAGCAACCCACAAGCACTCCAAACAAGAGACCAAAGGGAGGACCTTTGGAAACATCATTTCAAAATGATGCTTGAGATATTACTAAACAACATATAGCTAGATGCATTTATGCAAATGGTTTGTCATTCAATGTTGTTCGCTCACCATATTGGAAAGAGATGGTGAAAAAAATTAATGAGGCTCCAAAGGGGTATAAGGGCTCGGGTTATGAGAAGGTGTGTGGCACCTTATTGGAAAATGAGGTCAAGAGTGTTCATCACCAACCACCACATGTCGCAAAGAATATTTAAACCATTTTCTACATTGGAGTTGTTGAATGTAAGTGAAGCAATATATTTTTTCTATGCTTTAATTTCACATATTCTAATTCTTCTTTAAAGTTTGTTTTTAAATGTTTAAATTTTAATTATTATTTTTTTTATTTTTGATATTTCAATAGGTTGCTGAGACCCGTTTTGCCTCAAACACAATCGCCTTGAGACGACTTGTGAAGGTCAAAAAGGCTTTTTCCAACATGGTTATTAGCCATAATTGGTTCGTATGGAGGCAAAGCAACACTGAGAGGGCATCAAATGTTAAGGAGATGATCCTAAATGACTCTTGGTGGGATTGTGTGGAGTATCTCTTTAGTTTCACTGAGCACATTTTGAGCATGATTCGTTATACTGACATGGACAAGCCTTGCATGGGGGAGATATATGATGGCATTGATTCAATGATAGAGAAGATAAAGACCATTATAAATGAGAAGGAGCAAGATCCTCAAGAAATTTTCTTCAAACAAGTGCACGATATTATTGAGGATAGATGGAACACAATGACAACCCCGCTGCATCTTCTTGCATTTGCATTGACTCCAAAATCTTATAGTGCTAAGATTCTTGCACTGCCAAATAAGATTTCCCCAACATTTCGTAGATTCTTCCCTGATCTAGAATTGCAGGATATGGTCACGAATGAGTTCATTGATTTTTACACTCCAATGGTCAAAGCATTGAGGCTCTTCGTGATAAATTCAAGAAAGATGCTCACAATTGGTGGTACTTTCATGGCCAACAATTCCGGCACCTACAACCTCTTGCAATCAAAGTTTTATCACAAGTAAGTTTACTCAATCTCTATTTTTTTTATCTTAAATACTTTTAAAAATTTAAACTTTGAAGTTTCATATTCATTTATAATTTTAAATTTTTTTTAATTTTTAAAAATTAAATTTTATAACTTATAAGTTTTTAACTCTTTCTCTCTACTTTGTCTTCATAGGTTGCTAGTTCCTCTACATCTGAGAGGAATTGGAGCACATACTCTTTCATCCACTCAATAAAGCACAACCGATTGCACTCAAAAAAGGCGGAGAACTTAGTGTCTGTGCATTCCATCTTGCGCCTCTTTTCGCACAAACAACATGACTACAAGGAAGGGGAATCAAAGTTGTGGGATGTGGAGCCAGAACAAATTGACATGGATGCTTGTAGTTCCTATTCCCAACATGTTGCACTTGAGGGATCAGAGAGCGAGCACACTTCTTCAGCGAGTGGTAGTGCCGTTGGTTGTGGTTCTTCAAATGATCCTGTGTCACCTATTGTCCAAGATGTTGATGATGATGATGTGGAGGATTTAGCAATTCCATGTGATTGTTGACATTTGTCATTTGACATTGAAAATTGATTGTTGAACTTGATATTATTATTTTGAATCTTGATATTAAACTTGAATTTCGAGCATTGAATATTTAAATTTTTATGTTTTATGATATTCAAGTTTATGATGGTTTTGTTGATTATATGATGCTATGTGGTGTTCTACACTTTATTCCTGCTTTTCTACACTTAATTCTTGCTTTTAGGCTGCATATATATATATATAAACGAACTCAACCCCCAAAAAAATTTGGTTGAATCCACGAACCGAACCCGTGAACCGGAACCCGAATCCAAACCAGAATCGGCAACTTAGTATTTTATCAATACTTAATGATACATGTCTTTCTCAAGCTGAACATGCTCATTTCTGGAATTCGCTGGTATAATCTTGCACACTTTGCCCATGCTCTTGCTTCAAATGATGCCATTGCATGAACCACTCTTCATGGCAAATTGGGTAGAATTGTTTCCAAAATGACTCTTTGAAATCTACCCACTTGCACATCAGTGCTACTTTTTGAATCTCCAAAGAGTGAGCATAACTCTTGTACCATCTGAGAACATGCCCAAACAACTTCAACTGTGCAAAGGAAATTTCTGATTTGGAGACATCTTGTGAAGGCTTAAATATACCTCCATTTGTGAGACCCATTAATCGAGTTTCTCTGCACTAGTTTCACCATTGTAGGGTTGAATGTCTATTTTGCTTCAGCTTTGAAAAACCTCTTCGACGATGACTCTTCTTGCACATGATCACCCATCTCTAGCTCACCTTCTTTCAAATGCTCTTTTGGAATCCCCATCTTTCCTATCAAGGCTAGCATCATGCTCTTAAGTGTATCATTCTTCTCTTCAACATGGGTAGTCCTTGCAACATCTGCTTCCAACCTTCTCAAATGTGCCTCTCCATCATCCTCCACCATACTTGCTGTTCTAACTCAATTTAACCACTCTTGATTCTATTTTGGGCTCAAAAGGCACTAAACTTGCTTTTCCACCCAACCTTGTGGATGCTATGCACTTGCAATAAAATAATTGAACAAAAACCCAAAGGATTTTGTCAAAGTTGCATGGACACGGATATGGTATCGGATACGGATACAACCATTTTTCAAGGCCCCTAATATGGATATATATATTACTGATATATAATATTATTAATAAATAATGTATATATGACTAATAATATATCTATATATCTATATATAATTAACAATAAACAATATTAAATAATTTAAATTTAATATAAATAATATGTATTTAGCAAATATATTATATATTAATGAATTAAACTTAGTATAAAATTATAAATATAAAGTTAAACATTTGAAATTTAATTATATATATGTTAATTGGAATAACTAAATAGAAAATTTTTGAACAAAATATAACTATAAATATAAAATTAAACATTTTAAATTTAATAAAATATGTTAAAACTTCATTTTAAATTTCATAAAACATAACTATAAACTATAAAGTTAAAATGTCTAAATCTAGGGTTTTTAAATTATAATCCCAACGACTACCTGTTACCGGACCCGAAAATGGAGTACGCGGTTTCAGTGTTCACACTTCAAAATCTTCACACCCAAAAGAAGTCACTCAAATTTGTGAATGCAATATTAATTGTGTCGGTAGGAAAATTTGTATGCAATATTAATTAATCGTGTCCGAAGGGAAATTTGTGAATTCAGTATATTTGCGTTGGAAGGAAAATTTGTGGTCATGAGCAGTATTTAATGCACATTTAATAGTTTTTATACAAAACGACTACTCTTTTTGATTTGTGTTTAAAATGCTTATTACTGGTTTAGCTGACCCTGATGAATCTCGATGCGATTTTTTCCAAAATGTCGACTCCAAATGAATCCATCACAACAGGGAATGAAATTTTTTTAGGGCATGCGCGGGTACGGTATCTGAGCCGTATCCACGTTGTATTGTACCTGAATCCGTACCAGTTACTCTAGAATGCGTGCCTATAGAGAGGGGGTGGTGTATCTTGCAACCTTGGATTTTGTTGCTCTGAGACCACCTCCCTAAATAGGATGATTGGATGAACAAGCTTTGATAGCACTTGATCCATAAAGAGGGTGGCTATGCCACACTTTGCCTCTTAGCAACCGATTTAGTTGATGTCAATATTTCAAACACACTACAACTTGCATTTAGTCCAATTAACAATGAATGAACTACAACTTCAATATATGCAAATCACTCAAACAGAGATATCAACATCAATAATGCAAAAAAAAAAGTAAACAAACATGCTTAAATCTAGAAAAACCTGTTTACGCTAGAGAAATACCCATGTCAGATAAAAAAACTCTAGTCTAAGGATCAAAAACTCTCTGTTCCACTCAGCAATAAGGAAGTACAGAGGTTACAATGACCAATCTAGTCCAAAGAAGCCCCAACTATGCTTAAAAGAGCTCTAAAAGCCCTTAGCAAACACTCGCCTACTCACTTAGACTTTGCATACACATGCTATCTACTACAATGATCAAAACCATCTACCATCTGTCTAACCTTCAAGGCATGGAGATCGTATCTAAGACATACTGTCAGCTTCACTAAAGGTTAGAAATAGAAGATCAAATGCCAAAACCAAAGCATCACCAACTTTGGAATGTCAAAAGTCACTCTACGGATGTTTTAATTAATCATGGGATTTTTTGTCATTTATGTCGTTTCTGTTATGATTTGGATGCTTGTAGGATGTTTATTTGCCACATAGGATGATTTTACACCCTTAATAAGCTTCTAAAATAACCCAATCATCAAGTGGGTTAAAAACATGTTAAATTCGCTTCAACAACTTGTGCGTCTTCAGCAGCCATAATTGAAGAACTTGGACTCGAAAATAACTTGGCTGACCCAAAATATTTTTAAAAACTTGGACTGGGCAAAAACTTGGCGAAAGACTTGGCAATAACTTTGCAATTATTTCCAAACATTAAAAAACACAAATTTGTAAAAATATTCTTTGAAACATGCATATTACTGAATTTAGGGAACATATTATTGATTTTCTTCAGGTATAGATCAAAATTAGAATTCAATACACATCATAGACCAAAAAACGAGTTTAATAAATATCAACTTCAAGTCTCAGAATAAATAAAAATTACAAATTACAATTTTTTTTCTGTGACTAAAGCTCAAAAAAGTTTGGTACTGCTATGTGGGTGTCCTCGAACTGGATGGTATAGTGCGAATGCAATGAACCCTTCACTGATTGCTTGCCAGCCTAACCTTCTGCCTTGTTAAATGCTGCCACTTCTGTTTCCCATTCTGCTACCTCCCTTTGCAAAGTAGCCAAATCATCATGTTGAACAACTTATCCACATCCTCCACAACTGAATCTGATTATGGATTGATGTCATTGAGGTCAAGTGCATGATGTCTCCTGCCCCTCTACCTTCTTTGCATGCAATTGGAGGTTGTATTGCACAAAGACAGGCTTTCACCTCATTCTCGACCTCTTGAGATGCTTGTGTATGTGGCACAACATCTTGGCAAGGGATTTGTGAAAGGTGATACTAAAGGCAATTAATGCCTCCTCTTCATCCATCCCACAATAGTTGTTGACAACTATTCCTAGCTTTGTACTTGCTGTCCCATGTTCTCAAGCAGGGTTCCTAGGCTTGCTGCCACCTCTCCTACTTGCAGATGCCGTTTTCTTTTTTGGAAAATGGAAATAAACCATAGCAAAAGCGAAATAACAAAAACACAATCAAACAAAACCCTAGCAGCCTATAAAAATAAAAAATAGAAATTTTAACTAGTTACTAATCCCTAGCAGTAAATAAAAAGGAAACAAAAAACCCTAGCACAAAACTGTACAAGGGACAAAAACAAAAAGAAAGCTGGAAATGTGTTATAGTCACATACCACTGAATAAGAGCCAGTTTGTTGTTCTCCAATGCCTGCAGGCTGAAACTCCCCTACTTCAACACTGCTGCTTAAAAAAAGGCTCCAAAACAATGCAAAAGGAGTCAGGACCCTTTTTTTGTGCAAAATTGCACTGTTAAACACTGGGTGTGTTTTTGACAGAAATTACGAGTTTTTGACAAAACCTTGAGCCAATTACTTGGCTGCGAGTATTTAAGCGAGTTACTAGTGAGCCAGTTTGACTTGTGAGTACTTGCAAGTTTCGTGAGTAATTGGCGGGTTTTTCAATTATGTCAGCAGCAAACTTCCCGGAGCCAGAACTTTCTCATGTGAACTTGAAACGATGCCATTTGTTTTGAAATTGTATTGCTTTTTGAGAGGAATATAGATATGCAAAAATATTTAACCTTTGACTCCTTTTGACCACTGTTTTTGGCCCTGCAAGAGGATTGTATACTTAGGAAATAGGAAGTCAACAATGTCTCTCTCAAATGGTCCAATATAATTTTAAGCCTGATTTTTTGGATCACCATGGTATAATTTCAGAAAAATATTTAAAACGGTTCCTATGAAATAGCAGCTTTCAACTTCTGCATAAGCATTTATTAAAAGTTCTCTAGAATTTGTCAGATATACTAGTCATACCTTCTCAGAATTGGAGTTAAAACTCTGAAATGGTAGTTCCTTGTGCTAGAGGTTATTTGTAAAGCATAATAATTATCCATTGAAATTTTTGCATATGTTATTTTGTGAAATTTTTCTCTCATGAAAAATTCTCTTTCATGCTACAGTTGACCATGCTGTACAACTTACTTTGCAAAGATTCTTCAAGCTTTATTATAAATAAAATGTACATGCTTCTTATTCTTATGATGCTTTTCTCTTCTTGGCACACTGGGCATATTTTTGTAGGCTCCACTTATGGGCATATTTTTTTCTTCCCATCTCCGTTTGCAGTTGCACTCTTGTCTGCAATTCTCCCTCAGAAAGTGGGTTAGTTTGAAACAGCTGGCCTTTTGGTTTAATCTGATCCACTAATTAATGAATTCTTAGTCAATTATTCAGTAAAATTTGACAATCTATGGTGTCTTAAAGACAAGGTTACCTTTTCCCCTTGAAAATTTTGGAATCCATTATATCCAAATTGTTCAAACATAATGAAGTAAATTATTGACAACTAATGAATTCAACAAGACTGAAAACATCACAGCTTTTCTTTTGCGCTCCTTTTGTAATTTTTGGATGTCCAATGTCCTGCAAGCAAGAAAAATCTGTCCTACCGAAAATCCTTCCTTTCCATTTTTGAATCAACATTTCTGTTTGGTTGCTATAGCAGTTTCTTCCTACAATGGTCCATCAAAATTAAATAGCTTCAAATTTTGGTGTTTTCCAACTTAAATAACGTACACTTAAATTTTTTGCTTCATATATCAGCTCTGTAGAAAACAGTAATTTGATTTTTCAGGATTATATATTTTCTATTATTCTCACACGTGCATCGTTGTAGGAACACCCCTTGTAAAATTGCAGTGCTATTTTCATTCTTGTTATTGCATAAGAGTTACTTTTTGTTTCATCTTTTTGGCTCCAGGTGAAATACATGGTTCTTACCAAATCAAGGTCACTACTACTGCTTTGTGTCTAATATTGGCTTCACGACATCCAGAGTTGGCAAAAGTCTATGTTCAAGGTCACCTGATTAAGGTATTTCTTTTTAATACCTATGGAGTTATTTCTATTACTCAGATCTTAAACAACAATATAATACTGTAAACAACAATATAATATCTGTGAATTTATTTTCAGTCAACAAGTGGCATAGTTACTCGATCAAGGGCTAAATTGGCTCCAGATCAGTGGTCATTAATGTCTCTTCCTGCCAAGGTATTAATCCTCACATTTCTTAGGTTGCCGTGTTATAGTAATTATCTAGTTCAAGTTTCCAATTGTGGATATGATCAAATAGTATGTATGTATTTAACATTATTCAGTCAGTCTCTTTGTGGTAATCTCATATATCCCTCTTCTGTGGTCTGCGGGAAAAAAATACATCCTCTTGTTTTATGTGATGAGCACGTCTTTGTTTAGAATAAACTTTAGGAATGCAACCAGGAACTGTCTCCTATGTTTCTTGCTTTTCTCATCCTGACCAATTCAAATTTTAACGTCTTTTTCTTGTCAAATGCTAACTATGAAAAAGCCTTGATTAGTTGCTATTTTGCTGTTCTAGATACTCTCTCTCCTTGCTGAGATGCTGATTGAAATAAAGGAACAAAACATGGTTGCAGATGATGAGGTGCATGGAAGTTGGAACTAATGATGTTTCAAAAGTAGTAATCTTTCTTTGGATTGGATTAGAAAGCCAAGAAGAGATTATGATGTGTTCTGTTGCAGGATGATGAATGGGAAGATGTGCAAGATGAGGAAGATGATAGTAATGTTGATATCATGCACTGTTTGAATACCTCTTCCAATGGAAGATCTGCATTCAAAGATATCGATGCTATGAAGCATATTATAAATGAGGAGGTACAGTGATAATTTTCCAGTTTTCTTTTCAATATGTAGAGACTGGATGCATGATTTTCATGGACAAGAATGTTCTATTCGTAATAAATTTATTGAACTTTAGGTTGAAGATGATGATTTCCAAGATGATCCTTTAACATCAGGAGATCCTCTAAATGAGGTACAATTATAATTCTCTGAAGTTCATTTCTTAGATGGATAGCCACTATAGCCACTAGATGGATGGGTAATCTGGGAGTATGAAATTTATGTATGTGAAATATTAAGAATAGTTTTTTAATTTTACAGATCAATCTCACATCTTACATTGTTAACTTTCTCAAGAATTTTTCTGAAAGTGATTACCTATTGTTTGATCTTCTTTGCCAGGTAAATGCCTCTCACCTGAAAATCATCTAGTTCTTTAATTTTTTTGGCAAGTGGCTAGTTTTAAACTGAGTGAGT
Organism: Cunninghamia lanceolata; assembly: GCA_027924645.1. Lineage (NCBI taxonomy): Eukaryota > Viridiplantae > Streptophyta > Pinopsida > Cupressales > Cupressaceae > Cunninghamia > Cunninghamia lanceolata. The sequence continues at coordinate 6,954,535 of BSBN01000400.1, forward strand.
GACCAATGATGAAGAATATTATAATCTATAGCTCAATTTTCTCTATGAGATTCGTGCAGAGTTTTATTTTAACATGGATTGCAAAATCCCCTTTTTCTTTAGTATTCTGTTTTATGTTATTGATCTGCCACATTTTAAATATTTGAAAAAAAAGTTGCTTTAAGAGTAGAACATGCAATGACATTGACATTTTAAGTCTATACTTCTGAATTTATATTAAATTCAGCAATAGAACTTTAAAACAAATGTGTAGAAGTTCAAGTTGCCCTTAGTTATCTTATCTCTCAACTAATCAAGTTCAATTCCGGTCTCATCCAATTTTATGACGTGAAACCCGTTGCATTGGTTGATGTTAATGCATATGTATTTGTTCCTTCAGTTTGTAAGTTTTTGATCCACAAAGGTCAGTATAAATCAAACCCCTTCATTAGTTAATCAGAAACAAACAGCATATGACGAAACCACTGATTTCACTGGCAGCAGCTTCATAAACTGTTTTTAACCATCAGTTTCCACAGGTGCCAATTCATGCAGAACCCAAAGTGACAGAAGTGTAACCACTAGTTAACGCAGGAGACAGTTTTGTAATCATTGGGACAATTGTGGAGTTGTCAGTCATCTGAAGGTGGTAGTTTTGCCTGCAGAAGTTGTACAAGTGGAGTACGAGTATGATGCTGATGTCTTTTTGCCTGAAGAAGTTGTATGAGTAGGGTAACAATAGAATGATTTTTTTTTTTCAATTCTCAGACATTTTGGAATTCTTTAGTGCATGAAAATGACACTCCAACATACAATAAAAGAGGACAATTCTTCGATTGTAGATATGAATGTAGATGAGTGATACATGAATGGGAAACTGACCAAGATCAAGGGTTGATTATTAAAAGGGAAAAAGGATCAGACAATGGATTGTATGAGCAAATAACAATACATTGATGTTGTATTTGTTCTAATTGTGCTCTTTGTATTCAATCTTGGGCCACAAGAAAACTAAGGTTGCCGTGTAATCTCCACTTCCAATTGGTTTTCTCCACATTTGGGGTTTCCAAAATAAAAGTTTCTGTTTGTTGATGTAATTATGCTTGTTTTTCATTGATTTTTTTTTATGCTTCAAGTATTGTTTATGTTTCCTTTATAATGCAACAGTAATTCTAGTCTCTAAGCATTGAAATAAGCTTTCTTTGACTGTCATTTGAAGTGAATTCATGTACAACAACTGTCGTGTGGTTTACAGCTTTTACTAACTAGGTGTGCTTGAGAGTTTACAAATCATATTGGTAGCACAGCTTGTTTCAAGATTGCCTTTTTGGGTACTGTGGAGTTGTGGTTTGATTTGTATGACAATGACAAGATCCAACAAAGGTAGATTTGCTACCTTGAAGTGGAATTAATTAGTGAGACAGCAAAAGACAGCGAAGACAATCTTGCCATGAGAGTAATTGCAGTAGAAAGCAACATGGAAAGGGTGTTGCAATTGCAAGAAACCATTTCCAAACAGCATGAGCTTGCAGCTAGATACCAAGCATCCATGGATATGATGGTTAATGCTTTAGCTAAGAAATTTGGTATAGGAAAAGAAAACTCAAAAAGCTTAGGTAAGATCTGAACATATCCTTTCAAAGCTGAAGCTTAAGTGGAAATTAAGACTTTTGAAGGACAAATAGATGCTGAAATGCCAAACAAATGAATTATCATTAAACCAATGGAGGTTTATTTTAGTATGCATAATGTTAGTGAAATAAGAATTCTCTTTTGCACATCTCAAAATGGAAGGATGTACTCTAATTTGGTGGCAAAGTTCTGTAGCATATTGTAAAGAGAAGTCGTCAGTTGTATCTAGTTGGGATGAATTCAAAGAATCATTATGTAAGGATTTTTATCCTATGGGGCATAAAACTGATTAGAAAATTATATGGCAGTATTTTAGGCAAGAAAATGTCAAAGTGTGCATGATTATACCATTGAAATCTATAGACAAGTCATGTTGATAGACGTAGGCATAGAGAATAGACGATCAAATACATGGGAGGTTTCATTCACGCATAAGGAGATGAGTCATCTCAAGTAAGCCAAATAAACTTGATATATGTGTGCAAGCATATTACATTTGAGGAAGAAAAGAGGCGAGGAGAAGTCGAGTCCTCAAAGCAAAATCAGCCATCCAAACCTTACAAGAAGGGTAAGTAAAAAGGTAAGAAGAATTAAAGATTTTAAAGAATTAAAGTGTTTTTTGATAAGAAAAATGCCACCACTTTGTAGATATGTAGAGATCCCAAGAAGCATTACAATTATTGTTTTATTGATCCATAATCCACTGGGTTGATCCCCCAAGTGGTTCTTCAACTATGGATTTAATTGCCGACATCGCTCTATACTCTCAAAAATCCATCCTAATGGCCTTCTGTTGTGCCTTTAATAGTATTGAATGCTTAGACAATAAACGTAACAACAGAAATAAACAAACAATTAAACATAGTACATGACAAGATGCATTCCTATGACACTATAGTTTTCCTTGTAGAAAACTCATAAGGGTAGAAGAACTCCAGCAAGAGTACGCCAATGGCATCTCATTCACTATACCGTGCAAATTACAATGGAAACCTTGCCATATTGACGGTCTTTCTGGGTTTGTATAATAATACATGCAACTACCCTGCCTCCACAATCTTCTGCATCTTCGAAACTCTGTAATTCACTGTCCATGTATGAACACAGCAACATAGTATTCTGCCTCATCCAACCGAAAGTGTTCCTTCTCCTCTTATGCCCTTCTGTCTCTCCAAAAGGGTCAACGATTTTCTAGGATGACGACGACCACCCTTTAAACTTCATTGCTTGGAAATATGGACAGTTACTTGCCAAGACAATCACTGTCCATGTGACTGCCTCTATATTACCCTCCCAAGATCCACTTGGCCTGGGTGGTGACCATTGGATCAACTACCATCGTTTCATAATAGTCCACCATCATGGTAAAAAGGGGAAGAGAGACCGTCACAAAGAGGGAATGTCCCAGCTATCATGACTTCTAGCAAGGATCACCATCCAAAATCACCAGCCATGAATGCATTTACAACACCGCCTCTAACCAATTGCAAATGGCTGTAACTGAATGGCGATCTGCATTGTATGGCATTTTGCCACCCTGCCACTCTCCATGTGGATAGAAACATCACAAAACTACTGTCCCTTCCAAGTCAGTGACTGCCAAAGACCAAACATGCTCTTTGGCAGCATCATGTGCCCTTCAATAACACTTTGGTAGCTTTGTGCTCACTTCAGCAGCATCACACTCATTTCAGTAGCAACATGTAACTTCAGCAGCCAGCTACCATGTCTTTGGCAGCAACAGTTAACCTACAACACAACTTTAGCAGCCAAATTGTTATTTTTGGCACCAATGCACTTCATGATCCTAATGGTCCAACGTGTTTCTGACTTGAAGACCTTTTGAATCTAAATCACTTAATCAATTTCAGATCACTTATTGATTGGCATATTAAGGAAAATATGTTGGAAGTTGCATCTAAAATTGCATCCCAAGAGTTGTTTCAAGGAGGGCTCTAAAATGTCCATGACATCTTTGAGAGACAAATTGGAGGTCGAGATTGAGGGCAATTATGACCAAGATGAAAGATTAGGTTACATTGCTACCGACGTGGCTAGCATACAATAACAGAAAGAAGAGATAATACTTATTATCTTGCTCATATAGATGGTACTAAATTGCCTTTGCCTTATAGTGGGCAATTCCTAAAAAAAATTCACCACTAGGGTTGTGGTGTCTTTCCCCTTCGTGTTTTGTGATGTGTTTTCCCTTTCCATGTTTTGAATTGTTATGTTGTAAGGTTTTTCCCATTTATGCAGTATGTTTCTTAAATTCTTTCTAGTTGTGTTCTAGGTAAAGGCTAGTTGACTCGGCTCTATCAGCTCAATGGATAAGGCACCGATTCCATTTGTTTGCCCCAAAATTCTAAAATTCTCCTATGGTCTAGGTTTGTCGCGTGGTCCCCAGAAAGAGCCATTGTTAGTACCAAAATTAGTACCCCTACAAAAATTTCACCTGCAGTCAAGATTATAGTCAGTAATTATGTCATTCTTGTCATGTTATCAAAGCCAGTTAGGTATCCTTTTGGTAAAATTGCCAAGTTGTCAAAGTGTTGGTCTACTTTTGTCAAAGTTGACAATGTTTGTAGGTTGCTTAACAAAGGGGAGATAATGAATAAAGATGATTGGGCTCTTGAATTCCTAGCATTTCCTCCAAGTAGCATTTTAGTGGAAAGCGAAGCATGAAAGGAGCAACGTAGAATCACCTCAAAGTAAACATAGGTTTGATCACCAAATCTAAAGTGGCAAATATCATTGGGAACCACATTATGAGATAAATCATCAAGTCCATTTGATTATGTCACATATTTTCAATAGTTGAACCAAGGAAAAGTTGCGCTCTAAATGACAATGATGGCATAAATGTGTGATTAGCATAAAAGGGTCCCAAGTGTTAAAAATTTCGCATATTGTAAGTGGCTCAATTAGGGAAAAAGTGTGATCGGGATGTTTGAATAGGCAGAAATCTGCGACAAGGTAGAAAAGAACTTAAAGTGGTTGCATTTTGGTCCTAGCATGGCCAATCTAAAAGGGTGAAACTTGAAAGTGCTAGTAGTGGTGGTCAAAAAGTGCAGCCAGTTAATAAAGGCTAAAATACGAAGTACAAGTTGCACATTGTCAATGGCATTGACACTTAAAAGTGGCAACTCAACTAGCAATCCATCCACAAAATTGCGACCAGGCATAAAAGAGTCAAGGGACGAGTTATTTTTGCACTTTTTCATGTGCTAATTCCACTTGAAAGTGCTACCATGATGGCGATAATGGCAAAGAAATGTGCCAAAGAGGAAACACATAACTTTATGAGGAAAATCGTCATTCTAAGGTGACATTACAAGTCAAAAGCATGACTTAAGTGGCTGAGTTGGACAAAAAGCGCGATAAGAGGGAAACTTAATTGACTTAAGTGAAAATCACATTTTTCATGTGGCAATGCCGCTTAAAAAGTGTGACCTAGCTGATTATGATGGCTAAAAAGTGCAACTAGTTGACCAATCACTTATCAACACTAGAATTGAGGGATTTAAAGAATAAAAATAACCAATCATGAATGGCCTTTGACATAGGTGATTTGATAGGTGAGAAAAGTTGATTTTAAAGCAATAAAACAACACACCTCAGCGATTTATTGATTTGGACTCCCAAATTGAAGAAAGAAAGCAATTCTTAAAGCAAAGGAAAGCTTATTTCAGGCTATCAAAGTGTTTTATTTCCTCTTTGGCAAGGATAGAGATTAAGATTGCTTTAATGCAATTAGTTTATGATTATTTTTGCTAGAAGCTTCTCTTAGACAACTTATAAATAAGTGCCTTGAGCACATTATGTAAGAGACACAATAGAGTCAGGGTTGAGGAACAAGCCCATATAGATGTGGCAAAAGATGAAGCCAACGCAAGTGTTTCAGAATACCATTTCTCTGTTGTTTATAGTTCCCCCTTTTCAAGATGATTACAAAAGGATGAAATCAAAAACCCATGATGAACTAAGATAGATCTCCAAATTACATAGACATGAAACCCTAAATTGAAATTACAACCTCCCCAATATATCGATACTAAAATTGAAGCCCACCCAAGCAAAAACAACCACCAATTTCAACAATTTTTCCAAGAAATGAACCAAAGTATGCAAAAAGACTTCAAACTGAAATTTTGATAGCCAAGAAAGAATTTGGAAAAATGACATGGATGGATCTGTAGTGCTCAGAAATACCTTTCCAAAATAGGATACCTTGGATGCAAGATATGGCTTGTTGAAAAATGTAAGCAAACACGGGCTTCAACCAACAAAATCAAGCACCAACAACAAGCTGAAAAAAAATACCTGTACCATTGCGAAGTGCTTGGAACAAGCTTTCTGGTGCCTATAAAAATGCGAAAATTCAACTCCATATGTGCAAGATATATGCCCTCTAGAAGAAAAACCCCTCCTTTAGGCAAAAATATGGACCAAGTGGTGGTCCCTTGGTGGCTACAGGGTAGTGTCACTTGTCTAGGTTGAGCGCTGGTGGCTGGTTCAGGTGGGGACCATGCTGCGGATCTTGGTTGAGGTGGTGTTTGGCGATGCTAGGTGTGTTGCTTGCTGGGTATAGCCCCTCGGGCCTGGGCGGAACCAAAGGCTTAGCCTAGACGTGATTGTGGTTCCGACCTTCCTGTGCCTTGAGTCCTTTAATAGCTGGTCCTCCGATGTGATTGTGGCTCAACACCAAAACCCCTTGCACAAACCTGCTCCACGATGACATTACCGCCCAATGCAAACTTGCTGTACCCTTAGTTGTCGCAAACTACCGTACCCTGTTGACACAATCACATACCAATTAAATTGTGCCACACGGGAATATTTTGACAAGTATAGCTATACGACGACTATAGAGCCATACGGTATGGGATCGTATGACTGTGCATATTTCGTATAGAAATTTCAACGGCAAAAACTCTGCAAACCCTAAAAAATGGCAAAATTTTTTTTTGACTCCAAAACCTGTCACGTTATATATGGATCCATAAGTTTTTGGGCCTTTTGGACTCAATGGTGAGGTCCATTTTGCACTAGGATGCACTGTATGAAACTTCTTAGTAAAAACTCTTCAAACAAGGGAAGGGAATTGTAGAGCTAAAGATTTGATACCATGTAAGTGTTACACAATAGACTCATGGATGCCCAAGATCACTTGCAACCAAAACAACCTTCCACAACAAGAGAGAAGCAACACAAATGCTATATCGCTAAAGAATGATAATGATGCATACAAAATATAAGATTCACAAGATTTACAATGTATATCATAATGTACAATGAGTGCCCTTGCTTATATAGGCAAGGTTGAGACCTAGGACATGTGATCATGACAAGTGTCTTAATCTAATGAAATGGGACACAAATTTTAAATGCCCTAAGTCAATTTAACTAGACAAGTTTGAATAGGACCTAATATGGAACCAGTTAGGTAAAACACCCTGTTCACACCAACACATTGAATGTAATGAGAGTTTGTGTTAAGCTTATGCTACTGACATTTTCATTCAAGTTTTAGAGTTAGAATTTTATGTGGTAATTATGCAAGCTTGGCAAGGCAAGCAGAAAAGGTTCTTGTCTAACTTTATGTAAGATCAATCTTCTACTATGCGGAGTAACTTTGTATGCTTTGGAGTTGTTGCTTGCTTTTCAATCTTGCTCTTCGTCAACTATTGTTTTAAGTATTGCATTTCTTATTAAGATCAATCCAATTGTTGACACATATCCATTGATCTTTGTTTTAAATAATTGGAAAACATAAGTGTTTAAATTCATGTTATAGTTTAGCTGCAAAAATAGAAAACCTTGTGTTGAGATAAGTACTTTCAATCTTGTGCTCCAGCTTCCAAGATCAAAAAGGATAGGTCTAGATTGCCTTTCAAGCATTTTGTTTACATGCAAAACCCCCAGAGAATAAATTGTACAGCTTGCATGAGTAGCTATCTAGTTTACTTGTTTTAGATTTTAGGAATAGATTACATCATGGAGCTTCCCTTGCTAATTTGAAGAGAGCATTTTCCTCACACATTGTTCCATTTTGTGTTGTCATGAAAGTGACAAATTAAAACACTAACATAATACATGTGAAAGGTGACCAAGATCAAGAGTGGATTCTAAAAGAAAGGGAACAAAATCAGAGAGTGGGCCGTATCATAGTTACTAGAATTGGAATTGGCAAGCTGATTTTTGACATGGACTTGGACTTGGCACAGACATGGCAAATTGAAAGAACCATGAAATATAGAGGTCTTTTATGGATTTACAGATTTTTCTATGCACTCTTCACTAAATCAACTTTAAAGACACAATAAAATAATCAATTACAAGCTACTTTGATCAAACACAAGTATACATCAATCAAATGAGTACAAGAGTGGATTTTTGAGCCGAAGTTAACAACATTTTAAATATATAAATTTTCATAAGTGTTTTAGGTGTACAAAACTCATGAATTATGATATTCATGGCATCAAAAACAAAAAATCAGAAGTAGATTTTGTTGAGAAATCAATCCCCATAGATTATTTGAAATTAAAGATGATTGAAAGAGTAGTGTTTGTGTCTAATGATGTATACGATCTATGTTATTGGGTTCTTCAACCCCACCCCCCCATATTGGTTTGGTCCGGGTTCGGGGCTGGGATGGCCTGGGGTTTGTCCAAGGTCCACCTCGGGTACCTTGTGGGCCCTTCACATGGTACTCGGGGCGGACCTTGGGCGAACTCGGGCCATACCCAGGTGGAACCACGTGTACTTGAGTTGAATACCAAAAAAAATCAAAACTTAAATTTTTTCAACTTTTCTTTTAAAACAAAAAAGCATTTCCTGATCTTAATTTCGCCCTAAAGTAGTCTTAATTTACTTATTTAAAAACTATGTAGCCCTCATCATTTAGACCAGTTAGACTCTTTAGCTTCACTGTTAGTTTTCTGAAGAATGACGATTTGATTAGAAATAGTAAGGACTGGTTATTCATATTGCTGCCCCCAGAACCCCGCGAGGGGCGTTGCCCCTAAACCCATCGGGGGCTCTATCCCCAAATCCCCCCCAGTTGTCATTCCCAAATCTAGGCCCTTTGTCTTTCTGCACTCCAACTTGCGCCTCTTGTCACATAAGAAACCTACTTACAACAAGGGGTGACAAGGAATTTGGATCTAACTCCTGAGTGTACCAACTTAGATGTTACTATTGCATGGCTTGCTGAAATCTCTATAGATGAGGCAGCTTCTACATATGACATGGCTAGTGGGATTGGCATTGAAGTTGATTGTGGTTCAAATGAAATTAAACCAAATGTTGACTTTGATGCTCTTGATAAAGATCAATATGAAGATTATTAAATATTGATTGTAATTTTCATTTTGTATTGACATTTGATAAATCACTGAATTATGAATTTATGAGTTTTTTTTTGCAAATTAGGAGGTATTTAAATATTTTGTTTATTGGCAATTATGAGTATTGCTGTTTTTATAATTTTTAAGATATAAAATTACACACACACACAGAGACATACACTCACACGAACCTGTACCCGTACCCTGGAAGACAAAATATGTTGTAACAGCATACCCGAACCCATCCCCGTACCAAGACTGGCAACTTAGTATACAATTTATAAATTGAGAAGTCATGATTGCGGGCTCTCAAATCAATGCAAATTTGGACATAGGAAATGAAACTATTGATTATGGAAGTAAAGAAACTGATTTTGTAATGTCAGAGATGGTGATCCAAACCATGACGAAAATAAAATAGGATCAGAAATGGCCTACTATGCAAGGCATTTGGCAAAATAATTCTATGGCTTCAGAAGCTTCCACTGGGGCTTATGTAACTCAATTTTTTGTTAAAGAAAAGTTTAATGGAATAGAAAACATAGAAAATGGAAAAAGACTTCTTGATATACATGTGTTTTCATGGAGAACTTGCAACTAATTAAGTACTGGAGAAACAGAAAAGGCACGGATTAAAGAGCATCAGCATTGAAATAGTGCCTCCAAAATTCTCTGACAGAATTCACAAGATGGATTTGTCAGGGCACAGGATGATAAACAACTGAGAGAAAACCAGACTCGGATACATAAGAAAGTGCATTGAGAGGAAAAGTAGAAGATATTGTCAAAATGATGAAGGAACAGCAATCACATGACTTAGTTTTCCCTAATTGTGGCTCATGCACTACTAAATGTGTCATTTAATGCAAAAGGAAGCCGACAAGTCTAGTTTCAAAAGGTAATAATGATGTGCAAGCTGCTGTATCAGAAGAGGAACATGAAATAACTGAAGGCTAGAGCAACTGGCCAGAGATCTCCATTTTACATATCTTTTTTTGTTTTCATTGTTTTTCTGCCTGGCAAGTCTTGGGCTTGGGACTTGTGAGTCTGGCAGAAACTCACCATGGCTTCCGTGCAAAGTAGAATCACAGCTACAAAGTTTAGTAGAGACAAGAAAAAAATTGATCAAATTTCAAATAAATTTAGACGCCAAAGTGTAAAGCTAACCATGTTCATTGGGGTGGAGTTAGTGGTCAATGCATGTCGGCCATGTTAGCCCATCACAAAATGTTGTAAGATGCTGATTCCAGTTTTGCACAAAATAAGTAGATTAATTCTTTGTAAATTGATGCTCCCAAAGTTAAGAGTTTGATATTTATGTAGACCAATTAATTTGTTCCCTTGTATTACTTTCCTTAACAAGGCTACCATCTAGCTTCAAATCCAAAATGTTGGACAAAACTTCCTATTCAGTTGAATCTGGAAGCCTCTAACATCAAAAAACATTGCAAACAAGAGTACCTTAAATCTAGAAGTCTACCATATTAGTATATTATATATCCATAACTTTGGTACGATTTGAATTGAGGAAAACTCAGCTTCAAATCAGAACTTCCTCTGTGGCCTTCTATTCCAAGCTTCATCATTGACATACTCATCTCCATGTCACACAAAAGGACAAACATAAAGCCGACTCAACCACCCACTAGCTACAAAGAAGCCAATGCACACAAAAATACAAATATGGGGTTGATTCTGAACCCATCTTCTAACAATGGGGAGTAAAAAGATTTAAAGGTAAGAATCCACAGTTGGTATGCCCCTAACATCAAACACAATACATGAAATCAAACACACCGAAATTTCCATTAAAACCTTAATGATCTATTTATCAGCATCTATACACTATGTTCCAAATGCTGTTCCATAATAAACTACTAAATAGTGATCTCTCAATATTATGAGTTTGGCCTTTTCACAAGGGATTAATGTCCAAGGGATTCAAAGATAAAATCTACAATAAATACAGAGGAGCCTACAGTGATGAGTTAGCAATGAAGTTGGTGCAGTCACGGTTAGGAGGGTCCACAAATTGAATTGTCCAGGCCGTGCAGCTAGAATAAACACAATGGAAACAACTCAAAGATGTAAAGCAAATGCAGATTCAGTCATTCAGTATATCATAGAAATCAAATACAAATTGGTCGGCAACATGCGGGTTTACAATTAGGGCTCACAGGCCTGCTTCCTCAATTACAGGTATGCACAAGATATAGATTTGAAGCGCCTTTGCAAAGAATTCAAACTATCAAACTATCTCTATGTGATTCACTACTTTCCTAGGCATCTATTACATCAATTTATATCATCTCCGGAACATAAGATTCCTCCGCGTCGGCCAAGGAAGATCACAAACTCCAATGAAGAGCTGTAACGTGTGTCAATGGATAGGTCGGAACTAATCGTTTTGAACTCCTTCACAAATGAATGGAATTGCGTGCGGATCTCAGGGAAGGTCGGCCACGAACCAAACATTGAATGATGTGTAATTTAGCTCTGCAAGTTGTGAAATGCTCCGCAGGTCTTCTCCTTTAGCTGATTGTCTGAGATTGTCAGGATGCTGTGTTCTGAAAAAACAATCGATCTTCTAATAGCGATAACTTTTCGGTAACTAATCCAAATGATCTGAGATTTGGATATGATGTGCATGAATGTGTTTAGATGCTAAGTCTAGCTCTGCAAGGTCTGAAATGAAACTGCGGTAGAATGTGGACCAAAATACTGAAATTGCTATTGACTGAACTGGAAAATGAAAAGAAACAAACTGAAATGCAAATGTTTTTGGTTGATGCAAGATTGCTCTTAAACCAGGGATGCTCCTGCATTAGAAGCAGTTAGTAGAATTAATGAAAAGCAAATCTTGACAGGATTAGAAGCATAATTGGGTTAACTGCAAGGCAAGTGAAAATGTTTTTCATCATTAGCATGGAAGTGAGTTCAACCTGGTGATGATGACCTGTTGATTTACACTACTCAACATCTCTATTATAGCACCCAAAATGCAGGCACTCCACTCTAGGTCAGTCCTAGAAGGGGCTAAAAGTCAAAAATAAGGCAAGGGAGCAAAGTAGAGTAAACTAAACTAAAGTCCTGATGTATCTATTGGGACAGCACCTCACAAATTATTTTTCACAAATCCTTAGAAAATTTAAAAGTCTATTCATTTTGATATCTTCTTATCAAGCACCTAGATAGCTATGAGAAGGATGACATGAAGCAGTAGTCTACTAGCTAAATGTATGAAGGACATTTCCAATACTATAAATGTTAAGTGTTTACATGTGAGTAAAAACCCACTAATCCCACTAAAGACTTGTAAAAAATGCAGAAACAAAACAACCATTACTCCAGCTATGGAGAGAACTAACCCCCAAAATTCATTGGCCAATATGGAGATCGAGGACCCAACATTCAGCCCCAATAATCTCTCAACACCACTGCCTTCCTCAAGAGCAAGTGCTCAATCCTCCAAAGGCAAAGAATCCTCACTATATGTCGCCCTAGCAAACATAAACAACTCCTTGCATGGGCTATTTTGCATTTGTTACAAAAGAAAAAGAAAAGAATATTTGAACACCAAAAATTGCCTCTATTTTGATCAACTACATTCAATGGAAAAGAATAGCCAACTCTTACTACAAAATTGTATCCTGAAGCAAAATGAGTGCCTTGACCTCCTTGAACATGATAAAAGAATTTAAATTGCTTCAAAGTCGTGCAGAGGCCATAGAAGAAATGCTCACCACCGGACATCAAAGGTTTCGGCTAGTGGAGGTTATGTAGTGGAACTGACAAACTATAGCTCGTTTTTTCACAAATGGAATGGGAGTCCCTCACATTTTGGCTTATATTGGACATCCTACACACCACCAGTCTCCAAATCGGGGAACAACTACAAGGGGTTCTTGGATGCATCATGTTGGCCTCAATTTTGAATTGGGCAAATTTTAAACTTTTCACTGATTGTCAATGCTTGCAAGTATCATCACTTTTTGAGCTCTTCTAACCTGATGATACCTTGGTCAATTATCTTTGATTCACAAATGACTTAACCAATTTTGAATTCCCTGTTGAACTCGGGTCATTGATTTTCATGTCAATGTCATAAGTCCTTTGCCCCAGGTTATTGCAGATTGTTGGTCTGATTATGTTTCTGTGAAGCTATTGCATTATTCTCAGATGGTTTGGTGCATCAGTTTAAGTGTTCGAAGGAAAATTAATTCATCATTCCATCAACACCAGAAAGGCAGTTGCGTAGATTAAGTGATATTCACGGAAACAATTAAATATGGATATCTGTTTGAGTTGAGATGAAACCATCTTACAACGAGTTTCTTGACTTCGTTTCGCCTGATGTGGCTAAGTTTTTAAGGCGAAATTCTTCACGAGTTGGAAGATTTTAAAAATTCCTGTTCTAGCTCGGCAATTTGCGAAAAGTATTAAATTCAACATTTTATGATAGTTGTATCAAACTAGGTTTGCAAAGAGCTTTATGGTATCATTTTCCATCATACTACCCATTTCTGCGTAAAATTTCCTTTCTAGTCAAGAGTTACAATTCTTTTCGTCTTTCTGTCAAGCTTGATCTTCCTTGGCGATAGTAATTTTCAAATATTTGGAGTTTAAATGGTTTTTGGAGGTTTCTAAAATTTGAAAATTAAAATCCTCGTAAACTTTGTCGCCATTAAATTCCATTTGCAAGGGAAAATTCAAAAGTTCCACATTTTACCAAATTACTGAAATATATTTTATTAATGTGGTTGGGGAACTTTATGAAATTTTTTCAATTGACAGCTTTTGAGGTTTGCAAACCTCCCAAATCCCCGATTCACTTTTTACCAATATTGAAAATCAAGGGAATTTTATAAAAATCAGAATATTCTCCATCGGCGGTTCACTTGGTTTCCTAACTTTCAATATCGGTGAGTATTTTAGTCCGCAAACTAATTAAAGTGCCGCTTGGTTTATCATCTGTGATTTTTTTAAGGTTTGCAAACTTAATTTATCACCGATATTGAGGGTTCTCTAACTTCATTCTTCACCGATTAGTGGCTCCTGAGGTTTCCAAACTCCCATTTCTGCCGATACCTCTCCAAAGACCATGGATGGAGAATCCGAAAGCTAAGTAAATACACGGGAACTGTTTTGTGATCTCATGAAATGCAGTGAGCGCAGGATATGTGTAAAATGGATTTGTTGAAAAAGCTTTAAAAATCTTTCAAGTGAATGCATTGGGTAGGCATATTGTAATATACAACCCCAAAATTTTTTCTAAAATATAGAACAATGATAAACAGTGTTAGCACAACTAAACTCCTCCGCACTTCTGATCACCAAGATCCCAATTCGGGCAAGGTGAGAGCATAATGTGCTTTAGATTACAAATTAAAACATTGTGCAAACAAGTAAACATTCATCTGCATATGCAGGCATCCACAAGTTGTGGGGATTCACCACTTTTAGTGGGTATGAGAGCAAGAAAGAAAAATTACAATGCCATCCACTTATTCAGTGGGAATACTCCACTTATGCAGTGGGTAGAAACAATAAAGAAAAGTTCATTTATCCACACTAGCGGTAAAACCATCCAGGGGTTACAATATGTTTAATTGTTCTTTCCTCCACACTGGCGGTAAACCATCCAGGGGCCTTAATGTGATTCACAAGAAAGATTACAATGATATCAAATACAATGTAAATCAAGTCTTGTTTGGACTTATTAAGAATCTTGTGAAGATAGCATGATCATACCCTGCAGATTTCTTGAATAGCTGAATGATAATGTAGTATTTATTTGCTGTCCGTCACTGCTGCAACCTGAAATGATACATCAACTGCTCTCTACACAGACCATTGGCATCCAGGGAAGGATAATATTACAAGACTAAACCCAATGTTTGACAAAACAAGCGGTCCCTAAATGATCTATCAATTATATGTACTAAACACAACAGAGAGAGTGATAGACTATAAAATGACTTCTTCCAGACTAGTACGGCACCTTCCCAGCATAGTACGGACTGCTGAAAACTCCCAAGAAACTGCCCACACTTAACAATATTGTTTCCCACTCTAAAAACTATGCTAATACAAGATAAATCCAATGTTTCCCATGCACTAAAGATCAGTTAACAAAAACACTTCACAAACTATGCATTTCCCAGGCCGTACGGCCAGCAGAAGTACGGCTGCTTATAAAAAAATAAACAAAGCTTCCCAACCACTCACTATGATCAGATTGGGGTTGCCTAAGGAAAATATTAATAGTGCAAAAAGATTTAGACACAAAGAACTTCTCAATAATTTTATTTTTGCAAAACTCTTTTTCTGCCTGTACGGCAATATAATGGTACGAACCAGCAATATGACATTAAAACTATATAAGGCATAAAAAATCTGCTTCTAACTTCATTCTCATCTGATTGCCATGATATTTAATGAACTCTAATCCAAAAACTCTTAGCAACTTCAAACATATTCAGCTCCATGAAAGCTCACTGGCAAACGTTGGATAAGTTTGCTCAAATCTCTTCTTCAGCACAATGGTGATTTCTATAGTGAAACCACACCCAACCTCGAGGGTTTTCGTCCTCAAGAGCATTCCACAAGAGGGTTTTCGTCCTCAAGAGAATATTGAAGAACATGCAGGTTCAATCTAGCAGAGTAACAATACAAATCCAAGCATACCCAAACAATGAGCCCAACCCCTCTTTTTATAACTTTTTGAGGGAAATAAAATATTATTTCCTTTATCCCTTCATATTTCTCCTCAAACAATATAAAATAATTCATTATGTGTGCACAACTTAAAGTCACCACTTTTAATTAAAAGCTCTTTTTAGCTCCAAAGACCTCCTTGTCAAAATAAAGGAAATATTTGCTTCTCAAGGCCCCAAAATGATGCATCTATGATTTAAAACTTTTCTTCCTTGTTCCAACGAGCTATAACATTTAGATTTTTATTAATTATTTTCACCCCTAGGAGCTTAAGTGAAAATAATAATTAAAATAGCTCATTAAATATTAAATTTTGCGGAAAATCCCAAACGACCTCCGAAAGCAAAATAAATTGAACCAATATGCTCTGTAAGGTTTGGGATGTGCAACGATGCCTTCCGAGTGACTTTCCAAAAATAGAAAACTCCTCCAAGGATTTTGGAGAGCAAACCAGAAGCCCGATCAAACTTTAGAAACCATCAATGTTACCCGGAACATCAACTGAGCTCAAAACCAAGACAAAATTATCCATTTACAAAAGGAAAACCCAATTAACTGTTCTGCAGACTGAACTAAGACCACTCCAATAACATTGGAGTTCTTCTCAAACATGTTGGATAGCCTCCAAAAGACTTGGAACAAGCACAAATGCCCATAATAATCAATGTGCCAAAAATGGAACATTACACATATAGCCAAATTCAACAACCCTAGCCAGCGTTCTCCTTACCAGCGCTAAAATACGTTATGGGCGTGTATCAAAAACATAATGAAGAGGGGTTTTTGTTAGTTTCAGCCGCCTTGGTAGACCAACATGCAAAATGTGGAAGTATTTTAACTAAAATTCTCAAAGAAATGTCATCTCATCGCAGCATATGCACAAAATGATTTGTTGAAAAGGTTTTTGAAGCTTTCAAACAAATGTAATCAGCCATGGCTAGCCGTGCTTCACTATCTTTGCCTGCAGGTTGATCCAATGCATGAGAAATGTAAGGGCGTTTTGGACAGAGCTACCATCGAAAAGATGAACTGGAGTTTTTTTTGTGTGTTTTGAGTGAGAAAGTTAACAAGAAGCCACCTTCAATAGAGTAGAAATCGCCCCTTTTTGAAGCTGCAGGATATACACAAATGTATGCATTGAAAAAATTTAATAAACTTTGAAAGCAAATGCAAATGGAAGGTGTAAATCTAGATTTCAAATCTTTGCCAACATCATTCCAGGCTGCACCAAAATAGGAGTTTTAAAATGGGCGCACAGGAAAGCATTACGAAATGGGGATTTTTGTTAGATATTATAATTACAAAGGACTCTGGTAGGTGTGTATGTATAAGGTTGAAGCATCTACCAAGCGTATAAACTACAATATAATCTTCAACGAAGCGTAGTCTCAGGGAATGGGATCATTCAGAATATACACAAATGAATTTGTTAGAAAGGTTGTAGAAACCTTTAAGCAAATGCGATTGGTAGATTTAAAGTAAAAAATTAGACTCTCCTACCCTTGCGAACATGCCCCAGGTTGCGCCAAAATGGGAGCAAGTCTGTACGTCCATCAAGCATGATAGAAAAGAGATTTTTTCTGGTGGATGTTGTAAACACAATTGCACCGTTGGACATATATGCAAATGTGAAGTGTAGACAGGACACACCTCAAGGAAATGTGATCTCAATGGAATGGAATGATTGCAGGATGTGCACACCATAGATTTATTACTACCAACATTCTCTTGGCTGCGTCAAAACCAAAGCTTTAAAACATGATAAGAATGCCTCAACAGAATGTGGTCTTCAGAATGCACAACAAAATGGATTTCTTGAAAAGGCTTTATAAACTTTAAAGCAAATGCCATGGGTTGGTTTAAGGCCGAATTACCTTAACCTTACCTGAACCTTCCTGCCTGTGCCTAAGATGGGAACTCTAGAACAAGGGCTTTGCATGGAACCTTTTTTTTTTCAACTGAAGGAAGCTTGTTGGAGTCACTAATTGCTTGTGTCAATTTTGAGAATAATAGATATCAAGGTCACTCTAAAAAGAATGCAAAACACACTACAGAATGGGTGGACTAGTTTTGACTCGTCATAAACTATAGGAGACTCACTGTGCGACGGTGTGAAAAATTGCAGCCACTGGAAGCAATGCAGCTTTTGTATTGCAGTAATGCAACAATATAGGAGAGCATGCCGTTAGACTATATTCAAATAATTGCAAGAGCAGTGGATGGAGTGAACTCAAATTTAAACTCGTCTCTGTTTTTTTAGGCTAATTTTTGCCCAGATGAAGGGAGAGTGTGCCATCAGGTTAACTTTTGTGCAGATGCAATCAATTTGAATGCTTTCATCGTATGCGATGTGGTTGCAGTTAGTAGCTTTGCTCTAGTTGACATAATAAACGAATCCCTTAAAGATTGTAAGTGGAAATTTAATCTATGACAAGGAGGAAGGATAATTACCACAATAATTACCAACGAACTTGATAAAATGTATTACAATTGGCAAATTGAAGATGTCCTCATGGAGCTTGGAATAATAAGGTGGTGTGCAACAAAGTGAAATTGGAATAGAAACAAAAGACCATCCCATGCAAGACATTTTGACGGTCACTTGCCAGTCGAAATTGGAACAAGGTGTATCATTTTATTATAAAATGCATTATAATAATGTTTTAACTCATTTTATGAGTTAAAATGTTCTATACACAGGAATGTGGGAAGGTTTATTTTATTAATTATAATTGATTTTCAAGAAGCAGTTACGGAGGGAAGAAAAATTATAAATTCAAGTTACGGAGGGAAGCTTTGGAGGAGGTTTTTTTTTAATATTCTACAGACTTCTGGGAGCTACTGGGTTAGCTTTCCAACACGGTTATTGTACAGGAATCCTGGGAGACTGTGTGTTCTTAGTTTATTGAAGAATTGAAGAAACATTTTGAACTTTGTGTCAGATATTTCTTCATGGATTGCAAATCTTTCTTATGTTAATTTGTACTCTTTGATATTTCCTTACTATGTATGGCTGCATCTGGATTCAATACAGGAACTTTGTGGTTTGCTTTGGTTGCATGTTCTTCTTACGTTTAATGTGTAATTTGTTTATATGTTGGGAAAAGATAGCTGCCTTTCTTATCAGTTATTGTTCGTGGGCACGAAACTTATGAACTTTGTGTCATTTGTTTTTGCTCATTCTTCATTCTAAGCCTATTCTTGGGAATGCCGAGTTTTTTTCTTATGTCTCATACCTAGGGTTTTCATTCTTTTTCATTTTCTGTAGTTTACTTTCTTGCTTTCTGGTTAAAAGCATACCCCCAAAAACTCAAATTAAACCATATGAGGGAGCTGCCCCTCTCAAACGTAGAGGAAGATCACTATTCCATTGGTGATCTCTCCAACTGTTGTAGGCGGTTTTGTCAGCATTCCTTGGGCAAGTCACGATTTTCTTATCTTTTTCAAAGTGACAAATTTGTTTACTAACAGATTTTTGGCGACTTCGTTGGGGATTCGAATCAAAGTACATGTGTTTTTATTTCCCCAAAAATTTGAAGGTACCTCCTGGAGGACGAAGGTTGGCGACTCTATGAGGTGGAATTTACTCAGAGGGATATAAATTCAGCAAGGAACTCCTGTTATATTTTTCAAGTTTGCATCATTGCTTTGGTCCCATCTCAACCATGGGGAAATCAAATTGGACCCTTGTCATTAACTCGATATTCAACCTTACCTGTAGGTTCGAGAAAGCACTTCTCGAAGTTTACTGGAGAAAATTCTCAGGATGCAGAAGATCACATCAAGGCATTCATTGTGGCACGTGGAATTTTTGGGGTCAGCGAAGAAAATATTTTTGTTCGGTTATTCATTGAATCCCTTACTGGACCTGCAACAAGTTGGTTTCGGAATTTAGAAGATGGAT
Source organism: Cunninghamia lanceolata (assembly GCA_027924645.1). Taxonomy (NCBI): domain Eukaryota; kingdom Viridiplantae; phylum Streptophyta; class Pinopsida; order Cupressales; family Cupressaceae; genus Cunninghamia; species Cunninghamia lanceolata. Next base: position 6,974,119 of record BSBN01000400.1, read on the forward strand.
GCATTACAGATTGAGATAGCGTGAAAAATAAATATTTGGGAAGATTGAAATCTGCAGTTGACAAAGGTGCGTTGTGTCAATTTTTCCAGATTAAAAAAAAAGAAGAATCTATGAGAGATTTCGTGGATCGATTCAACAGATTATTGAAGGGGATTCCTCATTCCAATGAGTCAAGTAAGCAAAATCAGCTTTGTATTTTTATTTTTGCATTGCATCCTGATGTCCATTTCATTCTAAAGCGAAATAGGTTATGTGATCTTGAAGTTGCACAACAAGAAGCTATTAGAATTGAAGATGATTTGATTTTATCTGGGTTATGGGTGAGAAATCAGATTGAGAAAAATACTCTAAATAAACCCAGGGAAAAATCAGTTATGCAAAAACAAAATCATCAACATAGACCCATTTCATGTGTGGCCAAGAAGGACAAATCTTTTATCTCCTCCAATTGAATGTTTCAATCTTACTGTTTTGGGTCAAGAACATTTTTCAAAAGATAAAATAGATGATTTAAGAATAAGACCTCATGTGGGAAAAAGAGCTGAAATATATAACTTGCACTATGAGGAGGATGAAAGTGAATTTGATAGTTCTTCAAGTGATGAAGAAGATTATATTCCTTCGTTTTCAAATATCAATCAGGATCACATGCAGTCCAGGAATGTAACATCATCCTTCACTCCGGTAACTATAACCTGTGGACAACCTTTTGATAATGTGTACTGTAAAAATGAAAGTATAGATGATAATATACCTTCACCTCCTTCAGAACTGGAAGTGTTCACTTTTGAGATCACTGATGAACCAATAGAAAGAGAGGTAGCTGAGCTAGAAATTGGAGGACAACATGAAGATAAATCAACAAACATTTTCATTCTGATGTACGTGTAGCCTGAGTATGAAGTTTCAAATTTTTTGAACAAAATATTGAAGAAATAATGCTGCAAGAAAAGGTTAGGGATGATTTTATTTTTGGATCATTTTCATTTGAAAAAGATGATATTAAGGTTCCAAATAGTCCATTCGGTGAAAAATACTGTATGCATATTCTAGATAACAAATGTGAGTTTTCTGAGCAAGTAATAGGGGATAAAACTAAAAACTGTGTAGCTGATATAGACTGCCATGAAAGAACAAAAAATGATCAAGCAAGTGAGAACATTCAACATCATGTTTTTATTCGAAATTAGTGTTTAGAAATGCCTGATGATGAGTTTCTATGTGCAGAAGGTGTCGTTATGTCTCCTTTGTAGGTGATAGAAGAGGATGATTTGCTTGACAAATTTGAATGTACAGACATACTATCAGCAAAACAAGGAAAACCCAAGTAAATTTCTACAAAAGAAAATGAATTTGTGTTATTTGGAAATGATTTTCCTCTCAATGAGGTCACTGTTCATGATGCGGACTTTCAATCTATTCCTGCATTTTCATTCTGATGTGCAGCCTGAGTATGAAGTTTTCAAATTTTTTGAACAAAATATTGAAGAAATAATGCTGCAAGAAAAGGTTAGGGATGATTTTATTTTTGAATCATTTTCATTTGAAAAAGATGATATTAAGGTTCCAAACAGTCCATTCGGTGAAAAATACTGTATGCATATTCCAGATAACACGTGAGTTTTCTGAGCAAGTAATAGGGGATAAAAGTAAAAACTGTGTAACTGATATAGATTGCCATGAAAGAACAAAAAATGATCAAACAAGTGACAACGTTCAACATCATGTTGTTTTTATTCCAAATTGGTGTTTAGAAATGCCTGATGATGAGTTTCTATGTGGAGAAGGTGTCGTTATGTCTCCTTTGTAGGTGATAGAAGAGGATGATTTGCTTGACAAATTTGAAAGTACAGACATACTATCAGCAAAACAAGGAAAACCCAAGTCAGTTTCTCCAAACGAAAATGAAGTGTTATTTGGAAATGATTTTGCGCTCAATGAGGTCACTGTTCATGATGCAGACTTTCAATCTATTCCTGTATGGATTGATTCATATCAACTTTCACTTGAAGAGCATATAACCAAAGATTGGTCTTGCTACGATTCAAATGATTATGTACAAACAGGGGATATCAGTTGATTTGATGCAGTACTTGAAGGTATAGCTGATGATATGCAAGACAGTATTGGGGAAGATTCAGAGGTATATGATGTGAAGTGGTTGTTTGGCTGCGATACATTTTTCAGGGAGTTATTTTAGTTCATAAGTTCCAGGTTTATGTTTATGATCATGAAGCTACTTCTGAGTTTGCAAGCACTTCATGGATACATCCTTCTTTTCCGTAGAGGCATCTACTTCTCTAAGCCAGTCAATGGCTTTGCATAACCATCATGAGTCGATTTGAGGTAGGGTTGTCCTGCCATGTATATATGTTAGGAAGTTTTGTTGTCTTTTTTAGTTTTCCTTCGCTTTTGTTGCGTGTTTTGTTTGGGTTTCGTTTTGGGTTCTCTTGTTCCTTGGCATGCTATGGTGTTTTTTTGACTCTATAGCCCAATGGACAAGACACTGATCCTTGCCAGAGATTCTAGGTTCCTTGCTATGTCCTTTGCAGTCCTTGTCCCTAGCTAGACCTAGTTGTTGGCCTCAATTTTGAATTGGGCAAATTTTAAAATTTTCACTGATTGTCAATGCTTGCAAGTATCATCACTTCTTGAGCTCTTCTGTCCCGATGACCTACCTAAGTCAATTATCTTTGATTCGCAAATGACTTAACCAATTTCGAATTGCCCGTCGAACTCGGGTCAATGATTTTCATGTCAATGTCATAAGTCCTTCACACTAGGTTGTTGCAGATTGTTGGTCTGATTATGTTTCTGTGAAGCTATTGTATTATTCTTAGATGGTTTGGTGCATCAGTAAGTGCTCGAAGGAAAAATTAATTCATCATTCCATCAGCACCAGAAAGGCAGTTGCATAGATTAAGTGATATTTACAGAAACAATTAAATATGGATATATGTTTGAGCTGAGATGAAACTATCTTGTAGCGAGTTTCTTGACTTCGTTTCACCCAATGTGGCTAAGTTTTAAAGGCGAAATTCTTAACAAGTTGGGAGATTTTAAAAATTCTTGTTCTAGCTCAGCAATTTGCGAAAAGTATTAAAATCGACATTTTATGATAGTTGGATCAAACTAGGTTTGTAGAGAGCTTCGTGGTATCATTCTGCATCATACTGCTCATTTCTGCGTAAAATTTTGTTTCCAATCAAGAGTTACAATTTTTTTCGTCTTTCCGTCAAGCTTGATCTTTCCTGGGGATATTAATTTTCAACTCTTTGGAGTTTAAATGGTTTTTGGAGGTTTCTAAAATTTGAAAATTAAAATCCTCGTAAACTTTGTCAGCATTAAATTCCATTTGCAAGGGAAAATTCAAAAGTTCCACATTTTACCAAATTACCGAAAGATTTTATTAATGTGGTTGGGGAACATTATGAAAATTTTTCAATTGGCAGCTTTTGAGGTTTGCAAACCTCCCAAAGCCCTAATTCACTTTTTACCAATATTGAAAATCAAGGGAATTTTATAGAAGTCAAAATATTCTCCATTGGCGGTTCACTTGGTTTCCTAACTTTCAATATCAGCCAATATTTTAGTTCGCGAACTAATTAAAGTGCCGATTGGTTTATCATCGGTGATTTTTTTAGGTTTGCAAACTTGTTTTATTGCCGATATTGAGGGTTCTCTAATTTCATTCTTCGTCGATCGGCTGCTCCTGAGGTTTCCAAACTTCCATTTCTGCCAATACCTCTCCAACATCCATGGGCGGAGAATCTGGAAGCTAAGTCAATACATGAGAACCGTTTTGTGATCTCATGAAATGTAGTGAGCGCAAGATATGTGTAAAATGGATTTGTTGAAAAAGCTTTAAAAATCTTTCAAGCGAATGCACTAGGTAGGCGCATTGCCAAATTCAACAACCCTAGCCAGGGTTCTCCTTACCTGTGCCAAAACAGGTTATGGGCTTTCATCTAAAACATAATGAAGAGGGGTTTTTGTTAGTTGTAGCTGCCTTGGTAGACCAACGTGCAAAATGTGGAAGTATTTTGACTAAAATTCTCAAAGAAATGTTATCTCATTGCAGCATATGCACAAAATGGTTTGTTGAAAAGGTTTTTGAAGCTTTCAATAAATGTAATCAGCCATGGCTAGCTGTGCTTCACTATCTTTTCCAGTAGGTTGATCCAATGCATGAGAAATGTAGGAGCGTTTTGGACAAAGCCACCATCATAAAGATGAATTGGGGTTTTTTTTTGTGTTTTGAGTGAGAAAATTAACAAGAAGCCACCTTCAATAGAGCAGAAATCACCCCTTTTTGAAGTTGCAGGATATACACAAATGTATGCGTTGAAAAAGCTTTATAAACTTTGAAAGCAAATGCAATTGGCAGGTGTAAATCCAGATTTCACACCTTTGCCAACATCATTCCAGGCTGTGCCAAAATAGGAGTTTTAAAATGGGCGCCTAGGAAAGCATTACGGAATGGGGATTTTTTGTCAGATATTATAGTTACAAAGGGCTCTGGTAGGCGTGTATGCAAAAGATTGAAATATCTACCAAGCGTATAAACTACAATATAATCTTCAACGAAGTGTAGTCTCAGGGAATGGGATCATTCAGAATATACATATGAATTTGTTAGAAAGGTTGTAGAAACCTTTAAGCAAATGTTATTGGCAGATTTAAAGTCCAAATTTAGACTATCCAACCCTTGCAAACATGTTCTAGGTTGCGCCAAAATGGGAGCAAGTATGTACATCCATCAAGCATGACAGAAAAGAGATTTTTTTTGGTAGATGTTGTAAACGCAAGTGCACTGCTAGACATATATGCAAATGTGTAGACAGGACGCGCCTCAAGGAAATGTGATCTCAATGGAATGTAATGATCGCATGATATGCACACCATAGATTTATTACTACCAACATTCTCCTGGCTGTGTCAAAATGGGAGCTTTGAAACATGATATGAATGCCTACGGAATGTGGTCTTCAAAATGCGCAGGAAAATGGATTCGTTGAAAAGGCTTTATAAACTTTCATGCAAATGCCATGGGCAGGTTTAACGCCGAATTACCTAAATCTTACTAGATTCCTCCTGCATGGGCCTAAGATGGGAACACTAGAACAAGGGCTTTGCATGGAACCTTTTTTTTTTCAACTGAAGAAAGCTTGTTGGAGTCACTAATTGCTCATGTCAATTTTGAGAATAATAGATGTCAAGGTCACTCTAAAAAGAATGCAAAGCACACTACAGAATGGGTGGACTGGTTTTGACTCGTCACAATAGGAGACTCACTATGCGGTGGTGTGAAAAATTGCAGCTATTTGAAGCAATGCAACTTTTGTATTGCAGTAGTGCAGTAATTACGAAGAGCATGCCATTAGACTATTCAAATAATTGCAAGAGCAATGGATGGAGCGAACTCAAATTTAAACCCGTCTCTGTTTTTTGAGGCTAATTTTTGCCTAGATGAAGGGAGAATGTACCATCAGGCTAACTTTTGTGCAGATGCGGTCAATCTGAATGCTTTCATCATATGCGATGTGGTTGCAGTTAGCAGCTTTGCTCCACTTGACGTCATAAATGAATCCCTTAAAGATTGTAAGTGGAAATTTAATCTACGACAAGAAGAAAGGATAATTACCACAGTAATTACCAATGAACCTGATAAAATGTATTACAATTGGCAAATTGAAGATGTCCTCATGGAGCTTGGAATAATAAAGTGGTGTGCAAGGAAGTGAAACTGGAATAGAACCAGAAGACCAACCCATGTAAGACATTTTGAGAGTCACTTGCCAATCGAAATAGGACCGAGGCGTATCATTTTATTATAAAATGCATTATAATAATGTTTTAACTCATTTTATGAGTTAAAATGTTCTATACAACAATGTTTTAACTCATTTTGTGAGTTAAAATGTTCTATACACTAGAATGTGGAAAGGTTTATTTTATTATTTATAATTGATTTTCAAGAAGCAGTTACGAAGGGAAGAAAGATTATAAATTCAAGTTTTTCCAACGTAGAAGGGATCTTTTTTCCAGCTTCTCTTGAGAGAGCTTCAGAGGAGTTTTTTTTTTTTTAGGAGACTTCTGGCATCGACTGGGTTATCTTTCAACACAGTTATTGTACAGGGTTTCTGGGAGACTGTGTTCTTAGTTTATTGAAAAATTGAAGAAACATTTTGAACTTTGTGTCAGATATTTCTTCATGGATTGCAAATATTTCTTATGTTAATTTGTACTCTTTCTTTGATATTTCCTTGCTATGTATGGCTGCATCTGGATTCAATACAGGAACTTTGTGTTCTGCTTTGGTTGCATATTCTTCTTACGTTTACTGTGTAATTTGTTTATATGTTGGGAAAAGATAGCCGCCTTTCTTATCAGTTACTGTTTGTGGGCACGAAACTTATGAACTTTGTGTTATTTGTTTCTGCTCATTCTTCGTTTTAAGCCCATTCTTGGGAAACCTGGGTGTTTTTCTTATGTCTTACACCAAGGGTTTTCTTTCTTTTTCATTTTCTGTAGTTTCCTTTCTTGTTTTCTGGATAAAAGCATACCCAAGAAACCCCAAATTAAATCATACGAGGCAGCTGCCTCTCTCAAGTGTAGAGGAAGATCACTATTTTATTGGCTGTCTCTCCAACTGTTGTAGGCAATTTTGTCACCATTCCTTGGGCAAGTCACGGTTTTCTTATCTTTTTCAAAGCGACAAATCTATTTACTAACACATCACAACTATGATCCACGAAATACCAATGAATTGAGCTATCGACACAACAAGAGGTAGCATGTACACCACCATGGACCAATTTGAAGATATGTCGGACTATTTCTAAGCATAATATTGAAATTTCCCTTTCTTTTCCAAAGTTTAAGATGGTCAGTGCTCTTATGGACTATATATATTTATTATAGTGTTGGAATGTTTGTCATTGATGTCAAGGAAGTATGAAGAGATTGTCAATGGTTAAGTAGCAATATATCATCATCATTGTATTGGTTATGGCTGTTATGATGAGAAGTCTCTATTTGAGAATATTTGGTGAAGAGCAAACACTCTGAAGTGATTTGGTTATGCTTTACATATGAGAAGGTGCGAAGTGCTTGACAGCATACAAAACAAATTAGTCTTATCTAAAAGATTATACATGAAGTGCAGTTTATGATATACAGCAAGAGATGAAGGAAACGATTTAGTTCATGGCAGCGCTCACATATAAGACAAAGTTCTCATTTAGAAAGAAAGGAACAACAATTAAATGGAGACGTGCAATAAAGGCCGACTCCTATGTAGAAGATCAGAATTAATAATTTAAATCAAAAGTGGCCGACTTTCCTTATGCAGCCGACTTCTTGCAATGCTGGCTGACTTTCCTCTAAACAAGACCAAGTATCATATTAAAGAGCAGTGCCCAAGTCTAAGTTTAAATTAAAAAATAATCTTTAGTAAGGCCGACCTCATATTTACCTTGAGCACCCTCAGTGGGAGAGATGGAATAAATTAAGATTTAAATACTTTAATGTGGCCGACTTTATGCATGAGAGCGCTCCATATAAAGACAAGTGATTATGATATAAGGAAGAGCGATTAAAGATGTGTGCTGCTTTGAAAAAGATTAATGATGCGATTTATATAAAATAAGTTAGTGAATAACAAAGGATGCAATGATGAAGGGACAGCGATCAAGACATTAAGAGGTGCGATCATGAAAAACAAAACATTTTAAGAGGTCTGATTAATTAAAAGATGTGGAGTGATAAAAAGGAGGTATGAATAATATTTGAAGATGTATCATATGAGACAAAAGTCTTATTTGTAATTTGCTTGAGGATTATATAATATCATGAGAAGCGATCACTCTTAAGTGCAATTAAAAGAAGACAAAAGGGCAGCAATTAAATAAGAAGAAGGCAGCGCTTATTATGTGAAGAGGTGAATTAAATTTAATGAATAAGTGAGTATTAGTAATTGGAAGGGACAGCAACTGTTAGAAGAGACACAACCATTTGCCAAAGGTACATCTTTTGAGAAGGTATAAGTCGTTTTGATCATTTGAAGACAAGCAATCTAAATGAAAAATATCCAAGTGAAGATCAGATTAAAAAAGGAAGAGGCAGAAAATTATGAAGAGTAATTCAGATATGTATTGAAGATTAAATACTGCCATATATGAAGAATAAATGTAAGTGTATACATGACTAACATATGTGAAGATTGAAAGTTGAATATCAAGGGAAATAGTGCAGATTTGGAAGTGAATTTATAAATCAGTTTTGTAAAGGAAAGTGATGCATAGTTGAGTTCAGATTTGAAGGGGAGAGAATGTGTGATCAGAGTTGTGACAGAGGATAATATATGTGTGTGAACCTGATTTGAAAGGGAAAGACTTACATCATACAGAATCAGAAATAGTAATCAGATTTGTGAGAAGGTTATTGTGATCAGATTTGCGAGAAAGCTATTGAGTGGATTGTAATCAGATTTGGAAGAAGGTTATTATGTGGATAGTGATCAGATTTGGAAGAAGGAGAGTGAGTGAGTTGTGATTAGATTTGTGAAAGGAAGATTCAGTGAAGAAGCATACTATATCAGCCATTGAAAAATTATTAGGTTGGACTCTATCAAGTAGAGGTTGGAGCCTCTTGTTGGGTTGGAGCTCAGTTTGTGTGTGGGGGTTGGAGCCTCCAATAGGTTGGTGCCTATAATTCTGTCAAGTGGAGATTGGTGTGTCGTGTGAGTTGGAGCTCAATATTTGTATGTGAAGTAGGTTGGAGCCTACAAGAAGAAGAAAGGATATATATATAAGCAATATTGTGCTGTGGTTTTCTCCCGAAAGGGTTTCCACGTAAAATCTTGTGTTCATTGTGTTCTTAATTGTTAGATCTTGCATATGATATTATTGTGGTTGAATGAAGTTAGAAAAAGTAAAAGTTTGTTTGATACTGATTCACCCCCCCTCTCAGTATCACTGTGTGATCATCATATAGTGCAGCAACAGTGTAACCATTAGCTTTCTCCTTTTCTAGTCCGTTGATATACTCAGTTCAGTTTGTTGGTTTCATGCTCTTCCCTACTCGGTGATTTTTCCTCTTCCACTCAGGGTTTTTGTACTTATATTAATTATTAATTTATTACTGCATTTATCTTATTGAAAAAATTAGATTACACTTATCTTCATGAAACCAAACTGTTCTTTATCCAACTCATTCGTAGCAATGTCACAACCTGAGCAGTCAACACAGTAAGTAGGCTTAGGTGACAGCAAGTCTGGCCAGTCAGAGGAATCACCAGTAACTAACCCAAAGATGCCGGTGTACACCAAGATGATATAAATTCTACAATTGCAATCTTTTGTTTATCAAATTGATTCTGATTTATCTATGATATAATTTTTTCAATTTTGAAATGAGATGAATTTATGATGGTTCTGCGCTCTACCTTTGTATATTTATTGTTTTACTTTTGGCATGCTTTCAGTGATTTTCATGTACTAGTAGTTTTGTACTAATAAACCACTATAGAGTTCGGTATTTAGATATGCGTTTCTTGGCACACCTCAGATTATTTTCTAATACCAAAACATTTGGGTTCTATTTGCTTCAAATTCTATTGACTTCTCACTCCTCATAACCTTGGTTTTTAATATGATAGAATCCTTTCTCTACAGTTAATGCATAGCATCATTAAATGTTTATTGATGTAAATTGTATTTGACTTAAGTGCACAATTATCAGGGTAATTGTGAATCCTTTGAATTATCAGGGTAATTATCAATGTTTTGGATCACACTCCATGATCCATCGTTAGGATAAAAATAATCTTATATGTAATTTTTGAACTCCAGGCAGAGTCTATAAATAGATTTGCAAATTGTCACAATGTTTTATCATGTATTGAATAATCTCATTCAGGAATTATACACTGTAATTTTGCCTACATTTTGCATTTTCCATTTTACTCTTGTCCAGGACTTATCAGATCGGGAGAAACATGCCATACAGACCATGTTGGTGCAATAAGAACCCTTCTACGGTGCGAATGCCAGAGTCTTTCATTTTTACCATATGTAATCTTTCCAACAAAACATTATCATAATGTCGGTGGTCGCTTCTAGTATTTCTTCTTGACAACCTGATATTAGTTCATGGTTTTCACGACATAGGTCAATCATTTATTTCTTGGGCACGGTTTTATCTTCTGTAGTATAAATTTGTTATTCATTCAAATGTCTTTCTGCAATTTTCGACATGTATGTGGAAAATAAGGGCAATGTCTGGAATCTGGACTAGCTGCCAACACCTAGCTATAAGATTGTCCAAAGCATATTATTTATTATGAGTGTATTTTATGTTCGGATTTTGAGTTTCTATAGGTCATTGGCCTAATATCAAGGTCTTGTTCAAGACTAGAGACATATCTTGCAGAACAATGTTCCATGAGTGGGTACTATACATTCAGGCGTGCACCTGCATTCTTGTGAATTATAATATATTACTGTGTATCAGCAAGAGAGTTTCTCTCACTGTTTTTAATACATATTAAGAAAAAAGCCTCCTACTAACAGAAATTCAAATTTCTTGATTGAGTCTTCAGTTTGACTTATCCATGTGTAAGTGCGTCATTCTCCTTGTGTTGAGTTTGAACTTTGAATGTTTAGCAGTGTACCAAATAAGTAACAGTTTGTGAACAAGAAATTCCTGTGCATGTGCTCAATTTATGGCAGGTTCTCTCTTTGAGATGGAAAGTTTTACTATTTGAGAGTAGTTAATATATGAATGGGTTTACTTTTTGGTTCCTGCGTCATTATCTTACCTTCCCTGAGCAGTCATCAACAATAAAAATATATTTGACCAAAGAGTAATCTTAAGTGTCACTTCGTCAATAACAAGTGCATAGCTGTGCAAAGGGCTGTCCTATAACTGTAACAGGAGGCATCGTACAAGCATGAGCCAGGTTCAAATCACCCACCACAACAGCACACTCAAATTCTTGATGAATGAAATGCAATACCCTTTGGAAGATTTTTAAATATGATATTATAATCACATGGGTAGAGAATTTCAGTAATAGTATTTTCCAAATCTTTATCTGAAATAAATTTATGAAGTAGTAATTCATTAGTGTGCCTATGATTTTTATTCTTCCTACCATTATATCTCAAGAAAAAAGAGGCTTTGTAAAAGCAATGTAGATTTTATATGATAATATTGGATAGTTTACAAGTTGATTCACTCTTCTTGATGGCTAGAGCCTTTTAATTTTTTGTTGACCTGATGAGGATCAAAGGGAGGTCCATATCAATAGATTCTTCACTTCTTCAAGTGATTCAACAGTCTTGGGTTATAGGAGATGCTTTAATGCAGGCACCAGGCTTCCACTTTGCCTAGAGTTTAGTGAAGCCGTCTCTTATAGTGATAAAAAAACTCGTAATGGCTTTTTTGAGGTGATTTATGATAATAGCTCTTCTACTTCCAATATCACTTTGGCTGAGTGATGCTGATAATCTCCAACATTAGGCCCAATTTCTTGGTCAAATATTTATTGAGTCAATTGTATTTCTTTCATATATACATAGCTATTTTTATTTGTAATTTGCTTCGGCATGATTGATTGGGTAGAATTACACTATGTGATAAAGCTGCATGGAAACAAATACTGTATCAAATATGGATACAATTGGATATGGGAATTACAAAAATACACATTTATTTATATGTAACATAGAACATAACACTGTTTGGGTTGCCCTTTGGGCTTTTGTTTCTTGCAGCCTGGCTGCTGTTGTTCTGCTGTACCTGTTCTGGTTTGTTTTGCCTTGGGGGCCTTGTTTGTAAAGGGTTCAGCCCCTTGTTAGCTGCTTACCTTAATCAAAAACATAGAATATAACACAATATTTATCTACATATTTGTTGGTTATTATGTTTTTAGTTTATAATATTTATTTTGTTATACTATATACTTGTTTACAACGATGTATGTGAACAATTTATTTTTGGTTGTTTGCGTGTGCATGACATGCATGTGTGTAGACATCATTTGATTTTTTAATTTTTAATTTTATTTGTATAAATGCTCTATTTCTTTTTCAAAATTTGAATGCTTTTTAATAACCTTGAATTGGATACATTAGTAGATGGTTGTCATGCCCACAATTAACATCTAAGCATAACACATTGATTAAACAAAAAATCTTTGAATATTTCATAAATCATTGTCAATTTTTTTTTTAAACTCTATTTTGCAAATTAGTAAAAGCAAAGGTACAAAATTTCTGAATAAACAAACATCTTCATACATACAATAAACAACTTTGTGTGTCTAACAAATCATTTGTATCAATCAAGTAAGTGAGAAACAAGATTTAATTGTTCTTTCACAACCAAACTCTACTATAGTAACACCACATGATAGTCAAATTCTAGGGAAGAAAGTAGGTACTACAATTGGACCTTCTCGAAAGGATAGAGAATACAAAACACTCAATTCTGATGATGAGTACACATCCCTCGTAGATTAACTTACAACATACATATGTTACAACTACACAATACTTTTCTGCGTCAGAAACATAAGTATCAAATATAAATTTCATTACATATGAAAAGAATGACTATTTGTTGCCTTAAGCCTTCCAGTTACCTTACCACGTTCGTATATTAATGTCTTAGCAACAATACGTAACAATCATGAATCTGCACAACTAAAAGTAAATGTTAGTCCCACAAGGTCAACACATAAACATATTCGATATTGATCCACAAAAAGAAAAGAAAAGAAGACCTAAGGGCTAGACTTAATACCTCGGGGGCTCATCCTAGATGGCCTTGCCTACGTACACGTAGCGTAGAGGTTTCGTAGTTCGTAGGGTAACTTTCAACACATTTAGGTTGATTTATAGTCATCAGAGTCATTAGGAAACATTAACATCTCAAACTCAATTTATAACATAAAGCTAGGCTCTCTCATTCGAGCCAAAAGAAGGATACGTCACCAGGTGGACAAGATTCCTTAACACAATTATTCTGTAACTAAGTTAACACAATTCTCCAGAGGTTTATCGTCTATTGCGATAATTCTTGTATTAGAGTTGATAAAAATAAATTTTGTGATACTTCAAACTGTATGAACAACAATTTTGGAAATTCTTGTATTAGAGTTGATAAAAATAAATGTTGTGATACTTCAAATTGTATGAACAACAATTTTGGAAAGAAAGGGTAACCTTACCACCAAGGACAATAACTCTGAGTGATGAAAAATTAGTTGTTATTGACTCACGACTATTCATTTCCATTTACCTATATATTGCAAGGAAGTATAATAATTCAATCTTTATCTTTCTAGAGATCACTATTGGTATTTTATTAAAATCAATATCTCTTAATAAGTTCTAAATAATAATTTCTTGAAATTATCATTATGACAATATAGGTTATCCCCTATAACATTAAAAGGAGTATATCTATATATTAAAAAATCAATTCACTAAAAAATTCTTTAATGATTTAATAAAATTGTGTTAAGAAAAGGTATTTATTTTTTTACCATTTAATACCCTAAAAATAATCCATTTAATTTTTATTTGAATCTTGGAATTATCAAATCATTCTTTTTTTTTTATTCCTTTACGGCACATAAGTTTATAAATAATTGAATCACTATTTCTTAAATATTTAAATACTAAACTATTCCTATTAGTTATATAAAAGTGACTTGAAAAGAGTTAAAAAAATAAAGTTATTAGAATAAGGATTCTAATGCCTTAGTTTTCCTTTTAAGAGAGGAAAAGCTTAAAGGCATAATTTCATTTTCAGCCGTGCCAAAAAAAATTAGTTCAGAGTAGGCTTGATTTCATTTAAGGCACATGTAAATTCATAAAAGTTTTAATCTTGATAATAATAAATTTTCTAAAGTTAACAGTTTAATAACAACTCTTACAATCGAAACTCTTAAAATCGAAGGCATGTATGTAGTGACATGGTTACATTGCGGAGTTGAGTTTGTTACTTAATGTACATATAAGATGGTTGAGTAAGAATCATAATTGGATAAAAAAAAAATACATTTCTATACGTGACGAAGAGAGAATGGTTTTTTGAAGAGACGGCAGAAGTGTTTAAATCAGTTAAAGAGAGGGAAAATGGAGAAAAGTAGGTAAGGCATCAATCAGGCCAAAATAAAATAAAAACTGACAGACGTTTCAACAATTACACTAACATATAGGAAGATGTAACAATGATTTTAATCAACAAATTCTTTAATTAAGTTGGATAAATCTACAAATTCTTCATACCCAATTTCCACAAGACTACAACAAAACAAGGAACTTCCACGCAAAAGCATTCGGCAAGTATAAAGCTAACTTCCACAATCTGGGCCGCGGCCCAAAAATGGAAACTTTCATGCAAAAATGAAAGAGATGTTTCTTCAGTTCTTTTTTTTGAAAATTGTATCATGGCTCACAACACTCCCAAAGAGCTACAGTCTCACTGAACTCAATGATTAAAAATTGGTTTAAAAGATCATAGAAACTCTCAAGTGTGACAGGCATAATTTCAGCAAATGAATAGATAAGTTTTGTCTATATGAAAAACTTTCATCTGTAGGAAGTATTTCACAAAATGTTCTAAGAACGATAACATGGAAACTCGTAGTTGCAGTCTACACAAAAGATATGGGCATCCTTAATGGGTTCTCTCCCTGTACCTCAATCTAAAGCTTAAAGGTAAATTATTTTATCCATCAAACAATCATGGTGACAAGCCACACTATGAATTTTTTTTTACAAATTTGTAAGTCCTTAAACATAATTAAATGAAAGAGTTTTACATACCTGAAAACATAATGTTAAAGATGACAAAAGAAAAGGAACCTAGAGTTATTCCTCAGCTCGTGGAGTCAACAAGCAACGTTCTCAAGGTTGATCTTCTAGATGAGCGAAGGCTATAATCTCCACCCGAAGTTGTCTGTGAAATGCCCGTTTGTCCTCCATCCCCAGAAACTGAAAAAAAAACAAAAACAAAAAAAAAAACTCCAAATTCAAATTAAATCCTCTTCTTTTCGAAAAAAAAAAAAAAAAAATTCTTGATTTTCCTCATTCTCTATTTATTTTTAAAGCATAACTCCATTAGTTGTTTAATCAATAATCCTAAAATAGAATAAAGCATACTAATATATTTTATAATTTAATCTTGGAAATAAAGCAAGATAAGGCACAAAAATCTGGGGTAACCCCAAAGCCCCCCCTGGTCAGCGGAGGAGGCTTAAGTCTCGGGTTTGCTCCCCGAGGTCTTGGGTTCGAATCTGAGGGTCTGCTTCTAAGATGCTACCCCCTGAGTTAAAAAAAAAGGATAAGGCACAAAATTCTCAAATCTCCTAAAAGGAAACTTACATTTTTTGATTTTTTCCAATTTCTTTTTTGGTTCCATAGTTTTTGTGATTTTCTTTTTTTTCAATTTCTTTTTTGATTTTTAGTTTTTTGATTTTTTCCAATTTCTTTTTTAGTTTTTAGTTTTTATTTTTTCCAATTTTAGTTTTTATTTTTTATTTTTTCCAATTTCTTTTTGGGCTTTTATTTTTTATTTTTTCCAATTTTTTTTGGTTGGATAGTTTTTGTGATTTTCTTATTTTCAATTTTTTTTTGTTTTTTGTTTTTTATTTTTTCCAATTTATTTTTTAGTTGTTATTTTTTATTTTTTCCAATTTCCTTTTTGGTTTTTATTTTTTATTTTTTCAAATTTCATTTTCAAATAAACTATAGAAAAAAGATATCCCTCGGCGTACTTTAGATAAATTAAAAATCATTGAAGGAGAAAAAGATAAATCACAAAAATTATGGAACCAAAAAAGAAATTAGAAAAAATAAAATAAATTGGAAAAAAAAAAAAAAGAAATTGGAAACTGTTGGAAGGAGAAAACACTGGAGAAAATCATGAAAACTATGGAACCAAAAAAGAAATTGGAAAAATTAAAAAATAAAAACCAAAATAGAAATTGCAAACGAAAAAAAGTGAGAAAATCAAAGAAACTATGGAAAAAAATATCCCTCGGCCTACTTTTAAATATATATTTTAAATATAAATATACTAGTACTAATTTGTTAACTCATGATTTGCTAGGAAGACTTCATATTAGTAATAGAGCTAAAAGTAAATCTAAATAAAACACAAACAACTTAAATAAATCATTTATTTATTTAATCTATTTTAAATAAAGCACAATAAACTAGTATATTTATATTAAAAAATATATATCTAAAATACGTCGAGGTATATCTTTTTTCCATAGTTTCTTTGATTTTCTTTTGTATTTTTTTTTTTTTTGGTTTTTTTTTTTTTTATTTTTCCAATTTCTTTTCTGGTTCCATAATTTTGGTATTTTCTTAGCTTTCTCTCCTTCCAACAGTTTCCAATTTTTTTTTTAGTTTTTATTTTTTTATTTTTTCTAATTTCTTTTTTAATTTTTAATTTTTCCTATTATTTTTTTGTTCCATAGTTTTTGTGATTTAACTTTTTCTCCTTTAACGGTTTTTAATTTCTTTTTTAGTTTTTTTCCTTTGATTTTCTTAAGTTTTATTTTTTATTTCTTTTTTGGTATTTTAATTTTTTTCTTATAAATTTAGGTAGAAAAAATGAGTGCTCTCATCCCCACTCCGCTGTGAGTGTATAACACATCTCGGCATAATTATTTTTAATTTGAATAATACTAGTATATTTATATTTAAAAAAATATATTTAAAATACGTTGAGGTATATCTTTTTTCCATAGTTTTTTTGATTTTCTCTTGCAATTTCTTTTTTGGTTTTTATTTTTTAATTTTTATAATTTCATTTTTGGTTCCATAGTTTTCGTAATTTTCTCCAGCTTTTTCTCCTTCCAACAGTTTCCAATTTCTTTTTTGGTTTTTTATTTTTATTTTTTCCAATTTCTTTTTTTTATTTTTTATTTTTTTCCAATTTCTTTTTTGGTTCCATAGTTTTTGTGATTTAGCTTTTTCTCCTTCAACTGTTTTAATTTCTTTTTTAGTTTTTTTCTTTGATTTTTTCTTAAATTTTATTTTTTATTTTCCTTTTTGGTATTTTATTTTATTTTCTTATAAATTTAGGCAGAAAAAATGAGTGCTCTCATCCCCACCCCGCTATGACTGTATAACGCCTCTTGGCGTAAAGAATACATTTTCTAATTTCAACATGAAGACTAATTATAAACTTATCAATACTCTAAATTTCATGTCATAATAAATCTTAATAAAACAAAACTTAAACACATAAAACTATCACAATTTACTCATAATAAATCTTCTAAAACAATTTTTTTAGAATCTTAGAAACTATTTTAGTGAACTTTCTAAATTTCAACAAGGAATGAATACAAGTGGAATAAATCAAGTTTTTTTAGAAGTTTGCTTTATTAGATAAACAATTAAGATAATACTGTATAAAATTAATATGAAAATAATAATTTACAAAAGTATTATTAGTTCATAAAAGATTAAAGAGAATCATAATCTAATTATCGATGTCTCCACAATATTAACAAATCTACATACTTAAATATATACAACCAGAATGCATAATGAACTATGTAATAAAATGATACCTAATATTCTAGTGAAATGTCACTCGAGGGTGATAAATGATAACACGAGACAAGTATGTTCTTGACAATAAAATCAAATACCTTAACCGAATTAGAATCATTGAAATACTATGTTACAATAAATCTAAACTCATCCATTAGAAGATCTCATGATAAGTGCATTTATACCTGAATCTAGATCTTTAGATGAGTCAGAAGGGTTAGGCAACCTTACACTCTTCCCCCCTAAGAATGGATTTCCTCCTAGAAGTCCTCAAGAGGAAAGAATATTTCCTTACTTCAACACATCTAACAAGGGTTAGATATTGTCGAAACAAATACATCTGTACAACATCAAAAGAAAGTAATGAGATGCCAATGCTTAACTTGAACTCCAATCACAATACAAAGTGCAATAGGAACCCACAATTCATTATATCATCTTTTGTCAATGAGCAAATTCTACAGTTACTAATAACAACAAAAAATATTTACTTAATAGCGAACAAAGTGATAAGGTCTCATTACTTATTGTGAAGAAAACCACCTTAAACAATTTCATCATTTCAAAATTCAAACATAACATACTGCATATCAGAATTCCATCATTTCTATCACGCTATCATTTACCATATAAGCATGTTTATATCATTTCTAATAATAACCATGAATATTATCATTGGTTACGTTTCAGTGCAATCACACTTTTGCATAACAACCCTTACAAATAACAGATCTCAACTCAACACATAACACATGTCACGTATACACCCAATGGGATGAGGAGGATCGGTGCCAAGTAGAACCATAGTGCCACAAAATAGATCTTACACAATTTCACAATAAATATTCCCTAGGCCATCTACTCCCCTATAAAACCTACTAGGGACCCCTCCTGGGTATAGCAATTTACACAGTTCACATTTCTCCACACAAGCCAACAGCAACAACACTGATAAAGTCTCAAAATAAAGAATTTTCCAATGAGTAAAATTCCAAATAAAATCAATTAATAAAACTTCATTAAAAAGCAAATAAAATAGCAAAAACAACTCAAATTAAAACCAAAAATCTTATTGAAATAGTCCTTGAGGCAAAAGGACAATTTGTAATTACAAGAACCAAATATCTTAAAGAAATTTTAAAACTACTGGCTCAATAAAACAAGAAAGGAAAGCAACAATAATCAAATAATTTTTTTAACAATTTCCATAAAAGTTTACATCACAATCACCACGTGGCTTCAAACAAGCCACCAAAGTGGAGGAGGGGAATGTGGTGGTCTCAATCCACATAGAGCTCAATAATAGATCACAACGCGCATGTCCCATACAACCTGGGACAACCATTTCATATATCACAATACACATGTCCCACACAACCCGGGACAACCATACCATATATTAGAATACGTATGTCCCACTCAACCCGGGACAACCTTATCATATATCAGAAAAGCACCTCTGTATAAACTGTTGCATACAAGACCCAATATCATATACCACAAAAGGAATCAATCATGAAATCTGATATCCACAATATTGTAAAGATCCCAACCTTTGATACCAAAACTGAGAGAAGAAGCCATTACCCTTTGATAATTATCAAAAATGTCTTATTAATATGCTATCATTTTTCTTTTCACTAACAAGATGCTGATATTATAATTATGAGAATTTAACCAAGATCTTCTGTGTCTTGAGAATAATATGCCAGTTTTAAAACTATGAACGAAATGGAAAATTGTTATCTCAAAATCACTATTTCCAAAACCCAAATTTTCATAATTTAATATTTAGTCTAATTATTTGTAACCACTGATGCTGCCAAAGTTTCATATCTAAAATGGATTATCATAAATAGTGACCAAGTTACCATCAAATATTCATCTTTAAGAAACTGCCATTAGTGCTCATGCCAACTGAGATACTATAACTGAATCATCATGAAAAAATAATCTCCCGAACCATAGGCACTCTCTGATCCATCCTCAACCCATACATACTCAACAACACACATGAATCGCTAATGGATCCATGATGAGGCAGAGCAGAGGGGATTCTATTCCAATGTGACTATGATGGGGTTGTGTCCCCACCTCACCCCATAATGGTTATGTCCCAAAGGAGGATCCCCACCTCGTTCAACCCCACACCCGAGAGGCTCTAAACTCTAATGGGGTAGATCCGCTCCCAACAAAACAATAGCAACATAAATGGATCACTAGTATGATCCATAAAGAAGGGGGAAAGAGGGGACAATCATCCCTCTTAGGGTAAAATAATACCCCAAGAGAGGCTCCACACCTCTCTCAAACCCCATTACGTGAGAGACTCACAGCTCTCAAGCAAGATCAGCTCTCAAATATCACAGTTTCCCTTCCTAGCACAATAAGACCTGTTTTAATTATACTAATGAGAGATGAATTACTAAAGATTATTATTTTTTATGAAAGGACTTATGTTGTAGTAAATTAATGAAATTATGCAGAAAAATCTCTTTTAGGTTCACAAGTATAGCTGTACAAATGAAAAGCAATTTTGAAGATCTTCGGAGATAGTCCTAATGATCTCCGGAGCTAGATATGGAAGATACTACACTGGACTCCAATGTTTTCCCAAAGTGTTGGAGGAGTTCTGAAGAAGGAGCAGGAGAGAAAAGGAGGTGGGTGATCTCTAAAGCCATGCCTCGGTGGAATCATGGATGCATCTTTGGAACTGCTGGCAACAACACAGTCTCCGGAGCTGCTCGCAATAATGCAAAGTCTCCGGTGTTGCTGTCAACCTACATCTCCAAAAATGTTTCGATGAAGACTCTAGTTGTCTACCAGGGATCTGATCCCCTTTCTTTTTGATTTTGCATGAGTTTCAAAGACTTGTTTAAAAACTATATTTTAGGGCCTCGCTACCTATTGTTATTTAAGTTAAGACTCCAGATTTAGTGGAACTTTTGTACCACTAAATCCTTTTCAGTTTGCATGATTATACTTTTCAGTTAGATAGTTGTATGTCTTAGTTAGAATAAGAGATTGGTTGTATCTCATAAATGAACTGATGGATAGAATAGTTAGTTCCAAAAGATATCTTGTCGCTTGGACTAATATATGTTTAGATAGAAGCAACAAAAACATATACAGATTTTTCTATTAGAGTTATTGTAATTTCCATTTTCAGAACAGATATACTTTTTGAATATAATGTACCTTGATGAGATTCAATTGAAGGAAAGATTGTGTTATTATATTTTTGTTCTGAGTTCTTGTTTTAGCCTTCGGTCCTGAAGGTGTGGAGCAAGGGCCTAGTCCTGCCAACAGACATGAGGCTAGTATCTTTGCTTCATTGTTTTGTTTACATATTTTATTAGGAGTACAATTTTACTGCTTTCATAAGATAGATCTAGTCCTGTTTAATAGTTGTTTCCAATAAATGCATGTTTTCATCTTTGTGTGAACCAGAATAGATCGTTTTCAGCAATCTACTACTTTAGCATTATTTTTGGTGTTTTAGAATTTCATTTCACAATAGATAAATTAGAAACATTAATCCTTTAGACAATCAAATCAGTGGGATTAGTTGAAGGAATGTTGATTATGAAGTTCCTTATTGCAGACAACCTAGGACACAACCCTGGATTTGACACATGAAAAACATGATTAAATGCCAAGGTATAGTGACCCTTGTCAAGGCTTATCAATGTGCATGGTATGAAGTAGTGTAATAGGGATGTTCTTGAGGAAGGATACAAAAGATATCATATAAATAAGCAAAGTCCATAAAGAAACATGCTAAGGGGTCTACATGCTCAAGGTTAGTATAAAGATATCAAGAGTGATAATAATGAAGGGACAAGGACTGAACTATCATCATCCCCAAGAATGTAGAACAACACGAACATAATAATAATAACACATGAAAACAAAGTAAATTTTTTTCTTGGGTCAACATGGAAGAGACTTAAATGTGTTAACGCTTTGCATTGTCTCCAAAATATCAAGAAAAATCATAGTTGCAATAGATAGAATAATTTAGGTACATATAGAAGAATGTCACAACATTTTCATTTCTCTTGTATCCATGTCCCTATAGGGGAAGGATGGGTCCTCCAAGAGAAACTAACAAGTACACACTAAGTAATCACACGAGGATAACAAAATAATCAGGCAAGCCACATACATATACACATAGATGACATGAAGGTACTCCTACTCAAAGTTAGAAACCAATAGGTCATCCTTCTCTGAATCTTGATCCCTATGTTGAGACGAAGGATGATAAACCAACGAGACCACAACTAGAGCCGTACTAGGGGAAGATCCATCACCGGAACATGGAAGGATGGTTGTTGGAGAAACATCCTCCTCAACATTCACAGGTGAGGTGAGGGTCAATAATCTTGTAAAAAGTTGATGACAGTGAAGGAATGTCAACACTGGTCATAAACTTCTTAGTAGAGGAAGATGCCAAAAGAGTCTTGTCTTAGAGGATAATCTATTGTTGTTTCTTAGCACTAACATTAAGGACAAGGTCTATAGGGCAGGGTGATCCCACAATACTAAGTCCCAAACTTGGGACATCCTGATTTTTGTCTGAAATCACATATTTTTTAGAAATATTTTTTATTTAAACCTTGAGGGGTTCCATCTAAAGGGTTTAACTGAAGGGGGTTAGATCAAACCCCCATTGGAGATCAAACCCCCATTGGAAATAACCCCCATATTCTTAAATCAAAACCTCAATGGAGTCTCCTCCGCACCTATCAAAATGCTGACAAAAAACCAATTTTTCTTCACCGTTTTGGGGATCAAATGCAGTCATTTAGAAATTCTATTTTGTATGTAGCCCTTAGTATAAGTTTTCCAAAAAGTATGATTTTGAATATATTTAATTTGATTATTATATTTATTTTCTATTTTCTAGGGAACATAAGTTTTTCAATAAAACATCAAGGTCTCTATTCCACACATGTGAAAAAATAAAAAAATAGAGAAAAAATCTATAAAAAAATATATGCACACTAGGTATTGATGTCCTGGTTTCAACAAAAATAAACTTGGATACATACATAAAAAGTTATGTTTTATGGTATAAACCTATGTCTAAATTATAATTAATCTCACTTCAAAAATTAATTAAAAAAATTTATGTAACAAAAAATATCTGCGTACTAGATATTGGTGTTACAAATTTATGTTTAAAATTTTATAATTTGATCCTTTCTATAAAAAAAGTTATGATGTATGGTATAAATGCCACTTTTAAAAAACATTGTTAACTATAAAAAATAAGTTATTAAAAGTTACGTTAAAAAAATCACAAATTATTTCTTAAATTAAAAAAAAATCATTTAGAATCTACACACAAAATCTCAAAAATCACTAGTTCATATCGTCTTCATTTTCTTAACAGTTTAGTTGCTATAGGTGTTAGAAAGTGAAAATTTGGTTAAAAATGTTAATTTAAATGTCCTAGTTTGGCCAAAAAGTGGGACACAGTATTGTGGGATCACCCAACAACAAAGGTAGGTGGAGTCTCCACTCAATTGGGACTAGATGAGGAAGACCTTGAGGATGAAGGGGGGATGTTGGTTTGGGATTTGCAGTATGATGGAGTAGGGTAGAACTCCTGCTTACACTTGGGTTGCAGGCGTGGGATGTCTATGTCTATCATGGTTGGATGAAGAACATATGGGAAAACCCAATGATGAGAGCTTTGAAATAGCACCAGAGCATCTAATGTTTCTTTAGGAATGACATAAACATTATGCAAGTCAAGTAGCTTGGATAAGGGCAGTAGGTCTAGTATGACATTCAAATGATCCATGGGTCATGAGAAGGAGCCAAGACAACTTGGAAGTTTTAGGAACTAGGTTGGCCTGGGTCATGGGATGATTCATTATAGGTGGAATCACCATCTTTAGCTCTAGCTGTAGCAAGTCGACAATTCTTGCACACTTGCACATGATGGAAAAAGGATCGATTGCAGTGACTAAAGGTTAGGTGGTTTCAGAAGTAGAAGTATATATTTAAAACAATGATTCTTTTTCCCTAGATATAGGAAAGGAAGCAGGGGGCAAGGTAACTAAATATTGGTGAACATTTTAGGACGAGGAGAGTAATACAACATGGCCTTCTTTCCTTTTACTACCGCTAAGGTAGGAGAAGGAACATAAACAACCGTCGTCGATTAGGTGACCTCTGGAGGGAGAAGCCTAGAAAGTGTGGGCTTGGGAGTGGAAGGGATATGTTTGGATGCAAGGGGAATGCTAGAACCAACTCGACTCTCCTTGTATCATGAGTAGGTTTTAAACAAAAGATGTACCCAAGGTCAAATCAACTTAGCAAGTGAGGACCAAAACTAATCCAAGGAGAAATTTTCCCACTGTTGGAGGGGTTGGAAAACACTATGGGGATATATCTATATCTATATATGATTATTCCATGTGGAAATTTTAGGTATTCATGGATCAATGAGGAGGCTGCTTTCATCTCTATGAACCAAGGTTGGCCTATTAAGACTCATAAATGATCTAATGTATGAATGACGACAAACAAAACATCCAGGGACTTGGGTTCTGCCTAGACTGACAACGTGATTGATCTCGAGGTGGGAAGGCACATACTATCATGGGTTCTAATGGAGATGTTAAAGGGTTCATATGTATCCTTGTGAAGATGATTGACATAAAGGAACTCCTTAGTGATGACATTAACAGTGCTGACAGGGTCAATCAAAGCACCACGAATAAATTTTTGATTAACTTGAATGACAATATAAAGAGGGTTGTTTTGCATATTTGGAACAATTTTAGTTGGGGAGAATGTGATAATGGGCCCAACAATGGATTTTTCTTGAGGTGTTCAATTAAAGCATGAAAATGTGAGGTAGATGAGCTAGCCTCTTCTTCCAACCTAGGCGATGAAGCATCCAAGTCTATGAAGTTGGAAGTATGTGGAGGAAATGAATCTGTATAGGTTTGAATATTTTGATTAGGCTTGGCCATGGATTTGTTCCCCTTTTCACCTTCTTTAGAGACTTGGATAATATTAGAATTTATGAGGTCCTGCACAATGTGCATGAGACGCATGCATCGTTCAGTGTCGTGTCTTGGTATCTAGTGAAACTGACAAAAATATTTCACATCATAGTTGTTGGGAAGCAGGTTTATTTAGGTCAAGAGGCCTAATAGGTGGTAGTTGAAATAGGTTATGGGCAAGGAGCTATTGTAACATAGACTACAAGGGCTGGGATAATGAAGTGAACTACCTAAATTTTTGCCTCACAATGATAAGCACCATGGCCTTCGATATAGGTGAAGTGGATGCATTATCACCAATGACTGCAAAAGATGTGTTCTTTAGGAAATTTGTGGTCCCCTTCTTAAATTTTTAGTTTTGATTGCTTGAAGTTCTAGTAGGGGTGAGTGAAGAGAAGATGTTTCAACTTATCAAGGGATTGTTGGTAGTCTTTGAGGGCAATACACAAGTGGAGAAAAGAGGGATATCTCATGATTAGAATCTTTTCTTTGAGTGCGGGTTGAAGATTCCCAACAAAGACCCTTTAGACATTAGAGTTAGGAAGAGGGTAGGGTGTATACAAGAACAATGATTGATAGTGAAAGATGAAACTGGTCACCTTCGCCTAGGGCCCTTGTTTATAGTAAACTAAATCAGAAAAATTGGTCTGAGGGCCTATATTTGTCTGAAAATGTTGCAAGAATTGATTGACAAGCTAATTGAAGGAATTTATAGAATGATCAGGGAGTGAACAAAACCAGTCTAACATGTCTTTAAATGAGCATGAAAAGAGTTTTACTAACAACTCATCCTGAAATATGAAGTCTATGCATAATGTTGTGAATGCTGATACTGAAAGGGAAAATACAACAATAAAGAACATTTCCACATAACCCCATGAGAGATTTAAAAATGCAATCAAATATTAACCACAATAACCAGAATCCACCATGCCAAAAGAATAAATAATCATACCACAAGGTGACACAAGATATACCTTGACAAAACCCTTAAGAGGGGAAAACCCAACCTCCAAAATCATCCATACTCTATGTATTATTCAACAATAAAATATTACAATGCACTTATAGAGTCTCATGAATACTTTTGAAACATCAAGCTCCTCCATTGTATCCTCCATGTGTCTAAGCATGTAACCGTACATCCCATGCCAAGCTTCACATATGCACTCACAAGAGAAACTCAATACAATGACATTCCACTCAACTAGCCAACCCAAACCACTAACCATGTGCTTGCTTTTATAGACTCAATCTCACACAAATACAACTTGTGGTATTGGGAGAACCACGTGTCTCAAAAGCATTGTCCCCCTCATTTAATTCTTGATACTAAGTTTTCACTTTTTGGTACTAAGGTTTCCAATTAATAATTAATTATTCTCTCCCACATAAAATAACTAACATAATGCTACATACAACTTTACAAGTGGACACAAATAAATATTTAATGTGGCTAAACACATCACCTAAGATGCCCCACAAATAAATATTTATTTTACATAATTAAAATATTTCATTTTTATGCAAGTTCTACAACACACCCTTTTCCTAACATTCTCCCACTTGTTGTATACATTGCATAAAGGTCAATCAATTAAATATATCATCATAGCCATACATGAAACCACATGAATTTGTAGCATGCTCTTGTGCTCCATCAAAACACTTGCAAAAAAACCAATGTGACCACCATCTCAAGAAAGAAAACCTCTCATCCTCTAACATGCCACCTATGGAAGAAAATGAACACGCCAAGGTGAAGATGCACCAATCCAAAGAACACAATCATCAAATCCAAGTAATAAAAAAGACTCCAAGCTGTTGTCAAAGGTAAAAATCCACATGACTAGAAATAGAACCCACAACAAATGCTAATACATCCAACCATACATACCTCCTAGGTATCCAACAACATCACTAAACAACCATATAACGCAATCATAAGCTCCATGTATAAAACTCGTCAATGAAGAACATACATATCTAGGAACTCCCATTGCATGGGTAATGTCAAATATGAAAATAGATCAAGGCATGCTAAGTCTACCACTCAACACTCCAACCAAGGTGTGGCTATTGAATAAACCATGTAGTACCAAGAACAATCACAATGATCCACACATGCAACACAAATTGTTGCATACTCCCTCACAACATGTCACCATAACTCTCCCAAGTCAAACCATATGAATATGAACCTCCAGGAAGTAGTTATAGAACAAAGAGAGAAAACTTGTAAATCTTACCATGTCCTTCTACCAACACCTCAAAGTGCTAAGCTGTGTCAAGTATGATCTCCTTTACAACCCCAAGTGAAAAGCCTCAACAACACCCAACCATTCAATCTCATAGATCCAATGAAACATATGTATCATGTAAAAACAACATGGGTGTAATCCTCTCTAACCAAGGAAGATCAACATAAATATTCATTCCCATAAACTAATAATAAGACCAATAAACATCTCCTAAATCCTCATAAATGACATCATAAAGCAAACTCATATGCACAAGGAGATACCCATGCCAAAAATCCCTCAAATGAACCTTCTAGAACTAACCACCATATCTCAAGATCCATATCCATGAGAAGATAAATCATAAAGAAAAATACATCTAAAAATAGGATGGGAAATACCCATTAGATGATAATCCATTTAGTAGACCAAGAGTGGGGAATGAGAATGCTCCTCCAGGATACACCAAGCCACAATGAATCTCTCCAAGAACAATCTCCTCTAAGGTCCACAATGAACTCATGTCCATATCCAGGTGTAGGCTCCTCAATTTTTCTGTTGAAACCTCCAAAGAGTAACCATCTCAACAAATGTCTCTAATCCCAAGAGAACTCCACCCTCACCTAAGTCTCCAAGTATCCATGAGCACCTAAAACTGATAAATCCATACTAAGCTCCAAATGCAACACTGCACTATCATGAAGCTCCCAAGTGCATGACCAATGTACTCAATACCAAGAGAACCAACAAGATCATTGTCAAAGCTTCTACTACACATCTGCATAATCTAGAAGCACATCATGAACTAACATCTCCTCCTAGGAGATCACATGCTCTAATGAACATATCTTGGTCTCAAGAGAACTTGTTTCATGCCAACACTCAAACTAGTATCCAGAGTAAACTGAGACGCAATACCTACCATACTCTAAACCAAGGATCAACATCTCCAAACAAATGAAGATAACCATCTCCTGAAAATAGAACTCAAGATGTCAAATCACTCTCATTGCAATAAGAATCACGATCCAAGAGTTTGTCCACAAAACCTAACCACTGTAGAAAATCATCCATCACTAGGTGACGAATGCACATCACTACCAAAGATCCCACTGAATTGTGATATGATAACCAACTCCTAAATGAAGATCACCCATTGTCCACACACACTTAACTGTAATACCAATAAATCCAAGTAGAACCAAGATCTCCAAGCCAGGAAAATAAATTATCACTGTCAAAAGCTCACACTAAATTGTGCAACCAATCTATCTATGAGATTATGATAAAAATGCTACAATTCCCAATAACCGACTATCTAGGCACTCTAATAATCTATTCTCTCATCTTAATGCAAAATACCAATGCATCACAAATGACCATAGACAAGGCCAACTAACAAGGTATGCATCAACATTGAATTGATCTCGTGGATATAGACAATCCACATCTGAGTCATCCCCCTACAATCAAATAGGTGATCAACCCACAAAACTGCATAACTCGTAGATCCCAAACATGAAACATGCACACTCATCATCGCATTAGTAACTTGAAAACTTAGTTAACAAGAAGATAATCTTATAGACCTCAAGACTCAATGTAATGTGCCGTACCTGTTGGTCTATTTTTGAATCTTTATTTTGTGATTTTTATTATTAATTTTGTGTTCTTTTAGATAGACAGAAGATGCAGAAGGGGTTTTAATGTTTTTCTACAGATGTAGTGCCGTAGCACACAATATTTTGCATATAACAGGAACCCAGAAAATATACAATGAATCTGTAGAAAGTAATGACAACCCAGATAGTAGAATAGCTAGAAACCAATTACTATTACATACCCAGATGAAAATATGCAACTTGGTATGACCACCGAAAATGGGCCAGCAAGTGGGTATGGCTAGAAATGCCTCCAAGATCCTCAAAGTATCAGATATAGCTCATACAAATGGTTGCAACATAGAATCATGCCCTCAATGCCTCAACTAGGACCAAATAGGTAGTACAAATGAAAGACAGAAGGATCCACAAAACCCACGACCTCCTCAGCATGGTACGACCATGGTTGCCAAAGGAAAATGCATATAGAAGTCTGAAATCCTTTGGGACTGTTGCAAATACTGACTGAAATATATTACCAAGCCATACGTCCAAGTTACAATCAAGATAGCTACCAGAATCTCATGAAATGAGCATGCCAAGAGGTATGGCCTGCTCCCAAATGGTACGACCAGCAAGGAATACAACACAGCAGCAAGAACAACCCTCTACACACTAAAATCTACCCTCAACTTCTCATAAAATCAGAACATTCAATCACTGGTAATAAATATGACAAATCAGCTCCATAATTCGTTCCCAAACTCCATTGAAGCACAAATGCGAATGCCGGATGCATCCACTCACAAAGGCACCATTGGGTGGTCTTTCACACCTGTGGGATACTGTCACTAATGGAGGTTACTGTCTCCAATAGCCTGATGTAAATTCTCAATCTCTAGAAACCCTAGTAGAGCTCTCACAAGCAAATATCATCAAACATACCATAAATGAAATGAGCTCCAAAAACACCTTATATTCTCCCTCCAAGATGGTGTGGGAATTCAAGAGGGAGTTTTAACATTTAAAAAACACTTTTACTTGCCTAGGGATGGGCGCCCAAGGTCACCACTTGCAAAAAGACTTAATTTTCCATTAATTCACTTTTCCCACAAATTATAATGAAGTCCACATTAATATTAATTAATAAATCTTCAGACTTTAAAATAAGTATGAAGACGGTGTCAGAAATCATTGATCTTTAGCTTGCCGGAAAGGTCTCGACGAAACGCATCTGATCCAACTCTAAAAATGTTGAACCGACACAGTACCTGAACTTACTAAAAATAGTAAGTAACAACCAAGAGCCCACTGAACCAACCACGAGGGTGGCAACTGGATCCACTGAATGTGAACCATAACTCCCTCACTGTCAAGGATCTCCAGAGCCAACTAACCACAGTTCCTTAACCAAACTGCTAGCCCACGGGAACTCCATGATGGACTAACCATGTGTCTAGAAGGGGACATTACAGTCCGCCCTCCCTAAGATTGCTTTCCTCAAGCAATCTCAGCTCAGGATACTCCAGAATCCGCTCGTTCTCCCATGTAGCATCCTCAACCGGTAGATTTTTCCATTTGACCAGGTACTCTCTGATAATCCTTCTCCTCAAATTGCGATCCTTGGTGTCAATGATTGCCTCGGGTACCAATATCAACTTCCCCTCTTCATCAAGAGGAGGCAACTCAACTGAAGGTGTCACATTGTGCCCCAATGCCTTCTTGAGGCGAGAAACATGGAACACATTATGTACCCTGCTCCCTGCTGGTAACTCCAACTCATAAGCCACCTCACCAATCCTCTTGGTGACCTTGAAGGGTCCATAATACCGTGGCTTCAACTTCTTCGCTCCACTCTTCTTGAGAGTAGATTGCCTATAAGGCTGCAGCATGAGGTAAACCATGTCACCAACCTCAAATGACCACTTAGTCCTCTGCTGATCTGCATATTGCTTCTGCTAATTCTGAGCCTTCTGTATGTTTTCCTTCAATGCCCTCATGATATCCTGACTCTCTTGGAGGAAATCTTTAGCCTTCGGCACCCTGCTATCACCAAATAGTAAATCAACAAAGCTCGGCGCCTCATAACCATACAACACCATGAAGGGTGACATCTGAATGGACATGTGGTAAGCAGAATTGTAGTAATACTCCCCCATGTGAAGCCACCTAACCCATGCCTTCTGCTGTCCTGACGCATAGTTACTGAGGTATCCTTCCACCCACTTGTTCACTATCTCTGTCTGACCATCAGTTTGGGGGTGATAACTTGCACTGGGTGTGTGCTCTGTCCCTGACAACCTGAAAAGCTCCTGCCAAAAATTATTGAGGAATCTGCTGTCCCTGTCATTGACGATACTCCTAGGCAATCCATGAAGTTGAAATACCTCACGAAAGAACAACTCTGCAACCTGAACTGCAGTATAAGTGGTAGGAATAGAAAAGAAGTGTGCATACTTCATCAACTTGTCTACTACCACAAAAATGCAATCCCTGCCTTGGACTCTAGGTAACCCTGTGAAAAAGTCCATAGAAATGCTGTCCCACTTCCTGTCAGGAATGGGTAGAGGTTGCAATAGACCTTCTGGAACTGAGTGCTCTTGCTTGTTCTGCTGACATATTGGGCACTCTCTCACATACTGCATCACCTCGGTCTTGAGGCCCTTCCAGGTGAACCTCTCTCTGACCTGTCTGTACGTTTTGAAGTATCTTGGATGCCCTGCCATAGGCAAGTCATGAAATGCCCTCAAAACTTTTTGCTTCATCTGTGAACTAGACACCAAGAAGATCCTGTCTTTGTAAATGATCAAATCATTTACCATTGTGTACCTATCATCTTTGATGGTGCCATCAATCACTCCAGTAGCCCACTCATCCTTGGCATACTCTGCTAAAATCAACTCTCTCCAATCATCAGCAATAGCACCTAGTGCACACAAATGAGGTCTCCTGGATAACGCGTCGGCAACAACATTCTTCTTTCCCTTAACATAAACAATGTCAAAATCGTAGACCTATAACTTGCTGAACCACTTCTGTTGCCTCTCGTTTAGATCCTTCTGCCCAAGGAAATGCTTCAGACTGTTGTGATCCATCTTAACCATGAATTTGCTGCCCACCAGGTACCATTTGAACTTAGCCAATGCATGCATGATGGCTAACATCTCCTTGTCATATATGTTGTAACTCTTCTCCACACCCCTCAACTTCCTACTCTCAAATGCAATGGGGTGCTTATCCTGCATGATTACCACACCAATGCCTACACTGTAGCTCGAAGGGCTTGCTAAAATTAGGGATGGCTAACACAGGGCAAGTACTCATGATTTGTTTGAACCTGTCAAAACACTTCTGTGCCTTATCAGACCAGTTGAAAGCATCCTTATGAGTCAAATCAGTAAGGGGAGTAGCTGATTGAGAGAACCCCTTCACAAATTGGTGGTAATATCCACAGAGGCCAAGAAATCCCTTCAGATATGAGAGATTTTTTGGTGGTGGCCAATCCACAATTGCCCAAATCTTTTTCGGGTCTACCTTTACACTACCAGCACTGATGATATGACCCAAGTACAGCAACTCGGTCATCCCAAACTCGCACTTTGACATTTTGGCATACAACGACTCACTCTCCAAGATGCCCAGAACAATGTCAATGTGTTTCAGATGCTCTTCCCATGTCCTGCTGTAAATCAATATATTATCAAATAAAATTAGCACAAATCTCCTCAACTATTCTCTGAAGACCCTGTTCATACAGGACTGGAAGGTAGCTGGTGCATTGGTCAAACCGAATGGCATGACCAGGAACTCAAAGTGCCCATAATGACACCTGAATGCTGTCTTCTCCACATCCTCATCTCTGACCCATATCTGATGGTAACCGGATCTCAAATCAATCTTGGAGAAGTAACAGGCCCCATGCCGTCCATCAATCAGCTCATTAATTCTGGGAATCGGGTACCTATTCTTGATTGTTTTCTTATTGAGTTCCCTGTAATCGATACACATTCTGAGAGTCCCATCCTTCTTCTTTACCAATACCACAGATGATGCAAACAGACTCTTACTAGGCCTGATGTGACCCATCTCGAGAAGCTCTTTGATAGCCTTCTCGATCTCATCCTTATACCTCTTTGGGTGCCTGTAAGGGGTCGTGATTATTGGCTTAACACCCTCCACCAACTTGATCACATGCTCAAAACCTCTATCAGGAGGTTTACCTGGTGGAATATCACTAAACACTTTAGTGTGTTGAGTAAGTATAGACTGTATGTTAGGAGGATACACATGCTTCTGCTAATCTATTGCAGGCATCACCATAACCTCGGCTACCCACTCCACCTGATCATGACAAATCAATCGCTCCATCCGCTTGAGAGAGACAACTCTCAATCCACCATCCGAAATGCCTCTGAGCACATGTCTAACTCCGTCCACCTCAAACTTCATCTCCATCATCCGCAAGTTGAGAGTGAACTCCTCAATATCATTCAACCATTTCATACCCAACACAACATCCATCTCACCCATGCCGACAACATAAAACTCTGATTGACAAGTGTATCTGTTCAGCTGGATTGATAGATTGGGTATCCTCCTAGTGCAGGTGAGTACAAAACCATCTGCAACCTTCACCTTAAAGCCCTCAAATTCCTCAGTTTTTAGCCCTCTCTTGGCGACCAAGCTCTCGTCTATGAAGTTATGAGTGGCACCTGTGTCAAGTAAAGCAATACATCACTGCCCACTCAATACTCCTCGTATCCTGAATGACCCTTCCTTCTAGATACTCGTGATACGTGCTGTAGGTAAAGCTAGATCATCCTCTCTATCTGATGCTACCCCTAAGCCCTCTGATTCTACACCCTCGGCCTCTGAATTGTAATCCGAATGGGGCTTCCCATCAATAGACTCGTCGGCTGAAAAGTACTCTAACTGTTTGGCCTTTCCTTGGGTAGCACACTTGTGCTTAGGATCCCAAGGCTCATGACACTGAAAACAGAGCTTCTTCCTCCTCAAGTCATTCAGTTGATCATTGTCCAATCTAGAAGAACTCTTATGCTGTTGTCCTGCATCTCTCTGAAATGGTCTTCTATCCCTCTCCTTATCTTTCCTTGGCGGAAATCCTTTGGATTAAAACTTATTCC
The DNA here is from genome assembly GCA_027924645.1 of Cunninghamia lanceolata. Taxonomy (NCBI): domain Eukaryota; kingdom Viridiplantae; phylum Streptophyta; class Pinopsida; order Cupressales; family Cupressaceae; genus Cunninghamia; species Cunninghamia lanceolata. The sequence goes on from BSBN01000400.1 coordinate 7,007,723, forward strand.
TCCAAACTGATGTCTCCATGTCCCGGGCCTTCTTCATGGCCTCCTGGAGTGTAGTAAGATCAAAACCTTCACCCAACTGCGAAGTTGATCTGACAATCCGTCAATGAAAAGAACAACCAATTTGCGCTCAATAATATCCAAAACCATAACAGATATATCCTGGAAATTAGCACTGTAGGAGTCTACTGATCCACTCTGTCTCAACTGAGTCAACTCCTTGAATTGTAACTCTGGGTCCTTTGTATCGAACCTATCGATCAGTCTAGCTGTAAACTCCACATATGAAGTGACCTGATCGTGACCCAATGTGACCTTCCCGTTACTCCACCATTTGTGAGCAGTACCCTCCAAGTGTAGAGCTGCATAAGTAATGGCGTCCTCCTCTGGCATGGGACTAATCTGCAAGTAGCTGTCCAATTTCTAGACCCAAGCTCTCGCGGTGGTCTTACCCAATCTGTCAAAGTAAGGAAGTGTCATCTTACTTACTTTCCTCTGCAGTTCTTGGTTCTGTGATCTACCTCCCCTCCGAGGTTTACACCTAGTCCTCATTTCAGAATATTCAACAAATGTCATCTCATTTCTGAAACCCTCACTGGATGCTCTCCAATCCCTTAGAATCTCCTCTTGGAACTCTGCCTGAGTAGGATCCTGTTCAGGAACTTGATTCCTGGGAGCAAATATCAGAATGCCAGGTCTATCTCCCACAGTGAACTGCGAAGCCCTACGGTGGTTAACCGAAGCCTCATCATCATTATCTCTATCCCTACATCTATCATCATGATTCCTGTCCCCATTATTCCGTTCTTCCCGGTTCTTGTCACCGTTATGCCTATCATTCCCATTATTCCTGTTCCTTTCTCTCCTGTCATGTTTATTTCTATCACTGTCTTGGTACCTGTTCTGGTCACCTCCGTTGTATCTGTTCCTGTCACCTCCATTGTACCTGTTCTTGTCACCTCCATTATACCTGTTCCTGTCACGGTGATTGTCCAAGTCATTACCCATCCGTTCGATGGCATGTGCCAATTCGACATGTGCCTCTACCATCTCTCATCAAGACTCTCCCATCTCTTGAGTGAATGCGATCAAAATATCACAAGTACTAAGCTCCGGTTCCTCCCCGTCATCCATCTCTCATGTTGGACCTATAACTGGTGGAAGCTCTCCAGAAAATGGGTCCGTTCGTGATACCTGAGAATCGTCCTCAGTAGTTGCTACCACAATTTCTGGTTCTGGCTCAAAAGGATCTATTATAGGTACTGGATTCTCTAGAATAACCAACTGTGGAACCTATGTTACTTGCCTTGCCCTTGTACTTCTGAAAGGATATCTATCTGTAGGTCGCATGTCTCATTTTTACTTCTGCATGTCAAAACTGAACTCATAGGATGGCGAGATCTTTAGCTCTGATACCACTGTAATGTGCCGTCCCTGTTGGTCTATTTTTGAATCTTCATTTTGTGATTTTTATTATTAATTTTGTGTTCTTTCAGATAGACAGAAGATGCAGAAGGGGTTTTAATGTTTTCTTGCAGATGTAGTGTCGGAGCACACAATATTTTGCATATAACAGAAACCCAGAAAATATACAATGAATCTATAGAAAGTAATGACAACCCAGATAGTAGAATAGCTAGAAAACAATTACTATTACATACCCAGATGAAAATATGCAACTTGGTATGACCGCTAGAAATGGGCCAGCAAGTGGGTATGGATGGAAATGCCTCCAAGCTCCTCAAAGTATTAGATATAGCTCATACAAATGGTTGCAACATAGAATCATGCCCTCAATGCCTCGACTAGGACCAAATAGGTAGTACAAATGAAAGACAAAAGGTTCCACAAAACCCACAACCTCCTTAGCATGGTACAACCATGGCTGCCAAAGGAAAATGCATACAAAAGTTTGAAATCCTTTGGGACTACTGCAAATACTGACTGAAATACATTACCAAGCCATACGTCCAAGTTAGAATCAAGATAGTTGCCAGAATCTCATGAAATGAGCATGCCAAGAGGTACGACCTGCTCCTAAATGGTACGACCAGCAAGGAATATAACACAACAGTAAGAACAACCCTCTACACACTGAAATTTGCCCTCAACTTCTCATAAAATCAGAACATTCAATCACTGGTAATAAATATGACAAATCAGCTCCATACTTCGTTCGCAAACTCCATTGAAGCACAAATGCGAATGCCGGATGCATCCACTCACAAAGGCATCGTTGGGTGGTCTTTCACACCTGTGGGATACTGTCACTAATGGAGGTTACCGTCTCCAATAGCCTGATGCAAATTCTCAATCTCCAGAAACCCTAGCAAAGCTCTCACAAGCAAATATCATCAAACATACCATAAATAAAATGAGCTCCAAAAACACCTTATATGCTCCCTCCAAGATGGCGTTGGAATTCAAGAGGGAGTTTTAACATTTAAAAAACACTTTTACTTGCCTAGGGATGGGCGCCCAAGGTCACCACTTGCAAAAAGACTTAATTTTCCATTAATTCACTTTTCCCACAAATTATAATAAAGTCCACATTAATATTAATTAATAAATCTTCAGACTTTAAAATAAGTATGAAGACGGTGTCGAAAATCATTGATCTTTAGGTCGTTGGAAAGGTCTTGACAAAACACATCTGATCCAACTCTGAAAATCTTGAACCGACACAGTACCTGAACTTACTAAAAATAGTAAGTAACGACCAAGAGCCCATTGAACCAACCACGAGGGTGGCAACTGGATCCATTGAATGTGAACCATAACTCCCTCACTGTCAAGGACCTCCAGAGCCAACTAACCACAGTTCCCTAACCAAACTGCTAGCCCACGGGAACTCCATGATGGACTAACCATGTGTCTAGAAGGGGACATTACACTCAAACACCAAATCAACCACAAATCTAATTTTTCAAACAAGTCCACAAATGAGTAACCAAAGTCAAGGAACCAATCAAGCATCTAGGAGATAAGAACAACCTCCTAAAACTGAACCATGCCACCTGTAATCATGAATCAATCATCATAACTCAAAAATGTCAACCACATACATGATCATGTCGTTCCAATGCTCAAATGTACCTACATATCCATGACACCATAATCATCACCATCATTTTATGTGTACTCAACTCTCACTAAAACAAGACTCCGAGTCTCTCACGTGTATCAATCAAGTCCTCAAACTAGAAGACAACTTGTGTACTTGTCTCCATCAAATTTCAAACTCTAAAAACATATGTAAACCTATATCAGGAAGCACCAAATCTGAAAACCTACTATACCATCATATTGGTCTCATAAAAGCATGTGCTCCCACAAGTTTGTGCATAAAACTTTATCCGATGCTCTCACAATCACACTCTGTATCTTAGGCTCCCACAAGTGCTCAAACAAGTACAAACCTCTCTTTGTATATAAAAATGAAAACCATCTAATCCACTATGTATTACTCTACAAATTATCTCCAACACCTATTTGAAATCTAAAATTTGATTTTGTATGCGAAAGTTATGACCATTTTACCGTTTCGGAGCAATACCGACTTCAAGTATCAAATTCTGACAAAAACAATAAAATTTGATCACCAAACCTATACAACTGCATAGTGCTCAGAGAGACATTTCCAACACCTATAAGAAATAAAAAATCCAATACTGTATGTAGAAGTTATGCCCCTAAAGAACATCCCTCCAATAGGATAAAGAAATCAAACCAGGTGGCTAGCCGGTAGTAGATTGACGGTGTTTGGGCGATTGGTTGGTGTGGCGCCAGTGGCCCACCCACCATCCAATGGGTTAAGCCCTTGCCGGTTGGGTGTTATTACCCACTAGGGCACCACGCAGCTGGGGGCTAGCCCATTGGCCCTGGGCGTTGGTCACCCAGGGGACCAAGGGTTGCACCCCTGCCCAAAGCACTGGGCAATTTTTTATTTTTTTAAAAAATTAAACTTAATTTTATTTTATTTTTATTTTTTTAACAATTTTCTATAGATCAGTATGACAGGTAACCTGGTGAAATATTCTACTGACACGTACCTGCTTGTGTCGTATGGATTCCTTATACGAAATATTTTTTGCAAAGATTCCCCTAAGGCAAAAATGATGAAAATTTTTCTCACAAAAATATATCGAGTTTTATATAAAAATATAGGTTTTTGGGCCTTTTGAACTCAATGGCGAGGTTGTTTTGGCCAGGAGACCTCCATCAAAAGTTCACCTCCAAAACCTCCATGGAAAGAGTTCTAATAGAAAACCCACTTGTCAAATCTCCACCAAACCCTAGATCTGTAACAACCTAAGTTTGCAAACACACTTGTGACCTTGAAGATGCCTTCATTCTCATCCTGCAAGACCATGGATTCAACTATGGACAAGAATTTAGTCATTTCAAGAGTTATAATACTAGGTAGATCTCCTCCTACAACCTGGCAACCAGACTCTAATACCACTTGAAATGAAAAATACAACAATAAAGAACATTTCCACATAACCCCATGAGAGAAAAAATCAACAAATATTGACCATGATAACCAAAATCCACCATACCAAAAGAATAGACAATCATACCACAAAGTGACACAAGATATACCCTTGAAAACCCTTAAGAGAGAAAAACCCAACCTCCAAAAGCATCCATACTCTATGTATTATTCAACAATAAGACGTTACAATGCAATTATAGAATCTTATGGATACTTTTGAAACATCAAGCTTCTCCAATGCATCCTCCATGTGTCCAAACATGTAACCACACATCCCTTGCCATGCTTCAAATATGCACACATAAGAGAAACTTAATACAATGAAAACCCACTCAACCAACCAACCCAAACCACTAACCATGTGCTTGATTTTATAGACTCATGCTCACACAAATACAACTTGTGGTATTGGGAAAACCATGTGTCTCAAAACCATGAGAGCACAAAACCATTATCCCCCTCATTTAATTCTTGATACTAAGTTCACTTTTTAGTACTAAGTTTTCCAAATAATAATTAATTATTCTATGTTTGCCACTTATAAAATAATTAACCCAATGTTACAACTTTAAAAGTGGACCAAAATAAATATTTAACGTGGCTAAACACATCCCCTAAGATGCACCACAAATAAATATTTATTTTACATAATTAAATACTTCATTTTTATGCAAGGTGTACAACACACCCTTTTCCTAATAGATACATGTGTCTAAGGGTCCCCTTTGTTGTTAAAGTTTTCAAATCGAGGAACTTTGAAACCCACAGGTAAAGGGGTAGCTAGAATGCACAAGGATAATGGGGTATGATAGACATAAGGCAATATGATAGGCTGCGTGGACGTAGGTAAAAGAGAAGCAAGTTGTTGGAGACTGCTAACACTTTGTATGAGTTGATTGACCACCAGATTTGTTGTATGCAAAGTGGGTGTGGTGGTGGCAGGTATAGGGATGCCAGATGATGGTATGAATATTGTAGATTGAGCAGGAAAGGTTTGCACAACTATAGGATGCGAGGCAATGGAGGATCCACCGAATGATAGAGGATGAGAACGGGGAATGAACCCATACGAATAGATGGGATTCCTCATTGTTCCCATTGATGTGACATTTGGAGGAATGGAAGTGGTCATATGTGTAGGTGTAGGTGTATAAATGGTAGAGGTAGGCAATGCCATAGAAACCTGCCAACGTGTGACATGATGAATAGTCTGGGTGGTCTCATGGGAGGCGGCTAGAGTAGGCACATCATTATAAATAATGTGGGCCAATCCATGTAGTAAGTCAAGACTCTCAGGGTGGTTTAATAACATCTTTCTAAGAGATTCTATGATAGAGGGCACGGTATTAGAAGTGGCCTCTTAAGTCAAAAAGGTCTAGAAATCTTGAAGATGTTGTTCTAGGTTTTTGATTTGGGAAGACAAGGGTCTTAGGGTATTCTCAAGATCAAAATCTATTTGTGTGTTTGAAAAGGTCATGGTTGACACAAAAGGTATGGTGGTTGATCTTGGAAGAAGAATTTTAGGAATAGGCATCATGGCACTAGTAGGATCACATGAAAATGTGAAGGGATGCCAATTGTTATTTTGGTCATGGTGGAAAAAGATTAAGATTTTAACATGTTTTTGTAGCTTCTTCGCACAAGATTTGTAGAGTGAGAAGATTGGGTTATAAAGCTCATAAAGATTTTCAGAGCCTACAACACATAGTGCAAGATTTTTGGGAAGGTTTTGAAGAGTAGGTTCATGTTGGGTACACCAAAGATGTGATAATGAAAAAGAGATCTCTACTCTACTCCAATTCACTTTAAAATTAATGTTGATTTGTAAACTACATTAATACCTCCTAGGATTAACTTGAATCCTACAAATACAGGTTGGATATGAATGTTATTAATTATCACTTGCATCTTTAAGAGGTGCAAGGGTTTCACCGATAGGAAAATAATGATATTAATTTAAATTAGATGCATTAATTATGATTTAATATTTTTACACTACAAAGATTTGATTTGTGGGAAGATTTGATTTTGACATTATTGATTTGAAGATTTGATTCTTCACATTATTGATTTCTTGGGACCAAAATTTGATTTGTTAGAAGATTTAATTTTTCACATTATTGATTTTTGATGACTTGAAAATGGTTTAATGACGAGTTAAAAAGTAGTTTTACAATGTAAGACAAATTTTTCGGTAGAAGGCAAACAATAATATTCAGCTAAAAATCGATATCCACTTTTCAACTCATTTTTTTCCACAGCTAAAATTGTTCTTCTAAAGCACCACTAAATGTGTGCCTCTAGGGTAATAATGAAATCATATTAAATAAAAATACCTGGTCCAAGTATATTAAACAATTGAAAATAAAATTTAAGGTGAAAGCTTGGCCTCCAATGGTACGCTGATGTGGCTGCCCATCTCAGCCTCGACATGGGGAGGTGGAATTCCAATTCCTTTTCATTCCACAAAAAAAGAAACCGCTGTAAACTTTTAACTGAAATACTTGTTTTGTGTTCTTTCGTTTTATATTTTAGTCTTGGTGGGGATTCGTCGTTTAGTTTTGGTGGGGATTTGTCATTTAGTTTTGGAGAAGAGATTGGAACTTTTAGCTTTGTTCAATGTGACACGAGGTTTTGGAAAGCTTGAGGTATGAGTGAAGACTTCGGTATGAAGAATCATGGATTCAACTACTCTATACCTTGTTGACACAAACCAGACCAAGGTCTCTTGCTGTCACATACCACAACAAGAGAAGAACCTCACTCATTGGATATCTTTTTATTGAAAATCCACTATCCTTCATCATAAATCTCATACTCACCTAAAACATGCATTCCAATTTCATGTCACGGCCAAGAGAATAACAATGAAACATCAACCAAGAAATCACAGATGAGCTAGGATAAGTGAGAATGGCCCCCCCAAAAAAAAACACAAAAAAAACGGAGGACTTCAAACTTGTCTCAAATGTGGTACATGCATTTATTCTCTTGGGTAAGTGGTCTCTTTTATTTGTGCCTTTCTCACACTTACGAAATATCATATGAAAACCCACTTAACCACAAAGTAGTGCATCCCTCCTAGTCTAATATATGTGCTTTTACATCTTACCTATCTCCTCAGGTTCCATCTCACTGAGATAATAGGCAATAGTCTGCTACACATGTTATCATGTTGCTAACATGCCTCTCCATTTTCTCTCCACCTCACGCCCTCTCTCTCACATCACATTAACCATTATTTCTAGCCCCCCTCTACCATTATTAGATTGCCTGTGCCTTTCTTCTTAACTTAACTTTTTTTTTTTCTCATTCTACTCTACATTTGCAGCACTGTGAGCCATCTACTACTATTCTTTCCCTGCAAGTTGAGGTATATCGATGGTAAAAAGTAGCTTTAATGGTAGCTAAGAATGTTTATTTATTCCTTACTTAGGCTATGAAGCTTTTCATTGTTGAAACAAGTTTTTCTTACTTGCCCCGTGTTGCACGCTCTCTCTCTCTCTAATAAAGTTCATAATGTTAAAAGGACTAATATTTACTTGGGCATAAATCATTGCAAGATATCTGATTTGTGACCAACCAATAGAAGAGGCATTTTTCAAGTTTACAAGAAAATCTTGAGGGAAGTTTTTGATGTGTAAATAGATAATATAGTGAATCTGATATGCTTTTGGCTGATGAAAGTAGATAACTTTGTAAAGATGACAGTGAATCTGGAATAGAAACTTGCTTTGATCATGATCATCATGCTTGAACTTTATTGTCAACTTAAACATTGGCATGATTAAAACAAAAATAAAAATTATGTAACATCCACAAGAAACTGATCGAGGCCACCATAAGAAGGGAACATTCAAAGTATGCAAGCAAGAACTTTCAAAGGAGGAACATAGGTGCCTCAAATGTCATGCTAACCAGAAATTGAAACTATATATTAAAGTCCACCAAGGATAATGGGAATGGGTAATGTTACACAGTTTACCAGGCAACTGCACAAAATAGTATAAAAGGAAACAAGAAAAAGAGAGTGTTCATGATATAAGTAGAACCACCGTCTTGTAAACATTAGTGTGCACATCCTCTGTTTTCACAACTGTTGACAACATCTTGAAAAGCAAAAACTCTGACCTACCAGGTTACTACATAAACAAGGAATGCTCCTTCTCTGAGTTGGGTAAGTGCACAAAGATGAGGGACCAAAATGGGGTCTTAAGATGCCACTTTTTTTTTTTTTCTTGAAATCCGGAAACATTGATGTTGGATGAGAAATTGAAGATAGATACACTCAAAATTTGAAGATACAACAAAAACAAGAGTCGTAGTGGTCCAAATCTAGTTTCTAAACTACTAATTTTTTTTTCCAAAAATGGTTGAGATTAAGGGGTTCAAAAAGGGGGAGCACACAAATTGGTCCTATTTTTCTCAAAAAAACATAACATAGCATCTGGTGTGCTCCCCCTAAAATGTTGACCTTTTTTAGTATTTCAAAAATCATTTCGGTGAGAAATTAGCTAATACCATGTAGTTTATCCCTGATTTTTCTGATAATTTTTTCATGAATATTTGATTTTTTACTAATTTTTAAAGTGGACACTTCTTGAAAAACATAAAATTGAGCGTGCTCCCCCCTAATTTTTTTGAAAACTAATCAAAAATCATTTTTTTTTTTAATTTGTAGAATGGAGACTAGTTTCTAAAAATGTAACTTATTTCAAAATTTGATGAACGGCCAAAAAATAAAGTAAAAAATACTAGACATTGATTTTTTACAAAAAATGGATACATTGACAAAAGAAATTAAAGATGAAACCCTTAACGTACTTAAAATGTGAAAAAAAATATATGGTTAGATAGCTAACAGAGAGCTTCAGATTATGGTGGTATTTTTTTAACTTTTCATTGGAAAAGTGCCATCTTGATGGGGAGCACGCTCTAGATTATCTCATAATTTTGCTAAAAATTAGAAAAAACATGTCTAAGCATGCTCACAATAACATGAGCGCGTTATAACGTGATCGCATTATGTGAGTTCACATAACGCGAGCATGCTATAATGCACTCACGTTATGCTGAGCAAAATTGGCTTTACACATGCCAATTGCATTTGCTTGAAAGTTTCTAAAGCCTTTTCAACAAATCCATTTTTTGCATAGCTTGCAATCATTGCATTCCATTACAGAACATCTCTTTGAGGTGTTACGTCTGTCAATTGACATACCTTGTCTATGCTTCCACACTTTGCATACATGTCTACAAGGGCAGCTGCACTTCCTACCATCTCTCTCACTCTCTACTTCCCTCCCCACTCTACCTCCTACCCTCTCTCTGAGTCTCTGCTTCCCTCCCCTCTCTACCTCCTACCCTCTCTTTGAGTCTTTGCTTCCCTACCCTCTCTACCTCCTACCTTCTCTCTCTCTCTTCTTCCCTCCCCTCTCTACCTTCTACCCTCTCTCTCACTCTCTACTTTCCTCCCCTCTCTACCTTCTACCCTCTCTCTCACTCTCTACTTCCCTCCCCTCTCTACCTCCTACTCTCTTTCAGAGTCTTCGCTTCCCTCACCTCTCTACCTCCTACCTTCTCTCCCACTCTCTTTTCCCCCCTCTCTACCTCCTACCCTCCCTCTCACTCTCTACTTCCCCCCTGTCTACTTCCTACCCTCTTTCTAAGTATCTGCTTCCCTCACCTCTCTACCTCCTACCTTCTCTTTCACTCTTTTCTTTCCCCTCTCTACCTCCTATCCTCTCTCTCACTCTCTACTTCCCTCCCATCTCTACCTCCTACCCTCTCTCTTAGTCTCTGCTTCCCTCCCTTATCTACCTCCTACCCTCTCTCTCACTCTCTTCTTCCTTCCCCTATCTACCTCCTATCCTCTCACACTCTCTACTTCCCTCCCCTCTCTACTCCCTACCCTCTCTCTCTCACTCTCTACTTCCCTCCCCTCTACCTCTTGCCCTCTCTCTGAGTCTCTACTTCCCTCCCCTCTCTACCTTCTACCCTCTCTCTGAGTCTCTACTTCCCTCCCCTTTCTACCTCCTACCTTCTCTCTCACTCTCTTCTTCCCTCCCCTCTCTACCTTCTACCCTCTCTCTCACTCTCTACTTCCCTCCCCTATCTACCTCCTACCTTCTCTCTCACTCTCTTCTCATCCCCTCTCTACCTCCTATCCTCTCTCTCACTCTCTACTTCCCTCCCCTCTCTACCTCCTACCCTGTCATACTCTCTACTTCCCTCCCATCTCTACCTCCTACCCTCCCTCTCTCACTCTCTACTTCCCTCCCCTCTCTATATCTCCGCATCATTCTTCCCATCTAATGAAATCTCATAAATTATCTTGTTTCCATTTCATCATCCCAATTTATATCCTCATCCCTCTTTGCATGTCCTAGTTTTCTTGTTTCCATGTTCTTTGGAGAGAGAGAGAGAGAGAGAGAGAGAGAGAGAGAGAGAGAGAGAGAGAGAGTTATGGGGAGAGATAGAGATAGGGAAAGAGATGGAGAGATGTCCAGAGACATATCTGGAGAGACATTTCAAGAGGTAGAGGGATGGGGAGAGAGATAGAGAGGAGAGACATAGAGAAGGAGGGAGAGACAGAGAGAGGTAAAGAGGGATAGATTAAGATATAGGAATCTATGTGGAGAGATAGAGATAGGGAAAGAGATCAAGAGATGTCCAAAGACAGGGAGATAGATTTGAGGTAGAGAGATTGAGAGAGTGATAGAGAGGGGGAGTGAGATAGTGAGGGAAGGAGAGATAGAAAGGTACAGTTAGAGAGAGGGGATCGATAGAGAGAGTAACCCTAAACCCCTAAACCCTAAATAATTCCCCTAAACCCTAACCCCTAAACCCTAAACCCTAAACTTGAGCAACCCTAAACTCATAAACCTCAAATAATGCCCCTGACCCCTAAACCCTGAACTCGATCAACCAAGCTAAACCCCTAAACATATAGTTCGATAGGGGATGATGGATGATCAATGGGAAATGGATGTAGAATTATTGGATCTTGATTATCATTATCCTCATTAGAATTAACTATTTGATAGAATCCAAGTTATTTGTTTGATTATCTATGTTTTCTTGCCCGGACCAATGTGTCTCATCATGGGATATTGACGGATAATGAATAGGGCTAGTGGGATGATGGATTGGGCTAATGGGAAATTATAAAATAATTCCCCTTTGAACCTAACCCCTAAACCCTAAACTTGAGCAACCTCCCCTCTCTCTCTCTCCCCCAAAACCCCAAAACCCCAAAACCCCAAAACCCTAAATTAGAATGCCCCAAAAACCTAACCCCTAAACCATAAATCTGAGCAACCCTAAATCCCTAAACCCTAAATAATTACCCTAAACCCTAAACTTAAGCAACCCTAAACTCATAAAATTGACCAACTCTCTCTCTCTCTGCATGAAGCTTAATCTTTTTATGCTTCCCAAAACGCGCTCGTGTTTTGGGAAGCATAAAAAATGGTAAAAAAACATGTGGGATCTATGATTCAGACCCCACATGATTGTTATTCCTACTTTTCATGCAGTATATCTGACAAGAAAATACTTTTGCATGTTCTTTGACATATTAAGAATCATTTTTGGATCAATCCACCACCTTTTTTGGTTTTTCAACGTAGAATAACTAATTTTGCATGTTTTCAGAGAAAATTTGATTATTTGGAAGTAAATTTTCATGTTTTATGTGTGATATTGTTTGAAAGCTAATTACCATTGATATATAGATTGAATTTTATGATATATATTTTTTTCCATAAATTTCACTAATCATATTCTAGAGTTATATAGAATTCATAATCAAACTTGCAAAAAAGAAGAATTTGAGGATTTTGAAGCCAAAATTTGGAGAATTCATCAACTCCAATATCGAATTCTAAGGTATGTTCCTTATGTCCATTTTAATTCACTTATATATATTCTTATGTTCTTTAATTCGTCAACTTATATTTTAATTCACTTATATATATATATATATTTATATATATATATATATATATATATATATATATATTCGTCAACTTACAATGACTATCCTATACATTTATGATTCCTAGAAAACCCCTCCTTTACACCTTGACAAGATATATCAAATTATCTTCATACTTGGTTTGATCTATTCCTATTGACTGTTATGATAGTCCTAGTTGTGTTGATAGTCCAATTAAGGTGTTTGACAATTCTAATCTGTATATAAGATCAGTCCTTTTCATCATGTTGTCATCTACTACCTTGTGAATAGGGTAGTGAGAGCCTATTGCATATTTTGTTCACATCTGATCCTAATAATCCTTATGCATAATGTCACATAGCACATGGGTATCATTGTCATAATAGTTAAGAGAGGTTTTAGGATTGATTATTCTTTTGTTGATAACACTGCCCTTTAAATATCCAAACATTTAGTGCCTATAATAGTCCTAAGTGTTCTCAATAAATTATATCCTTGTTTAAAGATCTCACATCAAGTTTTCCAAATTTGACACTCATGTTGCTCTTTATCTTTCTCTCCTAAGAGTAATCTCTTTATTTTCCATTTTGTTCCTCATAAAACTTTTACTATAGATTCACATGCTACACTTTCTACCCAACAACCTCTCTATTGGAAGATTTCTCTACTAATTTCTACCCACAGTCACAAATGTGGAAAAAAGACTTTTGAATTTGTAGGTTAAACCCTATTCTCTAAAAACAAATGATGTAGTCATGGTTAGGGATCCTAATGAAGGGAATCGCTATACCACACATTAATTAAAGTTATATAGTAGAGTTAAACATAAATGAGGAAAAAATAGAAATGACACAAAATGTAACTCAAGTATCATATCATTCAAATGGGAAGATTAAAAACAATCCATAGAGGGACAACTACAACTATAATAGATCTCTATACATATATCTTGATGACACAATATCAATGTCTTAAGCTTAGCTCTACAATATCTCCTAATAATTCCCTACTCTTTCTCATAACTAACTCTCTTTTATCTTAGTCATATAACTCTATATTTTCTTATTTTTCCAACCACCACCAATCTCCACCATCTTCATTCAATGTCATTAACCCTCCCTAATTTTGGTACAAGAAACTTAGTTTGATAAGTAAATACTAATTCACTACCCAAACATTTAGTGCCTATAACAGTCATAAGTTTGTCCCAAACAACATTTCATCCTACACAACTCCCTTTATGACAATGCCTCCAATGATTATGACAATCATAGCTCATAATTGACAATAAATCTCCTTCACCAACTTGGAATCCAAGGTTATTATGAGAGTCCAACATAATTAAGATGATCTCAACAAGATATATATGGTTATGCACTTAATATTCTTCTTGACATAACAACACCACATCATCTTATATCAATAATCAATGATAGCTACATGCACGAGACAACACACCAATCCACTAAGTGTTTGATCCAACACTCCATCCATGTCCAGAATATGGAACCTCAAATGACTCCAAAATATGTGATACCAACCCCTAATATGGCAAGCAATGTGAACAAACAAAGATTTCTGAATCATACCTCGTGCCATTGTTCCTTCATTACACAACTAATGCAACACCTACATGTTCCTTCTACATCCACATCAGCAACCAACACTTCCACTACCTTCATCTTCATGACCCATTCTTATTTGGTTGCTTCTACTTTACTAGCAACCATGTACTCTTGAAGCATAAAATACCAAACTCCTCATTGTCGATCTTGCAACCTGTCTTTCTCCACATGAGAACTCTCATTATGCTACCTTTGTTGCATGTGTGTGTGCAACACCATCACTCCTCTTCATGATCCCTTGGCCACCTTGCAACATTGCCTCTTATGCTAGGTCCTCAAAATATTATAGTTTAGGAATTGACTTGTCATCATGAAATAGAATGGAAAATGTCATTCCTAGCACCTTTCCACTGCATAAAACTAAAGCATTTTGCAAGAATGCATTTGATTGCGGCACGGTTAAACGGACAGGAGTTGACCAAAAATGAGAGAGGTTATTGTGGATGGACCCCACATACACCTGTAGGTCCAAACATAACATTCCCATCTACCACGAATTCTAAGGACTGCTCCGTCAAAGTTTGGCAGTTTTTCGTCTTAGGGATCTTAAGGGACTTTGTTGGTAGCTTGCTACCCTAAACGACTGGGATGCTTGACACATGAAATGAGACCTCTCCTGGCATTTACCCACCCACCCTGACATATTGGTGAAGTTCGTTTGGCCCCACGAGCTATGGAATGCAAAATATCACTCCTAGCAAAATGTCACTCCTAGCACCTTTCCATTGCATGAAACTAAAGCATTTTGCAAGAATGCATTTGATTGCGGCATGGTCAAACGGACTAGAGTTGACCAAAACTGAGAGAGATTATTGTGGATGGACTCCACATGCACTTTTAAGTCCAAACAAAACATTCCCAGCTGCCACAAATTTTGAGGACTGTTTCGTCAAAGTTTGGTAGTTTTTCGTCTTAGGGATCTTAAGGGACTTTACCGGTAGCCTGTTGCCTCGAATGATTGGGGCGCTTGGCACACGAAATGAGACCTCCCTTGGCATTTACCCGCCCACCCTAACATGTTGGCAAAGTCTATTCGGCCCCATGAGATATGGAATGCAAAATGTCACTCCTGGCCTTGAGGATTCAATCAAGTAGTCCTTAGGTTGATATGACCATTCTAAGCTTGACATATGACTGCTACCATTTGCATATAACTGTGCATTTATAAAATGAGTGTTCTAAGATATTTATAACAACTTTCTCTATTTTGCTGGGATAGTACTATCCTAATATGTGTTGGCAGTGCTAAAATGTGAATAATGGTATGATGATTAGTAAATAGTCTTAGGACCTTGATGACTATTCATGATTGTAACAGTCCTGTTGGTACCCATTTTGGCCTAGAGGTTGAGCTTGCATGTTGGAGGGTTTCTTCTTTCAAACCCTAGGTGTTCCTGTCCATCGGCAAGAGCTTGGTCTATCGGCGAAGGATATTATGGTTCTGCCGACAATGTTGGTCGTGCCGATGGGGGTATCTTAAATGTTCATCGGCGAGAGTTGTATTGTCGGCCTAAGTATTTTGAGTTGTGCCGACGGTGGGAGGCTTGGCTGATGCGATGTCATCGGCGTAGGTCTCGCCGAGAGGGGAGCATGGAGTGGTCATCGGTGTGATCGACATCATCGGCAGAGGTGTTTCTTGTTGGGCCGACAGTTGGTAGTCTGGCCGATGAGGGATGTTCAAGGTGGTCGTCGGCAGGAGTAATGCTATCGGCGAGAGAGTTTTCGAGTTCGCCGACGCCTGAGGTCTCGCCGACAGGGTATAGTTTGTTGGTGCCATCGGTGTAATGGAGGATTATTAGGTGAACAAGCAGATTGTTGGCCAATGGCGCAAGGTCTGGCCGATGGAGTTGCCATCGGCGAGTATGGGATAGTGTCAGGCTGATGGGGATGTTTTGAAGGTTATCGGAGTGATCAGCGTCATCGGCATAGGTTTGAGATGTTGCTCCGACGGTGTAAGTCATACCGACGGAGGTGGGAGGCCAGGGTGTTATCGGTGAGACCATTGTGGTCGGTAGGAGATCTGTGGGGTAGGCCGATAGTGGGTGTCATGGCGATGGGCTGTGGGCAAAGGGTCGTGTGTCGAGCGCAGCAAAAGCGCTCGACACTTAGTTTGCATGCAGCTATGTTTATAAAGCGCTAGTGTGTTCTCCTCACCATGCATGTGGGACTATTCTTTTTCCACAATTTGAACATGCGATGTGTTTTGGCCGGAAACTTTTGTTCGATTGTTGCGACGATTTTCAAGCGGCCGTGGGTGGTTGAAACCCTTAATGGCGACAGTGCAGGGATGTGGACAATGGTACACATGGTCAGGTCGCCCAATTTTTGAATGAAGACCCTAGATAGTGGCGCATGGCTCGAGGCTCCCCTTTGTCTGCTGCATTAATATTTTCTGAGCGCCATTCCTTCTGAGGACTGTATCTGGCAGATTTTTTGTAATAACCATGTAATTAATTGCTGTAGTACACTTTCTGGCTGTTATAAGCAGGAAGTGTTACTCATTTTTAGGTTGTTGAAAGTTGAACATTTTGGCTCTATAACACAATACAGTTCATTTTGGTTGCTCTGTACAGCTAAACTTGTGAGTTTATGTATCTCCTGTTGTACGATTTGGCATGAATCCACTGATTTCATGGTTAATCTTATATGAATAATGCTATGTTTGCATGTGTTTTGTTAATTCTGTCTCCAGTATTGCATGTATCTTTCTTCTGAGTCTGGATATTTAAGCAATATTTGAGACTCTAGAACATAGAATTCCTGTGTTGAATGTATGATCTCTTAACTTCTGCTCAAGGGGTAGATTAAACTGTTTTCAAGTTGAACATTGGGAAGGGTATACTGCAGTAGGGATGCCATAAGTAGAGATAACTTAACACTCTGTATTGGGAGATATCTGTAAGGCAGGTATCACATATATCCCCCTGAAATCCAGTTTTAGCTATTCATGCTGATCATTCACAGGTGTATGTCTATTGACTCCAGGCCCTGGATAGGCACCAATCTTGCTTCGTGTTTGTGTTACAACCATGTCCAGCTTTGCATCCAAACTCAAAATCATAATCAAACTCTAAAACAACCATTAGGACATTAGAATTAGTTTTAGGATCCTCAGTCCTCTGTCTACAACTGCAAATAGGCCCAAAGCTAGCCCCTTTGCTCTTATCTTTCAGTTTTGGTCTACTTACAGGAGGACTTATCTGCTTTCTGACAGCATCCCAATCCTTGTATGCGCATCTCATGGATGTTGAGTAGGGAATACCCCCCTAGGTCTTGCAGAGCCTGAAGAAGAAGAGGAGATAAAATATAGAGTCTATCTCCTACACTGTTGGCCCCTGGCCCAGAGATCCTGTTGATCACTGATGGCTACCTTGTAGGGAAATCTGGGAATAAGCATCCAGTCTGGGAAAAAACCAACAAGTCCTAAAAAAGATCATGGAAAAATCCCTTCTTTTAGTGTTTGATGTTCCTTGAAATCCCTTTGATTACCCCTCACACCCTAAGAAAACTCCTCAACCTCATTTTCATGGTGATTTCTTGAGTCATAGGGTCTCTAAGATGGCATAATGATAGTCTTTCATGACTGTGACAGCAACATATACTCTTTTGAAACCTTCTTTGAAACTGATTTCTCACATTCACCTAGTAACTTTACATTTTTAACACATCATGGCCTTGATAAGGAGAAATTTAGCATGCTCATACATCTTTCAAGGCAATCCCCCTATGGATAACAACCTTATGATTTCATGATAGTCCCTTGACCGTCCATGCTTTGGATTGTTTTGTGCCTTCTTGATTGTGTACGATAGTAGGGTTTAGAAAGATGGAAATTTGTTGTTTAAATTCACAACATCTTTATGGTATTGTGACCATGATCTCCTCATATGACATGAGAAGAACTATTCCATAACCTTGTTGTCCCATAACCTTGATTATTATGATTAGAAGCATGGAAACAAACCCTACAAGAAACAAGGCACCTGACAAGATCTCAATATGATCATGAGATACCCAAGCATCTGTATTAGTCTAAACCATAAAATCTCTTCATTTATAAAGATTGATTCGAGGGTTTGGTGAGTTGCCATTGGCACCCAAACCCTAGGTCTTCATTACAAATCCTTGAATGCTAATTATTGCCATTATGCTTCTTTCTTATTAGTTATTACTAATTTGGGTAATCATATAGAAATATATAGTATCTCATGTATTCTTACAAAATACATATGGGAAATTTATCAAATGTTGTAGTTGCATTGAATGATGCCTCAAAAAAATATGGTCTATTGGAATTTTGAAAAATGTTGTAGTTGCAACTGCCCTAGAAGACATGTATGTAAAATGCGAAAGCATAGAGAAGGTGAGTGAACTGTTTGACGTGATGCCTCAAAGAAATGTGGTCTCATGGAATGGTATGGTTGTAGGATATGTAAATAATGTATTTGTCAATAAGGCTTTAGAAACTTTCAAGCAAGACCAATTGGTGGGTGTAAAGCTAAAATCCACAACCTTTGACTACATCCTCTCTGCTAGTGCCAAACTAAGATCTTTGGAACACAGTACATGGTCATCCATCAAATCGTAAAGGAGATGGGAATTTTGTAAGATGTTGTAGTTGCAACTGTCATAGGAGATATGTATGCAAAATGTGGAAGCATAGAAAAGGCAAGTGGATTGTTTGACACGATGCCTTAAAGAAATGGAATCTCAGGGAATGCCATGATTGTAGGATATGCACAAAATGGTTTTGTTGATAAGGATTTAGAAACTTTCAAGAAAAAGAAATCAGTGAGTGTAAAGCCAACTTCCACACTGCATCCTCTTTGTCTGTACCAAAGTGGGGTCTTTGGAGTTCATGGTACATGGACATCCATCAAAGCATAAAGGATATGGGAATTTTGATAGTTGTTATAGTTACAACTTCCCTAGAAGACATGTATGCAAAATGTGGAAGCACAGACAAGGCAAGTGAACTATTTGACATGATACCAAAAGAGTCTAGTACAACAAATATGTATGCAAAATGTGGAAGCATATGGGAATTTTATCAAATATTATACTTGCATGGAATGATGACTCAAAGAAACACAGTCTCATGGAACATGCCATTATTGTAGGATATGCACAAAATGGATTTGTTGATATGGATTTAGAAACTTTCAAGCAAAATCAATAGGCAGGTGTAAATCCAAATTCCACAACCTTTGACTGCATCCTCTTTGCCTATGCCAAACTGAGATCTTTGGAACATGGTACATGGACATCCATTAAAGCATAAAGGATATGGGAATTTCGATAGATGTTGTAGTTGCAACTTCCCTAGAAGACATATATGTAAAATGTCGAAGCATAGATAAGATAAGTGAATTGTTTGACATGATGCCTCAAATAAATGTGGTCTCATGGAATGCCATGATTGCAGGATATGCATAAAATGGATTTTTTGATAAGGCTTTAGAAACATACAAGAAAAAGTAATTAACAAGTGTAAATGCCAAAATGGGACCTTTGGAATAGGGTATGGACATCCACCAAAATAGATTGTTTGGAACAACATATGGACAACCATCAAAGCATAAAGGATATAGAAAATTTGTCACATGCTGTAATTACAACTACCCTTGTAGACATGTATGCAAAGTGTGGAAGCATAGACAAGGCACGTGAACTGTTTGACATGATGCCCCAAAGAAATGTCGCCTCATTGAATGCAATGATTGCAAGATATGAACAAAATGGATTTTTTGATAAGTCTTTAGAAACTTTCAAGCGAATACGATTGGTGGGTGTAAAGCAAAATTCCACAATCTTAGCCAGTATCCTCCTTGCCTATGCCAAAATGGACATCCATCAAAGGATAAAACATATGGGAATTTTGTTAGATGTTGTAGTTGCAACTGCCCTCAGAGACATGTATGCAAAGTGTGGAAACATAGACAAGGCACGTGAAATGTTTGACATGATGCCTCAAAGAAATGTTGCCTCATGGAATGCAATGATTGCAAGATATGAACATTTAATGGATTTTTTGATAAGCCTTTCGAAAGTTTCAAGAAAATGCAATTGGCGAGTGTAAAGCCAAATTTCAAAAACCTTAGAAGTGGTATCTTTGGAACACAATATAGACATCCATCAAAGCATAAAGGATATAGGAATTTTATCAAATGTTGTAGTTGTAAGTACCCTGCAAGACATGTATGCAAAGTGTGGAAGCATATATAATGAACGTGAACTATTTGACATGATGCCTCAAAGAAATGTTTTCTCATGGAATGCAATGATTGTGAGATATGCATGAAATGGATTTTTCATAAGGCTTTAAAAACTCTCAAGAAAATGCACAAAAGTAAATTTCAACCAAACACAAATTTTGGCACGTCTAAAACCAAATTACACAACATTATCCAACTTCCTCCTTGCCTATGCCAGAATGGGATCTGGGGAACAAGGTGTGGACAACCATCAAAGCATAAATCATATAGGAATTTTGTCACATGTATTGTATTTGTAGCTGCCCTTGTAGACATGTATGGAAAGTGTGGAAGCACAGACAAGGTGCACAAACTATTTGAAATGATGCCTCAAAGAAATGCACAGTCCCACAGAATGCAATGATTCCAAGATATGCACAAAATGGATTATTTGAAAATGATTTATAAACTTTCAAACAAATGCAATTGGCACGTGTAAAACCAAATTCCTATAACAATAATTGATCATCATATTAGATATTTAATATAAACTGTCATATACATAATGTCATGAACATAACATCTAGTTTACATACAAAGCCATAAAGACATGTCCAAACAAAGCCATATAGGCATATATACAAAAATATACATCGGTAACATACAAAAGTATGTATAAAAAGCCATCTAGGCATACAAAAAATATCCCAAAAACTAGTTTCCTATGGAATTTTATGAAATAATCGGCGGCCCTTGCTTGACCGTGAAGATGGAGAGCCAATCCGTGACTCATCCTCTCTCAACCGTTAAGTAGACCTCTTTAAAAAAAGTTCATGCAACCCTACCTGTTAATACAATCAAACAATATGCACATTACTATAGAAAATGTACATGAAATATATAACATCACATATGTAATCGATCACTTACCACCATCTGATGATCACTCTCCTTCATCTTTTCTCTAGTTTCTTTGTCCGTAGTTGGATGGGCTGGAGTTGTGACCTACTGTGAGAAGCATCAAGAAGCAAAATTGAATAAACATAAATATCATTTATGTATATCAAATGACATGAGATAAAACAAGAAATACAAAATTATGACATTTTCATGTTATTGGCTCATACCTCTGTTAAAGGATTTGAAGACATCATGGCTGCAACAATGCCTATCTACGCTGACTCATGAAGATGAGGAGGAGTCTCCACATTCAACATCTAAAAATCAAGTTCAAGATTATTTGACCAAAATAAATACATAACATTATTTTAAAAATGCATAATGATTAGAAATCCAGTTAAATTTACTTCCGTAAAAGTGGTGGATTTGTGTCCAGGGTACCAAGGAAACTGTGGAGGTGTTGGTGACTATTAAAATCATCAAATTGTCACAAAATAATATTACCATTGACATATCTACAATAATTACGATCATGTGATAAATTACATACCTGCTGACTTGACCTCCTCTCATAACCCGCCAATGGATGGCTAACAAAGGCAGGATGAAGACTCTGACCTTGGAATTTCATTGCACAGACAATTACATACATTTGACATAAAATATAGATAATCATATAAAATTAATTACAAATTTCAAATAACAATATATTAAATCAAGATGAAACTTGTAACAAATTACCTGAGAGTCAATACCAAATGTACACTATAAAAGATCATCACTGATAAAAAGATCATCCAATATGGATGCATCCATCAATGGATCCTGCCCCTACGTCGCAACATCCTGTTGAGAGTCCTGCTGTACATCCTGCATCCCATAATCACACAGGTTCCCACATGAACTACACAAATGTGGGGACACATGACGCCTACTGCTCTCACCCTCATCGGCCTGGGTAAGATCATCAACATGACGTGATAGAGTTTGGGTGAGAGTAGTCAATGAATGTAATGTCTCCACCTCAACACTCTCCTTCAAAGTTGAAGGGAGTGACCTGCGTTCTAGCCTCAACAGGGGTATAGGAACACGATTTTCATCTCACTAAGCCCTGGCTCTATCTTGACCAGAGCCACCACCTCTACCCTGGAACTCACGAATGTCAAAATAATTGGGAATCTTCTTGAGGACGAACTCGGAATGGAGTTTCCTCAAGAAATATTGTGGTACCTCATCATTGTTGCATGGGCACTCATCAAAGACCATGTACCATCTCTCCCAAAAGTTTTGGGATATTTCTTTATTCCTACACCAATGAATAGGAAACAGTTTGCAAGTTTCTTCTAATCTTTGGCTAGTTTTGGGATTAATAAAGTGTTCACATAATTGAGATATTGTAATTTTTTTCATTTTTCACTTGTTCATATGACAACTTGTTGGCATAGTATTGCCGACACCTCTCCCTATAGTCTTGGAATTCGATGATTTGTTTTGTCACCGAATCGGTGTGGGAAACAATCTCCTCTAGTGACTTCGTAAGCGCCTTCCTATGATCAGTGCTTGCACTTGGATTGTTTAGTGTTTGAATAAGGGTTTGAAGATGTTTCTTGTTTTCTTCTATTATCCGTAGGTAGTTTTCTTGAGTATCCCTTACATTGTGAGGAAGTGAAGGTGGGTTTTGAGGGTTTGGAGGGTTTTGGGGGTTGTTTTCACCCTCATCAGTTGGATTTGGGTTTTCTCTTGCCTCAATAACTATAAATGCAATATAAAAACTAATTAAACATTGCAAAATTTAAAAATTATTCTCAAACTAACAAAAATTGATCAAACCCTACCTTCTTCTACTGCTAGACCCTCCAAATTTGTTGCACAACATCTTTACTGGCAAGGTGGCATCATGAAAATGACATTTTCTCTCGTTCATGTGCTTGCAAAGGCTTTCCTTGAATGCGCTTGCAGTTTCCTCTCATTTTTTTTGTAGACAAACTCCTTTGGTCGCGGTGAAATGGAAGAATAATGTTTTTTTGCACTTTTATGTCACAGAAAAATGTGAGCACATTATAACGCGCTTGCGTTATAACGTGCTCATGTGTTTTCTTGTTTTGGACCATGGTGGTGACTTTTTGGTCCCCCCATCTTTGTACATACACCCAATTGTCCTCTTCTATAAGAAAACCCTTTGGTAATTGTATTGAAGTCTATTTATACACCAACCTAGGCGATGACTAAGGGCATGAATACAAATGACAACCAGTAGTGAACAACATTCATTTACACCATCCTGATGCCAATAGTGAATCAAATCTAGCAATAATGATACTGTATTTAATGCAAGAACAACTATTCAAGCTACCCATGGTGGTTGCATATAGCTACTCACTCCCTGATGATGTTTTTCTTTCACTAACTATGCTTGCCAGCAGTGAATTAGATCAATCCAGATTGCTAAACATTTATTGCAAAGATATTAGATTTCATCTTTAAATGTGTTCATGGACATTCTTCTTTTGGCGTTCACTAAAGGAGGTCAAACTCGTAAACATGTAGGTTGCATATTCATTATAGGGTGTTTCAAGTGCATTCTAGACAGCTTACAATGCATTATATATAAGAGCATTGATCGAATATGTTGTTTCCCAGTACCTAAGACTTGTTTTCTGGTGAAATTCCCTAGTTTACCGATGTGAGATAGGTTTTCCAATTAATTGTGGACTTGCAAGTCCACTTAAAAAAGCCTATTGACTAACTATAGAACACAACCTTTCTAATCTAAAAGTAGTAATTGAATAGGAAATAAATGTTATTTCAAAAAATTAAAGGATATTTCAGGAAATAGAAATTAGAACAAAAAACAACACTAATAGAAGAATGTGTCACCAAAAAGAGGGAGCCTCAACTAAGGATTCTAATGTGTCACGTAGATGTCTGTGTCATGCGGTACCATTTGTATGGCACTGCACAGTCAACAGGGTCTAGATACTTCAGTTTGCACTTTCCCAACAAACTTCTATTTTACCTATGGGAATTTCCTGATAATCTTGCACAACAAGAATAGTAGGAAACAAGAGCATACTATCTAGATGATAAAGAAAAATACAAAGATAAAATGATTAATCTATCAAAATATTGACAAGAAAAATTTAGCCAAACCTCTATGCATTTAATTTTTCCAAGTAACTTGCTTTTGATAGGGATGAAAAAAAATTGGGATTGTTAAGGAGTTTGCCAAGAATAGCCAAACCCCTTCTTTGGTCTTTCGACTCCAGAAGTAGTCAAATGATAAAGATATTGGGAAAAGTGTGTGCACCTATCCTAATGTGTCTAAGAGCTAGGATGCAATGACAAAGTGATTCTAGAGCACCTCCCTAGTCTATAGGGAGGACATTAGGCCTAGTGTGCAAAATAACAAGGATGGAAAATAGGAAATGGGATCAGGAAAATGAATAGGGGTTTTGCAATATTGTCAAAATCAAGGTAATACTTAGTGGAGAGGTGGAGGTTTCCATGGATTCACTTCTAGTGATCTTTTAGGAGTTCTATTAGAAAATGTAGGGCTCTTAGGGAGCTCAATTAACAACGGGGATTCAAAGAGCAAACAAATGTGATATTCACTGAAATGCACAACAAAGATGGAGTCTTTTATAGAACAAAGACAAGCATCTCAGAGGAATCTCAGGAGAAACTTTATCCTTTAAGCCTCTCACATGAGCTAATCTCTCCTTGGGTTTGGACCTGCAAAATGGGATGTAGAGATAGGGACCTGTGATAGTGATTATGTGCCTAAACCTTAAAGCTATACTAGCAAAATACAAAGCTTGAAGGTGATTGCATCTATGGAGAAAGTGATCAGATGGTTTCATTCATTCATATCTGGCTTTTGGAATCCTACTACATTTTTATCATAAACACTTGACTTTTCTATTTCTCTCAGTAATTGATGGCACTTGCTAATTTTTCAATTCCATTGGATTTGTTTCAAGGAATCCCAAAATATCCTGACATGTTTGCGAGAGGTGTTACAACAAATAATGATGATAATGGGGTGACTACATGTAATCATAATGTATAGTTCATGGTACTATAAGGTATGAGATGCCAATACATCACGTAGACTTCTGCATGTTGTGTTTCTGTCCAGGGAGAATGACCTCAAACTTGGCATGAGAGTACATAAAGGGGTGTAAAAATAATCTTCCAATATGGTTTTTAGAAATAATTTAATTTAAGGAAGATGTCCTAGGTTGAGTTCATATGAGGGTGTTATCCAGGAAGGTACAAGACATAACATGAAATTATAGGCTATGCAATTTACGACGTTACACCTTTATGGGGAATAGTGTGTACCACACCATTATGGGGAAACCTTAGACACTTGTGGGTGATGGAAAGTGACGACTCACATCGTAGTGAGCCATGGATGGCCCAACAAGGCATAAAAGTGGTCCAAAGTAGGAATGGCATTAAAAGGGACATTGAGGTCTTTTGGTTCCACCTAGATAGAAAGATTAATGGAACCCATGGTAGGAATGGAAAGATCATTGTATGTGTGCATAAATATGTTAGAAGGGTCATACACATCTCTATATAGCTAGTGGATGTATAATAATTCCTATGTAACTACATTCACCATGTTGACTAGATCGACCCGAGCATCACAAATATTTTTTGGTTTACTTAAGCATATATGTAGAGAGGGCCATCATATACGCTTATAGGCACATAGGTAGGAGAAAAGGAGATGGTGGACTTAGGGACAAATTTGACCTAAGGTTCTTGAGGTTGAATGTCTACCATGCCCACCATGGAAACATATGCTGATGAAGATAGAACATAATCATTATCCAACATTAGAGGGGTGGAAGTGAGGTCTACAAAATTGGTGGAAGTGTGTTGTGGGAATGAGTGTGTATATTTGGAGGTTTTGATTTAGTTGGGAAATAGACTTGTTACCTTTGTTGTTCATTATCTCTACCTAGATGATGTTAGAGTCAATGAAATCTTAAAATTTAAGTGTTTCAAGCACATGCATTTCTCCATATCATGACCAGGTACATTGTGGAACTAGAAAAAGGCTTTGGATTCATAGGTGGGCATGAGGGGTTTTTTTAGTCTAGAAGGTGAATAGCTGGTGGCTGCACCAAATTGCTAGATCATAGCTTCTTAGGATGGAATGAAAGAATCATAAAGTTATGTAAATGATGGTTGTTCTATTACTACACAGATAAATCCATCACTGATAAGGAAGGCAGGGCTATAGTCATGTTGTTTATGACATGTGTTATGTTTTTATGGTTGAAGAAGTTGTCTTAGACTATCACTACTTAATAATTTTCTGGATCAATCGAACAAGGTCGTGTTCAACCTTTTAGCTACTCCATTTTTGTTATGGTGTATAGGGAGTTGTCCCTTATTTAACCATTTCATCATTTTGCATAATGCCTCAAACTCCTTAACACCATTATCTAACCTTAAGACTATAATTTTCTTACCCCTCTGATTCTTTAAACTCCTTAAACTTGTGAAGAACTTTAGACTTTCTCCTAAGAAAATACACCCAAGCATGTCTAGAATAATCATCTATAAAGGAGACATAATACAAAGACTTACCAATGGACTACATATCCATATGATCAAACACATCATTGTGAATAACTTCCAAAATGCATCTTGCTCTAGTGCTTCCTAAATAAAATCTTACCCTATTCTTCTTTCTAAACACACAATGCTGAAAAAACTCTGACCCAATAGAACAATCCAAAATACCTTCCATGATATTTTTACTTCTCAAGGTTTTTATGCTTTTTCTCCTTTATATGAACTAGCTTGTGGTGCCACAACATACCTAATTTAGGTTTAATTACATTGATTGATCTAAACAATTTTGATGATTCTAGTCTAAAGAGGGTTACATGCCTTATACCTTTAAATAAAACCAATTTTCCTTTAGCCAGCCTATGACCCTTTTCATCAAAGGTAACATGTAGTCCATAATCAATCATCTTAAATAGAATAAGATTTATTGTTAGACCTAGAATATGCAAAACATCAAAGGGTGCTCTCACTCTCCCATTCATGAAAGACACTTTCACCTTTCCTCGACCAACAATCCAAAGAGATAAGCAATCCAAAAAGAGTTCTTATCTCCAAGGAAAATTTATCCTCCATTACACTCTTTGTAATTGTAGTACCAATCCCTATGAGTATTCATGTGATATGATGCACCTAAGTCAATAAAACAATAATCATCATCAATAATGTAAGCAAAGACAAAAGCATCACTATTATATCCATTATTGTTTGAGGATTGATCAAAGGATTCATATTTGTTATTAGAATTGCATTCCTTCTTTATCTGACCTATCTAGTTTTGGTGAAGAATAATTACCATTGATTATCACAATCAAATTTTCCCATGAATCAGGTAAGAAACAAAGTAGTATTATGCACTTATCCCATTTATCTAGTTTGAATCCTATTGACATTAACTAAGAATTAGATTGAAGGCATTGCAATGATCATTTGCAAAGTCTCCCTCTATCTTCAAAGAGCACAACTTTGTTTTCAAGAACTATTTATTCACAAGACTCTTGGATTGATACAGGGTTCCTATCCTCTTCTATAACATATAGGCAATAGGTTATTTTGACACATTCATTAATATAAAATCTAAAAGACAAACAAATAGAACCTCTCACTTTCTTATCCAATTTATTCTAGTCCTCATCAAACATACTTGTATGTTTTGACAAAGAAGATAATGTTGTCCACTGATCTCTCTCTATTAGGAGGTCTTTGACTTTCACCCTCCATAACTCAACAATTTTACCATTAAAATTTTTAATTTTAGATCTTGACGTACTCACCATGAATCCAACATGTACTCTATATTTCATATAATCCTTAAAAATCTCTCATTGAAACCAATTATACGCATACAACAACAAACCCTAGTACAAAATCATTGAGGGTTTCACCACCAAATATGTATAGCTTTCACATCAAACAAAGTGGCCCTACTGAAGAAAGAAAGCTCTAATACCAAAATGTGTGAAAATCAATCCCTATTGTAGATGCTAAATAATTTGGGATATTAGGATAGTTTAAGCTTGTGTGATCAAATACAGTTTTGTTTATTGTATCAATTCAATTAGAAAAATTAAGGAAAGAACATGCAATAGTATGCAAATCACATACACATAAGACACAAGGCTTCATATGGGAAACCCTTTCAAAAAACAACTAGCAAAATGATAGTTACAATTGTATTAATATGAAACAGACTTCAAATATAATAAGTCTCTTTTATAATGTAACTTAATCTAAAGACTATACCGTGCAACCTCTATAATCACGATTCACATCATCACAACATTATTAGGCAATCTCTCATCAACCTATTTTATTTGTACTAATAATTAGATATAGCCACTAGACCATTCTTCTAGAAAGCCAACCATCTCAATATTTCTAACTACCCCATGTAATACCAACAATCATCCAACCATACCATTATTGTACCATGACATTAGCATACTACACATAATGCTAATCATGACTTCTCCAAATAGATAACCATTTCTTATGTCTAGATATTTACACACACACTTAGTCAAAGGTTGTTAACACTTGAACTATATACATGTCTTATTGTACTACAACCAAAACTAGACTATGGCTTGCAATAATAGAGACAAACATTTGATTTCTTATAAACACTTGTGGTAGCTTTGACAATCCTCTATAATATCTACATGTCCTTAAACATCACCACATGTACTCCAAAAATGTCACACATGCACTTGCATTGCCATACACACTCCAACAACTACTTAGTTCAAGATGTGGCGAGTTCTTCACCAAACACCTTGCAGTTGCTACCATAGAAACAATAGGATGATACACAATTCCATTTCATATTGTAACATATAAAACTCACCACAACTTACTGCATAGCTTTCTATAGCTTCTTGCTACTCTACAATCAATCACTTCAACAAGAACTTAAACAATTCCACATCTTCTCTCATTAAGAACTCTTTGCAATTTAGTAGCACACCAAAGTTCCAACAAGTAGCCCCATTTTAATCTTGAGACCAAGAACAACCCTATCTTTGGGTAAGTGCAAGAAGATGGGGGGCCAAAAAGGGGTCTTAAGTGGCCACTTTTTTCTGAAATCAGGAAATACTGACCTTGGATGAGAAATTGAGCATAATTACACTCAAAATTTGAAGATGCAACAAACATAATGTTCTTAGTGCTTCGAGTCTACTTTCTAAAATACTATTTTTTTTGAAAATGATATAGATTAAGGGGTTCAAAAAAGGGAGCCACAAAAATTGGTGTTGTTTTTTTCAAAAAAACATAACATAGCGTGTTTTGTGGCTCCCTCAAAAGGTTAACTTTTTTTTGGTATTTTTAAAATCGCTTCAGTGAGAAATTAGCTAACAACATGTAGTTTATGCCCAATTTTTCTGATAAATTTTTAATGAATATTTGATTTTTTACTAATTTTCAAAGTGGGCACATCCTAAAACATAAAATTTTGGCTGTGCTACCCTTGTAAATTTTGAAAACTAATTGAAAATTAATTAATTTTTTTAATGTGTAGAATGGAGTCTAGTTTATAAAAATGTATTTTTTTTTAAATTTCAATGAGCAGTTAATTTACAATGAAAAAAAGACCAAACACTAGTTTTTGCCCAAAAACGGACACGCAAACAAAAGAAATTAAAGATGAAAGGCTTAACATTGTCAAAATGTAAAAAAAATTACATCATTAAATAGATAAGAGAAAGACTAACATTACCCAAGTGTTCGATTTGTTTGACCTTGAAACACGTGCAAATTTGAGGGTTAGCATGAACAAAATTATGTGAAACCCTGTAGAATATGCAAAAACACATCTTTGGACATTGGGAAGGTACTCCAAGCCTTTGGGTTGGAAATCCAAAGAAAATCCCAATCCTAATGCTTGGGATTCCCAAAGCAAAATATAACGTGAGCGTGTTATAACGCGCTCGCGTTATGTTTTATTTTGTATTTTTTCCCTTTTTGTAAAAGTTTGACCGATGTTTGTCAAGTTTGACATAACGTGAGCACGTTATAACGCGCTCACGTTATGTCTCCCTTGGAATGTTTTATGTTCAAGGTTATTAAGTATGTATGTATGTATGTATGTATGTATGTATTGAAGTATGTATGTATGCCTATATGTATGTATGTATATATGTATGCTTGTATGTATGTATGTATGCTTGTATGTATGCATGCATGCTTGTATGTATGTATATATGTTTTTATGTATGTATGTATGTAGGTATGTGTGTATGCATGCATGTATGTATGTATGTATGTATGCTTGTATGTATGTATGTATGTAAGGGTTTTGGGTTTAGGGTATATAAGGACCTGAGCCTGTAGAGTTTTTAGGGTCGAGGGTTGAGGTTTTTGGGTTTAGGGTTGAGGGTTGAGGGATTAGGGATTAAGCAATAGGTTGAGGGTAGAGGGTAGAGGGTTGAGGGATAATATTTGGCTTGTTGAGTGTATAAGATTAATTATGTAAGGTATGGGGATTAGGGTTTAGGATATTGGGTTTAGGGTTTAGGATATGGATTGAGGGTATATAAGGCATAGGGTGACTTGGGTTGAGAGTGTATGGTTTAGGTTTTAAGTATAGGGTTGAGGCACAATATTCAGGGTTTAGGGTATAAGGGTGAGATTATAGGGTATAGGGATGAGGGTTTGTGGGTGTAGGTTTTAGAGTTTAAGGTATAGGATTGAGGATTGAGGGATTAGGACTTAAGTATATGGTTGAGGGTATAGGGTAGAGGGTTGAGAGTTTATAGTTTGAGGGATAATGTTTAAGGTTGAGTGTCTAAGATATAGGGTTTAGGGTTTAAGGTTGAGGGTATAAGGCATATGGATGAGGGTTGAGGGTTTAGGGCATAAGTATAGGGTTGAGGGTATAGGGTATAGGGTAGAGGTTTGAAGGTTCAGGGATAATGTTCAAGCTTGAGTGTCCAAGGTTAAGTGTATAGGGTATAGGGTTTAAGGGTTTAAGGGTATCTAGGGGTTGAGAGTTTAGGGTTTAATGATTTAAGGTTTGAGGGATTAAGGGTTTAAGGGTCGAGGGATTAGGGTTTAAGGCATAGTGTTGAGGGTAGAGGGTTTAGGGATAGGGTCTAGGGTTGAAGGTTTAAGGGTTGAGGGTTGAGGCTTTAGGGCTAAGGGTTAAGGGATTAGGGTTGAAGGTATAGTGTCGAGAGTAGAGGGTTTAGGGATAGGGTTTAGGGTTTAAGGTTTAAGGGTTGAGGGTTAAGGCTTTAGGGATAGGGTTTAGGATTTAGGGTTAAAGGATTAGGGTTTAAGGTATAGTGTTGAGGGTTGAGGTTTTAGGGATAGGTTTTAGGATTTAAGGTTTAAGGGTTGAGGGTTTGAGTCTTTAGGCATAGGGTTTAGGGTTTAGGGTTAAGTGAGAGACCTAGATGGCTAAGGATGGATGTAGAGGTAGACAAGGAGTGAATGAGAGACGTAGAGAGGGGAGAGATAGAGAGGTCATGGGGAGACAAAGGTGAGAGATAGAATAAAATGAGAGAGTGAAGTTGACAACTTGAGGGAAAGATGGTTAAGCAGGAGGGAGGGAGGTGGAGAGGAAGGGAAATATCTAGAGATCCCTGAGAGATATACAAGTGAGAGACCTACAATCTAGGGAGAGAGGGGTGGATAAGGGTCGAGGGTTTAAGGCTTTAGGGTTTAAACGTCAAGGGTTTAGGGTTTAAGGGTTGAGGGATTAGGGTTTAAGGTATAGTGTTGAGGGTTGAGGGTTTAGGGATAGGGTTTAGATTTTAGGTTCAAGGGATTAGAGTTTAATGTATAGTGTTGAGGGTTGAGGGTTTAGGGATAGGGTTTAGGATTTAAGGTTTAAGGGTTGAGGGTTAAAGCTTTAGGGATAGGGTTTAGGGTTAAGTGAGAGACCTAGATGGCTAAGGATGGATGGAGAGGTATACAAGGAGTGACTGAGAGACGTAGAGAGAGGATAGGTAGAGATGTGAAGGGGAGAAAGAGGTCAGAGATAGAGAGGTGAGAGGAGAGATAGAAGAAAATGAGAGAGTGAAGTTGACAACTTGAGGGAAATATGGGTAAGGAGGAGGGAGAGAGGTGGAGAGGAAGGGAAATATTTAGAGATCCCTAAGAGATATACAAGTGAGAGATCTACAACCTAGGGAGAGAGGGGTGAGAGAGATAGGGGAGAGATGGGGGTGAGCCAGATAGGGGAGGAGAGAGGTGGATAAGGGTTGAGGGTTTAGGGATACGATTTAGGATTTAAGGTTTAAGCATTGAGGGTTAAGGCTTTAGGGATAGGGTTTAGGGTTTAGGGATAAGGGATTACGGTTTCAAGTATAGTGTCAAGGGTTGAGGGTTTAGGATTTAAGGTTTAAGGGTTGAGGGTTGAGGCTTTGGGGGTAAGTGAGAGACCTAGATGGCTAAGGGTTGAGAGATAGGGGAGAGATGGGGTGAGGCAGATAGGGGAGGAGAGGGGTGGATAAGGGTAGATGGTTTAAAGATGTAGGGTTGAGAGATTAGGGTTTAGTGTTGAGGGATTAGGGTTTAAGGTATAGTGTTGAGGGTTGAGGGTTTAGGGATAGGGTTTAGGATTTAAGGTTTAAGGGTTAAGAGTTGAGGCTTTAGGATTAGGGTTTAAGGTATAGTGTCTAGGGTTAAGGGTTTAGGAATAGGGTTTAGGATTTATGTCTAAGGGTTGAGGGTTGAGGCTTTAGGGATAGGGTTTAGGGTTTAGGGATAAGGGATTACAGTTTAAGGTATAGTGTTGAGGGTTGAGGGTTTAGGATTTAAGGTTTAAGGGTTGAGGGTTGAGGCTTTAGGGATAATGGTTTAGAGTTTAGGGATAAGGGATTAGGGTTTAAGGTATAGTGTCGAGGGTTGAGGGTTAAGGATTTAAGGTCTAAGGGTCGAGGGTTGAGGCTTTAGGGATAGGGTTTAGGGTTTAGGGATAAGGGATTAGGGTTTAAGGTATAGTGTCAAGGATTAAGGGTTTAGGCATAGGGTTTATGATTTAAGGTTTAAGGGTTAAGGGTTGAGGCTTTAGGGATAGGGTTTAGGGTTTAGGGGTAAGGGATTAGGATTTAGGATTGGGGGATTAGGGCTTAGGGTTGAGGGAATAGGGTTTGAGGTATAGTGTTGAGGGTTTAGGGATAGGGTTTAGGGTTTAGGGATAAGGGATTAGGGTTTAAGGTATGGTGTCGAGGGTTGAGGGTTTAGGCACATGGTTTATGATTTAAGGTTTAAGGGTAAGGGTTTAGGGTTGAGGGATTAGGGTTTAGGGTATAGTGTTGAGGGTTTAGGGATAGGGTTTAGGATTTAAGGTTTAAGGGTTGAGGGTTGAGGCTTTAGGGATAGGATTTAGGGTTTAGGGATAAGGGATTAGGATTTAGGATTGGGGGATTAGGGCTTAGGGTTGAGGGAATAGGGTTTGAGGTATAGTGTTGAGGGTTTAGGGATAGGGTTTAGGGTTTAGGGATAAGGGATTAGGGTTTAAGGTATGGTGTCGAGGGTTGAGGGTTTAGGCACATGGTTTATGATTTAAGGTTTAAGGGTTTAGGGTTTAGGGATAAGGGATTAGGGTTTAGGGTTGAGGGATTAGGGTTTAGGGTATAGTGTTGAGGGTTGAGGGTTTAGGATTTAAGGTTTAAGGGTTGAGGATTTAGGGATAGGGTTTAGGGTTGAGGGATTAGGGTTTAGGGTTGAGGGATTAGGGTTGATGGTTTAGGGATAGGGTTTAGGATTTAAGGTTTAAGGGTTGAGGGATGAGGCTTTAGGGATAGGGTTTAGGGTTTAGGGATAAGGGATTAGGGTTTAGGATTGAGG
This sequence comes from Cunninghamia lanceolata, assembly GCA_027924645.1. NCBI lineage: Eukaryota > Viridiplantae > Streptophyta > Pinopsida > Cupressales > Cupressaceae > Cunninghamia > Cunninghamia lanceolata. The sequence continues at coordinate 7,041,782 of BSBN01000400.1, forward strand.
GATTAGGGTTTTAGGTATAGTGTTGAGGGTTGAGGGTTTAGGGATAGGGTTTAGGATTTAAGGTTTAAGTGTTGAGGTTTCAGGGTTGAGGATTTAGGCATAGAGTTTAGGGTTTAGGGTTGAGAGATTAGGGTTTAGGGTTGAGGGATTAGGGTTTAGGGTTGAGGGATTAGGATTTGAGGTATAGTGTTGAGGGTTTAGGTAGTGTTGTGGTATTATGGATAGGGTTGGTGTGGATAAGTTAATCATTAGATGGGAGGGGATCGAGGATGGCGTTAGATGGGATGCTTAGATCTTGATTAGGATAGGAAGTTGATGTTTCAATATGTTTTGGATTTGACTCTTGACATAGTTCTTGTGTTTGAATGGAAGTGGAAGTGACTTGGATGGATGTGATAGGTACTTGGATGTGCTCATCAACATGGCTACATGATGGTTCTTGACTTGCACTTATGGTAGGAGATTCTTCAATAGGCTTGGTAGGTGTTGGACTACATGATGGTAATGGAGGGATAGGTATGGTACTTGGAAGCTCTTGTTCATGATTTGTGGGCTTGGGCCTACCTATGTTAGAGGGGGATGACATAGGATGAGCAAATTTGGATGACTCTATATCTTTGATTTTGCCTTTATTTTTTACTAATATTCTTTGGAGAAGATCCTTCATAAATTCTTTGGTTGATGGATTAGGACTTGGAAGGTTTGATGGTGGATTAGATGGTGAATTATATGGTGTATGGATGATAGGGATTGATGGATTGGGAGATAGGTGAATCAAATGGTTAGGTGTAGGAGGGTTGGAGGGATACGGTGATGGGAGTATAGGGATTGATGGATTGTGAGGTATCACTACAACAAATCCCTATGATTAGCTCCCCTTTTTGCTTCCACCCACTATTTTAATGTATTTTTCTCTATTTTTTTTAAAAAGTCAGCGCTATTTATCGTGATGGCACTATTTTTGGCATTTTTTGTGCTGATCAGAACCCGTAGGCGCTAATTTAGGTGCAACGTAGCACCTAATTTACCGCTGACTTTAGCTTTGAATTTAGTGCCTACATTAGCACCTCTATTAGCGCCGACGTTAGCCTTGACTTTAGCATCAACTTTAGTACTGACTTTAGCATCGACTTTGGCACCTTCATTAGTGCCGCCTTTAGCACCTACATTAGCGCCGCCTTTAGCATCTACATTACCACCAACTTTAGCCTCAACTTTAGCATCGACTCTAGCACTAACTTTAATGCCTATCTGTGTTAGATAAATGTCACATGGTGGAGGATGGTGTCAGGATGAGTGATGATTGTTGTGGCAATGTTATGGTCAAATGTGTTATGAAAATGAGGTGGCATGGGTAATGGGCTATCAATGTTGGGAAAGGGGTTAGGGAGGATGTAATGGAGTAAGGGATGTGTGTCATGGTATGATGTCTATATATGGATATATATATGGAGAGAGAGAGAGTAATTTGTGCCTAGTTATGATGGATGATTATAGAAATTATAATGAGTATGATATGACCTTGATATGAACTAGTAAAAAGAAACTAATTTGTCCGTAGTTATGATTTCAATGAAATTTAATTGATGTGCAATTTAATCAATTACATCTCTCTATAATTAGAAGTCCTCTCTATTCCATCCACCTTTTGTAGCATAATCTACGAATTTGTTGTTATGATCTCCAAAAGATATGCTGCAACAAATAAACCATTTAAGCACTCATGCTAACATGCATTAGCCTATCATAAAAGAGTGATTGTAAGTCACTATACTAATTCACGATCTTCAAGTTGAGCTTATGAGCTAAATTACATGTATTTTGCATATGCACCTAAGACAAGTCAAGGTTTGAACAACTTACACAAATTTGTACCAAAAATTGAAGACTCTTGATATGAGTTATAGTATACAAAGATGCGAATTTCATGTGAAAAGTTTATTTAAAAATAAAGGAATAAAAACTTTTGTTATCGACGTCTTTAATTTTGAAGTGGGTATCATACATGAGAAGATACAGTACAAAAACTAGAAAATGAACACAATCGGTATCGATGTTCTATGCATATGATATTGATTAGTGATTTCATAGATACTTTTCTCCTCAAGCATGAGTGTTGACATTGGTTCTAATTCACAAGAAGGAATATTACTTCAAGCAACTCTAGATTCTAATGCTAAATTTGAATGGTAAATGCACAATTGAATACAATAGGATAACACTTTGGCAAAGAATTATAACAGTATCCTAAAACAACTCTTTGATCTAAACACTTCAATCAATACTTTCTTCTCTAGGTCATCCATCTCTTATCAAAGGAGCCACTAATGCATAGAGTTAAAAAAATGTTGTCAATTGTCATTTGAGAATTAATTACTTTCTACACAATTAATGAAAATAACTTTTGCAATGAAATGTACAATTATATATATGCTCACAGAATGACTCTTCCAAAGCCACTAAGTTTTGATTTAATAGCTACTAGAATCATGATAAAATCTGCCATGACTTGTTAATTACAATTGTATTTCCCCTTCTAATACCCATGACTACATCTATTCCTGTACATTTTGTTCCATGTTCCAGAAGTAAAATTTAATTGCATACCAATAACAACGTCCTTACAAAAATATAGATAAGTACAGTTTATATAACCAAATTAACACTATTATTACCTCCAATATAACTACATTAGAGGTCATTTATTTGCAACCCCTTTCTTTTCTCATTGATATATCTATTTGTTGTATGTTTTAAATTCTATTTTTGGTCATTTGTTGACATTAATAGAATTATTTGGAAGGGTTTAATGTATCTAACATCTTGATAATTTTCTTTCTTGCAAACTAAACCAATTTGCTATGTATTTGACAAATTCTCTATGCACTTAACTTTTTCAAAAGAGTCTTTTGAAAATAGTTTAAATCTTGTCCAAATCTCTAGACAACTAGAATTGAAGTAAAAGGTTGCCTTATTGCCTCAAAACTAAAGATGGTAAACAATATATAGTTACAAGGAACAATATGCATTCTACTTTATAAGTAATTCACAAATGTCATCTAAGCCAACTACCATATGACTTGCGAATGCTTATTTTATTTTACTGTTCTAATACATACAACCTTAGACATATGTCTCCCATCATGAACTAGAATAACTACCATATAAATTGTATAACTCATTTTGTATAAGCACAAAATAATCTTGCACAGTTGATTGTTTCATGTTTAGTTTGCATCAATGACCTACTCTTAATTCATGTTTAGTCAGGGTGATTTGAAGGAAGATCAAAGTTGCACTCCAAGTAGATGTGTGGATAAAGAAGGGCTTAGCGGAATATGGAAACCTTTAGATTTTGTGATTTTTGTTTTTCCATTTCAAAACTATTTGTTTTCTTTCTTTACTAATGAACATTTTTTCATAAGCCCTTTCCTACACTCAAATCTTCAGTTTTAAACTCACTTGCATGGAAGATGCATTACAGGTATCAATTATATATGTTCCATGATTTAAATCCATTATTTTGTGGTTCTCAGTATGACAGAAAGAAGGATGTTGTTGCTTCTTGGACTTGTTGCACACCTTGCACTAGGTCCATAGGTTGGTGGAATGGTATCCGAGGACACAATGGCTCTCATATCAGATTTTTTTGCAAGGAATCAATTTAAAATGTTATGAGGCCTAGCTTTCATTCCAACCTAGGATTCCATCACAATAATGTCATATTACAGTCTTCAGATATGTGTATAGTTTATGTGCATGGTAGCAACCATTTAGTAATAATTCCTCACACACCACACGGTAACTGAGATGTGTGAATGCCCTAAAACTATACAGGTTCAGTCCAAACACTATCATAAGATCATGCTTGATAAGATCACAGATACATCATAGTTTAGGTTTCTGAATGCTTAAGTCCTCCTTTGTTAGATGTTGTAGTTGCAACTGCCCTGTTAGACATGTATGCAAAATGTGGAAGCATAGACAAGGCATGTGAACTGTTTGACAGAATGCCTCAAAGAAATGTGGTCTCATGGACTACAATGACTACAGGATATGCACAAAATGGATTTGTTGAAAAGGCTTTAGAAATTTTAAAGCAAATGCAATTGGCTGGTGTAAAGCCAAATTCCACAACCTTTGCCAGCATCCTCCCTGCATGTGTCAAAATGTGAGCTTTGGAATAGGGTATGGACATCCATCAAAACATAAAGAATAGAGGAATTTTGTCAGATGTTGTAGTTGCAGCTGCCCTATTAGACATGTATGCAAAAGGTGGAAGCATAGACAAGGCACGTGAACTATTTGACGTAATGCCTCAAAGAAATGTGGTCTCATGGATTGCAATGACTGCAGCATTTGCACAAAATGGATTTGTTGAAAAGGCTTTAGAAATTTTAAAGCAAATACAATTGGCTGGTGTAAATCCAGATTCCACAAACTTTGCCTGCAGTATCCTCCCTGCCTGTGTCAAAATAGGAGCTTTGGAATAGGGTATGGACATCCATCAAAACATAAAGGATAGAGGAATTTTGTCAGATGTTGTAGTTGCAACTACCATATTAGACATGTATGCAAAATGTGGAACCATAGACAAGGCACGTGAACTGTTTGACAGAATTCCTCAAAGAAATGTGGTCTCATGGACTGCAATGATTGCAGGATATGCACAAAATATGGAATCATAGACAAAAAACATGAATTGTTTGACAGAAGTAAAATATGTTGTAGTTATCAAATCCTCAATCATAACTTCCTCGCAATGAATCGAGGCCATTGTAGAGTTAAGCCTAAGGTTTCTTCTTAGTGCAAAATAAGGATTAGGTTGAGACCTTGACATTAAAGCAAAATATAAAGCAATGAAAAGGAAATTGTATCCAAGTAATCCTAATTTTTTCTACCAACAATTCAGACCAAAGATTGAAAAATTTAAGGATATTGCAATAGGTAATTTGTATCCACACAAATAATATTACTGAAGCATTACAAAGTTTAGGCCATAAGAATCATCCTTTTTTAAACATGGATTGCAAATAATTCTGAAAATTTAGAAGTCTTGGTCATTAACATTATTGTCTGCTACAATGTCATCAAGTGTATCATTGTCAATGTTCATATGTTCTTTCAAGTATTTAATATTATCATCATCCTCATCTTGACCTGCATCATCTTCATCATCATTGAAATTTGACTGTAGACCATCTATATTGTTACCAAATGTGTTTGGATCATCATTTTCTATACCATCCATATTGTTGTCTTCCATAACATCATCTAACTCTAGATTGTTGTCTTCTTGTGCCTGAACATAACCATCTTCAACATCATCATGGATGTCAATTTCTTTGAGGTTCTCTAATCCCTCTCTCTCATTTTGTTGGCCATCATTATTTTTCTCAGTATCCACTAATGCATCGTCAAATCTTGGATCATAATGTATGACAAATATCCATTTCGGGTCCAAAATATCTTCATAGAAAAATATTGCACATGAATGACATACATATATTAGATGTATGGTATAACAATTTTATTGATTAATAAACACATGTATATATTTGCAATAAACTATGAATTAATAGATTAATGACCACTACCACTTCTTGTTTGAGTTAAAGAAATACCTGATCACAATGAATTGGTAGAACATAAGGCTCCTTATCCTCCGGTAGGAAACATGAGGAATCTATAGAAAACAATCCACTATGGGTATCATGTCTTCATGTCCTCTCAAATGCTTCATACCATCTACACTTAAAAACACAACATTTAAAAGAGCAGAAATCCAACTCAATAATTTCTTTTATTTTCCCAACATATTGTAGATTCCCTTCAATTATATTCTTACCTTTTGAGCTTGATCAACTGGATTGCTTGAAGTCAACCATGATGCCACAATCGAAGGATCATCTCTTTACATCTACACTTTCTACACGATAATGTCGACCATATGACCACATTGCTGGATATTTCCTCACCTATGAAAGTCCATTTATTTCAATGAAAAAAAATATAATGACGAATATTAAAATAGTTAATAGTGTCAAAACTATAAGGAAACAACATTTTGTAAAATTCTAATTGTACCTTTCTTTCACATCCTCTAGACATGTTGATTTTGTCTTCTGTTATGTTTGAAACTATACCTACATCTTCTATTTGATTTTGAATTTGTTCAGTAAACCATTCTAGTGTGCAATCTTTTCCCCATTCCCCAAGTAGATTAGTGGGAAGTGGAGTATTCCTTGGGTTCGATCTCTTAAACTGTCTCCTTGCTTCTAACACTTCTCTCTTTTTAGTATACAGATTGATCCATTTGTTCATAAATTCCATGTGGTACAAAATGAACTTGTCGAGTATAGCACTTTCAGCTACACCTATTACATGTCAACATGTTTATTTCAAACTCCAAATGTCATGCTGTTAATTTGATAAATAAATTATAGAGTCAATTAATGATTGCAAGAAAAACAACCACACTGATCATGAATTTACTTACTAATTTCTACTTGAACACCATTAGATTGTGGTTTTTCTCCATCAATAATATCTGATGCTCGTTCTTCATCCTAGAAGCGTGGACCATCTTCAAAATCCTTACCAAGGAATTCACATAGGGAGAAAAATGCTTCATTCAATACATACCCTTCAGCCATGCAACCCTCTGGATGTGCCTTTTGTTAGACATATCTTTTTAGAGTTTTCATATACCTCTCAAAGAAAAACATCCACCTCGTTGATACGACACCCACCAATTCAATGTCATCGACTAGGTGTATAAGTAAATGGACTTGTAGGTCCATGAAACTTGTAGGGAGATCCTTCTCAAATACACATACAGTTTCTGCAATTTCCTTCTTCCATTTTGGCACTTCACATTCGTGGATCTCCTTGGAGGTCACCCACCTAATATAAGAATAGAAAATTAGTATGAACCTTTAGTCAAAAATTAAAATGTAATATAATATCTCTATGTCTCTCACACATGAACATTTCATATAACCACATACCTTGTAAATGCTAAAAATCAATTTATGGCATTCCTTAAGTCAACTGTAAGATAGGAATCCCCCCTAATTGCCAATGGCATGATATGCTATCAAACACATTTATGAAAAGGTGATTAGTAATTTTTCCTCACATAACAAAATATCAAAATATATTTAGTACTTAATCAATGTTAGCAGTAAATGTTAAATGATGATATATAATACCTTCATAAAATTATGAAAATCGTGTGTTTTAAATCCTGTGATATGTCCATCAACTGTAAAAGCTTTATCCAATGACAACCCATAGCCAGTAGCTTGCCTTATTGAACGGATGACATTTTTTAGTTGGTCTAGCTCTTTTTTTTTTCAAAATCCATGGAGCTTCTGCATATGTTTCATTTTCCCTATTTGGCCACAAATGTTTTCTATCAATTTTGGTACGCGAAAGCAATATCTCTCCTCAAAGACAAGGTGTCCTCTTTGCCTGATATATGTTGAAATATAGAATCTGGGACATTTTTGAAGATGTGCATAGGATCTAATAGGTGAGATATTAATAGATTCTTCCAGTAAGGGAGCTCATAAAATATGGATTTCCTTTTCATTCCTTGTGGCATATTAACTACAACTTGTTCTGGTTCTTCAATTGAATCACCCCAATCAAAAAAATCCTCCCAAGCTTTCAATTCAGCATCTTCATACTTCTTAAGCCAATCACCTGGACCTATAATCATGGGAGGGCCTCTATTTTCAACTTTTCCATCAAATTGATTCTTCAAGCGATTTCTAAACTTATGATCTAGTGGTAGAAAAACCCTGTTGTTTGCATAAATAAATTTATGTAGATATTTAGAATATCACCCTTGAAATTGTTCTGCACATCTTGGACATGCAAATATCCCCTTTTTTTGAAGCCCTGCAATTCAATAAGTAATGTTAATAATATCAAAAAAATAGTATAAAACTAAGTATGAAAGTTGGGATGGAAATAAATTATGAATTAAATATGTAAATTATTTATCTTACCAGAACAAACACCAAGTCCTGGGAAATCATGAATAGTCCAACATAGCACACCATACAACATGAAGGACCTATTTGATGGGGGACGTGATATGTCATACATTCTTATGCCTTTCCATAGCAGTTGCATCTCATCAATAAAAGGTGCAAGATAAACATCCATGTTTTTAACTTGATGTTTTCCTGGAATAATGAGAATTAGCATAAGGTGCTCCTTTCTAACACTCATCCATGGGGGAATATTGTATACTATCAATCCAACTGGCCAAACACTATAATTTGAGCTTACAAAAGAGAATGGGCACACTCCATCAATTGCAAGACCAAACCTGATACTACGGGGTTCATCTTTGAATTTTCTAGGCCATTTTTCCTCTGTGTGTTTCATTGCTTTGGAGTCAGCCAGAATTTGCATGAATCCATCTTTACTCCTATTTTTTGCATGCTAGTCAATAAATTGTGCAAGTGACTTGCAACGAAACATTCGTTGAAGTCTAGGTATAATTGGCATGTGACGTAAAACCCTCTTTGGAACTGTAGGACCTTGTACATCTGTATGATATCTCTTCTCTTTGCATATAGGGCATTCTACCTTGTTTTCATATTCATCTCTGTATAAAATGCAATCATTTTTACATGAATGAATTTGCTTATATTCAATCCCCAACTCAACCAACAATAGACGCGCCTCTCTGCAAGTTGATGGCAACACATTCTCTTCAGGGAATATTTTAGTTTTTAGTGCCCTGTAAGATTGCCAGAGATTAAATCAATTGAATGATTGACTTATGATGAACATGTTTCATATGTCAATCTATACTAGGACTGTTTATATACAATATATGGTTTTAAATTCCCCTTAAAGAAATAAAAATGAAGTTGATGAATGTTTACGAATTATCTACACCAATTGACAATGCAAAGTAAGAAATGGATTTCATCTCACTTTAGTAGGGTAGTGAATCCTTTGTCTGACCAACCAAATAGTGACTTGATTTCTAATAATATTAATGTGCATGCCAAATTTGAAGTTCTACTTGCACCTGATTTGAACACGGGTGTCTTTGCTACTTGCTTGATGGAGTCTTTCAGGTTGTTATCATCAACATTACGTTGGTGGTGATTACCCCCACTATCATCATTACTGTCAACCATATGATCATTATTGCCATCATTGTTTCCATCCCCAAAGAAACCTATAATCAGTTCATTCAATCCTTCTTCATGCACTGCATTTTCACTATCATGATCATCATCATTAAGGCTAGCTGGCATGTCATCAGTGTATGCGGATCTCATCAGCAGTTCAAATTTCTTAGCAGCTAGTATTCTCTTCAATGTTGCTCTTTTCTACCTGGTATGGTTTAAAGGATGGTTTGGATCATCCCGTCCAAACCTTAATAACCCAGTTGGATCTTGGGTATTAGTATGTGTTTCATCAACATCTTTTACCTATCAACAAACGCAAGCATTATTTAATGTTTGGCAACAATTGCACTAAATTCAAAATGTATCAATTTCAAAGAAATATAATCAAATATGGCTTAAAAAATAAAAATATAAATTGTATGAACATATATACATCAATTGAATAATGGACCATTATTTTATAGACTACCTTTTTTATACAATAATTTAAAGAAAACAAAATTTTGACAACATAATTTATAAAACATCAGTCCACACTAATGTATTATTCTTTGGTTTTCTACCCCTAAGAACATCCTTAGGGAGACCTTGTTCTTCCCTTTACTTTCGCGCATGAGTACATTTTAAGAAGGGGTAATCAATCAATAACTCATCCCCAATGGTAAGGTCCATAATAGCCTCAACCATTATCAATCTATCAACCATGATCATTGCCCTCTAGGCTGGAAGTCGGTGATCCAAGAAACTTTAAACCAAGAACTTTATCCCGCAAGTATCCATTAAGAAAAAAATTAGTTATTTAAATAATATAAAACAATGTTTAAACGAAGTATACATGTTATTTATATCAAATTGGAAAATTCCTTACCACAATTCCTATTGGATTTGAATCGATTGTAGGAGGCATACTACTGATTGGAAGCTCATCATATACGTAATGTCTTTGTACAATCACTCGTTTGAATTGTTTCTTTCCACGACATATAGAACATCCACAAACAATAATTTTCTCAAAGTATTCATCCCATGTACTATAGTCCTAACCAACCTCTTGTTTAGTGCAATCATTTGTTGTGTCTGCAGGATCCATTGTCATATCCTCTTCCACCCACTGTCATCTACGTGATTTAACAGTTTTAGGTCCACATCCACATACATATCTTTTTCTTTTGCTAGTTGAACGCTCAGGCTCTGAATTTGCTCCAATCTCCATCTAAAATAATCAACAACATGCATTAATTTATGTCAAGATTGGATAATACATTATAAATTTCAACAATACTATAAAAAAAGATGGAGGTATCACAAAATGCCATCAGATCATTTTTTCCTACGTTAAGTCAAAATTTGAGTACCTAATGTCCCGCTTCATCCATTGTGTCCTCATTTGATATGACACGATCTATTGTCATGGCCTCGTCTGGCCCCTATAATACACAACATAGTAAATAATGTTTAGTACACCAATTATATCATTTCAACGAATATGCTATCCAACACAAAACCTCACTTTAGTCATATATGTGACATATTCATATCATGTTTTGGCCATCCTAATTTTCAAACTTTTCCCTTGATCATAGAATCACATTTAATCACCATTCCTGTGCATTTTCAACCAATAAGTTTGACCTCAGAGGCCTCGTGGACAAAAAAATAACTTTATCTCCTCTATGTTGTAGCATTTGTGAATTCATAAACACCTTCCTCCTTTGGTTGAGGTTGCTTTCTCTTCTTACCTCTATTGTATCTGCAGATTCTATTGTCATATCTATTTCCACCCACTTTCCTCTCTGTGATTTAGTAGTTCTACGTCGTCCACGTCCTCTCTCCATGGCCTCCTCTGGATCCTATAATACACAATAATGACAATAGTCATGTTAGGTCTCAAAAACGTTGGTTGGAGACCACAAGGGGTTGCCAAGTCCTTGATACGTTTTGGGCTAACGAACAAGACCAATTAGTATAATTGAATCTTCTACTCTTTTGGCACTGCTAGACCTAGGTGGGTGTACCTATGTAAATGAGGGGGACTTAAACTGTGTGTTTCCTAATCTAGTAATCTTATCCACAATGGAAATTGAAAATGGAAAGATATAGTTCTAATTTGGTATAAATTGTATAAGCAATATCAAGGTAAATCTTATGTTTAATTGATAGAAATTTTTAAGTAAAATGAAACGGGTAAGACCAGTGCCTTGTTGGGTAAATGGAGTCAAATGAAAATATGAAGATGAGTGGCTTGTATTTGGTAGTAATTCTAACTATTTGGCACACTAATATTGGTTTTTAACTTGTATAAACGTGCAAGGAAATAATTGATAGACTCTTCTTAATAATCCAACTGACAACCGGGTTACTTGTAATTTATCAAAAAGATTTTTAATCCCTACTTGAAGGAACCAACTGAATAAATCAAACAAGAACAGTAAATGATATCACTTTGGAGACAGAATGCCAACCCTAATTATACAGTTCTTCTTACTAATCCAATTAATACTTCCAGATTACTGTGATTGACTAGAAGGATTTAATTCCTTTGAGGAAACCAATTAATCATATCACACAAATACAACAAATGTGCATTGATAAACTGAGTATATACTTGATATATCAATTTAAATAATAAGGAAGCACTAAAATGGAGACAACCAAATAATTGAATAACTTCAACAAACAATTGATACCAATATGGCACCACAGAATCAGAGATCTTCCATTAACTTCTTTAAAATTGTGCTTGCAACATGGTCTTTGAGTTTGTAAATATTATGGAACTTTTCTACTATCTACTACTACCCCATTTCCTTTTGGTCCGTACCCTATATATAGGGAGCAAACAGTTTCAAATTAGTTACAACTTTACATAACAACTTTTCAAAATTTGTTGATAAATGTAAACATAAATTAACTAATAACAAAGCATGCTCTGTTAATCCCTGTAGGAGCACCCATGACCGTTGGTCTAGCAAGGCTCTCCAACTCTGTGATAGGTGCTTGTCATTCTTCATCAGGACCCAAATATTTCTCCTGCCATTTGTCAATTGTCATATCAGTAGGCCATTTAAATTCCTAGGCAGTCATGATGCTGGTGAGATTATTCTTCCACCTATTATCTAGAAGATTTCTGATGTCCGCCACAAATTTGGTATAGCCATTGTCTAACTGAATGATCCCATCAAGCAAAGTATTGAATTCATTGAGATTGATATCTCCTCAATTCTATAAATGAGCCATGCATTGAGTAATCATCTTATCAAATTCCCCTTTCCATTCATCTATGCTTTTCAGTTGGTTACCCTCCTTGACAATCATTGGGCTGAAATGACATTTGATAACATCAAATGTGCTCTTATTATTTTCTACCTTCCTCTTGACATCCAGAAGATACTTATATTCTTCAATTATATTTTTTACCATCTCCTGAGTAAGCTTAATCCTTGGAGGAGCATATGTATCTCCGTGGATAGCTTTACATAAGGTAGTTAATGTGTGGAAAGTAGGCTGCCATATTCTTTGTAGTTTCTCAAGAATAGGTAAATTATTCTCTATCTATTCTACAGCTTTGATCAAATTACTGAAATGCTCATGCACTCCACTTAATTTATCTTTCAACATACAAACCCTATGTTCTAATATTTTTTTGAGGGTTTCCACAATATGAGGTTTGACATTACTTGTGTTATGTTGCTTTAATTTATCAATCTCATCCTTTAATTGCTGAATTTGTGGATCTTCTTCTTTTACTGGTGGGTGATATACCACTATTTCATCTCCTCTGACAATGCTGGGCACTTGTACTTGCTGCTTCAGCCTTACATTTTCAATAAACAATTTGTTTATCTCATCATTCGACAACCTTAATCTTCTTTCATATTCATGTATTTTCCTTTCCATATTCTCTACTATATCTTTGGTAAACATAGCAGAGTCAATGGTCAAGGTGGCAGCCTCAGTGGGAATTATCTTATTGTTTGGACCATTGCTGATCCCCTCATTTCCTACACCACGTCAAGAATGTAAGGCTTCCTTGTGCTTTTTTGTTTTGTCCACAGTGCCAGGTTTTTTGTAGTAGGACTATACCCAGTTCCTGACACTCCTTCTAAATCAAACTCTGCTACCAGCATGGGGTCATCCTGAGATTTGATTTGGTCTAATAGAAATACCTTAGATAACTCCATCCTAGGTATGATCAATATGTTGCTCTTCAACACCATTTCCCTAGCCTCTACAGGAGTAATATTTATATTATCAATATTTAGATCAGCATATGTCTGGGCTTGGATTTCAGCATGCTTGGATTCATCAACCCCTATGAGATTGATCTTCAATTTTTCATCATACTATTGCATTTTCATTTTGATCCAAAAATCCCTGAATTCAACAGTGTTAATAAAGTTATCATCTTCTAAGAACCGTAGAGAGGCGACCAACCTTTCGTCTTCCTATATTTCATCTATTTTATCATCTGGAAGTCTAACCTCTGGGTCTGGTGGCTGTTGATTCTTCTACTATTCTTCCACCCCACTTATCTCTATTAATGCTAAAGCAACCTCATCCTCCTCATTGTCACTGGAGGCATACTCCACTAATGTCTCAATCTTCTGTCTCTTTGCATGTGGTTCATTAGTGGGAGAAGGAGGGGATAACTGTGGAGGAGATGCTTGGGATGTAGAAACTTCTAGTGTTGGTTGATGAGGTGTAGGGGGTGGGACCATTCCTTCATCCTGGGCCATTTTGAATAGTTGGTCAAATTTACTAATCACCAGTTGTATTCTTTTGATGAGGTTGGGTTCTTCAGCAAAATACCCCTTGAAACTTGGATCTCTACTTTTCTTTCTATTATCTAGTTTCATCATAGTCTCCCACCTCTTTCTAGTTGGCATTACTTCATCAAAGAAAACTAAATTTCTTATTACATCCTCATCAGGATCAAAGTCATGTGAGATAGCCCTTTTTGTGAGTAGGGTTCTCCTAATCATGTATATGTGGCCCTCAGGGTCACAAACTCTTTCTTTCGCACTTTTGAGAGGATAATTTAACTTCATAAATTTTTGTAATTCCTCCAATGTGTCAGAACCTATGGACAAATCCTCAAATACTGTCAAATCAGGTAAAAATGTACCCTTCCTCTGATTCCTCATGAGGTCAAACTCCATCCATAACATTTGCCACATAAATTCTAAAAAGTAGATCCTGGGAGGGGGAAACTTCAGAAGTATATGTGGGGCTTGATTGCACCCATATACCCTAATGATAGTATGCTCAAGCATGTAGAACCAATCTGCATAGTTATGGGTATATCCTTTATCTGACAAGCATTGTACAGGCCTCAGAACCTCCATGATGGATTGAGGCATCCTTTGGGGTGTAAAACCAAGGGCTCTCAATACCCTGCAAACAAAATAGTCTCTAAAAATAACATAATTGCATTCATTCCATCTATTGTCCCAAATATGGCACCAATTCTGGACAGGGACCCTTTCTCCACACAGATGAGTGCACAATTTCATCCTAGCAGTCCATTTGGTTTCATTCTAGTGCAAAATCAAATGACACAATATAGAGTACCTTTTGAATGTAAGGGGCACCTTGGCTTCCCTGACTTGTATTAAACCATCATGTATTTGGTTTTCAATCAAAGAGGCAAAATCAAATTCCATTTCTGGGTGCTGAATTATCATCGCCATGCGCATTAGACCTATCTGCATGCAATTCTCTGCATCTATCCCCAGTACCTGGCATAGTACATAGTAGGTCTTTTGGAAATAGACTTGGAACTCTGCAACTAGGATGGGTTCTACTTTAGAGGCTGGAATGGGTATTACCCTGTTTCCATCACCTCTCTTCATGTGCACTGGGAGTTCATCAATTCTGTAAGTCTTTCTAAGCCTCTTATATTCTTGTTCTAGTTTATCCAAATTAATCTTGGCTATGGCTTGTTTATTCAACCTGAAACACCTTATGATGGCCTCTCTAGAGATATCAACCAAACACTCTCCATTTGGCAACCTTACTGTTTTTGTTGGAGCATGATATTTTGAAGCAAGGGCTTTAACTAGATCAACATCAACAAAAACATCTGTGACAATCAATTTAGCTAAGTCTAGATTCCAAGGGTTTGAAATGGGACTCTTTTCTACTCTATTTTTATAGAAATACCAGTACAAGCCCCATCCTGACTATGGTATTTTAGGGTCCCTACATCCCTGAGCTGAATATTTGAATATCTTCTTTGGAGCCTTGTCAACTGACCCAAGTAAGAGAGAAAGTAAAGGTTGCTGTAATGGTGTTTTATTACTTTTGGTTTCCTCTTTTTCAGTGCCAGTTTCCTTCTTAGGTGTCATTTCCTTTATAAATTTACAGGAGGAAATGAAGAAACCTTACCTAGAATTATTTCTTCTGAGAATCTCCCCACAGCTGAGAGCTTGAGCTCCAACACGACTCTTTCTATGGAAGTCTGAATAATGGATTTTTGTTCTTCTTATTTCAGAGGCCAACGCGCAATTGATTCTTTGCTCATTCAATTTGCATGATTTCAATCTCTATGCAGATTTCAAATCTTTGAATTTTGATGTGATGTGACTGGTATGCATTAAATAGAGTGATAGCTTTAAATACTGTGCCACCTCAACTTGTTCCTTTTACCCACATGGTACCGCAATGTATCAAAATACTCACCTTTTATGTTACCGTGCTACTGCACGGTTAAAAATTTGTATCCAGGTATCACAGGTTAGCTTTTGGTGCCTTTATTAATTGTACCTCTTTACCTCAGGCATTTTTTTAGACCCTCACAGTTTTCGGTGTCACCTCGCTACCGCTAACAGTGTTGCTATCCATCGAGGTATAGCGATGTAACTGCAAATATTATCTCCATGGTTACCTCCCTACCGTAACCTACCTTACCATTCCTTATGGTATCATAGTAAGGTGTCTTTTGTCTTCTAGCAGTTCACCATGGTACCGCCAACATAATATTTACATGCTTCAGTATTGTGGTATAGTAGTTCTTTTCACTGTGGTACCGCGGCCTTCTCAATAGTGTTCAGCAGTAGGGAGGTATAATGTGAGTAATGTGCTTAAATAATGTTCATCGTATAATGGGAGGTATAATGTAATTAAATAAAATTTACTAATATAAGTGAAAGAAGACAATAGTTAATGTGATGAAATTTCAATAAGAAGTTAGTGGATTAAATAACTTATAAATTAATAGATAATAAAAAATAAATAACAAATTCTATAATTTCTTCATAAAGTTTTCAGCCTGCCCATTGAACCTATGGGTCCAATTGGTAGTTTGTAAAATTATGTAGGGAAAATAATGGATTATGATGTGGATTATGTCAGACTTATGCCAAAGCATGGACCATAGGGATGGTATGTGGAGCATATGTAGGAAAGTGGATAAATGATGGTAGAATTTTTGGCTTTATCAGTGGAGGTATCTAATTTTACATTTTCAGATCCCTTGATGATGGTAGAATGAGAGGAAGCTTTAAGTTTAGCTTTAAGATTAGGGTTGAGGGTTGAGGGTTGAGGGATTAGGGTTTAAGGTATAGTGTTTAGGGGGTTGAGGGTTGAGGGTTTAGGGTTTAGGGATTAGGGTTTACAGTTTAGAGTTGAGGGATTAGGGTTTAAGGCATAGTACTATTTAGGGTCAAGGGTTTAGGGATAGGGTTTAGGATTTAAGGTTCAAGTGTTGAGGGTTTAGGGATAGGGTTTAAGGTTTAGCGATAAGGGATTAGGGTTTAGGGTTGAAGGATTAGGATTTAGTGTTGAGGGATTAGAGTTTAAGATATAGTATTTAGGGTTGAGGGTTTAGGATTTAGTGTTCAGGGATTAGAGTTTAAGGTATAGTGTTTAGGGTTGAGGGTTTAGGGATAGGGTTGACGGTTTAAGGTTTAAGGGTTGAGGCTTCAGGCTTTAGGGATAGTGTTTATGGTTGAAGGATTAGGGTGGAGGGATTAGGGTTTAAGGTATAGTGTTTAGGGTTGAGGGTTGAAGGTTGCATTACGCTGCACTGAAAGGTTATGGTCCCATTAGAGAACGATGTCCTCGCGCATGGACCATGTTGAGTACCCTCATTGATGTTGGTAAGGGATGCATGGAACGCAAATGGATTAGGCAGATAGTGGATTATGGCGTTGATTCTAGAGGGGAGAAAAGTGGATTATGACATGGATTATGTAGGGAAAATAGTGGATTATGATGTGGATTATGTCAGACTTATGCCAAAGCATGGACCATAGGGATGGTATGTGGAGGGTATGTAGGATAGTGGAAAAATAATGGTAGATTTTTTGGCTTTATCAGTAGAGGCATCTAATTTTACATTTCTGGATCCCTTGAGGATGGTGGAATGAATGGAAGCTTTAAGTTTAGCTTTAAGATTAGGGTTGAGGGTTGAGGGTTGAGGGATTAGGGTTTAAGGTATAGTGTTGAGGGTTGAGGGTTGAGGGTTTATAGTTTAGAGTTGAGGGATTAGGGTTTAAGGTATAGTGTTTAGGGTTGAGGGTTGAAGGTTGCGTTACGATGCACTGAAAGGCTATGGTCCCATTAGAGAATGATGTCCTCGTGCATGGACCATGTCAAGTGCCCTCATCTATGTTGGTAAGGGATACACAGAAGGCAAATGGATTAGGAAGATAGTGGATTATGACGTGGATTCTAGAGGGGAGAAAAGTGGATTATGACGTGGATTATGTAGGGAAAATAGTGGATTATGTCAGACTTATACCAAAGCATGGACCATAGGGATGGTATGTGGAGGGTATGTAGGATAGTGGATAAATGATGTAGATTTTTTGTCTTTATCAGTAGAGGCATCTAATTTTGCATTTCTAGATCCCTTGAGGATGGTGGAATGAGTGGAAGCTTTAAGTTTAGCTTTAAGATTAGGGTTGAGGGTTGAGGGTTGAGGGATTAGAGTTTAAGGTATAGTGTTGAGGGTTGAGGGTTTAGGGTTTAGGGTTTAGGATTTACGGTTTAGAGTTGAGGGATTAGGGTTTAAGGCATAGTACTATTTAGGGTCAAGGGTTTAGGGATAGGGTTTAGGATTTAAGGTTCAAGTGTTGAGGTTTGAGGCTTTAGAGATATGGTTTAAGGTTTAGCGATAAGGGATTAGGATTTAGGGTTGAGGGATTAGGGTTTAGTGTTCAAGGATTAGAGTTTAAGATATAGTGTTTAGGGTTGAGGGACTAGGGTTTAGTGTTGAGGGATTAGAGTTTAAGGTATAGTGTTTAGGGTTGAGGCTTTAGGGATAGGGTTGACAGTTTAAGGTTTAAGGGTTGAGGCTTCATGCTTTAGGGATAGCATTTACGGTTGAGGGATTAGGGTGGAGGGATTAGGGTTTAAGGTGTAGTGTTTAGGGTTGAGGGTTGAAGGTTGTGTTACACTACACTGAAAGGTTATGGTCCCATTAGAGAACGATGCCCTCGCACATGGACCATGTCAAGTGCCCTCATCAATGTTGGTAAGGGATACATGGAAGGTAAATGGATTAGGAAGATAGTGGATGATGACGTGGATTCTAGAGGGGAGAAAAGTGGATTATGATGTGGATTATGTAGGGAAAATAGTGGATTATGATGCGGATTATGTCAGACTTATGCCAAAGCATAGACCATAGGGATGGTATGTGGAGGGTATGTAGGATAGTGGATAAATGATGGTAGATTTTTTGGCTTTATCAGTAGAGGCATCTAATTTTACATTTATGGATCCCTTGAGGATGGTGGAATGAGTGGAAGCTTTAAGTTTAGCATTAAGATTAGGGTTGAGGGTTGAGGGATTAGGGTTTAAGGTATAGTGTTCAAGGTTGAGGGTTGAGGGTTTACGGTTTACGATTTAGAGTTGAGGGATTAGGGTTTAAGGCATAGTATTGTTTAGGATCAAGGGTTTAGGGATAGGGTTTACAATTTAAGGTTCAAGTGTTGAGGGTTGAGGCTTTAGGGATAGGGTTTAAGGTTTAGCGATAAGGGATTAGGGTTTAATGTTGAGGGATTAGAGTTTAAGATATAGTGTTTAGGGTTGAGGGTTTAGGGTTTAGTGTTGAGGGATTAGAGTTTAATGTATAGTGTTTAGGGTTGAGAGTTTAGGGATAGGGTTGATGGTTTAAGGTATAAGGGTTGAGGCTTCAGGATTTAGGGATAGCATTTACGGTTGAGGGATTAGGGTGGAGGGATTAGGGTTTAAGGTATAGTGTTTAGGGTTGAGGGTTGAAGGTTACGTTATGCTACACTGAAAGGTTATGGTCCCATTAGAGAATGATGTCCTCGCGCATGGACCATGTCGAGTTCCCTCATCGATGTTGGTAAGGGATACATGGAAGGCAAATGGATTAGGCAGATAGTAGATTATGATATGGATTCTAGAGGGGAAAAAAAGTGGATTATGACATGGATTATGTAGGGAAAATAGTGGATTATGATGTGGATTATGTCAGAGTTATGCCAAATCATTGACCATAGGGATGGTATGTGGAGGGTATGTAGGATAGTGGATAAATGATGGTAGATTTTTTGGATTTATCAGTAGAGGCATCTAATTTTGCATTTTTGGATACCTTGAGGATGGTGGAATGAGTGGAAGCTTTAAGTTTAGCTTTAAGATTAGGGTTGAGGGTTGAGGGTTGAGGGATTAGGGTTTAAGGTATAGTGTTGAAGGTTGAGGGTTTAGGGTTTAGGGTTTACAGTTTACAGTTTACGATTTATGGTTTAGAGTTGAGGGATTAGGTTTTAAGCCATAGTATTGTTTAGGGTTGAGGGTTTAGGGATAGGGTTTAAGATTTAAGTTTCAAGTGTTGAGGGTTGAGGCTTTAGGGATAGGGTTCAAGGTTTAGCGATAAGGGATTAAAGTTTAGGGTTGAGGGATTAGGGTTTAGTGTTGAGGAATTAGAGTTTAAGATGTAGTGTTTAGGGTTGAGGGTTTAGGGTTTAGTGTTGAGGGATTAGAGTTTAAGGTATAGTGTTTAGGGTTGAGGGTTTAGGGATAGGGTTGATGGTTTAAGGTTTAATGGTTGAGGCTTCAGGCTTTAGGGATAGCATTTACGGTTGAGGGATTAGGGTGGACAGATTAGGGTTTAAGGTATAGTGTTTAGGGTTGAGGGTTGAAGGTTGCGTTACGCTACACTGAAAGGTTATGGTCCCATTAGAGAATGATGTCCTCGCGCATGGACCATGTCGAGTGCCCTCATCGATGTTGGTAAGCATGGAAGGCAAATGGATTAGGTAGATAGTGGATTATGATGTGGATTCTAGATGGGAGAAAAGTGGATTATGACGTGGATTATGTAGGGAAAATAGTGGATTATGTTGTGGATTATGTCAAACTTATGCCAAAGCATGGACCGTAGGGATGGTATGTGGAGGGTATGTAGGATAGTGGATAAATGATGGTAGATTTTTTGGCTTTATCAGTAGAGGCATCTAATTTTGCATTTCTGGATCCCTTGAGGATGGTGGAATGAGTGGAAGCTTTAAGTTTAGTTTTAAGATTAGGGTTGAGGGTTGAGGGTTGAGGGATTCGGGTTTAAGGTATAGTGTTGAGGGTTGAGGGTTAAGGGTTTACGGTTTATGATTTACGGTTTAGAGTTGAGGGATTAGGGTTTAAGGCATAGTACTATTTAGGGTCAAGGATTTAGGGATAGGGTTTAGGATTTAAGGTTCAAGTGTACAGGGTTGAGGCTTTAGGGATAGGGTTTAAAGTTTTCTGATAAAGGATTAGGGTTTAGGGTTGAGGGATTATGGTTTAGTGTTGAAGGATTAGAGTTTAAGATATAGTGTTTAGGGTTGACGGTTTAGGGTTTAGTGTTGAGGGATTAGAGTTTAAGGTATAGTGTTTAGGGTTGAGGGTTTAGAGATAGGGTTGACGGTTTAAGGTTTAAGGGTTGATGCTTCAGGCTTTAGGGATACCGTTTACGGTTTAGGGATTAGGGTTTACGGTATAGTGTTTAGGGTTGAGGGTTGAAGGTTGCGTTATGCTTCACTAAAAGGTTATGGTCCCATTAGAGAACGATGTCCTCGTGCATGGACCATGTTGAGTGCCCTCATCGATGTTGGTAAGGGATACATGGAAGGCAAATGGATTAGGGAGATAGTAGATTATGATGTGGATTCTAGAGGGGAAAAAAGTGGATTATGATGTGGATTATGTAGGGAAAATAGTGGATTATGATGTGGATTATGTTGGAGTTATGCCAGAGCATTAACCATAGGGATGGTATGTGGAGGGTATGTAGGATAGTGGATAAATGATGGTAGATTTTTTGGATTTATCAGTAGAGGCATCTAATTTTGCATTTCTAGATCCCTTGAGGATGGTGGAATGAGTGGAAACTTTAAGTTTATCTTTAAGATCAGGGTTGAGGGTTGAGGGTTGAGGGATTAGGGTTTAAGGTATAGTGTTGAGGGTTGAGGGTTGAGGGTTGAGGGTTGAGGGTTGAGGGTTGAGGGTTTAGGGTTTATGATTTAGAGTTGAGGGATTAGGGTTTAAGGCATAGTATTGTTTAGGGTTGAGGGTTTAGGGATAGGGTTTAAGATTTAAGTTTCAAGTGTTGAGCATTGAGGCATTAGGGATAGGGTTCAAGGTTTAGCGATAAGGGATTAGGGTTTAGGGTTGAGGGATTAGGGTTTAGTGTTGAGGAATTAGATTTTAAGATGTAGTGTTTAGGGTTGAGGGTTTAGGGTTTAGTGTTGAGGGATTAGAGTTTAAGGTATAGTGTTTAGGGTTGAGGGTTTAGGGATAGGGTTGATGGTTTAAGGTTTAAGGGTTGAGGCTTTAGGCTTTAGGGGTAGCGTTTATGGTTGAGGGATTAGGGTGGACGGATTAGGGTTTAAGGTATAGTGTTTAGGTTGAGGGTTGAAGGTTGAGTTACACTGCACTGAAAGGTTATGGTCCCATTAGAGAATGATGTCCTCGTGCATGGACCATGTTGAGTGCCCTAATCAATGTTGGTAAGCATGGAAGGCAAATGGATTAGGCAGATAGTGGATTATGATGTGGATTCTAGAGGGGAGAAAAGTGGATTATGACGTGGATTATGTAGGGAAAATAGTGGATTATGATGTGGATTATGTCGGACTTATGCCAAAGCATGGACCATAGGGATGGTATGTAGGATAGTAGATAAATGATGGTAGATTTTTTGGCTTTATTAGTAGAGGCATCTAATTTTGCATTTTTGGATCCCTTGAGGATGGTGGAATGAGTGGAAGCTTTAAGTTTAGCTTTAGGACTAGGGTTGAGGGTTGAGGGTTAAGGGTTTACGGTTTAGAGTTGAGGGATTAGGGTCTAAGGGATAATATTGTTTAGGGATAGGGTTTAGGATTTAAGGTTCAAGTGTTGAGGGTTGAGGCTTTAGGGATAGGGTTTAAGGTTTACTGATAAAGGATTAGGGTTTAGGGTTGAGGGGTTAGGGTTTAGTGTTGAGGGATTAGAGTTTAAGATATAGTGTTTAGGGTTGAGGGTTTAGGGTTTAGTGTTGAGGGATTCAAGTTTAAGGTATAGTGTTTAGGGTTGACGGTTTAAGGTTTAAGGGTTGATGCTTCAGGCTTTAGGGATAGCGTTTATGGTTGAGGGATCAGGGTTTACGGTATAGTGTTTAGGGTTGAGGGTTGAAGGTTGCGTTATGCTGCACTAAAAGATTATGGTCCCATTAGAGAATGATGTCCTCGTGCATGGACCATGTTGAGTGCCCTCATCGATGTTGGTAAGGGATACATGGAAGGAAAATGGATAAGGTAGATAGTGGATTATGATGTGGATTCTAGAGGGGAGAAAAGTGGATTATGACATGGATTATGTAGGGAAAATAGTGGATTATGATGTGGATTATGTCAGACTTATGCCAAAGCATGGACCATAGGGATGGTATGTGGAGGGTATGTAGGATAGTGGATAAATGATGGTAGATTTATTGCAGAATGGAAGGGAACCATAACCAATGGTTGCACACATCCCCATAAGTTTAGCTTTTCTGGATCCCTTAGGGATGGTGGAATGAGTGGAAGCTTTAAGTTTAGCTTTAAGATTAGGGTTGAGGGATTAGGGTTTAGTGTTGAGGGATTAGAGTTTAAGATATAGTGTTTAGGGTTGAGGATTTATGGTTTATTGTTGAGGGATTAGAGTTTAAGGTATAGTGTTTAGTGTTGAGGGTTTAGGAATAGGGTTTAGGGTTTAAGGTTTAAGGGTTGAGGCTTTAGGCTTTAGGGATAGCGTTTAGGGTTGAGGGATTAGGGTGGAGGGATTAGGGTTTAAGGTATAGTGTTTAGGGTTGAGGGTTGAAGGTTGCGTTACACTGCACTGAAAGGTTATGGTCCCATTAGAGAACAATGTCCTCGCGCATGGACCATGTCAAGTGCCCTCATCAATGTTGGTAAGGGATACATGGAAGGCAAATTGATTAGGCAAATAGTGGATTATGACATGGATTATTTAGGGAAAATAGTGGATTATGATGTGGATTATGTCAGAGTTATGCCAAAGTATGGACCATAGGGATGGTATGTGGAGGGTATGTAGGATAGTGGATAAATGATGGTAGATTTATTGCTGAATGGAAGGGAACCATAACCAATGGTTGTACCCATCCCCATAAGTTTAGCTTTTCTAGATCCCTTGGGGATGGTGGAATGAGTGGAAGCTTTAAGTTCAGCTTTAAGATTAGGGTTGAGGGTTGAGGGTTGAGGGATTAGGGTTTAGTTTTGAGGGATTGGAGTTTAATATATAGTGTTTAGGGTTGAGGATTTAGGGTTTATTGTTGAGGGATTAGATTTTAAGGTATAGTGTTTAGGGTTGAGGGTTTAGGGATAAGGTTTAGGGTTTAAGGTTTAAGGGTTGAGGCTTCAGGCTTTAGGGATAGCATTTACGGTTGAGGGATTAGGGTGGAGGGATTAGGGTTTAAGATATAGTGTTTAGGGTTGAGGGCTGAAGGTTGTGTTACGTTGCGCTAAAAGATTATGGTCCCATTAGAGAATGATGTCCTCGCGCATGGACCATGTCGAGTGCCCTCATCGATGTTGGTAAGGGATACATGGAAGGCAAATGGATTCAGAAGATAGTGGATTATGACGTGGATTCTAGTGGGGAGAAAAGTGGAGTATGACGTGGATTATGTAGGGAAAATAGTGGATTATGATGTGGATTATGTCAAACTTGTGCCAAAGCATGGACCATAGGAATGGTATGTGGAGGGTATGTAGGATGGTGGATAAATGATGGTAGATTGATTGCAGAATGGAAGGGAACCATAACCAATGTTTGCACACATCCCCATAAGTTTAGCTTTTCTGGATCCCTTGGGGATGGTGGAATGAGTGAAAGCTTTAAGTTTAACTTTAAGATTAGGGTTGAGGGTTGAGGGTTGAGAGATTAGGGTTTAATGTTGAGGGATTAGAGTTTAAGATATAGTGTTTAGGGTTGAGGATTTAGGGTTTATTATTGAGGGATTAGATTTTAAGGTATAGTGTTTAGGGTTGAGGGTTTAGGGATAGGGTTTAGGGTTTAAGGTTTAAGGGTTGAGGCTTCAAGCTTTAGGGATAGCATTTATGGTTGAGCGATTAGGGTGGAGGGATTAGGGTTTAAGGTATAGTGTTTAGGGTTGAGGTTTGAAGGTTGTGTTATGTTGTACTGAAAGGTTATGGTCCCATTAGAGAATGATGTCCTCGCACATGGACCATGTCGAGTGCCCTCATAGATGTTGGTAAGGGATACATGGAAGGAAAATGGATTAGGTAGATAGTGGATTATGACGTGGATTCTAAAGGGGAGAAAAGTGGAGTATGAAGTGGATTGTGTAGGCAAAATAGTGGATTATGTCAGACTTATGCCAAAGCATGGACCATAGGGATGGTATGTGGAGGGTATGTAGGATAGTGGATAAATGATGGTAGATTTATTGCGGAATGGAAGGGAACCATAACCAATGGTTACACACATCCCCATAAGTTTAGCTTTTCTGGATCCCTTGGGGATGGTGGAATGAGTGGAAGATTTAAGATTAGGGTTGAGGGTTGAGGGTTGAGGGATTAGGGTTTAGTGTTGAGGGATTAGAGCTTAAGATATAGTGTTTAGGGTTGAGGATTTAGGGTTTATTGTTGAGGGATTAGAGTTTAAGGTATAGTGTTTAGGGTTGAGGGTTTAGGGATAGGGTTGAGGGTTTAAGGTTTAAGGGTTGAGGCTTCAGGCTTTAGGGATAGCATTTACGGTTGAGGGATTAGGGTGGAGGGATTAGGGTTTAAGGTATAGTGTTTAGGGTTGAGGGTTGAAGGTTGTGTTACGCTGCACTAAAAGGTTATGGTCCCATTAGAGAACGATGTCCTCGCGCATGGACCATGTCGAGTGCCCTCATCGATGTTGGTAAGGGATACATGGAAGGCAAATGGATTAGGCAGATAGTATATTATGACGTGGATTCTAGAGGGGAGAAAAGTGGATTATGATGTGGATTATGTAGGGAAAATAGTGGATTATGATGTGGATTATGTCGGACTTATGCCAAAGCATGGACCATAGGGATGGTATGTGGAGGGTATGTAGGATAGTGGATTAATGATGGTAGATTTATTGCGGAATGGAAGGGAAACATAACCAATGGTTGCACACATCCCCATAAAAGTTGAAGCTTGTGATGCGGAGGTGGTGTAGGGTGCAATGGAGATGTTTTCTTAGGAGATGGATGATGAAGGGCTTTAGGAACCCACATAGACTTAGGCGTTTTGTTACTTTTGTTTTGCTTGTGGGATGGAATGTTTTGACACTTTTGAGTGGAATGGGAATTTGAGATGGGAGTAGATGGTTGGGATTTTTTAGAGATAGATGCCTCATTTAACTTGATTTATTGTTTCTTAGGTACCCATACCATTTTGGGTTTGGAATTTGCTTGTGGATGTATGGGCTTGGATAACTTTTTTGATTGATTTTTCTTTGACTCTTTATTTTTATGTCCCGAGGCATGACGACCCTTAGGATGTTTGGCTTTATCAGTAGAGGCATCTAATTTTGCATTTCTGGATCCCTTGGGGATGGTGGAATGAGTGAAAGCTTTAAGTTTAGCTTTAAGATTAGGGTTAAGGGTTGAGGGTTGAGGGATTAGAGTTTAGTGTTGAGGGATTAGAGTTTAAGATATAGTGTTTAGGGTTGAGGATTTAGGGTTTATTGTTGAGGGATTAGAGTTTAAGGTATAGTGTTTAGGGTTGAGGGTTTAGGGATAGGGTTTAGGGTTTAAGATTTAAGGGTTGAGGCTTCAGGCTTTAGGGATAATGCTTACGGTTGAGGGATTAGGGTGGAGGGATTAGGGTTTAAGGTATAGTGTTTAGGGTCAAGGGTTGAAGGTTGCATTACGCTACACTGAAAGGTTATGGTCCCATTAGAGAATGATGTCCTCGCGCATGGACCATGTTGAGTGCCCTCATCGATGTTGGTAAGGGATACATGGAAGGCAAATGGATTAGGCAAATAGTGGATTATGACATGGATTCTAGAGGGAAGAAAAGTGGATTATGATGTGGATTATGTAGGGAAAATAGTGGATTATGATGTGGATTATGTCAGACTTATGCCAAAGCATGGACCATAGGGATGGTATGTGGAGGGTATGTAGTATAGTGGATGAATGATGGTAGATTTATTGCGGAATGGAAGGGAATCATAACCAATGGTTGCACACATCCCCATAAAAGTTGAAGCTTGTGATGCGGAGGTGGTGTAGGGTGCAATGGAGATGTTTTCTTAGGAGATGGGTGATGATGGCGCTAAATTAGGTGCACTTGGCACCAGTTTTGGTGTCCCAAAGAGATTACATTCAGGGCTAAAAGTTGGCGCAAAATTCAAAGTTAGAAATCTCGACTTTAGCTCTGACTAATGAATCCAAAAAAAAAACAATTTGCACCAGCGTTAAAACATACCACACAAAAAAAAACACAAATAAGTTAATACATTTAAGCCCACAACATAGAGTACTCTGCCTATGTTTTAGGTTTCCTGTGAAGCGACGACTTTATTATGTGAAAATGGAAGTTTCTGAAAAGTTTCTACAATAGATCCGTGAATTTGTATTTTATTTATTTTTGGTTCTAGACATCCAGAAGAAAAAAAATTGCTTTAGATAGCTGCTAAATTTGGGGTTTCTAGCTACCTCAGCCATTCAATCAAGCTTGTTCATCTGCCTTCTAGCAAGTAAGTTGTTCCTTGCTTGCAGTATAACTTGCATTTACCATTTTTGGAAGGCCTGTCGAATAAGGTCTCTTTGTACATCATACCCAAAATACAAGTTGTTAAGATTTGTTTTTGGCTACTATTGGTCAAGCATGCTGTTAATTCATACCTGGCTACGATTGCCTCCATAGACTGGATGAAAATAATTTGCCCTAAGTCACCTCAAAATGTCAAGCAATAGAGAGAAGGGAGCAAACTCTGGCCACAATCAGGTAATTCACTGTCAATTTATAGATTTGTAAATGTTTCCATTGTTTCTTTGATTTTTAGTATTTAGTTTTCTATTTCTAAATTTAAAAGAACAATTATATATATAGGGACATGATACTAACAAAGATAAAGAGGCATTGGCTTCCATATTGGGGGTAGAGGCAGTGAATAAATTGGATGGTGTTGACTTGACAATGATTGCTAGATACATAGAAAAATGATCTAGTAAAGCCCCTGAAACATTGCAACCAAATCAACAGTGTCAAAGGGAATCAATTGATTCCCCAACCAGTCATGGATTGGGCAAAAGATCCAGGAGGAAATCAATAATAGTAACCTCTAATAATGTGGAACAGGGAGTAGAGGCTTCCAATGTCCCAGCCACTCCTGGGACATAGACTTCTTTGACCACTACGCCATGTTTTGCATCTCGCATTGGTAGCTACGATACCAAGATAGAATACGATGTGGTTTCAAGGGAAGTCCGAATGACAAATGCTGGAAAAATGTTTGTGAATAAGTTGAAGGAATCATGCCTTCAATGGTTCAAAGACCATCTACACTTGCCATTCTCAAAGATACCCATGCACCTGCAAAAAGCAGTTATCCAAGACATGGAGACTGAATTTGGCACAGGTTGGTCTGTAAAGAAAATAAAGCTACGAATGTCTCAAAACTGCAAGAGATTTCGGTGCAACCAAACAAAAAATATAAAAAAAATCCCTCCCAAGCAAAGGCTCAAAAAAAGGCCAATTGATGTAAGTCTCAAAGTATGGAAAGAGCTTGTAAAAGCATATGAGAAGTCTGATGCATGGAGGAAGTGCAGTGAGGAGAGTACGTAGGTATTTGAATTTGCTCATAAGATTGTATCAAATTTATTAAACAATTTTTAAATTTTATTTGTTCATAATTAAATTGAATTAGTATATGTTTCAGGACAAGGCCTCCAAGGCTAGGCTTGACAAACTTCGTGCCACTCATCACAGTGGCCAGAAAGGTTTACAGGCCTTGATATGTACATTTGTAAGTATATTTAATATGTTAAATGATATTTTTTTATTTCCTAGGAAAAAGTTAATGATTTCATATTAATTAGTTTAACTAGTCCATGTGCCATGTTTTGACAGGAGGAGAAATATGGCCAGAAACCAACGCAATTTGAAAAGGAAATGTTACAAAGCAAAAAGTGGACTAATTTTGTAATATGGATGGAGAACGAGGTATCAATAGTTCATTTTCAATAACTTAGTTGGATATTGTTGTGTTAATATGCCAATTTGCATTTCTTGTGTTGAGTTTCAATAATATTTGAAGATGTTGTAGAGTGATACTTAAGACAAACAGTTACAATTGTACTCTATTTGTTGTGTTTGGTTTCTATTGGTCTTCTTGTCTTTTTGACTCAAGTGGATTGTTATTCATATGTCACTTGTCATTCTTGTTGATCATGTGGATGTAGTTATCATTAAGTTTTTAGGTGGTCTCCTAAGTGAATAGACCAAAGGGTTTATCTCAAGTCTTTGTTTCCTAACCTTTTTATTATAAGACTTAAAGGGGGGCATGCATTACAGTTACGTTGTTGGTTATATTTCAAACCTTTGAAATATAATAGTGGACATTTATATTTTAATATGCACATTTTTTTTTGAGAAGGAGCCATCATTGGTAGTAGGCATTAACTCTCCTCTACCATAATAGCTTTGGGAAGTACTAGTCATTAATGTGCTTGGTTTTGGGGTGTGTGAGGGAGAAAAGGAAGGAGTGGGGAACCATTTTGGGGGGGAATTCTTCTTTTTGCCTTGGGGTCGAGGAAGGAAGGTTGATGGTTGGACTATAAGTGATTTAGAGTAAGGGAAACTTTGGGTGTGCTCATCATGTTAGCTAAGTGTCTTGTTGTTTGGGTTGGAGACTAAGATTCAAATCGCTAACTGGTCTTCTTCAACTAAGCTAACCTTTCTTTGAAGTAAAGCTCCTTGTCATCCATTCTTGTAAAATTACACTGACCATTTTGGTGAAACATTTCCTTTAACTTGTGTAACTGTATGTGGTCTTGTGAAATCCTATACTAAAGGGTTTGGATGAGGAAAATATTGTTAACTGTGAGAGTTCAGACTTAAGATCATGGGACTTACGAACTGTGGCAAACTATTGGTTATTGTGTTTTGGATTTCTATCATGAAGGAAGCTACATTAATTTGGTCACAGTTTGAGGTGGAGTTTCAAACCCTGGGTAGAATTGCTAGAATGTTATCATTGCAACATACCATGAGTCTTGAGGAAACCTGGCCTGGTTCATGGTTATCTTTCTTGACATGGTTATAAACCCTAATGGTGTTGGTATTTCACCTATAAATGTCCATTATCTCAATTGTGGATGCGAGGTCTTCTTGGGATTAATAATGACACTCCTAGGTGGGCTTTTGGGATGATTTTGGATCCTTGGTTCAGGTCAACTTGCCCCCCAACACTCCCTCCAAGGTTATGAGGTATTGTACTTGTAACTAGAACAGTCTATTGTGAAGGCATTCATTTGATGAGAATGACCTTTGAGTTAATTGTAATGACTTGCACTAACTTAGAAATGTGATTTCAAACTAGTATTTCTTAAATTGGAGACTTAAGGTTATGTAATAGTGAAAAAGAACATACATTGACCATGCAATTTGTGGCACTTAAGGTTATGCAATAGAATTTATAGTTGATAGTTAAATTGTATAACAAATTTTTTTATGACCTTTAGTAACATTTATTAGAATTGTTGCATGTTTTACATCATTGGAATGACATATTAGCTGTAACTTTTTTGAAATTTTATTATGGTATGTGCACTTTGATATGATGCAATATAATTATGGTTTCATTTCATATGTTAGAATTTATTTTTTTATCGGTAAAAGGTTGTGGGAGCCCAAAATATATTTATCCAAAAAATCATAATTATAGAATAGCTACATAGATACAAGTATATGCTAATTACAGAAGATTGTCTTAGATGTGGAAAAAACCAAGTTTAAACACTATAAACTATATACTCTCCGTTGCTTCCCATTACAGACAATAGCAAAAAACTTTCTTTTCACTTAACCATTGACAACTACAGATTATAATTCATATACAAAATAGGGGAGCTAAACAAAGCTACTCTTGCTAGTAGAATTCGTCAGATTCCATGAAGACTGCAAATAGTTGAATCCAAAGAGGGGTGTCTTCACATACCATTCCTATAGCATGAACTATGAAGTCCCTCCCTCGCATCGCCCAGAGCCAATGAGTAATAAGCCTCTGCCCATCCAGATCTATGAGGAAAGGCAAACACACCACTTCTTCCTATAGGTTGAGCAGCTTTGGAAGATCTTCTGCCCTTGGAATGCTATTCACCAAGTCTACAAATACCACCGTCTCAACATCATCTCCCAAAATAGCATCCTTAAAAGTTTCACGGAGGCAAACCAGAGCGTCTGCCTTCAGCATTCCTAGATCCAACAATGAAGCTAGGAACCGGGAGGAGATGTCCGTGTTGACATGGTATCTGTCCATAGAGGATAAGAAATGCAAACCCAAAAACATCTTCACCACATCAATGAACCACTTAGTTTTCACTTTGCATAAGCCCTTCAGCTGACTATCCAAAATTTGCCCAGGGAAAGCTGTCTTTTGTTGCAAGTAAGGTGGATGGGCGTCTCCATTTTAGCGATGAATGGCAAAGGCCTTTGCCAATCCTCAATATATAGAGGTTTGAAAGCATCACCATTAATGCCCAATCCTGCCAAACTTATGGTATGCTTGAATGAACATCCCATCGGCAGATGGAATTGTCAGCCACACAAGCGAAGGGACTGCCTTCCCACGTAGGAAATAAATCCTACAACATATGGAGTACTAACCAATTAGTACACCCAAGAGCAATCCTTTGTTGATCAAATCATATTAAAGGCCCTAAAAAAGGAAAGAGTCATCCCCTTCAAGAAACTGATAATTCTCTTTCAAAAAATCAAGATTATCAATTGTAACTGACAACTAAGTTCCTCGTGACCAAGGGCTTAACTCCCTGACTGCTTCACCATCTATAGTTGCATTAGCAAGTGAGTCTACCTCCCCATTAGCTTCACGAAAGATATGATTGATCGTAAATGCCTTAAAAAACTTTAAAATGTCCAGAGCTCTCTCCAAGTGGGTTGTTAGTTTCCAATTTATCATTGATTCTGTTCTCACAACATTACCACTAAAGAGGAATCCCCTTCAATGTCTAATTTTTCAATTTGGAGGTCTTTACTAAAAAGAAGGCCCATAACCAAAGCTTGAGATTCAGCAACATTGTTAGTGTCATCAGCCAAGGGAACTGCAAGCTTGCCAATGATGTCTCTATGCCAGGATCTAATGATACAACCTACACCAGAAGGACCTGGATTACCCCTAGAAGCCCCATCAAAATTTAATTTGTACCAACCAACTTTGGGGGGTTGCCACTGCACTTTCCTTGTGTCCAATGCCAAAGCCAACCCTCCATCCCCAACATGAGGAGGAATCTTAATCCCAAACCAAGATGATCTCATACTACTATCCCAATTTGTAAAAACACAACCTTTGTTGGAGCTCTGACCTGCCCTACAATTCACCACCTCTACGATGGCTGCCTCCACTTTATTTAGAAAGGAAACTAAAGACATCTCCTTATTTGAAAAAATTCTCCTATTTCTTTCTTTCCAGAGCTCCCATAAAAGAAGAGGATGCACTATCCACAAACTACTAAGAAGCCCCGACCAAGCTCTAATTGGCCAGCCTAGAAAAAGACTATTTATATCATTTGGAAGAGCAGAGATCAACCCCAACTTGGCACAAAACCATCTCCAACATTCTTGAGCAAAGGGGCAGCCTAAAAACAAATGGTCTATGGTTTCTTCCTCATTTCTGCACAATTCACACCGAGAAGGACCTTCAAAACCAAGTTTTTTTAATTTCTCTGCTGTCAAAATTTTCCACTGGAGAGCTGCCCAAGAAAAGGCCCTAGCCCGAGGAACACATAACTTATCCCAACAAAGCCGAATGGGTAAAGCTGAGTCTTCTATTTGAGAAAACCTTGCTGCTACTTTATAGCCATCTTTTACATTGAAGATTCCAAATTTAGAGCCAGCCCAAATCAATCTGTCTACACCACTTCTGAACACTAAACTCCTTTGTTTAAGCAATCTACCTAACATCAAGATCCATTTGGAGTGATTATTTCAAGAGTTCCATAAATGCCAACTCCTATATCAATCTCCACTAAAATCCTAGGGTCTGAACCTTCCTTCCCATTTATAAAATCCCCATCAACCCCAACACAAGATCCCAAGTCACCCCCAATGCGAATGAGAGCTTCCAGGCCCCAGTACTCCATCGGCAACCCTTCTAAGATTATCCATGTAGGGATCTTTCTAATGGAGTATTTCCAAGGATTGAAGTTTGGAACCCATCTGATGCAATGAAATCTCACCCCATTGAAAAATAAGGATTTCCCATACAATATTTCTTGCTTTAGTTTCATATCTTCACACTCAATAAGAAAAAAGGAGTTAGGAATCTGTTTGATACTAACCCTATTCTTGAAATAGAGATTCCACCAGTCAATAATGGTTTGAGAAGGATTGCTATTGCCCACCATTTAGCTATTATTCCTCTTTCCTTCAGACGATCCATTGAAGAAGCTATTGCCTCTAAAGGTAGTGAGAAGAGCTTGCTTCCTCGGGGACGAAGCTTTTCAGGAGCCCTAGAATTATTTTTCCCTGCAACAAGCCCAAATCTCCCTGGACCTTTAAGCTACTTCCCCTCAGCCTGAACGGAATGTCTCGTCCCTAGGGGGATGGTATTTATACCAGTTAACACCAAGTGGAATCCTGGAGGCCTACCAGCAACATTACTGTTTCGGGGCAAATTGAAAAAAAATTCGTTGGGATTCCTCTGCCATTGCTCCGCTGCTCTCCCCATTTTAGTTTTACAAAAGTTATTGAGCTACATGAAAATTTTAGATTTCATATGTTAGAATATTAGATATATAATAGAAAAATAAATTATTACATGAAATAAATAATAACTTTTCATTTTAAATGTTTTTTTGTAGAACATGGGTCTTCCAGAAGATGAAGATGATCCTGATGATATAGATCCAGATTATATTGGTTCTGGTATAGATCACATGGCAGAGGATGATGATGATGTAGATACAGAAGACAACGAGGCCAATGATGATGATGATGACGATCATGATGATCATGATGATGATGATCACGATGGTGATGATGATAAGGCAGTTGCTGGTAGTAGCCAATGACATTCATGATCATATAGACTGCATCATGGATCATTGCTAATATATCGTTATGATGCCTCTTTTCATGGTTACTATCATATGTATCATTTTCACAGCCTGTAGTACCATATTATTGAGTTGTATCATTTTCACATGTATCAATTTGACTTATATCATTTGGACATGTATCATCTTGACTTGTATCATTTTGAGTTACATAATTTATCATTTTTACTTATATCATTTGTACATGTATCATTTTGACTTTGACTTGTATCATTTGGACAAGTATCATCTTGACTTGTATCATTTTGAGTTACATAATTTATCATTTTTACTTATATCATTTCTACATGTATCATTTTGACATGTTATTGATCTACTGGAATATTTGACTTTCACTCGTTTTAGTTATATATGATGATGATCTTATTAGTATTGACTTGTCAATTTATATATATTGAAAGTGGTCGATGATTTTTGGATGGATATTTATTACGTATGATGATTTAAATTTACTACAGGATGGATGTCGTAAAATTCAATTAAATTATAAATATTTGACTCACTTGTTTTAATTATAGATGATGATCATGTTATAATAATTATCTTGTTATTTTATAATAATTATCTTGTTAAATTGGAAGCAAAACCCAAAGCAACAAAGGAGGTCATAATGGAAGCAAAACTTGGCATCAATTAGGAAGCCAAAAAAGAAGCTATTTTAGATGCCATACAAGAAGCAAAAAATGAAGCATGACTGAGAGAAAAACTAGATGCAAAAAAGGGAGCAGACATGGAAGCAAAATTGGAAGCTAAATTGGGTGCCAAATCCGGTGCTAAATTGGAAGCAAACTTGGAAGCAAATCTAGAAGCAAAACCTGAAGCAAACCTGGAAGCAAAATTAGAAGCAACATTGAAAGCAAACTTGGAAGCCAAACCGGAAGCAAAACTGGAAGCAACACAAGAAGCCAAACCAGAAGCAAAATTGGAAGCCAAAGTGGAAGCCAAATCCAGCGCTAAATTGGAAGCAAATCTGGAAGGAAAATAGGAAGCAAAACCGGAAGAAAAAAATTGAAGCAAAACCCAAAGCAAAACTAGAAGCCAAATTGGGTGCCAAATTCGACGCTAAATTGGAAGAAAAATGGGAAGCAAAATTGGAAGCAAAGCTAGAAGCAAACCTAGAAACAAAACCTGAAGCAAACTTGGAAGCAACACAAAAAGCAAAATCGGAAGCCAAATTGGGTGTCAAATCCGGCACTAAATTGGAAGTGAAATTGGAAGCAAAACTAAAAGAAAACCTGGAAGCAAAACTCAAAGCAAACCTGGAAGAAACACAAGAAGCAAAACCAG
The DNA here is from genome assembly GCA_027924645.1 of Cunninghamia lanceolata. Lineage (NCBI taxonomy): Eukaryota > Viridiplantae > Streptophyta > Pinopsida > Cupressales > Cupressaceae > Cunninghamia > Cunninghamia lanceolata. The sequence goes on from BSBN01000400.1 coordinate 7,077,014, forward strand.
AAGCAAAATCAGAAGCAACACTGGAAGCAAAAATGGAAGCAAAACAAGAAGCAAACCTGGAAGCTAAATCGGAAGCCAAATTGGGTGTCAAATCCAATGCCAAGTCCAGTTATTATTTTTCGGCACTAAATTCGGTGTTAAATACAGTGTTAATTCCGGCACCGAAGTAACAAAGCAAAGTTGCGCCGAGTTTTATGCCAATAAATGTGTCCAATTTTTGAGCTCAATTACACTAAAATCCTACGCTATTTTAGGCACTAATGGCATGTTCTATTGTAGTGTTTATAGGATAATGGATGAAGGTTAATAGGATTGGAGGGATTGGAGGGATTTATGGATTGGGAGGTGGAGGATTATTAGTCAAATATTGGTCATGTAAGATTTTAAGTTTGACCATAAGTTGCTTGGTAAGATTGTGTGCTAGGTTGGTGTTCCCTTGATCAAAGGTAGCATAACAATGGTTGGGGGATAGATAACTTGGAGGTATTGATAAGTTGGATAGGTATGATGGCACGGTCACATAAGGGGATGAAGGCTAATATGAGGTTGATGGGGATGACATATAGGATGGTGATGTGGATGTAATAGGATCTTGGGAATTTCCAATGATGAAATGTGCTAAGGGGATATCACTAATGACATTTTTGCATTTTTCCTTAGTGATAGGATCAAAACCCTTATAGATACATGTTTAAGTCTTTGTAATTTTTGTATTATTGCATAAGGATCCATGTTGTTAGAGGGATATGAGATGATGTAGGATAATGGATGAGTGTGATGTACTTTGGGGATCAAATTTCAAGACCTTAGAATGATTTGATTTGATTTCAAGGATGGATGATTCTCTATACTTAAGGTAGACTAACGAGCTTAAGCAAGAGAATTGATTGGGTTGGACATTGATGAGAAATACATGAGAGAGTGAATAATATAGAGTTTTGTATAGAAAGCCATAATGTGCTCGCGTTATAATGCGAACGCTTTTTTTCTTTCTATTGAAACAGTAAAATGGCTAGGATACCCGTGATCCAGGCCCACATGCTTTGTTTTGTTCTGGTTATGTGCGTGTTCTGACAAAAAAAAAGTTTTTCATGCTGTTGGGAAGTTTACATGTAGATTTTTCACATTCTACCACCTTTGCATGAACTTTCCACCACCTTTTTCTTGTTTGCCAACTTAAGGAGGAAATAACATAGTTTTCACATCGAATTTGATATATATCAATTCAAGTTTCAATTTTTGTAGTGTTGCAATGTTAATTGTGATTGAATTGTAGGAATTTAACATTATACATTGGTTAATTGTATTGTTTTTAGTAATTCTATTTGAGTGTTATTAAATTGAATGTTGAAAAGGAAGAGAGTGGTGAAAAACTCAAATTGTTGAGGAGTTTGATGCAAGAAGAAAAAAAGACTACATAATTGGGTACTCTCTCCATTCAAATCTCTATTTTTTAGGTATGTCAAGTCTTTACACATGTTCTAAGTTATATTTTCCTTAATTCTATTTGAATTATTTTATCATGCCTCATTGAAACATGTTTATATCACTTGTATGGTTTATATATTTTGTGTTTATATCAGTTGTGTTTATAGTTCATGTGTCGTGTCTATGCTTCCACATTTTGCATACATGTCTAGTAGGGAATTTGCAGCCCGAGCTCTAAATTTCTTCCCAAATAGCTGTAAATTTCTATTGCTTTAAATTTCTTCTTTATACTTGCAAACCTGTAGCTGCTCATGAAATATATCATCAATCCAAAACATGAATTTATCAAAATGATCAATAGGAACATAGTATCCTATTTGTAAAACTGAGTTCCTTTATTCAAATTTAAAAAGTAAAAAAATGGGATTATAATACACTCCTCTCCAACATAAACTAGTCAAGACAACCATAGAACATCTAATAATGATCTAACAAGTATTAAACAAACATAGATACCAACCAAAGAAATAGAAAAACCTAAAAAAATTCCATAGAACCAAAACTAAGTTCTTACTTGTGAAGATATTTTCTAGTGGCGTTGAACACATACCTTCAAAGTGGCTTAGGAGTACAAACTTGAGAAACCTTAACCACCATTTCATTAAAGGGATGAAAGTAGCTAGATTTTCCACAAAATCACTTCTAATATATGATTTAAGTCTCAATGCACTCATCATCCACACCCCTTCCTTAGATAGCTTTGACAAACTTTAAGGTAGCTAGAGAGGAGCAATTTAAAATTAAAGATAGTTTATTATTTGACATTACACATTTCCTAAAAGAGTCATGAGGTCTACCTTCATTATAATTAAGAGACATTACACCTATCCACCTAATAATAAGCCACAAGCATCACCCTCAACAACCACTACTCAACTAACCAATTTGGAACCACCATAAAAAAAAATCAGTGCCTTATTTTTTAGAAAATGTCACACTTTAAAATTAATGTCAATACTTGCATTACACACCCTAACTTAAAGCTGAAATGAGAAGTTAAGTTGGCATAGGGAAGATTAGTACACTCACCATGATCAACTCTAAGAGCCCCAAAAATATCATAATGGAATTGATTTATAGGGCTTGAAAGATTAAAAAATGGTCACAATTTGACCATGAATTTGGAAGGGGAATTTATAAGGGCCTTCAAAGATGCATAAAATTAATGAGGCATATATCTTAAATGAATATCTATATTCCAACCCAAGAATTGGTTTGATGGTTGTAGGGTGCTATATGGGGCTCTTTGTACACCCAAAATTTTACCATAAAATCTACTACTTAGTTGAGTATGCACTTGCAATGTTGATATCTTATAGACATAAAATTAGCAGCAATTTATAGGGCCTCTTATGTAAAGTGTTTTGAGTGTTTTAACCTTGAATTTTAGAAAGCCTTTAAAAGTGAATTGAAAAATTTTCTTTGACTAGATGAGAACACTTCAAGAATGGTAATGGGCTGAAAAATATTCTACCATGTGATGAAAACTTGTCTTTGACTGCAAGGAAAGTGTGGGAAGTCCTGGAAATGTTGAGGGTAGAAGACCTAAATTTTGGAACCATATTCATTTCTTAGGAACTAATATTTGTCTTTTTATCATGCTATAGATAAATTCTCCGTCATGCCGATAAAACGATCAAGGATTAAACCAACACATGAAGAGAAAGAAGCTAAGAATGCAAAGAAAGCAGCGGCTATGAGGGAACTTCATGAGAAGAGGAAATTGGACATGATTGACGAAGACATGCCAATTGAAGAGGAACCTTAACCATCAACAAGAGATATGGTATTGGTGGCACAAAGGGAATGAATGCAAAATCTTCATGCTATGAGAGATTTGAATACCGCAATTGGAGACACATCCTCTACCGCAAGTCAAGATGGAGGGACACCATCTACCACATCTCGAGTTGAGAGTACATCATCACTCACATGTGAGGAAGGAGGTACGCCATTGTTCCCACCTCAACCTCAAGGTATGTCATCTATTCCATCTCTGATCGAAGGTATGCCATCTAGCCCATATCATTTAAATATTGATGAAATTCCTAATGTTGAGACGAATTTACCTTTCTTAACACCACCTAGAATTATGCATAGAAATCCAAAGTATTTGATTGATATTGATGAGAATATTTTGCAGCCAATGGAAGGTAAGATTCCAAAATGCACTTGTAGAAGATATGCTCATAAGATTTGGAGAGTGTTCTTTGAAAAGTTAAATGAGACCGCAAGATGTCAACTATTCATTGAAATGATGCGAAGTATAAAGTATAGGCCCATCATGAAGATTCTTGGGTTGAGAACATCGAAGGCTTCAAGTGAAAAATCTATTGTCAAGGATGAAATGAGTGCATATGAGAGTGTGGGTAACACCTCACACACAAAAGATAGTAATGTCACATGGAGTTTCATTACATCGATAATAGTAAGTAATCAAATGAGGAAAGCTCGTCTCATTAGAAAGATGAGTCAAGCATTGAGAATTAATAGAAAAACTTTATCAAGAGCCATTGGAAGGCGCCAAAGAATCGAGGACATCGGTGCCAATGAATTATGGGCGTCCTCAAGGAGACTACCACGAAAAGATAAACCAACTGTTGAAACATTGAGATCACTAATTGAAGACTTTTGTAAGAATTACACAAGGGTATCTCTGAATCAAAGGGATGTGGTAAGAAGGAGAATCGGTAGTCGAAACCGTGAGCCACATCCAAAGCATTTTTTGGATATGACTCAAACATAGTTTTTTGGTAAATTCTAGAGATGTATCCTCAAATTAAAATTTCTTAAAGATATTTTGAAATGCTAAAACCTTTCTATGTCAAAATAAATCACACACGCACTACTTCTTGTTGTAGATTACATATTGAATTTTCTAGCCATTTTGATGTTTATCAGTCTATATGTTTAGATTTGCATACTAACAATGTTTTGCATGATTGTGGCATACATGCCCCACCAACATCTTCAAGAGACTTCATATCAACAATTTTATGTGAAAGAGAGGAAGGTCAAATATTCTACAAGAAATTGTGCTTGGATGGCACATGTTAGCATTGCGGTGGCTTGCAACGTATGCCAATATGTGAACATATGGAAATCACACATGTAGTTGGAAATAAACTAGTAGAGTTCAGCAAGTATAAAATAGTGGCCTACAATACAAAAGATGGTAAAGAAGTAAAGAGGTGTGAATTGGTTATTCAAAACATTCCAGTGTATCAGTTTATGTCTACATTTCGTGATAGTATAGTGTATGAGTATGCAACGCATACCCATAGAGCTTGATGGTTGGACTTGCAATTTAAGTTATGCAAGGACACATTTCCACTTGGTAGCATTGTTTCAGTCATTGACTTCATAGAGAACTACATTCTACAACCACAACATGAGGTACAATCACAATATTACAACTCCACACAGGTTTCTATATTTGTGTACATCGCATTCATTCATGTGAATCATAATACAGAGGATGACAGAAAGATCATAAGGGAGTATCATTTTATATTAGTGATGATCACACACATTCTACAAAGTTCATGCAAGGTTGCTTTTAGGTGTTCTACAATGATTTAGCTAGAAGGGGTATATCATTGAGTCAGCATATCATATGGTCGGATAAATGTGCATCACAATTCAAGAACTCACAGAATTTCTATTGGCTGAGTAGGAGGCATAATATTACAGGTGTTCAGCATATGTGGAACTTTTGTGAGGTCGGGCATGGAAAGGGGTAGCATGATGGTGTAGGAGCATGTATCAAATAAGCCATAGCATGAGAAGAGTTAAAGTATAAAGATAATGCAAAGTTGACAAATACAAAATCAATCATCGAGTGGTGTAATGCTTCGATGGGTCCATGTAATGAAGGTAAGTCTTCAGTTCATATATTTTTTTGGGTTGATAGATGATACTAACATTGCACCATATGAGGGCTATTGTACACTAACAAGATCAAGTGAGCTACACTCTTTCAAAATCTCAATTGCAGGTTCATGGAGTATACATACACATAAGGTGGCATGCTTTTGTTCTTCATGTACAATTCAAGCCTGGAATGAGTGCGAGTCAAAGGAATGGGTTGACAAATGGTGGTTAAGTTATCTTAGCCCACTTGACACATATCAGCCCTCGACGATACTGGAACTAACACAGATGGAATCATCAGTTAACTTTGACCACATATCAGATCTAGTTCAACCAAGTAATATATCTAATTGCATAGTTTTTGAAATTCCTAATGTTATCTTACTTTGTAGTGTTTTTGTAATGTTGACTAGTTTCATGTAATTTGTTGCACATATCAATGTAGGGCATGTTTATGCAGTTATTGCAGATGAAGACAATGAAGAGGGAACGAATTATTACTTGTGTTGTTGTGTTGAGGCCAAAAAGAAATTGGAGGCCCCAGTTACAGATGGAGAAAACATCAAATACCCTATAGGCTTAGTGGTTGTTATTGGAACATGGCTTAGAAGGTACCCACATAAGAGTGTTAATGTTTGGTTGTTTCAGAACTTTGACACGCCTCAGAAGATTCTTCATTACTTGAACCTTGTCGTGGCATCCAATGTTCATTTGATACAATTTCGGGGTAGACCTCTGAACAAGACCTTGTGTAAGGTGCGTGAGTCTGACCATGAGGCAATACTTGACACAATAAAGAGTAGAGCAGACCCAGATGGTTCGTTGGATAAATTTGTAAGTATGCATAAAACTTTTCTAGATGGTTACTTGTACTTTGTTTTGTATATAAATAGTAGTATGAATTGCTTCCCTCTAGTATACATATGGTAGGTTTGCTTCTCTTACCATTGTCCTTGTAGCTTCTTGAATAGTCCTATTCTTTCTTTCAACCACTCCATTCTACTGAGGATTCCTATCCTTTGACCAAGGTACGAGCCAATAACATGAAAATGTCATAATTTTGTATTTCTTGTTTTATCTCATGTCATTTGATGTACATAAATGATATTTATGTTTAGTCAATTTTGCTTCTTGATGCTTCTCACAGGAGGTCACAACTCTAGCCTGTCCAACTATGGATGAAGAGAGACAAGATGATGGAGAGTGATCATCGAGTGGTGGTAAGGGATCGATTACATATGTGATGTTATATATTTCATACATTTTCTATATTAATGTGCATATTGTTTGATTGTATTAATAGGTGGAGTTGGATGAACTTTTGTCGAAGAGGTCTACTTGACAACAAAGAGAGGATGAGTCATGGATTGGCTCTCCATCTTTGCGGTCAAGCAAGGGCCACCGATTATTTCATAAAAGTCCATAGTTAACTAGTTTTTGGGACATTTTTTGTATGCATAGATGGCTTTGCATACATACTTTTGTATGTTACCGAAGTATATTTTTGTATATATGTCTGTATGGCTTTGTTTGGACCTGCCTATATGGATTTGTATATAAACTAGATGTTGTGTTCATGGCATTATGTATATGACAGTTTATATTAAATATTTGATATGATGATCATTTAACGTTACAGGAATTTGGTTTTACACGTGCCAATTGCATTTTCTTGAAAGTTTATAAATCATTTTCAAATAATCCATTTTGTGCATATCTTGAAATCATTGCATTTTGTGGGACTATGCATTTCTTTGAGGCATCATTTCAAACAATTCATGTACCTTGTCTATGCTTCCACACTTTCCATACATGTCTACAAGGGAATCTACAAATACAATACATGTGACAAAATTCCTATATCATTTATGCCTTGATGGTTGTCCACACCATGTTCCCCAGATCCCATTCTGGCATAGGCAAGGAGGAAGTTGGATAAGGTTGTACAATTTGGTTTTAGATGTGCCAAAATTTATGTTTGGTTGAAATCTACTTTTGTGCATTTGATTGAGAGTTCTTAAAGCCTTATGAAAAATCCATTTCGTGCATATCTTGCAATCATTGCATTCCATGAGACTGTTGGCAAGAGACACTGCTCTGGTATGGACTTGTATGTTGTCATTTATGGAAACAAGGCTCATAGATCTCATTGGCATGATAGGGAGACACAACTCCGGAAGATCACATCAGATTTCAAGTCCGGTTGGAAGAAATGGCTAAGTATGGATATGCACAGAGTAGAGGACAATAAGTTGGATAGTGTGCCTCTGTAGATGATGATAAGGTAATGTGGTTCAGGTATAATGTTCTCAATTGTTTGATAGTGTTATACTTCAGAGATTAAGTCCTAACTTCCTCCAGAAGTCACCTTGAAGAAATGTCTAAGTTCAGGTAAGCAAAGGTATAGCAGGAACAGTGAACAGGGTATAGTGCAGTGGTCCGCATTCCTCCGAGGGTGAGCATTTTGTTATGATGTTTTGAGGTGTTGTAAACACTTATATGAAGTGTCTAATTCTACAGTTGGAAGATCTAAAGTCCACTGTAAAGATAGTTGCAAGCTGTTAAGTATCAGCATAGTGTTTGACAAAGCCTGACAGAGACAGAGTCTGAATTCTAATGGCCCACATTTCTCTACATGATGATATCATGCCTTGCAGTTCTAAGGGTAAGTTTGGGAATGTATGAAGAGCCATTGATATGATTTTGGAGGTGTTTTGAGATCTGTAGTAAAAGTTGTAAGTCAGCAGATGAACTCGTTAAGCATGCCCTTAAGGAACAGGCCGACTAGTATGATAAATCATTGTGCGGAAAAGAGATAGTGTTTGAAGGATCTATGTAATTGATTGAATGATTAGAGACAACCTATATGAACACGTTTGACCAAAGATTTGGGTCCGTACAACAATATAGTGCATTGGATTAAGCTGACAAGCTACATCTTTCTATGTACATGCTTCATTTCTTGGATGACAACCTAATTGTGGATCAAATCATGATGTGGATATATAAAGGCAATGAGTTTCAGTTGTGAAGTGTGTGAGAGGTGTGTGTGATTGATGCAAGCATGCAAATAGCATAGCAGAGTTAGAAGATCAGCAATAATGAAGACTTGGGATTTAGAATTCAGTTGCTAAATGACTGCACCCTAGCATAGTGACAGATGCTTTTGTAGTATTTAGTTTTCATGTACAATTTTCTTTTGAAAGTGAGCTTTCTTCATCAAGGAAGTGATCCTAGTAGTGAGCCTCCATTAGGGTTTAACAACCCTCGGGGTTTAACAGTCCTTATTGTATTCTTGCTAGGTTTAGAGTTGAAGCAGTGAGCCTACTAAACCTAGTTGTACTTCATGGCAGTGAACCAGCATGTTCCAGGCTTGTGGAGTGACCAAGCCTAAACATCATTATTTGTAAATATTACAATACATATATATTTGAGAGCTAATCCTCTCCATGGTTTTTCCCATTTGGGGTTTTCCACGTATAAAACTTGGTGTCTATGTGTCATGTTTTTATGGTTGTTGTTCATATGCATGTTATGCATTTATTTAATTAATTTTGGAAAATGGTTGAAAGTTAAAGTGCATCAAAAGATTTTTAGAACGCTGATTCACCCCCCCTCTCAGTGTTCTTGACATTCAACAATTGGTATCAAAGCCAAGTTCCTTGGAAAAAGTCTAACAACTTAAGGAAGATCTAGGATAGTGTAATCATGGCAGCAAGAAGATTTGGAAATTATGAAAGCAACAAGCAACTAGAAGCAACTCTTATGGATCTTGAAAATTCTGAAGCAGAAGTCTAGGATCTGAAAGAAAATTTGCAACAAGCTGATGAATGCATCTCAAAGCTAAAAGAACAAGTCAAGAAATTCAAAGACAAATACAAAGAAGTTAATGATCAATTGATATCAACAAATGAAGCCTTGAATGAACTGGAAGTAGAAGTTATAGAAAGAACAAGAACAAAAGATGATCTGAATCTGATTGTGAAGAACAGATCAGAAGATTGTGCAAAACTTGAAAACAAAATTGTAAGTCTAAAAACGGATCTGGAAAAGGCTAGAAGCTTTGAAGAAAAAATCAAAATAAGTACTGCAAAGCTTGATGAAATGATTGCTATTAGAGAAAAAAACCTAGAAGACCTCCAGTCAGACAAACAAATGCTCAAAGGTGCCCATCTTTCAATGGTTATTGTAATTCATGTAATAAGTTTGGTCATAAGGCTACTCAGTGTAGGAGAAGAATAAATCAAAAGGTTCCATCATTCTCTAGTTAGTGTTTCAATTGCAATAAAATTGGTCATAGAGCAGTTGTGTGCAGAAGTAAAGTGGGTTAGAAGTCTATTAGGTGCAATGCATGCTATAAAATGGGACACAGATCAAATGAATGCAGAAGTTTGATAAGAGATGTTTTTCAAAATAGAAGGAACAATCAATCATTCAATGGAAAGTGTTTTGCATGCAATAGAGTTGGACATATGGCTAATCAATGCAGATCAAATCCAATCAATAAAAGGAACCAAGGTCAAAATAATGTGGTGTGCTTCAATTGCAACAAATCTAGACATATTGCAAGATTTTGTAGAAGCAAGAATGTGAAGAGAAATTACTATTCTGAAGAAAGGAAATCAGAGCAAAGAAATGATAAGGGAAAAGAGAAAGTTGATCTAGTTGAAACCAAAAAGGAGATGGACAAGGTATGGATCAAGAAAGAAGTAATTAAAGGAGAGGATAGATTTGCAGTGTTGAAAATTCAAAACCCCCAGCCAGAAGATGGGTGCCAGAATCAAGCACGAAGATGTATGATGGAATCTGATGTGAAAAAGCTCTTAAAAGAAAAACTAGAAGCAAAAGGGTTAATGCGGCATATTGCAGAGCAATCTTAATCAACTATGTTCTACAGTGAAGGCTTTTGACAGCTTTTTGGGAGTGAGCATTTAATAATGATTAGGTCAAGTGCAGAGGATAAAAAGCAAGTCATTTGCCTTCTGATTCACTTTGCATTCAAGTTTCCAAACGTCGAAGAGAGATTAAAGCAATATTTCAAGGCGCAACAAAGATTCAAAGAACTCTGAACGATTCAAGCGAGGAAAACCCAATTTCGGCGTATCAAGGTATTTACCGTAGAAACCCTCATTGTGAGTCTATTGAATCTTTACTATGGTGACTCCACAAGTTATAGATATTATTGAGTGTCCTTGACCCAAATTCAAGAAACATCCCCACAAAGCAACTGAAGCTGGTTCAATGGGTGCATTCTCGGGTATACCTTACAGAGTTCTGTATGTTGAGGATGTTAGGGCATATATTCATGTTGCCCTAGAAGAACACAGTGACATTTGTCTATCAGATTTATATCTCAAACATCTAACTGATGACCAGTTTGACCTCAAGGAAGAATATAAAAACCTAAAGGAAAAGAAATTTATTCAATATGTGGATTTTCCTACATTTGCGGAGGATGAATGGGTAAGAAACGTCTTGATCTGAATTCATGACGAATTCATGTGGTTAGGGCCTTTCAAAATCACTAAGGAAGCAATTAGGGCAGTGATAGGATTAAGTTCCACCAGAGGTGTGCCCTTGCTAAAGGTTGTGAAGAATAAAACTGTTACAGAGGCCACTGGAGCAAATTTTGATAAGAGGGCACTAACTATCAATGATATCATAGATCATGATGTGTGATTTGCCTCAATGGTTTTGGGTTACAAGATCTATTTCTCCAACCGGGAGAACTATGTTTCAGGGACAACAATCTATACTGCCTATCAGATGATAAAGGAGAATGTTGATTATGACTTATGTGAGCTCCTACTAAATCAATTAATAGAAAATTTAAGAAAGACAAAGGAGAGAAAGAATTAACCCTTCAAATATGGTACATTGATCATCTATTTATTCTTTTATTTCATGAATGAGCTACCAAACATGAAGAATTTGATCTAGCTAAGCAATAAACTAGTAGATGTTCAAATTAGAAACCATCTAAATAGAATTAGAAGTGTTAATGAGCAAAATACAGCCCTATGGGGGTACTTTAAAAATTTCCAAAGCATGATGCAGTCTAGAGAAGGAATTCCTAAGAAAATTGTTGAGAAGTACAAGGATACCATATGTTTCATGGTTACAAAAGATCAATGCCTAATGGAATCTTTTGAGCCTAGGACTGTCTAGGTAATGCCGATGGGCTATGAAGTCGATGGGAAAATATTTGAGAGCTACACTCAACACATGCTGAGCAAACCCAAGGACAACAGGGAAGAAAGATTTGGAACTTATGAAGAGCTATCCATGAAACTTTATGTTGAATTCAGAAAACTTGAATCAACTAGAAAAGTTAGAAAAGAGGTGGAAGAGATCGTTGCAAGATATGGCATCACCAAGGAACAACTGAAAGAGGTAAGGGAAAAAGGAGAGAAAGCAGCAAAAGAGAAGAAAAAGGATGAGCCAGTACAGATTTCAGAGGAATCTCAGTCGAAGTAGGACAAACCAGAAAAAGTTCAGAGGACTACCATGAGCTCTTCCACCTCCTCTAGTGCCACAGCTTCAATAAACCTAGAGAAAACATCAAAAGAATTCCCTGTCAAAGACATGAAGAGGAAAAAGATGAAGGGAAGAAGACTATATGTTAGTGTAGGTGAAAAGGATGATGAAGAAACAAAGTCAGATGAAGAGGTCAAGAATATGAAAGTTGAGGCTATCAAAGCCTCTAGAAGTAGCAAAGAAAAGCCCTCCGAAAAGGATAAATCTAGAAAAAGACAGAAAAAGGAAAAGCCTCCACCACTTGTAGATGTAATAAAAGTTTTCACCATGGATGGGAATTTAAAACCCATGATTGAGTACTATGATGGATCTAGTGATGTTGATAAAAGAAGTTTGGAAGAAGCCCCTATGAAATATCTAAACATTTTCAATAGAGCCCTCATTGAGATCATCTTTGAAATTTTGAAAATCCTAGCAAATATTATGAGCATCAAAAAGGAGACTGCTAGAGCTAAGGATATTGAGCTAAGACAACATGTTCTGACAATATTATGTCCTGAAATTACTACGAAAGAAGAAAATCTGATCTCTAAGGAAACCAAAGAGAAATTCAAAACCAAAATAAGGATGAACTCATTGATGCTGAGAGAAATTGATAAAGTGGTCAAGGAAACAGAAGAAATCACTTTGGAAACATTGAGGAAATATAATATTCCTACCATTGATGACAATGTAGCAACAGATAGTGGAAATGGTACACCTATTTTGAAGGTAAACCTAGAGCAAGAATCAAATAAAGATGACAAAGTGACTGAGCTAGAAGAAGTACTTGCTGATAATTCTAAAATAAGAACCTCTTCGGTACATCATGCTGAGGATGACACTAACAAGGAGAAGATAGAGGAAGAACAAGTCATGAAAATTCATCCACCGAAACAAGAGGAGGATACTAATATGGATCGAGATGATCTAGAGCAAAGCCACAAAGAAGAAGTCTCTATCACAGCAAGAGACACTACAGAGTCTGCAAAAGAATTGTTGGAGAAAAGAAAACAAGCTTTGGATGAGCCAGATTTTCTACGTGGTCCAATAAACCTGGACACAATGTCACCGGCACAGAAGCTTAAGTGGGTTACAATTGTTCAGGCAAAGGCTCATGAGGAAATGTTGAAGTCTCACATTAAGGATAGTGAACTCATAAATGATGCATCCATAATTTTGGAAAAACTAGTGCCAACTTACCGAAAGGATACCTCTCTGACTACCACTTGTCAACTCAAGGGACTAATTCATTCTGTAAGTACACACTTTGAATCTCTTGAAAAATCTGCTGAAACAAAAGTTAGACAAGAGTTTAATGAGAAAAGGCTTGATGAGTTGACAAAGTTGATAGCCCATGATAAGGCTCAACTAGAAAATGGAATACAGAATATTTAGAGTGCTATTGTAGAAGCTGGTGATGTATATAATTTTTGTCTACCATGGCCGAAAGTTACAAAGAAGACAGATGAAAAGATCAAGGAATTGGAAGAAAAATTGATGGATGTTTCTAAGAATTTTGATCCAATACATGAATCAACTAGCAACAAGGAAGCCCAAGTTATTAACATCCACAATGACTTGAATAATTTAATAAATCAAAAGTATCAAATAAAGAGTAGAATGGGACAATTGAGAATACTAATCAGTCCCAAACTAGATTCAATGACTAAGCTTGTGGATAAAGCATAGCTTGCTAGATAGATTGCCTCACCATCAGATTTACAAAAGGTAGAAGCTATAGTTTTTCTAATTAGTGGTCATATTCAAATTTTAGATAATGCCAAGAAAAGCTGGGATGGTGAATGGGCTCAAGTAAATAACATGTTCAATGACATCCTTCAGCACATGTAAAATTAAGTTGAAGATTGCACTTGTAAATATGCAGCAGAGTACATAAATTTTTTTGAAGTTTTGACAAATTTTTGGTTCCAGATCACACCCTTTGCCATTGATGTCAAAGGAGCAGAAGAAGATTAGTGAAAAGTGGATAAACATCTCAGGGGGAGTAGGAGAATGAAGTGTATATAGTAAGGGGGAGCAATCAAGCATTTTTCACTAAGTGTTGCCATCGATGCCAAAGGGGGAGATTGTTGGCAAGAGACATTGCTCTGGTATGGACTTGTATTTTGTCATTGATGGAAACAAGGCTCAGAGATCTCATCAACATGACAGGGAGACACAACTCTGGAAGATCACATCAGATTTTAGGTCAGGTTGGAAGAAATGGTTAAGTATGGATATGCACAGAGTAGAGGGCAGTAAGTTGGATAGAGTGCCTCCACAGATGATGATCCAGTAATGTGGTTTAGGTATAATGTTCTCAATTGTTTGATAGTTTTATGCTTTAGAGATTAAGTCCTAACTTCCTCTGGAAGTCACCTTGAAGAAATGTCTAAGTTCGGGTAAGCAAAGGTATAGCAACAACAGTGAATAAGGTATAGTGCAATGGTCCGCATTCCTCTGCAGGTGAGCATTTAGTTATGAGGTTTTGAGGTGTTGTAAACACTTATATGAAGTGTCTAATTCTAGAGTTGGAAGATCTGAAGTCCACTGGAAAGATAGTTGCAAGCTGCTAAGTATCGTCATAGTGTTTGACAGAGCCTGACAAAGATAGAGTCTAAGTTCTGATGGTCCACATTTCTCCGCAAGATGATATCATGCCTTGCAGTTCTAAGGGTAAGTTTGGGAATGTATGAAGATCTCTTGATATGATTTTGGAGGTGTTTTGACATCCATAGTAAAAGTTGTAAGTCAGCAGATGAACCTGTTAAGCATGCCCTTAAGGAACAGGCTGACTAGTATGATAAATCATTGTGCGGCGAAGAGATAATGTTTGAAGGATCTATGTAAGTGATTGAATGATTAGATCTGACCTATATGAACATGTTTGACTAAAGATTTGGGTCTACACAACAATATGGTGCATTGGATTAAGCCGACAAGCTACATCTTTCTATGTACACGCTTCATTTCTTGGATGCCAACCTCATTGTGGATCAAATCATGATGCCGATATATAAAGGCAATGAGTTTCAGTTGTGAAGTGTGTGAGAGGTGTGTGTGATTGATGCAAGCATGTGAATAGAAGAGCAGAGTTAGAAGATCAGTAGTGATGAAGACTTGGAATTCAGAATTCAGTTGCAAAATGACTGCACCCTGGCATAGTGACAGATGTTTATGCAGTATTCAATTTTCATGTGTAATTTGCTTTTGAAAGTGGGATTTCTTCATCAAGGAATTGAGCCTCCATTAGGGTTTAACAGCCCTTAGGGTTTAACAGCCCTCAGGGTTTTATAGCCCTCAAGGTTTAACAGCCTTCATTGTAATCTTGCTAGGTTTAGGGTTGAGGCAGTGAGCTTGCTAAACCTAGTTGTACTTCATGGCAGTGAGCTAGCATGTTCCAGGCCCGTGGAGTGACCAATCTTGAACATCATTATTTGTAAAGATTACAATACATATATATTTGAGAGCTAATCCTCTCCATGGTTTTTCCCATTTTGGGTTTTCCACGTAAAAATATTGGTGTCTATGTGTCATGTTTTTATGGTTGTTGTTCATATGCATGTTATGCCTTTGTTTAATTAATTTTGGAAAATGGTTGAAAGTTAAAGTGCATCAAAAGATTTTTAGAACACTAATTCACCCCCCCTCTCAGTGTTCTTGACATTCAACAGAGACAACATTTCTTTAAGGCATCATGTCAAATAGTTCATGTTCGTTGTATATGCTTCCACACTTTTCATACATGTCTTGTAGGGTTCTTGTGGAACATGAACACACCATCCTGAAGCATGAAAGGCATGTGAGCTCTATGAATGAAGGCATCTTATGAAGACCATACCATGAAACATGAACACCATAACTGAGCATCTTGATCCTTTGACAACAACACCAATAGGGATATGATCAACAGCTTCTGACCTTTTGACATCAATGACAAACAACTTTCAACACATTGTACTGGTGATATCCCTTAAGAGACCAAAGTGCAAAAAGGCAGCAATCTTTGACGAGTTGTTACTCAAAAACTGTGTCACTTAGAAATATTTTGTCTGAGGCTACGGGATCACATAGGGTCCCTCTACAATAACCCCTCTCAATTTTTTATCTCTAAGGTGTTTTCCCATGGTGAAAGTTTTTCTGCTGCTCCAAAAATGGTCAGATGCATGTAGTGTAAAGTTGCAAATGGGTGTAACTTTAGTTCTAGTCCTCGTGCGACCAAACAAATAGTTCCAACGCATTCAAATGGGTATGTTTAGGCTAGGCATGGTCTTGTTTTGCACCCAAACATGCCAAAACAGTCCAAGCTACATTGTACCAGCGATATCCCTTAAGAGACCAAAGTGCAAAAAGGCAGCAATCTTTGATGAGTTGTTACTTAGAAACCGTGTCACTTAGAAACATTCCATCTAAGGCTACATGATCACATAGGGTCCCTCTACAATAACCTCTCTTAGTTTTTTATATCTCTGAGGCATTTGCCCGTGGTGAAAGTTTTTCTACTGCTCCAAAAATGGTCAGATGCATGCAGCGTAAAGTTACAAATGGGTGTAACTTTCATTCTGCTCCTCGTGCGGCCAAATGAACAATTCCAATGCATCTGGATGGGTAGGTTTAGGCTAGGCATGGTCTTGTTTTGCACCCAAACATGCCAAAATAGTTCGAGCTACATTGTACCAGCAATATCCCTTAAGAGACCAAAGTGCAAAAAGGCAACAATCTTTGACGAGTTGTTACTTAGAAACATTTCATCTGAGGCTATGGGATCACATAGGGTCCCTCAACAATAACCTCTCTCATTTTTTATATCTCCGAGGCGTTTTCTCGTGGTGAAAGTTTTTCTGCTGCTCCAAAAATGGTCAAATGCATGAAGTGTAAAGTTGCAAATGGGTGTAACTTTTGTTCTGCTCCTCGTGTGGCCAAATGGACAGTTCTAATGCACCCAGATGGGTAGGTTTAGGTTAGGCATGGTCTTGTTTCACACCCAAACATGCCGAAACAGTCTAAGCTACATTGTACCGGTGATATCCCTTAAGAGACCAAAGTGCAAAAAGGCAGCAATCTTTGACGAGCTGTTACTCAAAAACCATGTCACTTAGAAACATTTCGTCTAAGGCTATGGGATCATGTAGGGTCCCTCTACAATAAATTCTCTCAATTTTTTATATCTTTGAGGCATTTTCCTGTGGTGAAAGTTTTTTTGTTGCTCCAAAAATGGTCAAATGCATGCAGTGTAAAGATGCAAAGGGGTGTAACTTTCATTCTACTCCTCGTGTGGCCAAACTGATAGTTCCAACACATCCATATGGGTATGTTTAGGCTAGGTATGTTCCTGTTTCACACCCAAACATGCTGAAATAGTCTGAGATACATTGTACTGGCGATATCCCTTAAGAGACCAAAGCGCAGAAAGGCAGCAATCTTTAACGAGCTATTACTCAGAAACTGTGTCACTTAGAAACATTTCATCTTAGGCTACACAATCACATAGAACCCCTCTACAATAGCTTCTCTTAGTTTTTGATACCTCTGAGGAATTTTCTCGTGGTGAAAGATTTTCTGCTGCTCCAAAAATTGTCAGAAGCATGTAGTGTAAAGTTGCAAGGTAGGCTACTTTTTGTTTTGTTCTTCATGGGGCCAAACCATTAGAGGCAACACATCCAATTGGGCACATATATTCTATGCATGGCCACTGCCCTTCATTATAAAAGGGTCATAGTCTTTCCTATTCGAAGGGTCACAACTTTTTGCCTTTGAAATGTCATCAGTATTCATGAGAACATCAAGATAACACTTTCTGCAAATGTTCTCCATGCATTATCATCCTTTTTATTTCTTACCCCAATAAATTGGGTTGCTTTCAACATCAATGCATCAACCATTCATGTAGCACTTCACATACTAGTAAAAGACATTAGCCCTCTTAAGGGTCAAGCTCTTTCAACTTATCAAGAAAGCATTATTTCATTTGTTGCTATTTCAATAGTTGTTATTTCAACTCATAAGTTACATGATAGAGATTTATGGTGGTGACCTTGTATGAACAATAGTGAACATGCACCCACTAGAACCCATAAATGTGAATAAAGTGGCATATATGCTTGATAGTATTATTTCACCATTCGATCTAGCTAGTCTAATGAGGAGGATGTGGCTCCAAATTCTAGTAAACATGTCATAAATGGTCATTCAAGCCCTTTGAAAACCCTTACATATTCTAAGTAGAGATTATTCCACATATACCATGGAGAGTGATTATGACATCATACAATATTGAGATAAGAAAGCCCCAATCTATTGTGCATGTAGGACTAAACTTCCATCTCATTAGTTGTCTATTACATGGGGGGACATTACCATACTTGTTTGATGCCACTTCCACTATATTAAATTCACCACACACAACCCAAGTTTTTATGACTTTAATATACAATCTCGTGTTGATATTCAACATGATGATTCATTTTTATTTTAAAGGACTCTTTTGTTGGGTTTCTTCAAAGGATTAGCTTTGTGTGCTAAGTGGATTATGACAGCCATAGAGAGGATTGAATTTTAAAAAATTCTACTATGTAATACAATTGGACTTTAAATATTTGAAGTAAACCATCTTCCAATATCCATTGAAGCGTGGATTTATAATGCAAATATGGACACCATCAACATAAATGATTTGTATTAACCAAATATCTATATAGGCATACATCAATATCTGTTGATATAAGTATAACATATATACAAAATAGCCATATAGGCTTACAAGAATGCCATATAGGCATACAATGTCAACTATATGCAATACAAAATATATGTCCACAAATGCCATACAGGCATACAACAAAGGAACCCAATAAAAAGTCATTTCCCTCTGTCTGGTGAAGAGAATAGATCACTGACAATCTTTGATCTTCAAGGGGATGGAGACACATATGAGGGTGGTCTACTATGAACCCGTGGGCTTCTCCTCCTCTTTAGTTGTTCATGGATTTGTAGTTGTTACAATAAAAAGTATAGACATTAATATATAGAAATTACATTATAAAAAATGAAACATTTAACAAAATAATCACTTACTGCTACCAAAAAATTTGTCTCCTCATTTGCCTCAGTACCAGGATTAGGTTGTGGCGATGTCATGTCCTATAGAAACCATCTAGATAGAAATTAAACTTCAAATCAATAATCATTTAATTTTTCAAAAATAAACAACTATAACAATGAATGTAATTTGAAATTTACTAATCTTTCTCATACCCCCATAAAAGGCATGGAGCTATGAATTGCAGAGGACACACCATGCTCCATTGCCCTATGAACTTTGGGAGGTGTCTTCGTAGCCTACATCATCTAAAAATAAAACAACCTTATTCAATTATGAAAACTAGAATAGTGATGCAAGTCATGGCTCCTAACATACACACACATTCACCTAAACATGGAAGTACACACAATAAAGCACACAAGTCATGTTCACCTAAATTATACTAAAAGTGATAAAAACTCTGACTATGAGAAAAGGACTACCAAGTAGATAAATGTAAAAGGGTTCCATCTAAATACATAACATGATCTAACTCTACAAATAGCATGTTAAAGGTATCCAACTATGCAGAATGTTCTTTGTCTAGATATTGTAATGAAGCTTTGTATTATACCCAAAAAAATATTCATTGTCACCATGCATCACTATGATACAGCTAGACACATTCTTCACCATCAATTCCCATAGTAAAGTCTTGGGTATGGGCATCAAAAACATCACAACCAAGAGTTTAATCTATTAATCTAGCTTCTTGGGTTGAGAACTATGAATGTTGGAGGTAACAATCATTGAAATTGTAAATAAGTTCTATCTTATTTTGGATAGGGAAGATAGGATCGACTCCCTTATGGATAGAAATTAGAACCCTACTAGGCTCCAAGTATGTAAAGTATATTATATGAGGGAACTTTGATCATTTCAAAGGTTAAGGGGTCCGTAGAAAAGGTGGTTGTGTATTTAAAGAGGTGTTTTACTTTGCCCTTAAGAAGAATAAAGGAGCCATGAGCATTTGTATGATATCAACACCTTGGAAATATGGTGGTATGTTTAGTTAGGGTAAGGGGTTGTGCTACTTTAACCCTAAGGTTTTATGGAGTCTTGTGCTTTTTGGTCTATTGATATTGATTATTAAGTTGTAGATATTAATTTTGGTTAGGTTGATTGGTTTAAACATAGTGTTATTGATAAAAAAATATTAAATTTTAATATTTAGTGGGTTGAAAGTTTTTAAAAATTTGAAGTGAAGAGTTTGATAATTTTAAGAAAAGTTCATGGTTCCCTTAAGAAGTTAGAAATTAGCAAAAGAAAATACTAGGTTCTAGAAGTTGAAATGGTTCTATTTTATTGGAAAATATATTGGTTCATGAAAAATTATTTAGTTTAGGTGTTGAAATAGTCATGGTTTATTGATGTTTAGACATAAATTACATGGACCTTTATTAGAGTGCAAGTTTGTAATAATCATGGTTCATTGGTGAAGTTATCAACCTATCAAGCAATTATTAAATTATAGGCTTGAAACAATGGTGGTTCATTGGTGAAGATATTTGTGTCAAAATAGTCAAGTTTCATTTATAAACATATCAAACTAATGAAACATTATCACGTTGTAGGAATGGAAATGGTCATGGTCCATTGTTAGAATATATTAGGCTCATGATTCAAGATTCCAATAACACCTCTTTGCAGCTCAGAATGTCTCTATTTTAACTCTATCTAGAATGTCTCTATTAGATGTAGGATCAGAAGTAGGGATGGAAGAAATTGATCCAATAGGATTGACATAGTTTGTAGGGGAATGGGTTAGTGTAGATTTGAAGATTTTGGTTAGGGGTGACTTGTTGCCCCCATAATTAATACCTAAAACCTAGATGATGTTGGAGTCAATCATATGCTATATAAGATTTCATAGGCTCGTGTGCCTCTCTAGTGTCATGTCCTGGGGTCTAATTGGTGGTAATTGGATGAGTTTATTAGAGAGAATTTGTCGAAGAATAGTGTGGAAGGGGTCAACAAGCTTTGGTAGACATGTATGGAAAATGTGGTAGCATAGACAAGGCAGTGAGTTGTTTGAAAAGATGCCTCAAAGAAATGTGGTCTCATGGTGATGTCCTTGTCTATGTATCTGCTTGTCATGGCATTCCATGAGACCACATTTCTTTGAGGCATTTTTTCAAATAACTATATTGTAATTGAAATTTTGTCATATATCAACATCTCGTTATTAGTTATGCAATGTCTAGTAATGCTTTGAGTTTGAAAGATGTGCAATGCAATGTAATCAATGATATGAATATAAAATACAAAAATCTAGTAAGTACAATTCATTAGTTAAATTTTTTATTTTATTACCTGAGTGAAGCTTTGAACTCCACCACCATTGGCAGGTGTTGTCATGAAATCTCCAAGATTAACCTATTTAACATCCAAAATCAGATATTAGAATACCATTCATATAACAATGCTATTCACATGTAATATTTATAATTGTTTACTAGTTACATACCCTGGTAGTAGATGTCGTAGTGTAATATGCAGGTGGAGAATCATTGAAAACTACATCAATGTTATGACCTTGAAATTTCATTAAAATCATCAAACTAAATTAGCTAATCTTGCATTTCAAAAATAAAATTTAATAAATTAAATTCAATGAACTTGCTAACATTTACCTAAGTATCAAGGTCGAAAGTCTCACTCAGGAGGGCATCTGTCATCACCATTTGCTCAGCTGCAGATGTAGCCTACACACCTGCATCCCGACTATCCATGGGGTCATGACCACAGGCTGACCCGCAAGCCTAACAAGTATGGGGTGGAACCCTACTACTCAGACTCTCCCCCGGCCCACACTATGCTACAGGATTGGTATGCTCTATATGATGCTCTGGGTCAAGGCACTAATGGATTGAAGTGTCTCAACCTCAACACTCTCCTTCACAATGGAAGGGATAGACATGTGCTCATGGGTTGGTCTAGCGAGTGCTCATCTCACTGGCCACTATGGTTCAACATGTGCCCCTGGTCTATCCTGTGCTGACCACCCACCTCTACCCTAGAACTCCCACATATCAAAATAGTTTGGCACTTTATTTTTGACAAACTCGCAGTAGAGTTTCCTCAAAAAGTATTGCTAGACCTCATTATTATTGCATGGAGGATGGTCAAAAACCATCCACAACCTCTACCCAAAATTATCCCTTATCGCTTGGTTATTGCACCAATGGATAGGGAACCTCTTGCATGTAAGGGGTAGAGGTTGATTTGTTCGTGGTTCTGTGAAAATAGAACACAAGTCCAATTTTGTAATTTGTTCATTTTTAACTTGTTCATAGGACAACTTGTTTGCATAGAACTCTCTAAATTCTCTCTAAATTCTCTCCTCTTTTCTGACCAACTAGAGATTTGCTTGCTAATTGAATCTACATTTGATAACATAGATTCAAGAGATTGAGCAAGCACGGATCTATGTGAGGTTGAAGTTGCAAGTTCTTTCAACCTTCCCATTATGTCCTCAATTTGTTTTTTATTGTTTTCAATTTGCCCCATTATATTTTCTTGTGTTCCAGGGGCATATTGAGCAATGAATGGAGGTGTTTGTTGTTGGGGTTGTTCTTCAGTAGGTATTTGTTGTTCAGGTGATGGAGGATTTTTTGGATTTTCAGGAGGAGGAGGTGCATTATCAATTCCTATAAATTAAAGAAATTTACATCAAAAAACTACTTAAACCTACCTATTTAGCAACAAATTCACACAAGAAAGCAAATAGAACTTACTCCTCTGGCCTCCCCAACATCGCAGTAGCATTTTGATGATGAATCGGTGACAAATTGTTGATGACATGCCCTTTGATAATGCGATCGCGCTCTCCTTTGTCTTCAAGCCATGGGTTTGCTGTGAAATGTAATGAAACAATGAAATGAAATGTAGGTTTTTGTTTTAAATAGCAGAGCATAACATGCTCGTGTTATAACACGAGCACATTATGGCTTGGTGTTGCCAAGCCTTAGGCTCAACATCAACAAGCCATAACGCAAGCGCGTTATGGCTTAAATTTTTTTTTTTTAAAGTTGGCCACTTTTTGGCCCCCTAACTTTTTGCACCTGTCCCTTTAAAATTTCCCTCCTTTTACCTAACTTGAAATTGATGTGCGACCATTTCAATTTTCTTCACTAGTAGGGCTTACCTCTCTTCTATCTAGGATTTGGTCATAATATGCTCATTTAAATTTTTTTAATAAGTTTGATAGAATGATCTTCAACTTTATTGGACTCTTCTTTAGTCATCAAACACTCTCCTTGTGCTCTTCTGAGCATGTTTTTTGATTCAAGGCTCAAATACAAGTCTCTAACAAAAACGAGGTAATATTCAAGTGTTTGAAACCTTCCCATCCTTCCTATCTATCCTCATAGCTAAATATCAAATATTTATTTATCATATCAATTTTAGTGTTTTCTAACCACTTCAAAATTTCCATAGATATATAAGTTCTTCGTTAGCACAACCACAAGTCCCTCATTCTTCTCCTCTTTTGCAACTTTATATTTCCCTTTGACACAAGAAAGTTCTTTGGTTCAATAGCTTGTCTATAATCAACTATAAAATGTGATAAGCTTTGACAAATTAAATTCAATTATTGAATTATTCTATCTCTCCCCACTATTTTCCAAGTAATTGCAACCCACCACACTAATCATACCTAGCCTATCAATGGATAAAGCATGATGTAATTGCTTCTGTAGACACCTAAAAATGACCTTTGCATTATTTGTCTTGCATATATCAGATTCTTCTAAATCACTTGCATCCAACATTAATTAAATAACTTAATTATTTAATAAATTTCATCAATTTCTTCTAATTCCCCTAATTCCAACATTAATTGAATAAATTCTATTTATTTAATTAATTTCATTAATTTACCACTTTATTCTTCTAAATTAAATAATTTTAATTATTTAATTAACTAATTATTCCTCTAAATTTAAATAAATTTGAACAATTTATTTGACTTTTTTTTCAAAAAATAAATAAAACTAATATTTTATTTATATCTTATCTCTTCCTCTATCATCTAAAATAAATTAAATCAATTTATTTGTTTAATTTGCTTTAAATCTTCATATCTTATCCTTTCTTCAATCATGCATAATAAATTAAATAAATTTATTTATTTAATTTCTAATTATCTTTCAATTCTTCCAAAAATATCAAATTTTCTTCTATATGCACAACCGGTCTTATTTTTAGAATGTCAAAAGCAAATCATAAGTTGAGTAATTGGCTTTAATCATTATTGTTTTTATCATCAACTCATAAATTGGAAAAGGCTTTCTAAATTTATGAAATCAAATCCTATCTTTATCAAAGTAAGTAGTTAACTCAACAAAGCAGCTTTAAAACATGACACATGTCGTGTGCACATTCATCATGTCTTCTCAACTCATCGTGTCCATCCACTTCATTGATTTATCTCTGCCATTGATTGATCTTCCCCTAAAAACCTATATATACTCCCTTCATCTCATCAAAAATCATCTTCGATAATTCAACTTTGGTACCATTAGCTCTTCTATCATTTAAGCTTTGGGCATTCTTAAGCGCTTTGAGCATTATATCACATCGTTGAGCACATATATTGACCTTTGATTACATCACCTACGTCCACTTGTTGCAACCATGGGTGCACAATGTATGTAGCAATCCAAAAAAGACCAAGGAAACAATACAATCTAGGTGAAAGCTTTCATTGTTTTTGCGTTATTCATTGATTATCAGTTATTATCTAGATCATTTTCTTAAAGGTTATAGGTTGAGTTTATTGTTCTTTGCTTGATCATTATTCATTTGATTTTTACCTATACACATTCTGGCATGCCTAGTGGGACCAACTAACTTGATTTAACCTTTACTTTTTTGAGAAATTTGATTTTTTGAAGCATAGGTATGGAAAAGCACAATTGTCACATAGAAACTTGCATCTAAACCATGGTAACATGCCTTTGGTCTATAGAAACGTGCCTCCAGGCAACAATTTTGTGCCTTTGGCATGTAGAAACGTGCATTTGCACCATCTTGACGTGCCTTTGGTCTGTTATAACACGCCTTTGGTTTTATAGGATTTCTAACTTGTTCTTGTGGTTTTAACTTGATTTCTAACATCTTGTTGATCTGTTGTAGTGTTGACAAGCTGATTTATTTGTCTAACACTCATTTTGAGCATACTCCTTAAGCTGATATATTTAAGGGTATTATCATATTTTTCTAATTAATCATCTAATCGGTTAATTGTTCATTCTTTTTAAAATAAGTATAGATCCCCATCATCCTACAACATCTTGGATCATCATGGAATCATTCAATCAGTCATTAAAATAGTTTTCTTGCTTTTTTGTAGGTTTGATCTAAAAAACACCTTTGCACCATAGTGAGGCACCTTTGCACCATAACTATGTGCATTTGTACCACAGTTCCACGCCTTTGCATAGGAAAAGCTTACATATGAATGACAGTTCCATGCCTCTGGTAAATTCTAATGCACCTTTGCACCACAGTTCTGCGCTTTTGGTTCAGTTAATTATTTTTGCTAACTGCTTGATTTTTGTGGAACTAACATCACTTGTTGCAGTATCTTATCATCAATCAAAGATCAAGAAGGGTTTCTAACTTATTTTTACAGGACGTTTGTCGAAGATATCAATCTTTTTCATACTAAATCTTAGAAACACCTCAATTTTACAAAGGAATTTATGACTGTCTATTGTATTTGGGATTTCTTAAGTACATATGCTCTTTCCTCGTACTACAAAGTGATCTTGGAAATCAAAAGTACTTAGGTCATTCATCTACTACTTTCTGTGCTTAAATTCCTAGGGACTCAAGATCATACATATGCTCTTTTCATGCGTCGCAAGATGATCTTGAAAATCAAAAGTGCTTGATATCCTCTCTAGGGGGCCTACTTGGGGATTTCATCACCTCAAGGGATGACCCCAACTACATGTTCTGGCACTGTCTATAAATGTTGGGAGTAGTGAAATCCTGAACTTCAAAGGAATGACCCTTTTAACTCCAAGCAATACACTCTCGAGATACTTGGTTTGCCAAGACTTGGATAGTTGAGAATTAGTTAACTGGGACACCCCCGTTCACAGATATGTGCCTCCCGTACCTTGATGTATATTGAGGACACCCTAGACACTTTGTAAACCTATATAAGACCATCGACTGTGTTATATTGTGATGTAAGGGAGTGAACAATACCCCGAAGTTACCATCCGTACTACCTTAAGGACTATATAGAAAATCTTTGGGCAAGGTGTCAAGACCTCCAAGGAGAGAGATACTGGGTGTACGCTCTTTATCTCTAGATATACACTTAGGGGGAAGTGTGCTTAGTTAGATAAGCACATGGACATGTATTCAATCATGTGGGCTCACAATATGATTCACTGCTACTTGAATAATTATAGGTTGTTGCATTAAAAGATTGTTTGGTGTCTCTTATCTTTGTTGTTATCTACCTGTAATACCATTTTTTATCCACAGAGGTTAATATCCTCACGCAACCAACACCATTGAGTCAATCCTTAGCCACTTTTCTACTGTCTTTTTCTCTTGCCAAAGAAATCAAACCAAATCTTATCAAAAATCTGGCCTTGAAAACATATTACTCACATTTGCACGAAAAACTCACCTTTGCACTATTCTGACATGCCTTTGAAATAAAGTTTTATGCCTTTGGTTTGCATCAGTGCACCTTTGGCCTACAGAAACACACATTTGCACTACAATTATATGCCTTTGGATTACAGAAGTGTGCCTTTGGCTCTGTCAAAATTTCACCAGTCTCAATAAAAACTCACATCTGAGCTATCCTGAAGCACCTTTGGGCTATCTTGACACGCATTTGCATTAGCCTGGCTCACCTCTGTTTCAATAGAAAAGAACCTCTGCACTACAGATCTACACCTTTGAGCCACAGAAACACACATTTGGTCCACAGAAGTGCGCCTTTGGTCTCTGTCTGTTGCCTATTATCCATTTAGCCCAATATCAAGTAAACTTCAATTTTGACTAATTTTAATCTTTGAGCTATTATCCTACAGTACATTCAGACCTGTATCATCAGCCATCAGACCATGCTCATCCATCATCATAGCTTAAACTTGGACTTTTTGAGCTTTTTATCCTCTTGAGATTACTATCAATCAACCATCATCACTAAATAAGCCTAAATCTTTATCCAAGATATCACATCTTTGTTAATTTGGCTTTCACCGTAGAGTCTAGATCACATCCCCTGGTTTATCTTTGATTATAGAAAGCTTGTCTCTCTTTAATCCTTGTAGGTGAATTAGTATTCGTTAGTGGTTTTTTATTAACTTAGAGAATTAACTTCTCCTAAGTTGGTTTAATGCCATTAACCCTATCTAACTTCATTGAGGTCGTTAGTCTACCTCTGTGACTGGTCATCAACTATCCAAATCAGCAATTGATCTAGTTTCTATATATCTTCCACAAGAAACCCATATTAAACCATCAAACTAGTAATCTCAACTCAATCAAAATCAATCCATCCATCCCCCAATCACCACACATAAACATCATCAATATGGTCCTGATAATCAATAGACCACGGTTCAGCCCCTCTCCATCATATCCAGATGATACAAAAATTGAGGAACTTAAACGCCTATATGGATCTCATCCCCAAGCTATATCTTCAATCTAACACACGTCACTATCATATCAACCTCCATCATACACATCCCCTAGTACTCCTAAGGTATGGATTCAAAAACTTAAACATGACTATGAGAAATTGGATCCTATCAACAAGAAAAAATTCAAACAGCTTCAAATGCCCTTAGCACATCTCATCACTGAAGATCCTCCTAATGCTATCGCATCAACAACACCATCTTACATGTCCATGCAAATTCCAAATCATCAAATCATGAATTCATACTTAGTCACACAAACTTCTTACAATCAAACATTGGCTAGCACAAGTCACAATTCTATACCTCATTGTATATCTTGTGACAAGGGACATCAGGTTCATCCATACCATCCTCTGTCTATATATTCATCTCCATCCATTTCCCAAGAACAACTTTCCTATGTAATCCCTCCATCACTACAACATCAACACATGCAACAACAGCCATTCCAACCACAACACCAACAATTCCAACCACAACAACAATTTCACATTCAACAACAACAATACCACATTCCACAACACCAACAATTCCAACCCCTCAACAAATTACACCTCAATCCCATGTGTCACCCCCATCATCATACCAACGTAACCCACCTACATATCATGTCAATTCCATATCAACCTATCCCATTGATACCCAACAACATCCACCCGAAGATCATCCAACTCCTTATTCCAACATTTCAAATCATCATCAAACCCATTTACAAGACTATCAAGTTCCTTTACAACAAGAACATGTAGGTTTTCCTTTCCAACAAAATCAAGTGTCCTTAAGTCCTTATGATACCTTTGACAAGGGGAACACCACTCTAGCTTATGCATCCTATGGGTACCCTACATCATCATCCAATCATATGCCAATACAAGAGCCACCTAGTCCTATCCCCACACCACCATGTAGTCCCTATTGTAGTCCATTAGTCCCTCAACCTTCTAATCCATCAAGCCCTTCATTACCTTGGTCCCCAGGTTCCTCTAATCTTCCACAAAAAGATCCTTGGGAGGTAACCCTACAACAATTGGTCCAAGCGCAATTACGTAAGCTACCCCTGATAAAACCATATAATCTTAATCCATCTAGTCACATTATCCCCCCATCTAGTTCAAATCCTAATATGTCCAATACCATTATCCCTCCATCCAATCCTAATACTAATCCTAAGCCTACAACACCATCCACCACTATTGTCCATCCATTATATTGTCCATCCACCCATACACTTAGGAAGGATGTGATCCAATGGCTATTAGCAAGGAATCAACCATCTCCGTGTCATCAAACACCTATCCAAGAGCCTATCAAAGAGCCTTCAAACAACATGTGTAGTCCTCCAAATACATCATATAGTCTACAACTTGTCAATCCTACTAAAGAGTCTCCCACCATGAGTCCAAGTTTAGATCCATTGTACCTTCATGTTGTTAACTATCAAGAGCCTATCAAGCCTATCCAAGAGTCTCCCACTTCTACTTCCATTCAAAAAAATCAAGAGCTATATCAAGAGTATAATTTAAAGCATGTGGAAACATCAACCTTTTATCTAAATCAAGATCAAAGCACCTCTATCTAATCCATCCATAACCTATATATTTTCTATGATAAAGATATTGTCCATGATCATGAGCCTATCCATGAGCAAATCAATCCTATCCATAATCCCACAACTATCCATGAACAAGCTATCCACACTACTCCTATACATTCTCCTCCTAGCCCTATCCATGATCCAACCATATCCACTTCCCTTGATGAGACACTTGATCCCAAAGAAAGCATTAACAATCAAACAAGTTACTTGGATCCTATCCCTTCACCTCATACTGAGCATAATGTTAGTCAAGATCCAAGCATCCCATGTCTTCCATTGCATGATCCCACATTGTCTTTTGTAAATCCTCCATTATCTCATGTTGATCCTCCATTATCTACTATCGATCCCATTCCAAATCCATTATCCTATCACCTTGGTCTTACCACTTTCATCCATGAATTCTCTTCCTTAGGAGAACAACAACCACTATCCACCACTTCACTCTCCCCATAAAATAATGGACTCGCATCTTGTTTCCAAAACAAACATCCCATTGCATATCATATGTTCCAAAACATGAACTATCAAGGCAAAGGTTTAGGCCTTCATGAACAAGGTATCTTAGAGCCCATTGATGAAGGGAGCAAATAATACAATAAACAACAACAAAGATTGCACACAGAAAATAGAACTTTCTTTTATTGATTTGGACAACTCATTACATTATAGAAGCTCAAATACAATTAGATGAATCAACCTTCCACAGGCTGCAACACATTACAACTTCCTATCACAAGACTCTGGAATCATCTGCCTTCTATAACCCCAAATCAGCTAGGGTTTTTGTTTTCCCACCTATTCTTGACTCTACACTTTCCCCCTTAACTTTACTACTACCTAGGGTTCCTAGAAAAATGGTTATTAATAGCCTTTTTGGCGGCCAACAACCTAATTTCAAAATTTGCATCTCCCTCCAAAAATAGGTCAACTTCTGGGAGCCATAACTTTTG
The DNA here is from genome assembly GCA_027924645.1 of Cunninghamia lanceolata. NCBI lineage: Eukaryota > Viridiplantae > Streptophyta > Pinopsida > Cupressales > Cupressaceae > Cunninghamia > Cunninghamia lanceolata. The sequence goes on from BSBN01000400.1 coordinate 7,107,212, forward strand.
ATCCGGGTGTCTGATTGACGAATCATTTTATGCGTCAGAAATCTCGTAGAGTGTTCTACACGCTAAGAACTCGCTCTACCAGTTCTGACTATTTTTGGGCCCGTACGGAGCTGTTTAGTGCCTCAAACCTGAGTTTGAATAATTTTCAGACATTTTCTGGGAAATGGAAACTTTAATATCTTTCAGCTCGCAAATGATCTTTGCGTGATTCCTTCACCAAAGGTCTTATTTTTTAGTTACAAAGATTCCTGTAAATTTTCACTTCAATCTGTGCCCAAATGCAAACTTTTCTAAAATAGCATGTTGCTATTTTTAGCAGTTTTGAAAAACTGAAAGTTCTACATCATTATTCAAGCGATTATGGAACCAAAACCACAATTTTGAAAAGAAATGGAAAGAACATCAACAATTTTGAAACACATATTTTTTTGGGTTGGGTGATGGAAGATTGCCCTTACACCACTGGATGCTCCTGCATTAGACACCCAGGGTAATTTGAGAAGTGACCCTATCACGTCTCAGGGGTTTGTGTGAGGAAAACCCAAACGGTCAACCTCTACCTTAGACAACCAAGAAGAATCTTCAACAGGCCTTTCCATTTCACCATATATTCTTCATATTGCTTGTTCCGAGTACTTCTTCCCACATGGCTATCCAACATCTTTTCTATCTCCTCTATTGAAATAGATGCCGGAATACTCCACTGTTCTTCTGTTGGTCCATCCTCTATTTCACCTTCATGATATTCTGATAAATCAGTAATGTTGAAAATAGGGGAAATGTTGATCCCACTCGGCAGCTCTACCTCATATGCATTTCCTGAATCATGTTTCTTCAAAATTCTACATGGTCCAAATTTCTTCATTTTCAGCTTATTGTCTATTCCAATTGGGAACCTTTCTTTTCTCAAGTGAACCATGACTTCATCTCCTACCTGGAATTCCTTATATCTCCTCTTCTGATCTGCCTTAGCCTTGTACTGAATATTCATCTTATTAATGTTCTTTTTCACCTCTTCATGCAAATTCTTCATGTGTTCTGCAAAGTCTTCAGCCTCGGTACTTATCTTTTCTCCTGTGTCCAGATTCCTTAACTTTGAAGCATTTCTTGGACTATTCCCATATACAATCTGGAATGGTGATTTACCAGTATTCCTATTGACAAAATTATTGTAAGCAAATTCTGCCTGTGGTAAAATCAAATCCCATCCCTTGGGCTTATCTCCTACTAAGCATCGTAGCAGGTTACCCAAACTCCTATTCACCACTTCGGTTTGTCCATCAATCTGTGGATGGTGTGCAAAACTGAACTTTAAATCTGTCTTCAACTTCTTCCACAATGTCCTCTAGAAATAACCAACAAACTTGGTATCTTGATCTGAAACTATGCTCTTTGGTAGACTGTGTAATCTCACCACCTCCCTGAAAAATAAATCTGCAATATGAATAGCATCATTAGTCTTCTTACAAGGAATAAAATGTGCCATCTTCAAGAATCTATCCACCACCACAAAAATGGAATCATGCCCTCTCTATGTCCTTGGTAAACCAAGAACAAAATCCATACTAATATCATCCCATGGCTTCTCTGGTATAGGTAGTGGCTGATATAGACCTGTATTCTGACTTGATCCTTTCGCCATCTGACATACTCTACAACTCTACACAAATTTCCTCACATCCTGCTGCAACTGTGGCCAATAATAATTTTCACCAACAGTAGCAATGGTCTTTTCTCGACCAAGGTGTCTAGCCAATCCTCCACTATGCTTCTCTTTAACAGGTTCTCTCTCATGGAACTCCTTAGAATGCACAACTGGCTTCCTCTAGACAACATGCCATCTTGGACTATGAAATCCATCCATTTTGTCATGTACAAAGTAATAGGTTCCAAACAAGCTTTCTAGGCCTCTACAAAATCTAGATCTTCAGGATACAAACTTTTGATCTCATCAAACCCAACAACCTCTATCTTCATTTCTGTCAACAAATTTTGCCTTCTACTCAAGGTATCTGCAACTCTGTTGGGCTTCCCACTCCTACGCTTCAAAACAAAAGTATAGCTCTACAAAAACTCAACCCATTTTAAGTGCCTCTGGTTCAACTTTCCTTGACTATTAAGATACTACAAAGCCTGATGATCAGTATATAAAACAAACTCCTTTGGCAACAAATAATGTCTCCATTTCTTCAAAGCCTGAACTATTGCATAAAACTCCTAATCATAAATAGAATACTTTTTCTTGGCATCATTAAGATTCTCACTAAAATAGGCAATGGTCTTACCTTCTTGGCTCAAAATAGCTCCTATAGCACTGCCACTAGCATCACAATCTACCTGAAACACCTTATTGAAATCTGGAAGTGCCAAAATAGGTTGCTCTGTGACTTTCTACTTCAATGTATCAAAGCTTTTGTTTGGTCTTTTAGTCCATCTTAATTCTTTTCTATCCTCTTTCATTGTCTCAGTTAGGGGTGTACAAATGCTACTAAAATTCTTGATAAACTTTCTGTAAAAACTTGCCAAACCATGAAAAGATCTTACCTCTGTAGCACTCCTCGGTGTAGGCCGTTCAATGATAGCCCTTACTTTTTATGGATCCATCTTAAGACCTTCCTCTAAGAAAACAAATCCTAGGTATACCAACTCCTTTGCAAAACTACATTTCTTCAAATTAATCGACAACTTCTCCTCCCTCAGCTTCTCTAGAACTCTTCTGATATGCATCAAATGCTCATCCCAAGTCTTACTGAAAATCAAAATATCATCCAAATAAACAATAACAAAACTTCCTAAAAATTCTTTCAGTACCTCGTTCATGAGCCGCATGAAGGTGCTCGGTGTCTTGGTTAGCCCAAATGACATGACTAACCACTCATACAAACCCTTCTTTGTCTTGAAGGTTGTCGTCCATTCATCTCCTTCTCTAATTCAGATCTAGTGATACCCACTCTTCAGGGCAATCTTCGTGAAGTACTTGGCTCCACTCAAACAATCCATTATGTCATCCATTCTTGGCAATGGAAACCTATACTTGATCATGATCTCATTTATGGCTCAAGAATCTATACACATTCTCCACTCTCCATCTTTCTTCGGTGCTAGTACTACAGGTACCGCACATGGACTCAGGCTCTCCCTTATCGGTCCCTTCCTCAACAACTCGTGAACTTGTCTATTCAGCTCTTCATTCTCTGTAGGAGTCATTCTATGGGCTGCCTTGTTTGGCAAACTGGCTCCTCGTATCCTTGATAATGTACTAAAATTCTTCCAACATATCTGAAACTTCTGCTCGTACATCTTCACATTTCTCTTGACTAATCTTAGGAATCAATGCAAAGTAATGACGCTCATGCTTCATACCCTCCAAAAATTTCCTACCATCTACCAAACAAATTTTGGCAGTACTACATACCTTTTCTTCCACCTCCTTCAAGGGCTTCAACTTATAACAAACTCCATCCTTTGTTAGGGAGTATGTGTTTGCACGGCCATCATGGACAGCACTCCTATCATACTGCCATGGGCTCCCCAACAACATATGACATACATCCATCGGTATGATATCACACATCACCTCATCATGGTAGTCCCCAATCTTGAACTTCACTAAACACTACTCATTGACCAAACTTCTATGGTCCTTCTGCAACCATGCAATCTGATATGGATGCGGATGCTTTCTTCTTGTCAACTTCAACTTGTCAACCATCTCCTCTGAAACAAGATTATCAGTGCTTCCACTGTCAATAATAATATCACAAAACTTACCTTCACATTTGCATCTTGTGCGGAATAAACTCTTCCTTTGATTTGGTTCTTTCTTCTCATTCAACAAGGTTCTTCTGACAACTAGGGTTTCTCCCCTTTCAGCATCTTCAAAACACTCAGACTGTGCATCTTCATCTACATGTGCAACTCGTGCATTACCTTCAGGTCTTCTATTTGTCCTTCCTTGATGTTGCGGACACTTGTATGCTCGATGCCTTTCTTCTCCACATTGGAAACAGGTTCCTCTGAAACATCCTCTTCTAGGTCCTTGCCCACGTCTTCCTCTTTCCCTTCCTCTTTGTTCACCATTATTTCGGTCATGAAGTCGGTAGGTATTATCTCCCCTCTGATTTTGACTAGTGCCAGCTTCTTCATTTTTTTTTGGATCTTCATTACGGACTCCATAGGGTCTTCCACCAGTCCTTCCACCTTGACCTCTTCCCCTTTGCTTGCTATCAAATCTTTTATTCAGCTTCTCTTCCACCTTCAGGGAAAACTAGTATGCATCTTCTATGGTGGTCATTCTGACCAGACTCAACTCCTCTTGAATACTCGGCCTCAACCCATTAATGTAACGGGCTACCTTCTCCTTGTTGGGCTCTGCATGGCCTATCCTAATAGTAATTTTATAAAACTCTTCTGTATTCTCCTTAACAGACTTGTTACCTTGCTTCAGTCCTTGCAGCTTCTTCAACAACTCCATCTCATAGTCCATAGCAATGAACTGCTTCTTCAGTTTCTCCACCATCCGATCCCATCTGGTGATCTTTTCTTTTCCTCTTCTATTCCTCTCTAATTGGACCTCCTTCCACCAAATATTGGTGTGGCCCTTTAATTTTGTTTTTGCAAACTTGACCCGATCTGGGTCTTCCACATCTTCATACTCGAAATACTCCTCCATGTCATTGATCCAGTCAATAAACTGTTCTGGATTCAAATCTCCATAATATGTAGAAAATTCAATCCTAGGACTCTTTCTGATCTTTGAAATGGCCCTCAACAACCTAACTTCTGTAGGATTTCTTGCAGCTTCTTGTTCTTCCTCAGATAGCTCTTCTTCACCTTCATCTTCGCTTTCTTCTCTTGTTCTCAGCTCAAACCCTCTTATTAGCTCCTCTTGCATTGCATCAATTTGCCTTTGCATGGATCTAATAGCCCTCTTCCCTCAAAGCATTCCTCCCAATATGATTTCTTCATGGAGGCATCTTGATCTCCGCAGGAAACCCACAACCTCAAGTCCTGGTACAAACTGCCTCACGGTCGGCGATCTGTCTACACACTCAGGAACCCTTGCTCTGATACCACTTGATGAAGGGGGTAAATCATACAATAAACAACAACAAAGATTGCACACAGAAAATAGAACTTACTTTTATTGATTTGGACAACTCATTACATTATAGAAGCTCAAATACAATCAGATGAATCAACCTTCCATAGGTTGCAACACATTACAACTTCCTATCACAAGACCCTAGAATCATCTGCCTTTTGTAACCCCAAATCAGCTAGGGTTTCTATTTTCCCACCTATTCTTGACTCTACACTTTCCCCCTTAACTTTACTACTGTCCAGGGTTCCCAAAAAAATGGTTATTAATAGCCTTTTTGGCGGCCAACAACCTAATTTTGAAATTTGCATCTCCCTCCAAAAATAGGTCAACTTTCGGGAGCCATAACTTTTGATCCGGGTGTCCAATTGACGAACCGTTTTATGTGTCAGAAAGCTCATGGAGTGCTCTACGTGCTAAGAACCCACTCTATTGGTTCTGGCCATTTTTGGGCCTATACAGGGCCATTTAGTGCCTCAAACTTGAGTTTGAATAATTTTCAGGCATTTTTCAAGAAACGGAAACTTTAACATCTTTCAGCTCGCAAATGATCTTTGCATGATTCCTTCACCAAATGTCTTATTTTTTAGTTACGAAGCTTCCTATAAATTTTCACTTCAATCCGTGCCCAAATGCAAACTTCCCTAAAATGGCAGGTTGCTATTTTTAGTAGTTTGGAAAAGTTGAAAGTTCTACATCATTATTCAATCGATTATGGAACCAGAACCACAAATTTTGAAAATAAATGGAAAGAACATCAACAAGTTTGAAACACATTTTTTTGGGGTGATGCAAGATTGCCCTTACCCAACTGGATGCTCCTGCATCACCCATCCATGTCACAATCCATCCTCAAGCACATGGCCTTGGTTTTTCATCCCAAGAAAAACAATCCAAAGATGTTGGCACCACCTCTAGCTACTTCTTCCACTCCATATCTCGGTGCACCTTATCGCACCTCTCACTCATATGTTTCTATCCCTCCTCCCTCGTCATACTATTTGCAAAAGCATGTGACCATACATCTACCTCCATCCACTCTTCCTCCACTCCTTCCAACTCCTAATATTCCCATCCTTCCATCCCTTAATCCCTTCATCCATCAACACACTCATCCCTCCATCCACACATCTCACTCCCTTATATCCCCTATCATTCCTAATCATGGCCAACGAATGCACACATTGGCCACCTATGAAGCTATTCCAAACCCCATGAGATTCAAAAATAAAAATTTGGATGCTTCCACATATATAGAAAAATATCCACAAAAGTCTCAAGAATATCATGTCGTAGGGCATCAATACACAAATTCAAAGCTAAATCTATCTCATAAGCTGCATACACCCACACACCTCAAAGAAAAAATGAAAATGGTGTGGGTACCTAAGCAACAAGCAATTACCCCAAAAGAAGAATCCATATCTCAATATATCCCCAAATTCCAAAAATCTCATTCCCCATTAAAAAATCTTGCAAATCCTAGGTCCATTTGGGTTCCTAAATCCCTAAATCAATGATTCCCAATTCCCCTATCCCAATTCCCATTACTCCCCACTCCCCATCCTAGTCAAAGGCTTCAAAATCTATCACGATGTGTGCAACCGTTGGTCTTGGTTCCCTGTAATTCCATGTTATTTCCGCATACTTCCATCCCCCCATCTTACATCCATTATCCTACATACTTCCCCCATCATACCTCTATGGTCCATGCTTTTGCTCCCTCCCCCATTTATCCCTCCATCTCCATCCATCATCTACATCATAATCCACCATCCATTCCATTTTCATATTCCCACATCTACCAACATCCATGCGCATAATGCTACCTAATATAGTCCATGTGCAAACATGCATTAAAATGCTAACATACTACCTTGCTATTGGAAACAAACGCTTGACTCCTAATCCTCCATCCCATCCAAATAAGTCAAAAAAAAGACAAAGAAAAAAAAGGAGAGAAAAATAAAAAATAAAAAATAGTCTAGAGAAATCCTTCATCCAAATGGTGAAAACTTGGCAAACAAGCCCCTTGGATAAGTACCATGATGAAAACCTGGCAAACATGTGTCATGTGTAGATTGATTGTCTATGTATCTTACACTTGGCGGCATGTTATCTCATCTACCCGTCCTATCATTCCTTCTAGCTATCCTTCCTATCATATCTTCCTTATCCATTATATCCGCATAATTATCCCTTTAATCCAATTCATCCTCCTTTCCTCCTTTTTAATCTTGATACAAATAGGGGCAAAATGTTGAAACATGCTTTGGACATCTCTTGATATACCTCATCATTTCCAACCAATTTAATCAATTATATCATCATAAGCTTTGTCATGTAAAGTCCTAAGCATTATACCTAGAATGGGGCATGTTATTCCTATGCAACATAGTCTTTGGTAATCACATCCTAAACACCTCATCCATTCCATCCAATATTCCCTATTCTTTTATTCATCCATCTATCATGAGTCTTCCATCCCATTTACTATCTCCTATCCTTTTATCCATTAATCAATCCCATCTACATCCTTTGCATCTAGACTTGGTTGTCTCTTGTCATTGGTATCTAGCATTTAGGCTATCCAAATTGTTATCCAATGTCATCCCAAAACATTCAAAAATCTAAAAAATCCCAAAACATTCAAAAATCCAGAAAATCCCCAAAACATTAAAAAAACTAGAAAATTCCCAAAAAATAATCATAAATCATCATCTCCATCCCAATCCATCAACACTTTCATCTCTCTCTTCTTCCATCTATCACAATCCATCCTATCACCCTGACTTGACTAACTCAAGTAGAAAATGAACTATGCATCCTTTGAAAGCTCAAGTACTTATCAAACCAACAGGCAAAAGACTACTCCTAAAGCAAAGTTGCTTGCCCGTATACCACTTGCCACTTTTGCTACAATCCATATTATCCAACAACAAAGCCTTTAATGGATATATATTTCCTACAATAAGGCCCAATCTACCATGAGCACCCTCTTTGGCAAGAGAATATGTTGACTGTGTTTTTGTTTTATTAGTTGGTCAATTTCTTTTTGGTTTATCTTTTGTTCCTTTCTAATACCTACTCAAGACTACCTTGATTTTTATATATCTTGGTATGTTGTGATGCAGTATGGATTGGGACGAAGTCATTTCTTTCATATGTTGTGTTTGTGGGATGAGCTTATTATCCTACCATGGCTAATATGTATCTTGTTTATGTTGGAATTAGCATCTTGCATATCAATATATTTTGCATCTAAGGACCTAAAAAGCCTTATGTGTATTAATATCATTCTACACTAAGACTATTTTCCATTCACATGTCCAACAAGGTTCTATTATGTCTAGTAGATATAAGTTCAAACCATTTGTAGAGTCAACGTTCTCACATTGGATACATCAACACCTTGGTCTTTTATACCCTGGTGCATGACATCCATTGCTATATCAAAAATAAGGATTGCTCTTTATAAATATTCATGTAACCATTGCAACATCATCCTATCCATACACCCATCCATATATCCAAAATCAAAATATAGCTTTCATGAAGATCTATCAATCTGATATCAATTCTTCTATTTTTTTTGCCATTTATCTTCCATATTTCATCTAACTTTTCATCTTCATCTCTTCTTTCATTTCGAGAGAACACTTGTGTTCTTTGACCCCTACTGTCCTCTTAAGGGGGCATCTTCATTATCATCATCATTCATCTTATCAATATACCTCATCCTTTTCATACCAATCTAGCTAATCAATCAAGCCAAATTATCCAATCACAGCCTTTGGTCTTGATCCTAATCTTATTATAAATCAATCATCAATCCATCATCAATGGGATATATCGTTCCCACATCCTTGTGTTGATCTAGGGATATATCATTCCCCACAATGACAACACTTTCCTTATCAATCATCATCAATTAATCATTGGTTTACAACTTGACAGAGGCAATACCTTGTTTGTTTTTGAATCATCATCATCATTCATCTTATTCATTAAACTTACCATTATATTTCCTTCTCACCCTCACTTTTGAGTGACTGGGGCATCACCATCTCTAATCCAATCATTTTCTTCCAGTCAATTTCTTTTAAATCAATTTTCTTCTATCAAATCAGACACTATGTTTTAAACTTCTTTGAAATGATGTTACTTTGCAACACCATCTCAAAGAGGGGCAAAATGTAAACACCTAGAAATAACCTTTGCATTATCTGTCTTGCATATATCAGATTCTTCTAAATCACTTGCATCCAACGTTAATTGAATAACTTAATTATTTAATTAATTTAATCAATTTCTTTTAATTCCTCTAATTCCAACATTAATTGAATAAATTCTATTTATTTAATTAATTTCATTAATTTACCACTTTATTCTTCTAAATTAAACAATTTTAGTTATTTAATTAATTCATCACTTTAATTCCTCCTATCCACAAATAATTAAATAATTTTAATTATTTAATTAACTAATTATTCCTCTAAATTTAAATAAATTGTTCAAATTTATTTAAGTTGACTTTTTCTTCTAAAAAATAAATAAAACTAATATTTTATTTATATCTTATCTCTTCCTCTATCATGCAAAATAAATTAAATCAATTTATTTGTTTAATTTAATTTAAATCTTCATATCTTATCCTTTCTTCAATCATGCATAATAAATTAGATAAATTTATTTATTTATTTTCTAATTATCTTTCAATTCTTCCAAACATATCATTTTCTTCTATATGCACAACCAGTCTTATTTTTAGAATGTCAAAAAGCAAATCATAAGTTGAGTTAATTGGCTTTAATCATTATCGTTTTTATCATCAACTCATAAATTGGAAAAAGCATTCTAAATTTATGAAATCAAATCCTATGTTTATCAAAGCAAGTAGTTAACTCAACAAAGCAGAATTAAAACATGACACATGTCGTGTGCATGTTCATCATGTCTTCTCAACTCATCTTGTCCATCCATTTCATTGATTTATCTCCACCGTTGATCGATCTTCCCCTGAAACCTATATATACTCCCTTCATCTCATCAAAAATCCTCTTTGCTCATTTAGCTTTGGTACCATTAGCTCTTCGATCATTTAAGCTTTGGGCATTCTTAAGCACTTTGAGCATTATATCGCATCGTTGAGCACATATATTGACCTTTGAGCACATCACCTACGTCCACTTGTTGCAACCATGGGTATGCAATGTATGGAGCAATCCACAAAAGACCAAGGAAACAATACAATCTAGGTGAAAGCTTTCATTGTTTTTGCATTATTCATTGATTATTGGTTATTATCTAGATCATTTTCTTGAAGGTTATAGGTTGAGTTTATTATTTTTTGCTTGATCATTATTCACTCGATTTTTACCTATACACAACTTCAATTGTAGATAGAAACCTCTTTTGTAAACTAATTCTTTCATATATTTAAACATCTAGCTTGCTTTACAGTAAACTAGATCCAATGATGAGAAAATACAAAACAACATCAAATAAATTATATAGAAAGGGAAAAGGGAGAAAGACATTGCAAATCAAGGGGATGTAAACATGATATTACTTGTATAAAACCCACCATGAACACCCATGCTTACTAGCTTTAATTTGGAAAACGAATAGAGTTCCCCTTATACTATCATGACTAAATTATAAAAATCAAGAGAAGTAGCCAACATCACTACCTAGAATGATTACTATATCTCATAGATTTGCAATCTTTATACCTTTCCATGCATATAATTTGAAGCTAAGTCATCTCTCTTTTGCACAAGATCATTCAAATTTGCATAATCATTAATGCATGATTTAGGTCCCATGCTAAAACCTAGTGGACAACACAATGAAAGAGATTCAATTAGGTTATATGCGGAAAAAAATTATGTGCATGATAGAGATTCAAATATGCATAGTGTGAAACAACAAAAAAAATAGAAGAGAATTGACAACTGAATTAGAATTATAACAACAAAATTATATTATGCTAGTTTTGTACATTCTCTATGAGAACAAATGTGTGGTATCTATCTCCTCATTAATGTTTGGAGTGTCTCCTCCACAAAGAATGGCTATGTACATTATTGTACAAATATGGAAGAAGATGAAGTGTCAATTAGAACCATATCATTTCATATTTCTACTTTAACTGCCACAACCTCATAATTGTTAAAGACAAGTCAAGTTGTGTAGTATTATGGAAGTCAAGTTAGGACTTGTAGTTTGGAACATAGTATTGGACACGCAAGGATACTGAGAGGGGGGGTGAATCAGTATCTAAACAAACTTTAACTTCTCCGGAGCATATTAAAACTTAAGCATTACAACATCAACATAAATATGAAATATCAACACAATGCACATCAACACATAACACCAGATATACGTGGAAAACCCTAGAAGGGAAAAACCACAATGAGGATTAACTCACAATATATGAAGCTCAAGAATAATAACTTTGGTTTAGGGTTACACCCAAAGAAGCTACTACTCCCTGATAACTTTGATTTAGGGTCACTCCCAAGGAAGCTTCTACTCCCAGAAGACTTTGTTTTAGGGTCACTCCCAAGGAAGCTACTACTCCTTGAATTGAGAACACACTTGCAAAATATTACAGTATGAATGTCCTTCTACTGTCTGAAAACTAACATTGAAACTCACACCTTTGATGATTGCAATTATGCCTCTTCACAGTTTCTTCTGATGATCTGATTAGTTAGGTACACTCTTCACTTGATCACTATCACAAATATGTCTTCAAGATGAATCGGGACAACATTAACAACTTCTACTCTTTCTCCTTCAATCGCACATCAAAATGCATTCATTTTGTTCCTTATCTTGCTTGCAAACCTTATCAATCAACTTGTAATCACACCTCACCTCATTCAACTTTATTTACAATTTATACAAGATATTACATTGCTTGTTGGCCAGTTACAACATGAAAAATACATTTACAAATCAGCCAGACAACACACAACATGAAACGTGTAGAAGATAGGTACTATGTAAAACCACACATTACACCAGTAGAAGACCCATGCCTTGCAGACACCAACACCTTATTAATTAGGTCCAAAACATCCTTCATAGCTTCAAATACCAAGGAATTACATCTGCACATTCCGCTCATTTTAAAATATGATAGCTTTAAGCAAAAACACATGAACCTTGAAGCATAACAACCACATAACTTGAAAACCTTGTGCGGTACTAGAAACAAGAAAGATCTTCATAAAAATTTTCCAGATAAATCTATAAGACTCATACAACATCCCTAAACACTCCTTTACCTTTGCACATCAAAGAATTTACGCCACACATCTTCAATCATGAACTCTAAGAACAATCTATCATCTGAAACACACTGCAACATGTTGTCATTTGAAAACTAAGCTACGAACCACCAAGAACCTTGAAATTACAAGGAAGCATGTAATACACATCCATAAACATGTCCTCAAAACCACAAGGGCAATCATTCATTTCCAGAGGAATGCAGAGCATTCCAACAGGCCTTTAACACTAGCTTACTTTGCCAGAACACATGACGGTACTCTATCATGCATAACTTTCACATCAAAAGGAAAAATGATCTAAAAACTTGGAACTATCACCTTCACTTCACCTTGAACTCAATTCTAGAACCGCATGGCCATATCTACAAATGTGATGGAATGCGGAGCATTCCATTGACCTACATAGAACACCTTCACAGAGATAACATTGTCTTCAAACAGTCAACAGCAAAACACTCTTCCAGTAATCCAATCATCATAAAACTTGGAACATACATGCTTTAGGCCATCAATAACATCAGAAATACATCTGATCATCTTTATGCTTCTAATTCTCATATTAATATGAACTATATCTTCTCTCTTCTCTTTTTGGATGGACATGACATCCAACCATGAACTATACCTTCGCTGCACATGGCATCCAACCATGAACACCATCACATCATCATGATAGTGTTGAAAACCTAAAGATAGTGTTGAACAATCCAGTGACAATGTTGACATCAATGACAACCCTAGGAACCATATTTGTAACACATAGGTGTTGACTAGGATGAGAATCTCACTGGTAAAACCACAAAGGGTGTCAATCAACACTTGATATTTGAATTGTGATTAAGTTTCCTAGATAATCCTAGATCAATTGCCCCTCCTTAAAGAGAAATGGTCCCCATTGCATGATTTTGTGAACCATTTTCCCTTAGAAGGAACTTGACTTTCTTTAATGATCTAGAAGAGAGGGAAATCTTATTGTCTTGTCTTTTTTTATCTGAGTATCAATGACTTAATACCAATTATGTTGGAACACTACATTTTAGATTGATCTCTATTTGTTGAAGAGTCTTTGCAACATCTTAAGTACCTAGTAGAGGTGAAAATTAATGGTGCAAGAGTTTTGCATTGAAGAGTGGATGAAACCAAGCTAAGAAGGTAGATTAAGCTCAAAAGCAGTATCTTTTATTTTCTTGGTGATGGTGTAGGGCATGTACCAAAGTGGACGAATCTTGTGATAAGGTCTTGTCAAACATTCCTTATGCAAGTAGCTAGACTCAATCACCAACCTAAATGATGTGTGGCGCCTAATTCATATCATGTCATTTCTTATACTTTGCATTAGCCTATTATAGAATGATTTGTACTTGTTGAATGTGCTAAATATGTTCTATGAATTGAATGGATTTTTTAACTTCCTTTTAAGCCAAAGGAGCTATGTCAATGAATGCCAAAGGTTGGAAACCCAAGAAGACCTAAAAGGGTTGTGTGGTAGAGATATGTAGAGATTTTTTGTATTTGTGCTAAATAAAAGGTAAAATTTCATCCCAAGTGCAATGTTTCTTCAAAGCGCACATCTTGAGAAGATGCACTATCATCTTGCTTACCACTTTCATCTAGGGATTAAATGTGGTAAACATGTTCGACTTTGTGTCTAGGATAAGCCAAAGTGCTTTCCATAAATTGTCCAAGAACCATGTATCTCTATCACAATGGATAGTTTCCAAGATTCCAAAGTGGATCTAGACATGTTGAAAGTATAGTTGAGTTGTTTCCAAAGCTAGGATTATTTTCTTGCAAGGACTCAAAATAACCATCTTTGGGAATCTATCAACTACTACAAAAACACAATTATTACCATGCTTTTTATTAGGGTAGCCTTAGAGGAAGTACATGGAAACAAATTTCCATAGTTCCATAGAGATTATTAGGTAAAGGTACAAAGAGGCATTAGGTAAAGGTAGTCCAAGAATCAAATTGATAGCATGTCTTACTACGTAGTGTGTAGGCACTCCCTTTGGTGGTTGAAAGATATCCTTGTATTCTTCCAACTTGTAGTTAAACTTTAAGTTCATTGCCTTTATTGTTGGAAGAATTGTGGTATGTTTTGATGCCACAAGAACGTTCTTATGTTCATGTCGTACCATCAAAAGTACAAATTTCTTACAAGAACTACCTAGCTTCTTACACTATTTAGCACCAATAAGTCAAATATTAGGCACTACCTCTACTATGAGGTATCTCTTAATGACAAAATTTCTTGGATTTTATTCACAAAATGCATGTCGATGGTAAAGAAATGGTTTCCCGAGTAAACATCACATACATATAATGGAGTGATGTTACAAAGGACTATATCTTGAAAATCCTTGATGTTGTACACATTTGACACTACTAAGTGACACATTTAAAATCCCACACTAAACCATCTAATGGATAATGGTTGGGGGTGAGGCATCAGTGGAAAATTCAATCTTCAAACTACTTTAGAAGAATTTAGGTTCTTCTAACTTCCATTGTTAAAGATGAAGTGTATTGGTTGAACATTGATCCACATTTGAGAATGGAACAATCTTTCTACTTCCTTGATGTCTAAAACGAAGTAGAGATGTTTGTGGTACCCACCATAGCACTATGATTAGATTCCATGATTTACTTACCCTTTTCATGTGCCACAATGCTAGTACTTGTTGCATCAAGTTATGCAAATAGAGTCTTCTTAGCACGTAATTCTTATATGGAATGAATGCTAGAATTATGAACTGAACACCACTTGCCAATCTTGGATCATTTTGTGGTTTCCTCTTCTTCTGTGTATGGTGCTAAGAGCCATTTCTTGGTTTGGAATTCTACTTGGAGGGATTAAAATGTGGTTTGTTCTAAGACTTAGGATCTTTGGCCTTTGTCTTGACTTTGGCCTTTGCTCCAAATTTAAAAGAAATTTGTAGGTTTTTTTATTGAAGATATTTGCAAGAAATCCATATATAATTGGATATGTGGTCTCAAGATTGACCTATACTTCAAAAAAAAGTTTTTTCTTTGAATCCTAAATACCCACTTTAGACACCAAAGTATGAAAAGTATAAATATATATTCTTGCACCTATTTATCTTAGCCATGGCATAATTGATAAAACTTGATGTATTGAACATCATAGTTTCCAATTAGATAAAAGGTCTCTTTGAGGGCTACTAAAAAACCATTCCATGTATCAACAAGTGTGTATAAGTCATCCTCATGTGTTGTGCAATAGTTATTCCACCATTTCTTCATTAAGAGAAACTTTGAAAAGAGCAAATGTATTTTTTCTTGGTCAAAGAAATGATTAGTTGTGTAGTATGAACATACTAGGTTAAGGCAATTATTTAAGGCATCTGCATCTATTTTTCCTTTGAACATGGGGATGTCTAGACTGACTTGTACCTTGCATGTTGGAAGAGTTTTGGACCTACTTCAAGATCAACAAGAACTGATCAACAATATTTGCTCTTTCGCATGCATGATTGTCTTCCAGTTCTTCTCATTATTTTTTCAATGCATTCTCTATCATTTTTTAGAGCATCTATGGAGGTAATGTTGTTAGAAATCTGTAACCCAATAACTTTATAAGAGAAATTCTAAGGTACATAAATTAAAAAGCATAAACAATGTAAATCAGTGACTCTGAGAGATATGCAAATGTAAGGATGACAGAATTGCATTAAGAGATCAAAAGAAGCTACACCAAGACTGACAAAATTGTCATACAAGATGCAAAAGAGATGCAAAATACAAGCTAGGTAGTGAGTTTATATAGATCAGGGAGAGGGGTGGAGGTGGCAAAACTAACCAATAGGGAGAAACCACCAAATGGTCTAAAAATAGTAAATATAACTCCCTCATAGGATGGTGACACCTCAAATGACCCACTCACCTAATTAAACTCACTTTATTTAACCTAAGAAAGCTTAATAAAAGTGTAAGAAAAACCTAGGAAATAGGGAAAATAACTAACCCACTAGGAAAATAAAAACCTACACTAACACCCCCTTAAGTGTAGCTTAGGTGAGTGAAAAGATGGGTCTCGACAAATCAAGCCTGATGAGGTACCCATGTACAATGAATCCCCCTAAAGAGAGGAAGCCCCCCAAAAATAGAGAGAGAAAAACCCTCCTAAAATATAGAGAGAAAAGAGGACTAAAAATACCCCCTCAAGTGGACACCTCCAACAAAGCTTGCAAATGAAGGAACTTGATCTCAATGAAGGGTTTGGTGAAGATGTCTGCGATCTACTATGATGTCAGATAGTACTGAAGATCAATGATCTACTCATGAATCAACTTTTGAATGTAGTTCAAGTGGATCTCATTGTGTTTGGTCTGCTGGTGTTGGACCAGATTGCAAGAGATTTGTATCGCACTCCGGTTCTCACAAAAGATGATTGTAGGCTTCCAAAGGGGAATACCAAACTCAGTGAGAATGTTCTGAAGCCAAATATCCTCAGTAGTAGCATTAACTGCTCCTCGATACTTAGCCTCTATAGATGAAAGAGAAATTACAAACTACTTCTTGCTCCACCAAGAAAATGGACCGAAACCAAATGAGAAGCAATCCCTTGAAGTAGACTTGCGACCTGAGAATTGCCTGCCCAATCCCAATCTATGTGTCCCACCAAGTCAATATCCACGTCCACTACATAGTGAATCCCATAACTGTGAGTGCCATGTACATGGTGAAGAATCTACTTAGTTTCTTTCCAGTGCAACTCATGTGGCTCCTGCATGAACTTGGAGACCAAGCCCATATCATATGACAAATCAAGCCTCGTGTGAGTCAAGTCTATGAGATCCAACTAATTGATGATACAAAGTAGCATCCACCAATGGTGATGAATAGTGAGTCTCAAGTTTGACCCCTCACAGAAATGGAGTCGACGCAGGCTTACGGTTGGCCATGAGAAATCTGGGGAGCATATAAAGTGCATACTTGGGTTGTGCAATGAAGATGCCAAATGAATGTTGAGTGATCTCAATCCCCAAAAAATAGTGTATAATGCCCAAGTCTAACATCAGTAAATGATCATGAAGGGTGGTTTCAATTGCCTTGATGGTGGATGAGGAACTCCTTGTAATCAACAAGTCATCAACATAGAGAACAAGGAATGTGAGAGTATCATCCTACTATAGAATGTACAGATTTGGACTAGAATAGCACGGAACCCAATTGATAGAAGGAAGGAGTCCATCTTGACATACCAATCTTGAGAGGCCTATTTGAGGCCATAGAGAGACCTCCAAAGATGGCAAACAAGTGAAGGATCATGTAAAATCCCTTGTGGACACTCCATGTATATCTCCTCCTAAAGGTCACTATGAAGAAAAGCACTCTTCACATCTATCTAATGAACTTCCCAACAATGGGTTGCAACAATCGGAAGAACAAGTCAAATGGAGTTCATTTTGGAAACTAGCACAAAAGTCTCAGAGTAGTCAATCCCAAGAACTTGGGAGAATCCTTTCACGACTAGGTGAACCTTATGCTTATCAACCGACCCATCTGTAAAAAAAATTGTCTGATAGATCCAAATGCATTGAACAAGTTTCCTTCCCTTTGGAAGGGGGGACTAAATCCCAATTGTGGTTCCTCTACAAGGAACTAAACTTTCCCTGCATAGCAGCTCCCACTTGAGGACACCAGAAGATTCTTGAAAATACTATAGATCAGAAGCCGAAGCAATGAAGAGATGTAGAGCCTACTTGAATTGTGACCTTGTTCTTCTAGCATCTGAAGGATCACTAACCCAATCACCTGTTGACTTTAATGTCTGATGAGCCCAAAGAGGCTTGGTAGGAGAATGTGGAGGATAATCATCACCCTCTGAATGATGACTAGGAGAGGAGGAAGATGAATTCTCATCATCATTATTGCCATCTAAAGTGGAGGAAGAAGAATCCTCATGAAGAGGAGGAGGATTAATATCCTTAAAAGAACTATCATCATGTTGCAATGTCTCCAAAGTGATTCTAGATGGAGAAGTGGTAGGAGAAGAAGTAGAAACATCCTCCTTGAAACAGACACTCTTCTCAATGAAGAGATCATGAGTGGTGGGGTGGAAAAGATGGTAGCCTTTGACACCATCTGGGTACCCAAAAAATATGCAAGGCTTGCTCTGCCGATCCATAGCCTTACATTTCTTTGTTGGAATGTGGGCCCATGTAGGAGAACCAAACACTTGAAAGTGTTTTACTATGGGTTGTCAACCAATCCACGCTTGAAAAGGAGTGACGGCCTTTACAGCTTGATTAGGAACCTGATTCTGGATGTAACATGCATATTTGATGGACTTCGCCTAATACAGAGGTGTCATGGACCTAGTGTAGTGTCATAAATTGATGACACAAGCAATACACACTAGGTTTAGCACTCTTGTGGACTGATGTGTAGACCTCTATTGAAAGAAGATTGAGTTCTGAGGCAAGTGTTGACTCCAGGTGTTATCTGTTAGGAATTGCATGCAGAAGATATAAATTAAATGCAAATAAAGATTAAACAGAGGAATGAAAATACATAGAAATAATAATAGCAAGAGACAAGTTTTAACGTGGTTCACCCAAACTTGAGCTACATCCACCAACAGAGAGTCCAATATTATTATCCAGTAAATCAAACCGATTACAACCAGCAATCCTTGCAACTCAATACTGCTGCAAATTCTACAATACAATATATCGAAATCCCACTAGCAACATACATCCCAGTCACTTATAACAAGCCTTTTGGAAGCTTCTAGAATTAGGGTTTTCCAATGTCATTTTTCTTTTGTTAGTTAACAAAAATTAACAATCAACTCCGAATGGGCAAAAAGAGGGAAAAGAAATTTCGGTAGTTGCGCCCCTGAACCCCTGCTTCTCGGGGGCTACTGCCCCCGAACCCCCGCTTGGGGCCTGTCCCGGCTCCAAACCCCGGTGAGGGTACATTATGAGTGTATAGTAATTGCATGATTATTCGCTACATACCAACAATCTCCCACTTGGATACTGATCAGGCTCCACACCAAACAATCTCCCACTTGGAGACTGATCCTGGATGACACCGCTGCGCATGCAGCTCCCACTAGAAATAAGCACCCTGGATTCTGTTGTTCTGATTTTATTGTTTTCAGTCTTGAAGACCAAATGAAGCTGAAGAGGAGCTCAGCTTCTTCCTTGTCACTACCTTCATAAACATATCCAATGGATTTTCATCTGTATGTATCTTTTCCAGCCATAACTGTCCATCATCCAACACTGATCGAATGAAGTGATACCTCAACTGTATGTGTTTGGTCTTTGACTTCAAAGAAAAATTCTTTGCAAGATGTATGACACTCTAGCTGTCAGTAAACAAATAATTGTTAGCCTATTGTTTGCCCAATTCTTCTATGAAAGATTACAGCCATATCATCTCCTTGCTTGCCTCTGTTGCAGCTACATACTCTACCTCTGTGGTGGATAAAGAAACCACATTTTGCAACTATGAGATCCAACTCACTACTGTCCCACCTATAGTAAAGACATAACTTGTAGTACTCTTCCTGGTATCAATATCCCCTACCATATGAGTCTACATAACCTGCTAAATCAGTATTAGAGCCCCCAAAACATAAGTGTTTATTGGATGTACCTCTAAAATATCTGAGAATCCATTTTACCGCATTCCAATGCTCCAATCCGGGATTAGTCTCATGCATACCATGGCATACATTAATCTTCCTATAGCTGAAGCATATGGTACCTTAGACATTTTGTCTTCCTCCTCTTGTGTCTTTGGACACATCTCCTTAGTCAATTTCAGATGACTAGGCAAAGGTGTGCTGACAGCTTTTGCATTCTCCATATGGAATCTTTGCAACCCTTTTTCAACATAATCAGCCTAAGATAGAGTCAATTTCTTGTTCTTCCTATCTCTGTAAATTTTCATACCAAGGATTTGTTTTGCTACCCCCAAATCCTTCATAGCAAATGATTGTGCTAACTGTTGTTTTAACTCTCTTATGTGATCCATGTTAGACCCTGCTACAAGCATGTCATCAACATATAAACATAAAATAATGTAGCTGTTATTATCCAACCTCTTAAAATAAACACAATGGTCAAAATTACACCGGCTGTAGCCTTGCTCAGCCATAAAACTATCAAATTTCAAATACCATTGTCGAGGTGCTTGTTTCAGGCCATATAAACTCTTCTTCAATCTGCACACCAATTTCTCCTTATCTTTGACCTCAAATCCATGTGGTTGTGTCATATATATCTTCTCCTTCAAATCACCATGGAGAAAGGCAGTTTTCACATCTAACTGTTCCAAATGCAAATCTTCAACAGCCACAATACTTAAAACAGTACGGATAGAAGTCATATTAACAATCGGAGAAAAAATCTCATCAAAATCAATGCCCTTTTTCTGTGCAAATCATTTTACAACTAACCTGGCTTTAAATATTTTCTTACCTCCATCTTCCTCTTTCAGCCTATAAACCCATTTGTTTGGTAAAGCCTTTTTACTTGTGGGTAACTTACATAATTCCCAAGTCTAATTTTTCAACAAGAAGTCCATTTATTCTTTCATTGCAAGCTCCCACTGAACCTTTGTATCCACCTGCATGGCTTCATCATACCCTTCTGGTTCACCAACATCTGTTAACAAAATAGAATACAAAGAGGGAGAAAACCTTTTAGGAGGTCTACTTAGCCTTGTTGACCGTCTAACATTCACTGGAGTTTGTGGTATTTCTTATTGTTGTTACGGAGCATGAGGAACCACTGGAACATCACTATATGGAGTATCATCCAGCACCACATAATCATTTTCTTTCTTCTCATGCTGCTACAACTGATCTTTGTACAACACCTTCTCATTGAATACAACATCCTTGCTTCTCATAATTTTTAGATTTTCAACATTCCAAAGCCTATAACCAAATTCATCAATGTCATATCCAATGAAGATACACTTTTTTTTATTTTGCATCCAACTTGGTTCTATTTTTAGAATCTACATGTGCAAATGCTTCACATCTGAAGGTTTTGAGAAAATAATAACTCACCTTCTTACCTATCCATGCTTCCTCTAGAATACCACAGCCCAAAGGAACTGAAAGACCTCTATTAATTAAATATAGATCGATGTTGACAGCCTCTACCTACATGTTTAAAGGCAGCCCAACATGCAATCTCATGCTCCTTGCACGCTCCATTATTGTCCTATTTATGCGTTCAGCCACTCCATTTTCTTGTGGAGTCCCTGGAACCATTTTCTGCCTACGAATTCCATTAAACGAACAATAATCCTAAATTCTTTGTTGTAATACTCACCACCATTATCAAATCTAAGACATTTTAATCTTTTACCTGTCTCATTCTCAACCAAGCTTCTCCATTTCTTAAATGTTTCAAATAAATCAGATGTCTGCCTAAGGAAATAAATCCAAACATACCTAGTTGCATCATTTATGAATGTAACATAATACCAAGAGCCACCGAGAGAAGATACCTAAGCCAGTCCCCATACATAGGTATGCACAAGCTCCAACTTTTCATCGTGCTTTTGCTTACCATCCTTGAGAAAACTAACCCTCTTTTGTTTGCCATACACACAACTTTCACAGAAATCCATATTAATACATTTCAGACCTAGTAAAACTTTCTTAGAATGAAGTACCTTCATACCTTTTTCACTCATATGCCCAAGTCTGTTATGCCACAATGTTGTCTCAGAACCTGCAGCAACTGTTCCTAAACCTGTTTAGTTTTTCTCTACAACAACTAAAGTAGAAGGAATAGTATGACATGTACAAAGATATAAGGTGCCTAATTTCACACCTTTTGTTACTATTACGGTACCTCTTGAAACCTTCCAATTTTTATCACTGAAAGTAACTATGCAACCTTCATCAGCTAGTTGCCCTCCTGAAATTAAATTCCTACTTAGCCTTGGAATGTGCCTTACCTCTTGTAGTAGCCAATGATTCCCATTCTACAACTTAGTCTTTATTCTTCCCTTTCCAACAATCTGACAAGGTTCGTTATCTCCCAAATAAACCAGCCCAAAATCCCCTTGGACATAATCAAGAAAATAACTTCTATGGGGCGTAGCATGAAATGAGGGCCCTAAATCTAAAACCCATGAATCATTAGCATTATCTAGGGAAAGAGTCAAAGCATCATCTTCAGATTTATTACTTACCACATTTGCCTCCTTATTGCCTTCTTGTTTGTCTCCTTTATTCTTCTGAGACCAACAATCTTTCTTTAGATGACCTGGTTTCCCACAGTACCATCAATCCTTCTATCCTCTGGATTGGGATCTCTTGTCGTTTGATTTTCCTCATGACTTCCCATGACCTCCAGAACCTTTTCCTCTCTCCTTTGATATGCCCCTGCTTTCAGCATTCAAAACACTACCAGATGTGGACCCTCCTAAGCTTTTCCGTCACATTTCCTTGCTAAGGATAACACCAACAACATCATCAAATTTCAAAGTATTTGAACCAAAGACAGAGTTACTTACAGCCATTACCAAGCTATTCCAACTTTCTGGCAAAGAACATAAAACTAAGAGAGCCCTCACCTCTTCATCAAATTTCACTTTTACATAAGTTAACTGATTGGTAATTGTATTAAACTCATTTAAATGATCTGCCACATATCCACCTTCAATCATTTTCAGATTAAACAAACGCTTCATGACAAATACCGTATTTGAGGCTGACAGTTTTTCATACAATTTAGCCAAAGCTTTCATCAGTTCATCTGTTGTCTTCGCTTATGTTATATTAAATGCCACAGATGGTGCTAGGCACAACCAAATGGTTCCCAATGTCTTTCTATCTAGAAGATTCGAATCCTCATCAGTCATTGTTGTCAGTATCTTGGCTATTCCTTCCAACGGCCTCCATAAATTCTTCTAATAGAGATAATCCTCCATCTGCATCTTCCATAACTGATAGTTCTACCCATTGAATTTACCTACCTTCAATTTACCCTCGTCTTCCATTGCTACCACTTAACCATGAGACTCCCACTCAACCATGAGACGATAATCAAACACAACCTGCTCTAATACCACTTGTTAGGAATTGCTTGCAGAAGATATCAATTAAATGCAAATAAAGATTAAATAGAGGAATGAAAATACACAAAAATAATAACAGCGAGAGACAAGTTTTAACGTGGTTCACCCAAACTTGAGCTACATCCACTAATAGAGATTCTAATATTATTATCCAGTAAATCAAACCGATTACAACCAGCAATCCTTGCAACTCAATATAGCTGCAAATGCTACAATATAATATCGAAATCCCACCCACAACATACATCCCATCCACTTATAACAAGCCTTTTGGAAGCTTCTAGAATTAGGGTTTTACAATGTCATTTTTCTTTTATCGGTTAACAAAAATTAACAACCGACTCTGAACGGGCAAAAAGAGGGAAAAAAATCAGGGGCTGCACCCCCGAACCCCCACACTCGAGGCCCAACCCGGCTCTGAACCCTAACAAGGATACATTACGAGTGTATAGTACTTGCATGATCAGTCACCACATACCAACATTATCCTCCAACAATAGGCCCTGAAAGTACCCAAAACACCCGGACACTAGCGCACAAGCACTAGTGTCCTTGATATTCACAAAAATAAAGTTTGTGTGGTCATAGAGGTTCACTTTGTTGCTTTGGGTGATGTACTTTGACATCTTTGCTCAAAAATTTTCCTGAAAACAAATTGGAATGCATATATAAACAAGTCTACCTCTCTCATTTAATTAATTAAGCAACATTAGGATTTCAAGTGATATTCAAGTGATCAATCAAAGCTCTCTCTTGTGGATGTTATTATGCAAACTTATGTGAAGCTCTCTATTGCAGGTTTGTGATATTATTGTAGGTTATAGAGGAAGCTTCTCCCTCCATCATCATCCTTGTGGAAATCTTGCGTTGTGACACCAAATCTCACTAGGGTTTCATGTTGTGGTAAAGGTACTTTATTACATCATTAATTTATATTAGATTTTGCCTTTGTTTTGTAATAACATACGCTCTTATCATCATAATCTTAGTTTTTGTGGGCGTGGGAACACCACTCACAGGGTTTGACTGAGGCAAACCCCTAAAACGAACCAAACCCTTTTTCCTCTTGCGTTTGTATAGGTTGTGAAAGATCAGAAATAGGTATATGAGATCAAGGAGCAGATTGATGAACACAGATCCCGACTCTTGGAAACCACCTTCAGAGGACCCTAAACCCTAGGAAACCTACATTTAGATAAGATAGTCCTCCTAGATCTTCCCTAGTTTCTGACAGAGGTCCCCGACAGTCTTGCACTGCTCATTTTAGGTCTTGCTTTCTGGGTTTTCAATTATGTTAGGTATGTAACTTCTATTTTGGCATATTTCATCATTAAGAACCCTAGATCTAGCATATTTGTCCCAATCTTATTGGATACAAAAAAGGAACATAACCCCTATAGTTTGGATCTCCTTCAGGACTATAGCCACGCTTGATTTGTGTTCCAATGTTTGATATAAAGATTGACTTAGTTAGTATATGACTGACTAGGTCTCTCTTTCCCATCAAACATTTTGGTGAACCCGACAAGTCTTACACTTTTGTAGCCTTCTTTGTTTAGATCTGATATGTTTGTTGTTCTAGATCTAATTAGATAGTAAGCATTTATACATATTGATTGTCTTGATTAGTTGCTGAATTGATTAGACATTTATTACATATATTTGTTCATATTGTTAATCATTGGGAAACATTGATTCATTTAGAAAAATAAAGCAAAACCTTTTTTTCTATCACATCATTTGTATATTCCATCTTGTCAATGCTTTCCTCTATAAGAGCATTTTGTGTGCCATAAAGCTTATGAAATCTGTTATGAGTTTTGTGACCCAATGTCTTGAATCCAACATCCTTGTGAGAAGGCGTTTTAGAATTATGGGTTCTAGTGCTTTAAATAGCTCTGATGTTGTTAACTTATTCGCACATGGAAGTTCATCATATTTAGATCATACACCTACTTTTCCTATGATATCTAAAGTACAACATTCTCGTGACTCTCTAGACATAGACAACCTTGTAGTTAATGTCCCTGAAACACAAATTCAGAAACTAGACACTGAGTTGGCTCATTTTCAGCAATTTGTGGGCATGAAACATTTAGCTGAGGAAGCTGTGCCTCTTGTTGAAGGTCTAAGAAAATTATTTCTTGAAGGTCAAGAAGGTATAAAAATTTTGCGTAGCTTAGCTCACATAGTGGATAACAACATTATGTCGTTAGCTAGTTGCGTGGAAATGATCACTAATGTGTCCTTTCAAAAACAAACAGGCACACAGATGTTGTTACCCAAAGCGACATCTTCTATTTCAACATTTACTTCTATTATCACCACCACTACACGTCCCAGTAGTAGTGCTAACACAAGTCTTGGAATATCAAGTGGGAATCCTATACACAACTATAGTGTTGTCCCCTTTACATATCATAGTACTATTTCAAAAGTGTCACACCTATTGTTGGTCAACCTCAATCAAGTTTTACTTACCAAAAGTCAAACCACACAATGTCATCACCTCTTCCTAGCCTTGTTCATTCGAATCGTATCCAATCTCAAGCTACTCCACCGCCTGATCCTATAATTAATCAACTTTTACAAAATATCAATTCCTTACAACAACAAATAGCAAATATGAGTCAAGGTCAATCTCAGCCCTCTATTCCATCTTAATATACCCGTAATTCATTGTCCTTTACCATTCTCAAAACACTGATACCTAAGAAATTTGAAACCCTGCATTTTGAGAAGTATAATGGGAAGGGAGATCCTAACAGTCATGTGACAACCTTTATAGACGTTGGCCATTCATTTAAAAAGAAAAACAAAAACTTCATCAAAATTAGCTCATCATCTTCAAACAACATTCAAACACAAGTAGCATTCGCCGTACCTTTTTCTCTTACCCCTTATAGGTTAAAACCAAAGATGCAACAATTCTCACAACTTTCAAAGTATCTTCATTCAATAATGGTGCAACTTCTAAACATTAATCTCATCACGCTTCCTCTAATTCAACAGATTGATGCTAATAAGATGTAATCACATTCTTTTGACTCGAAGGCTTTTTGCCAATTTCAACGTACCCCTGGAGATGACATCGAATGATGTATGCATCTTAAACATGAAGTTCAAGACCTCATTGACTCTAATGTTATCCAAGTAGCAGGTGAAAATGACAAAGGGAATAAGTCAGTTGCTCCTCCAAATTAGAATTCACAAATCTTTACAAATCCATTACCTCTTCATGCAGCACACATTATAGAACCATGTATCAATTCACTACCTACTTCTACATCATCCAATCATCGAGATAAAGGTTTTGATAATATGGTTTCTATGGTAAATGCTCACCCTTGTCGAGAGTGAGAAAAACTTGAACCTACTATCTCTTTCACAGCTCATGATCCTTCTATTCAAGCATATAAGGGACCTCTTTACATTACTACCAGGATTAATGACACACCCATAATGGGAGTACTCATCGATCTTGTATGCATGGTAAATGTGGTTATTGAAGAGTTCCTCTTTATACATGGATTACATCAAGACAAGTATGACGTGTCAGTGTTGAACACCCAGAATACTGAGAGGGGGTGAATCAATATTCTCTTAAACCACTTAAGCATTTAAACATTCATTCCACATAGCATATTTATTTTACAGAAAGAAAGGAAAGTATGAAAGCAACCATCAAAACATATAACACATGAACACTAGATTTTTATGTGGAAAACCCAAAAAGGGAAAACCACAGTGAGGATTAGCTCACAATATATTATAATGCAGCTAGTTAAAGTTGATACAATTGGTGGACTCAACGTCCAAAAGAGAATGCTCACTACAGGTGGCTCACTGCCAAAGGACTCACTGTCCTGAATAGAAAGAGAGAAGAAGGGGTGGCTCACTGCCAAATATGAACTACTAGAGATGCATTTGACTTATGTTGAAGACATAGTTCCATTGAAGCTCAAAATACTGACTTAACACACTTCATCTTCACCACAATCTTATCTTATTCTTCTCTGTAACAGATTTCACTCATACACACACTTGATTCATTTGCATCAACCTTACTTTCCACATAAGAATTCAATCTTGTTTTTATACCGCAATCAAGCAAAACATCAAACATGTTGACAAATAGATGTATCGTGTGACTTCTTGTCCTGTCGACCCAAAACTCAACCCTATACACTTTGTGGAGAGAACCAAAGCGTGTAGCACATTCAGATAGGTCAGCATAACCTATAATTACTCCCATAACTTTGTTCCATACATGACTTAATTCTACACAACCTCAACACCTTTAGGTTGGCTCTACTGGGGAAGTAACAAAAGGATGAACTAATATTTTGCTCACAACTCAACATGCAGACCACAAAAATGATTTCCACTTGAAGACTACACACTTCTGACATCTATGAACTTTTCCTCAAATCTGCATAGCAAAATATTCATCTACGGTGGAATGCAGAGCATTCCAATATACCACTAATACTATCATTACATTGTTATTACAGAGTCTGGTACTCTATCAGATCTATTTTTCACTTCGGAGGGCTTCAAGACCTGAAACTTTGGATTTAGACTCCTTTAGTATATACCAAAAATACCTTACAACTGCATAGCAAGATTCTTCATAGTGGAGGAATGCAGACTAAAATAATGTGACCCTATCATAGGTTCTGTATTGCAAATGCCTTAGGAAAAACTTCAGCATATTATGCCTGAGTGCGGAACACCAAAATGGAAGGACATTAATGTAGTCATTTAGGAATTCCATTAAACACTTAGATGTATCATGCTTATGTGTATTCTCCCCCGCAACACACTTAGCAACTTCTCCAGACCAATGCAACTATGTCTTTACACTTTGTTGCCATCAATGACAACACTGTTCACTGTCATGCTCATTAGTCTCTTTATCATCATGCTTATGTTGCCAACAATCAAAAATCTTGATTAGAGCACATGATGGATCTATCCATCCAAATCTTGGTGCCCTGACTCTTTCTATCAAGGTTGGGCTAAGAACATTGGACATATCCTTTATCATCATTCCTACTTTATACCTATTTCATGCCAAGTTGTTCATCCTTGGCTCACCTCCATGAAAGCAGTCCCCTCTATGGTTCATAATTTCTTAAAGTTTTCATTCCAAGGATAGGTACATGCTATACATCACAGTGGGTTACGCCCATCGTGGACACTTTTCCCTTGATTATTTTTGGCCATAGCCAGTGGGGTCTATTCAACCTTGTGATGATCTTTTCTTTCTCTCTTATCAAAAGTTTAAAGGAAAGAACTTTTTTGAATTATCTCTTAGTGCACTTGGAGCCTCTTGATCTTCTATGACTATGACAATAGTTCATCCTGCCACACAAGAGATGAAAGAACTAAAGCCCAAATCGAAGGATCATCCTCGGCTTTGAGCGTCTAGTATTTATGTTGTGGTTCCACCTCTGCCATCCTATCTAGGACCATGAGACAAAAACCTAGCACAATCCATACCTCCTCACAATTCAAGAATTATTTTTGTTCCCCCTACCTCTTCAAAGTATTGTGGAAAGTAATCCATTACACAGAATCTTTTTCCCATAGTTTCTCAATCGCCTGTGGATGCTCTAGTACCTCCACCTATTTCACAGGTTGAGAGAGAATAATAGGCTTCTTTGAGAGACCCTCTCTGCGTGGTCTTCTAGCTTGTAGAAGTTCCTTTCATTCCTCTTCATGCTCCTCAAGAAAAGGAAGAAAAGGAACCCATGTTGGAAGATACCATAGTTCCTCTAGCAAATGTTAAAAATCTCAAAAAATGAAGCCAAATTGCAAGAGAATGTAAGAAGCGACTTGTGGTTTGGCTCGCCAACTTACTATAGGAGAAGAAAACCTTCCTCATCACAAGCGTCATCCATTGATGGATACAAAAGATGCATCTATTGATGCTTCGTTCATTCATGTGAATGTGATGCATAGCCTACAGTGGCCCTTGTCAATTCACCCATTATGCTTTATTTTGACAGTGGTGCAGAAGATAATGGTCAACCAGATATGACTCTAGCACCTTGCATCGCACTTGCTATAGTCCCTCTTGCATCTTTTCCTCCACCCCTTTATGATGAGAAAGATTGGGATGAGGACGATTTGCTTTAGGCCAACTCGCAAGTGTGACCCCTTTCTTTCTATTTTGTGTTATTGTTACTAAATTATGTTCACACCTAATTTAGGAAGGCCTAAACATCAGTTGTTTAGAGGGAGTACAATTTTTTTTGCTTATGCAGGATCATCCATTCAATGTCTGATATCTTGACAGAAGACAAGTGCAAAATCACTTATCAAAATCATGTAACAGCTCAAGCTGAGTTGTTACATCATCCTAGTAAGTGAAATCATCTACGAACAAGAAAACAGGCATTCAAAAAATGAAGAAAATTGATGGGGTTCATGTTTCCAGTTGTTGATTATTCATTATGTTTCAGTGCAAGTAAAAGAGGTATTTATAGACTGTCAAATTATACATCATGTTTTATACATATGTTCCAAAGAAAGATCAGTTCTTTTATGCTATGTATTTGATTTAGAAAGTGAAATATACATAAATCATTGCATAGAATGAGATAGCTGATTATATTCAAAAGAATGTATAAAAGTGTCCCACACAAGTCGTGGGAGTAACTAAAATAGGCAACATAGAAGTAAATTTTACTTTTGAAAGAAACAAAATGCATAGGAAAAGAAGAGGGAACCATCATTGCCTACGAATGACAAATCCCGTGGTCGAGCCGGCTGCTATCTTCCTCCATCCGTTTGAGCTCCAATGTACCTGGACAATAGTTTTTGTTAATGCTCAGGTACCAAGTCTTTTCATACACAATCAGAGCTTCAAAAGTACCATTCACTTTTATGTAGCAGCAATATCAGTAATCAGATATCAACATAACAGCATTGATAATGAACAGATACAAGTGCCATATCAAAAAGAAAGATCATACAAGTCACCTCACATCATAAACAAAGGTACATTTTTGTCTAACAGGTTTGTCCAATGTGCAGATACAGGTAAAGTTTCATTTTTTATTACTTCATTTAATATTGCAATATGTGGGGTAAAGTGGGCTCCCACAAGGGTTGAGCCCAGCATGCTACCCTTAGGTTAAAGTGAGGGATTATAATGAAATAAAACATCATGTTTATCCACTCTAACAAGTATCTATCACCTACAATAGTGAGTTGATGAGTATCACTATTGTAAATGACAAATGCTTGCTAAAATAGAACTCAATGAGTAAAGTAGTAGTTGTTCTATGCATAGAATTAGTCACATTCTAATCTGACAGTGCTAATCATTGAAAATGATCATTATTGCCCTCAAGGACAGTCAAAATGTCAAGAAAGATAAGTAGTATTACAATAAGAAAACAATATCCATTTCCATCATAAGGTAGGCTTGAGGCACAGTAGTCATCTTGTCTGTTGTGTGAAGGGTTTAGAAAGCTCACCAAATGCATGCAAGAATGATAAACAATACAAAGAGCAGCAAAAGGCCATAGAAAAACTCATTCTTGGACAGTCAAGATGTGTGCAATGAAGAATATAGGTGTAGCCATGAAATGGACAACAATAGAATAGCGGAACAGTCATGAGATGCTACAGTAGTCTCAAAAGTAAAAGGTGCAGTCAAGTTGGAACAAATGCCATGTGGGACAGCCAAGTCAAATGCCATGTGTTATTGTCATTAAGAGCCCATGATGCCATCAAAGAAACAGAGATTTCAATCGTAGTAGAACAACTCATTCTTAGACAGTCAGGATGTGTGCAATAAGGAATATAGGTGCAGCCATAAAGAAATAGTGAGCAGTCAACATAGTAATAGAGTAATAGTTTGATAGAGATATGCAAGGACGACAATAATAGGTGAAACGAATGGACAAAATTGTCAAGTAAGATGCAGCAAATGGTAAAGTGGAACAACAAATTGTAAGTGGAACAATAGACCAGCAAGGAAAGGGTGAAAGAACAGTCATGTTCAAAGGGGCTATCAAAGAAGTAGTAGAGACAGTCAGCTAAGATGTCAAGGATGAAGACTATTTCAATCATGAAAGAACAGTCCACAATTTAAATGGATAGTCCACAATGTGACAAGAGCAGTCACAACTACAGAGTCAAGGCATGATGAGGTCTATTTTCCTCACAACAATATCAACTCTGTGAGATTCTCTATGACATGAGAGAAATTAAAAGAGATGTTAGGAAATAGAGGTAGAGAATAGTTTAAGGATATAGTTTTGGTGAAGATAGGAGCTTGTGGACAATCAAAGACATCTACAACAACCATGGAAGGAATCCTATTTTGTCTAATATCCAAAGTACAGTAGGTTATGGTGACGGCAGGATGATAGTGAACAGTGAATGTCTACTAAGTTGAGTAAGTTTAAACATTTGTATCTCTTAATCTTTGAAACTATAAAAGGTTAGAAATCAAGGCTCAAGGTACAAGGCATGATAAGGATCTACAAGGAATACATTCTAGACCCTACAAGCAAAGTATGATAGTCCAATGTCAATAATATAAAGGTCTAAAATAGTAAAAAGAGTGGAAAATTCATAACAAAGGTACAAGCATGCAAAAGGAGTATTGTATACCTAAATACTGTCATAACACCTATGTATGACAAGCATATAGTTTGACAATTTTCTTCCAATGCTCAGTGGCTGGCACTCTCAAGTGACAAAAGGTTTGCAGAGACAAAGCTAAGACAGTGGTTTG
Source organism: Cunninghamia lanceolata (assembly GCA_027924645.1). Classification (NCBI taxonomy): domain Eukaryota; kingdom Viridiplantae; phylum Streptophyta; class Pinopsida; order Cupressales; family Cupressaceae; genus Cunninghamia; species Cunninghamia lanceolata. The sequence continues at coordinate 7,139,463 of BSBN01000400.1, forward strand.
ATAGTCCTCATGTGTCAAAAGGGTCTTTGCAGTGACCTTACTTACAAATATGAATCTACATATAAAAATAAAGAAGATCATAGAAATCTATGATAGATGAGATTGTCACACATGACTTTTAAAGATCTATGATATGGCTTGAAGACTGAGATCTATGAAAGTCTTTATTGCAGTCTATAATAGTCATACTCAAAAGACTAAAAATTGTCCACAAGGAGTAGTCAAAAAGCATCATCAAGAGTAGTCATGACAGCCAAAGGAAAACCTCCACAATACAGTGAAAGACATAGACTCATACACAGGATTATCATGCAACATGAGGAAAAATGAAGAGTAGCAGTCAATGAATGACTATAATAGCAAATAGATAAGCAACTAGCAGTAGAGATATAAACCCTATAGTTAGCAGAGAGCACAAGACTTATTGACTATGAGAGGAATGATGCAGTTAACAATGAAGGAGGTTTCATAGCAATTTGCAAGGAGAGTTCTACGAAGTGATTCATTATCTTAGGTTGAATGCTCAATGGGATAGTGCTCTTGAAGGTATAAAAGGTAATGATAAAATGGACAGAGCAGTCTTGAAAGAACAATACAGAGGTTGAAGCAATGGCAGGGAACAATGCATGGATGAAATCAGAGCAATCACAATCATATAGCAGCAGTCCAAAGTAAATCCTATAGATGAGGATAGCAGAGATAATAGTTTGTCATAGAGATGTCAAGAAGGCAATCACTTTTAAATGTCAGAGTACAGTCACAGGGACTCCAAGAACAGTCCTTAGGTCAGCCCTATAGAGTTGAAAGAAGAGTCCATGAAGAGTGATGAAGCTTGCACAAGTTTTTCTCCTCTTGTAGGAAGGAAAAGCAGCTACAGGTAAAAGATGAACAGTTTCCTTATGTGTTTTGCATTCTCAGAAAGAAGAACAGAGAGATACCATTATTTTCTGCATAGTGAAAATGATGAAAAATCCCAGTTCGAGTCTATGACGGAATAGCAATAGAAAAGAGATGTATTTTCTCCATACAAAGTCATACCCATAGTCTATGCATAGGAACATTTTCTTTCACAAGTTTTTTTGTCATGGGTCAAGCTCGTTTTGAGCGAAAATGCAGATATAAAGGGAAAACGAATGTTTTGAGCTCATACAAACACAAAACACTCAAGAAATGACCATTTTTTGCCATCAAATTGCGACCCAGTAGGAGATCAAACCTCATGTTTTAAAAAATGTAAGAGAAGTTGTAGATATTAAAGAAAATGAAGGCCTTCAAACTCAAAAAATACTCAAAAATGCCATCAAATCGTGCCTCTGGAAGCGAGATGCAAAGTAAAAATCAGGGAAATTAAGAGAGATCGACAATAAAAAATGACTTACTATCTTTTTCTGTTGAATGCTGGTGTCAAACTCTCATGATTTTCCTCAGTCAACCTCAAACTGGCCTCAAACACAGCCAAAAACAAAATGCAAGAGTGGTCGGCCAATAAAAACAAGAAAGATGCATCAAAAAACTAGTCAAAGCCACGGCCTTAGAGGCCCAAAATTGCCTTCAAATCAACAAAATGGAGGTCAAAATCTCAGTTTTTGATGGCAAAAGCAACTTACCACGCATTTTGCACAGAAAATCCCCAAAATTGCCTTTAGAATCGACACAAATGGTGTTGTTTGAGCTCCCAAACCCTACAGGTCTGGCAGCGGTCAAATGGAGCAGCAGAAAAGAACAAAATGTAAATTGCATTTTAGGTTTGTTTTCCTCCTTTTAGGTCGAACAACCTAATTTGCATTTTCTCCATTTTTTGACTTATTTTAAAAATAAATCATTGCTATCCATTATGCCCATGGTAAAGACTTTTAAGTCTTTAAAAACCTAATGATAATGCACAGGGACCGTGAGGCTATTATTCCCTTTTTTGATTTTTTTTATAAAGTCAAAATATATAATCATGTAAGGGAAAGGCTCGATGCCTTGTATTTTCTTCTTTTGCATGGTGATAGGGTATTCAAATATTTTTTGATGGTAAGTAAAGGTATGAAGGCATGATGATGCATGTTGTGAAATGCATGAATTGCTAGGGGTTATAATGTGTTTGATGTATCAAATGTAATGCGTGTAATGATGCGAGTGCATGAGGTATGTTGCATAGAGAGTTTTGGTTTGTACATGGGAGATATAAGGGCTCTATTTGTCTTTTTGCATAAGGTAGAAATACATAAAATATTGTAAACGAGTGATAAAGTAATGAATTATAACTTACTTTGTCGCTTGTCATAAAAATGCAAAAAAGCAATGATAGGCAAATCCATAACACATAACAAAGTAAGTCTCGTTGATTACTTTATCATTTTTTCACAATATTTAATTTATCTCCAAACTATGCAAAATCAGGAGATTGAATATTAATGTCCTAGTGCCATTATTTTTTGCATAGGTTTGTAATAAATTTGAAATGTAAAACATTAAACTAAGTGGTGTAATTATAAACCACTTAGTCAATGTTAATTAAATGCAGAAATAATTGTATTTATGTCATTTATTGTGCAAGGGACAAGTTGAGGAGGCTTTCAATGTGGTTAAAGAGATGTGGCTGAGCATTTATTATGCAAATATCAAAAATTTATGATGCTGCAGGAGAGGTTGGCCAACTGATGGAGGAGTTATTGTGGTGGTTTGACTTGTTTTCAGTAGCATTTAAGGGCATTAAGAGGTTGTTTTTGAAGCTTTTATGGTGGGTGATGACATGCCTTGACATTTTCTTCATTGGGAACTCATTTTGGAGGGCTTTAGACAAATATTTTAAGGGCTTTTATGAGATGCACGACCATGGAGGTTTCTTGTCCTTATCTTGTTACAGTTGTTTGGAGAGTATATAGTCATTCATTTGACTCTTTGTTAGAGAGTTCTGATCATGCAATTTATGGAGTTAGTGATTTTATGTAGTCCTTACTCAGTTTTGAGCATGTTTTGTAACTCTTTTGGGACATGAAATACATAAAAGACCTTGGATATTGTTGGTTATGAGTTTTTGCCTTCTCATTCTTGCAGTATTGTGTATCATCAAGTGATTGACCAAGTCATTTGTGAGGTATTTTTATTTCCTTGTGACTTTGTCTCATGTTTCAATACCTTTTCTACAAAAAAGTATGTTTATGTAGGTTGCAAACTATGTCTTAAAGCTGTATGTGGCTTTTTCACTGTGAAGTCATCTTCCTTTTAAAGGTTAATGCATTTAAGCCTTTTTGTGAAATATTTATGCAAAACATATAGTAATAGGTTGTGCAAATTTATTTTTTGTTATCTGTAACCAAGTGTATTCAAATCTGAGTTTTCATAAACCATATCAGTTTGGTGTATCACCCTTGTTTCATTTTCTAGTTTTTCTTTTCATTTTTGAAGCATTCCTTTTTCCCTTTTCCTCTACAAATCCAGTAGTTTCTAGGTGATAACCAGCTAGGAAGCCGGCCTTCTCTGGAGGTTCTTTCCATCATAGGTGACCCACAGGCTTGGAAAGATCCCATGTTTCTCTAGAATGTTAAGTTCTGCAACTTAGCAAGGGTGCAGTTTTGAGAGACAATAGTTATGATTGGTTGTATTGTTATCCTCGTATTGTGTTGCTTGATGTGTACTTTTGTTGTTAAGCTCTCTTTGTATGAACCTTGATACTCTTGTTGGTGGAAGGATACAAAGGGACTGAACCTATTGTGACATTCCTCTTTGTGTATATTCATTTTCTAAATGTATTAATTTGCAACTTGTTAATTTTCATGGGATGATCTAGCTGGTATTTCTTATGTGATATTTCTTCCCCTGTCTTTGTAGTTCTACTAACTGGTAGATTATGACAGTTCTAGAAAATGATTAACCCTTTATATAACCATTTATATACTGATGCTAGTTGAGTAGATCCCTTTTGTGTTATTCCATTGTTATGTATTGTTTCATTTATTTGGCACCTTGTACTCTGCCTGAATTAGGGGCAACCCCCTATTGCGATGTAGATTTTGAGAACACATATCATTTGGGCATGTGCTTCCATAAAAGCTCTCATGCCTGATTTATATCCATTATTCATTACCCCTTAGAAATAAATTGCTTCTTGGTAGAGTTAGCAATCACTTTAAGGTGGGGGTCATACATCATGTTATGAGTTTTATTTTTTTCATGCACCGCGTGGTGAAAGGAAGCAAGGTATGCGGAAACACTTCCTACACTGATCTATTGAGGAAAGATTTATGCAAATTTTTATCTTTTACAATTATAGATTATGAGATGAACATTAAAAGAAAGGTAAATATGCATCAAAAACAATTACAACGCTCACAACATAAGATATACATAGGGAAAACCCTTTCAGGTAAAAAACCCCACACTACCACCCAATAATTATTCGGGAATCAAGACGATTACAATATACTTGCAGAGCAAGCTTTTATAGGAGTATAACCAACCAGAGATCTGGAGGTAACTCAATATCTATACGACTCTTACACACAACCTCTATCTCAAGCTCCTGATATATAGGAGATACAATACAGTAAACCATCAATAGTAATTACAAAACCATGAGCCAAAAAACCACCCAAAAGTGGCACCCAAATTATCTCCAATAAAAGATGTCTTGTGATGTTCCAAATCACACACCAACACGTGTAACTCTCCCCTTTATAGAATTTTTAATTGTCTAACATGTTTCCACATTTCCCAAAATAGGAGGTCCAACTTCTGAAGGTCATAACTTTTGATCTGGGTGTCTGATTGACGAACCGTTTGATGCATCAGAAAGATCGTGAAGATATCTATCAAGCTATAACCTACTTAACCAATTACAATAACTTTCAAGGTGTTTAGGGACCTCTAAGTGCATCAAATATGAGTTTGAAACTTTTTTCAACAGTTTCAAAAAATAGAAACTTTAATATCTTGCAATCCATACATGATCTTGAGTCGAAACTCACCCAAGATGTTTACTTGGTAGTTCCACACCTTTTGGGAAAATTTTAGGTCCATCTGAGCTCAAATGTAGAGTTACTAAAAATAATAAGTCCTGCCATTTTTAGCCATTTTGGAAACTTTGAAAGTTCTAAGCCATTCTTCAAGATAAAGGGTATTCCAAAAGACCAAAACTAGGAAGAATAGTAATCTTTTGTAGTTGCAAGGTTGAGACACTTTTCCTAACACATGGTTGGTCTTACCATTGCAATACTTGTTGATCATCTTTCTAGCACCTTACAAGAATTACCCAGTAGACATCACACTTTGTCTAGCCTATAATCTTTGATATGGTTGGTGTGGAGCTCACCTAGTGATTCAGCAGTCCTCACTAGCCTGTGATGTCTTCACTTGACATGAAAATCACCTAGTAATTTGGCAATCCTTACTAGCATGTGATGTTTCCTTTTGATGCTTGTCCATGAGCCACCTAGCATAACACAACTTGCTAGCATGTGCACTTCATGCGACATCATTTATGGTCACCTAGTAATTCGGCGGTCCTTATTATCCCGTGATCCATGAGAACATTTTTACATGACCCCTAGCGACAGAGAAAGATAGTACTTGTGTCATGTTCTCTAAGTGATTGTTTGATTTCCTTGTTTATATGTATGACGAATTGCTTAACTTGTATGCTCTTGGTGTTCCATGTGTTCTCCATGTTTACTCCATGTTTGTCTTCGTGTGTTTACTTTGTGTGTATTCTATGTCTACCTCATGTATTGTGTGTATGTTTCATGTATTCATTATTGTATGCTTTGCGAATACTCCATGTATGTGTGAATTATATTAGATATCTAATGTGTATGTAATCCCTTCTTGCTAAGCTTTGTAGACCTTTAGAATCCTAATCTTGGGGGCTTTCACAGTTCTCAACTTAGTGTTATTCTAATGGCTTCGACACTCTAGAAAAGAAGTTTAGTTTTCTCCATACTTTAGTGTGTGTATGAGCATAAGATCACACCCACTCTAAAGTGGGGGCTAAATGTAGTGTCATAAATTGTCGACACCAGCAATTTACACGAGGTTTAGCACTCTTGTTGACTGATGTGCATACCTCTATTGAAAGAAGACTGAGTTTTGAGGCAAATGTTGACTCCAAGTGTCATCCTCCAGCAACAGGCCCTGAAAGGACCCAAAACACCTAGACACTAGCACCCAAGTGCTAGTGTCCTTGATATTTGCAAAAATAAGGTTTGTGTGGTCTTAGAGGTCATCCTTGTTGCTTCGAGTGATGCACTTTGTCATCTTTTCTCGAAAGGTTTTCCAGAAAATGAATTGGAATGCACATATAAACAAGTCTACCTCTCTCATTTAACTAATTAAGCAACATTAGGATTTCAAGTGATATTCAAGTGATCAATCAAAGCTCTCTCTTGTGGATGTTATTATGCAGACTTATGTGAAGCTCCCTATTATAGATTTGTGATATTATTGCAGGTTATAGAGGAAGCTTCTTCCTCCATCATCATCCTTGTGGTGATCTTGCGTTGTGACACCTAATCTCACTAGGGTTTCATGTTGTAGTAAAGGTACTTTTTTATAGCATTCATTTATATTGGATTTCACCTTTGTTTCGTAAGAACATGCACTCTTATTATCATAATCTTGGTTGCTGTGGAGGTGGGAACACCATCACAAGGTTTGACTGAGGCAAACCCCTAAAACAACCAAAACCCTTTCTCCTCTTGTGCTTGTACAGGTCGTGAAAGATCAGAAACAAGTATATCAAATCAGGGAGAAGATTAACGAACACAGATCTTGACTCTTGGAAACCACCTTTATAGGACCATAAACCCTAGGACACCTACGCCTGGGCAATATAGTCCTCCCAAATCTACCCTAGTTTTCGGTAGAGTGTTGGGATAAGTTGTCATTAACTTTACAATCCTAACCATTTTCATGTGTCTCCAAAGTTCTTGAAAAGTGTTTTCAAACACATAGGGACTTGAGAGATAAATTATTATTTAATTATATCACTTGGACATGTTATAGTTATCTTCTATATGTTAGGACCGAATTTGGGTGCCCACTTTGAAAGTGGAGCCCATGGAGACTTAGTGTTGACTTCTTGAAGTCTATCTTGACTTGGTGATACTTCCTAGGAGGTGGGACCTATCTTGGGCGCTCACTTTGGAGGAGATTCCAATGTAGACTTGGAGTTTTCTTTTTTGTTTTCATGAGTGGATAATGTTGATATACTTTGCATGGATATGATGTGGGAGTTAACAATGGAGTTAGAGATGCATGTTGTTTGCATGAGCTTGTATGAGCTTGCATGGACTTGCATGTTGTTGCATGTCACTTGTATGATTTTTCATGGACTTGCATGTTGTTGCATGTCACTTGTATGATTTTTCATGGACTTGCATGTTGTTGCATGTGAGTTGCATATACTTGCATGTGCTTGCATGTCCTTGCATGTCCTTGCATGTTGTTGCATTTTAGTTGCATGTACTTGCATGTAATTTGCATGTATGTATATGGTGTTGCATGTGTCTTACACGTCACTCTAACTCAGGTTCAATTTTGCATGACTCTTGCATAATGCTACAGTTGTTGCATGACTCTTGCATGATACCAACAAGTTATTACATATTCATATTGGGGACATCAATGATGCATGTTGTTTGCATGACATTGGTGTGTGTTGGAGCACTTTAGTTAACTAAAATATATTGGGACAGCTTGGGCGTCCATCTTGAGGCTTTTAGTTATGTTTTTTATTGTGACATAACACTTCAATTGACTAAGTTTGAATGGGACTACTTGGATGCCCATGTTTGAGACTTGTAGTTAATAGGGTGATTTCTACTATGTATCTTTGGAGTTTACTATATTGGGGGCTTGGTTTTTGCATGAGGATTTGTGTCATGTTATTGGATACAATTGATTGTATTTTGAGATCCATGGCACCTATATAATGATGCCTTGAGTTGGTAGAAATTATGACAAGTTTTTGAAGTTGCAGGAATAACAAAGTGTTGCTGAAATTCAAAGAGAATTCAATATTAAATGTAAACTTGATTATAAGATTTAATACAAGTATAACATCTCTTTGGGTGTGGACTTTTTTCCCGTAAGGGTTTCTCCACACAAATTGTGTCGACTTCTTTGATGCTTTTTTTCTTCTCTACTACATTGGTTGAATGTGTAAATCACTTACACATAAGATTGAAACACATTAATCTAATTTTTACATTTGAACACACATAATTAAAGTTTTATAGCAGCAGTTTCACCTTAATTTTCAACATAGAGTTCCCCGCCAGTCCTGCACTACTCATTTTAGGTCCTACTTTCTGGGTTTTCAGTTTTGTCAGGTATGTAACTTTTGTTTTAGCATATTTCATCACTAAGAACTCTAGATCTAGCATATTTATCCCAATATTATTAATTACAACAAAGGAAAAAAACCCCTATAGTTTGGCTCTCCTTGAGGACTGTAGCCAAGCTCGGTTTGTGTTCCAATGTTTGATCTAAACATTGACTTAGTATATGATTGACTAGGTCTCTCTTTCCCGTCAAACATCTGGAATGAATCATATAGTTAACCATTTCTTTCAAGAACTTATTCTTTCATTCTGCAACACCATTATGATGTGGAATATAGGGAATTGTGTGCTGAAGATCAATGCCTTTTGAGGCATAAAACTACTCAAACCTCTAGTTGGCAGACTCCCCTCATTGTTTGTACACAAAACTTTGATGGCCTTCCTTAACTGCTTCTCTACAAAAGCGTTGAAGTCCCAAAAAACTCAAAGAACTCAGACTTCTGTTTGAGAAAATAAACCCATGTGTATCTAGAAAGATCATCAATGAATGTTAGAACATATCGAGCCCTACTAAAAGAAGGATATGGTAATGGTCCCGCCAAGTCACTAGTACCGACTCCAGAAGTTGTGTGGCCCTCTATGCTTTGCCTTTATCAAGTTTCTCTTCAAGATGCTTACCAAGAATGCATCCTTGGCAAACTCCATTAGAAAATCAAATAGAAGGCAACCTTTAAACCATGTCTTATTGACTGAGCTACTGCAAGTAATGGTAGTTCAAGTGGCCAAACTGTTGATGCCACAAACAACTCATCCCATCTAAGTGAGTGACCAAAGCAAGTGAAGGAGAGTCAAGAACAAAGTGAGAGGAGTGATATAGTCTAGAGTGATGATCAGCCTCCCCATGCAACAATTATAGACCCATTGTGCATCTCACTGATTACCACTGTGTCTGGAGTGAACTCAACCCACTTGCCAGAGCCACTGTGAGTGATTTGATAGACATATAAGAGATTAGTTGACAAAGATGGAATGTAGAGAACATCATGAAATGTTCCTTCACCCACATCAACAAACCCTCTCCCATGCACTTCAACAGGAGTGTCATCACCCATTAGTATAGATGGCATAGAAAATGGCTCCAAATACACAAAACCATCTTGTGACAAAGCCATGTGGCATTGAAGTCCTAAAAAACTCAAAGAACTCAAACTTCTATTTGAGAAAATAAGCCCATGTGTATCTAGAAAGATCATCAATGAATGTTAGAACATATCGAGCCCTACTAAAAGAAGGATGTGGTAATGGTCCCGCCAAGTCACTAGTACCAACTCCAAAAGTTGTGTGGCCCTCCATGCTTTGCCTTTATCAAGTTTCTCTTCAGGATGCTTACCAAGAATGCATCCTTGGCAAACTCCATTAGAAAATCAAATAGAAGGCAACCTTTAAACCATGTCTTGTTGACTGAGCTACTGCAAGTAATGGTAGTTCAAGTGGCCAAACTATTGATGCCACAAACAACTCACCCCATCTGAGTGAGTGACTAAAGCAAGTGAAGGAGAATCAAGAACAAAGTGAGAGAAGTGATATAGTCTAGAGTGATGATCAACCTCCCCATGCAACAATTATAGACCCACTATGCATCTCACTGATTACCACTATGTCTGGAGTGAACTCAACCCACTTGCCAGAGCCACTGTGAGTGATCTGATAGACATATAAGAGATTAGTTGACAAAGATGGAATGCAGAGAACATCATGAAATGTTCCTTTACCTACATCAACAAACCCTCTCCCATGCACTTCAACGGGAGTGTCATCACCCATTAGTATAGATGGCATAGAAAATGGCTCCAAATACACAAAACCATCTTGTGACAAAGCCATGTGGTGTGAAGCACCCTAGTCAATGATCCAAGTATCAGGTTGTGAAGCAACAACAATTAGGGTCTTTCCCTTTCCTTTCCCCTTACTTTTATCTGTGTCCTTTGAAGACTCTTGAGATGAACTCTATTTGACAAAATTAGGCACCTTGATATTGTTCTTTTTAAGAAGATGTGTCAGGTGATCAATTTGTTTCTTTAAACACATGTTCATCATGACTAGGTTTCTTACAATAGGCACACTTTGCCTTCTCCTTCTTAGACTTGTCACCTTTGGAAGAAGAGGCCTCATTAGTTGCTTTTGGGGCTGTTAGTTTATGATCTTGCTTCTTTTCTACTTGGTTCTGTTGTTTCTTATTCTTCTTACTAGACCCTTTTCCATCTTTAGTGCCTTGATTTGCAGCCAAGGCATGAGATTTAGAAGGCTTAATTGTGCCCATTTGAACCAATTTATCTTGCTCCTATGTGAGTTCATTTGCAAATTCATCAAAAGAAGGCATTTTATATGTGGTTCCTAAGGCACTTTTAGTGACATGAAATGTAGAAACAAACACAGAATAATTAGGACCAAGATTGGAAAGAATACTTAAGATCAATTGAGAATCTTTCTTCTCAATCCCACACAGTTTCAACTACAATCTTATGGCCTTTAGCTTGATGTAGAAGTCCTGAATAGTATCAAAACTAGTGGAACTTAACCTTATGAGCTCATTCTTCAGTAGATGTCCTCTAATTTCATCTTGTGTACCAAAGAGATTTTCCAAAGTGGTTCATACAACATTTAGTGTAGAAATAGATTCAACATGAATAAATAAATCTAGAGATACAGACATACACAAGGTTTCAAAATCTTCATCACACTTATTAAACCATTTTGGCTTTTCTACAATTAAAGTTAGTTCAGTTTCTAGCCCTATAATTACCCTATACAACTCTTGCTTCTTTAGATAAATTGTCATTTTTGACTTCCAATCAAAGTAGTTATAAGGTGTGAGTATTGGTATTGTTACTTGATCCATTTTATGCAGAAAAGAAAATTGAGTTTGTTGTTGTGTGAAAAAAGAGAATGCAGAAACTCAAAGAGAGCACATAGGACACCCCCTCTTTTCACTCAATCAAAGAACCCCCCAAGAAAATCTGATTTGGCATTTTATATTTAGTGCAATTACGATTACCACTAGCAAGAAATACTGAGTGGACTTGATCTCAATGCTTTACAAAATTCTCAACAAATGAGTATATGTTGAAAGTACAATCCTAGAATAAAACCAATTGAAACAAATAGCATCAATGCAAAGTACTCAAAAGATCATGCACTTTCAAAAAAAGAATCACCTCAATTCGAGGTCGTATGCGAAAGTTATGAGTCTTTGAAGTTCCTAAAACGAGAACTATGCAGTATCACCTGTGAGAATCTACAATTTCTAAAAAAGCCATGCACCAAAATAAAAAATCATTTGCAATAATGCATAGAGTGCAAAAAATTAGCCCAAATAATAAAATTACTCAGAAGACGGAGATCATGAGCCCAATTTATTAGTCTTCAAAGTTTGTCTCCAAACCAACTTGCCATCGGAGGGGGGTCTAAGTTTGCAAAAGTGTCATGCCGCCAAATTTGGCAGAACTGCCTCCAAAGTGGGGGTGCCACCAAGTTTAGAAGTCCTCCAGCTAGATTAGAACTCTACCAAAATAGTCAATCTCTTGATAAGAATAGGTGTCACTATTTTTAGCAAGTCTGCCAAAGTCACTACCAAAATATATGTACTATTAAAAATAGCAGAAGTCACTAAAAATAGGGATCTACTAAATTTAGAAACACGTACGCCAAAACTAGAGCTGATTGTTTGAAGGCCAAAAAGGGTCAATCTACAAATTTTACAAGCCAAAAAAAATGGATAACTTTTTTTTGCATGCCTCAAGGGGTCGTATAACAACAAACCACAAGGGTCAAACCAGGGGGTTGAGGGCCAAAGGTTGCACCTGACCTACCCACTAAGGGTCCACTGACCCTAGAGTGGGTCATGCCCTTTGAGCAGGGGGCTCAGTCCTTTAACATGGTCGAAGCCCTTCTATTAACAGTGCTTGAAACACTTTAATTTTTTTTTTTTTAAATTAAAAATTTTGATAAAAATTGATCCGTACAACATGTTGGGGGGCTAAAATGGCCTTCCGACAATTTTTTTGCCTTGGATGCTCTCGACACCGAAATTGAGCAAATTTTATGTCAATTCATCTATTTTCCCTTCTGGACGCAATGACAAGTTCCTTTTGGTCTAAAAATGCTCCAAATGAATGTTGACTTTTAGATCTAAGCACCAAACCCCGATTTTACAACTATATCAAATGATCTCCAAATCGGATGAAATGAAAGTCAATCTTGACTTTCTCAAGCCTCTTAGATACATTGGAACAACCAAAAATGATGTTTGTATAACTAAAAGTTGCAACCACCCAGATCTCACAAACACATATGTAAAATGAAAGGGGTTATTGGATCTTCATAAATCCTTTTTGATTCTCCAAATCGTTAAAAAGCACAAGAGAAGAGCATACGAGATTTTACAAGATCTCACAAAATAAGCTCAAACTCTCAATTAGGAATCTATGAACTTAAAGTTATCAAAACAAAAGCTCTAATACCATGTTAGAAATCTAAAATAGAATGATAACATAAGAAATTTATAAGAGATATTCTTAGAAGCTACATAAACTGAAAAAAGTATAAACAATGCAAACCAATGACTCCGAGAGATATGCAAATGTTAGGATGACAAAATTGCATTAAGAGATCAGAAGAAGCTACACCAAGACTAACAAAATTGTCATACAAGATGTAAAAGAGATACAAAATACAAGCTAGGTAGTGAGTTTATATAGACCAAGGAGGGGTGGAGGTGGCAAAACTAACCAATAGGGAGAGACCACCAAATAGTCTAAACATAGTAAATATAACTCCCTCGTAGGATGGTGACACCTCAAATGACCCACTCACCTAATTAAACTCACTTTATTTAACCTAAACAAGCTTAATAAAAGTGTAGGAAAACCCTAGGAAATAGGGAAAATAACTAACCCACTAGGAAAATAAAAACCTACACTAACAAATGTTAACGATTTGTCTCCTATTTGAAGACATGTAGGAAGGTATGATGAAGGGTCATGAGCTTCAAGCACTAGCTTCATGCATTTAGATCTTGCATGAATGGGCATACAAATAGAGATGAAGTTTTAGAAAGCACTACAAAGCCACTTGTAAATGATAAAGAAGCAAGTTTGTCTTTGGTACCACTAATTTGGGACCCAAGGTAGAACCTAGTGGACAACCCAATCAAAGATTCAATTAGGCCATATGTGGAAATAATTTATGTGCATGATAGAGATTCAAGTATTCATAATGCAAAATAACAAGGAAAACATAGAAGACAACTGACAACTAAAAATTTGTATTATGTTAGTTTCGTACATTATCTATGAGAACATATGTTTGTTATCTATCTCCTCATCAATGTATGGAGTGTCTCCTCCACAAAGACTGACTATCTACATTATTATACAAATATGGAAAGAAGATGGAGAATCATTCAAAACTACCTTGTTTCATATTCCTACTTCAACCATCACCACCACTTACAACCACCAAAGACAAGTCAAATCAAGCAGTACCATAAAAGTTGAGTTAGGACTTACAGTTTTGAAACATGCGCACTATGATAAAAATCTTGCTGAAAAAACCAAAAAGACCATCAAGAAACACTCAAGATTTGTAATGTGATTGAGTGACCCAAATCCTCTTAGACCAATACTTGACCTAAATATTTGTAACAATGGATCTAGATTAAAATTTCAACATTTGCTAAAAGATCTATAGACCTATTTTCTTCCTTGTAATATTGGCGTAACTTAATCAAATGAATCATCAAAAAAACTTTCAAACATATTTTCGAATGCTTTTCAATTTCCAATTTTTTGTCACTCTATCTTCATAGCATTGATTGTTATTTATAATTTCCCTTCCATAATGGCAGAGAAAAAGTCAACAATTTATTTTGAATGTTAATCAAAAGCACACCTAAAAGGACCCTAGATACTCATCATCATTAACCAATTTAAGTGAGAATCTTCAATTGAAGGAATCAATCAAACAAAAGGTTCTTTTGACAAGCTATATTCATAACAAATCCTTGTCTAGTTTTCTCTAGGAGTACTAATATTAATTCTATTTAATAAATAATATTTCAATTTACAATGTTATTAAAAGTATACTTATTACATTTATATTAACTTATCTTTAATGATGGTTGCATTTTTACTCTATTTGATTACAAAATTTATAACTATATAATATATTAATTATGTTAGCATATTTCGTGAAAATAAAGGTAAAATCCAATAAAATATTAGACCACTTCAAGGCGTGACCTCCAAAAATCAAAATATGAGAATATGAATTTAATATTAAAACTTATGATGATTTGGAAGAGCCTTTCTCTTCCTTATTTATAGACATAATTAGGTAGGGATACAGCCCTTCATCCTAATTTGGTCGGCCTAAGAAATTAACTATAGCTAATAAATGAAAATATTAAGGTTAAGTATGCCACAAGTGCTTAACCTTATTAAGCTTAGGAAGATGAACATTAGGGGCATAAAAAATTATTAGTCACCATAAAAATGTTTTTGAAATTAAACAATTATTTAGTAAAAATATTTTTAATAAACGTATTGACTAGAAGGATATTGGAAAAGCTATGTACAAGACATTGCATCTGCCCTCTTTCATGGAATGCAACACTCTAATGTTCCTAAATACAATATGAATAGATTAGTCATCACCTAAAGATTTTTAAAAAGATTAAACATACAATTAATTATTTTTTTAAATCAACATGATATGTTGGATTATTCCATGCTTTGCACTATGTGAGTTTAAAAGTTCTAACAAGCAAACACTTAACCATAAGACCTAGTTCACACATACACGATTCAAGAATACACAAATAATAGAATTATTACCAAAAAATACAAGAGAAACATCCTTCCTCCTAAGACTAAGGAACATCTTTCCTTCTTTGCTCCTACTATTGCTCTCTCACCAAATTATATTTCGACTCAAAACAAGAGGTGCATTACCTACCAAATACACTTAAGATATGTTGACTTACCTTCAAAGATAATAGGCGTGTACTTTCATTCAATAAACAAATGCAAAATATTAAAGCTAATTTAGAAAACTAAAATTAATCTAAGCAAACTTAACATAAAAGGTATGCTTAGAAAAAAAAGAAAAAGAAGTTGAACATTATTTATCATTCCTAATTACATGTTAGGTACACCCGTGTACAACCAACAAAATTGCGTTATAAAAGTAACTCAAATAAGATCCTTGCATCCACCCTTAATGGTAAATTGGTTAGGAATGGGCAAGGTCTTAAGATGACAACTTTAAATTTGTAGCTGCCATGAAGGATCCGAAAGATGAACTCCAAAATAGGAGTGTTGAAGGCAATGACAACCATGCAAATTCATGAAAGTATCATAAAGTGCTCCAAGTAGAAATGTTGCTAGACAATCTAAAAGAAGGCACCATGAAGGAAGCAAACACTAAGTATATCATGTTTGAATGACTTAAAATTGTTGAAGCTATTGACACAAACTCAAAAAGCACCAATGGCAAAAAGAGTAGATCAACAATGCTCCAAAATTCATGAGCGCTAATGAATTGTGAACACTAGAGTGCAAACACTTGTTCAAAAATCTCAAATATCTACACTAGTGGTCCAAATCCAATTACTTAGGCTAACTATCCAAAAATGTAAGGAGATATAAGAGCCTTATAATCAATTTTAGACAAACTAGAATAAAGGCTTCGTGAAGAGGCAACACCAAATCAATAGCTAGAATATTGTCATGAGACTACTCCAAAATAGGAGCACTACAACTAAAGTAGTGTCGCAATCATACAATAGATTCATTTGAATAAAACACTATACTCCAAAACCACAAGACACAAAATGATCATTGATGCTAATGGAAAAAAAGCTCAATAATGTTGACTCATTGTACTAATCCATGTGAGACATAAGCAATTAAATGGAAAAGGTGAAGGTGAAATGTCAACCTATTTTAATCACGTGACATGACAAGACTCGTGCATGTTTCTCATAAGAGACAACAAGATTTTTGGAGACAAGTGGAGTCAAGACATGGTCAAACATCTTGTAAGGCTCCAGTAAAGAATTAATGTGTAAAAGTTTCAATAACACTCCCCAAAAGCATAACTAAATGCCATGGCACACTAATTTGGGGAACACCAATTGAAGCTACAAAAATACATAATTAACCATGCCACACTTGATTAGTATGTCTCAATAACACTCACAAAGAACACAACTAAACCACCAATTAATGCCATCACTATGCTAAAAAAAATCAAGAAATAAAGGGAAAAATCACCATCAAAAGTGTGTTACAATGATGTCCATGATCTTTATCCTATCAACAAAATAAAAGAATATTACAATTCTACAAAATGATAATCAAATAAAATATAAACTCACATAAATGGAAGCTACAAGAACAAATACGTGATAAAAATGGGGCTAAAAATGGTTACATATGTCCAAGATATAGAAGACAAGTTGTTTGAATGGAAACAGGCATAATACAATTTATAAGCTTCTAAAACATTAACATTAAATGGTAGATTATGTCAAAATCACATACTCCACTACAAAACTTAAATGATTTATTCTTGTCATAAATTAATTACTCTTGTTGCTTCATTAATAAATATGGAAAAACCTCCCATATAATTTATATGATTCTCTGTCTCTTGTAATGGAACTTCTAAGGAGATAAATGACAATGATTCTACGTCTCTTGTGAATGTTCATCAAATAAGAATGTCTCAAATAATGTACCAATTTCTAGCTCAAGACTCTCAATTTAGTTGCAAGGATATTACACTAATATTTATAAGCACGAGAGCAATTAAGATAACTACACTGTTTGATAGACAACAATACACGTACACGATATGCATATGCATATTAAAATTCCAGATGCAACTATGACAATCCCAAATATGACAGAGATTGTATCCCAACACATCTTTATACGTGTCCATATTTGGGCCCTACCCAATATGTTTGAATATAGCACCACACCATTGTCATGTCCACACTGAAACATTAGAGCATGAACCTCAAAACATAGATTAATATCACACTTTAATGCCAAATGTTAACTTTAGTTTCAAAATATAAAAGAGCATAACACAAAAATCTAAAACTGATATGAAATTAGTACAACCAACTTGGATACAATTATACATAGACATAAATTTGCATCATTCATTATAATGAAAATAAAACAAGTTTTAAACATTTCTTAAACAGTTATTCACAATTACAATAAACGCCACATGATCATTCGTTTGCAAGTGAGGAAAAACTCTCTTAGCTCCAGTACCCTACACAAATAACAATCCTGAAACTCCACAACTAAACATAAACATTAGTCTCGTTATCTTGTACATTGAAATCTAATATGTTTATTACTGACCTTGCGAGACTAATGTTTCTGTTTAGTTGTGCAGTCTCAGGATTGTTATCTGTGTAGGGTACTGGAGCTAAGAGAGTTTTTCCTCCCTTGCAAATGAATGATCATGTGGTGTTTATTGTAATTGTGAATAACTGTATAAGAAATGTTTAAATCGTGTTTTATTTTCATTACAATGAATGATACAAATTTATGTCTGTGTATAATTGTATCCAAGTTGGTTATACTAATTTCATATCAGTTTTAGATTTTTATGTTATAGTCTTTTATATTTTGAAACTAAAGTTAACATTTGGCATTAAAGTGTGATATTAATCTATGTTTTGAGGTTCATGCTTTAATGTTTTAGTGTGGGCATGACATTTGGTATCAGAGCCAGGTTTATCAAAGTTTAGAGCCTTTTTGGGTCTCACGATGGTAAGCAGAGGAAATTCTTGATTGATTATTGTTGGAATAAATGTCTAGTAGATCAATATCAACATATGAATGTCCATTGATGAATCCTTGTGGCTGTAAGTTCCTTGATGTTAATAGATGATCTATGTCAAGCATGTGTAGTTTCTGTTTTATTTTGTGATGTTACTAGTGAGCTTGTGTATGTGGTGTCCATAGTTGTGATACAGTGTATCCAACTTGAGGGAAGAGTATTGTGGACGTTAGTAACAATTCATGCATGTATACCTAAATTTAAAAATTATATGTTATATTGAACAATGTGTGTTGTATATTTGTGGTTGTGACTTCTTGTTGAGTTACAGTTTCTATGGTGCAAATACCAGGACAAACAAAATGAAAGGATTGAAAAAGGGAGTACAAAGGTATGTTGATTTGAGTTCTACCTGACACTCATCAAGCCTGCTCCCTACAACATCTTTGATCGCTCCCAAAATCATTTTACCATTGCTCCCTACAACATCTTTTACCCTCCCAGAAGCATTTTACCATGGCTCTTTGTAGCATCTTTTATCACTCCCAAAGGAATTCTATCATTGCTTGAAGTGTTTGTTTTTTCCTCCTCCCATCCCCTGAGGCATTTTTCTCTTTTATATATGTGATTTATTTTTTTATTTTTGTGCTTTTCCATGTATTAGATCATATGATTAGCCAACTCACTTTTTTTGTAAATTGTATTGAATCTAATCCTTTACCTTGCAGGATTACATGTTACTATGGTTTTACAAGGCTTGCGATTCTAATATTGTGGTTTTGTAGATTCTAAATTAAGGGCATCATATTTTCCATCTAAAGAATCTCTACAGCTTCACCGTATCCTTTTTGTAGATATATTTTCATTTCAGTATTTCATTATTATACTTTAGCATGCTTAACACCTAGCACCTTTAGCCTGCAAAAATGGGGGCAAAATGTTACGTCATAAATTGCATGCCCTACAATTTCACAATATGCCTTGTACCTACTTGGATAACCCCCTCATATGAACTCAACCTAGGTCATCTTAAATTAAATTATTTCCAAAAACCATATTGGAAGATTATTTTTGCACCCTTTTTGTAACCTCATGCCAAGTTCTGGGTCATTCTCCATGGAAGGCAGCATAATGCACAGACGTCTACATGATGCATTGGCATCTCGTACCATATAATACCATGAATTATACATTACGGCTGCATGTAGTTGTCTCATTATGACTACAGGCCATTGTAATGCCTCTCGTGGACATGTCAAGCTATTCTGGGCATGATTCCCTAAAACAAATCTAGTGGAATCCAAAAAATTAGCAAGTACCATCAATTACTAAGATAAATAGAAAAGGTAAGCTTTTTTGATAAAAATGTAGCAGGATTCCAAAATCTAGACACAAATGAATGAATGAAAACCTTCTGAGAACTTTCTCCATAGTTACAATCACCTTCAAGTTGTATATTTTACGAGTATAGCTTTGAGGTTTAGGCACGAAATTGCTATCACAGGTGATGGGACATGAAATTTTCCCATTTTCTATGTTTAGTTTCTATTTTTTCATAACATTTCCTCATACATTATCCAGAACTTATGTTGACTTTTAATTTTAAAGCACTAAGATTGGTATATAATATGTTAATGAATGTTTTGCGTGTGTTGATGGTTCTTTTCAAAATATGATAGAAATTTATGTTGATTATGGCAATTGGTATGAAAGTATTGTGGGATGGAATTAAACGTTATGCAGCAAGGAAGTAGACACCCACACCAAAGGTCACTGTGAACCTGTAGCCAAATGAGTGATCATCTAAAGTTGAGGAAGCAAGTGCCCATAGCCAAAGGAGAAGGAACCCAAATGTAAAGGAATTGGTTTTGTAATAAGTCATTCCACTCACCAATGGTTTAATTAGCATTAGTAATGACTTCCTTGAGGAATAGGAAGGAATTTATAGTATTAGTAGGTCGTGGCTAGTAATTTCATAAATTATGCCTTGGTCTGTGTGTTCTTATTACTTCTATTTTCTTCATGATAATTTGGAGAGTTATAATAGGATTGTGCTCTCTGAACAATTTATGTACAAACATGTTTCCTATTTCTATTTTGATTAGAATAAGAACAAGTCATCTTCCTATGTTTATGGGGAGAGTCGACATGTGTCAATTAGAGTTGTTTAGAGTTCAAATTAGATAGGAGAATCATAATATTTATATATATGCAGTAGATTCTATGTGTAATAGATATCTAGAAGAATTTCATTATTAGTACTCTGTATTACATTTTTTAGAATTCAATAAAATTTATCAGATTCAGCCAATGTGTAGAAACATCTAGTTAAAGATTTGATTGAGATCTTGTGAGAATACAATCCACCCAAGCAAGGGCCCACTTGAGGTAAACTTTAGTTATCTTGTTAAATTAGATTGTTAATAGTTTTGTTACCTATGATAATTCATTTCATATAAGTAGTAATTGTTAAAAGCTAAAGTAACATATACTAGTACCTTAATGAAATTACCTGTAGCTTAGTGAATCTACCAGTAGCAACTACTATATGATCAAAGTTCATAATGTAGAATCCCTTTTCAATTATAAGCAATTACCTTTCTATACACAACCTCTAGGATAATCTCAGGAATCCTTAAATTGTACATATAGTATAGGTACCATCCAAGAAGATATGTTCCCTAGTTTAACATTATAAATGTAGCACATTATAACCATTAGGTCACTTGATAAGGAATCTGTTGGTCGGTTGAGTAGAGTGCATGCCCCTTCTGCATCAGATTTATTGGTGAATAGTGGATTTAGACAATAGGTCCATATCTCTGCATCTAATTTTGCAGGTTCAAACTTGAGGAGAGAATAGCTTGTGTGAGAGGCTTAAAGGCTAGAGTTTCTCTTAATATTCCTTTGAGTTGCATGTCTTCATTCTCTAAAAGACTCCATCTCTATTGTGCATTTAAGTGAGCAACACATTTGTTTTCTCTCTGAAATCCCTTTGTTAATTAAGCTCCCTAAGGGCCCTACATTTTCTAATAGAATTCCTAATAGATTTCTATGTGGGGAAGCTCTGCCTCTCCACTAAGTATTCCCTTGATTTTGACAATCTTGCAAAACCCCTATCTATTTTCCCAAACCCATTTCATGTTTGCCATCCTTGTTATTTGCACATTAGGCTTAGTGTCCTCCCCATAGACCAGGGAGCTGCTCCTAGAATCACTTTGTCACTGCATCCTAGCTCCTAGACACACTTAGGATAGGTGCACACACTTTTCCCAATATCTTTATCATTTTACTACTCGTGGAGGTTGAAAGACCAAAGTAGGGGCTTGACCATTCCTAGCAAACTCCTTAGCAATCCCAAATTTCTTTTCAGCCCTATCAAAAGCAAGTTACCAATAAAAATTGAACGCATGACAATTTGTTTAATGTTTTCTTGTCAATATTTCAATAGATTAATCATTTTATCTTTGTATTTTTCTTTATCATCTACATATTATGCTTGAGTTTTCTACTATTTTTGTTGTGTTGAATTATCAAAAAATCCCACAAGTGGAATAGAAGTTTGTTGGGAAAGTGTAGACTAAAGTATCTAGACCCTGTTGATTTGCATTGTCAAAATAGATGGCAACACACATACACATCCATGTAACGTGCTGGTGTCCTTGGCGGAGGCTCCCTCCTTTTGGTGATAGGTTCTTTTGTTGGTGTTGTTTCCAGTTTTAATTTATATTTCTTGAAATATCCTTAATTTTTTGAAAACAACATTTCTTTCTTGTTCAATTATTGCTTTTAGCTTAGAAAGGTTATTTTCTATAGTTAATAGCATCATAGATCTAGCCTGCCTTTATAGGATTCAGATTAATCCTAGGAGGTATTAATCTAGTTTACAAATCAACATTAATTTTAAAGTGAATTAGATTAGAGTAGAGTTCTCTTTTTCTTTATCACAAGTGGATTTTAGCTAATATCCATTAGGGATAACTTTTTACTTGATTACTTCTAGCTTACTCCCCCTGGCCCTCTCTAACCTCTCATTGATTTTCTATTTAAGCTTTATCAAAAATATAAGAGAAGTCAGCTTCCTTCGCTTGTTCCTTATTATACTCCACCTATCCCACTTGTGATCCCTCAACCTAGATCAATTGGTCCAGTTCCTCCTATCCCTCTGACAAGCTAAGGAAATCAACCTATGCCAAATGATCCTCCTCCTTTTTCTAATTCTCAAGCACACACTTGATGAAACCAATTGGCTAGATTATGTAAATGTCGATACCATGCTACTTATTGATCCCTCCCTCCCCCTAATCCTCCACCTACTTCTTTGCCTTCTAGTGCTTCTCAAGGGCCTAACAAAAAGAAACCCAAAAGAATGCAAGTAGTCTTAGCTCCTTCCACTGAGCCTTCCTTACTTCCACAAATTCCTAACCAACCCCCATTTTCTCAACCTTTATACCTAGATAATGTGAGTCTTATATCTACCACCATCTTGTCCTTACTTCTCCCTTTCATTCAGATCCACGATGAGACATTTCTAGAACTCCACCCTTCCACCCTAGAAATTGACATTCCTCACTTGCCTCCCAAACATAAACTTAAATGCTACCCAACCCCACCTTTATGCAAACCAAATCCCAACCCCATCTCACCACCTCTTAGCCATTCTACATAAATTCCCCATAGTATGAGGCATTTCCTTAAGCCTAGTCTACTACTCCTATTGCTCACATGTCTATTCCCAGTAGCAAGGAGCAGCAACTAGTCTCGTAACCTAACACTAACTCACCCACTCATTCTTTAGAAGGGTGTATGTTTAATTTGGTGTCAGATATACTAGCATTATCATTGATCTTCATGAGATCCTTGACACTTTCCTTGATGATGGACACTAGGGATGATGTCAATTTTCCTCCTACTCCACTGTGTCTCATTGCTAGCACTTTTGCTCGTGCTGCTCTTGTGCCAAATCCACCACCTAGTAATCTTTTTTCTGCATACAAGCTAGAATTGGAATAGGATACCTTCATTAATTGAGGGCCCCAAGAGTAGTGCTTTCATTCCATGTGTGCATGTGCATAGTTAGCATGTAGATTGCTTGGTTTTTTTTGTACTTCTATGTACTTACTAATTGATTATTTGTTAGTTCCCCTTGGAGGATCCATGCTACCCCTATAGGTACATGGATATAGGAGGAACACGATGTTGTGACTTTCCTCTATTTGTATGTAGATTCCATCAATTTTTCATCTGCATTGCTCTTGTACATTTTGGGGATGATGTAAAGCATTGAGACATTTAGGTCTCTTCCATGTTGACCCAAAAAAATTATTTGCTTACTTACTACATGTCATTCCTCCTTTGTACCTATAGTTCTACATGCTTGGGGATGATGTCAATTTCATCCTTATTCCCTGATTATCATTCTTATATACATATATTGACCCCAAGAATGTAGATCCCTTTGTGTACCTTCATGCAATTTTGCTTGTTTCTATGTGACATTGCTTCTTTCCTTGATGTCATTCCATGACCATAATTTCAAGTGTATCATGCTTGAAAAATTATATTTTATGACTCTCCTTGGGGACATCTCTTTCTCTTTGGTGACTTTAGGATCATATATATCCATATATTCCCCTTAAAGATCTTTTCACCTTTTTCCCATTCTTATACATTAAAATCAATTGCATACTCTTGATTTATGCAATTAATTTAAGGGGAGGCATGCTTTGCACTTTAATAAGTACATCCACACATATACACATGTTGGTAGTAGACATAACTGAGATCAGAAGCCACTGAAACTGGCCACAAATGGAATGCGGAGCACAAGGCCAACTAGGCCTAGTAGGAATAGATCCATTTTGTAAGGGACATGTCCTTATTATACTCTTATGTATAAGAATAATTAATAGATAGAAGAGAAATAGAGAAAATAGATACAGGAGAATATAGTACAGAGCATAAGTTATATGCCTGCTCTTGTAATATTTGATGAATATATATAGAATGAAGATATAAGGGTTCTTAAGGATTACTTGGTTGTTTATGAGTTATATGATGCCCTGAATGTTATCATAAGTTACCACATAATGTTATTCCTTGCTGCAACTGATCTAACTCTTCTCTCACTGTCATAAAAAGGGTATAAAGACTACATAAGGGATCTTAGGTTCATATCTTTAGACTGTGACCCTCCATCACTTGCCAACATTTTCTTTTGTTACCGAGACCCTGGAAGAACAATGAAGAGCAAGTCAGATCATCAAAAGGAAGAATTGTAGAATAGAAAAAAATATGTTAAAAGGAATATTATAAATAGGACAAAAAAATTTCATGATCTACGAAAGATTCTCTTAGGTCCTAACCTTGTGAGAGGGGGCCAAGCACCTAGGGGATGACAAATGGAAAGGGGGGTATCTAAAAAGATCCCTGAAAAGATGTAACCACTCAAAGTAGGCCGACCATGGGATACATAAGGACTAATGAAATATCATATCATAAACACCCATGGCAATAGGAGATAACAAAAGATTAAGAGAAATTAAGGAAAATGTTCAATTAGCAATGGGAATGAACATGGAGGAAAGAAAGCAAGAACAAACATGGGAACGTCAAGAATGGTACCACAAAAGGATGAAGAAGGCGAGAGAGATAGAAATAGAGCGTGCCAAGAGGGTTGTGGCTAAAAAAGAAATAGAGAAGGAAAATGAACACACTAGAGGGGTTACAACCAGACAAGACAATGATAATTTACTTAACTCTGAGAAGATAAATGAGTGCACCAAAAGGGCAACAATTGGTGTCATAGAAATATAATTTGATAACACTCCAAAGCAACTTCAAACTCTCATCTAGAGAAAGCAATAGAGGTTATAAATAATTTAGAAGGAAGTATCACAACATATGGGATATCCAGGAAGCTATGAAAAGAAGAGTGTAATGGTATAGAGATCCCAACCCTACCACAATTAAGTAAAACACCACATATGGAGTCGAATTTATCTAATATCCAAATTACAATCAATGAAATTTTTAAAAAACTATTGGATCCCATAGTAAATCTAAAACCTTTAAAGTTTAATGTGGAGTATCTAAAGCAATTGGTTAATAGAAGTGTAAGAAAAATAAGAGAGGAGGATTTACAACAAGCAGTACCAAATGGTGACAATTTAATGTTTAATAATGTGATTGAAATAAGAGAAGGAAGTTGGACTATGTCATTAACTAATCAAATGTCTTTAACTAATAAAATAATATCTCCTAAAATAAAATGCCACTTTGAAGAGGTACAACCCCTAGACCAAGAGTCATCCCTTGTGCCCTATAAATCAAGAAGGATTTCATCGCAAAGCCTAAGTGAAGAATTAAATCAAGCAATAGCTCAGAAACAATTGTTTATAAGTGATTATGAAGCCATATTGGGGAAAAAGTATTTTTACATTCAATTACCAAGGGATAAAGGAAGGGAAAATAAACCTATACAACACAAATGATTTAAGAAGAAAAAGCAATACCAAAAGAAACTCACTGCAAGGAAGGAAAAGGAAATAATAGTAAAATGGATTCCCCAATCAAACTGTTATTATTTGGAAAAGATACTATAGAGGTTGCAAAACATATATTCATACTATAATTCATTTGGTAAAGAAAAGGCACAATATATGGAGAGTGTTTCTAGGTTACACGTTTTAGCTTGTATGTCATCTAGGGTGGTGTTCAACTGGACAAGAATATTAATTTTTAGATTTGTGATTTATTCTCAAATTGACCAATGTCATTCAATCCGTTGGTCAAGTTGGACTTCTTAATACCTCCATGAGTTCTTGAATAATTTCTACATAAAGAAAAAAATTATGTGAGGTCCAATTTAGCTACATCACCCTTCCCCATCATGTCTAGGCCTCTACGAGCATCCTCATCAAGTCCTTTGAGGAATATGGTTTTGACAAGCTCAGGGTTCATAGTTTCTTCACCACATTATTTCACTATGAAGATGAATCTGTCTAGAAAATCTTCCAAACTTTCATCTTCCTTTTGTTTGAGCCTAAATAGTTCTTCCTTTCTATCATTGACCCTACAGTAATCTTGGCATTTCTCTAGGAAGGCAATTTCCATTTCATCCCAAGAGTTTATTGATCTTGCAACCAATCCCATGAACCATCACATCGTTGAGTCCCATAGAGTTGAAGGAAACAGTTTTAGTTTTTGGTTATCAGCTTTGTAGTCATATGTCTGATAAAGGACTTTAAACTCAAAAAGAAATTGTTCTAGGTCTTTTAAATCCAATCCTCTAAAGGTGGGTAGGATAGAAGGCGAAATGTATATCATTGGTGAATCTTCATCTAGGTTAAGAGTGATAAGATAAGTGAATTTTTGTTCCACTCTCCTCCCATTTCAATTATTATAGTTGTTATGATTTTTGTTGTTTTCTGCCATCATTACTAAGAGAATGTCTTCCTTTATAGGGTTTTTTTATGGATTTTTGTCAAAGGTACTTTGAGAAGTCTCAGGTTGGTCCTGATTGACTAGTTTGTATTGAAAAAGTTCTTCAACTAAGGCTTCTACTTCCTCAGATTCAATGGTTGGTATTTCTAGTTGGGGAATTTTGCTACGAATCTTCTATGTGGGCCCCTTTTTCTGACCATGCAGAAAAAGGAGTTGACAATCTTTTTGAACTACTGCTTTGAGAGTTGCCTAACTATTTTCCTAATAACACAATGTGTGTGTTCCCCAAAAACGGTGCCAAAAAGTGACAAGATGTCATTGAACTTGTAATTTAACTTAATTTATCAATTTGTCAACCAGGGCAATGTCTAAGGCTATTTGCAAAAGGAGGCTAGATATTTCAATACAACAATGTTTAGGCCTTTTTAAATGAAAATACAAATAGATTTCTAAACTAGAAAACATTAAACATTAATCTAGGAAATCTTTTGAAAACTAAACTAGTAAGCATAATAAATCTAACTATAAAAGAAAGAGCAATTTTAAACTAGAAAAGCATGTGAAATCTATCTATGAAAACATGTAGAGCTCTAACAATGATAATGAGCAGTAAAATGCAAACTTGATCTCTTAACACAGTTTCAAAGAATTTCAGAACTTTGGAACCTTCTTTAACATGAAATGGAAATTATAGAGCTTACTTGCTTAAAAAACCACAATACTACAGAACCTACAGGCTAACACATTTTACTTAACACATCTTAAAGGTAGAGAATTCATGACAATACTGACAGAATTTATTACTGACACACACAACACATAAATAGGCAAATACTTATCTATACTAATCCTTCGAGTTACCAACTCTCTGGAATGTGTAGTAAAAACTTGTAAAGCTTCAAAACATTCTTCAGAACACCAACAACTTCATCACATAGTACTCATAATTTTTGAAAACTATTTCAAGATTCAGAATAATCTAATATCTTTGTATATCTCTTTTGAATCATGGAACAATGCTATATATTTGTTATTCTAAATTTATGCCTAAGATCTAGAATCTGGTGGTTTTATACATTTGTCGCCTATAAAGTTTTAACTAAAAACATTAAATTTTTAAGAAGTCTTATTTGATCAAACAACTTAACGAAGTAAAGGCTTTGAGTGGGAGCTCTCAAGTATAGATGTCTTTGATAAAACAAAATAACTGAGCATGCTATATGTGAGGAATAATTACATCGAGAGGCGTTCCTACATTTATAGCACGGATGGAGAATAAGAGTTGAAAGATTCCATAATTTCTCCATAAACTTATAAGATTCTTACGTAGAATCTTTATTAAAAAAAAATGCAGAGGGGAAGGCAGATGGTTTAATTCAAGAAGCGATCGTCAGTTTCATTTAAATCAAGTTACTTTATATCTATGTTTGTCAATTCACAACACCTAAGTAGCCTTGCTTGGCCACTATATGGAAAGCATCATAGCCTGACTGACTTTTCTTGACAAGCATATCTGGATGGGCAAATCGACGCAGCTCCTTCAAAACCTCCAGGTCTCCACGCTCCGTAGCAACGTACATCGACGTCTCCCTCAGCTAATTCACCTCACTTAAAAAATGAGTCAATTATACAAAATGGCAAGCATATACAAGGCACACTACTGGTTTCACATAATGCCTTAGAGAGATGAGACGCTATCTTATGGAATGTAATGGTTACAGGATATTCATAAAATGGATTTGTTGAAAAGGCTTTAAAAACTTTTAAGCAATGCATTTGGCAGGTGTAAAGCAATGCATTTGGAAACATAGAGAAGGCATGCGTTGTTGACAGAAATCCTTAATGAGATGTCATTTCATGGAATGCAATGATCGCAAGATATGCATAGGTGAAATTTTTGCCAGTGAACCATTTTGGGGGCAAAATAAGAATCAGAGACACAGCACGTGGGCTGCTTGGCCAATTAACTCAAGAGAGAGAGAGAGAGAGATGACGTCGCATGGGATGCAATGATTGTAGGAAATGCACAATATGGATTTGTTGAAAGCTACGTTGAAGAATGCAATCAGCAATCCTTAAGCCTCATCATCGCATGCATTGAGAAGCGCCTTCACAGCCACCAGTTCCCCATCCTTCATCGCCAAACTTTTTATGTTGACAATTCATTAACTTTAAATATTTGTCCGTACCGCTAGCCTCAAATTTTAGATTTGTGCCATTGGAAATTTTTCATCAAGAAAGAGAATAGAAATAGACAATAGATTGGGCATTTGCAAATTACATAATAACATTCAACAATGCATGTTTACTAGAGGATCCATCTGCTCCCAAATACCCAAACCAGCAACATAGTCAAAGGTAAAGGATTTTGTATTTTGGATTTGTTAACAGTTGGAAAATCAACACACATACCCTTTTGGAAATTATATGCACATCAAGATTATGTGTTTTGTTTTTAAAGAAATTAAAAAGATAAATATTCATCTGATTTAGTTTTATTTGTGCTAATGTTCAAATAGGGGGTTTGAGTAAGTGTCCACTATGTCTCAGTCCCTGGCAAAGTCCTACAGCTACACCATGTGGTCACGTCTTTTGTTGGCATGCTGTCTACAATTATTGGAATGATTATTATTTGCTATTAGCTGCTTGCATCAATACATTAAATTAAAAAAGGGTGTCCTTGAGAACAACAACAACGCATCGTACATTGTGGCTGTGACATTTGGTCGAATGTAAAGGACAATTTATGAGATTTCTTAAATCAAAATATAAAGGATTTGTAACATCCCTTTGAAAAACATGATTATATCTCAGTTTCCATCTATGCCAAAGGATCTCTATGGAACAAATTAGCCAAAACATTCTCATAAAACATGAATATTTTCCTATTTTCTAAATAGCAAATTATACCTAAATAATAAATCAAATTGTATAATCTCCATACAAAAATATAAAGACCATGCCAACAAAACCTTTTTCACATAGCCTTGGCTTGAGTACAATCAAAGAACACATTAGTAATAGATTCTTCTTTCTCACAAACTTGATAAGGACCAACAAAGAAACTAGGTCCAGCTGATAGAAGTCCCCCAATAAGTTTCTTTTGTAGCAATAGTTATATGAAACAAAACTTTTTGGGCTTAATGCAAGAGACACATATAATGACAAGTTCAATAATCCATCTATACTAAATATCAATGTGGTAGAACTATTTTTTTATTAACTTAAGAGTTACTTTTATTTTATTTTTGAAATATATAAAGTAACTCAATTACTATTAAGTAGTTTTATTTTAAAAGTAATATTTTAATTATATAAATTGCATGTTGGTGAGTGAAAATGGAAATATATAATATTAAAGTAATAATATTTTGTTTGGAAAAATATTATTTGTATTTTAGGTAGTGATTTAAAGTATTTGTGAATATATAATATGAATATGATATAAAAATAAAACTTTCTTAGTCACCATTAAACCATTTTAAGGTCATAGAAAATCAATTATGTAGAAAATCAATTATGTGGAAAACCAAATCTTCCTACAAATCAAATCTTCACAATGTAAAAATATCAAATCATAATTAATGCATGTCAGTTACTAATATCATTATATTCCTATCTCTGAAACCTTTGTACCTCTTAAAGATGCATAAATTAAATCATAAGTACAATAAGCCTAGACTAATTTAATGATAATACTTGAGACCTAACTCTAGCACACCCATTGAAGAAAGGAGGCATTGCTTCTAAAAATGACACAAGATATAAGAATGATGTGCAAGGGAGTGGTAGATAAATATTCATTTATCCATTCAATGCAAGTATTCCAAATGTTGCACAAGGGTCTATATATTCAAAAGAGTGCAAGGATTTAAAATATTATGCAAATTGTTTATAAATATAGTAATAGAATGGCACAAACCATAGTTCAAAATAATGATGCAAAAGAGACGATTACTCTGAACATAATGCACTAAAACATTGTGAAGTTTTAGACCAAAAAATTCTCCTTGAATCTAAAGCATCTCAATCTTTAATATTATTGTCAAAAAAACATAAAAAGTTAAATTTAGAATTAGTGAATGGTTTATAACAATGTAGTTGATTCATTCTAGGAAAATGTTCACAAATAATTTACTGAACTAAAACTATATCAATAACAATGTAATGGGTTCCTTCCTCGTAGGCCCTGGATCTAGGTCCACTTTGGAAAGTGTGTCAAGGGAAAATGTTCACAAATAATTTACATAAATCAATTTTATAATTAGGGTTAGGGTTATGATTAGAATTATTGTTAGGGTTAGGGTTGGGTTAGAATTAGGTTAGGGTTAGGATTAGAATTAGAGTTAGAGTTAGAATTAGGGTTAGGGTTAGGATTATGGTTAGAATTAGGGTTACAATTAAAATTAGGTTTAGGGTTAGGTATGAAATTAGGGTTAGGATTAGGGTTATGGTTACAATTTATGTAGGGTTAGAATTAAAATTAGTATTAGGGTAGAATTATGGTTAGGATTAAAATTAGTGTTAGGATTAGAAGTAGGGTTAGGGTTAAATTTAGGTTTAGGGTTAGGGTTAGAATTAGGGTTACGGTTAGATTAGTGTTACAATTAAGGGTTAGGATTAGAATTAAGTTTAGGGTAAGGGTTAGGGTTGGATTAGGGTTACATTAAGGGTTATGATTAGAATTATATTTAGAATTAGGTTTAGGGTTAGGGTTACAATTAGGTTTACAATTAAGGTTTGAAGTATGGTTAAAATTATAATTAGGGTTAGACTTAGGGTTAGGGTTAGGGTCAGGGTTTGAATTAGGGTTAAGGTTGGGGTTAGGGTTAGAATAACCATTAGGGTTTGGGTTAGAATTATGATAAGGATTAAAATTATGGTTAGGGTTAGAATAAGGATTAGGGTTAGATCTAAGAATAAAATTAGGGTTGGGATTATAATTAGGGTGAGGATTACAACTAGGTTTAGGGTTAGAATTATTGTTAGAATTACATTTAGGGTTAGGGTTACAATTAGGGTTAGATTTATGGTTATGGTTCAGGTTAGAATTATGTTTTGAATTAAGGTTAAAAGTAGGATTTGAATCAGGGTTAGAATTACAATTACAATTATGGTAGAATTATGGTTAGGATTAAAATTAGTGTTAGGATTAGAAGTAGGGTTAGGCTTAGAATTATGTTTAGGGTTACAGTTAGAATTAGCGTTACAGTTAGATGAAGGTTATGTTAAAGGTTAGGATTAGAATTATATTTAGAACTAGGTTTAGGGTTAGGGTTAGAATTAGGTTTAGGGTTAGAGTTAGGATTAGGGTTTGAATTAGCATTAAGGGTAGGGTTAGGGTTTGGGTTAGACTTTGAATAAGGAATAAGATTAGGGGTAGGGTTAGAATATGGATTAGGGTTATGATTAGGGTTAGGGTTAGAATAAGGATTAGGGTTATGATTAGGGTTAGGTTTATGATTAGAATTAGAGTTACAATTAGGGCAAATATATATAACCAAAAACATTAAAGTTAGAATTAGGGTTAGGATTAGAATTAGGGTTAGGGTTAGGGATAGAATTATGATTACTGATAGAATTAGGGTTAGGGATATAATTAGAATTAGGGTTACAATCAGGGCATATATATAACCAAAGGGTTGGGTTTACAATTAGGGTTAGGGATATGTTTTAAGGATAGAATTAGGGTTGTGGGTTTGGTTATAATTAGGACAAATATATAAGTAAAATACATTAGAATTAGAACTAGGGTTAGAGTTAAGCATAGAATTAAGGTTAGCAATACAATTAGGGTTAGGGTTACAGTTCAAATTTAGGATAGAATTAGGGAAAAATACATATAACCAAAAGGTTGGGGTTAGAATTAGGATGATGGTTAGGGATACAATTAGGGTTAGAATTACCATTAGAATTAGACTTACAATCAGGGCAAATCTATATAACCAAAAATATTAGGATTAGAGTTAGAATTAGGGTTAGGGTTAGGGATAGAATTATGATTAGTGGCAGAATTAGGGTTAGGGATACAAAATTACAGTTAGGGTTATGATTAGAATTAGGGATATAATTAGGGAAAATATTTATATCTAAGAAATTGTAAGGGTTAAAGTTAGAATTAGGGTTACAATTAGGAATAGAATTAGGGTTACAACTAGGGTTATAATTAGGGTTCCTAGGGTTATAATTAGGGTTCCTAGGGTTAAGAATAGAATTAAGGTTAGTGATACAATTAGGGTTAGAGTTACAAATCAAATTTACATTAAAATTAGAACAAATATATATAACCAAAGGGTTGGCATTAGAATTAGGGTTAGGGTTAGGGCTACAATTAGGGTTAGGATTATGATGAGAATTAGTGGTACATTTAGGGAAAATATATAAAACAAAAAAGTTAGGGTTATAGTTAGAATTAGGGTTAAGGATAGAATTAGGGATAGCGAAAGAAATAGGGTTTGGGATAGAATTACAGTTAGGGTTTTGATTAGAATTAGGTTTACAACTAGGGAAAATATTTATAACAAAAGAAATTATTAGGGTTAGAGTTAGAATTAGGGTTAGGGTTAGGGATAGAATTATGACCAAGTTCAAAATTAGGCTTATGAATATAATTAGGTAGGGGTTAGAAATTTAGTTAGGGTTGGGGTTAGAATTAGGATTAGGGTTGGTGTTAGTCTTAGGGTTAGGGTTCAAATTAGGGTTAGGGATAAAATTAGGGTCAGGGTTAGGTTTAGGGATAGAATTAGGGTTATGGGTTTAGTTATAATTAGGGCAAATATATAAGTAAAAAATAATAAACTAGAACTAGGGTTAGAGTTAAATTAGGGTTAGGGTTAAGGATAAAATTAAGGTTACCGATAGAATAAGGTTTAGGGTTATAATTCAAATTAGGGTTATAATCAAGGCATATATATAACCAAAGGGTTGGGTTTACAATTAGGTTTAAGGATAGAATTAGGGTTAGAGTTAGGTTTAGGGATAGAATTAGGGTTATGGGTTTGGTTATAATTAGGGAAAAATATAAGCAAAAAACATTAGAATTAGAACTAGGGTTAGAGTTAAATTAGGGTTAGGGTTAAGCATATAATTAAGGTTAGCATACAATTAGGGCTAGGATTACAGTTCAAATTTAGGATAAAATTATGGTTAGGATTATAGTTCAAATTTAGTATAGAATTAGGGTTATCATTAGGGTTACAATTAGAGTTATGGTTAGCATTAGTGTTAGGATTAAGATTATGGTTATGGTTACAATTATAATTATGATTTGAATTAGTGTTTGGATTAGGGTTGGAATTAGGGTTAGGGTTAGTATTATAGTTAGAGAAATAATTAGGGTTAGAATTATGATTAGAATTAGATTTAGGTTAGGGATAGAATTAGGGTTAGGTTTAGGATTAGGGTTAGAATTAAGGTTGGGGTTAGGGTTTAAATAATAAAGTTAGGGTTAGGGATAGAATTAGATTTATTGTAATCATAAATCTATATCTAACCCTAATTCTATATCTAACTCTTATTCTAAGCCTAATGTTACAGATTACACTTAGCATTGATTTATAAGCCTAATGTTATATCTAACCCTATTTATAAGCCTTTAATCCTAACCCAATCCCTAAAAAAAATCCTAATTCTAAATGTAATCTTCATTAAAACCCTAACTCTATTTATAACAAGTTGTGCTAACATTACACTTAGCATATATTTCTATGAACATAACTATAACCTAATTAGATTAAAACCATAACCCTGATATTATAATAGGTTAGATATATAGTTATATATATATATAATATTATATAATTAATATAATATAGGTATATTATATATTTTTATATAATATAATATATAATTATTATATATTTTTCATATAATATAATATATAATTATAATTATTATATAATATATAATAATAATATATCTAATCTATATTATAATATTATATTATATAATTATAATAATTCTTATAATTATATAATATAGTTAGAATTAGGCATGTCGTTGCGGATGCTACTAGCATACCTATATTTAAAAAATATATCTAAAGTACGCTGAGAGATATCCTTCTCAAGGCACCTATTTTTAATCATCAATCCTAACATTAGGTGCCTCGAGAAGGATATCTCTCGGCGTACTTTAGATATATTTTTAAAATATAGGTATGCTAGTAAATATAACTAAGACATTTACTAGTGCTGCTTAGGACTCTTCCTAGAGTCTCTAACTTCCAGAGCTATATTCCTGGAGCACGCTTTCCTCCATAAAGTCTTCTTTCTCCTTGCTGTGAACCATGTTTAACAAGAATAAATCCTTTGAAACCACATTATATTAGTTTAAGAGTTCAATATAGTCAGAATGGAAAGTGAAGTATTTATACATCATTTTAAAATAATTAAATAACAATCTATCATGTAAATCAAATAATATTGGCATGGTAATCTTGGTCAGGCTATGGAAAAGCATCATTTGGGTTGTTTATGATGAAGGTAATTTTTACCTCATCACTTAGCACTTTCAGGTGTTGGTAGGACATGTTATGATATGATTTATAGGTTTTCTCTCTTTGTTCTATGGCTACTTCTTAGAGGTTCATGTTCATATGGTTAGACTTGGGAGAGTTATGGTGACATGTTATGAGGGAGTATGTGGCATTTTGTGTTGCATGGGTGGATCATTGTGATTGTTCTTGGTACTACGTGGTTTTGATTAGCCATACCTTGTTTTGAGTGTTTATTGGTAGACTTGGTATGCCTTGATCTATTTTTAGATTTGACATTACCCATGCAGTGGGAGTTCCTGGATATGTACTTCATTGACAGGTTTTGTATAGGGAGCTTGCGATTGCAGTTTATGGGTTGGACATGTTGTTGGCATGAGTTTACTGATGTTGTTGATACCTAGGAGGTATGGATGGTTGGATGTATTAGCATATATTGTGGGTGTTATTTCTAGCTATGTGGGTTTTCACCTTTGACAACAACTTTGAGCCTTTGTTATTGCTTGGATTTGATGCTTGTGTTCTTTGGACTGGTGCATCTTCACCTTGGCATGTTGCTTTTCTTCCATAGGTGGCATGTTGGAGGATGAGAGGATTTATTACTTGAGATGGTGGTCACTTTGCTTTTATTGTATGTATCTTGATTGAGCATGAGAGCATGTTGAAGATTCATGTGGTTTCATATATGGCTATGATGATGTATTTCATTGATTGACCCTTATGCAACATCTACAACAAGTGGGAAAATGTAAGGAAAAATATGTGTTGTACACTTTGCATAAAATGAAATATTTAATTATGTAAATTAAATATTTATTTGTGGTGCATCTTAGGAGAAGTGTTTAGCCACATTAAATATTTATTTGGGGCCACTTGTAAAAGTTGTATGTAACATTGGGTTAGTTATTTTATGTGTGGGAGACAGAATAATTAATTAATTGAGAATAAAGTGAAAAGTTAGTTGCAAGAATTAAATGAGGGGTCAATGGTTTTGTGTACTCTTGGTTTTGAGACACATGGTTTTCCCTATACTACATCTTGTGTTTGTGTGAGCTTGAGTCTATAAAAGCAAGCACATGATTAGTGGTTTGGGTTGGCTTGTTGAGTGGAATGTCATTGTATTTTGTTTCTCTTATGTGTGTATAAGTGAAGCATGGCATTGGATGTGTGGATTCATGCTTGGACACATGGAGGATGCATTGGAGGAGCTTGATGTTTTAGAAGCGTTCATGGAAACTTTGTAAGTGTATTGTAATGTTTCAATGTTGAATAATAAATTAAGTGTGGATGCTTTTGGAAGTTGGGTTTTTCCCTCTTGAGGTTTTCCCAAGATATATCTTGTGTTATCTTGTGGCTTGTCTATTTGATCTTTGCATTATGGTAATTTGTAAGCTTGTATGCATTGTATTCTCTCATAGGGTTATGTAGGAATTGGTTCAATCAAACTGTAATTTCCTAACTAATTATTCATATCCCCTATCTAGTTCAAACTAGATGGAATTGTGTTTTTCTAATGGTGTTGCCACTTATCTTAACTTCTAAGAGAGGATAAACAACTCCTAAAGCTCATTTTAATTCCTTGGACTTTTCCTCCCATGCACTACAGACTCCCAAGTGAAATGGGAAGTCCAAAATTCATGCCCTTTCACTATCCTCTATGATTTTGTGTTGTGTCATAAAATTGTCACTTGTCATTATCAAAATTGTTATGGAGCTTTAGTAATTGCACCAATATTTTTGTAATTGTTGCTCCTTTGTAGAATCACACCACTAGTTGTAGAACCACTCTAGTCATTTTGGAATTGTCATTGAAGCTTTCAAAACCACCTCTTTGAGGAAACTGATGGTTTTGACTATCAACAAATAATGATTCCTTGCACATTCCAAATTAAAATACAAATTTTCATGTTCCTTGATTCACCATGATCCTTTTTGGATCTATGAGAGATGGAAAAAGGAGAATAACCATATGGCATGACCAATATGGGAGAAGAGGTAAGAGGGTACACAATAGAAGAAGATACTTGGGTTGGTGGGGGAAGAGACACATCATTCTAAGGACTTGATGAGATTGTCCTTTGACCTATACATCTAAGTACTTCCATTCCATGTGGTATTTCCATTAACAAATTATGAAGGACATCTACTAAATTCAAATGATTGGAATTATTCTCTAAATTAGAAAAATATTTAATTTATGCATTTGTGTAGTGGGAGCCATGACTTGCCTATCCACACATGCTATATAAGCACCATGGTCGAAATAATCCTCTTGTTTGAGGTAAGTGACCTAGAGTTTAAATCTTCAACAATAATTTCTCTAACTTGATTGAAAGTCATCATAGGGTTTATCTTAGGGCTTCTCTTTAGTGTAAAATAAAAAGAATTTTGAGACATTGTCATACAATTAAAGAGTGAATCAAGTATAAAGCAATGTAAAGCAAGAAAATTTAAGATATGATATGAAAATTAGAAATTGATCAAATCCAA
Organism: Cunninghamia lanceolata; assembly: GCA_027924645.1. Taxonomy (NCBI): domain Eukaryota; kingdom Viridiplantae; phylum Streptophyta; class Pinopsida; order Cupressales; family Cupressaceae; genus Cunninghamia; species Cunninghamia lanceolata. The sequence continues at coordinate 7,177,026 of BSBN01000400.1, forward strand.
AAAATCGTAAAGCAAAGCAAGATCCTGGGGCAAATGAAGTAGTTCAAGAGATTGGGTTCACCAAATGAAGAGGGGGGAAATAAACCCTAAGGTTATTCTTCTTCTAATTATATTTTATTTTAAGATAAATGAATCGTTATCAAATAAATTATATCCTAGACTAACATAAATGAGCCAATATAGGTATAAGATAAGTAAATGCATAATTAAAGAGAGTAAGGTTAGTGATTCACATGCTACCACACAATTCCACACACCACCATACATCAACACCATAGCTTTCAACCCCATGAATAACTCCTTGCTCCATGTGTCACACAGGTAGTGCTTGGAACATTGTTGTGTAATTCAAAAGTTATCACTCATCCATAAAACTTTTCATCATGTGTCATCTATGCAATGCTAAGGATCATGCCACACAATAGTGCTAACAACTTTGTATGTAGTTTGTGTGACACTTGCATTCTCAGATAGTAGCACATGCATAGCAAAAAGTGTAGAGTGTCGTGAAACACCTGAAATCATTACGCAATAGTCCTACACATCTTCTGAAGCAATTGCATGACATGCCACTTGTCAGCACAACATGTGACTAGAATCATAACCATTGAGAGATGAAGTGTCATAGTTGGAAGACCAAGTGGTTTAACGTCCATAATGACCTTGATCTTCACAATCATATAAATTATAAATGTACATCTATAACATAAGTAGATAGGCATTAGCTAAAGACATTAGATAGGAGTAAATATGCAACCACACATCTCCATGAGAGTGTGCCATGTAAAGAACACATAGATTAATAAAATGGTTTGTTCTATTTATCATATTCTTATTTGTATAATACTTTGTCTCCATATTGTTTTTGCACACTTACAACTCATATAGGTCCTCATCTAAAGCAGTGTCTCTTAGATCTTTTAGGATGTAGATCATTGCTATTAGAGTGGTTCACATTGTACGTCCTAATGAAATAGATAAGAGTATTTGTGCCTCAACATCAAACCATGAGATTCATGAGATTAAAAATTGTTTCAAACACATTCAAATGGAGGAGTAAGATTCAATCCTTGCAATGATCAAAGATGAAATAAAAAGGTTCTTTGAGAATAACAAACCTTTCTATTCTGTTGGTTTGCAAAATTTCTCAAATTAGTGATTCCATTGATGCAATCATTAGGTAAATCTTTTGATGGTTGAGTCCCCCTAGATTTCAAATGAATTTATATAATCTTTTGTTTTAGGTTACAAGAATGTAGATGTTGTAGACAACTGGTCAGATTAGCTAGTCATATTTCTCTGACTAACTTTTCTAATGAGGAAAAGATCAATATTGCACTTCTAAAAGTCTCTTCAGCTCAAGAAGTGGTAAGTCCATGTGTTTTGGCACGAAGACTAGAGAGGAAGAAAAAATGAGCCTACTTGGCAAAATTTTCTAGAAGCTTCAAGGATGAGTATTATCTTAACTATTCTTATGATGAGAACTATATTTAGTGACAATAGCTAAACCAAGGACATAATCAGTCCATCCATGCCCATATTGTTGTCTTTGATGACCTCTATGTGAAACTAGGCATATTTGAATTAGAGCACCACAAAGTCCTCAAGTATCACAACGGCTTGTGCCCATTTTTCAATCCAACTCACCAAATTTACTTATATTCCAAATTAGAACTAAGTGTTCTTCTTGTGAATGTTGAAGGCACAAGACAACTAAGAGGGGGGTGAATCGTTTGTATCAAAAACCTTAACTTCTTTAAACAAAATCACATTCACATTCACTTACTTTAACTCCTTAATCTATTATGAATATCAAACATGAATAGAAAAATCAAAACATAAACACATCAACACCATACATACATGAACACTAGATTTTTACCTGGAAAACTCTAAAAGGGAAAAACCACGGTGGGTGTTAGCTCACAATATAATGTAGTAAAAATACTGAATAACAAAGAGGCTCACTGCCTTAGGGCTCACTGCCCAAAAGAATACTCACTGTAGAAAGGCTCATTGCCAAGGGGTGGCTCACTACCAGGATAGGTGGCTCACATCCATGAACTGATATAATAACATCTACAACATGCCTGAGTTCAGTTCCATTGAAGCGTAGTACATCTCTTCTTCTCTACCTTTACAACACACACACTTTATCTTCGCATCTTCACACACTCTCACATCACTCATAGATTCATTACATATATTTATACCAATCATCAACCTTGGAACATTCATCAAGGTTAGCAATACAATTTACAACCATTGGAACTATCTCCGAGGTCGGCATACATACATAATTCAAATTAGGTCTGAACCTAAACAAACTTGTGGAGCAAATGAATAAAGGAAGAACACTTCACAGCTTATCTCGGACCCAAACACATACTTACACACTTCCTTATGCTTTTACAATCCAAGAATCTCCTCCGCAACAAGTGTAAATAACCAAGTCGGCTAGAACTAGTGCAAACATCAAGAATACTTAGATACACGCTTCCAAGAACTTCATTATAGCTTGCGGATCAAGAACACGCCTTTAATGCATTCTGGAGACATCCAAGAACAACATAGAATTACCTAGAAGATGACAAATCCAACCACAATAGATCTCACTTGAGGACAACAAATATCACTTGAGATATCACAGACTCACAACAAACATTGTCGAACTCTGCTAATCAATAACTTATTTTCTAGAGCACCAAATCACAAATCATTCAGAATGAAGATAGCTAAGGACTTTATAAACTTAAGTCTAGAACCGCAAGACCAAAATCCAAACTGTAGAGAAATGCGGAGCAAAATACTTTCTCTCTGTCACACTACAAATGTTGTCAGGCATAGTCTTCAAACTGGTGAATAGAACTTTTGTTGTACAACGATCCAAACCACCAAATTTTTGGAATTAGCATCTTCAAACACTTCTCTAAAACATATCCAAATCTCATACTCCAGTCTTCAATACAGAGCAAAAACTCAGACAATGTCCTTAACATGACAACTCAATCACTCAATAAACAACAATATCATAAGACATAGTTGGCACCAATGACAACACAAACATGTTGACATCAATGACAACACCAGTTAGCACATACTTGCAACAATCTCCCCCTTTGTCATTGATGGCAACATATGATGTGAAAAACTGAACAACATGTTCCTCCATCAAGACACAACTCTGCATCAGAGCTTCCCCTTTCTTTTTACACATCTGAACTCTTTCTCCCCCTGAGTTTTTCACATGATCTCTCTCCCCCTTTAACATCAATGGAAAAGGGCATCCAATCTCTTCCACTGCACATACTTACACACTACTACTCTGATCAATCTGGAACCATTCTTTACTCCCCCTGACTGCAACAATCATCTCAAACCACTACCTGCTCCCCCTGAGAGGTAGCTTCCAACATCAGTCCAAAAGGAGAAATGTACTTTGAGGCACATTGGACTAATGCATCTTATTATGCATCTAGTTCAAGGAATGAGGGGCAACAACCCCTAACTTCTCTTGAAGATACTCAAATGTATCCTTTGGAAGAGCCTTAGTGAATATATCAGCAACTTGACCTTTTGTCGGCACATACTCAAGCTTCACTTCATTCTCTGCAACTTTCTCTCTCAAAAAGTGATACTTAATTGAAATGTGCTTTGTCTTTGAATGCATCACTAGATTCTTTAAAATATTTATGGCACTTGTGTTATCACAAAGAATAGGGATTGGCTCATCATACTCAACTTTGATATCCTTTAAGGTCTATTTCATCCACAACACCTAAGTACAACATGATGTTGTAGCAATATAATATGCCTTTGCAGTAGACAAGGAAACTAATTTTTATTTCTTTCTATGCCAAGACACTGCCCTATCTCCAAGGAAGAATACACCTCCACTTGTGCTTTTCCTATCATCAACACATCCGGCCCAGTCTGCATCTGTATAGGCACTTAAAGAAAATTCATTGTTCTTAGGATACCACAAACCATGATTTGAAGTGCCCTTCAAATACCTGAATATCCTCTTCACTGCCACAACATGTGATTCTTTGGGATCTAATTGAAATCTGGCCACAAGACAGACTGCATGCATGATATCTGGTCTAGTAGAGGTTAGATAAAGCAGTCCTCCAATCATTGATCTATACTTGCTCTGATTAGCCTTAGGAGATTCATCATTCTTGCTTAACTTGTAACCAATAGCCATAGGAGTACATACCAGTTTAGAGTCCTCCATTCCAAACTGCTTCAACAACTCTTTAACATACTTGGATTGAGAAATGAAAATACCTTTACTAGTTTGAATGATTTGCAGTCCAAGGAAGTAGTTCATTTCACCACACATAGACATCTCAAACTCTTTATGCATCTCATCTGCAAACTTCTTACACATACCTTCATTTCCACTGAATATAATGTCATCAACATAGACCTCAACAATTAGAATTTGATCTCTACTTATCTTGGTGTACAAATTACTATATGCGGACCCTTTACTGAATCCCTACTACAACAAGTACTTATCCAATCTTGCATACCAAGCTCTGAAAGCTTGCTTCAATCCATACAAATCCTTCTTCAACTTGCATACCATATCTGGTTTGTCTGATAGCTGGAATCCATCTAGTTTCTCTATGTAGACTTCTTCTTCTAACTCACCATTCAGGAAAGCAAACTTCACATCCATCCAATATACCTTGAAATTTTTATGTGCTGCAAATGCCAAAAATAGTCTGATAGCTTCCATTCTTGCCACTGGAGCAAAGGTCTCTTCATAATATATTCCTTCCACTTGTGACTGGCCTTTACACACAAGTCTTGCCTTGTTTCTCACAACTTCTCCAACTTCATTCAGTTTGTTCCGAAATACCCACTTTGTTCCAATCACATACTTGTTTGTAGGTCTAGGGACAAATTCCCAAGTCTTGTTCTTCTCAATCTAAATTAGTTCTTCTTCCATTGCTTTGACCGAATGTTCATCATTGCATGCTTCATTTACTATTTAGGTTCCACCTTTGAGAGTAAACAGAGATTTACTTCATCTTCTGCAGCTTTGCTTCTTTTCAACACACCTTTCCTTTTGTCACCAATAATCTAATCTTCAGAGTGATCTCTTTGCACATACCTAGGGGTTTTAGGAATTATTTTTAGAGCTTCATCTTGAACTTCTTCTTCTTCTAGAGCAGCTTGCACTTCAGTCTGAACTTTCTTTTCTTTGTCTTTTTCAATGTTTTCTATATTAGCAAATTTATCTAACTCATATCCATCTAGCTTAATATCTTCATCTACTTTCACATTTGCACTTTCAATGATCTTTCTCAGTCTTTTTTTATAGCACCGGTAAGCCTTTCTCTTAGTAGAGTACCCAAGGGATATGCCTTCGTCACATCTAGCATTAAACTTTCCTGATTCTTCATCTCTTCTAATGTAACATTTGCTTCCAAAAACTTTGAAATATTTGTCAGTAGGAATTTTTCCATACCACATCTCATAAGGTGTCTTTGTTTCTTTTGCTTTGACTAGCACTATGTTCTGAATGTAGACATTAGTGTGTATTGCTTCTTTCCAATATACTTCTGGTAGGTCTACTTCCTTGATCATTATTCTAGTAGCTTCTTGAACATTTCTATTCTTCCTTTCAACCACTCCATTTTGTTGAGGAGTTCAGGGGGTAGACAAATGTCTCTTTATTCCATTTTCTTCACAAAAAGCATTAAACTCATTTGAAGTAAACTCACCACCTCTGTCAGATCTCAAACACTTGATTCTCAAATTGAACTCATTTTCAACCATAGCTTTGAATGCCTTAAACTTGTCTAGGGCTTCTGATTTTTCTCTAAGAAAGGTAACCCAAGCCATTCTTGAATAATCATCAATAAGAAGCATAAAATACCTATCACCTTGTAGACTTCTTGTTCTTGTAGGGCCACATAAGTTTGTATGCACCAACTCCAGCAAACCAATAGAGAATTGTTCTTTGCTCTTGAAAGTAGTCTTTGTCATCTTCCCAAACTGACATTCTTCACACATAACATTGGCAGGCTTCACAATCTTAGGTAGGTCTCTCATTGCTTGTACTATGCTTATTCTCACCAAATTATCAAAGTTAATGTGACACAATCTCCTATGCCATAACCAACTTTCATTTGTCTGAGCCAACAAACAACAATTATCAATACCTTTCAAATGATAAACATTACCATGAGTCTTCTTACCAACAACAATTAAAGTTTTGGAGCTTTTCCTTATCTCACACCCATTGTCCTTAAAAACCATATTATACCCTTTGTCACACATTTTTCCAACGCTTAGAAGATTATGCTTTAATCCTTTCACATAAAGAACATCATCTGTGTTATGCTTTCCATCAAAAGTAATTGATCCTTTTCCACAAATCTTACTAGTTGCATCATCACCAAACCTAACTAGTCCTCCATCATATTTTTCAAACTTAAAAAACTTACTCTTATCTCCTGTCATGTGATTTGAACATTTGTTGTCAATGATCCATTCATCTTCCTTTTCAACATGAAATGCAGACAACTCTCCTGGACTTCCTTCCTTCACACAGCTTGCAAGATTAGCAAAAACAAGTTCTTCTCTAAGTGTAGTAAACATGCATTCACTACCATTACCATCATCAGAATCATGTTTGTCATCAGTTACACCATCATCATATCTAACATAGTAAGTCTTTCTTACCATATTTCCTTTTCTTTCATTGTTTTCGATTTTCAAAGCTTTGTCAGGACATCTTGAAGCATAGTGACCAATTTTACCACAATTGAAACATTTGAAAGGTAACTTACCTTTGAACTTTCCTCTGCTGCCTCTTTTAATTTTGCTTGCAAATTTTGCCTCAAGTTCTTCAAAATCTTCTTCATCTGATTCCACAACATATTTATCTGATCGAGCAGTCTTTTCTTCCTTGGCCTTAAAGGCGGTCTCAGTTTTCACAGGACCATCAGTAGTACCAAATTCTCTCATCTCAAAAGTAGTCAATTTACCAAGCAATTGATATTTTGAAAGCTTTCCCATATCAAACAATTCTTCAATGGCAGATACCTTGTGATTATAAGATTTGGGAAGAGTTCTGAGTATCTTATCTACAACATCCACATCCTCTAACTTTCCACCAAGACCCTTGATGTTGCTGACAAATTCATCAATATTATGTATGTAACTTATTATGTTTTCATCATCATCCATTCATATGGTTTCATATGTGGTCTTCAAGTTCTGCAACTTAGCCTTCTTGATAGATTCATCACCCTCGTAGATGTTTTTCAATTTGTCCCAGCTATCATGAGCAGTTTCCAAATCCACAACTTTCACCATTTTAGTGTTAGATAGATCATTTAATAGAGAATTTTTATCTTTGTGATTAGTCTCATAATCCTAATCTCTTCATCAAACTTCGGACCACCTTTAGTTACTGTGAATTTATCTTTAACTGTCTTCCAGACATTATAACTAATAGAAATAAGATAACTTTGCATTCATACCTTCCAGTAGGCATAGTCAGATCCATTAAACTGAGGAATGTCTTTCTTGTGTGCCATCCTAGATCTACCTTAAGATGTTAGGCTTTCTTCCAAGGAACCTCACTCTAATACTAATTGTTGAAGGCACAAAACAACTGAGAGGGGGGTGAATCAGTTGTATCAAAAACCTTAACTTCTTTAAACAAAATCACATTCACATTCACTTATGTTAACTCCTTAATCTGTTATGAAGATTAAACATGAATAGCATAATCAAAACATAAACACATAAACACCATACACACATGAACACCATATTTTTACGTGGAAAACCCTAAAAGGGAAAAACCACAGTAAGTGTTAGCTCACAATATAATGTAGTAACAATACTGAATAACAAAGAGGTTCACTATCCAGGGCTCACTGCAAAAAGGCTCAATGCCAAGGGGTGGCTCACAGCTAGGATAGGTGGCTCACTGCCATGAACTAATATAATAGCATCTACAACATGCTTGTTTCAGTTACATTAAAGCGTAGTACATCTCTTCTTCTCTGCCTTTACAACACACACACTTTATCTTCCCATCTTCACACACTCTCACATCACTCACAGATTCATTACATATATTTATTACAATCATCAACCTTGGAACATTCATCAAGGTCGACATTACAATTTACAACCATTGGAACTATCTCCAACGTCAGAATACATACATACATAATTCAAATTAGGTCTGAACCTAAACAAACTTTTGGAGAAAATGAATAAAGGAAGAACACTTCACTGCTTAGCTCAGACCCAAACACATCCTTACATGCTTCCTTATGCTTCTACAATCCAAGAATCTCCTCCGCAACAAGTGTAAATAACCAAGTCAACCAGAACTAGTGCAAACATCAAGAATACTTAGATACATGCTTCCAAGAACTTCATTATAGCTTGCGGATCAAGCACATGCCTTTAATACATTTTGGAGACATCCACAAACAACATAGAATCACTTGGAAGCTGACAAATCCAACCGCAACAGATCTCACTTGAGGACAACAAATATTATTTGAAGACATATCACAGACTGCTCACAACAAACATTGTCGAACTCTGCTAATCAATAACTTACTTTTCGAAGCACCAAATCACAAATCCTTCGGAATGAAGATAGCTAAGGACTTTATAAACTTAAGTCCAGAACCACAAGACCAAAATCTAAACTGTAGAGAAATGTGGAGCAAAATACTTTCTCTCTGTCACACTGCAAATGTTGTCAGGCACAGTCTTCAAACTAGTGAATACAATTTTTTCTACACAGTGATCCAAACCACCAAATTCTAGATTTAGCATCTTCAAACACTTCTCTAAAACATATCCAAATCTCATACTCTGGTCTTCAATACAGAGGAAATGTGGAGCAAAAACTCAGATAGTGTCCTTAACATGACAACTCAATCACTTAATAAACAATAATATCAGAAGACACAGTTAGCACCAATGACAACACAAACATGTTGACATCAATGACAACAACAGTTATCACATACTTGCAATAATGAAATATTAATTGAATGCAATAAAACTATAAAATAGTGTATTACTAAATACATACACACAAGACAACAATCTTCACCTAGGAAACCCCCAACATGGAGGAGAAAACCTAACTTGGAAGGTGTTAATAGCACTTCCTTGATGTCGCATTACTTAAAAATAGCATAATGAAAAAATTACAATTATTTATATCTACTCCAATCCCTTGTCAAGTAAACTAGTTGGAACTATGGTTTTATAATGGTGTTGCCGCTACTCCCAACTTTCAAGAGAGGTTACATGACTCCTAAACCTTATTTCAATGCCTTGGATTCTTCCTCTCATGCATTGTATACTTCCAAGTAAAGTGGAAAGGTGAAAATCTATGCCATTTCAATATCCTTCGTTGTTTTGCATCATGTGGCAAAACTACCACTTGTCATTATCAAGATTGTCATGGATCTTTAGTAACCACAACAACAGTTTTGTAACTATCGCTCCATTACATAATCATGTCAATAGTTGCAAAAATACCCTAGTAGCTTGAGAATCATCATTGAAGATTTCAAAACCATCTCTTTGAGGAAATTAAAGGTTTTGATGGCATAAAACAACAAGTACTTGCACATTTCCAAATTAAAATAAATTATGTTTGTTGATTCACATTGAGCCTTTTTGGATCAATGAGAGGTGGACTTGAAGGAGAATAAGCATGTGGCATGACCAACGTGGGAGAAGAGGTAAGAGGATACATAATAGAAGAAGATGTTTAGGTTTGTGGGGAAAGAGACACATCATTAAGAGGACTTAATGAGCTTGTCATTTGACCTATACCTTAGAGTACTTTCATTCCATTTGGTTTTGTCATTAACAAATTATGGGCATCTACTAAATCTAAATTATTGGCATTATTATCTAAATTAGTAAGATTTGATGTAAGAATTGTGTAGTGAGAGTTATTTCTTGCACATCCATGTGTGCTACATGAGCATCATGGTCAAAAAATCCTCCCATTTGAGGTAAGTGGTAGTGTTTAGATATTTAACATTAATTTGTTTGACTTGATTCGAATCCATTGTAGGGTTTTAGCCTATGACTTATTAGTGGAAACTAAAAAGTAGTTTGAGACCTTGGTAACAATCAAAGAGTGAAGCAAATATAGAGAAATGTAAAGCAATAAAAAGATACAATATAAAAATTAGAAATGATTGAATCTAAAGTATAAAAACACAAAGCAAGACCCTATCGAAAATGAAGTGGTTCAAGGGACCAAGTTTATCAAATGAAGAGGGGGAAAAGAAACCCTAAGTTTTTTCTTCTTCTAATTATATTTTAATCTTAGATAAATGAATGATTATAAAATAAATTAGATCTTGGAATAATATAAATGAGCCAAGCCAAGTATAAGACAAGTAAATATGTAATTGAAAAGAGTAGGATTAGTGATTCTCACATTACTCGCAAGTGCGCACACCACCATATATCAACACCATAGTGTACACCCCACATGTAGCTCCTTGCTTCATGCACCACACATGCAAAACTTGGAACCATGCTACACAATTCAAAAGTTATCACTAGCTCATGTACAACCCTTTGCATCATGTGTTATCCACACAATGTCAAGGATCATGCCACACGATGTAGTTAACAAATTTGTCAATGTTTCAAGCAACACTTGCATTCTCACATAGTAGCACATGCAGAGAAAAAAGTTTAAAACACTACAAAACACCTCAAAGCATCATACAATAGTCATGTGCATCTTCTAGAGCCATTTCATGGCATACCACTTATCATGACAATGTGTGACAAGAATCATAACCATTGGGAGATGAAGCTTCATACATGGAAGACCAATCAATTCAACTTCCATAATGACCTTTACCTTCATGATCATGTAAATTATAAATGTACATCTATAACAAAACATATAGGCATTAACTAGACACATTGGATAGGGGTAAATACACAACCACACATCTCCATGAGAGTGTGCCATGTACAAAACATGTAGATTAATAAAATGGTTTGTTATAGTTCTCATATTCTTCTCTATCTAATTATGTGTCTGTATTGGTTATGTGCACTTAAAACACATCTAGGTCTTCATTTAGACAATTGTCGCATGAACTACTTGGGATCCAGATCATTGGTATCAAAGTGGTTCATCTTGCACATTGCACTAAATGAGATCAGAGTATCTAATCCTTGGCATCAAATCATGAGATCTATCAGATTACCTTTGAAGTCATTTTAGATGCATTTAAATGTAGGAAGAGCAACAATCACTCCTTGCGATAATTAAAGATGAAATCATAAAGACTCCTTGAGAATAACAAACTTTTATGTTCTACCAATTTATAGAAGTCATTGAATGAGTGATTCCATTGACAAAATTGTTAGGTAGATCTTTTGGTAGCTAAGCCTTCTAGATTCCAAGTGAACTTAGATTTTCCTATGTTTGAGGCTAACGTAAATGCAAATGTTGTGGACAATTGGTTAGATCACCTAGTCATATTTCTCTATGGATGACTTTTCTAGAAAGAAAAAGATAAAAATTACAAATTTGAAAGTCCCTTCACCCATAAATAAGTGGTGGTAAGCCCACGTGCTTTGTGAGGAAGACCATACAGGAGGAAAATCTAAGCTTACCTTGAAAAATTTCCTAGAAGCCTTCAAAGATGAGTATTATTATGAAGATGCTTATGTTGGCTGCTATATTCAATAGCGACAACTACACCAATGGCATGACCAATTTGATTACACCTAAACCAATGCCTTCCTTGACCTCTATGTGAAGTTAGGCACATTAAAACCAAAGCAGAGTAGATTCCTCGTGTATTGTAGTGGCTTGTGCCCATCCATTTAGTCCAAATTGAAGCTAGTGAAGGTCGAGATGATGGGAGAAGCCTTTTGCTATGTGATTGTCATTAAGGAAGAGTCAAGACCAAAGGGTAAATGGGATAATCCCTTGTGCCAAAGAAATACATTCTTCAAACAAAATAAGACTATCCAAGACAAGTAAAATATGTGACAAACACAAATCTAGTAGCTACTCTAATGTAGAGTGCCATGTACATAAGAAGCTTTTCACACATTCAAAAGTAGAGAGTTCTCATTATCTAGAGGTGGAGAATATGGACCCAAAAGCTACCTATCTCCATGTAACAACCACAACATTTTGACTAGATGTAGAAGTAGAGTGCCTATTCCATTCATAGATGTGGATACAAGGGCAACCATTAGTTTTTCTAGTCAATGGCAATAGCGTAAAGGGCCTTATTTCTAAATCTATTGTTGTGCACCTAAATTTGTCAACCATGCTCCATTTATAATCTAAAATCTTGGGATGGATTTGTTCTTGTAGCACCAAAGGTATACATATCACCCTATTATATTCATCCTTTCTATTAATAGCTAATATGTGACATTGAGACAATTGATTTTAGTGATAATCCTTGTGCACCCTTATCTACATATCACTAAAGAGTTTGTTGGCTCCCAAAGTTGTAGCTCCACATTCCTAAAGGTGGACCAATACTTAAGGCCAAGGAAACAAGTCATCTTGAGAACAGGTTTACAACTCTTAAAAAAACAAGGACAACTAGGGGTCAATGCTTGAAAGTGGGTAATCTCTCTCACTTTTGACTCAACTAAACCTAGAAGTGTGTTCCTAGTTATCTCCTATAAAGGAAAATCAATGAGAAATGAAAATAAACACAACTAAGATAATAACAGCTACACCTAATATTTAATGAACCCCAAGATTTGTCACTAGGCTCAAGACCTACTACCTACTACAACATGACTCACAAGATCATAAAACTAAGTTGATAACACACTCTTACACATGCAACATATGATAACATAAATTTTCAATTCTTGTACTTGAGTTCCCTTGAGCTATACATACATAGGAGCAAGGTGAAATACATACCATTATGATCCTCTACACATTTATCAATTTGAGACTTATAAGATTATGTATCAATTATACTACTAAATTATGAGAGCATAAAAGAACTTAGTAGCTACTTATACACTACTTGAGAAGATTTATTGTATTGAAAGTGTTTGACCTCTCACCAATTAGACCAGTGCCTACTCCATTGAGCAGTTGAGTCATAGCTTGCAACAAAGATGAAAGCATATAAGCAAATAAAAAATGGTTCACATGGATTGCATATGCATGAAAACCAAAAGATTAAGAAAAAATACAAGTAAATGTGTTGTTGGTTCCCAAAATTGCAGCTTGCTAATCTTAAGGGTATGCCAGGTCCTATGGTCAAACTAACAAGGTTTTGGCCAACAAAACAGAGTGACCCTATATGGTTTATTACTCCCTACACTTCATGTCCTGGTAGAGCTAGGCAGGTGCACCTTGATAATGAGGCAAATTATGAACTTTAAAAGTTGTGTGTACTTTTGACTATGGCAATCTATACCTTAATGGCATGTGAGTGTGAAATAGATACAAGAGTAATAGCTAATTCTAAAAATATTATGACCTTAGATTGAGTGTGATCAGTGCCTATTCCTATTGGGCTAATGGGGTCAAGATTTATGTGATATGCAGACTTATCTACTTGGCTTAACTCTAACTACTTGGCACTTTTGGATGTCTATACTTTGTATAAATGTGCAAGATTGTTGGTTATCAGGCTCTTCTTATAAATCCCATTGATATCTTTCCAAGTTATTGTGATTGTCTGAAAGGGTTTTAATTCTAGCTTGAAGGAAACCAACTAAAATGATTTGTTTAAAGAATTTTAATTCTAGGCAGAAACCAATAAACAGAAATCACTTAGAAGGAGTTTAATTCTCTTCTCTCAGAAACCAGTCAAAGAAAATCACACAGAGGTGGCAAATGTGTCTTGACAAATTAAATGTATGTTCAACACACTTAATTTGAATAACAAGAAAAGATCAATATGGAGACAGCTAAATAACTCATAAGAATTAATATCAACAAAGTAGTTGAACACCAAAGATTGAACTGCTAATTAAACTTTCTTTCTCATTGTTTTACTTCAAAAATTCATAAAGGTTTTTCTATATTCTATTCTATGAGTATAACTAAGAATGTAATAATATATTGTATGTTTCGATTCTGATTTTCAAACTTGGCCTTGGTTTCCCTTATATATGGGAAGCAAACAAGCTTCAGGCCAAAACAAGGTGACTTTTCATAATTTGCATCTCTTCAGATAACTAATGATTATTCTGAAACATAATTAAGAAATAAACAAAGAAAGTAATCTAAACGTCCACAGTAATCATGATATGAGTCCATTAACTATCATAGAGGACCCATGACCGCTAGCCTAGAAAGGTTCTCCTCTCCAATGATGCAGTATCTGATAAAAATGCTTTGCCCGCTATTATTTTAGATGCATTATTTTTTGTTTCCTCTTCCTCATTGTGCTTCATTACATGTATAACTTTTGGAAAATTTCTTGAATTAGCATTGCCAAAAATTTCACTTTAAGTTTATCATGAGGGTAAAAGGATTCTCCAAATTTTCTAGCTTCTTTAGCTTCTTTCTTAACCATTGTCTTCCATTTTTAATCAACTGAGGATGTAGACATGGCTGGTGCAAAGCTTTTGACCCCTTATGTTTCTTGAGAGATGAATAAGTTAATTTCAGAAAGATGATCAACATATTCTTGAGAAGCATAAGTATCTGTGGCGAAGATTATTTCTTTCATAACAAATTCCAAAGTAAAAATTTGTTCTAACTGTATATGTGTGTTATCCATCACCCTGGCTTCATCATTAACCTTATCAAGAGCCACTGGTAACAACTGAGCCAATTCATTTTTCCAAGTACTTTGTTCTTTTAGATTGCTTTCATCATCGAAGAAACTGGGAAAAGCCATTTCCAAAGGTTTATCAAAATCACCAAGATCCTTTGTTAACACAGTGTTAAACTTTTCATGCATGTCGAGAAGTTCATCATAATTCTTAAACACCTGTGTATCAATGTCTCCCTTGGCTATCAACTCCTCCTTCTTTTCCAACATCCTAAGATGTAGTATTTTATGCTCTTGGTAGGCAATATGTGTTCTATCATGCACTGCCCATACCCTACCAGCATTCTCCAACATCTTCTCGAATCTTTTCTTAATTAATTATGAGGCCATTTTATATTTGACAGATTTTATTTCTGTTTCCAACTGATAACCACGTTTCTAAAAAATTTCAGCTTTAATCTTCCAATAAGCAGTCTCAGCTTTGGCCTCCACCACCTTCTTATGATTAGATTCCAACCATGGTGAATAGCTGCTTGAAGAGGATGGCAATCTATCTTTGTAGCTAGCAATTTCTTGTCTCAATCTTTCATTCTCTGTCATATACATTTTGTTAGTCTTTACCAGCCTCTCAGTTTGGGCCTTTGTGAATCTAGCAACATTTATATTTAGATCAACAGTTTCCATGGGATCAATGTCCCCAACTCTTTGCACCAAAAGATGGCCAAATGCCTTATTTGGGTCATCAATAACTAGAGGCTTTTTATTTAATGGGTACAATGCCCATATCAACAAGGTTGCATTGTCTGGATTATATCCTGATCCAGAGTATATTTTGTCTATTCCTTCAATACTTAACTGCACCTTTTGTCTTGATTTCTTTGAAATTTGTCAAATACAATAGCAGAGCTCATATCCCACCCAAAGAGTAGCATAACTCCTACCTCTTCTAATAATGCTCTTCCTTTCTCTGGGGTTATAGTCTCTATTTCTTTGTCAATCTTTGCCTGTAGTTCCTTCAAGGCCTCAACTTCTAATTTAGGGGTGACATTCTTTATCCTTTCCCTAGTCTGTTTGCCCTTGTATTCATACAAGAAGGCCTTAAACTCAGGGGTTTTGACAAAATTGTTATCAGAAACAAACCTTTTGCTTGCACTATGTATTATATCAGCTAAAAGTTCATTTGGGTCTTCCTTTATGACTACTTCTCTTTCAATAGGGGGTTCATATTTTTCAATCACAAGTTGGAATGCCTGTACACCTTCATCCCCACTCTCAACTTCATCTTGCTCAGCAGTACTGGTGTCCATAGAGAAAATAATGTCTAGTGTAGGTTGAGGGGAAATATGGCACAGTGGAGTTTTGTACTCAACTTGTATTTCTCTGATGTTCCTATTTCTCTTTTTAAAAACCCAAGGGGGAACATCCCCAGTCAATTATGCTTCATGTGCAACTAATGTATCTATCCTCTCAATAGGATCATCAATCTCAAGAAAAGTTCCTTTATATGTGGGATTATTGGCTATCCTCCAAGCCTCTACTATCATTATTCTATGATACATAATCCTCCTTTCAGTTGCACAATTCTCATCAATATTTCATATCAAATCATTGTCTATAAAGGGTGTATGATGATATCCTTTCAGCTTTTGGCCTTTTTAAACCTCATTTATGAAATGTTCTGGGTCAGAATTTTCTCTTGCATTTCCTTTAGGCATTCTGTAATGCTCTAACTTTTTATCAATTGACTCATAACCTTTTTCAGAAACAACAGTGAAATCTCCAAAACATAATGTTCCAGGCATGAATGAATGCTTACTATAACTTTTGAGATGCATAAAATCGGAATAATCTAATTGCCTCACAATTTCTAAATAAGCAATTATATCTAGATAGGTCTTTGGTAGCAAAAATGGTGCTCCCTCATATCCATAGATCCTAATTTTTGTGCAGTCATTATAAGCATACCAAACACCCCAGTTGTGATTAATCTTTCCACTTTCACCCTTGTCCTTAGGTCTCAAGAACTTCTGCACTTCTTGTGACAGGTTGTAATCACATGGATGATTCAATAGATTATACAAAGGCTTCACAAAGTACTCTTCAAAATACAAGTAGTGTGATCTCACACATCTACTATCCCAAATAGCTATCCACATCTGATAGGCCTGATGTTCCCAACCTTATCTAGGTCTCTTATTCTCAGACATTCATCCCACATGCAAACATTTTGTCCCTCATATAAAATGAGATGCATGAACAAAGAGTAATGCATGAATTTAACACCTCCACTTCTATTTTTTACAGCAACCAAGTCATTGTGAAAATTATTAGCAAGATATTCAGCATAGTCAAGAGGTCGGGCATCCTGGCTCTGCACATCAGTTGTGAGGACCATTGGTGCTACCTCCATAAATGTGGGGGCATCCAAGCCAAGTACTTGGCAAATAGAATAGTAGGTGTATTGATAGTACTCTTCAAATAAATCCACAGAATATGGGGGATCTTCTACCCCTGAGAACACTTTGAGCAGATTCCCTTCATATTGAGGCTTGTGTAATGGCAATCTCCACCGTTTATAACTCATGCTCAGATTATAGCATTCATTTAAGAGATCTCTAATCCTGAACCTCATATCAAAACTGGTGTCCAATTGAAACACCATGGATATATAATTATTGGTGAAAGGAATGAAGGTAGATCCATCTCTCAACTCAATCATACGAGTCTAGGGATTGTATTTATCTGCCAATGCTTTGAGCAATTCCACATTGATGAACACATTAGGTACTACAAATTTTCCCAAGTTTAGTCTCCATGGGTTGGAGACAGGTTTGTGCCTGTGCATTTTTCTATAATAATATAGGTACAAATCATACCCCCTTATTGGGGTCCATGTGTCACCCACTTGTTTGTTTATGTCCTCCAATTTCTTAGCGTGGGGGTTTAATTGTGTGTTTCTTCTAGATCTTTGTCCAGAACCCGGGCATTGATCTATTAAGTCCTGATTTAGATGCCTCTCTTCTAGTTTTTGTCTCTTGCCTTTAGGGTTCTCAGTCACATTTTCCATGATATAAACTTTGTAAAAGAAAAAACCCTACTTATGTGCTTATAATTTGAACTAGTTTATGTACTCTACAATTTTAGCTCAAGATTAGAGTACTTACCTGGATGATATCTTCTCTAGTTCTGGAGTTGCTGTCCTTAGCTACGCCATGCCTTCGTTTTCCTCGGTTGCTTAATGGTTTCACAATTTTCTTAGAATTTTATTTCAATGCATTCGACTCTGGTTCATTAATAGCATCTCTTGGCAAATTTTTGTCATCGAAGGGACAATTAATTTTTTGAATATGGGTTGTTTGATCGCTGCCAAATTGTCTTATCAATACCTCATCAAGATGACCAATTTGTGATCTTACTAACATTTCCCCTTTTCCCCGATGTCCTTTTACTGGTTAATTCTTTTATTTTCCTCATGATTTTGGAGTGACCCCAAATGGCTTGATAATGATATCACAACATCCTCTTGGAACCCTATTTGTGGGCAATCTCTTCGATATCTTCTTATTTCTTTGATGTGTACTATGGTAACAAATTTTATCGAAGGGAGCAATATTTGGGCTTCCCCGATATGAATCCATCCCTTCGACGTTTACTTATTTTAGTATATCTTTCCCTTTTCAGAGGGACTATGAATCACCTCACTCTGACATCCCGGAGTCATTTCGAAAACCTTTATTGTTACCTTTGTATCTAATGCCATCATTTTATCGATGGGACAAATTCCCTTGTCCCATTGATGACTATATTTCCCTTTGATGTTTATTTTGTAGGCTTTATCATATAGACTGGAAATCTTTGGGACTCACCATATCGATATATCAAAGGGACTTATGTAACCTCCTACCGACATGATACTCTTCCTTCGATGATGTTAAAATGTATCACATGCTCATGCATATTGGTTCATTGAAGAGACTCATGAACTAGTCATTCCGACACAACGAAGTCTCTCTGAAGTCCAATGTTTGTTTTAGTTTATTGAAAGGAATATGTGACATGTCCTACCGATGTATATCTATCTCCTCGATGAACCTTTGGGTGCTGTAGTGATATTGAAGGGACTCTTAAATCATCACTTTGATACTTTGTAGTCTCTTCAACTCTTCAAGTGTATAAGTCTAGTTTTGTCCCCTTGATCTCTTATTGTTGCTCTGATATATTGATAAGTCACATCATGTTTATGTCCCTCGATGGTTTATTTCTCAAGTTATTGAAGAGACCCTAATCATTTTCTTCTCGACATGTAGCGGTGTCTCTGACACAACTTTAATTGGATATCGAAGGGACTCTAAAATGAGTTTCCTTGATGTGGTATTCTCTCATCGACATTGTTCATGTTGCTTCTTCGAAGGGACATTGGGATGGCTCTTTCTGGTATAGTAGAATCTCTTTGATATGATCTTTTTCATTTAGAGTAAGGGTGACAAAATGTGAACTTATTAGGGTAATGTCTTACGGGTCAGATAAATGGAGTGTTTTGGATGAGAAAATTCTAAAATGACTCATTTAGGTGATTGGATTATGGTGGGAAAAATGGATTTTTTGCTGAAAATTTTAGGTTAATTTTAGTTCTAACATGTGCTTCAATAATATATCTCAAATCAATAAAATTCCTCATGCAACAAGAGAAGATCATTACAAAGAAGATTGTAATGCATTAGGATGCTATCATACATCAATCTCCTCCTCATTACATCAGGCTAGAAAATGTGGCAAGAGGGAACTAGTTGTTGGACTCAAAGGATCCCTTGAAACATTATAGCTTTCCATGGAGATATTCATTTACAAATAAACCCTTACTTGACTACTCCTTCCTATGATTTATAGCACATGTTTCAGCTCTTACAATGCTTGGTATTAATCATTTGATACCCTACTTACTTGAGACACACTAGATCAAAAAATTGTTTTAACGACCAACCCTTTCAACATCTTAAATCCATATATAGAGAGAGAATTTTAATTACAATAAGCATTTGGGTATAAGAGATTAGTCGAATCAACATTGCATACCCATAGGTAAACTTTTGTAGTCACATATCTTGATTAGCACACAATGGTAGAGAGGAATGCACCTTGGGAGAGTGGAAAATCCATTTTGGATTTACATATAAGTACTATGGATATAGGATAAGGTTTACAATAAAAACTAGGCCTATAAGGGTACAAACTTTTGTATCCATAGATTAAATTTAATCCATATTACTTTTGTAGCCTTGTAACAAGTTGTAGTAGCATTATCCCTCATCTATATATAGGAATGGAGCATAAAGAGAAGAGCATGATAGTTAGTAAATTCCCATAAAAGTAAAAGAACTCTTTTAAGAAGGATGAAATAGTTGATGTATTAGTTCAAGCACCTGCAACAACTAGAGACACCTTCCCAAGGCTCATAAAAGATCACAAGTTGACCCCAAGAAATAAGAGTCATTAATGCAAGTTAACAAACTCTTGTCATATCAGCATGAGGCTAAAAACAAGGCATGGCTAGTAAAGAAAGGCTTATAGAGAAGTATGGGTTTGAACATACAAATACAACATATTGAATGAATTTAGGCAAGGAAAAAGGCCCACAACCACATGTAGTAACAACTACAATGCATTCGTGAGGAGATACAGAGCCACCTATAACATACACATGGCACTAAAGAATTATAATTCCCCCACCAACATATACACAACCATCCACAACATAAATTGTGGCCATAAGCAATCAAAATAGCCTCTAGATGATACCACATAGTGAAAGATTTTCCTATGCAGAGATAGCCAAGACTATTGCATGGACAACAAAGAAAGAAAATCTTAAAACTAGTTATTAGGGCATGAAATTACAAGGTCTACAATCATAAAGAATGGCCACTTATGGCATCCATAGGACAAAGACAAGATCCAATAGCCACTTATAGAATTAACAAGTTGTCAACCACCATTTGCATAATCCTCAAGCCCATCACTTCATTGTAGAGGTTGAAAAACTAGTGGCTATGGTTGTTTAACTATTTAAAATTGCTAGGGTGGGCCACAATGTTATTATTTTTAAATTCTACGTTGGATCAATGGCCTTGATGATGCAAGAGAGTGGAACATTAGATCAATTATGTTGGCGAAGGCACACGAAAAAAAAGAAACTTATAGAGAGCGTGTCAACAAATTAAATAGAACCACACAAGACATCAGGCCCCACTAAGAAGAACAAGTGGCACATACGATTTGGTCCACACAAGAAGAGGGCCCACTTCATCATGTATGTCATGCCACATGGCACTCGGTGATAGGTCACCACAAGGGAGGTACTACCATGTAATAAAAGGATCAAGCCTGCCACTACTACAACACATAATGGGTAGTTATTCATTATTAGGGACACATGGAACCAATAACAACTCGCCATGTATAAGGCTAATGCCATGAGGGTCAACTTCATAGAAAATGGTAAAGGTTAAGCAAGTGGTGGATGATCCAATGATAGCATGAGGAGGGGAGATGATCTGGTGGATAGTGGATAGTGCATCTATAGACTTGTGCACTAGGAGAGCTTGGTTTTCATGCACTACTAATGTAATACAATGACATATAGCATGGGGCTATGTGACAAGTTGTAGGATTTAAGTAGAGAGGGGTATGACCAAGGGCAAGATCCAAGAGTGGGACCAATAGTGGTAGGGAGAACTAAGGGAAGTGGCCATAAACCTAAGAAAAAGGGGCTAGTGTATAGTGGATAAAGTTTAGAATCCACATGGGTCAATTGTGCACTATGTGCTAGATCAACCTAGCTAGTAGTTCATAATGCAAGGAAATCAATCATGTTCACTAGGTTATAAGGAAACCTACCAGTGACAATCAACACATAATTAGAAATAAAGTGCAAAGGCTATCCTAGTGGACTACACGATATGAATTTATGGTTCCAAGGGCAATATTAATTAGGCTAAGGCAAGGAATTTGGGGCTTAGCATTTCAATCTTAACTTGCAAGTCACCGTTGAAGGATCTTGCATCACAAACCAAGGATACCATCACACATAGAAGAATGCTCTAAGACACAAAAGCACACTAAGAAGGCCACAACAATGTAAGATACACCCATAAGAACATCAATGCAACCCCCTGATCATTAATATATGCATAGAACCACAAAGGTAACAACAAGACCAATGCCTAAGATGTAACCCTAAAATCATACCCATGAAATCCTAATGACTGATAACTTTGATCGGCTATATAGAGGGTTGCCAAAGTATGATGGAATACAAAAAAATAAAACCATGAGGGGTGCCAATAGTTTCCACATAGCCAATCTTAAGAGCATCACCATATTAGTGGAGACCGACAGATATTAGATTCCTAAAGTAATTCCATGAGTCAAACATGTGGTAGTCTCTATAATAGATTACACAAGTTCACTTTAACATAATCCAGACAATTAACTTTCAAGAAGCTACAAATGATCCATTTGCTACTGTACAAGCACAAGTACCACCATACATCAACACCATAGTGCACTATCCATGCACAACACTTGGAACCATGCAATATAATTTGGAAATTATCATATAGCTTGTGTGCAACCCTTTACATAATGCACCATTCGCCCAATGCTAAGGATAATGTTGTACAACTTCACTACACTTGCATTATCACATAATAACACATGTAGATTGAATTATTCAAAACATTATGCAACACCGTAGAGAACCACAGAATAGTCTCACACATCTTCTAGAGTCATTTCATGACATGCCACTTATCAAAACAACATGCGACCATAATCATAACCTTTGAGAGATAAAGCATCATATATGGAAGACTAATCAATTCAACTTCCATAATGACCTTTATCTTCATGATCATGTAAATTATAAATGTATATCTATAACATGATCAAATAGGCATTGGCTAGAGATATTATATTGAAAAGGAAGTTGGATAAATATTCCACTATGAATTTAAAAGGAGAGAAGTGCAATAAATAAAATTATACAATTTTAAGCAAGAAATGATGAGAACACACACAATAGATGACATAGTGTATACACTCAGAAAACTCTTTTGAGAAAAAACCCAATCTCTAAATCTCAAACCAATATATTCATTGTAAACTCATTTAGAATACAATTAGGCTCAAGCCTATCATAATAGCACAACAATACTTATAATTACATATCATAATACCTCCATCCCAAGCACTCATTATATAGCCAAGGAAAAAACCATAAATCATAAGTGGTTTCTAAAATTATGTGCATTAGGCACCCCAATCTATGCACAAAATCCAACACCCAAAATCATAGCGAGTTAACTAACAATCAAATAGAAATTACCATTACCAACCTAGGCGTTCCATTTGAACTTATCCTCCTTTTTGGAAAGATGCTCCTTGATTTTATCCTAGTTCACACTTAACCCCCTCTTATCATTCTCTTTCTAGAATGATAACTCTTACACACCTTACAATTTGTCTTAGTTGCATTTAGAAACTTCCATGACACTAAGTGAGACTTACAAATGCCAAATTCAAACTTGAAGTGACACATAGTGTCGCTCCAAGTGGGATGCCCCAATTATGTGGGCAATAAATAAATACAAAATTAATTAAATAACTTTGAACATTAGAGTTACAATGTGTATGGAACCTACCCAGACATTCTCCCACTTGTTATATAGCTTGCAAGAGTAAAAGAGAAATTGAATTAAGTTGTGAAATATATGCCAAGGGTTGTGAGTCCCATAGACTCACTACATATTTTAAACTTCTTTGTGTTCACCATCTTTTTTGATGCATTTGCAACATTCTCCAAAGTATCAACTTTCTCTGACAATACCCTCCCATCCTCCACCATGTCACAAAGAAAATGATAGTGAACATAAATATGCTTTGTCTATGTGCAAAATGTTAGGTTCATTACTAAGTCGATGGCACTCTAATTGTCATAGTGAACTCTAACTACCCTTTAACTTAGCTCAACATCTAAACATAATCTCTAAATCAAATAGCCTTTTTACATGCATGAGTGGATACCATATACTCTATCGTTGTGGTGGTTAAAGTGACCACAACTTGTTTCTTACTCATCCAACTCACTACACCACTGAATAGGTTAAACACAGCCATTAGTAGATCTTCTGTTGGCAACATCCCTTGCCCAATCTAGATCCACATATCCCCTAAATATCCATTTAATGCTATAGGTACCCTAAGGAATTACCTCCCTAATAACATATGGAATACTCATAAGTACCCCACAAATATCTAAAGACCCTCTTCACTTCTACCCAGTTATCCCATATAGGATTATCCATGAAAT
This sequence comes from Cunninghamia lanceolata, assembly GCA_027924645.1. Classification (NCBI taxonomy): domain Eukaryota; kingdom Viridiplantae; phylum Streptophyta; class Pinopsida; order Cupressales; family Cupressaceae; genus Cunninghamia; species Cunninghamia lanceolata. The sequence goes on from BSBN01000400.1 coordinate 7,201,161, forward strand.
GACTTAAGACTCCCACTACTTGGGCAATGTCTAGTTTGATGTAGACCATAACATACATAAGCCTCACAAATACATTATCATAAGCTACAAAATTCAGACATATCTCTCCAAATTTCAAAGAACCCTACCCAACTAAAAGCTTTATTCCCACAAAAATAGGAACACTTATTGGTTTGTTGTTGATCATGTTAAAGTGCAGCAAAAGAGACTCAACATACTTTCTCTAACTTAACCAAAGTTTTTTGTAATCTCTACCCCATATAATCTCTATCCATAAAATAAACTGAGTAGCTCCTAAGTCTTTCATTTTAAGTTGTAAAGAAAATTGAGATTTCAACCCTCTAACCTTTCCCTTATTGCTACCAAATAATAACACATCATCAACATACAAATTGATAACTATAAAAGGATCATTGTCTCATTTGTAATAAACATAATGATAATATTTAAACTTGATAAATCCCAACCCCAAAGCATATGAATCAAACTTCTAGTACCACATTCTAGGAGATTATTTGAGACATATAAGAATTTCTTCAACTAACAAACCAACTTTTCCTTGCTCTTTTCAATGTGGTGCTTTAGTCATGGCATATAGATCTCTTCCTCCAAGTCACCATGTAGGAAAGGTGTCTTCACATCCATTTACTCAACCTCAAGGTCAAATACAACATAAGATAACAAAAATCTAATAGGTGTCCACTTAGAAATAGGAGAAAATATCTCACCAAAATCAATTCTCTCAACTTGGAAATATCCTTTTGTAACCAATTATGCTTTGTGATTCTCCACTTTATCATTTGAACTGAACTTCTTCTTGAAAACCCATTTGGATCCAACAGGTTTCCAACACTTAGGAAATTAAAGTAGATCCCATGTATTTTTTCAATGCAACCATCTCCTCATCCATGGCTATCATCTAAGATTTGTTCTCATCTATCTTCATTTCCTCCTTCACAGTTCTAGTCCCCCCAGTGTTAGTGTTCAAAGAAAAAATTCATCCAAAATTAGGTGGGATTACCTTTCTAGTTGCCTTCTCCGTTGAGTGGACCTCCATAAAACCCGAGGTGGAGGTGTTGGTTTTTTCCCAGACTGGATGCTTATTCCCAGATTTCCCTACAAGGTAGCCATCAGTGATCAACAGGATCTCTGGGCCAGGGGCCAACAGTGTAGGAGATAGACTCTATATTTTATCTCCTCTTCTTCTTCAGGCTCTGCAAAACCTAGGGGGGTATTCCCTACTCAACATCCATGAGGATATGCATACAAAGGCTGGGATGCTAATAGAAAGCAGATAAGTCCTCCTGTAAGTAGACCAAAACTGAAAGATAAGAGCAAAGGGGCTAGCTTTGGGCCTATTTGCAGTTGTAGACAGAGGACTGAGGATCCTAAAACTAATTCTAATGTCCTAAAGATTGTTTTAGATTTAGATTTTGATTTTAAGTTTGGATGCAAAGCTGGACATGGTTGTAACACAAACACAAAGCAAGATTGGTGCCTATCCAGGGCCCGGAGTCAATAGACATACACCTGTGAATGATCAGCATGAACAGCTAAAACTGGATTTCAAGGGGATATATGTGATACCTGCCTTACAGATATCTCCCAATAAAGAGTGTTAAGTTATCTCTACTTATGGCATCCCTATTGCAGTATACCCTTCCCAATGTTCAACCTGAAAACAGTTTAATCTACCCCTTGAGCAGAAGTTAAAAGATCAGACATTCAACATAGGAATTCTATGCTCTAGAATCTAAACATTACCCAAATATCTAGATTCAGAAGAAGAATACATGCAATACTGGAGACAGAATTAACAAAACACATGCTAAGTTAGCATTTCTCATATAAGACTAATCATGAAATCAGTGGGTTCGTGCCAAAGCATACAACAAGAGATACATAGACTCACAGGTTTAACTGTACAGAGCAACCAGATCAGCTTGTTTTGAATTACAGAGCCAAAAATCTTCAACTTTCAACAACCAAAAATGAGTAACACTTCCTGCTTATAACAGCCAGGTAGTGTACCACAGCAATTAATTACATGGTTGACCAAAAATCCTGCCAGATAAACAGTATCAGAAAAATGGCGCTCAACGCATTACCAGATTGGCGCCCAAACATGAATGCAGCAGGTAGGGGAGGAGACAGGAAGATATCTCGAGCCCTGCGCCACTGTCCGTTGATGTACACCTTCAATCGGGTACCAGATCCGTCCATACCTCTGCAACCTTCGCCATTAATGGCGCACCAACCCGCGGCCTCGGGAAAACGTCAAACTGTGCATCACAACCATTTCCCGCCAAGATTCATCGTCATGATATTTGAAAATATGCAGGATATCAATTATCCCACATGCACCCCGCGATGACCTCTTTAACACTTTATATACTAGGCCACGAGCATATATAATGTCGGTGCTTTTGCTCCTGACGACACTAGTATAAGACTTCATCATCATCCTCCAACAGCATGATATCCTGTCGCTTGAAATATCACCCTGACGTTAGCATCATATCGCAATATAACCTGCATGATAATCGCCCTCATCCGCACAACCTGATCCATCGGAGGAACATCCTCCTGCTTAGCCTATACCAAAAGTCTGGCCGATGAACATCCTGATGACGTCATCATCATATCCTGCTGACGTCATCATCATATCTGCCTACTGCGCACCTCCTCATATCTGGATGATGTCATCATCATGTTTGCAAATATCGGGGGATCTCCACAAGATGATCAGTGTTGGAAATATGACCCCCCGGACCTTGATGACGTCATCATCATATCGACATCAGGATGATATTCGGAAGATAACCTGATATTTGGAAATATCATCCTGATGCACAAATATCATGTTGCACTGTAGCTCCACTATAAGATCGGGGTAATAGATGAATATGCCAGATATTTGAAAAGATCACCCCCACTAGATAATGCACGAAGCCGACAGGCGGATATCTCCCTTCGGAAATATCATGATGCAGATAGGTAGAGAAATAGATATCACCCTGACATAAGAATGACGTCAGCATCATCAGGATGATAAAACAACGAACATGAAGTGATACAACAACATCAGGATGATATTGACTAAGATCATCCTGATGTTCAAAATATGATGACCCCAGTGATTATCGGGTCATACTTAGAACTCTTCAACAACATCATCAGGATGATCATAACCAAGATCACCCGATGATAAAAATATCACCCCGGCGAAATATCATGCAGGCAGAAAATATGATGACCCTCGCAAGCAACACGGTGATAACTGGAAATATGATGATGATGATGACGACCCTTAGGAAAAAACAAGTCAGGTCGAACAACTCAGAGAATAACCCCCTCAGAAGATTGGGGTGACATCATCATCATAAAAGGGCAAGGTGATAATTGGAAGATCACTGGATACTTGAAAAATCACCCCCGCAAGCAAATCAGGGCACACTGTAGCTCATCAGCAGGATCAGGATGATATCCAAACATCACCCGATATTGAAATATGATGATCCTGATGAAAAACAAGTCGACAGAAAACATGAGATGCTGACCACCATCGAAGCAAACATGATGATGATGACCTCCTCCTCAAAGAAAATATGATGCTGCAGCTGAAAAATGCTGAGGAGGTCCAACACTTAGAACATTTTTTTGGATACTTAGGGAAAGTGCCTGCATGAAAATTGCTCAAAAACTGCCAGTCAATTCAGGCACTAACAGGAGGTTCTACCTTATGTAAGCTCAAGGATCTCTTAGTATTGTCTTCCTCATTAGGTCCATCGTGAACCTCTGGTGTAGCCTTCTTGGTCTTTGGTTGTAGCTACACAACTGATTTCCCATCATCCTCTAGTTGCTTAATAGTCCAGCTAGACCTTATCTCCCTAAAGACCACACTCTGATTGTGCATAGTCTTTCTAGTTATAGGATTCCATAACTTATATCCTTTCACACCATCACTATATATGATGAAGATACACTTGACAACTTTGTAATTCAACTTAAACCTCTTTTCTTTAGGCACATGAGCATATGCATCACAACCAAACACGTGGATATGATAAAGTGGGGTTTTTCTAATCCAAACCTCGTGTGGGGTTTTGTCAACAAGAGATGTAGGAGATTTATTCAACATATAACATGTAATGCTAATTGCTTCTACCTAGAACTTCTAATCTAATCCAATACCATTGAGCATACTCCTAGCCCTCTCAAACAACATTTAATTGATTCTCTGTATAACTCCATCTTGCTAAGGGGTGTATGTGTTGGGAAAAGGTGTCTCAAACTTGTATTCCTAATGTTCATATTTAATAACTTAATTGTATTTATCGTTTCATCTTTAGTGTCATTGGTCCTCACTTGGGAAAGTTGGCATCCCATTTTGAGCTGGTAGTAACTCTGTCTTTAGTGGATTTTATCCTCACATGAGGAATTACGTGTTCCACATTAAGTTAGAATGTTTTTCCATGTGTCAACATCTTGGAAGGTATGTAAGAGCATCTTGACTTGTATTCATAGGGGTTACTTATGATAGATTCTTATGACATGTAAGAGCGTGTAAGAGGGGGGTTAGATTGGAATCTTGACCAACATTATGACATGTGTGGACAATTTTCATGGAGAATATTTATGCATTGGGAATGAAGACAAATTGGGGCACCCAAGTTTGGGTGGTCAAATATTATTTTTTATGACATATGATAACATGTAAGGAATGCACTAAAAATAGCCTAGGAGACCAAGACCAATGGGCGTTGGGATTTGTGCCTTGACCATTTGGGTGCCATACCTTTCTTCGCCTTGTTGATGGTTTCCAATTTGTACTTCTTTATATATTGGTGCTTGGAGTTAGAGGATTTAGTATTGATTTTCCAGGTATTGTTATGGTGCCAGAATTCAAGGGTATAATTTGATGTATTGTAACTTCATTATTCATTAGTACAAGCTTGGGTTTCTTTGGGTGTGGATTTTTTTTTTCTACAAGAGTTTCTCCACATAAATCTACTTATTGTGGTTTACATTTCTTTTATGGTTGGTTTCCATTTCCATTTCTATCTATCATTGTAAATGAATTTGGATGCATAAAAGTTCAGCATATCTCATTGTATAGTTACACTATGTTTCAACATTTGGTAGTAAATCCATGATTGGATTGATTATAGAGGGATGTTTCTTTTAGAGTGTTTCATTGAGTTTTTTGTTGTAGTGAGAGTGTGTTGTTTTCTTGCAATTTTAGGTTCTAGGTGATAGAGATCATGACTATCTCATCTCAGTTGGAGATAAAAAAAGTTCAATGGTATAGGATTTAATCTTTGGGAGCTAAATATGGAAGATCTCTTGGAATAAAGAGATCAATGGATTTTTGTAAAGAGTGAGAAGAAACCAGATAGTTTTTTGAACGAAGAATGGGTAAAAAGTTGATAAAAAGGCTCGTGGCACCACACGATTGTGTTCATATGATTCTATTTTTATTGAAAATTTCTAGTGAATCTACTGCATATAAGTTGTGGAATAGAATATGAGAGACATATTAAACAAAGAGGTTCATTAATAGGCTATTTTTTAAAAGAAATTTATATTTTGTTAAAATGAAGGATGGGGACTCAGTTGTAGAACATTTAAATGCATTCAATCTAATCTTGAGTCAGTTACAATCAGTAGATGTGAAGATAGAGGAAGAGGATAAGTGTATTTTGTTATTATGTTCATTTCCTGAATCTTGGGATAATTTGATTCTTGAAATCAATGGTTCTTTGATAAATGATCCAAAGTTGGATAACCTCGTTGCCACCTTGCTTATAGAGGAGATGAGGAGAAAGACTTTGGGTGGGTCCAAGGATGCATTGCATGTGTAGGGAAGATCTAAAGAGAGAGGCAAGGACAAGTCGAAAGGTGGTAAGGATATGTCTAGGGATAAATCTAAAACTAAGGGAAGATCTAAGACACATAGTAAGAGTAGGTTAAGGTGTTGGAATTGTGGCAAATGGGGGAATCTCAAAAGGAATGTTAGAATAATAAAAAGATAGATGATGTTTCGTATACTGATAAATACTTTGATGATAAATCTACTGATGCTTTTATTATTTCTGCTAACATGACTTTTGATGACTCTTGGTTGATAGATTCAGGTGCATCCTTCTATATAACTTCTCACAATTAGTGGTTTTCACTGTACATAACTTATGATGGTGGGGAAGTTTTCCTCAAGGAAAACATAGTGGAGGTAAAATTGATTTTTAGTGATGGAAGGGTTAAAACCCTCATGAATGTATTACATATCCTTGGTTTATGTATCTAAAATTAATGATTTAGAGGTGCATGTTAATTTTGAGAAGAGTGGTTGCAAGTTGAGTAGAGAGAATTTGGTGTTGGCTAGGGGCACTCGGTGTGGCACCCTATTTAGGTTGGAAGCATCTACTTTCAATAACTTTGTGAGTTTAACTGATAACTCTATATCTTGTAAATTGTGGCACCACAAGATGGGTAAAATTGGTGAAAAGGGGCTTAAAACCCTCATTAATATAAAGATGGTTGATGGTTTATTCATTTACTATATTGACTTTGATTTGTATGAACACTATGTGTATGGTAAACAACATAGAGTTTCATTTAAATCTAGTATCACTAGAGAAAGAAAAATTTAGAGGTTATTTGTAGTGATGTGTTTGGTCCTATGGATGTGCCTTTGATTGAAAAATCTTACTACTATGTTTCATTTATTTATGACTTCTCTAGGTATACACAAGTTTTTTGAAGCATAAGTTTGCTCCATTTTCTACATTTAAAGAGTTTAAAGCACTTGTTAATAAATAGGTTCTAAGAATAGATAATGTTAGTGAGTTTTTCTCTAGAGAATTTGATGATTATTGTAGGCATGCAGGGATTTTTACACATAAAATAACTCCATATACTTCACACCAAAATGGTGATAGAATGGATATATAGGAATTTGATAGACACAGCTAGGAGCATGCTAAGTAGTGCTAAGCTTGAACAACATTTCTAGGTTGAAGATTTAGACATTGCTTGTTACTTGATTAACAAGTCTCTCACTTCTACTCTAATTGGAAAAAACACCCTACAAGGTAGGGACAAGTAAAACACCATAATTTCTCATTTCAATTTTTTTGGTAGTGAGGCATATGTTCATGTTCCAAAAGAGAAACATTATAAGATCAATTTTAGGGATAACAAGTGTGTTTTTGTGGGTTATGGCAAGAACATTAAGGGTTATAATCTTTGGATCCCATAGAAATGAAAATGTTATATTCTAAGGATGTTATTTAAAGAGAGCTTGGGGATTTTAAAATGATGAACAACCTCATGTGAAGCTTAACAAAATATTGTAGTTTAATATTAAGACTGATTCATAGTAAGATGCATGTACATAACAACAAGATGGACATAATGAGGAAGGCGAAGATTTAGATTTGAGTTTTGATGAGGAACTACAAGAGTAAGAAGGTCCACTAGATAGTGTAATCTAGTTGAAAGGTATAGTCCTTCTACTTACAATTGTGTATTTGTGTTATCATGTACTGACAATGAACCTACATTTGTGAAGAAAGCTTTATCTTTAGATGAGCACGAGTCCTAGTTAGAGGCCATGAAAGATGAAATGAAGGTTTTGGGAAAATGTGACACATGCGATCTAGTTTAGTTTCTCAAGGAGTGGAAAGCCATTGATTGCAAATGGGTGTTTAAAAAAAATCAAAGTAGGTGGTAAGTTGGATTTGTACAAGGCTTGATTAGTGGAAAAGGGTTACTCCTAGGTTATGGGAGTGGATTTTTGTAAGATATTTTCTCATGTGACTTAATTAATCTCTATTAGATTCCTTTTATCTATTATTGTTGTGTATGATTTAGAGGTAGAGAAAATGGATGTAAAAACAACTTTTCTACACATGGATCTTTATTGAAAATGCAACACAATGAAGAAGAGCCCAAGGCTCAACCACATCAACAATTAGTCATTCATCTTCAACACTTGATTATTACATTCAATGGCTCTATATAGCCATTCAACCTACAACTACCCAAACTAACTAACAAGTTACTAACTAATAACTAATTTCTAAACTAACACTTAATAATAAATTAACAATATTATGTTAATTTATTATTTATTATCTAATAACCTATGTTATACACTATTTATTTTCCAATACCCCCTTAGTGCTAACATAGGAACTTATATGTTTTCCACCCTTCAATGAAGATACTCATTATCATGATTGTAAAGAATCCTAGGTTGAGAAGAGTCTTGCACAAATCTATGAATAACATGACAATTGAAGAAACCACCATGGGGGTTAATTTTCTCCATGACAACTTTCCTATAAGATTCCTTAATTTAGGATAAAATTTATGCACTTGGAAATCATAGGTATCGAACAATGGATTCAAGCCTCCACTTATGTATCACTTTCCTTTGATATCAACAACATCGAACTTTTTAACAAGATTAGAAGGATCTGGAATAGGGGATACCCTTCACCTTTTCTCTAAAGGACACATTTATTTTGTGACAATGCACATTGATTAAAGTGGTCTACAACATCAATTTCAAATAGATCTCCACATTTGATTTGACATGCTGTCTCATCGGGATGATTTATTACAGATTTTGATGTAGGCAACATTTTTCGCTGCACATGTTGGGTCTGTAATACAAAGAACCAATTCCTCTTTGTACTCTTTCAACAAACAAGCATAGATCTTGGGCCCATCATCATTAGCATAAGAAGGCAAACTAAAGAAGATAATCCATAATACAAAAAATGTTGCCATTGTTGATCGGGGGTTGTATTTAAAGCTAGCCTCACTTACCCATGCTTTTATATTGTTGGTAGTTTTCAAGACCAGTAGAAATGTCTTTTGTCTAGTCCATTTGCTTATACAAATGTTTGCTTGATCTGCAGAAAGGTCTATTTTTACTGCATATGGCAAATCTAAGAAGTTGATACTTAGGACATGGTTTATCCCTGGCCTATGTCCAGCAATAAAAGGCTATACTTCTAGATCTTGTGTTGTGTATCAAAACAAAATCATTTGAACTTCTCATAATATACTTATTCTGGTAGAATCCATACATAGAGACTGGAGATGAGGCCATAACACAAAATGGATCACCTATGCACAATGTCTTCAAAAAGTCATATTTATGTAAGAAAGATATGAGTGTATCCATTGTTGCCAATAAACACTATAACCACCTTTATTCTCTTCGTTCACACACAACCATAGCCTCTAGCAACACTTCGAATACCAAAAAATTTGTAAAAGAAATACAAATCCAAATGTATATATATTTTTAATTTTTCTAATTTTGAATATGAGCATGGACAAAATGGAGGAAAATACTATGAAAAGAATGTACACAATGGAAGAGAAAGGCAAGAAAGTCAATGCACATGAATGGTGAATGTTAATAGGTTTGCTACATGGTTCGTGGTATCCACTAGTATCGTTGACAAATATGCAAGAAGAGTGGATGCTACAAACTCCAAATTTTGTAAAAGGTCTATGGTATCCGCTAGTCCTTTGTTTACATCATTTTGGAGGAAATACAAGCGAATGGAAGGCAAACATAGATGTCTCACAAGACCCCTGCTCTAATACCATATTGAAAATGCAACACATTGAAGAAAAGCCCAAGGCTTAACCACATCAACAAATAGTCACTCATATTCAACACTTGATTATTACATTTAATGGCTTTATATAGCCATACAACCTACAACTACCCAAACTAACTAACAACTAACTAATGACTAATCTCTAAACTAACACCTAATAATAAATTTAAAATATTATATTAATTTATTATTTATTATCTAATAACCTATGTTATGAACTATTTATTTTCTAATAATCTTGATGAGAAAATATTTATGAAACAACTTGACAATTTTATGGTGAAGGGACGAGATCACTTGGTTTGCAGGTTGAATCGATCTTTGTATAGTTTGAAGTAGTCACCAAGAATGTGGTATTAGAAATTCAATGCTTTCACATTACATTGTGACTTTATTACAAGTGAAGTTGATCATTGTGTTTATTTCAAATTAATTGATGATCAGTTCTTAATCATTATACTATATGTTGATGATATGTTATTTATTGGAAATGATAAGGAGATGATTAAGGAACCTAAGGGTTAGTTATTTGGTAAATTTGATATGAAAGATTTAGGGGTTGCAAAATACATTTTGGGTATGAAAATCTGTATGGATTAGGTTAATAGAAAGTTATGGTTAAATCAAAAGAAGTATGTTTACATTATTTTGCAATGTTTTTATTATGCAAGGTTGCAAATCAATTAGTATTCCCTTTTTAGTTGGCACTAGGTTACCTCTAGAAAAGTTTCCTAAATTAGATTATGATCTTGAAGAGATGTAAAAGGTTCCATATGCTAGTGTTGTGGGAAGCCTCACGTATGCCATGGTCTATACAAGGCCTGACATTTCCCAGGCAGTGGGAGTTCTGAGTAGGTTTATGTTGAACCTTGGTAAAGAACACTAGACTTATGTTAGAAGGGTTTTTGGATATTAACATGGAACTTCTAAACATTACATTTATTATCATGGGATTGATGATGTGGGCAGGTTAGTCGATTTATAGGGCTTTTTTATTTTGATTGGGTTGGTGATCTAAATTGCAGGAGGTCTATGAGTGGCTATGTATTTGCTTAGTTTGGAGGAGCAAGTAGTTGGATGAGCAAAAAACAACCTACAATTGCATTGTCTACTGTAGAAGAAAAGTATGTGGCTATAACACATGCTTGTAAGGAGGTAGTGTGGTTACAAAGGTTGTGTTTAGGTATTGGATTTTAGTGTAGACATGGCTAAAAACCCTATGTATCATGCCTGCATGAAGCACGTTGATGTTTAATATATTTTGTTTAGGAAATGGTTGAGGGTGGAAAAGTCATGTTATAGAAAGTGGACACCTCGAACAATGTTGTTGATTATCTCACTAATTTAGTGAACACAAAAAAGTTTGGTTGGTGTAGGGAGGCCATGGGCCTCACATCCTTTAGAGCTTGATTTGATATTGTTGTTAGATTTTAGTGTCAAATGTTCCCTTTTGCTCTTGCAAGGTATTTGACAAGTAGGAGAATGATGGGAAAAGGTGTCTCAACCTTGCATTCCTAATGTTCATACTTAATAATTTAATTATATACTATTTCATCTTTAGTGTAATTTGTTCTCACTTGGGAAAGTTAGCATCCCATTTTGAGGTGGTATTAATTTTTCTTTAGTAGATTTTGTCCTCACACAAGGAAGTAGGTGTCCCACATTGAGTTGGCATGTTTTACCATGTGTCTACACTTGGAAGGTGTGTAAGAGCATTTTGACTAGTCTTCACAGGGGTTACTTATGACAAATTCTTATGATGTGTAAGACCATGTAAGAGGGAGGTTACAATGAAAGGTTGAATAGCATTATGACAGGTGTGGACACTTGTCCTGTAGCAGCTTTATGCATTGGGAATGAAGACAATTTTGGGTGCCCAAGTTGGGTGGTCAATTTATATTCTTGTTCATGAGATGTAACGACATGTAATGAATATGCTAAAAATAGCTTGGGAGACCAAGATCAAGGGGGGCATTAGGATTTATGCCTTGACCATTTGGGTGCCATACCTCTCTTGGCCTTGTTTATGGTTTTCCAAAACCATGTGATGGTTTCTAGTTTGTACCTCTTTTTATATATTGGTGCTTCGATTTAGAGGATGTAGTATTGATTTTGCAAGTATCATTATGCTAACATAATTTAGGGGGATAAGTTGATGTATTATAACTTCATTATTCATTAATACAAGCTTGGGTCTCTTTGGGTGTGGAGTTTTTTTCTACAAGGGTTTCTATGTGTAAATCTACTTGTTATGGTTTGAAATTCTTTTATAGTTGATTTACAATTATGTTTTGATCTATCATTGTAAATGAATTTGGATGCATAAAAGTTCAACATATTTCATTGTATAGTTACACTCTATTGCAACAGTATGGAGTTGTCTTATGCTTCACAATTCCACTATTCTTATAGAGTCCATTGAACTTGTTTTTTGTTATATAAAAGGGTTAATAAGGGACCCTACCCTTACAAAAACCAAGAGGCAATGAAAAAATAGGTCCAAACTAGAGGACCACACAAAACAACCACAAAACATACAAACAACAAAACAAACTACAAACTAACAATAGATAAACAACACATGGACAACACATAAAAAAATTAAGCACAAATAGCATCGAAAGTCGACGCCAGCAGTAGACCACCATAAGCATGAGCTACTAGGGAGAAGACTGACCTAGGCCCTAGAGGTTAAGTGTCATTTCCTATTATTCAGAGAGCTAGCACATAGTATCCATAAGGGAATCAACTTCATCACTAGACTTGAATTGGCAGTAACAATCTTCTTCTTCTTCACATTGGCTCTTTTCAGCTCCTCAAGAATTTTCATACCAAAAGAAGTATGATCCAAGCTTTGTCTACTCAAGTTCAACATGTTAGTGATAGATCCCTCTAGCTCTCTAACTTTCCTTTTTAGAGAGACCATTTTGTTATGTATAACATTAATAATATTCTGGTTGAAATAACAAGTAGTTGTTTCTTGTTGATCTTCAAAGACTAATTCATCCTAACCTCCCTTTCTGCAACATTGGAAGGGTTATTTTCGCACTTCTTAGGAGTCTTTTTCTCCACCTTCATCTATTTAGAGTGGGGGTGCTTCACAAGGGACTTGAATTTAACATATGGAGTCTCTTCCTTCTCATCAACAACTGTGGGGGAGTCTTTCTTGGGTTTCATTTCTCTTTAAATAAGGCAAGTTCTATTGGGCTTCATACTATCAACAGAGTCCAAGGATACCTTCTCATGATTAGAGGGCACATAAAGGTCATCCTCTCCATTTCTATAATCCATAATGTTGACCTCATCCTTGAGAGTTTTGTTCCATAACTAGGGCGACAAGAAGCAAGGTGGGAAGATTTCCTAGTCGTAACAATGTTATCCCTTGTCCCCTTTTTAGAATCCACTTTAGTGGGACTACCCGTAACCACATTAGTTTTTTGTCTTCCTTTATTTTCATTTCCACCCTTCCCCTTAAGGTTTTAATTTTCTTTTATTTATGTTAGTTGTATTTTTCCTACATGTTTGTTTATCTTGCTCAAGTTGTCAAGAGTGGTTCCTTTATGAGGGTAGATGGCATCTTCCATGAGTGTAATTCCCACTTATTTTTTAGTTGGAGTTACTTCTCATTTATTGGTTGTATTTGTCTCCTCTCTTATCTATATGTACTCCACTCACCTTACATTTTTTATTCATGTATTGTGAGCTTTTGGTTAATACATATTATGTTGAGCCATTTCTTGTCTTGCAATCTTGTGTCTATCTCTCATTCATGGAAGTTATCCTAATTATACTAATTTGATTTTAGATCTCTTGTTGAATGAGTGTCTATTTTACACTAGATTTGGGTTATCATTGCTTTTTGTATATTCTAACATGGTGTTAGAGCCATGATGTCATAGTATAGTCAATCTTTCATGTTTTTTGAGAGCTTGTGAGAGATCTTCATTTTTTAGATTTTTTGTGCGAGTTATTTTTTGTGATCAATGCAATAATATATACTTCACCATCATATACAAAAGGTTCAAGATAGTTAGGATTGAATTTTGTTTCACCAAATTCTTATTCTAGTAAGTTGAGTTATCATTAGTGGCTTTATTGTGTTTGTATGTTTGGGTTTTGCAAGTGGTTTGAATTTTGGAGCATCAAGGCAAAAAATTGAGTGCATCATTGGATTCAATGACACATAAATCATCAATTTTGACTATAAATTCACCCACTTTTAGGCACTTTGTCCAAAGGGGTTCTAGGTTTTCTCTGGTTTGCCTCAACATTCTCATTGTATGGATCATATGAACAGTAATTGGCCTAATTTTTGGGTTAGGTATCAAAAAAAAAATTGAATTTTTTTTTTTGAAAAACATAAAAAATAAAATAAGAATTTTTAGACCCATGGCCTGTGCAAGGTCCATGGCCTATTCAAAAGAGTTGCAACCTATGGTGTGAGGCATGGCCTCTACTACGAAATCACAACTTGTTGTGTCAGGCTTAGCCTCTACCACCAAGCCATAACCCCCAAATACTCAATGACCCCTCTACTTGCTAGGTCATGTGGTTAGTTTGGTGGTTTTCTTTACTTTGGTAGCCTTCCTACTTTTTAAACATCGTTTCCATACTTAACAGTATAATCTATTTTGGAACAACCCTATTTTTAGTAGATTCCTCTAAACTTAGAGATTTCATCATATTTGGTGCTTGTTCCACTATTCTAGTAGCCTTCTACATTTGTTTGGATAACTACTAAAGTTGGTAGTGTGTTTTGCAAATCTACTAAATCTAGATATCCTCTAGCTTTATTTGGTAGTTTGCTAATTTGTCTTAGAAGGGAACCCTACTCCAATGAGTTTTTCTATTTTGTTGCTAAAGTTTAGGAGCTTATGTCTCAACCTCTTATTGTCCTTTTCAGTGCATTTTATTTGAAATGGGGCAATTTTCCACTAGCTTCACAATGGTGTAAGTGGTTTTCTATTTTGATCCTCTAGTTTTTCAAAAATCACATTTTCTCATCTTTTATTATGCAGTTCCTATTTTGAGACCTTTGGAGGGCCACATCTTACACAAATAGACACCTTTTTGGGTCCCATTTTTGGAAAGTGTGTATTTTCTTGCGTACTTTGTGGTGGTGTCCTTTGTTTTATCTCATTCTATATATAAACTATACTTTCTACATTATGTTATATTTGAAAACCTAAAAATATTATCGAGTATTGTACACACACTAATGATAAAGTGCCAAATTATTATACTTATTTGGGTGTCTTTTATGGGACATTGTAATCAGAATTGGGATAAAATTGCAAATTTAGAGGGTTAATCATGACTCTTACTTTCCCTCCTTTCCATTTCAACATCCTACAGAAGACTTCTCCTCTTGTTGCCCCTCTTTAGTAGGATTATTCTTTGAATCTTTCTAAATCATGTAGGGTCAAATGTGCTTATTGTTAGAAGAAAAAATCAAGATGAAAATGATTTTTTTCTAAATAATATTAATGAATTGAAGTGTCTTCTTTAGGAAAATCACATAATACTAGCAAATTATTCTACTCCAACACTTGAAAATTTATTTTTTGTTAATACTCGGGCATTTGAAGTCGACACTATATTATGGGATGAGCGGTATAGTTTGATGATATGCACTATTATTCCACCATCATTAACCATTGCTTCATCAAAGTCTAGTGTTGCTTCATTAGGGGCTTTTGACAATTATTTGTAGCAAGTTCATTTTAGTCTTCTTGATACACTTCATTGGATCATCTATCCACTAAACATTTCACATCTATTTGTGGAGTCCCATCTATTAGAACTTGAGGATACTATAGAGAACTTGAGATTCCTCTTTGATGATAGTTCCATATTAGTTATTGTCTACACATCTTTGTTACATGTTCTTCATCCATTTCCATATTGTTTTGACAAGTCACTTTTTTTTATTGGGCTTGGGACTTCTGATTTAATTGTGACACTTTTCAACACCAGCATGTCAACATTTAGGTATTTTTTAGAGACCTTCTTCCAAATTCCTCTATTCATTCCACCTTTGGAGTGGGAATTCAATAGGCTTACACCATGAGCTTCCTTCTTTCAAAAGGAGGATGCATTGTTCAATGTATCTAGGGATCTACTTCAACACTGATTATGAGATCATTTGTGCCTACATTCTGCTATGTAGATTCATTGATCTTGTAGGGGCTCTCTATTTTTAGAGGGATATGTGGTCATTCTCTTTCTTTATCTCTGTTATTTGGGGATCTTTCCCTCTCTTCTTGGGGGGATTTATTCTCTCTACTTTGAGAAAAAAGCCCCCAAAAGAAGAGAGAGAAAGACTCCCCAAAGAAAGGAGAGGAAGAAAGAGAAGTATCGTGTAGCCCCCCAAAAATATAATACCCCCTATAAGATTAATGACTCAATGCACCAAGGAGAGACTATAGACGCATATGATCTCATAATAACTTATGTTATTCAAATTTCATGGAATTTAATCCACCATTAATGAACCAGACACATATAGGTTCATATTCATTATATATAGGAGCTTATTCATGGATAAGTCATTGATCTCTAATATTTCTTGAATTCTAATTAGATTGTTGACATCTTCCACCAAACCATTTACAAAAAGAAAGCTTCTTCATTTATGAGCTTTACTAGGGGTGCAAGAAGCTACTTCTTTGGGAGATACCTAGTCCTTTGTTTCTCTCTCTACTTTGAGGGGTCTTTTCTGTCTCTCTTTTTGTCGAGGGCTTATCTCTCTCTTTTTAGGTGACTTCTCTTTTAGAGGGATTTCTATGTACATGGATACCTCATCACGCTTCATTTGTTGGGACCCATCTTTTCGCCCACGTAGATTTTTATTTTCCTTTGATTAGGTTAATTGTATTTTTCCTACACATCTATTTAGCTTGCTTAGGTTGTTAGGAGTAAGTTATTTATGAGGGTAGATGGTATCTTCCATGAGTATAATTCCTACTTATTTTTGGTAGTTGGAGTTACTCTCATTTATTGGTTGTATTTGTCTCCTATATTATCTATTTGTACTCCATTCACCTTGCATATGTTATTCATGTATTGTGAGATTTTGGCTAATGCATATTGTGTTGAATCATTTCTTATCTTGCGATCCCATGCTTGTATCTCATTCATGGAAGTTTTCCCTATTCTATTAGTTTGATTCTAGGATCATTTATCGAATAGGGTTTGAGTGTCTATTTCACACTAGATTTGGGTTATTGTTGCTTCTTGTGTATTCTAATAGAACTCCTTCAAGCAATATTGTCCACCATTATCTATTCTCAACAACTAATCTTTTTTCCTTCTAGTTTTCCACAAGAGTGTTAAACTCTTTGAATCGACTAAAGATCTCAAATTTATACTTCACAAAATAGACCCATGTTTTCCTAGAGAAATCGTCAATGAAAGAAACATAATAAGATAATTTTCCAAGTGGAGGACCAAAAACATCCATATGGATCAAATCTAATACATTTTTAGATCTAGAAAATTTTGAAAAACTAAACACATTTTTGTTTCCCATAAATACAATGCTCGCAAAATCAAAATCTAAAGAATAATTACTCAACCCCTCTACAAGATTTTTATTTTTAAGGCTTTGAGGCCTTTTTAATTAACGTGGCCCATCTCACACCATTACATAGTCTTCTTAGTAGGTATCCTATTTCTCTTCGAGGTAAGAATGAGCTTATAAACACATACAAAACACATCAAGACCTGATCCAACAATAGTTCTCTATGCTATAGGTTTTGGTGTTAAAGGTGAAGATGTTTTAGATCTCTTCATTGTAGGTATACTAGAACTATTCCACTGAATGTATGTGTTTGCAATAAGGAAGAAAAGAGTTCCAACAGGAACTCCCTTTGCAAGCACTATAGCCCCATGAACTATCTTGCACTTTTCTTTTTTGAAGACTACCTGCAATTCCACATGGTCTATGTACAAAACCTAGAACATGCAAAACTCCTGAGAGGCCTTTGGTCCTCCTATTACTTAATTTGATCTTGACTCAAATGCATCTGATAATACTGAGGAATGTATTCTCACCAAGGTAGACCTTCCCATTATTAATTTATGTGTAATCAAAGAATCACTTCCTATAGGGATTCATGTCAAAAGAGGCACCAAAGTTGATCATCCATGTATCATCACATGCATGCATAGCTAGGGTTGCAACAAATGCATCACAATTATCCTAAGTAGTTTTGGAATTTGTCTCATCATTTGATCCATTATTTTATTTTTTCTTCTCTTTGTAGTCCTTTTAGATGCAACCTTTATTATCATAGTTCCAACATTTGACCTTGGATTTACCAAGAGACTTGGATCTCCCTGTAGGCTTTCCTAGATCTTCCTCTATCTTTCTTCTTTCCTTTATCCTTCAATTGTCCATGAACAACCAAGGCATCTTTAACTTGGTATCTTGTGTTTTCCATTTCATCTCCTATAAAAGAAGAGCACCCACCACCTCTTTAAATGGTAGTTTAGTGGTAGTCCTTTTGACATTACTAGGTTGTCCCACAAATCTAACAAAGAACATAAAAGATTGGTACTTTGATCCTTGTTGTCTATCTACGCTATGATGGATTCTAACTAGATAATAAAATGTTGAATGTGTTCAGGTGTTCAAATGTAGAGTTGCCATCACCCATCTTTAATGAATATAACTTTTGTAGGAAAAGTTTATTCACCATGGATTTAGATTGGTATTTTTTTAACTTTGTCCACAAGGAATTTGCAATGGGTTCTTCTAAGAAATTTAAGAGCACTAAATATGCCAAATAGAGTTGAATGAGACTCATCGCTTTCTTATCCAACATGTCCTATACATCTTATTGTGTTGATGTAGGTTTGATTCTAGAGATCACATCCCATAGATCCTGATCTATCAACAAATCATCCATCTTAAGCTTCCAAAGCTCAAATCTTATTTTGTTGAACTTTTCCATCTCCACCTGAGATATGATCACCATTTTTCTTGTAAACAAAATCCCCTCTAGGCACAATTCCCATTCAAACCAAGATTATTATGATTAAAAAATATTTCTAGCCTATTCTAAGATCTCAACAGTTGGTCAGGTTCTAATACTAGATGAAAGGGAAGCCAAATAAAACTTACACTATTAATCTAAGAGAGTGTTGTTGTAAATACAATTATATAATTTCAAACAAGAAGCAATAAAAATGCACATAATATATTACATAATGTATACCCTGAGAAAACCCTTTTAGGAAAAAGCCTAACCTCCAAATCTCAAACTAGCATAGTCATAGTAAATTTGGTTATAATACAATCAAGCTCAAGCCTTCACAGGAGGCTACACTAACATATAATTTTGGAGATATTTTGATAACACAATAGAACCTATAAATACATATCACAATACCTCCATCTTGAGCACTCATTATATAGCCAAGTCCAAAACCATAAACCATGAGTGGTTTCTAAAACTATGTTAGAAACCATGGGCTAAATTAGGTGCCTACATATATGCATAAAATCCAACATCCAAATAGAAACTAATAGTCAAGTAGAACCTACCATAGCTAACTTGGGTGTGCCATTTGGTTTTATCCTCTTATTTGGAAAGACACTCCTTGATTTTCTCCTTGTTCACACTTAACTCTCTTTCGTCATACTATTTATATAATGACAACTCTCACACACTTACAAGTTGTCATAGTTACATTTAGAAACTTCTATGACACTAGGTGAGACTTACAAATTGTCAAATTCAAACTATAAGTGACATATACTGCCACTCAAAGTGGGATACCCCAATTATATGGGAAATGAATAAATACAAAATTAATTAAATAACTTCAAACATTAAGATTTGGCTATGGAGATAGCCAACAAAGAAAGTAAAGCAAAAATATAATTAATATGAAATAATAGTGTATTCTATTTAAACGATGTAGATGATACATGATTCTTGATTGATTTTTCATATGAGAGATACAAGGAGGTATATATAGGATACACCACCAAAAGATTTGAACGTACAACCAATGTGAGATAAAGGAGATGTAGTCATGTGTGCAGTACATCTCCACTGGAAACAAGGAAAGTATAAGCCACATGATGCAAGTACAACTTACCTAAGTAGACACCTACTTAAAAGCAAGCTCATCCTATCCTAGGTGAATATAAAGCAATAAAGCAATAAACTAAATGCAAGAAAATGATATAATACACCAACAGTCTCCATAAGCGTAACTTAGGTGGGTATGGATAGATAGATGGAAGAGTCTCAACAAATGTGTAGCCATGTTAGGTACCCATGTACAAAATGATCCTCTTGAAAATACAAGAGGGAGAAAATCCATATAAAAGAACTCCCCCAAGAGAGGATGAACATAGCAGGGCTAGGTGAGCCCACTCAAAATAATTGAGAAGGATAAAACCCCATGTGAGGACAAACACCCTTAGAATAGAGAAGAAGAGAGACCGTGTAGCCCCAATGTGTAGTCCCCTACACCAATGGTGGATGCTCAACACTGAATGTTGAAGATGGTCCATTATTGTTGAACAATGTTTCTCTCTTTAAAAAGAAACAAACACAAATGTGTATGTAGAAGATCTTCCTATTCTTGAAATCAATATGAGGGGAAAAGATAGAAAATGATGATCTCTGGGAATTTCTTAAATGTTGCCATGCCACAGTTGAAAGGTAACATAATCGAATTAGGAGTCCTAGACCTAATTGAAGATAGTGACCTCTCAAAACCACATGGATACTAATCTTGAGAACAAGTACTAAATATGTGTAGAAAATGACTATTGTAGAACTATCATCAAAGATGAATCTTAGGTCCTCAACAGTATCTTCCAAGTCTATAAGAAGGGACTTGTAAAATAAACTTACCAAATTTGTGAAGTACTCATCCCAAGGAGCTATCTCTGGAATACAGGGAAGATTCCGCTACATTGAATCACTAGAAGTCATTGATGAAGCAATGTTGAACTTAGATAGAAGCATGAGATGGAATGTCAGCATGTGTCTTTAGAACCTTAGTCAATGAAATGACTTGAAGGTTTAGGTGACCACATTGTATCTCCTAAAAACTATCCATGCCAAATGCTTAAGAACATCAACATAATCTACTATTGCTAGAATATAAGAGTCCTCATATTTAAGATGTTGACTTTGAGACAAAGAAGATGGACCCTTTGAATCTGCAACATGAGTCATATAATCTAAATAATCAATGGAAGTCTTTGTATGAGGAGGAGTATTGGGAAAAGTCTCTATGCCATCACAATGTTCAAGCTATTCCCATTTAACAAGCTACTCAATTGTATTGTAGGCATATGGTCAAAATTCATCAAAGGGTACATGACAATCCATAATAGGATCTTCTAGGAATGGAGATTCATTTGGATCTCCATGCATCTTCTAGATTCTAATTCAATTAGGACGAGGGCACTCAATGTGAGTGGTGGCACACATAGTATCGATATAATCAATAATGTAGCATGACCAATCTTGTCATCTCATATGTCCTTCCACTAATAAGAACTTGATTCAAGAACAAGTCTATAGAGATGGAGCAAGAGATGAAGCCACCTAAAATGCTTTAGGATTTCATCTTGCCATGACTTATAGTTATATCCCTTCAAATAGATAATGGAAGGATGAACTTCTAAAATGTGCACGATTAACTATAATATTATTGATAGGAATTGCATGCAGAAGATATCAATTAAATGCAAATAAAGATTAAACAGAGGAATGAAAAATGCATAGAAATAATAACAACGAGAGATAATTTTTAACGTGGTTCACCCAAACTTGGGCTACATCCACCAACAGAGAGTCCAATATTATTATCCAGCAATTGAATTGATTACAACCAATAATCCTTGCAACTCAATACCGTTGCAAATGCTACAATACAATATCAACGGAAACCCTAACACTTAGTTATTTTTATCAAGACTTATGTCAGTTACAAAATAGCATTTTTTTATGTCAGCGAATAGAAAAAATAACTCCCGATGCCTTTATAAAATAATAAAAGTCATTTGAGGTTTTGGGGGCGCTGCCCCTTGACCCCGTCTTGGGGGCATTGCCCCCAAACCCCCTTTAAATAATTTGGGGGGGAAAGCACACAGATAAAAGTGGGGAAATTTTAACCTCCGAGTCTGATTAGGCTCCATATAACAACAATCTCCCACTTGGAGACTAATTAGACTCCACACCATATCATCTTCCACTTGGAGACTGATCATAACACTGCTGACCCTGTAGCTCCCACTGGAAATAAGCACCCTGGACCTTGCTGTTCTGATTTTTTGTTTTCAATCTTGAAGACCAACTGAAGCTGAAGAGGAGCTCAGCTTCTCCCTTGTCACTGCCTTTGTAAACATATCCGTTGGATTTTCATCTATATGTATCTTTTCCAGCCTTAACTATCCATCATCTAACACCGATCGAATGAAGTGATACCTTAGCTATATGTGTTTGGTCTTTGAATGCAAGGCAAAATTATTTGCAAGATGTATGGCACTTTGGTTGTTCGTAAACAAATAACTATTAGCCTGTTGTTTGCCCAATTCTTCCATGAAAGATTGCAGCCATTTCGTCTCCTTGCTTGCCTCTGTTGCAGCTACATACTCTGCCTCTGTGGTGGATAAAGCAACCACTTTTTGCAACTGTGAGATCCAACTCATTGTTGTCCCACCTATAGTAAAGACATAACATGTAGTACTCTACCTAGTATCAATACCCTTTGCCAAATCTGAGTCCACATAGCTTGCTTAATCAGTATTAGAGCCCCCAAAACATAAGTGTTTATTAGATGTACCTCTCAAATATATGAGAATCCATTTTACCACATTCTAATGCTCCAATCTGGGATTACTCATATACTTGCTTACAACTCCTACAACATGTGCAATATTCGGTCTTGTGCATACCATGGCGTACATTAAACTTCCTACAATTGAAG
The DNA here is from genome assembly GCA_027924645.1 of Cunninghamia lanceolata. Lineage (NCBI taxonomy): Eukaryota > Viridiplantae > Streptophyta > Pinopsida > Cupressales > Cupressaceae > Cunninghamia > Cunninghamia lanceolata. The sequence goes on from BSBN01000400.1 coordinate 7,223,772, forward strand.
CATATGGTACCTTGGACATTTTGTGTTCCTCCTCTTGTGTCTTTGGACACATCTCCTTAGTCAATTTCAAATGACTAAGCAAAGGTGTGCTGACAGCTTTTGCATTCTACATATGGAATCTCTGCAACACCTTTTCAACATAATCAACCTAAGATAGACTCAATTTTCTATTTTTCCTATCTCTACAAATTTTCATACCAAGGATTTGTTTTGCTACCCCCAAATCCTTCATAACAAATGATTGTGCTAACTGTTGTTTTAACTCTCTTATGTGATCCATGTTAGACCCTGCTACAAGCATGTCATCAACATATAGACATAAAATAATGTAGTTGTCATTAGCCAACCTCTTAAAATAAACACAATGGTCAGAATTACACCAGCTGTAGCCTTGCTCAACCATAAAACTATCAAATTTCAAATACCATTGTCGAGGTGCTTGTTTCAAGCCATATAAACTCTTTTTCAATCTGCACACCAATTTCTTCTTACCTTTGACCTCAAATCCCTGTGGTTGTTCCATATATATCTCCTCCTCCAAATCACTATGGAGAAAGGCAGTTTTCACATTGAGCTGTTCCAAATGCAAATCTTCAACAACCACAATACTAAGACAGTATGAATAGAAGTCATCTCAACAACCGGAGAAAAAATCTCATCAAATCAATACCTTTTTTTCTGTGCAAATCCTTTTACAACTAACCTGGCTTTAAATCTTTTCTTACCTCCATCTTCCTCTTTCAACCTATAAACCCATTTGTTTGGTAAAGCCTTTTTTTTGATACGGAATGCTGCGGTCAAGGGGACTGCTCCCTCTAAACTATAAAAAAACAAAATAACAAAGAAAAGCATGCCCTCTAGTAGGGGTGCCAGCGGAGATTACAGAAATCTTATCTCCTCATTTCTCCTAAAAATGGGATTGACATGCCTTAAGGCGGTCACGAATATCTAATAAAGCTGCCAAATCCTTCTTCTTTATCTTTTGAAACACTATCCCTTTCCCATCCTTGAGTCCATCCCCTGAGGACTCACTAGAATCCTCTGACTGGGAATGCTAAGAGTAAATATTGTCCTTAGAGGAGGCCAAAGAACCCTAAGAGGCCTCCTGTGAGGAGGGGAGTTCTTCCTCCTCTTGACCTCTATCTAGCATTGATCATGAGATCCATTATTCTCTTTTGAAATTTCTTCACCGATCGGACCCTTTGAGGGAATGGGGGGCTCTTTTGGCTTCTGATTCCATGCACCCAAGGTGAGAGAGCTTGTGGAATGGATAGGAGGAGAGTCAGAAACCACAAGTTTCAAAGAGCTTTTTGCCTCTTTCTCGAAGCTTGGACCACTTGCTTGTGAAAACTTTTCGGCTGACTTTGACACAGAAGAACTTCCCACCACCACTTTTGCAAATTGTTTCTTGACATCTGATTTTGCTGTAGTAAGACTCTTTTTGGGAGAGTTCAGGATAGAATAATGCTTGGGGCAAGAATCCTTCCACCAAGAAGCCCCTCGGTTTGCCTGCATTTTGGCGGTTGGGCACTCAGCAACAATGTGACCCGTTTGATAGCATCTTCTACATGTGAAGATCAAACCTTCATAATCCAATGGCTGAATCCAGCATTGTCCATTGGCCCTCAGGGTAATTTCAACCGGAAGACTCTTTGAAATAGCCAATTCCACCAAGATCCTAGCATAAGTTGTGGATAAAATTCTTTGAATTTGCATCTGTAAACACAAATTTGCCCAAAGAGTTCCCAATTGCTGCAAAGCATGATTCAAACCAATAGTGTAGGGGTAGATTTGGGAGCCGCACCCAGATCGGCACAACTAAAAATGATTCCTTGGACGGGTCAAAGTTAGGGTGCCATGATTTTACCTGCAGCAGATTGCCGTCGCATTGCCAAACATGATTCAAAATGTTGCTTTTGTCTTTCTTGCCATCGAAAACTGCAATAAAAAAACCCTTCAAGCTAGGGTAAATCTCTACTCCTCCATCCAGAAGGGGAAGCCATGAATTTGTTATCCAATCGTGAAGATCCACTAATCTGGCCCAAAAGCGATTGAATCTTCCAATTAAGCCGTTACCGCATCTCCTTTGACAACGAATCATCAAAGTTGAGAGACAAGGGTTTTGTGGAGCACTCTACTATTCTCCTGTTGCCTGTGCATGTGTCCTACCCTAAAAAAGGATTCTCCAAGTTCTCCCTGCCACTAGGAGAAGCTTCAGGTGGCGATGCAGAAACCACCGCCGGAGTACCCACCAAACCTCACGAACACATACTTCATTGATATCCCATGTCAAAGGCGGTCTTCGCAATGGATTTTCTATCCATGGTAGCACAAGCGAGAGTGATTCCATTCATGGCAGCAACAGACAGAAGAATCGAAACCCTAGGATCACCAGTATTCGTCAATTTCGGCAATTTTGACATTTTTCATTTGGCAAAGCCTTTTTACCTGCAGGCAACTTACATAATTCCCAAGTCTGATTTTTCAGCAAGGAGTCCATTTCTTCTTTCATTGCAAGCTCCCACTGAACCTTTGTATCCACCTACATAGCTTCATCATACCCTTCCAGTTCACCAGCATTTGTTAATAAAATAGAATACAAAGAGGGATAAAACCTTTGAGGAGGTCTACTTAGCCTTGTTGACCGTCTAACATTCACTGGAGTTTGTGGTATTTCTTGTTGCTATTGCGGAGCATGAGGAACCACTGGAACATCATTATCTAGAGTATCATCCAGCACCACATAATCCTTTTCTTTCTTCTCATGCTGTTGCAATTGATCTTTGTACAACACCTTCTCATTGAATATAGCATCCCCGCTTTTCACAATTTTTAGATTTTCAACATCCCAAAGCCTATAACCAAATTCATCAATGCCATATCCAACGAAGATACACTTTTTTGATTTTGCATCCAACATGGTTCTATTTTCAGAATCTATATGTGCAAATGCTTCACATTCGAAGGTTTTGAGAAAAGAATAACTCACCTTCTTACCTGTCCATGCTTCCTCTGGAATACCACAGCCAAAAGGAACCGAAGGACCTCTATTAATTAAATATATAGCGGTATTGATAGCCTCTACCCACATGTTTAAAGGGAGCCCAACATGCAATATCATGCTCCTTACATGCTCCATTATTGTCCTATTCATGTGCTGAGCCACTCCATTTTCTTGTGGAGTCCCTGGAACCGTTTTCTGCCTACAAATTCCATTAAAGGAACAATAATCCTTAAATTCTTTGCTACAATACTCACCACCATTATCAGATCTGAGACATTTTAATCTTTTACCTGTCTCATTCTCAACCAAGCTTCTCCATTTCTTAAATGTTTCAAATACATCAGATTTATGCCTAAGGAAATAAATCCAAACCTTCCTAGTTGCATCATCTATGAATGTAACATAATACCGAGAGCCACTGAGAGAAGATACCTGAGCTGGTCCCCATACATTTGTATGCACAAGCTCTAACTTTTCATCTTTCTTTTGCTTCCCATCCTTGAGAAAACTAACTCTCTTTTGTTTTCCATACACACAACTTTCACAAAAATCCATATTAATACATTTCAGACCTGGTAAAACTTTCTTAGAATGAAGTACCTTCATATCTTTTTCACTTGTATGCCCAAGTCTATTATGCCACAGTATTGTCTTAGAACCTGCAGTAACTATTTCAGTCTCTTCCTGTGAATCGACAGCAATTGTTCCTGAACCTGTTTGGTTTTTCTCTGCAACAACTAAAGTAGAAGGAACAATATGACCTATACAAAGATATAAGGTGCCTACTTTCACACCTTTTGCTACTATTAAGGCACCTCTTGAAACCTTCCAATTTTATCACTGAAAGTAACTATGCAACCTTCATCAGCTAGCTATCCTACTGAAATTAGATTCCTACTCAGCCTTGGAACGTGCCTTACCTCTTATAGTAGCCAATGATTCTAATTCTACAACTTAATCTTGATTCTTCCCTTTCCAACTATTTGACAAGGTTCGTTATCTCCCAAATAAACTAGCCCAAAATCCCCTTGGACATAATCAAGAAAATAACTTCTATGGGGCGTATCATCAAATGAGGCCTCTGAATTTAAAACCCACGAATCATCAACATTATCTAGGGAAAGAATCAAAGCATCATCTTTAGATTTATTACTTACCACATTTGCCTCCTTATTGCCTTCTTGTTTGTCTCCTTTATTCTCCTGAAACCAGCAATCTTTCTTCAGATGACCTAGTTTCCCACAATACCAGCAATCCTTTTGTCCTCTGGCTTGGGACCTCTTGTCCTTTGATTTTTCTCGTGACTTCCCATGACCTCCAGAACCTTTTCCTCTCTCCTTTGATCTACCCCTACTTTCTGCATTCAAAACACTACCTGATGTGGACCCTCTTGAGATTTTCCATCGCATTTCCTCACTAAGGATAACACCAACAACATCATCAAATTTTAAAGTATTTGAACCAGAGACAGTTACTTACAGCTATTACCAGGCTATTCCAGCTTTCTAGCAAAGAACATAAAACCAAGAGAGCCCTCACCTCTTCTTCAAATTTCACCTTTACATAAGTTAATTGACTGGTAATTGTATTAAACTCGTTTAAATGATCTGTCATAGATCCACCTTAATAATTTTTAGATTAAACAAACACTTCATGAGAAATACCTTATTTGAGGCTCAGGGTTTTTCATACAATTTAGCCAAAGCTTTCATTAGTTCATCTATTGTCTTCACTTTTGTTGTATTAAATGCCACAGATGGTGCCAGGCACAACCTAATGGTTCCCAGTGCCTTTCTGTCCAGAAGATTCCAATCCTCATCAGTCATTGTTGTTGATTTCTTGGCTATTCCTTCCAATGACCTCTATAAATCCTTCTGATAGAGATAATCCTCCATCTGCATCTTCCATACCTGATAGTTCTACCCATTGAATTTATCTACCTTCAATTTACCCTCATCCGCCATTGCTCCCACTCAACCGTGAGACCTTCCTGCAAATGATAATTGAACACAACCCGCTCTGATACCACTTGTTAGGAATTGCATGCAGAAGATATCAATTAAATGCAAATAAAAATTAAATAGGGGAATGAAAAATACATAGAAATAATAACAGCGAGAGATAATTTTTAATCTGGTTCACCCAAACTCAGGCTACATCCACCAACAGAGAGTATAATATTATTATCCAGCAATCGAATCAATTACAATTAGCAATCCTTGCAACTCAATACCACTACAAATGCTACAATACAATATCAATCGAAACTCTAACCCTTAGCCATTTTTATCAAGACTTATGTCGGTTACAAAATAGGGTTTTTTTATGTCAGCCAATAGAAAAAATAACTCTTGACACCTTTATAAAATAATAAAATTCATTTGAGGTTTTGGGGGCGCTACCCCCAAACCCCGGTTAAATAATTTGAGGGAAAACTGCGCTGATAAAAGTGGGGAGAATTTAACCTTCAAGTCTGATTAGGCTCCATATAATAACAATTCTCCTCAAATTAGTTATATAAAACTAATCAAGAGGCTAACAACCTAAAAAAATAAAAATGCATTAACACGCCTCCCTAAAATCACTCGATCGAGAGATCCCCTAATAAGAAAATGATTATGGAGACACTTTATAAGTAGTGCATGTACAAGTGTTGCTTGCCAAAAAGTGCAAAGTGGTCTTAATCTTGATGTATGATAGATGCCAAAATAAGGTTGCAATGTTAAAACTATAGGTTTGCTTCAACTTACAACATATAATAAAATCTAGCAATTTTCTTCAAATTCATGATAGAAAAATTCATCAAAAAATAGAATTCAAGGCCAATTTTAGAGTACCATATGTTTCTCAATACTACTTCAAATCATTATTGTGACCACTTGCTAGAAAGCTCTTGAAGTTCTCTTTCCAATGAATCTAAAGGGTAAAAGTTCAAACATGTATCACACTTTCGGCCAACTAAATAGTTTCTATAGAAATGATTTCACTCTAAATAGTTTCAAGAGAAACATTTTCGCTTGAAACCATGTAGCACCTACGCGGCATAAATAGTTCTACTCGAAACCTTTTCGCCCAGATATTTTAAAAATATAAAATCTAATTTTGAGTTTCAAAAGGGTGTTTATTTACATAGAAAGTTTTGCTCAAAACTTTTTCGAGCGATACATTCTTGTCTGAAACTATCTATGTGGCATCCCATGTGGCAGTCAAACCCCCCATTTCAACAAATTGAACAAAACTCCAAGTTTAACTCCAAATTTCTCCAACCAAAGGGTATTTTCATGAAAATCTGAAAATATCCTTTGGTGGATGTTAGACTTTAGAACTTAGAAATGCACTTTTTTAATATTTTGATAAGTTCTATTAGGATTATTTTTAAATTTATTGCAAGTAGGTTATTATAATCAAACATGTAGCTGATTAAAAATTAAAAATAAATAGATAAAATATATTTAAATTTTTTGAGAAATATACAGTGAACTAGATGAGAGAACTTTCTCCAAGAGAGTATTTTTGAAAAATAAAAAATAAAAATAAAAAAATTATACAAAATTTGATGTCCCAATGAAAACTATAACATTTTCGTTAAATTTGACTTTAAAAATGTATCAAAAATAAACTTTTTTTTGATGCACTAGATATTTGAGTTGTCTAACTAGGAAAAAAATTAAAGAAAAAAGTTAATTTTGATATATTTTTCTTGACATCCCATTGATGTCACTTTTTTAAAAAAGTAGCAATTAAAATTCATCTTTTAAATTCATAAAAAAATATCCAACTAATTTTGAAAAAAATTAAAAAATTATAAGCATAAACTACATTAAAACTTCTACATTTCATTAGTTTATGTCATTTTAAAATTCAAAACATACATACATATGATTTTTTCATCATTTAAGTTGGAAAAATATATTTGTGTTGGTCGTTTCCTTTATAAAAGTGTGACATAGTTTTGAACTTTTACCCTAAAATCATTTTTTTGAGACTTGTGTGAAGCATACAACCTTCTACAACTGGGTAAAAAGCAAAAGAAATTCTCATAGCCTCTCGGGACAAGTACTTTTCAATGAAATGATAGTCAATTTATGGGTTTTTGGGCCTTTTGGACATGATGGGAGGGTAATATTTCACCCAAAATGCTCTAAAATGATGACAACAATTAGATCTTGTAAGCACCTTCCAAATGAAAACCTTCACACATTTGGCAGGCCAATGTCCAATTTAGATGGAACAAAGGCAAAATCTACTATCTCAGATGCTCTAGACTCAATGGTAAACTTGGTTTTTCTCCACGAAGCTCCAAAATGTATTTGCAATATAAAGCCATAAAGAGAAACTCCTCTAGAATCTTGTATTTTGATCAAAATTTTCTAATTCTTCAAATCAGCATTTGATGTAAGAGAAGAGCATACTAAATTTTTAAGAAAAAAAGATTTGCAATCTGATGTAGAGATCCCAATGGTGAACAACAATTCCCAACTCATCAAACAGACTTAGAATGCCAAGTCATAAGGCATACTGCTACTTCAACTCAATGCCCTATTCACTAGACATCCCAACCCCACTAGGTTAGTAGAAAACTTGACATAACCTCCAAAGATGATTGTGATACTTAGGGGAAGACTTTTAGAAAGACAAAGGACCTTAAGAACATCCCTCATGTGCAGTGGTTTGATTCTAAAACATTCCCTTCTATGGTTTGCTTTGTACATGCTCATTCAACCTACTAGCCCTATTCAGAGGGTTTTTTGACAATAACTCTATAAACACAGGTCAAGGACACCCAAGAAGATGCTTTTCAGATACCCTTTATGGAGTATGATGACATATATGAAACTCACTTAGGGTTACTTCAGACTGTACTGGTCTAGTTTGGGACTGTCACAGTTTTAGGCCTCTAATTAGGCCTCTTTTACAAACAAAGTGTCTCAAAAACAAAACACACAGACACCAATCCACTTTCAATTGTCAGGGAACATCACGAATGAAGGGATTTCAGGGGTTTTTACATCACCTTGTACTGTTTTGTCACCATACTCCAAGCCTCCAACCATACCCATGTTGCCATGGCCCAACACATATAGATGTTAGGCATTCAAAGCCTTAAAAATGCTTCAAACTTGATCCCTGCAAAAATGGAGAAAACCCAATTTGAAGAACAACTACACCTACCATTCCACCAGATTTGGTGTCTTGATCTCAGTGGAATGGCAAGATATTCACATTTTACTGTTCAAACCCTTGAAACTAGGGTTTCAAGATAGGTTTTAGAAAAACACTCACCAAATGCCCAAAACTCAATGAAACCCTGCAAAATTGGTACCAATGGAAAGCTAGTTCACAGAGCTACAAAATGAGATAGGTTTCACATCATGAAACGTCAATACTAGAAAGTTATAGACAAAAGAGCAACACTGTTACAGTAATTTGTAGAGAAAATGCTTCAATTCTCATTGTTTTCCTCCTCTTCCGTACACAAAATCACATCCACATGTGCCTCAACCCCCAATGAGGCTTATTTGAACTTTCCTTCATCATTCCCAATGGTCCCCAACTAAATTTTGAAAGGGAATAATCGTTAGAGTAGTTTGACAACCTCTTACAAGAGGGATTTGCATAACAAGTGTTGACAAATACCCTCAAAACTTGTTCTCATGACTCCACACGACTCATTTCCCCTTTAGACATGTTTAGACAACCTTATTACATCGTTTCAACCCAAATTGGGCATCTTGATATGCCTTGACCATGTTTGACCCTACTAGGACCTTATAGGTCTACATAGGCTCCAATGGCTTCAAATGCCTTACAAATGACAAGATGTCTTACAAATGCTTTGAAATGACAACAAATGGTCCTTAGGACCTTATTTCATCTTGACATAACATAAAAACATAAAGACATTACAGAAGCTCTCTATGAGCATCCAAGAGACCCAGGTGCTCCTGCACCACAATCCTAGATCTTTAGAAAAGACTAACCCAAGGCTCTCAACCACTTTAATACCATGTAAGATTTGACTATGGAGATAATCACCCAAGATCAAGAAGGCCTACAAGAAAGAACAAAATAAATAAATATGAAAGAGTAATTATATTCTATTCAAAGGAAGCAAATGATACATGATTCATGATTGATTGGTCATGTGAGAGTTACAAGTGGGTATATAGAGGATAAACCACCAAGATATGTGAATGTCCAACCGATATAGGATAAAGGAGATGTAGTCCCATGTGTGTGGTGCATCTCCACTAAATAAAGAAGTACAAGTTATATGATGCAAGTACAACCTATCTAAGAAAAAGCTTATCCTATCCCAGTTGCATATAATGCAAGAAAATAATAAACTAAATGCCAGAAAATAAATAATGCACCAATAAGACTACAAAATGTACGACACTTATTCCTACATATATATGAGTAAATATACAACCACACATCTCCATGAGTGTGTGCCATGCAAAAAGTGCATAGATTAATAAAACAATTTGTTCTAGTTTTCTTTTCTTTCTAATGCCTTGTCTTCGTATTATTTTTTGCATGCTTACAACACATTTAGATCCTCATCTAAAGCATTGTCCCTAGACCACCTGGGATCTACATCAGTTAGAGTTAGCTTAGTTCCTCTAAAGGGTGTTGAAGTGTTGTGATGCAGTTTATTTTCTGTTGAAGTTCTAAAATTGGATTTTGCCAACATACTTCATAAGTTTTCTAACAAATGTGTTTTTGAATCCTATAAATCAATTGGACATAATCGCTATCATAATTTTATTTTCTAAAAATTGTGATCCTATCCAAAATCTATTCTTGTCTATGCTTATCACCTACTTCAAATTTAACTCCTTTTGCTTCAATATCTATGCTAGATAAGGTAGTGTTTAGGAACACCTTTGGGAGCCTGCTATTCAAGGATTAAATTACTTCACTTCCTTTAGCTTTAGTCAAGCCCCTTTGCCAGTGTTGTTGGCAACACATAATGATGAGATAAGTGGATGTTGAATGGATGATGTTAAATACTAGGATCTTCCCAATCTAAAGATGTCCTTTGACTACTCTTAATGCTCTTGGATTCTTGAATGATTGGTAGGAGATGTGATCATGAGATTCCTATTAGAATGTCTCATGAGTTGTGTTTAAATACACAATCTTTAAGTGTTTAATTTGAAAGTTTCATCCTCAAGTTGATTGGCAATAGTCACTTTTTGGGGAATGTGAAACTAGTTGTTAATTAAGGTGGATGGTGCAATTCACTCCAAGAAACAATATTGCTATAGTGATAGTGTCCAGGATAGGCAAAACAATGAGATTAGAGTTAAGTCCAAATCTCTAGAAATAGATTAACTAAAAAAATAGAATCAAGACTATGATCTATCAACTTATATGTTGTAACTATCTAAACACTAAAATAACATATTTATTAACAAAACTAAAATAAATACCCCCCCCCCAAAAAAAAACATGCTAGGCATGCATTTTTCTCCTCTACTAAAGTAGACAGCTTCCCCATCGATTACTAATACAATGTAAACAAAAATCAAAACACCCATGTAACCAAAGGGTGTATGCCCATCATCCTTGAATTGGATATTATATATCTATACTAATATTAATAAAGGGCAACTAAGCAACATGTGATAGATGAATGCTAATTAGCGTGGAGATAGGCTTTTATTGTGAGCTTCAGTGCCAAAATATTTATATTAACAAGAGAAAGAGCTCAAAATATGCATGTATATTTTACAGCTTGCTCTCAAAAACTTATTGCACTTCATTCCCTACAAAAATATTTCTATATAACAGGATTAAAGCTTGACTTACCTGTTTACTTGGAAATTTTGCTCCATTCTCAATTTCTTGGCTATTAACTTTTCACTTGAGAAAGGTGTGAGGAAGACATATCGAATTCATCTATGGGTTTAAATTCTACATCTTGCTTTTCATATGTAACAAGTAAATTGAGTGAATGGTCATTCAAATATGTTTGTGTGTAAATCATTGTCAATAGTGATCACTTCTACACCATACATCAAAGGAAAATTTACCCCCTAAAGTGGAAGTAGAGACTTTATGGGATTCTCACTATTTACTCAACTTTAAATCAAAATGTTCTCATAAAAAGATTTTTAAATTTTTTATATATAAAAAATTGGTAAATAAAAACAATATATCTTTTAATACACTAATGAAATTGTACTCTCTAACATATTAACTTACATATAAATTTTTATCATGTGCAAGGGCTAGTATATATGTATGCTAGTATTTAATAAAGACAACTAAGCAACATGTGACTGATGAATGTTAATTAGCCTGGAGTAAATATCTATTTAGGGATATAAATAGCGCAGATACTGGGTGGACAAATAGACTCGTCGGCGAAAACCAGAAATTTATATGAATTGTTTGTCTGTCTTTGCAAACAAATCAATTCAAAACTCTACGATTGGGTATGAAAATGCTACAGCAACGTTCAAGTTACATCGATTTTGATTTGGGTATGATTTGTGATTTGAAATATTTGCTTTGCAGGTGGTCTGATCTGATCTGAGATATGGAGCAGGCAGAACTTACAACAGAGCAGGTGAGGCAAATATTTTCTCTTTTTGCTTGAATGTTAGTAATCTTTTTCTGCAAATATTTACTTAGGTTATGATTTGTGTTTTGAAATATATGCTAAGGCAAAATTTTTACTCTGTTTGTGATTTTGTTTGTTCCTCAGGGTTGTAAAGATTTTATTTAATACTAGTTCAGTCATTTTTATGTCGATCTTCTGCCAGACTCTATCTCATGTTGTCTCCCTTGAAATATATGTTGATCTCTCTCTATCTAGGTGAATCATGGGATTATAAAGTTGCCGATTTCCCACTTCCTGGGAGGTGAATGCAATGAAATTATTGGAATGAACACACAGAATAACAATAATATTGTGAAAATAAATATAATGCATGAACAGAATAACGGCGATACTTTGCAAATAAGAGCAGAATATAATAGATCCACACAATATAAGAGAAATGAATGACAATGTTGAATATCAAATTGAGCCACTTTGAGGGGGCAATCTCACAGGCTTACAATGGAAAGAAAATTTGTAGATATGATGCATCTGCCTCCTACTTATGGTATAATTAAACTCCAGGAATCCCATAATTCCAATTAGGCTGACCACTCCTATACTTGTTAAATATGGTAATTATCAAATGACCAAGTCCAAAGTTATGCATGCCAGTACATGTTTCCACTCTTCAAACAATTGTTGTCCTAATGCTAATCAACTGTGGGTGGTTTAGCACGAAGCCTTTGTCTTCTTAAGTAGTGTATTCCTTAGGTAGGTTCTTCCACTTGATGAGGTATTTTGTGATTACCCTAGTCCTCCGTCTCTTAATCCTTGCTTAGATTATTGTTTTAAGCTCCAATATGATTCTTCCTTCTTCATCTAGCTTAGGTAATTTTATTTGGACTGAAATCTTATTGTTAATTATTTTCTTCAAACAAGATACATGAAAGATTGGACGTATTCTTATAGACTAAGTAAATCTTCTTTGTATACAATGTTGCCAATCCCCTGTAGACCCTTATAAGGACCATAATACTTGGGTTAGTTGTCTTTCATTTGTTGCTTCAAAGACATCTACTTATACAATTTTAGCCTAGAAAAGAACCTATCTCCTACTTCAAAGTGTCTCTTGCTCTCATGCCGATCAGCCTACCTTTTCATGTATTGTGCTATGGCAAGGATCCTTTTGAGACTAGAGAGTACATCCTATGGGTGCATCTCACAAACTTTTGGCTTTGCTTTTAAGGATGATGTGATATATGGTGGATGGTACCCCAATAAAGTGTCATAAATGGGGATATTTTGGAGGAAGTATGTGGAAGGAAATGTTATACCACCATTCTGCTAGTGGAAACCATTCAATGCACTGGGATTGTTTTTCTAATGCAAAACAATGAAGGTAATGAAGGTAGTCCTCCGGTCATTTGTTAACAATCTCAGTTTGCCCATAAGATTGAGGTTAGTAAGAAGAGCTATGAGCTAGCTGAGTGCTTAAACAAGAGAACAAATCAGTCCAAAAGCGACTAGTGAAGGTGGGATCATGGTTACTCACTATAATTTTAGGAGTACCATGTGGCTCTTGAACTATCTTCATGATTGCTGTTGCAGCTGTGCTTGTACACAGGGGTGAGATAATGCACAAAAATTGGCATTTTGTGAGCCTATCTACCACGACCGTAATAATATTTTTTCCCCTTTGATTTTAGTAACCTGTTTATGTATTCCATGGAAACCTTCGCCTAGTTTTTTAGGAATGGATAAGGGCTGCAAGATACCTGGAGTCTTGATTGTCTCACCTTTGTTTTTTTGACATATTAAACATTTTGGCTCAAATTTCTGTACATCACCTTTAAGCCCTTTCCAAAATAAATCCTGTTTAGTCCTGTGATATGCTTTGTGTTAACCTTGAGTGTCCACTAATTGACGATGCACGAAACTCCACTAGAACCTTATTCTTGAGACCCAAGTATTTGCAAAGATATAGCTTATCCTTATGCCACAAAACTCACCCTTGCATACAAATTTATCAAATGCACTAGGGTCTTCTTGTAATTTCTGAATGGGTCGGCAGGTATTATCTTACTGCCATTCTAGTCTTGCCTCTTCCACCCAATCTGCTTCAAAACCATATTTAGTAAGCTTTGTGGCTGGGGACAGAAGAAACGTGTGCAGTGATTCCATGATTATTGAGGCCTTTCACAACAAAATAGACAGTCAAAGTTCAATACGGATCCAAGTGCACTGGAGGCTTCAAAAGGGCTCAGATGCAATTCATGGCAATTTCTTTGAGGGCTTGTGTTGTGTTTTATAACATGTATTATCCTATGACAAGTGATGATTTCAGTTCATTGTGTGTACCCGTCATAGACGATGTCAAGCTGGTTGATCCTGTTTCACTGATCTACTGCTTGTAGGCAGATAACAGGCTTGTATGACATATACCCAATTCTGTGAGCTATCTAATAGGTATATTTGGTATTGTTTTAATTTGCCGAGTTTTGCCGAGTCGCCAAGTCTGAGTCAAAATTGGGTCTGCTGAGTTTTGCCAAGTCACAAGTTTTCAAACTACGAGCTGTGAAAATAATTGTGCCACAAATATTGAAGATCCTTTTCTGAGCAATTGTTGCATCGGATGGGAATTAACAATTTGTGCCAACTTCACTTGCAAGCCCCTGAGTTCAAATGTTTTGTCTTTTGGATGAAATTGCATGAAGAACTCATGAAAGTTCATGTTTATTGTGCCCAAAGTAGTAAGTTATTGGACCCCCAAGACCACATCTGTTTTATCATACGAATGGAAACATAGGGCTATCCAACATATAATCTTCTGTTGCTGTTTTAGTGCATGGCATTTTCTTTAACAACTAATGGTACCTCAATATGAAATCTTGACTTGAAATTTTGGAGATGGGTACACAAAGTAGTCCAGGCCTGTTGTCAACTTGCAGTTAATGAAGTTATGAGTGCTACCAAAATCAGTTAGCTTTGCCATCCTTTGTTTCTTTAGAATCCCCATGGCCTTGTGATCCATAAACAGGGTGGATGCTCCACACCTTGATTTACAAACGTGGATCTTAACTATTCCAATCAGTTCTTGACTGCTATATTTGCTGTTTTGAAGTAAAATGTGCTGGAAAACAGTCCTTAAAGCTTTAATTTATGAGTTGTTTTAGTGTGCATTAAGTTAAGGAAGATGATCAAGTGAATTAGACAGCAAACATATGATGTTAAGCATTCATAACCCAAGAAATGTCTTGGAGAAACCCAATGCAGGTGAAAACTCTAGAAAAGTGAGGCTTCTCCTCCTCCTATCACTATCTCCTTGCTGGTTTTTACAGGTGTACTGCCTACAAGATGCCTTCATGGACATCTAAGACAATGTTCCTGATTCCCAAACACCTATACAAAATTGCCACTACTCCCAGTACCTGCCAATTACACGTCAACACATCAAAGACCACTTGGCTGTAGCAGATTAGCACAATTGCAGTCTCATCCTTTTGAAAGGAACCCCAAAAACATTTTACAAGGGGGCATACAGACTAATGAGTTACAAGCATGCTTGATAGGAAGCCCAAACACTTTAGAATCCGAAAAATTGAAGAAGAAATGCCTGGACTCAATAACAACAACACTTTGCAAATAACAGCAGAATAGAACAGATCCATGAAATATAATTATATAAATGAAATGAATGACAGAATGCTTAATATGAATGTGAGTCTTTTTGAGGGGGCGACCTCCACAACCTTACAATGAAAACAAAATTTGTAGATATGATGCCAAATACTTAACCACTACCTCCTATTTATAGCATAATTAGGCTACATTGACCCCATAATCCCTGTTAGGTTGACTACTCTTATAATTATTAAACATAGCATTTATCAAATGACGAAGTCTAAGTTTAGGTGTGCTACAAGTTGGTCACTCCATAAACCGATACATATAATGGACTAAAGGTGTAACAATTAAGGTTGGAGCAAATGATTCACACTTTTGGATGTCAATATTAGCACCTCTTATGTAATCTAGCGGTTTATCATTTCTGGCTATGTGATATGGGAGGCTTGTCTGTAAGATTTTAAGCATTTTGAAGGATCTCAACTTCTAACACTTCTTTACTTTGGGGGCAAAGCAATTTAAGGAGGGGTACTGTTGCGAACCATTTTAATTCTATGCCAATTTTAATTATTAGATAGTAGGTTGAGTCCATCTTTTTATTGTAACTAGGCTCTTTTGGTACGAGGTCAAAGTTCTATTAGTCCACTAATATTCTTTTCTAATTTTGTCTTTTTGCTGGTATGTGAGGTTCAGCCCCCATTTGAGCTTTGGTTCATCAGATTTACCCTTTTGTAAGAAAACTGATTATCCTACTTGCAAAAAGTACTGTGAACGTTGTCAATTCTCTGCCAATATTAATTATCAGGCAGTGGGCTAAGTCCTCTTTTTTATGTACTCAAGCTCTTTATGTAACCTCCTCAGGAAAGTTCATCTCTATAGCATATAATATTCATCCACTTTTAGTAATTTTAGAGATTGTTTTTCTATCCAGCCATTAGAAAAAGAGTCGGTGCTCGGCAGCTAAATATTTGATTTGTTATTTGTAACAATGTCATGTCCCCAAAATTGTAACACTAAAATATAAAGCATCGAAATACAAACAAATAAATCAAATGAATGACAAAGTACATATTAGCAATTTAATATTATTATAATTGTAATTATCATAGGATAACATTATAATTATAATTATCAAATATAAATATTGATGTTAAACAACTTAATATCATTGAAATTATAACTACATAATGTTACATAATATAAACATATTAACATAAAAACATAATATATATATATTAAAAGCAGATTGTTAAAATGAATGTTTAAAGACAACAATCAGGCCTTAAGAAAGGCAGCGATTATAGTTACACTGGAGCATATGAAACAAAGCAATGATGAGTATATAAATTGCAGCAATTATAATTAAATTGATATCGTAAAATACAACAGCAGCTATATTGATTTTATGAGGAAGTGATTAAGTAAAGATAATTAAAAGCAGCAACTTTAATGAATAAAGACAAACGTAAAAAGCCAAGAGAATAAGACGAAATAGAATAAGACAAAATTGCTAATAAGACAAATATGTCTTTAGGAAAAGGTGGTGGTCTAATAAAAAGCAGCGATTCATGAAAGGGTGTAATCTAAAACAAGGCATCCACTCCCAAAAGGCACCATGATCAAAAGTATATAGAGCCATTCGGTGAGGGGAGAAAAGGCATCGAATGTGAGAAAAGGAATATTGACTGAACTGAAATCTGCAGCAGGGAATAATAGCGGTCAGCAGTCAGGTGGATTAAGATATAGTATAGTATGTAGTTAGTAATTGGGTTATCAATAATATGTTCATTAATAAGTATATATATTAGGATTTAGGAATAAATAAAAAAGGCAGATCAGAATAATCTGAATAAGATATATTTCCAAAGTTAAGAGTATATATTTATATATTTAAAAAGATAACAGTAGAAAGATAGATAGAATACATACAGATTTGATAAGGGATGTATGCAGACTTGAAGGTAATACATGCAGATCTAGGAGAGTAATGTGTGTTGAATGGTAAAGATAAACCATAGACACCAGCAAAGATATCATATGCAGATTTGAAATAGGAGTATGCAGAGTTGAAGGAGGAAGAGAGATAGATCAACAAGCAAACCATAGAATTTCTGTTTGCATAAGTTATCTTGTGATTGTAGATAAATATGTGTGGTAGGATCTATGTGTGTTTAGATATGATCATGCATATTGTGATATCATCTTCGTAATTCATTTGTATGGCTGATGGAATTGTTTGCAATTATGAGTTGATGAGTTTGTCATGCATTAATGTGGATTCTTGTATGATTTGTATGGCTGATAGAATTGTTTGCAATTATGAGTTGATGAGTTTGTCATGCATTAATGTGGATTCTTGTATAAATGCCATGGTTACTATGATGAGGGAATTAAGGGCTTACAAGGAGGGGAAACGGCGTTGGGATCATCCTCTAAGTACGCCACCCCATGGTGGATGGCTGAGGCTTGCCACATGTGGGCCAAGGGGGCAAGAGAGGCTGCCCTTGGGCTTAGAAGGAATGATTTCCGGGACGCTCTGCTGTAGCTGCACTCCCCAAACCTTGCATCATGGAAATTAATTGAATCAGAAGAGGAAGCAAAATGGATTTTGATAAGGAGAACGGTGATAGGACGCCTCACTAGGTCCCCCACCCCATATGGATGGCAAGAGGCCACATGGTTGGTAGTTAGATGTAGTTAGGTATAGTTATTAAAGCTGGTAGTTGCAGTATTAGTATATTAATGTAATAAAGTGTATTTGATTAGGTTGGTAGTTAGATGTAGTTAGGTATAGTTATTAAAGCTGGTAGTTGCAGTAGGTTGTACCATTAATAATGGTAGTTGTAATAGAAACTTTCATAACTTTATAAAATGCTGCTTCCACTTATTGTGAAGTTAAGCCTTCTTGCAAATTTCTCTCATCTCTCTTCTTTGCCAGTTTTACTAACAACAACCCATTCCAAACATACATATCTGACACCATATTCTACCCAATTCCATATTGAACATCCTCCTCTAATCATCTACACACATATGGGCTCCAACCCAACTCAAGACCTGACATATACAAAACCCTAAAACTACAGAACATCATTTCTAATTTGGGACAAATCAAAAGCATGATTACAACACTTCAAAATCGGAAAACATAATCACAACACTTGGGGTCCAAGCTCAGATAAATCAAGTAAAACAAGGTCACCAAATCCTCCCACCTAGCACTTACTCAGGTGGCTGCTTGGCACCTACTATAGCACTGGAGAAATCTCTAGAATGGTTGTGACTCTTACCTGTCCAACCGAGGCCTCTCAGGTGTACAACATTTTACATTTTTCTCCTGTGCCACATAGGATCTCAAGGTACTTATTTTGGAGTCCCTGTTTTTGGCCTACATTTATACACATATCCCTATTCACAAATCCTAGAAGCAAAATTGATAATTCGAGAGATTCCCCTATGCCACTAAGTATCTTAGGGTATTAGTCATAGTTATGATAGCCACATTCTAAGTTTCACAGAAATATTAATGAAAGCAATCCAAAAGCTCAGCACAAAGGATTGTGGCTCAAAATATCAAGGATATCAAGTCATCTTAGTCTAAATTCAACACAAGCTCACATACACACAAGACACAATAGAACTACACAAAAACCCAGCTCCTTATATTCTTCCTTTCTCTGTCCCCTGTAGTTCTTCTCCAACTCAAACTTCCATTTTTCCTATTCTTCTTCCAATGTTTCTTCTTTTATTCTCATTCCTAGTTGATGCTTCTTTCTCCTCAGTGTCTTCTCTAGCCTATCTAATTTATCTCCCTTGACGCTTCTTCTTTTTGTTAATAAACTCTTGCTTTGGATGTTGTTGGGAATTCTCTAAAAATCAAGCTAAGGGAATGACCTAGAGTATGCACTAAACTCTGCTTTCATTCTTCATCCTCTATTTATATTGATTTTCTCTTGCTTGTCTCTGTCTTTCATCTTTCATTCTATTGGTTGACTTGGGCAGACATTCATTTTTGCGACATCCTTTTGGATCTCCTTTGATGCGATACTCAATTGCTCTCCTTGGACTACATTGAAGTTGTCAAATGTTGACCTTCATTACTTGGTCACCTTTTAGGCCACTTTCCTTGTTGGCATTCTGCCATTATCCTTCATGTTGGTTGGGATGCCACATAGGACTCCACCATGGTTCATTGACTTCCTCAACTAATCTGTTCATTTCTTGTTGGCCAAAGTTCTTCATTCCTTGAGGATCCCTTTTATCAATGAGATGTTCTATTTATCGATGAAATCTTCTAAATCTGGGTTCTTTTCTCTTGCGCTCATTGCTTCTCAGTGTCGCTTTGTAGCCATCTCAATTTAACAACGATATATGCTATGGAACACAATACCCCCTTCTACTTTGTTTGGCTTTTCATGTCACTTGTGACCTGCTGAAACTCCAACCAAAGCATCATGGTATCGAATGGGATAAAATAAATTTTAATCTAAACCTTCATTTCTAGATTTAATCGTTAATGAATTCGACATCATACTTTGAAATCCAAATGTTTACTATACACATTCAAAAGTACTAAATTATAGATTAAATTCCATACACATATTAATACGGATCCTACTTTAATAAATCATTCATCAATAGTCCAAATTAAAATCCATAATCAATTAAACACAACCAATTCAATATTTCAGACATCAATTTTTAGAGTTTATCTCAGTCCTCCTAACTAAGCTACCCTAAGGAGGAGTGGGGCTTTTGGGGCCGTGACATGGGGAATCTCCTGAAAATATCTCTTTCTTGAAATGTGTCGAGGTTTATGAAACAGACTTGTTGTACCCTACAATTTTTTTGTATTGGGCCAAATTTCAAGCCGAATCTTTCTTTCTTTTGTCAAGTCCAGAGTCATGTTTTGTTTGTCTATGTTGTTCTTGTTGTCTTCTATTTGTATTCTTACAAGATCAATGAATAAGATTTTCAAACACATACGACATGCTGGCAAATGGATTTCAAACGATTCAGAGGTTTGTTTATACAAATTCATCAGGGTAGGTGATCATTTTTTTACAACAAATTAACAATATTGAAAGAGTGGTTTCAAAGTGTTCATGTAGTAGCAGAACATAAGATTTCACTTGAAAGGAGGATCTGCCATGAATGATTGCAAAGCTACACCACCAAGGAAGCATGCTGTTGTCTGTCGCACATCCAAAAGAAGGAAATTTGAGATAAAGGTACGTAGACAGGCAACAATTTACAAAACAAAATACAACCGAATAGGATCAATGAATAGGATTTTCAAACACATCCGACATCATGGAAAATGGATTTCAAATGATTCAGGGGTTTGTTTATACAAATTCATCAGGGTAGGTGATCATTTTTTACAACAAAGTAACAATATCAAAGGAGTGGTTTCAAAGTGTTCATGTAGTAGCAGAACATAAGATTTCAATTGAAAGGAGGATGTGCCATGAATGATTGCAAAGCTACACCACAAAGGAAGCATGCTATTGTCTGTCGCACATCCAAAAGAAGGAAATTTGAGATAAAGGTATGTAGACAGGTAACAATTTACAAAACAAAATGTAAGCCTTGTTAATGATCGTGCACCCATGAATAGAAACAACATTTTTGAATAGCAAACACCCTAGTCATGTGCTGGTATACATAGAAAAACGGATTTTTCAAAGGTAAAAATGTGTAGGAAGGTGAACATGCACGCGACAGTCAAAGAGGTCTAAGTTTAGGGTTTCAAATTTTTGCGGCTTTGTACATAGTCACGTGCATAGGATAGGGTTTTCAAAAAACAACAAACAAAAATCACACGCCTATGAAGAATTGTGCACCCTAGCAAGGGCTGACCAGATTTTGAAAACAAAAAACTTGCATGGGCAGTCTATGGCGCACCTATGAGCATGAAGTTTAAATGTCAAAGACAATACATGCATATATGTGTCTGACCGCGTGTCTGGGAGTTGTCATGTAGAATTTGGTTTGCAAAAAGCATGTTTTTGTGGTTAGGTGTGCGCCTGATAGTGCAGGTGGTGATAGAAGTTTAAAATAGCATGCATAGACAGACTATGGCATGAGCCTGCAAGTGTGAAAGTAAATTCGAAAAGTTTGAAATCCATATTTAGGCATGCTTGGTAGCATGGTTGGCCAAGATTTGTCAAACAATGCAAATCCATTAATAGAGGTGTGCTGATTAGACAAAAATGGTTGATTAATTCCAAAAGAAGGCTTGTTCAATCCATTAATGGAGTGCGCCCTTCTATGAATAGATATGGCTGTTTCAAAAGGTCTGATCTGCTATATAGAGATGAGCTCATACAAAGAGTAGATCAGTCGCGGCTTCCATCAGTGAAGAGTGTTTTAATGAGCATATTAGGTTCTTCACCTACTGCAGATCAGCAACTTCATAACAGCAGGCAGCAGGGATTCCCTCTCAGCAGTGGCTTCCTTTTCACCTATGGCAGGTGTATTCTTCATGGCAGCAGCATGGTATGAATAAGCAGCAGGGATCATAGCACCTAGATTCAACAAAATTCATCAAGTTTCATTGAGGTTGTAGCAAACTGAGGGCAGAAAATAACAATGTTTTCAGCTTGCATTCATTCTTTCATTCTTCACTATTTCTGTAATCAACAGATCAACAACACTTTTCGTCATGTCAGCAGCAGTGACCTTTGTCAAGTGAAGGGGATTTTTGAGATCGGTTTCAGTCTTATTTCCTGATTTTTGAGCATTGCAATTTACAGCAGTTTCAAACATTTCCAATAAGGGTTAGTTGTGCTTTTTAGCAGTGATGATCATTAAAAAATGCCTGATATCAATAGCAGTGGTAGTGTGAGGATGTTGGCCAATAAACTGATCAATCAAAGAGCAGAGACAACAGCAGTCATAATTGCAGTTTTTTACATCTTCACACATGAAAATGACAATTTTCAAAGTGCCTATGGTTTAATCACCATTTCATCAAGGTTGCAGAGGATTAAGAATAGATATTTCAATTCCTCATAATAACAGTATTTCAGTATAAAGTGGATCATCATTAAATATAATGTTGTTATTCTGTTCTTCTGCGCTGTGAGGATTTCAATAATGATAAGTTTCTCGTTTTGGTGATTGTATTCAGACTGGTCAGAGTCAAGATATCAGCATCATCATGTTGGTGTGTTTTCATGTGTTGTAGGGTTTTGAGCTAGGGTTTGGTGTGAAGATCAATAGAATTAGGGTTTGCTTAGACTAAGGTTTTTAGGTTAATTTTGTTTACAGGAAGCTTCCCCTTCTAATTCAAAGAATGCTTTTATTGTACACACTATTTTGTCTTAAAACGCTAACAATTTTTGGCGACTTTGTTGAGGAATGACCATTGATGACCAATTATAGCGTAGTCTACAATTGATTGCGAAGGAAAGCAAGTCTTGATAGTTCTCATCTGAAGGAAAATTCTACTTCAACAACTATACTAGAACTTGTAGAGATATTTTCAGCTTCAAAAGAACCACCTCAAGCAATGGCTCATTTAGATAACAATAACAAGGATCATTCACCTCCATTCTTGCCACGAGAAAATCAGATTGGTCTGTTGGCGTTAGCATAACATCATGAGCTTCCTCATGGATGAAGGAAGAATTTTTCAAAGTTCTATGGTGATGACAAGCAACATCTTGATGAGCATATTCTAGCCTTCACCACCAAATTTTGAGTGTGGCACATGAAGATTTTGTAGTTCAGTTACTTGTTGAGACTTTGGCAGGCACAGCAGTTGATTGGTTTCACCATCTTGCTATTAGTTGGGAGTTGATATATGAGAAATTTCTTGTGCGCTTCAAATCAGCTGAAGATAGTCATTTTGTTTGCACAACTCTCAAATGCCGAGAAAGATGATAGCGAGCCAATGAGGGAGTTTGTTGTGAGATTCAACCATTTGGTTACTAGGATTGTTAACACTTTAAATCCTTACTAACATTCTTCTAAGTTGTTTCGTAAATGCTTTGTCTCCAGGTAATGCCTTCTTTCTCAAAATAGGTCATGCAACTGAGTTGAAGAATGCTCAAGAACATGCAATCAATTTGGAGAGTCATATGATCACTTCAGGAAGAATTCAGAGAGATTCAATTTGGCCACTAGTACAAATATCAGGTGACCTTCTATTGCAAAGAGTGGTAAATGATGTGGCAAATACGAAGAAGCAACTTCCCTTGAATGTCCCATCACTTTAGCAGTATCCACCACCACCTCTGAGTAGGAATAGTTCTTTCAATCAATATAACAACAATAGGCCTTGTTTGCCTACTATTTCGACAAGGCTATAAGTAGAAACATCTTTCTCATTTGACACAAACTGCATGTTCCATGAGACAGATAAACATGATGTAAGAAGTTGTCTTGAAATGCAAAGGCTCACACATATATTAGCAGCTTTGAATGTAAATCAAGGGTTTTCAGGTGATCCTCAATGTCTAATAGATGAACCTGATGGGTGCTTTGTGATGGGATATACTCAATACAAACCTGATTTTGATGAGGTAAGTCACATGTTCACATAATTAGGAATTACAAATAAACGAACAATATCCATAAGAAACAAAATTTTTGCCTGATTTGCTTAAATTCTATGAGGTTGAAGAAGGGTTATTGACAAAACTGCATTCCAATTCTTATTGAGCAAGATGACACTAGAAAAGACGACAAATTAAGTTGCTTCATTTCTTCATTTGAAGGACTGTTTGAAGAGCCTGTGCAAAACCAACTAGAGGAAGGTCAAATCATTCAAGCTTCTTAGGCGTTATTTGCTAAAGAGTTGGAAATAGAAAATTTGATGACATTAGAAGACCAAGATATTTTTCTCTTGGGAGGTTTTAGTTTTAAGTCCAGTAGATTTTGTGGGCATTAATACCGAGGAACTTCAATCTCAGTTGATATCTTCCGAGGAGATAAAGACTTTGGTACCAAAGATAGACGATGTCAGTAAAATATCACAATTAGATAAAGAGAGTTTCTTCCTGAAGATAATTCAGCTCTAGTGGCACGCATTAGATCAGAGGTATATATGGAGGATTTGTTACTAGATCTTGATAGTTTTTGGCAGCACCTTGAGAGTAGGTCTTCAATGGAAGAAAAAATGAATTTCCTTTTGAAGTTTGACTCATCCTTGTCCTCGTCCTCCATACATAGAAATGAAGAAGCAGGTGTTGAACATTCAGTGGTTATCAATGAGCCGTTGTTAGAAAGGTTAATCTAGAGAACGAAGAATGTCAAGAGTCAATACAGTAATAAGGAAGCAGAGTGTGAGGTTGTCACCAATTTTGAAGATGTGCTACAAGAGTAGGATTTCACAAGATATTTAGAAAGAAAAATAATATTTTCCCATAGATGTGATTAAATTTCAATGAGATGGAAGACTATCCTAGAACACAAAGCATTGATGAATTCTTACTTGGTTTTTCTCTGAATGAACCTCAAAGTCTTACCAAGCCTTTCTTCACGACATATCTATTGCACTCTTTGCAAGGCTATGTGCTATCACAATCGGATTCTCAACTCACAAGGAGAGGTTGCTATTTTTCCTAGCCTGTAAATGGTTTTGTGTAACCCAATTTGTTTCCCTTTGTTTCTGCTTGTAAAAGAGCCCTTTTGTTTTCCATTGTATGTTGTATTGTGTTTCCCAATTCTTTGATGTGTTTGGATATTGTATTTCCCTTTTTGTGATTCGATGTCGTGTTACTATCGTTTAGTTTTGTTTTCTTGGTTAGCGTGATTTTCTTTTAGGTGTTTTAAGAATAACTTAACTTTGTACCCAATTGATAAAGCACTAGTCTACTATAAACCATAGATTTTGAGGTTCACCTACACCACATGTATAGATAGAGCCAATTGTTGTACCCATAGATTTTCTTTTTTGTATCGGGCCAAATTTCAAGCTGAATCTTTGTTTTTTCATCAAGTCATGAATTATGTTTCGTTTGGCTATGTTGTTCTTGTCGTCTCCTATTGGTGTTCTTGCAAGATCTCAATGAATAGAATTTCCA
Source organism: Cunninghamia lanceolata (assembly GCA_027924645.1). Classification (NCBI taxonomy): domain Eukaryota; kingdom Viridiplantae; phylum Streptophyta; class Pinopsida; order Cupressales; family Cupressaceae; genus Cunninghamia; species Cunninghamia lanceolata. Next base: position 7,248,991 of record BSBN01000400.1, read on the forward strand.
GCACATCTGAAATGGCAGCAAACATATTTCAAATGATGGAGGGTTTGGTTTATACAGATTCATCAGGGCAGGGGATCATTTCTTACAACAAAGGAACAATATTGAAAGAGTGGTTTCAAAATGTTCATGTCGTAGCAGAAGATAAGATTTCACTTGAAAGAAGGATCTGCCATGGATGATTGCATAGCTACACCACAAAGGAAGCATACTGTTGTCTATTGTGCGCCAAAAGAAGGAAATCTGAGATAAAGATGTGTAGATAGGTAATAATTTACAAAAAAAAGGTAAGCCTTGTTAATGATTGCACGCCCATGAATAGAAACATCATTTTTGAATGGCAAATACCCTAGTTCTGTGCTGGTATGCATGGAAAGACAGATTTTTCAAAGGTTAAAGCGTGTAGGAAGGTGAACATGTGTGCAACAGTGAGAGAGGACCAAGTTTAGGGTTGCAAAATTTCATGGCTATGTACACAATTGCCCGCCATAGGAAATCATTTTCTAAAAATGATAAACAAAAATTGAAAAATCACATGTCTGAAGAATCCTGCACCCTAGCAAGGCCTGACCAGATTTTGAAAATTAAAAACTTGCACGGTATGGTGTGTGCTTGGGAGTTTTCATGTAGAATTTGGTTTGCAAGAAGTGTGTTTTTGTGTGGTTAGGCACACACTTGATAGTGTGGGTGGTGGTAGGAGTTTAAAATAGCATGCATAGACACACTATGGCATGTGCCTGCAAGCATGAAAGTAAATTCAAAGTCGAAGTTCAAAATCCATATTTATGTGCGCTTGGTAGCATGGTCGGTCAAGATTTGTCAAACAATGCAAATCTGTTAATAGAGGCACGCTGATTAGAAGGAAATGGTTGGCTAATTCCAAAATAAGGCTTGTTTGAGCTATTATAGAGTGCACCCTTATATGAATAGATATGGCTGTTTCAAAAGGTCCGATCTGCTATATAGAGGTGAGCTTATGCTAGAGTAGATCAATTTCGGCTTTCATTATTGAAGAGGGTTATAGTGAGCATAGTAGGGTCTTCGCCACTGACAGGAGATCAGTGACTTCATAACAGCAGGCAGCAGGGGTTTCCTATCAGCAGTGGCTTCATTTTCACCTATGGCAGGTGTATTCTTGATAGCAGCAGCATGGTATGAATAAGCAGCAGGGATCTAGCACTTAGATTCAACAAAATTCATCATGTTTCATCGAGGTTGTAGCAAACTGAGGGAAGAAATAACAATGTTTTGAGCTTGCATTCAACCTTTCATTCTTCATTGTGTGTAATCAACAGATCAGCAACAGTTTTTATCATGTCAGCAGCAGCGACCTTTGTCAAGATGAAGGGGATGTTTGTGATTGGTTTCAGTCTTATATCCTGATTTTTGGGCATTCTTTGTTGATTGCTTGCGGCTTACAGCAGTTTCAAACATTTACAATAAGGGTTTGTTGTGCTTTTTAGCAGTGATTCTATGTTACCAGGTTCTGCTCTAGATGCCTTCGTACCCATACTGGTATTGTTCTGGTACTGGTACTGGTACTGCTCTGGGTACTTCCTGGGTACCTTAAGGGTTCTATTACTTCAGTTACCTCAGTGTCATAAAAAAACATAATTGAAAAACCAGAACAGGTCCAGGTAAGACATTTATGATATAAACAAAAAAAGGATGAAAAATTTAAAATGCTGAAAAAAACAATACAACTAAACTGCTGATAGTCCTGCATTTGGTTATCTGTTACCAGGTATGCCCATATGCCCAGCCATACCTGAACCTCTATTGGTTATTTAAAATTTTCCTGGTTTTTAATGTTTATTTACAGGTCAGGTTGACCATTTTCATTATGAGTAAAAAAATTGCCCATATTGTATGGCTGAACCCAGCTGTACTGAAGCCAGGGAATTTAATTTTGGCAAACTGCCAAACCTTAACACAAACTGACAACATAGAGCTATCGGATACAAGTTTATTAGTTGTTCTTCCACCAATCCACAAAAGAGCATTCCAAGTGCTTTCTAGAATGTGCCATCTTACACATGTAGACAGGGTTACAATTGAGGAAGCATTAGGATCTATTATTGTAGTTAGTAATAATGCACTATACTTCTCTACATGGGAGGTGAAAGTTGGAGAAATTGGCCGCCTTAGCAAGAATCTACTGGACCAATGTCTTTAGGCATTTGAACTAGGTGGCAATGCTTACCAAGAGTAGTACAATCTGAAGAAAAAAGTATAAAAGCCTTGGAAGCTTTTCAATATCCATTTTTAGAATTCTTTGAGGGGAAAGCAATTCAAGTAGGGGGGATTGTCATGAAGCTTTTTTCGAAGGATTGTGATATTTAAAATTGTTCACTTTTGTCAGTGGGGCCCATTTGGATTTTCCATTGTTGTACCTTGTGGGTCAATTTGGATTGTGGTTAATATGTATTGTTTTTTGTTCGTTAGAAAAACAGAGGTGGCTTTGACTAACTTGTGAATGCATAAAATGAAAAGGTTTACAAAGGAAAAGCGACTGGAAAACTAATTTTAAGCTAGCTCATATTCATAAACTGAAAAGATCACAGGGGATAGTTGTAATAAAAAAGGATCCCTAAGCTGTAAGAATGATATTTTATAAATAATGAAGCTCTTGTGCACATGTTTGATGACTGTTTTTGTCTAAGATGGTGTCCATATTGTCTTGGATTTGGCTTGAGGTGGTCCACACCTCCTCAGGAAAGACATCTAAGATATTTTCTATATTATGCAATCTTCATTTATTTCTAATAATGTTATAGCTTGTTTTTCTGTCCAAACCTTAAAAAAGGGTCAATTCTGATTTTTCAGCAGCTCCAGATTTGTTTTTTTAAAAAAATTCCAGCAGTTGCATGGGTCTGGTTTTGCTGATGCTTTGTATTTAATTTCTCTATCTAGAAATTTCAGATTCATTGTAGTTTCAGATCTCTTATCAGTTTCTGTTTTAAAAAAATCTTTTTGTAGCATTAGCAGTCATATTTTCAGCAGTGATCTGTTTAGGATTACAACATTTTGACTCCTAGCGATCTATTGCCGATTCTTGTTCTTCTGAGTTATCCTCTTCTTTGTGCAAATTTCCTTTTCTTCTGTTTCCACCTCCATTGGTTGTTGAGCAGGTTCCTTTTGCCTCTCTTGCTTTTGCATCTTTTATTCAGCTTGTAGTTAGCATAAAATGACTTTGTAATGTTTTGTTAGTATGTTTGTATTTGACTATGTATTAAATACTTGTCGCCTTGTGAGTAGTTGTTCGGAGTTAGTTGTCAGTGGTTGTCAACAGTTGTTCCGTTTGGCAACTGTTGGGCACTTTAAATATGCTTCTCATAGTCAGGGAAGACAGTTTGATTTGGTACACAATCCTTCTTGGTCTACAATTGGATTGTACAAGCACTACTTTTGAATAAAACATTCATTGATCTTCATCTACAGTTATCTGGTACGTATTGTTGTATTCTATTTATATTACAAGAGCTAGTGTTATTATTTGGCAATAAACATTGTGTGCCATTGCCTATAACAAAGTTGGGTCAAATTCATAAAGAACCAACATTGATCAAACTATTGACAACTACACTAGAGTCTGATGAAATTAATGCTCTTAACCCTGAATAGAGGCTGGAGAAAATTAGAGTGTAGTCAAGAGGTAGATCCTGAAGTTAGACAATGCCTTCAACTGATGGAACAACAAGAATGAAGGAGGTTGTGGGAAGCAGTTGACTCCAAAAATTCATTAGTCCAAAGTGATAGCCGAAGCATAAGTCAGAGTTGAAGTGTAAGTAGGAGTTGTAGTTGGGAGTGAAGACATTATAACATTCAACTGGCTACGAGCAACCATGAGATTGTTAGCCATCTTCCTTGCTTGAAGAAGGGTGTGTGAATCTCATAGGCTGAGTTTTGTACAAGGAATCGAGAGAGCCTTCTCTATATGAGGAAAGTCTTTGTTGTGAGACAGAGTTCAAGGAATCCTTCACAAACGGAGAGAGGGAAGCGTATGAAAGTGATCTTCGAGGCATCAAAGAGTTGTTGATTGAAGAAGAAACTGAGCCAATAACGCCAAGTCAAAGGATTGGAGTGGAGAAAAGAGAACTTGAGGGCTATATGAGTGTGTAGAATGTTGAAGTATTTGGAAGAGTTGAGGATTCTCACATGTTTGAGAGTGTCGGGAGAGCATTAGAATGTTCGAATTAGAGCTTCCTAAGGAGCAAGATCTAGGCATTGAGTTCTTGTTAATGACAAACCATGGTGACTCCACCAGCTAGCTTGAGTATAGAGAGGTAGAAGTTGCCTAAGTTTACAGGAGATGGATTTGAGGATCTAGTGAGGCATTGCAAGATTTGTGAAACCTTTTGGGCAGAAAATGGATAGAATTACAAAATTTATTGGCCACAGTCATTCCCAACCACTCTCAGAGGTGTGGCAATTGACTAGTACACATATTGAGCCAACCATCAGAAATACGTGGGAGAAATCATGGAAGGCTTTAAAAAAGAATTTAGATTGCTCTTGGATGACAAAAATTGTTGTGGAAATCTATAACACTGGTGAAGGGAAACATGAAAACATAAGAGCTTACGATTGGAGGCTCAAGGAATTATTAGTAAAATTGGAAAAATAACCAGTTGAAGGATTGAAGAAAAGATGGCTCATCGAAGATCTCATTTCCTGATTGTTGAAGAAACTGAAAATTCCACCTTCATTCATCATATATAGAAGCATACAATAGTGCAATGTGTTTTACCCATACGGAAATTTTGTATTTTGTCAACCTTATCAAACGGAAACTTCATTTGTCTACCCTTGATTTGTTCTAGAAGTGTTACCTTTTGTGCTTTATTTTGTCGATTGTTTTTGCTAACCTTGCAGGATCATCAATTTAAAACACTTAGCCAATTCAAGGGAGGCACCTTTTCACGCTTTAGTGAATAGCCAGTGTATTGGCTCATTTCTTTCCTTCAGTGCGCGCCAAAGCAAAAGTTGGTGACTAGGTAGTGGACAAGTGCGTGAAGAAGATTGCAGGTGTGCCTCTACAAAGGGGTCAAAATCTTCAATTTTTTTTTAGTGTATTGGCATGCGCTAGGGAGCTTAGGCGCACCAATACAAAGAGTTCATTTTTGTTTCAGCAGTGTATTAGTGCACACCTTGAGTCGTTGACGCATGGAAACAAAGGAGGAAGGAGAACAAATAAATTTTGATTTCAAGTGTAAAGGCGATTACCAAGGAGCTGGCATGTGCTAGAATGAAGGAATAAGGTACAATCAAATTAAAAATAAGTCGCAGTGTAATGATGTGCACTGAGCAAAAGGGGTGCGCCATCAAAAAGGTGCAATGAGGAAGATATTTTCTCCTATGAAGTGGTGTGTGTTGAAACAGAATGGCACGCCACATTGAACTTTCAAACAAACAAATTTTTACCTGCGGTGCACGCTTTTGTAGATTGATGCACCATTACTCAAGAAAGTGCAAAAAAGGATAGACCAGTGGTGCGTTAGTCCTCAGGTGCGTGCGCCATTACAAACATTTCAAGCAAAAATTCTTTCCTAAGAAAAGACGCATGTAGATGAGCTTTAGACGCGCCTATACACAAATGGGTGAAATTTTCAAAAATTGTATCTATGTAATGGTGCACGCCATTTAGGTAGCTTGTGCCATAACAAACACTTTCAAATAAAAACACATCTTTCTTATGTAATGACACGTGCGTTTGCAGATCAACACGTCAACTCAAGGTAGAGAGAAGAGGTGATGCACTAGTACATAAGTCCATTCAAAATTCAAAGGAAAAACCACAAATGGTTGAGTGCCCATGAAAGAGGGCAACATTAAAATAAAAAATGTTCAGTGTGTAATGGTGCGCACGCTAGGCGATCCATGTGCCTCACCAAGGGAGAGATTTTTTTTTTTGGTTGTGTAGAGGCGTTTACTAGATTGGCGACTCGTGCCGCACCAAAGAGACAGATTAAGGCAAGCACCTTTGTATTGGCACACACTTAAAAGGAGCTGGTACATTTTTAACATTCATATCCTAATTGGCACACACTTTAGACCATTGACGCGCCAATACAAAGCAAGTCATCACTTTAGCAAAGTGTTCAAGGACAGCTTATGAGGTAGATGCGCGCCTCAATAAGGGTTGTAAAAATTACCAAATTTAAAGTCTAGTGTATTGGCACCAAGAAGCTTAGGTGCGCCAATACAAAGGAGGGCGGTTTTTAAACATTTGAATAAGCTAGTGTATAGATGTGCATTTGGACAATGGAGCGAACCAATACAAAGGAGGAAATTTTGTTTTCATTTTGTCTATGTAATGACACGCATCTAAGACTAAGGACGGGCCAATACAAAGCAGGTGTGTGCTTGTCAATAGGAGCGCACCAATACAAAGGAGGAATGGATGAATAGATTTTCAAGATTTTTCAGAGGGTTTGTTGTGATCAGAGGAGAAGCTGCTGAATCATCAAAGTCATCTAGAGCTGCCTATCCAGAAGTTTATTTTTGGCCCGTGCTAAAAATAGCTCACGCTATTTTTAGTCGTCATTTTCAAAGAGAACATATTCAGGGATTTGCTATTTATAGTCCATGCTATTTTTAGCAGTCTCGATTTTTAGTGCAAGGAGCCTGTGCTATTTTTAGCGTTCACTATTTATAGCCTAGAGTTAACTATTTTTTAGGTCATCTACTTTTAGATCTCTTGTTATGCGATAAATCTGAGCATTAAGTCATAGTTTGTAATAAATTCAATCTATAGCTTAATTGGAGGTTGCATGGTTTTAGTTTTAGTACTAGAGGATAAGATTTTGTAATAAAAATGGAGTTTCATGCAATCAATTATTCTTAGAGTAGAAGTAGTAGTTAGCTTTTTAGTTATTTTCATGCAATCACTTTGTGAATAGTATAAATAAGTGCTTTTTTGCACTTAGTGGAGGATATTGACAGTGGTAATTCTCATGCCTATATTATGCTGAAATTGTTGTTCACCGAGTATTTGTGATTGTTAATCCAAAATTTATGTTTATTTGCTAAATAGGATTTATTACGCCTATCTTGCTTCTAAGTGTCTATTGAGATGTTCTGTTGTGTGTTGAAGTAAATTAAATAGCTTCTACCAAATTTGCAAGCTTTGTATTGCAGGTCTCTTCGAAGTTGGATATTGTGGCTTTGTATTGAGTCTTTCATTTACTTTACCAAAGCCATCACGTTTTTATTGTAAGAGTTGTCAATGGACTCAAGACAACCTAGGATCACCTACAATCAAAACAACCTTCCACAACAAGAGAGATAAGCAATAACAAAGCTTTATTGCCAAGGAAAATATGATGCATATAATGGTGGAAAATATACAATATATGACACACATAATGCACAAGAGAGGCCTTGCTTATAAAGGCAAAGTTGAGAGGTAGGACTAACTAGGATGATGACAAGTGTCTTAATCCTATGACATGAGCCAACTAGAGGATAAGATGCCAACTAGAGGATAAGTTCACATGTGTAGGATAAGATCACATGACAACTAGAAACATCTAGAAAGCTACCTAAGTCATTTTAACATGTGAACATGTGTGAATAGGTTCTAACTAATAACTAGTTAGATAATGTGCCTAGTTCACACTACAAGGGGGAACCAATTAGGTAATACCCTTGTTCGCACCAACACCCCCCCCCACCCCCCCTTAAGTGCAACTTAGGGAGAAGTAGACAAATGCAAAGATGCAATGATGGGTCCTAGCTACTAGGCCATGTTAGGTACCCATGTACAAACAATCTCTCACAAACAGAGTAAAGGAGAAAAACCCATAGGAAAAAACCCCTCTCCAAAAGAGAAAAAAGTGAAAACAAGTATGTACAAGTGGAGTGATGGAAGGACTCATCAAGACCCTCCAAGGACTACATGTATCACGAATATACAATCAATAGCCCCCCCATAAGAGGGAAAGAATGAGACAAGATATTCCCCCATAATGAAGTAGCTCTTGTGCCAATGGTGAATGCTTGAAGAAGAATACCAAAGAGAATCCAAAACCTGCAAACAACATTTCTCCCCTTGGGAAGAAACCAATCCATTGGTGTATATAGAAGAAACTCCAACTCCAAAACAAGAGATGAGGGTAGAAGCCTCATGAAGTATGATGTCTCTGAAAACTTCTCAAGTGTCCACATGTCACAATCAAGAGATGCCACAAAATGAGGAACTCCATGCCTAATCAAAGAATGTAACAATCCATGACAATAGGAAAACTCAAGATCATCGATCTCCAAAGACAAGGATGGGGTGACAACAGTTGTGCTATAACTGTCATCAAAGAGGAGAGATAACCCCTCAAATGTGTCCCCCAAATCTAAAATGTGAGACTCCACAAACAAGAATGAGATGTCTGCAAGATAAGAGTCCCAATGAGGTCGATCTGGAAAACAATAAACATCCTGCTGAAGGATCAAGGAACTTTGAAGAAGTAGGAGGTGGAGGAGATAGAAGTGTAGCACAAGTCTCAAGAACCAAAGAGGATCTAAGAATACCAAGGTTCAAGTGACCAAACTTTTCCTTAGAAATATAATTCACACAAGGATTAGGAGAAAAACAAAAAAAGGTGTATAACGGAGATGCATGAACAACCACCCTTCTAGCAATAATCTCTGTGCTCTCCAAGTCTTTGATAATAACTAAATTAGGTGTGAATTCCATAGTCTTCCTTGCACCACTGTGAATAATTTGATATATGGAAATAAGATTATTGGTCAAAGAAGGCACGCAAAAACATAATTGAAAGTACCTTCACCAATATCAATAGTGCCCTTCCCAATTACATTCATATATGTGTTGTTACTCATCAATATCGGTGGCATATCACAAGGTTCAAAAGTAGAGAACATAGACTGAGATGAAGCCATATGATGAGAGGCTCCAGAATCAAGAAGCCATTTACCTGATCCAGAACTTGTACTTGCACAAAGTGCTTTACCTTTTTGTTTGTGTTACTCATTAGCTATGCCTGCATGGCCTATTTTAGAAGATCTTGACTGTTTAGATGAAGAAGGAGAAGAAGTAGGCAATTGAATATTGTTCTTTTGCAAAAGATGCTTCAATTCATCAATCTGTTTCTTATAACAATTATGTTCATCATGCCTTGATTTCTTACAATAAGCACAAGTGATTTGCTCCTTCTTAGATTTATCCTCTTTGGAAGAGGTGGGAGGCTCATTAACTAATTTTGATTCTGTCTTAGGTTGAGGTTGCTTCTTACCTTTGCCTTTTGATGATTGAGCTACCAATGCATTACTCTTGGGAAGTGCATCTAATTCAACAAGCTTAGCATGCTCTCTAGTCAAACGATCACAAAACAACTCAAGAGAAGGCATAGTGAATGCATCACCTAAGGCATCCACAGTGGAATAAAAGGTAGAAGAAAAAACTGCATATGGCCCTTTCAACTTAGACATAATCAAGAATATGCATTCTTGATCAGATTTATCTTTCCCACAACCTGCCAATTGAGATTTCAAATCTTTGAATTTAACCAAATAATCTTCAATGGAAGGAAATGCATTAGGAGAAAGAGAAGTCAATTTTGCCTCTATTTGCAAAGCACGAAATTCACTAACTTTACCAAATAGATCTTTGTACTTATCCCATACTTGCTTAGGTGTCTCACAATCCTTAATATGAAACAACAAACTATTAGAAACATGTAAAGCAATCAAACCCATAGCCTCATCAAGTTTGTTCCTATGAGCAAATTTCTCATATTTCTTTGTAAATTTAGGTTGATCTTCATCTAATGCAGGCCACAAACCCTTAGATCTGAGTAATCTTTGCATTTTTTGTTTCCATAAATGATAGTTATGAGGTGTGAGTAGCTCAAATGAATTTGAATCAGCCATTAGAGAATCAAACGCCAAAAGAGCAAAATAGACAATTTGTTGCAATAATCTGATATGAAACCTCCCAAATCTGAATCAATACTAAAATTGAAGCCCCCTCAATCCAAAACAACCACTAATCTCAATGATTTTTCCAATCAATGAGTGTAAAGTACCCAATAGGCCTCAAATTGGAAATTTGATGTTTAAGACAAAATTTGAAAAAATGGCATGGATAGATCTGAAGAGCACAAAAATACCTTTCCAACGCCTATAAGAAGTTGAAATTTCGATACCGTGGGTGCAAGTTATGAGCTTGGAGGCGAAAAGGTGCAATTTGGACTTCAAACAACAAAATCAACAGAAAATACCTATGCCATTGTGAAGTGCTCAAAACTAGCTTTCCGTCGACTATTCGTTTGCGAAAATCCGACTTTGTGGCGAAAAGTTATGGCTTTCGAAAAAAAAGCCCTATTAGGGCTAGAGGAGGGCCAAAAATGGCCCCTAGTGGCTAGTGGGCGGCTCAACGACGGCGAACTGGCAGACCACTAGTTGTGGGTGGCGGATCGGGCCGTTAGTAGCGGCGCCTTGGTAGATCTGGGCAGGCCGAGCAATAGATCTACCTGCTTAGGGTGGTGGCGTGGCGGTCCGAGCCAGCAAAGCAGTGGATTTCTAGGCGGTGGTTGTTTTGAATCGTTGCGACAAAGCAATGAGAACCCAGTGGTGGTGACTTGCTCAAGATGAGGCGGAGAACTTTGGTGGCTGGCACTGGAACAAGCCGCTAAGGGCGGTGCCAAGCCCGGCGGTGGTGGAGATCCAGTGGGGCGGTGGTGTCCGCGCTGCCTACTTGTCGAAACTTTAACGTTCCGACCCAAAATGTGGACCTTCGGTTAATGATCGACAGAACAAAGAAATAACCACAGTATAAAGTGATAATCTATCAAACAAACCCTCGAACTTCCGCAGGACAAATGATGATGTCACTGGTACCTTGATAACGTACAACAAACGTGGATGACGTAGAACAAACGTGGGATGACGTAGAATAGTACCTTGCAACAAAACAAATCATGCCATGCAGGAAGCCATACATAGAATATGTTGATTGACAGAGAATATTCCACCAATCGATGTAGGCAATTGTACCTGCGATTGTGCAAGCCTACGATGATGACTGTACGGATCCATACAATGTATAGAATTTTCTACAACCCAAAATTTGTAGACCTCCAAAAAAGGCTGAAAATCAACTTGCTCCGAAAATATGAGTTATATATCAAAAACTCGGAACGGACCATCCAAATGCAATGGCAGAATCTCTCGAAAATGAGGGAAGGAGATCACAGATCTAGCGCTCTGATATCATGCAATAGTTGTCAATGGACTCAAGACAACCCAAGATGACCTGCAATCAAAACAACCTTTCACAACAAGAGAGATAAGCAATAACAAAACTTTATTGCGAAGGAAAATATGATGCATATAATGGTACAAAATATACAATATATGACTCACACATAATGTACAAGAGAGGCCTTTCTTATAAAGGTAGGGTTGAGAGGTAGGACTAACTAGGAAGATGACAAGTGTCTAATCCCATGACATGAGACAACTAGAGGATAAGATGCCAACTAGAGGATAAGATCACATGTGTAAAGTAAGATCACATGACAACTAGAAACATCTAGAAAGCCACCTAAGTCAACTTAACATGTGAACATGTGTGAATAGGTTCTAACTAATAACTAGTTAGATAATGTGCCTAGTTCACACTACAAGGGGGAACCGATTAGGTAATACCCCTGCGCACACCAACATTTATGTATTAGCCTATTCAATCGAATGTGTATTTGTATTGTTTAGTCTCTACATTTAGTTGGACAATGTGAGCTTCTAGCCTTAGGATTTGTTTTCAGTTAAAAAGTATAAAATCCTTTGCCTTGCATTGAAAGAGCGTTTCAGCCTTTTACATTAGGTAAATCCAAAAAGATACACATTTAAAATTTATTCAACATGAGTATGAAATCACTGTAAAGTTTGTAAATTGTAAGTACATATTGTTCATAGTAGGTTAGTTTTTAGTTTATAAAGCGCTTCCCCTTCTAATTCGAAGAGCAGTTCTATCGCACATTTATTCCATTTTGTGTTGTACTGAAAGGTGCGAATTAAAACGTTAACAAAAGTGAGGACAAGATGACTTCAAGATCCAAATGAAAAATTGATGAAGATGGTGACTTGGATGCAAGCAGTGATAATGGATTTGGGTCAATACAATCATTGCGTAGAGATATGCTCCATATGATGAAGGAATTAAAAGTAGACAAAGAATCCAACAAGGAGCCTAAAGATTTTTGGTGCATGGATTATAGAGAGGTTTACACCAAAACAAATTGCCCTAAAAAGATGTTCTCTAATAATTGTTAGATAATGGCCCATTCAACTAAGGAGTGCCTGTATAATTTGAAAAGCAAGAGCACACAAGCACTCTTTACATAAGGAGAGCAGTCTATTCCACCCAACACTCATTTCAAGTTGCAAAACAACAAGAATGCATCTCTTAGCGGCTATTGAAATCCAAGAAATAGTAATAGCAAATTCAACAATAGTAGTGGGGGAGGTAGAAGTCAAATACAATATGATTCTAGAGGTAGGTCTATCATACAATGTCAAGAGTGCAACGAATAGGGCCACTTCGCAAGGGATTGCCCAAGAAGTTAGGGCATAATAGAACTGCTTTGTAAATGGTGCGGACTCGAAGACCATGATGATGTTGGATGTCTGAAGCAGAAGGCAAACATCAATATAATTGATATAGATAGAAATAATGAATTATTGGCCATTACTTGAGCATAAGCAAAGAAGGTTGTATACTTGGACCCATACATTGAAAAGGAGAGACTCTTTGAAGCAAGAGTTGAGGTGTAGCATGCTACGGATAACGAACGTTGCTACTCAAATGCAAACGAAAAGTCGACCACAATTGGAAAAAGAATGTTATCTCTATTGAAAACAAAGGCTGTAAATATATAATTGATCCAAAGAATTATGCAGCGAGTGAGGAAGCAACATCATCAAATTCATTAGATTTTGACTCTGAAGAAGAGTGGACAGAGATGCATGATTAGGGTCCCATGGAGTTGAATGCTGAAGGAATCTTGAAATTGCAATTGTGTTTGGAAGATGAAACAAACTCCCTTTGTGGCTTGTTCCTTTGGCAAATGGAGGACTATGAAGTATTTCTGTGAAATAACAATTTTATTGAAGCTATAAAGATTAATGAAGAGGAACAAGGACTACGAGATGACAAGAAGCAAAGGAAGAAATGGTTTAAAGTTGAGGAAACCTCGGAGAGTGATTCCAAAAAGTTGAATGGTTCATGTGTCCTAGATTATGAACATAATTCAAAGTTGAAAGTGTATTCTCAAAGGTTGGAAGCTACCGATTATGTGGGCTTGAGAGAACTATTTGAAATAAACTCAATGGGCAATGGTACGAGTAAAAGTATTCAAGTTATTAAAAGTTTTGATCTCAAGTTCATTAATACATGTGCTAACGGATGTTATAAGGGAGCCTTATACTCATATTGTGTAAATCAACAAATATGGCAAATTAGTGAAGTTGAAAAGAGTAGTAGAAGGCAAATTAATGGAGTTGGAAAAAGAAACACAAAACAAAATAATGAAGTTGGAGCACAAAATACAATATGGGCCCCACATTAGAAAAATGAAGGAAATAATAAAAGGAAAAACACTTGGCAATGACTAGAAAAGAAGGAAATTGAAAACAAGTCCACTGTATGGTCACTTTTTCCATTTACTGAAAACAAATCCACTGTACAACCTTCACAAGTTGGGAATATGTTTTCAATCTTCTTTGTACAGTCTGCTGAGGAATCTCCCACCATACATTGTGCAATATCTATTGTAAACACAACGATTGGTTCTCTTTGATGTTCCCATTTTTTGGGAATTCGTCCCACACCCTACTTTTTGAGAATTTAAGGATTTGGATAACCTTTTTGCATAATCTAAGAATGTGAGAAATTATACTTTCCCATATGAGATTCTGTTTGCTGAAGCAGGTACTTTCCCAATGGAGGCAGCAGTGATAACTCGGTTACTAAGTTACTTAAAAAAGGTTGAAAACATGGAGAAACATCGGTGGCCCAAAGTGGCAGTGAAGGAGTTAGATCGGAGGAAGAAGACGTGGATGAAGCAGAACATCAAGTGGTTGGGAAAATGGGACATTAAGTTGCAAGAATGTCCTAACACCAAAGAGGAAATAAAAAAGTTTGTGTTAGAAAAATTCAGGAGTGCCATGTGGACAAATCAGATTGGGCGTAAAAAATTGCATTATATCAAAGAGTTCAACCCCAGTTGGGAGCATGGTGATAAACCCTACTTGTGTGCTGATCTTAAGGGAAAAGTTAGGCTCTTAGTTGCACAATTGAGGACCGGTTCACATCATCTCAGGTGTGAAACTGGTAGATAGACGGTTCCCAAGGAAAATTGGGAAGATAGGACTTGCATTTTCTGCAGCAAAGAGTGGTTGAAACTGAAAGGCACTTCATCAAGGATGTGATGCGTACAAGGATATACGTATGCAGCATGAAAACAACTTGAATGTGGGCAGTCTTAGTGAGCTATTTGAGGAAACGAGGCTTCACAACACGGCCCGTCTCTTGGTCGAGATTCATAGAAGAAGAGAGGACATCAAAATGAGCTTGAAAATGTCTTCGAGTTGCGGCTCTTGGTCCCTTAGACTGCTTGGTCTCATGGACGTCTTTAAAAATCATTCATTCAATTCATTCAATACACAACTGTTGTTTCTTTGACATTTTGTAATATCCTAAAGGGGATATTTTGGACAAGTCTGAAATTTCTTCTCAAACCCTAGATACTGATTTCTGCTTTTTATAATTTTCAGATTGAAAATACTTATAACATCCCATAAACATTGCAACAAGCCTCAAAGGAATATAGCAAATGATTCACCCAAGTACATAGATGAATTACACCATGAAATACACATTGGCAACCATCATAAACATCTCCACATGAATAAATAAGTCTGCTGCCATAAATCCGAATATATGCAGTCTTCAAATACAAATATATGGCTAGGGTGAACAGCCACAAGCCTCACAATATAGCAAATATTACTAGCAATGATTACATACCAAAATATGCATGAATATAGTCTTCTATGGAGGGCGCACAAGGCTGCAAGACTGCTGCTATAAATTCCGCCCAAACCCTAACCCTAGCAGCCCATAGAACACCAAAAATCTGCCTTAGATGCAAGTCGCTCCTCCTCCAATAGGTGCGCGCCAGCCCTAGGGTGATGCCATAGGCAAATCGTCACCAAAAGATGCTCTCCAAGCTGATGTAATTCTGCCCAATGATGGTGAAGTGCAATTGGATCCCCGTCACAGAATCCTCACAAGAAGAAGCTAGGGTTTCGTCCAACTCCTTCCAAGAACTTGAGGTTTTCGTCTCAAATCCTTCTCTAAGAGATAACTCGAATGAATGATGATTTTGCAATGCCAAATGACCACCTATATATATGCAATTCGCCTCTTCTCCTATAGGGCCAACCCAAGCAATAAATGATATAATTTGAATGTGAGTTTCCCTCCAAGAGGGTTGACCATCCTCCAATATGAGAGCCAATGATAAACCAAATTAAAGATTTGTTTATTATTATATTTCCTCCTTCAAGCGCTAGCATAGGAGTATTTGTTTAGCGCCAAGGAAATGATAATAGTGACAACCTCCATGATGATGTGTACAATGAGATAACGGGCAAAGCACCCAAATATTTGTCTTGGCATGAATGAGGGCATCTCCTTATGTCCACAAGGCATCTACACAACACAAAGTGATCTCCCGACAAGATAGCAAGGCACCAAAGAATACAAACTGTCTGACCCAAGATAAGCATATCAAAATATAACAAGTCACCTCTCATTCTCAAGATGTCCTCCAAGAATCTCGGAGCGAGGTGATAAGCCCAAATCCTCTCTAATGGCGACCATTCCAAGAATGGGGACATTACAGTCCTCCCTTCTTGGAATTGCTTGTCCTCAAGCAATGACAAGTATGTATCCTATGAGATAGTGTCAAGTGACATGTATCTCCATCTGTCTGCATGCCCAGTGGCCATACAAATCCTCCACTGGTGGCCACATCCTCCAAGAAGAATGCAATGCGAAGTGAACTCCGATAGCCGAAGCCATACACACTTGAGCCCATCTAAGCACCATCCTCCAGATTCTAAAAGTAATCCTACTACCACAAGTGCAACACTCTCCAAAGCTCCCAAGGTGCCACTCCTTAGAAATGAAGCCTCGAAGAGAAACATGGCTGTCAATAAGTGGCAAAGAGTGTATTCTTTGAAACACGTCCACCTTTCACCAAGCCTCAACTGCCTCACATTGTCATCAACTAAGTCCCAAAGGTTGTGAAGTAACCCAACTAGATCCCAAGTGCCACTGCCTGGATCCCAAATCATCACTCCTCCACTTGTGCAAAGCATGGGGCAGTGGAAGCATCTCAGAAAGTCCTTAACACCAAGCCAACCTCCAACTCTCGTAGACCTCCTGTGAATGTGAAGCATGCCCGGCATAGGTGCAAGGTGTATAACTGCTCCCACTAAGCTGCTGATAGGAACCCAAACAATAACCTCATGATAGTAAATCAACTCCATGATAGTGCAAAGGATGTCACTCATGACAAAGGATGATAGGATATCATCACTGTGCTGCTCTCCCAAGATGAGGAGATGATCCAACTCTACTCTCAACTCCAAAACAACTGCTGTCCATATAACCTCATGTACTAGGGCTGGAATGTCAATGACATCATGCTCACCTCCAACTCCAATGTCAAAGTCCAACTGTAAAACAAACCCTAGTGTCTCAAAATTAGAAATGAGAACATCTCCATACCTAGACATGTGAACCAATTGTATCTCTGAAGTATGCTCCTCCAATGTAAGTGCCTCGGTATTATGCATCACCAAACTGGGACATAGGATAGCCTCCAATACCACCAAAGGATCAATAGGACGATAGAGTTGTATCACATTATCACCCAACTCTATACCTCCTCCATGAATGATCAAAGAATCATCCCTTATGACTCCCTCTAAAAGTGAAGCCATGACTTTAGTGGCTGATCCACTAAGTAGAATCTCAACATCTCCAAGCTTCTCTACTGCTTGAGCCTTCAAGGGGCTCTCAAAACCAAACTCCTCATGATGCAAATCAGAAGCAAAAATTTCTGAATCATACTTTTTCCTCGCTCATCCAAATCTGCATACTCCTCTTGTGCTCCATGAATGGCCAAGGGCCCAATCCAAACTGGATTACTCATAGCTCCATCTACACTAGTGGCTGATCCACCAAGTGTACACTCCATAATGCCGTCCAAGATTATGATGTGAGCCTTCAGTGGCTCTCCACAAGATGTGACATCAGCTCCTCATGAAGCAAGCCAAGTGAACAAACAAAATTTTCATACCTCGCACCATGCAAATCTGATTGCTTCATTTTAACCGCTGTACAATGCTCATCCCTCCTATGCCACATGCTTGGAATCTTCTTTGCCTCTTCTATGTCACGGCATATCAAATCAGTCATCTTGTGTCTTGGACAATCCATAAAGTCTTCATATCTGATTCCTAATGGAGTGCCAACAATAGGATAAGTCTTCCCACTCTCATTCACAAGTGTAGGGGCTGCCATCATGTGATTATGCAAAGGTGAAAGACTGCTGTTCCAAATCAGAAAATCAGAACTGCTGTTATACCTCTTTATAGCGTCTTCAACCACTCCAAACTTCTTCTTCATTGTTGCATGTTCTCCAACAAATGCCGGTCCCATTTAAATCTCTCCATAAAAACCACAAGCCTCAAGGCTGATCCCTTCGGCTGTCATGTCATGATGATGTGAAGTCAAGGGACTGCTGTTGCAAATCAGAAAATCAGGCCTTACCTCATGCTTTTGAGAGATGTCTTCGTAAACCTTAATCTCCTCTTCCTCCATGATTGAGTGATCATCAACTCGGGCAGGTCCAAGGTATGTCTCCCATGGAAAATCAAGAGTGTCATGTGTCACCAACTCTGTCCCATGGCTGCAAGCTGAATCCCCATGTGTGTACACCCCATCTATCTTCATGACCTCATCATAAGATCCTTCAAGCTCTTCCTCCATGTCTCCATTCTTTGCCCTCTCCATGTTGCATTGTCCTTCCTTGAATGTGGCGGCCATAGAAGTCTGAATTTTTGATGTGTATGATGAAGAGTGTGCCATGCTCAACTCCCAATGAAGCTTCTTCACTTGATCTTCCGATTCTGGAAGGGCCTCTTGAGTGCTCTTCAAAGAATCCATAGTGTCCTTAAGCTCCAAGGTGAGCTTATCCACTTCATCTTCCTCCCTTCTCAAAGCGCCAGCATATATCTCACCCATCTTGAATAGGTGATCTCTATCTGCAAGTAGATGCAAGTAGTTTGACTTCACCATAGCCACGGCCTCTTGGAGCTCTTGAAAACTGGCAAGTTAAAGATCTTCTTCAAAGTACTTATGCCTCTCTAGAGCTTTCCACAACAAACCTGCCATCACTTCATGAACACGATCAAAATGATTTAGGGCAACCACAAGCTTACCTCCATTTGTCTTCAATTGTCCTTCCAAGTGATGAGACTTATGAGACCCAAGGTCTTCATGCAAAATATTCTAGATCATGCCTCCACAAATCTACTTCTTCATTACACCCATGTGTGAAAGCTAAGTCTTCATTATGCTTTATCGAAGGATCTTTGTCAAAGTAGTAGGTAGAATCTTCTACCTCATGATCTTCCTCAATGGCTGATCTAGAAGATGTGTGCACCGCTATGACCTTTTTATCTTGCAATGTCAAATCAATCTTATCCAACCCACTTTGATCACTTCCGGCTGAAATTTTTGAATTGTCCTTATGAACAACATTCGTCTCAAAGATACCCATACCACCATTCGATTCCATGCCAATATGATGCAAAGGTGATGAAACAATGCTAGGCTCAACCAAAGGAACATCAAATGAACTCATCCCTTCTTGTAGCTGATCCCACATGGTTAGTTTGTCAATCTCCATGGTGGCAACTTCTTCAATTGTGTAGTCATCATGCTGTCCCATGTCTTCTTTACTTGTAGTCTCAATAGGTGATTCTCCTTCGTCCTTATCCTCATAGGGCGGAAATGTACCTTTGGCTTTGTCTTCTTTAGGGCTTGGAGCCCAATCTTCAACATACATAGATTGACTGATGTCTTCTTCATAATCACATGTAGGTTCTCTTATCTTCTTTTGTAGGTCATAGTCGTCCTTCGCCTTCATTATTTTCTTGGGCTCTTCCAACTCCGGAGTTGCTTTTTGAGGTTTATCTTTTCTAATGATAGGCTGGCCCAAAATTTGAAAGGCATCATTCTCCCTGTAGTCATAGTTGCACTCATCCGGATCTATATATTGAGATAGAAACATCTTTGTGTCTCGATCACTTTCTTTCATCTCTTTGAGAAGCCTCCATGCTTCCTCCATGATATCATCTAGACCCGCAGACTGACAAGATCAAGGCTCTGATACCACTGTAATATCCTAAAGGGGATGTTTTGGACAAGTCTGAAATTTCTGCTCAAACCCTAGATACTAATTTCTGATTTTTATAATTTTCAGATTGCAAATACTTATAACATCCCATAAACATTGCAACAAGCCTCAAAGGAATATAGCAAATGATTCACCCAAGTACATAGATGAATTAGACCATGAAATACACATTGGCAACCATCATAAACATCTCCACATGAATAAATAAGTCTGCTGCTATAAATCTGAATATATGCAGTCTTCAAATACAAATATATGGCCAGGGCGAACAGCCACAAGCCTCACAATATAGCAAATACTACTAACAATGATTACATACCAAAATATGCATGAATATAGTCTTCTATGGAGGGCGCACAAGGCTGCAAGGCTGCTGCTATAAATTCCGCCCAAACCCTAACCCTAGCAGCCCATAGAACACCAAAAATCTGCCTTAGATGCAAGTCGCTCGTCCTCCAATAGGTGCGTGCCAGCCCTAGGGTGATGCCCTAGGCAAATCGTCACCAAAAGATGCTCTCTAAGCTGATATAATTCTGCCTAATGATGGTGAAGTGCAATTGGATCCCCGTCACAAAATCCTCACAAGAAGAAGCTAGGGTTTCGTCCAACTCCTTCCAAGAACTTGAGGTTTTCATCTCAAATCCTTCTCCAAGAGATAATTCGAATAAATGATGATTTTGAAATGCCAAATGACCACCTATATATATGCAATTCGCTTCTTCTCCTATAGGGCCGACCCAAGCAATAAATGATATAATTTGAATGTGAGTTTCCCTCCAAGAGGGCTGACCATCCTCCAATATGAGCGCCAGTAACAAACCAAATTAAAGATTTGTTTATTATTATATTTCCTCCTTCAAGCACTAGCATAGGAGTATTTGTTGGGCGCCAAGGAAATGATAATAGTGATGACCTCCATGATGATGTGTACAATGAGATCATGGGCAAAGCACCCAAATATTTGTCTTGGCATGAATGAGGGCATCTCCTTATGTCCACAAGGCATCTACACACCACAAAGTGATCTCCCGGCAAGATAGCAAGGCCCCAAAGAATACAAACTGTCTGACCCAAGATAAGCACATCAAAATATAACAAGTCACCTCTCATACTCAAGATGTCCTCCAGGAATCCCCGAGTGAGGTGATAAGCTCAAATCCTCTCTAGTGGCAACCATTCCAAGAATGGGGACATTACACATTTGTTCTTCTTGCTTGGTTATCTTGTATGATGATAATCTGCTATTTTAATATATTAGGAAATTCAAAGGTCTTACAAGTTTTGTCATCCATTTCCCAACATAGGCTTCTAATTGTTTTTCTCTTACTAGTTGGCATTTGTTTGTCATTTTAAATATTTTTACATGACTATTTTCCTACATCTTTGTTGTCGAGTGTATTCATTTATTTTTGTTTGACTAATTTAAACCAATATGTGAACTAACTCGTGTAATTGGCCATAACTATTGACTACTTGCGATATATCCTAGTTTACGCTGTGTGTTCTCTATGTCTTGCAGGTATCTGTGCTCATTTTTATTAAATGAAATTCTCTTCTGAGATGAGTTAAGGTCATTTGAAAATATATTTGGATAAGATTCAAGGATATAGCTAAAAGCAAGTTACCATCACACACTGTTATCACCTTCGTTTTTTTGTATTTAACATGTACGAAACTTTCACGTTTTCCAGGTTCTCAAGAGGGATATACCATGGGAGACTTACATGACTGCAAAGTTGATCACTGGGACATGCCTACAGTTGTTGAGGCGCTATGATCACAGACCTGAAAATGTTCAAGCAGCCTTAATCGATGATGTGAGAAGAACTCTAATCTTGACCTAATGTTAAATCTTTTCCTCTTTAGCATACTTTGAATGGATTTATTATTTCCTTCTTTATTTAAAATTATCAAGATGTCTTTTACTCTTTATATTGTAGAAATTAGGCTTTTTATTGGTAGTTTATCTTCTGGTGAGGTTACAGATTCTCATGCAGCCCTGGGTTACTAGGTTATGCTATTCTTGATGTTTCTAGTGGGTGGTCTATCACTTGATTTGCAAGCCTCTAATTTTGCATGCTTAAGTGACATTTGGATGTCATCTGCATTGCTTGAGATGTTGTGCTTAGCAGGCTTGAGGATGTCTTCATTATGCTTGCAAAGCTTTTTATCTTTACCAAGTCCCAAATTCCTCGCTTTAAGGTTTTCTGGGTTGTCTTCCTCAAGTCCAAAATTCATTTATGCACTTATATTATGATCCTTTGATTGAGGCTGTGAAGAGTCCTTTCTTAATGTTTGAGGCTGTAATAAAGCCATTATTGGTTGATATTTGTAGCATTAGCTGACAAAAAGGGTTTCTACAGGATGGCCCTGCTTACATTCGAGTATTTGTATCCATTTTGCGTGACATTATTAAAGAAGAAACTCTAGAGTATGTACTTGCTCTTATTGATGAAATGCTTACAGGTAAAAGTATGATACTTTTTGTCTTTTACTGTTGCACATCCTATGCAAGATAGGATCTAAACCATGGTTTTCTTAATTTTATTTGGCAGCAAACCCAATGCGTGCAAAACTCTTCCATGACAGTTCACTATCAAATGAAGATGTTTATCAACCTTTTTTGAGGTAATTAAGCTATATAGCAAAATGCATGCATTTATATAATTGTTTCTTTGGAGAGATGTTTGGAGGGTACGTAATTTTATACTGTCAACTTTCATTATAACTGTTTTACTACTAAAATCCACCACAGCTGAGTTTCAATGTTTGTATGATTAAATTAATGTACTTTACAAAGTTAACTGTCCAGCTTTGCTCTATTAAATGTTTGCAAAAGGAAAAAGGTTAATCATCACATTGAAGTCTTATGACCAGATTAGATTGTCAATGTAGTATATATGTTTAGGCTTATTACTTTATTTTTTGGTTTCAAATCAAATAATTATTTTTTAGTGCTTTTACGGTTTCAACAAAGATTTAAGACAGAACTGAGAAACAAAAGAGATGTTTGTATATATTTGTATCTTGTATGTAAACAAAAAGAAAAACAGTTTAAGAGACTACCTAAAAAACAAAAGCAATATTGACTGCAATAAAGCTGTAGAGGAAGAAGATTTGATATTTAGCAGAATTTTATTGCTTCATATATCTTTTTAACAATGATACAGCAGCAAATACAAGAATGGACTCTGCAGTGGTATGGGGTCTTTATGTGAACAGTCTTCTTCAGACTGCTAAGCTCTAGTACAATGTTATATACCTAATTAATCACCTTGACGGGACACGTCAGAAAAAGAAATAACATACCAAAAAGAGGTATAGTTTAATAAAAAAGGAGGAAAATTCAAATCACATACAATGTTCTAAAAGTTAAACTTTAAGAGAAATGAAAAAAGAAAAAAAAGGAAAGGGAAGGCGAGTGGTATTTTTATATTAATAAAGGGGTATAAGTTAATGAAAGAGCTGATTGATGAGCTTTGATACCATGTAAGAGTCCCTAATGGACTCAAGCTCCTAAGATCACTGGCAAAACTAGAGATTACCTTCTACAAGAGAGAGACAAGAGGATAAATTGCTTGATTATGGATGCAGTAATGATGTCAGAATTCATTAATTACATGAGACCTTGCTTTTATATGGCAAGGTAGAAAATCCTAAGTGAGCTTAAAAAAACCCTAAGTAAGCTTAATAAAGTGTATAATTAAATAAATAATTACACCAACACCCCCCTTAAATGCAACTTAGGGAGAATGAGAAAATGCAAATGATGCAAAGATGGGTCTTGGCTACAAGGCCTAATGAGGTACCCATGTACAAAAAGTCTTTTAGAAACGGAGAAAAGGAAAAAATCACTTGGGAAAAAACTCCTCCCCAAAAGAGAGAAGATGAAATATGTACAAGTGATGGATCACAAACATCAAAGTCCATCACAAATACACAATGCATACCCCCCAATAGGAGAGAGCAAATGAACGAGATGATAGATTGTAATGTCCCCATTTTCGAGTTCTCTTGCAGTTCAGTCAGAGTTGACTTTCTGGGTTGGTGACAGCATAATCAGAGGAGTATTTCAATGTTACCAAGGTGTTCGGGTGATCCAGTGGAGCTAGTTGACACTTTTCGGAGAGAATTCGGACAACTTGTCCGTACTTACTAGTTATAGTAAGTGCTTGCATGTCGGCAATCTTTCTGGGTTTGTTCTCTTTGGTCCTCGGGGAACATTGCTATTTTTAGTAAGTGTCAATTTGGCGCTGTTTTGGTGACTTGACAGTCAGTTGTTGGCTCTCCCAGTTGTTATATTGAGCTAAGAGATATCAGATGGTTTGTGGATCCAATTGCCACCCTCTGTGTGGCCCAATTTGCTTATGGCCGTTACTCACTATTTTTAGTAAGTTTGGGTTTGGTGTCGGATTGGGATTTTCGAAGTGGGGTTGGATTCGTCTCATCGAGGGCTTTCTGACGAGCTATAGATCATGGCATTCCGACATCGTTTGAGCATTTATTTTAAAGTCCATAAGTCAAACAAAATATTTAAAAGGGACTTTAATGTTTAATTATAAAGTGACTCATAAAATAAAATATTAAAAAGTCACTTAAGTCATTTTATGGAGCGTTCACCTTGATAAATATTAAAAGTAAAATTAAAAGAATTTTTCCCTCAAAAAGTGAAACACCCCTCTTGGAGAGTTATAAAAGAGGGAAAAGTGCTTTCATTTGGATATGCTTGAATATATGATTTTGTTGGCTATTTGCTCTGCTAGGGTTTTCTCTGAGAGGGTTTGAAGAGGATTCGAACCAGAGGCTATTGGGAACGAAAACTCCCTCTAGTAATGGCATTCTACAGGTGTGCAAGATCACCCAAAAGTGCCATTCGAGGTGGATGCATTCAGTATTCACTATTGTGCTTCAATGGAGTTGACGGATTGTTGAGTTGATGCATTTCTTGATATATCTTTCGCAGTTTATTGAGGATTTGTGTATGCAGATTTGGGAAGCTTGTTTAATGACTAATTTAGATTGATTTCATTGGGGTTTGGAGCTGATAATAGTTGCACTTGCTGGCTGTACATACCCAGCCCAACCGTACTTGCTTGTGGGGGCAGATTTGTGCATTTTCCTTGCATATCTTTCATCACAACTTGGTCGCCCAGCTATAGAGATGATAATAGATCTGAGACAGTGAGGTTTCTTGGAGTTTTGAAGGTGTTTGCTGCTGTCACAACTTCCCAGCCAGGCTGTACATGTGCATAGAGGGACGTGGGGCTCTTGTGGAGTCATTTCTTTACATTTGGCAGCTGTTCTATTTCTTATTTTGGGCGTTTAGGCCCCTCTGTTCATTGTAATCTTTGGCATATCAAATACTTTCTGTTTACTTGGAGTTTGGAGTGATTTTAGCCATACCTAGTTGCTGGTCCGGCTACAACATAAACCTCAAATTGCAAATATAAATATGGGTATGTGATAGTAATTAATATTTGGCCATTTTGCTATTTGGGTATCTATTAGTTTCTTCATATTCCTTGTACTTTTTCTGGGTTTGCAATAAATGCTCTGTTTTGTATGCTCCGGCAACACATCTGCAGGAAAACTGAAAACCCCTTCTGCATTCTTTTCTCTAGTATGAAAGATCACAAAAAATTAATAAAAATCACACATAAAAAGATCATAAAATATACAAATAGGTACAGCACATTACATAGATCCCCCCCCCACGAAGAAGTAGCTCTTGTGGAATGGTGAATCCTGAAGATAGAACACAATCCATTGCTTGCAAACAACATTTCTCCCTTTCAGAAGAAACAAATCCACTGGTGTATGTAGAAGCAACTCCCACAATTTGAATGAAAAGGGAATCCAAATCCAAATGTGTCTCCAAATACAACTCGGGTGTCCTCATGCTAGAAAAAGATGTCTCTTCCAAATTAGGAACTGAATGCCCAATCAAAGAAGTAGAACCAAGAGAGTAAAGACACGAAATTGCATTTGAAAATATTGAAGATGTGATGACATCACTACCATCAAAGATGAAAGATAATCCCTCAAATGTGCCCTCCAAATCTGAAATGTGAGACTTCACAAATAAGGATACAATGTTTGATAAATAACAATCCCATTGAGGTGAATTTGGAAAACTGAAATGATCTTGTTGCAAAGAATCACTGAAAGCTCTCAAGTGAGCAACTCTGAACTTTGAAGTAGCAACAAGTGATGGAAATGTGATCTCGATAGGAGCAGTAGGAGAAGCCTCTGTGTCATCTGAACGTTCAAGACCTTCAACATATTCAAGCTCCTCTAAAGTATATCATCAAAGGGTATATTATTTGCATCATCAAGGGGTAGATTGCAGTCCATAGCAGGATCATTTGGGAATGGTGACACACAACAATCTCCATACATCTCCCAAATTGTGGTCCAAAGAGTGTGTGAGCACTCAATATGTGAGATGGAACATAGTGCCAAAATCAACACTGGAACCAATCAATCCTACAATATGATCAATATTATTTCCCCATGTAGATTTCCTCCCAAGTGTATGTGGTTCAGGTATGAGTCCATAAAAATAAGACAAAAGATTGAGCTCCCTTAGATGTGTTAGGATGCCTTTTTGCCAAGACTCATAATTATCCTTATCTAGGGTTACCACAAAAGGGTGAATAGCAAAACCCATGATATCTCCTCAAATAATAAAATTAGAGATTAACAATCTGAATACTTATTATTAATATTGATAAATGAAGCCCACCCAAGAAAATAGAACCTTTCCAAGTGCCAATATGTACAAGATATTAACAAGAATGCAAATAAGCGACGAACCAAATAAAAAATACTTAGGGCTGAATTTGAAAACATTACATGGATGGCTGTATAGAGCTTGTCAATACCTTTCCAATGCTTGTTCATTTGCAAAAAATAGAGATTTTGAGTGAAAGTTATGAGCTCGGGAGCCAAAATGGGTGATTCGGATTTCAAACAACAATAAAATGAACCAACAACAAAATTTGGAAAAAATGCTAGTACCATTGGAAAGTGCTCGGAATTAGCTTTCCAACGCCTATTTGTTTGCAAAATTCTGAATGTATCGTATGCCCAAGATATAGCTATTTATGTAAAATTGCTCCTTTAGGGCCTTAAGGGCAAAAATTAGCCCCCTAGGATAATGTGCTAGCTGCTAAGAGTTGGTGATGGGACCAGGGGCTAGGCACTAAGGGGTGGCTTCGTTCAGCGAGTGGTGGCGTGGACTTCAATCGGTGGCGGCTCCAAATATTGGTGGTGTCTTGGAGAATAGTTTGCGGTGGCTTGGAATGAGGTCGTAGGGTCGTTTTTTGTGGCCGAACGGGCCGGATTTGTGGTTGGCTCGGCCCATTTTCGGGCTTGTGTCTCTGGATCGGGCACGTAGGGCCCAAAAATACTTTTATTTTATTTTATTGATAAAATCGTACGAATAGGCTGTACATGAGCCGTACGACTTTGATAGCAAAAAAAATTGCCCTAGATGCTCCCAAGCTCAATTTTAATGATTTGACAGTTGATGTCAAGGTTTTTGATCCTTTTGAGCGCGATGGCAGGGTTGGATTTGACCCAAAACGCTTCGAAATTACGGCTCCCTTTAAGATTTGGAAAGAAAACCCCTGCTTCAAACCCTCATAAATTTGGCCTCTAGTGCTCAAATTGAGCTAAACAAAAGGCTAATATGACTTTCTCGACTGCTCTGAATCCAATGAAGGTCTATTTTGCACAGAAATACACTCAACAAAAGGCTCTTGCCTGATTTTCTCCTTGATTTGAGAAGGGGCTTGCAGATCTATAGCTTTGATACCACGTAAGAGCTGATTTATGAGCTCTAATACCATGTAAGAGTCCCCAATGGACTCAAGCTCCCAAGATCACCTACAAAACCAATGATTACCTTCTACAAGAGAGATACAAGAGGATAAGTTGCTTGAATATGGATGCAATAATGATATTGGAATTCACTAATTACATGAGAGACCTTGCTTTTATATGGCAAGGTAGAAAACCCTAAGTGAGCTTAAAAAAGCCCTAAGTAAGCTTAATAAAGTGTAATTAAATAAATAATTACACCAATAGTTAAGGGATATAACCACTTGTTAGATAGGAAACTCTTCTAAACTAGTAACTAATAAGTTATTTAGCTTCACCAATTACTTGTTAAAAATATTAAAATTTTATAAATATTGAGGACTTATTTTTTTCTCAAAAACTATATAAAAAAATTAAATATGAAAGTTTCTTGTATCTATGAAACATTTACAAAGATAGATGTGCTGAAAGGCCTATATATCAAAATGCAATGGAGAACACCTAAATGTATTTGATTGAAAAAATCAAATGCAAGTATATTTTGCAAAGAATGTAATCAACACTAATGTTGATAAAATAAAAACTGTAGCATCTTATTTGGATGGAAGTGCTCTTTAATGGTATAAATGGTGCTGTGAAAAAAAAAAGTTTTTCTATGACCTGGAAGAGTTTTATTAGTGATTTTCACTGAAAATTTTCATTATCTAAAACTTTCGAGTTTGCTTAATTATTGTGCCCTAAACAACCTATGAGTGAATTAATAGTATGGGATGAAAGTATTGAAATTGAGTGCGTTAATTTTATTGTCGTATGTTTATGCTTGGATTTTGAGTGATTTTATCTTCTCAATGTGGTTTGTGTAGAGGAATCAGGACATCCTTTTGTTTTTAGAGGTTCTAGCTATTTATAACAACCTCATAACTTACACTACCAAAGCCAACAATGATAACAACATAACTAAGTTGATCACAATTAGTTTAGCACATGCCAATAACCACACTTAACATGACGGACTACATTATCCCCCCATTTAAACAATCCAGAGTCCCTTCTGACACCACCCAGATAAAAAATGTGTTAAATAGTAAGATGAGGGAAAAAAGAAAGAAGGCATCCATGTAGGAGCTGATGCTGAAAACTTCTGGATACTCTTCCATGAACAGAAAAAATTGAAATTCATGACAAGATCCTATCTGGATGGGTGTGTAGAAACAGAAGCAGATTGTACAGAAGCAGTTGCAGCAGGTTGCACAATGTTAATAGAAGACCACACAAATTGGCTGCAGACCATGAAGTGCTAGTGGATGGCCATACAACAAAAAATAAGGACCATTTGGTGACAGAAGCCTTGAAATAGGATGACAGGATGAAGCATAAGCCGTACAAGATGTACTTTGACAAAAGGATGAATGGTGGAAGAAGACCATACAATGTTAATAGAAGACCACACAAATTGGCTGCAGACCATGAAGTGCTAGTGGATGGCCATACAACAAAAAATAAGGACCGTTTGGTGACACAAGCCTTGAAATAGGATGACAGGATGAAGCATAAGCCGTACAAGATGTACTTTGCAAAAGGATGAATGGTGGAAGAAGACCATACAACAAGGGAAGGAGAGGATCATATGACCTAGCAAAAATATCTTGATGAACAATAGAGTGTCATGTCCCCTTTTCTGGACTAAAATATTAAATAATATTTTAAAGTTGGGCCCGGTAATTTTAATTGTAGGACTAGGGGCAACTTAATAATATTATTAACACTAGTAATAATATATATATATACTTATAAAAATAAAATAAAAAATATTTTTAAATACTTGGAGGGAAATTTAAATCCAAGGGCCCATTTTGGAAAGGTATATCAAGGAGACGCCTAGCTTCATTTCATTATGAAGATTTCATTTGGCATTTTCATTGTGAGCTTGTGTTCGATGTTGCATCCAGGGTCGAAAACCCTTGGCTGCGATCCAGGAGGATGAAAACCCTCTTGGCTCTCTATATTGGGAGGTTAGGACAAAAAACCTTGCCTCTTGCTTTGGCAATTCCATTCAGGGGTTGCAAGGTGGATTGAATTGGAGATTCGTGTATGTCATTTTCAGGTTGAGTGATCAGATTTGCAAGCAAATATCATGACATCATCCGAAGAACTCATCTCAGCATATTTCACATCCTTTGTTGCTGTTTATCATCCATAAAATTGGTGCGCCACACTTGGAAGATCACCACATTGATTTGCATGCAGATTTTAGGTGGGGTTTGCTGTTGTTTGACCATCAAACTACCTCTTGAAGACAATCACTTCATTTCCTTGAGAGGTAAGTTCATTATTGACATATATGTGGATGCCCTTGGAGGCCGGTTTGCAAATATGAGGGTTTAGATAAATCTTTGGTGGCTGTTTCCTGTTATTTTGGGGCTGCGACCCACACATTCACACCATCCTAGAGGAGCACCACCCATTGGAGGAGATTCCTTCATCATATTCGACAGATTTCGAAGTCATTAACAACTGGTTTTCAGAGTTATTCACATTTGGTTGCTACTGTGTATGTATGGCTTGTGAGTCACACTAGTCTACCCCCTAGTCGCATCTTTGTATCTACTTCACACCATTGGAAAAGGGCGGCTGAGTGTTCTAGGGATCCACAACAAATAATTCAGTCCCTAAAACTGGACACGGGTTAGTGTGTGCAGATCGCACCATTGGCAATACAGTGCAGGCCGCCAAACATGCTACAGGGGTATCATCATTGCTGTTGCACCTTACCCCACACTTCCACAAACCAGGAAAGTGTAATTTGGGCTGCCATTTCACACTCCATACAACGTAGACCCCAGTACCCATTTTGTATTGTAAGTGCAGTTTTAAATTGGTAAACGAGCAACAGTCTATATTAGTTGCAATTTTGGTCACTTAAAAAGTGTTCTTTTAGTTGCTGTTGTTGCAAATTTGCAATACACTTGTTTTTTAGTTATACATTATTCACTGCTCTCAGAAGTGACATTTATATCGGCAACATTGTTTCTAGTTCTAGGCAATTCAGACATAGCTAACCAAATTGTTATGAATATCATATTGAAATGGGATTTAATTTCCAAATGCTATAGCTATCCATTCTCCACGCTTATAGTTGCAATTTTTAATACCAGAGAGCTTATTCAGTATCTTAGTTTTAGCTTGTAGTAGTTTCATTTTGTTAGTTTGTTTCTCAAAATTAGAAAAGTAAATAAAAAATCCAGAAAATACAAAAAAATATACATTGGGACATTACACAGAGAGAAGACGTACATAAGACGCCATATGGTGTTAGATGGAGTCCATATAGTTAAAAAAGGACCAGGTTGTAATATGCATATGGTCAATTGGAGGAATGTATGATGGTTAAAGGACTATAGGGAAGTATGGAACCGCACTCGACAATGGAAGTACAATTAACAATGGAAGTGCATTTGATATTGCAACTATGCCCAGTAGTCGAAATGCTTACAAGAATGGAAGTGTTGGCTTGCACCCAAGTTTCATGCTCAAACTTGGTGCTATTTTGTTTGCCTAAGTATCTTTTGCAGTTCATGTCTTTTGTGCTCTCTCCACTGCAATTCATATCAATGCATTATCTTTCACTTGTGGTGCTTTTTGGTGGACTGTTTTGTTGTCCCTGCCTACTTCCTTGTGCCTTGCGATGTTTCCTTTTGTCTTGCAGTGCCCTTTGGTAACATGTTATAGTTCCCCATCACCTTACCTTACTTGTTGTTGGTACTGGATATGTTCTTAACCTATTTGTTCTCATTTCAAAGGGATTATACCTCAACTTGGACAGTCAATTAGTGCGTTGCCATCTTCTTTGTCTAGGCTTTGTTTGTGCATTTATTGTGCGATTGAGAGTTTGTTGAGGATGGGATGGTTGTAGTTGGTCCCATGGCTTGATGAAGCTTGTTCTCTTTATCTTGCGTGAGATCTTAGGTGGATTTCCTTCCTTCGAGACATTGAACTTCTGTCGTGTGGATCTTCTAGGCATCTTAATGGTCATTGGACCTACGTTCATATTTCCCTCCTTGCCTCTCATGGCTGTTGAAATGCTTGAAGGTGCTATATATGCACTGCTGTTTGGTTTTTTAGGGGTTGGTCTGAGAGCCAATTTTCTGTCTTGGTTGCCAAGGGTTTATTCTATAGGATCAATCGATGTATGTGCAACATTGTAAGGGAAAGACCTATTTGTATGGGTTGTGGTTGGGTTGGGTGGTTGCATGGTCATATGTTTCCATGGTAGGCTGTAATGTTTCAGGGGATGCTCAAGCCTAGTTGTGGATCCTCTGTTGCCACATTTGCTGGCTTGGTGTAATAAAGTGACAAAGTGTTGATTAATGTTGCAACATTATAATGCATTACAAACTATTTTGTAATGGTCTTCCTCTATTGCATGTGGGATGTTACCGATTTGAGATGGATTATTAAGTATGTGTGATGTGCAAGATTTCCTTGTTTTTATGATATAGTTGTAGTTCCATATGGTTCTCTCTCCTCCGTACATGTTGTGACTCCATTGCTCAGTGGATTTGGCACTGGTCAGTTGGGTTCGGGTTCAATCATTCACATTCATAAAACACTCTTTTATTTCTATTTTAGTTTTGTTTCTTGTCCTACCTACATGCACCAATCAGTTTTACAACTTCGAATTGATATTAAGAGAGCTACACTTGAGTAAGATCTTAAGAGGTTTGTGTATGTAGGAGTCCTACTTACTGCATAGCTCATTTCTTTAACAAATGTATAACATTAGCAAGCTTGTGTCGGATGGATCTAGAGAGGGGTATGTGGGTGAGATGCAAAATGCATGTGTAAGAAAAGATAGGGGGATTCATCTTAAGAAATACAACCAGTTCATACCCTTAGGTGCATATGCATGCTTGTTTATATCTACTATTGGTGAAGTCTAGTAGGTCTACCCCCAATTGCCATTAGGGCATGGCAACCAAAGCCTCGTTCTTATTTGTGTTAATACCTCAAGGGAATACCCCCCTAGGTTCGACAAAGCTTGAAGAAGAAGAGGATCTGCCCTAATCCTATGCATTGGTCCAAAACCACTCTCCTCTTGTTGATGTGTTATCCTCTTTGCTTGAGTTTGCCTTGTCTTAGCTTGAGTAATGATGCTAGAGGAGAGGGCTTGCGATTTTGAGAACCAACAAAATGGTGACTCTATTGGGGACAATTCCTATTAGGCCTATCTTGGATTGCAAGAAGTTGAAGACTTTGTTGGTGGAAGAAAACCTAGAGTCTATTCTTGCCTTGGTGATATCTCCTGCTTGAAGGATTTCCTCATTCAGTGAGGTGGCGCTCTATTGTCACAAATCAAGGTTTCTGCTACTGGTACTAGTCTGCTAATTGTGCCCAAAGGTCATATGTTCTATGTGCGGTGGTATTACAAGGTACATAAGCTTGCTCCTCCCTCCCTCATGGTAGAACTTTGCTCCTTGCATAAGCTGCAGTCTTGTTCAACATGTAAATTTGTAATCATGGCCTTTAGGTTTGAGCATGTTGATAGGGTTGTTCCTTCTTTAGTTTCACCCTATACCTAAAGCCCTTGTTGCATCCTCTTAGTGTGGTCGTCATACTCCACCTCCAAGTCATTCCCGAAGCCTTTGTGCATCCATGCAAGGACATGATGAACTTCTTAGGCAGCAAAAGGAATTTGAAAGCCAAATCAAAATGCTCGGGCCTAGGTTGCATTCCAATGCCCTGCTTGTTGCTGCAAAGAAGCCAGTTGCTCACAATCCCATTATTCCCTTTGATACTACTTATAGGCAGTTTGAACTCTCTTGGGGTGACTATGAAATGCA
Organism: Cunninghamia lanceolata; assembly: GCA_027924645.1. Lineage (NCBI taxonomy): Eukaryota > Viridiplantae > Streptophyta > Pinopsida > Cupressales > Cupressaceae > Cunninghamia > Cunninghamia lanceolata. The sequence continues at coordinate 7,282,166 of BSBN01000400.1, forward strand.
AACCACAACAACTAGGATCTTAGGTCACATGCCTTTGTTTGATGGTTGTGAGCACACATGGGGAAGTACTCATGTGAATGATCTTGCGGCCTTCATGGATGAATTTCAGTTCAGTAATGCAGATGAATGGATGAGATTTTTTGTTAGATCTTTCCATGGGAGTGCAAGGCTATGGCTTAATGGTTTCCTTGCTCGTCACTTTTCTACTTGGGACAACCTTATTGATGCCTTCAATGATGAGTGCACATGCAACATTGATCCTACTTCTCTTGTTCAAGAACTTGAAAACATCAAAAGGCAAGAGGGTGAGCCGAGTAAAGATTTTGGTCATAGGTTTCTTGTTCTTCTCTCTAAGGTCCCAAGTGATTACCAACCTGATTTATCCACTTGTTGATTTATTCTTTGAGACCTATGTGGATGGTTAAAGTGTGTTGCTACAAGGGATGAAGCCCATTAGTTTGCTGCAGGCTTATTCCTTACTTGATTTCCTTGAGTAGATGAGAGATAGCTACACAGGGAATTTGAGGCCTTCATGTATTAACAAGGATGAAGCTATTGCCCTACAAAATCATGTTGAACTTTGTAGTCCTATCATTTGTGGTGGCTGCAAGGATGAAGGCAGTGTCTTCACTAACTTTCAAGTGGAAGATTTTAGCCTGGAGAGTGGTGGTGCAGATGATTTTTGTGCTGCAAGTGTTTATCCTCAAGAAAGTGAGGTGGAGAATTCTACACCGCAAAATGAGTATGATTGTAGAGTTATGGTGTTGACTTGCGGCTTGGGTATATCATTTTTGAGAGGGTGTGTGCAGATGAGGATTCGATAATTCCAACTATCCGTCTCTATTGTGGTGGTTCTCAAGTCTTCCTTTTGTTTATTGATGACCTATACATTGACTTTTATTAGTTAGATGATTCAATAGTTCCAAGTATTAGCAATTATGGCCACAATGACATGTGCCTTGTTGGTGACCCTATTGGATGCGTCGTAGTTGAAGATCTTCCCTTTGCGGCAATTTTCTGTGCTTGTATGTAGGGAGGGGATGAAGAAGAGACTTCTGGTTGTAGTAGTAAGTGTGGCGCAGTAGGTTGCAAATATGTGATTAAAATAGAGAGGCAATGGGATGGATTTAGTCCATGTAATGTCCCACCCTGATTTTTTTTTTGTGTTTTCTGTTGTTTGCTTCTGTTTAGGGCTTGCATGTGGTTTTTGATTTGCATATAATTGAAATATAACAATAAAAAAGATTTTCCAATAATACCCAGAAGCTTATATGAAATGAAACAACCACTAAGAACATAAATCAGCAATACCCATATGATAGGAAACCTAAGAAAATCAGATATTTCAAAACCCTAGTTGCTGTCATATATTTTTTGAGATATATTTGGTGAATACATTAAATAGAGGGATTATAACAAATACCCAGATGATAAACTCACTCAAACATCATATTTGAAACATACCCATTTGCTGTCTTACAATGTGCAGGTCTGAAACAATCTGTGAACAGCAATGGAAGCTCCAAAAAACCCTAGCAAAATATTCAGATTTCAAAATGCTCAAAATCCTTAATTTTCCAGTCCTAGGTATCCACATTCAAGGTGAAATAACACTAAAATCATTTGAAAATAACTCCCAAAATTCCAACGTTCAGCTACAACACTTGGAGCAGCCAGCAATGGAGAAGGTACAACTCCAAGAAACACTTAAAATCAGCAATGATCTTTTCCTATGCTCTTCTAAATCACTCTATAAAATCTGCATTCAAACCCTTGCTTCAAATCACTGAAAAATCTTCAACTATTTAGCTCCAGCATAACCCTTGTGTGAGGCTATCAACAGAGTATTCTTGGGTGATCTTTCACACTTGCAAATACTGTTCCTCTTGAGGGTATTCGTCCTCAAAAAGCCATGAACCAAAGTTCAGTCTCCAACCTGTAGAAGAAAATATTTTTCAAGCATATACAAAAATGAGCTCAAACCCCCTTTTATTCTCTCCTTCACTTCCACGCACAACTTGGGCAATTAAATAACATTTTAAATTTCACTTTATTTCCCATTATGTCTTCCTAAGTTGGACACTCCACATTACTTTATAAAATATGCCTTTTAATTCTTTTTCCCTAACGCTCCTTTTATGAAGTCACTTTAATATTTTAATTAACATTAAGTTAAATCTTTAATTTTAACTTAAATGGCATTAATGTTAATTAAAATAATATAACTTTGCCCACGAACTCCAACGGGCAACCGAAAGAGTGACATGGAAATTGTGCCACATGAGAAGTCAGTGCTGAGCAGAGACCCTGTTAAAAATAGCAACATGCTAAAAATAGTAAGAATGGCTCAAAAGGTCTGAAAACACTCAGAAAGATGTCACGATGAACCTCTTGACATTACTGAGCTCAATGCAACACCTAGAAAGGCCCCGAGACAGTTGAACTGCCATGTCACCAAAACAATGTCCAGATTGACACTATAAATAGCAGTGTTCTTCGAGGACCAAAAAGAACAAACCCAAAAAAACCCAGAAAGATTGTCGCCATGCAAACACTTACTATAAATAGTATGGACAAGTTGTCCGAAATCCCTCCAGAAAGTGTCATACAGCTCCACTGGATCACCTGAGCACATTGGTGACATCGAAATACTCCTCTGATTAGGCTGTCACTAACCCGGAAAGTCAGCTCCAACAGTGCTGCAAGAGAACCCGAAAATGAGGACATTACAGTCAGCCCTTCCCAAAGATTGCTTGTCCTCAAGCAATGCCAATACAACCTCCAATCAATAGACTGATCCAAATTGGAATCAAGAATGATCCCAGGGTGCCAAGTCAACCTAGGAGATCTATAGTACCATCTACTAAAGACACTGTCCTGCAAGGTACCAATACGAGAGACCTGAAAACCTTCTGTAAGAAGAACAATCGGATATTGCATCAACTCAGTCAACTCCTCAGGGAATTGCTCTTCGAAAAAAAACCAACTGTAACACTGTGAGAATACGCTCAAGAGAGTTAGTGTCAACTCTCTCATTCCCAACAGCTGCTGGATTGCAAACCCAAGTGATCCTTGGGTTCCAAGTCAATCTTTGGAAAAAATCATCACACTGTTGCTGCACCACTCTGATATAAACTATAAAACCGTTGTGCCACAACAACACTCTCCTCTTGGAACTCCCAGAAGTAAGCATCTCCAGACCCCAAACTGAAACACCGATAAGGGTTGAAATCCATACCATGAGACATCTCCTGCTGAGGCATCCCAGTAAAGTCCATGACTGCCATCCTTGTATCAAACACGATCTTGGGCAACATGAAGAATAGTCTACTCAACCCAAAAACCAAACTCCCCCAAAGAAGAAGTGGACTAATCACTATCACAAGTCTAAAATCTGCCAACCAGGGAATGCCTCTACTGTCATCAACTGTACTCATATCATCAACACTTAATCTCCAAGTGTCAAAAGGAAGGTTCCGAACACACCAACACACTCAAACCACTACAATCAATTAGGCATCATCTGACGATATGCACACTATCCTTGTAAAGTATCTGCAGTACTTGTCACTTACTAGGGTGGAAGCAATAAATAGAGGAACTGTGTCTGGAATAACTCCCATAACCATTTGTCCTAAAGCATGCCAAAGCTCGAAATCAATCTTCTCACAAAAGAATAGCACCATAACCAATGTGGAAATGTAAGGGCAGTAGTAACCATTCTGAATCCTATTGAAAACATAGGAGAGATGAGTATGGAAGTAGTTATAGAGTCATCTCCTATGATCAAACCATTTCTATCAACCAACTCTAACCACCAGATACACCACTGCTGATCTAAAAAGACAAACCAACACAGCTACGGGTCAAGAGCTGAAGTCGTGTAGGCTGATCGGAAAGTGGACAGCGGTGCTAACACTCATTGTTGCAACTCCAAGACCCTCTGAAAGATGAATCATAGTATGTGAAAATTCGCTGTCCTGAACCCACACTAAGAGTAAACTATCAAGGTTTACATCACAATCTTTCATAAGATGAACTTTCTGAGTTAGGAAGGTTTGAAGTAAACAATAATGACTGCTGTCCAAAATTGAAATCAGAGAGGTACAATCTGATTTAAGTACTCTACACCAAGGACAACAATAGCACCAACGGATTTCCCATGTATGAGCATGCGTGAAAAGCATTGAGTTGTGCCAACATAACTAAGAAATGCTTGGAAAACACCTCCAAGCAATCACCAACGGAAATCTATTACTTCCTTGACAAAGAAGAAAGTGCCAACTCCCTTGAATGAGAGCAAACTAAAAAGTGAAGTGACTGACCTGCAACCCAAAAACAAGCTCAACACTAGAATTCTGATCCATTGCCAAATAACACTCCCAAGAGTAACCATTCGTTCATTACTCCAATCCTTAAAATCTCTCTCCAATCCATTTGTAGATAAGCAAATGGAATCACCAAATGGTTGGTAAAGAAAAGAACAACATCATTAATTCTGGAATTTTCATCCTTATACCTCCAAAGGTCATACCAACCTTTCCTAATGAGCTCCATCAATCCTTGTTGAGGATCCCAAGCATGGATACCCAACCAAGAATAAACTCGAGCATAACTAGAAAAGTACACATCATAACTCCAAGTGCCATCCATAACATGCTTATCAAGTAAGTTTGTGCCCCTTTTGGTAATCGCTTGTTACCCATCCCTAAAAGTACCAACAACTAAGGTGCAAGGAGCAATTGTTGTCTTCAAAACCAACCCCAAAGAAAGATTAGTAGGAGAAAAAACATCATTCAATCCAAATGATGGATTGCCAAACATGTAGATATCATGTTTAGGTCCTCCTTTCTCTAGAGCTGCATATGTAACAAGCTTGAAAACTCCTTTACTTGCTGCTGTTCTGAAAATTCCAGCAAGCTCAAGAACATTATTTGGAAACTTTTCAAAATCAGAAATGAAGAAGTCTCCATGAATCAATTCATCCCATGAAGATACTGCATCTCCTAGTGTCACAACACTCATTATGCAATCTTCTTTTGTCTCCTCTACACATTTCATATCCGGTGGTCTCTCAAGATGATTACCAACCACAAGGCTTGGCACTTCCTTGTGATATGCACCCAAACCTTCGACAAGTGGTATGCTACAATCTTCATGAAATAATTCATCCTTGCTGAATTCTTCATAAATCGGTGAACAACTTGGCTCCACATAAGAATCTTTTTGGAGCTCATCAATGCCTTCAACCAGTTTCTTGATCTCCATGAACCTTGCATCTGTTACGTGTTCCTTGTTCATGGCTGCAATAGTTGATTGATTTTCAGCTTGGTAGAGAGAGTGGTGAGCTAGGCTAAGATCAAGGCAAAACCCATCAACCTCTTTCTCCTTCTCTTGGTAGGCATCATAGGTTTCCTCTGCAAACTTAATGGCATTATCCCTGTCAAAAAGCAAATGCAAATAATCTGATTTCATTACCTGTAAAGCTTCTTTGATGGTTTGTAGATTTGCAAGGGTAGCTCCATCCTTAATGCCATTTTGTCTCTTCTTAACTTGAACCTTCCAGAAGAGCTCTTCAACCAATTGTGTGTGTTATCAAACCTGGTCAAGGCTTTCACAACCTTCTCTTCTGAAACCAATAATTTGTCCCTTAAAACTTGTAGCTCTTTAGGCCCTTTATCAAAATCAGCGATGAAATTATGCTCCTCAAACACCACGTTTTCTGATATGTCTTCATTTGTAGGGAGCCATATCATCTTCTAAATCAATTGTCTCACTAGTTGATGCCTTACAACTCTCAAGTAAGGATGATGGGACGTCATGAACAAACCCAATATCATCCAATGAATTCATCTCTTCACAAGGCCTATCAATAACCACCTCTAATTCACCAACATTGGTGTCAATGTAAGTATCTCCCTCCATACGCTTGGTTTGAAAGTCAAATCCAAGGCCACCTGTATTAACATCACCAGAATAAGATAAAGGATCATCAAAAGCTGTTTTGAAGTCATCATATTTGCTTTCTCCATGCCCTTCATCTAAAAATACATGAGTGAACTCAACACAGTCATCTGCTCCATAGGAATCATCAAGGAAGTCATTAGAATCATCACTAGTTTGTCATGTCCCCGTTTCCGGCATGATCATCAGCTTAAGATTGGATTAGCCTATTGATCATTCCCGGAGGCTAATTCAGAATGATGAGGGAATGAATTGGTTTTTGACTAACTTAACTTTTGTTTTGCAGGAACAAGTCAGAAACTGGAAATTTGGCTAAGTCTGGAAGCCAAGTTGTAAGGCAGTTAACTCCTGGAATCTAGGCGCAAATTCCTCATCAAACTGCTCAAATGAGCGCCTTAGGATATGGGATCCTCGAACAAACGTCGGAAGTGCAAGATGGTAAGAAGATTTGTCTTAAAGCATTTTCAAATAGGGCGCTTGACAGGAGAAGTTGATAAGTTTCCAGAATGAGGTTTGATGAATGGATTGGTTTGGGAAGAAGGTTTATTCACCTTAGGCGCCAGTTCATGTTGCACCATCCAAAATGAGCGCCTAGTACAATAAGGCGCTTTATCACATCTGGACCACCTTGAATGGCTTCTAAGCTAGATTGTGGGTTCGACAGGGTAAGTGCGCCATATAAGGTCAAGGCGCCATTTCCTGTTCACATAAACCTCTGAGGGCGCCTAGGTATTTGGGCAAGCCTCTGGCATCCTAGAATTGCGCCCTAGTCCAAAAGTCATTGGAAGGCTCTCTTGATCATCAATAAAGATTAAGGATTGTCAAATAGATCATACCTTCACTCAGAAGCATCATTCCCATCTTGTGAAGTGTTAAACTCAAGTAGGCGCACTTCATCTTCTCTTCCACTTCACATTTGCGCCTACTCCTTAAAGCTAGATCCGCGCCTTTGTCTGATGATCATCTCAGTTCATTCTCTCATGGACACCCACTTTGGGAAGATTCTTATTGAGCGCCCAAGTTATTAGCACTTTTGGATCTGGATTCTACATCTTGAAAGTGAAGGCGCATTTTCCTGAGGGTAGCATCTTCTAGCCAGCGCCTAATGCTATCCAGGCACAATTCAACCTTCATTATGGCGCCTACCATCTGGAAGGGAGCATTGGTCATTTCTCTAGAAGTTCTAGGCAATTGAAGTTTGTAAAGTCAACAAGGAATGTTGGGCGCCTAGCCAAGTTGGCATTTCCTGCTCTCAACTAGCGCCTAGACACTGAAGGAGACACTTGCAAGGGTAGGCGCACTTTCCTTGTAGATTGATGATCACGTGGTTGAAAGAACATTACTCTAAGAATGCCAAGTTGAAAGATAAAGTCAAGGAAGTGTTATGATGCCTAGGCGCATCTTTAGGGCAAAACACACCAATTGTGGCGCTTAGAAGGAGTTTCCAGACTAGGCGCACATCTAATCACACTCTGCCATTTCTAGCGCCTACTAACATTTCCTTCATTCAAGTGGTTTGTGGCACTAACGAACTTTAGGTGTTGGAAATGATCAAGTGGATCAGAGTAGGCGCAATTTCCACCTCAAACCAACTCAAATTACACTTGGAGAAGTTTTGCTCACTTTGGAACTTTGAATGCATAGTTGTTTGTCAAAGGCACCTTGGGAAGTGAGTGGACATCATTGGAAAGCCTTTCTCTAGCAAGGCGCAACTTCTAGCAGTCACCATCTCCATTGGCGCCTAGCAGTGGTAAAGCGCAAGCTCATGATCAAACTACCTCAATTGGGCGCCTAGTAGTACCTGAGCTTTCATTGGTCAACAAAATGATATTGGGATCCGTACTGATTCAGTGAATAAGAGTGAGTTGTCAGATGGAATATTCTCCATGAATATGCTTCTTGGGAAACGTGCCTTGGTTCCTCTTTGTGCATTGAAAAACGTGCCTTCATTGCCTTTGGAAGGCCTATAAAAGGAGGAGCCTTCTCATTCATTTGGTATCTATGCATTTGACAAAATTCTCTCTGCAAAGCTGTTGAGCTTGTAATCTTGAGGCCTGCGAGTTTCAAGTGTTGGGGTGATGCTCCCTCAACTGACAAGGTGATGCTCCCTTGTTGTACTGTGAGGTGTTGACATTCAGTTGACATCGTTGAGTTCAATCGAGTCGATCAAGTATAGGCGCCCATTGTAATCATCAAGGCTCCAAGGCCTGCTTTTGTAATTCCATTTGAATAAAGTGTAAATTCATGCCATTGAAAGCATTATCCATGTAATAAGACATTGTGAGTTGATTGAATCAAGTAATAAAACAAGTACCCAGCTTAAGGTTGATTCATTCAAATAGTTATCTTTGATGTATATCTTTGTGTTGTTGAAATAGTTGATGAGTTGATAGCAAGTAAAATTGTCTAAGTAAGGAAAAATTTTGGTAGAATTAGTTGGGTATCTTACATAGTTGAATCCGAGCTAGGATCCAAAGTTGTTGTTTTGTCCTTTTCTTCATGCACCACCTCATCCATGGTAGTTGCATGCATGACCAAAGAATCATCCTGAAGCCCCTTTTTCCTTTGCAAATCCTAATTTTGAGGTCTACCTCTTTCGTCTCTGCGGGGTCTACTACTTTCCCTAAAGGCCAAATATTCCTGAAATGGCATCTCCGTTTGAAAATCTACATCCATTGCTCTCCAATCTACTATTATTTGATTTAGCCCTACTTGCTCTGTTGGTTCATTTTCAATTGGATGATTATTCCTATTGTTATTTGGCACTAATCGGACGAAAATTTGGTCTAGTTCAGTTTGGGATCTGTCCATCCGATCCAACATCTCTCGCTGCCCTCTAGCCAAATCATTTACCGCATGCAACATACTGGACATATTAGCTCTTCCCTCATCATGATGGTCTCTACCTTCTCGATCACCCATGATTTCTTCCTCTATTTCTTCTTCACCGGAGTGTACTGTATGGTGTTCTATACCTCTGAAGGCCACTCTTCCCACTGTTCTTGTTCAACTTCTTTTTTTCCTTGTTCTTTCAAGATATCTCTGTTCTCTGGTACTCCCTCATAGAAACTTACATGCAATCACTGTTCGGCCATGGAAACTGACATGCAAGCATATGGGTGCTCTACAAACAGACATGCAAGTACTGGGTGCTAACATGCAACTGTGCTCAAAGTAGTAATCCAACAGGCTGGCAGGAAAAACCAGCTCTGATGCCACTATAATGTCCCACCTTGATTTTTTTTTGTGTTTTCTGTTGTTTGCTTCTGTTTAGAGTTTGCATGTGGTTTTTGATTTGCATATAATTGAAATATAACAATACAAAAACATTTCCAATAATAACCAGAAGCTTAGATGAAATGAAATAACCACTAAGAACATAAATTAGCAATACCCATATGATAGGAAACCCTAGAAAATTAGATATTTCAAAACCCTAGCTGTTGTCATATGTTTTTTGAGATATATTTGCTGAATACATTAAATAGAGGGATTATAACAAATACCCAGATGATAAAATCACCCAAACATCATATTTGAAACATACCCATTTGCTGCCTTACAATGTGCAGGTCTGAAATAGTCTGTGAACAGCAATGGAAGCTCCAAAAAACCCTAGCAAAATACTCAGATTTCAAAATGCTCAAAACCCTTTATTTTCCAGCCCTAGGCATCCACATTCAAGGTGAAATAACATTGAAATCATCTGAAAATAACTCCCAAAATTCCAATGTTTAGCTACAACACTTGGAGCAGCCAACAATGGAGAAGGTACAGCTCCAAGAAACACTTAAAATCGACAATTATCCTTTGCTATGCTCTTCTAAATCACTCTGTAAAATCTGCATCCAAACCCTTGCTTCAAATAACTGAAAAATCTTCAACTATTCAGCTCTAGCATAACCCCTGTGTGAGGCTATTAGCAGAGTATTCTTGGGTGATCTTTCACACCTACAAATATTGTTCCTCTTGAGGGTTTTCGTCCTCAAAAAGCCATGAACCAAAGTTCAATCTCCAACCTGTAGAAGAAAATATTTTCCAAGCATATACAAAATGAGTTCAAACCCCCTTTTATTCTCTCCACTTCCACGCACAACTTGGGCAATTAAATAACATTTTAAATTTCACTTTATTTCCCCTTATGTCTCCTTAAGTTGGGCACTCCACATTACTTTGTAAAATATGCCTTTTAATTCTTTTTCCCCAACGCCCCTTTTATGAAGTCAATTTAATATTTTAATTAACATTAAGTTAAATCTTTAATTCAACTTAAATGACATTAATGTTAGTTAAAATAATATAACTTTGCTCACGAACTCCAACGGGCAACCGAAAGAGTGACCAATCATGCAGTGACATAGAAATTGTGCCACATGAGAAGTCGGTGCTGAGCGGAGACCCTGCTAAAAATAGCAACATGCTAAAAATAGTAAGAATGACTCAAAAGGTCCGAAAATGCTCAAAAAGATGTCACCGCGAACCTCCTAACATTAGTGAGCTCAATGCAACACCTAGAAAGGCCTTGAGATAGTTGAACTGCCATGTCACCAAAACAGTGTCCAGACCGATACTTACTATAAATAGCAGCGTTCTTCGAGGACCAAAGAGACCAAACCCAGAAAGATTGTTGCCATGCAGACACTTACTATAAATAGTATGGACAAGTTGTCCGAAATCCCTCCAGAAAGTGTCATATAGCTCCACTGGATCACTTGAGCACACTAGTGACATTGAAATACTCCTCTGATTAGGCTGTCACTAACCCAGAAAGTCAGCTCCAACTGTGCTGCAAGAGAACCCGAAAATGGGGACATTACATTCCATCATTTGAAGTGCCTTGGTTTGATTCTTATGTTGATGATGATGAAGAGGTGGATCATATGTTTGATCCAAGCATAGAGCTGTCCTACAACATATGTGAAGATGGTGTATGCTGGCCGCAAGTTGTCCAAGAGTCTGGCGTAAGCACAAGTAACTATGAGGCTTTCCTTTGGGATGAGGGTCAAGCTTCTAATGTTGTGGATGATGGTGATGTGCCAAAGTTGGAATATTCCCAGTGGATGCAACATACATATGAAAGCAATGTTGAGCTGCAACATATGTGTAAACTTGAAGACCAGCATGCGGTAGCTCAACTTGAATCTATACCTGAGCTTGAGACATTCCGGTTTGATATGCACGAAGGTAGTCTTCGTTGTGTAGGTCAAGATTGTGGTTAGGTATACTTTTCTTTACCATGCGAGTTTGAGACATTTAGCTTTTGTCTTGACTCATTTGAAGGTGGCAGCAACTATGAGGATGTAATTGGCATGGTTGTGAGGGTCTTCTCCTTATGCAATTGGATTGGGTTGTCGGCCTTAGTGGGCAAAAGGTGTTGCAGTCTTGGCCTGATACCTTTTGCATTTATAGATGGTTTATACTTGCATGCAGTGGATGCAGTCTATTGCAGTTGGGTGGTGGGCACACTTTTTGTTTAAGAATGTTTAGCTTGTTCTTTTGGCTTGTCTTTGATAAGGACATGTTGATTGCAGTAGTTTATCCATGGCCTTGTGCTATGGATCTCCTTTGCAGGGTCTGACCTACATATGTGCTAAAGTTTTGATTGTGGCCTTACCTTTCAGTTTCCTTTGTGTCTTCATGTTATTGGCCATAGGTCTTGTTTGTGTCTTGTACATATGTGTTTTGACTTCTGCCTTTTGGTTACTCCTCCCCCTCTTCCTTTTGCCTTTTGGTCTACTTCTTGGAGACTTGTTTGGATTCTCGCTATGCCTGCAAGAGGCACACATCTGCAACCAGAGCCAAATAGTGGTTCGTGCCCAAATTTCATGCTCAATCTTAGTGCTTCTATTAATGTGGTGCTTTTTTGTTTGCCCAAGTATCTTTTGCAAGTCATCTCTTTTGTGCTCTCCGCACTGCAAGTCATATCAATGCATTATCTTTCACTTGCAGTGCTTTTTGGTGGATTGTTTTGCTATCCTTGCCTACTTCATTGTGCCTCGCGATGTTACCCTTTCTCTTGTGGTGCCCTTTGATACCTTGTTATATTTCCCCATTACCTTACCTTGCTTGTTGTTGCTACCACATATGCTCCTAACCTATTTGTTCTCACCGCAAAGGGATTATGCCTCAATTGATTACCTTTGTCTTTCTCCTTTTGGTGAATCTTCTAGTTTGTGGTTGTCTCTCTTGGATTGTAGTGGCCACACATGTTCCTATAGGTGTAATCTCATGTTGTTGTGGCCTCCACATAATCTCTGATCTTTTTCTATGGTCTGGTGGTTGAGTGAGACTATTTGTGTTGTGGTGGTTGTATCTTGAATCGTCTGGTGCATTGCATCCTAGTAAGTTTGCTCTGCAACTTGCTTGTGGGGTGTCTTGTGCTCTATTTGTGCGATTATGGTGGGTTTTCTTACTTTTGCAGTGGGGATCTCACCTTACATGTTGTGATTGCAGCATTGGTTTCACTTCACGTTTGCGGCAACAAAGTTTGTTCTTGTGGTGAGTCTCTTCACCCTCGTGGTGGATTCCCACTTATTTGCAGCAGGTTCTTGTCCATAGTGGTTTTTCTCTATGCGCCAAGCTCAATCCCTTTTGTGGTAGTTGTATATGCTTTATCTTGGCCGTGGGTGTTCATGTGGTGAGTCCTATCACTTGTGCGGTGGCTATCTCTGGACCTACGTGCATTTCTCATAAATAGTTGGTGGCTTGTGCCGTATTTTGGTTGTGCAGTGATTGTAGTTGTTCTTGCGGTGCCCTCTCGGTTCTTGTTCTTCGCATGCATATGATTGTGCCAGCGTGGCATGCTTGCCAACCATGTGTTCATTATTCAAAAGGTCTGTGTGATTTCAAATGACAAAACTCGTGGCAAGAAATGTTTGCATGTTGGTGGTTAGTGGGTGGTTGTGCCTTTATGGCGTCTCTTCTCTGTGCTCATTTGGCGTTGGTTGTTGGTGGTGGGGCTCGAGGAGCTCTTTTGTCCCTACACCTTTTTTAGTCGCTTGGTGCCTTGTCATCTTCTCTGTATGGGCTTTGTTCTTGCATTAATTGCACAACTGAAAGTTTGTTGAAGATGAGATGGTTGCAGTTGGACTTGTGGCTCGATGAAGCTTGTTCTCTTTGCCTCGTGTGAGATCCTAGGTGGATTTCCTTCCTTCGAGGCATTGATCTTGTGTTGTGTGAACCTGAGTTTGAATTTCCCTCGTTGTCTCTCATGGCCGTTGAAATGTTTGAAGGTGCTATATATGCATTGTTGTTTGGTGTATTAGGGGTTGGTTTGAGAGCCAATTTTTTGTCTTGGTTGCAAAGGGTTTATTCTAGGGGATCAATCGATGTATGTGCAACATTGTAAGGAAAGACCTGTTTGTATGGGCTATAGTTGGGCTGGGTAGTTGCATGGTCATATGTCTTCATGGTAGACTGAAATGTTTCATGGGGATGCTTGAGCCTGGTTGTGGATCCTCACTTGCCACATTTGCTGGCCTGATGTATTAAAGTGTTGATTAATGTCACATCATTATAATGCATTACAAACTATTTTGTAATGGTCTTCCTCTACTGCATGTGGGATGTTGCTGATTTAAGATGAATTATTAAGTATGTGTGATGTGCAAGATTTCTCTATTTTTATGATATAGTTGCAGTTCCATATGGTTGTCTCTCTTCCTTACATGTTGTGACTTTGTTGCCCAAAGGATTTGGCATTGATTGGTTAGCTTTGGGTTCAATAACTCACATTTATAAAACATCTTTTAATTTCTGTTTTAGTTTAGTTTCCTCTCCTGCCTACATGCACCAATCAATTTGACAATTTCGGATTCATCTTAAGGGAGCTACACTTGAGTAAGATCTTAAGAGGTTTGTGTATTTAGGAGTCCTGCCTATCGCATAGCTCATTGCTTCAGCAAATGCATAACATTAGAGAGCTTGTGTTAAATGGATCTAGAGAGGGCTATAAGGGGATTCATCTTAAGAAATACAATCAGTTCAAACCCTTAGGTGCATATGCATGCTTGTTTATATCTACTATTGGTGAAGTCTAGTAGGCTTAGCACTGGTTTGCCATTAGGACATGGTAACCAAAGCCTCGTTCTTATTTGTGTCAAGACCTCAAGGGAATACCCCCTAGGTTCGACAGAGCCTAAAGAAGAAGAGGATATGCCCTAATCCTATGCATTGGTCCAAAACCACTCTCTCTTTGTTGATGTGTTATCCTCTTTGCTTGAGTGCCCCTTGTCCTAGCTTGAGTAATGATGCTAGAGGAGAGGGCCTGCAGTTTTGAGAACCAACAAAATGGTGACTCTGTTGGGGACAATTCTTGTTAGTCCTATCTTGGGTTGCAAGAAGTTGAAGACTTTGTTGGTGGAAGAAAACCTAGAGTCTATTCTTTCCTTGGCGATATCTCTTGCTTGATGGATTTCCTCATTTAGTGAGGTGGTGCTTTGCTTGCACGAATCAAGGTGTGGTTGGCTCCTCCTAGTGATTTTGATGCAGTACCTTTGTTTTGGGCATGGCGGATCCTTAGAGGAATCTTGAAACTATCAACTCACCAGATGATTTTGGTGACTTGAATTTGACCTCTATCATGCTTTGTTCTCTCTATAAGCTTGCAAACCTTGGTGTTTTAAAACCGTAAGCCTTGTCACACGTCACCTTGATTGTCTATCCTTGGCACGACTACTGCACAATGATCTTGAAATGCCTCGAATGAAGAGTGAAGGAAATGATACAGTTCCCAATGATGATTGCTGTAGGTGCTGGAAGAATGCAAACAAGTGCTGGTCCTCAGAAAACTACAATAAATTTTGAAGGATCTGTTATTAACAATTGACAAGATGTTGGGAAACTTGCTCCATTGGCACATTTTTTAAGACTCCATGCACTTTTGTCTTATTTTTTTGGACTTGAAAAATGACCTCCATGCATAAGTGCGCTTCAAGACCTTCATGAGTGCTTTTTTGAACTTGAAACTTGCACAACTCTCTCTAGGTGCGTGCTTTATCATTTATGAGCACTTTTTTTAATGTTTTGAAGTTGAGCTGCCATTCATGTCATGGAGTGTGTGCTTTTGGGGGTCGTGCACCTTTTTTCATTTTTGAACTTAAGTGACTTAAGTGCACATTTTGTCCTCATGTACACTTGTTATATTTCCAAGATGATAGTGTCACCTAAGTGAAAAAGTGCGCCCCTTTTTCACTCATGCACTCTTTTTTCTTTCTAATTCGTCATTGACATGGGACAACTCATACACTTTTTCACTTAAAGTTCACGTTTTGTTCTAATTTTAAGTTCTCTCTCTCTCTCTCTCTCTCTCTCTCTCTCTCTCTCTCTCTCTCTCTCTTCTCTCTCTCTCGGCACACTTTTGAGACCCTTATGCACTTTTGGTTTTATTTCAAGTTGACCTTACCACTTAAGTGAAAAGCACTTTCATTTCCACTTATGCCCCTTTGTATCATACATTTTGATGTTCAAACTTGACATTCTCTCTCCTAAGCATGTTCCTCATCACTTATGCACCTTTTTATGACTTGAAATTTGAAAACTCCAAAAAGTACCCCTCCTTTGTCTAGGTGCACTCCACGAGTCATGATGACCTTTTGCATACCTTCGATTGTCTTTGCCTTTCCTTCCTTGTCCAAGTTCTTGCTTTTGCCTTGCTTGATGCATTTGAAAACTCCTTTTGTTAGCCTTTGCAAAGACACTACTTGAAATGATGAAAACAACCTTAATGACCAAAGGCAATGAGGATTCACTTACGGCTCAAAATAAGAGGAAAATCAAGAATTTGACTTGAAGGATAGCTTAATGCAAAGAGTTTCAAATGGGTCCAACAACCAACAATACTTTTATATCTTATTGGTTAGCTACTACCAATTGGAAGGTTGGAGGCCAAATAGTGGGCTTGCCCAAGCTTCTCTAGATATCTCGTGATAGCACATCCAAATCAGATCCAACATCAACAATAATGTTTGTTAGGTTCTTCTTGAGAACCTCCATGTGCACCATTGCTAGACTTCATCCTAATTTCATAGTCAAGAGCATAGGATCAATCACTTGATCTTCTAACAATGGGGTTTTTCTTGGTGTGAACAGGGTTATTGCCTATCCGGTTTACCCCTTGTAGTGTGAACTAGGCACATTATCTAACTAGTCATTAGTTAGTGCTATTTACACATGTTCACTTATTAGGAAGCATTCTAGTTGTTTCTAGATGTTGATAGTTGTCTATACTTGGCATCTTATCCTATAGTTGTTTCATGTCATAGGATTAAGACACTTGTCACATGACTACAACATCCTACATCTCATCCTTGTCTTTATAAGCAAGGCATATCATGTACATTGTAACACCAATCTTTTGCATTCATTGATAGAATAGAATTATTCTCTCATTTGATCTCTCTTGTGCTTTCATGAAGTCCTAGATCTTGGGTGGCTATCGTCATAGCCAAGTCTTACAGTTTCAACTATTGGTTCAACATGTTTACTTCTGCCCCTTGATGCTAGGTGAGTCATAACATGCTTCGTTGCTTGAGCATTGTTAGGTATTGGTATGGTGGTGGCATAGCATTCCTAAATTTTGGAACGCTTGGTAGTAAGTATACCACGTTCATTGCTATGATGGTTTGAAGTACTTGTCTTGCAATATCTTTGTTTGGTTGCAGTTGGCTCACTACCATAGTTGCATGTTCATGCAATTGACATTTTCATCAGCCATAACATACTCTACTTTGGCCCTTGCTAGGACAGTCTTTTTCTATAGATGGTTCTAGATAAGCAACCTTCTTCACTTGCGTTCATATGATGGTTCATACTTCTTCATCTTTGACAATATCAATCATGTTGATGTTTACGCTAGATATTTTTTCTAGCAATTGGTATCATCATTGTTTCCTAGTTTACACCATCAATAGAGAAGTTCCATACTACTATGTTTTTGGGGATAGTCTTTTGCAAAGTGTCCCCACTTATTGCACTGTTGGCATTCCACAATTTGTCGTCCTTTGGAGTCATATTGTATCTAGCTTTGATCTCCTTTGCTAGTATTTTGACATCCATTAGTATTATTTGGCTTTGTCGATGTGGTGGATGGTGTCAATTGCTTCCCTTGAGCTAAGAGCACTTGCCCCGTTTGTTCTTCAAATTATTAGAACAATCCTTGATAGAATGCCCTGTAATTTGGCAAATGTTTCAGAGTATCTTCTTTGGACAATTCACCTTAGTGTGACCTGTCTTGGAGTTTGTACACAAGTCCTTGAAATCCTTGTTGGTATCTACTTGAGCTCCTTTATCATCCAGAGCATGTTCCATCTCAGAGCTTGAACAAATCCTAGTTCTATCATCACTTGCGTCAGAATAATCATCATCACTTCTTGTAGAGAGTGAGGACATCTTATTTTCATTCTCAATGCCTATTACTCTATTATAGGCCTCTTCATAAGATGGTAGCACTACCTTAATTTTCCTTTGCAACGAGGGTATGGAGGTTCTTTTTCTACTTTTCCTAGCAGTTCGTTGAGCCTATGATTATATGCTCTATCATTTTGCTGTGATTATATGCTTATCATTTTCACGTTTCCTTTGCTAGGTATTATTGATTTTAGATATAATTTCATTGTCATCTTGAAGAAGCTTGAATTCCTCCTCAAAGGCCTTCCAAAATCTTTCCGAAGGACACTTCTCAGTTGCTGGTGCATCAATGGACCAATCAATTGCCAGCCCTCTAAGGGTGTTTAGGAATGCCTGCAACTAATGGCTTTCATGTGTTTGTCTGTTTGCAGCCCTAATAGTTATGCATGTTCTACAATGACCCATTACATACATCTTCATGCTTGTCACTAGTGAATTTCGATAGCTTTTGCTTCTTAGAATTTTGATTAGGTAGGTGGTTGAGTAACCATTTTTGTTTGTCTTTCTTCATGTGACTGCAATGTGAGGATTCTCTTCTTCAAGAAGGTCTGTCTAGGATGTCCAATGCTCATCAACTATTGTCGGATATGTCTGAATCCTCAACCCTTCTTGTAGTTTGAGCAATGTGTATGCTACTTTGGTCATCTTCAAGCTCCCCTTGTTCTGGTTCAATTCTCTGCCCTGGTGTCCCTGGTTCATTGTCTTGGAATAGCCTTTCTTTGATATCTTGAATATTGCTCTCATAAGCTTCCCTCTCATGTTCTACAAGGAAGTCATTGACTTACCTCAATTTGAGGGGGCTTAGTTGACTTGGTGAACTCCTTTTCTGACTTCCAATCCAACTTGGTTGATAAGGTTTGTGCTTCCTGACTTTGGCAGGTAAAGTTGCCTAGCAACTTCAACCCTCTCTTGTGATTGGTGAATTATTCTCCGAAGTCGGTTGAACTTGTTGATCTCTAGTAGACTGTCTGATTACTTGGTCTCCTCCTTGATTGCGTTGTCTTCTTCTACCACATTTGTTTGGGTTCAGTAATGTACATTTCTTTGGATTTAGTGTCAATCTTCCAATTTTTCCCCTCTTTCCCAATGACAGCTTTCCTCGTACCCCTATAAAATGTTTTGTTGTGGTGCTTCATAGCAATGTTTGACACAGTTATTGCAAGATAGTGCATTGCCTTGTTTTTAATAGATGTTGTTGATAGACTTTGTAAGAACCCCTTCTTAGTCTGCCCTAATTTTCTGTTTGCTGTCCTGAATTTCTGATTGATGGTTTCAAGGGTTTTCAAGTGTTTTTAATGCTCAAGTGTTTTCGCAATGTTGTCTTATCAATAAAGAACCATTTAAAACATGAAATGCAATAATATAGATGACAGAAATTTCAAATCAGACCACAGAAAAGATAGGAACAGCAATATAGATTGATTCAAATTGAAGATTTGAATTGTCCTTTGTTACAACAACATACCCGGATGACAAGATGATGATATGAGGACAATTGTACAACATGTGAAAGCTGGTATACAACTGATGTGATTGATTACAACTCAGATCTGATTTGCTTGCACAATGACGACCACGATCCTCTCACAAAATGAATCGATGAGTTGCAAGGATAGCCGCCAATGATGTTTTGATAGCCAAAGGCAGATGAATGATATGTGCTGTCCAAACCCTGATTTCTGATCTGCAAGCTCTGATATGAAAACTGATCACAATAAGCATGCCAAACAAACCCTAGATGATGGCGATGGCTCCTCCAAAGGTAGTGCTCAACCCTAGGATGAGGGCGATGGAACCCTAGATGCAAAATGTGTCAATAAAACACCAAATATTGCCCTCAACCCCTCCGATCTGCAGACTAATATGAATTTGCTGATGTCTGATATACAAATCTGAATGCAAATGCATGAAATCTTTCACCAATAAGCCCTCCAAAGTATGGCACTCCAACTCCAAACCCTAGCCATGGATGTGATGATGAAAATATGCATTGGAAACTGTCAAATCTGAATCAAATCGCCCAAAACCTGCAATAAAACTTCAAACCCTAGCTGATATGAAGCTCCAACATGTAGAAAATCTGCAATTATGCTCAATGATGAACCCCAGATGGATCCACCTCACATAGTGGGATGGGTTTTCGTCCAAACCACAAATTCTAAGGGTTTTCGTTCTTAGAAGTTCGCTGAAACTCTATTACAGCCAAGAGAAAACTCTCCAAATGACAAATGACAATAGGACAAGATGATTAAAATGATCTCCAAAGCCATATTTTATAATCCTCCACTTGGGCGCCCAAATCCAATGGATTTTATTTCATTTTCAAGTCCACCGCCATAAGTAAAATATTTTATTTTAATTTTCTTTTATTTTCCTCAAGTTGGGCGGCCAATATTAGGATAATAAAATAATAATATTTTATTATTTTTTCCTCTTCAAACTTGGGGGGTCCTCTTTTTGCAAAAATATAATATTTTAATAAATAAAATATTATTTTAATTGTCATTTGCATTATTTTTCCATTTTTCCTTATTTTCTCCTTTTCCCACTCTCCAAGTGGTTCGCTCCAACCCTTGGCAATTTATTTTATTATTTTTGACTTTTCTAAAAATATCTCAAAAATATACAAAGTCATATCCCAACTTTGTTTTGCCAAGGAAAAATAGTTAAGAGTTACATAAAAACGACTTTCCATTCTCCAAATTTCTAGCAACGTTCTTTTTTCCAAGTCACTTTATAATCAAAGCTCAACCAAATCATTCCCTTACCACATGAATTAGCCTACGGGAATGGTGAATAGGCTAACTCTCTCCTCGTTAGGTGATCATGCCGGAAATGGGGACATTACAGGCTTACATCACCACACAATTTCAACTGACCCACCTTTGCAAAGGTCACAACTCTAGATGTTAACTACTGAAACTAAACCACCTGAACCACAAGTTGTACAAATAATGGATGGGAATCACAATTCATACCTAGAACAATTGTATGAGAATATAGAAATGATGATTTATTTCAGAGGTAGTGTTTAATACAATATAAGAAGTACAGAGGACATACATAAAAGTCAGAGCACTTTGTTGGTTAAGACACAACCTTTGGTCTAACTATTTACAACAACTGCATAACTTACAATACCTAAGTCAACAATGATAACAAAATAACTAAGTTGGCTACATTTAGTTTATTATATGTTCATATCCATACTTAACATGATAGACTACATTAATGTGTTACTGGACCATCCATTTGCCCAAAATGCTAGAAGTACGAAGAAACAATTACCATTTTAATTTTTTTTCATTTAGCACTTCTATGCTAAGACCATGGTCTATGCTAGCTGAAAAACACTAAGTATGATGCTCCACAAAGTCAGTCAATGGCTAATAGGTTAAAGGGTTGGACTAAGCTGAACATGGATGTGGAAGTCTTAGAGATCATGCATCAACTAACTCTAGACATGATAATATGGAACATTTGGAAAGAGAGAAATCAAAAATATTTGAGAACGTTAGTTGGAACGTCATTCATTTGGCTTGCAATATTATTGGTCAAAACAAAAGTACGCTGTTGCGTACTTTCATGCATACCAGATAGATGCACCTTTGTAAATATATTGGATCTCCATATGGCCTATCATTGTAAGTTGCCTTATTTTTACAAATACATATCACCAATGCTCACGGGTCGATGCCAAAGCCAATCGGGAACCACCTGCAGATGGTTGAATTAATCTGAACTTTAACAAAGTAGCCAAAAGAAATCCCAGGGAGGTGGGAAAAGGTGATAATTTTTGAACATCTAGAAGCAAACGCTTGTTTTCCTACCAGCAACACATTAGACTATAAACAAACAATGTGGTAAAACTTCTAGCCTTTACAAAAGGGTTACAGATGATGGTTCAAAATGTATTGACACAGATATGTGGTGCAACTACTAAACACAGAGCAGAACTCTTTTACCCTACCTGTAAACAGGGCTCAGTACTCTCCATACCAAGTGGAAAATGGAGCATATTATTGGCTATATTCAGGATCTGTTAAGCAAGCTCACAACCTATGGCATACAGCACAGAGGAAGAGATTATAATGAAGTCACAGATATGCTGGCTAAGATTACCTTCACAGGCAGCAAACAAATCAACTTACTGCTTTAACATGATGTCAAATCTCTCACAGAATATTCAAGCAATGGTTTTCAAAGGAAGTTCACCTTATTCTAATAACAGTCAAATGGTTGGAATTTGACCCTATAAAGGGTTGAATTCCTCACCTCTCTCTGGACAGTCCTTTGTTTCGTAGCCCTTGGTCACAATGGACAAGCATAGGTCCTCTTTAGAGGTCATGGGGGCCCTACACTTTCAAATTTTACTTGGTTACCCCAAATGCTAGCATTAACACATGGTCATGCAACCATTAAGGGAATTACAATTTGTATGAATAAGCCTTCTAGGTAAATTTACAGATCACATATTGCCATATTGGTGCTCCTTTACCACACTCACCATTACTACAGTGTTTGAATTTATTGTCTTTTCCTATGTCCATGCCATCTCATGTCATATTATGCCTCCTTTACCATATCCACCATTAATACATAGTTCAAAGTTATTGCCTTTTCCTATGTCCATGCCATCTTATGTCATCCATGTCTAGATTTTTGTCTTTCCATTTGTGTGGCCTATTAAAATCATAATTCTCTTGGTGTCATTTATTCCTACCCTCGTTGTCTGCTTTATTTATTTAACCTTCCAAGACTTAAATATGAGTTTGAGCATCTCCCTTAACCTAACACCAAACACACCTTTATAATCATTATGGTGCTAAAATGTATAATTGCCACATTTAATAAAAATTCTCTTTCTGATTTATTCAAGCAGCTGGCTTACACTACCCAGCTTCCCATTTCACATGTACAATGTTTAATCCTTGCCTAAGGAAAGCTCAAGCAAACAGTTTTCCTTACACATAGGGTATGACTTCAAGGCAGCACAATGTAGGGATATTGTGTAGACCTCATTTCCCCAACCTCCGGCCTCCCTGCCTCCCCCATCTACCAGTAGAGGACTTGAAAGTAGATTGAGTTGGTTCTGCAGGGTTGTCATAATGGATACTAATGGCACTAAATACAACAAGGAAAGACCAATGAAGGTGGATTGACTGGCTATAAATGATGAATCCAATGCCTTTTTTGTTTACACTCTCTTGGCATATGAGACAGGTGAGAAATCTAAGAATGAAACCCTCCAAATCATTCCACCCAGATGAAAATCTCCTCTTCTATTTATGTCATCAAGAGAGATTGTTTTTCATTTCATCGATTTTCTGATGGCTTGGATTTGTTCAATATCCTACCAATATGTTGACATGGATTTCCACGTCTTGTGCACTAAGACTAATTGGTCAGTCCTGGAAAACTTGTACACTAGCTTGCCATTCTGTGAAGAATGGCAACAACCGTTGAACTGGCAGTCTCATCCAAAGTGCACAATGGATTCGAAAACCATATACTGATTCTTGCTCTAGATGTAAAGTTAAATGTGTAAACCTGCAAATAACAACTTATGTGCAATAACAGTAACAGTACACAAACTCAAAAAATTCAATGTTACTTGAAGTTTCATATTCACATTATAACAATGGTTACATACACATGGCCTCCTTTGCCCAAAGGGCAAGAGGGCAGCTGTAAATTCTCACACTATCTCCTTTGCCTTTTTGCCTAAACCTATTGGTGAAAGGAAGCAATTGTGTGGAAATGCTTCCTACACTAACCTTTAAGGGGAGGTATGTGCAAAAACAAAATATCTTGCAATTATGGGAAAGAATACACAAAGAAAATTATATCATGACTGTATGCTCAAAATTGTGACTCCGGTTGCTTGGGGCTGTCGGGTCGAATTTCAGCACGCACACGGACCCTTCCCTCCTTGCCATGGGGCGATCCGCCATGTTATTCTCGCTCATGTGGAAGTAGCCAGTCGAGAGGAGGCGAGACACGGCAGGGGTCTGGTTTGTTGGAGAGCTGGACTTCGCGGAGAGGGGTTGGCAAGTTCTGTGGCCTTTGTCGTGTGCTTAGTTGTATGTTTCATTCGATTGTTGTTGTAGTTGAGATAACCTGATGACCCGAAGGGTCATTAGTTTCTCTTCTCCTGTTTGGATTCCTTAGATTCCACCTCTGTGTGGGTAAGCGATTGTTTTCGTCGATGGCTTCTGCTATTTCAATATCTCAAAGGAATTCTTGTTGTAGTTGTGATTGTCTAGTTTCTTCTAACGATAAGAGGACAAATGGGTCTCCTTCGTTAGAACGAACGTTTCTTGTTGTGGTCGTGGATGAATCTCCTCGATCTCGTCATAGATAGCCCTCACCCACTCTCCTCTCACTTTTAAGCACATTCGTGAAACAAGATAGAGGTAAATGTGTGATTACTAACCTTAACCAGATCTAGGGTTTTGACCTAGGGTTTAGCCGACCTAGGGTTTGACTTGTGTTTTGACTTGCGTTTACCTAGTGATGGTATCGAGGGTTTACAATTTTGTCTATTCTAGGGTTTCTATATGCATGCAAGCTAAATGATATGCAAAACGTTTTTTTGTGCTTTTTTATTAATAAAAGTGCTTTTAATCTATGAAAGGGAAATATGTATGCAATCCTATATGATTTTTCTAATGCAAAGTAAAACTGTGTTTTTTGGGTTTTCGATGATTTTGAAGTAATCTAATCTAAAGAAAAGGGAAAATGCTTCTTCTAATGATCTAGATTTAGAAATATGAAAGCAACTAATCTAAGATGCAAGATCTAATTATCAAGGAAAAAACAATGTTTTAGAGCAAATTTGGTTTTCTAATTACTATGAATTGAACAAAAACAATGAAGGAACCTGGAAGAAATGAAGATTTGTGTGACTCCACTACCCTCAGTAATGCTTGTAATTGGCAACCTCGAGTCTTTTTGTGGCAGCGGGTGACCCTCTTGACAACAAAATGACACAGAAGAAAGAAGCTTTGATGAAGCTTGAATGAGTTCAATGAGAGCTTGGATTGAGCACAATGGCATAGAATAAAGTAGCATAGCGTTGCTTGGTTGAACAAATAAAGCAAAAGGCACCTTCGATCTGTGAGAGCATTTGAATGCTAAGTTGGAGAGCAAAAACTGGCAAGAGCTGTGTGCACAATGAATTTGCCTCCCTTTGTGCTTGAGGGAGGGGGGTATTTATAGGTTTAGAAGAAGGGATTGATTGAAGAGTTAACTCATTTGATTGATGAGTTAACAAGGATGATTGGGGAGTTAACAAGGTTGATTACCCAGTGAACTTAGCTAACTATGGAGTGATAAATCAATTATAGCTTATCACTGGAGAGGAAATGGAGGTGAGGGAATGCATGAGATTGATTGAAGAGTTAATTTGAGATCAAATAGAGCTAATTATGTATGTGTGGGTGCATGAAATAGTTAACTCTATATTAGGCATCAAAAATCATGTAAACTGGAAGAAAAACGCGGAGCAAAAACGAGTGAGAAACTCGAGTTTTTCCACGACTGTAAAAACGACAGGGTCGCCCCTTTTGCCAGTAGGGTTGCCCGGGGGAGATCCAGGTTGGATAGGGTCAGATACAAAAAAACAGGTTGGGAGATGCAAGAAGAGAAGAAAATGAGGGGTTCTGCCTCTAGAAACAGGTCAGTCATGTGCAAGAATCAAAATCTCCACTTGCATCTGTAGGATCTCCCGGGGAGATCTGGAAATAATAGGGGGAGATTTGGATTGGTTGAGCGGAACTGAAAACTGAAAGTGGGAGATGGATAGGGGGACCTCTAGAAGGCTTCTAGAGGTGCATAGGATGAAAGATAAAGGGGAAAGATGGAAACTCACCCACAAGACACTCACAAGGCTTAGGAACAAGGTTGAAAGCTCATAAAACGCAGGTCGACAAGTGTCGCAACAAGTGTCGAAAAGCGTCGCAAACGGGGAGAGAGAAATCGACAAAGAGGAAACAACACAAGACAAGAAAGAGGACATGTCTTCAAGAGGTTTGCTGCTTAAAGGACATTATTTCATGCTTACATGTACGTGACAAGGATTAAAATCATCATAGGGGTTCTTGTGGAGGCTATGCGTGATTTTTGTGCTTACAATGACAAGATGATTTATGTGGGGAAAGTCCTTTTTTAAGAAAAACTACACTACAAGCAAAGCCAATTATATTATTTAGCAACTAAGAGTTTACAATACAAATCTCAAGCTATGCCTCTATAGGAGTATCACCAACATTCAAATTTCGGAGCAATTCCGACAGCAGAACAGTACCTGCAAGTCAATCATGCAATCCATACCATACTCCATCCTCAGGCACCAATAAATAGGCAAAACTAAAACCACAAACCACAAGTGGTTCACTAAAACCACGAGTCAAAACAATGACCCAAAAATGGCCCCACAATTGGGCCAAATTTGAATGCGCAAGTTTGTCACGGTCTCCTCTGCTAAAAATAAAAGATGCTCTTACAATTGTTACTTAGGTTCCTATCCTGATATTGATTCGGATTCGGATTCACGGATTCGATTCGTGGATTTGGTCAATTTTTTTTTGGTGTGGATTCGTTAATAAAAAAACATATAAAAACTAGAAATATATACATATTTACAACAGTAATTAAGTTCAGAATACCACATAGCATCATGGTCAATTATAATAAACAAAACCTCCATAAAACAAATAAAAATTAAAAATACCACAATGTAAATTAGTCAAGCTTGAATGTCATGATATATATTAAAATTAAAAATAATAATGTCAAGTGTCAACAATCAACCATCACTGATCAAACATCTGTATCGTATGGGTCTTCAAAAAAATCATCATCATCATCCATCTTAGATGACATAGGTAGTGGTATATTAGAAGAACCACAAATAGTGGCACTGGCACTGGCACTGGCACTAGCACTAGCACTAGCACTAGCACTCTCATGCTCACTAGCTTGCTCGTTCTCAACATCAAGTGCAACCAACATCAACTCTATTTGTTTGTTGCCAAGCAAGAATGAAAGTTTAGCCAAAATAATGAGTTTTATGTTTTGCTTTCAAAATGAGGTAAATAGTTGTGTTTTTGGTCTTTAAAATGCATTGGAAGGAGTTTTCTAGGGTTATGGTAAGTCAAATGGTGGTCAAAGGATATAATATTAAAAAAATGCAAAAAAAATGTGTTACCTGTCAAACGTCATGGATCCTTCTGGATTTTGCTTGGATTCTTAGTGGATTCACCCCGGATTCGCTCGGGTTTGTCCCAGACAAATCCATAGGCATTTCAACGTTTCTTGGATGGATCGAACGCAAAATCGGATCCGAATCGGAATCAGATACAAATCGGATTAGGATCCGGCTGCCCAAGGGAAGGATCTGGTAACATAGAATTGTTACAACTTATCATAATTTTTGTCATAGTTGGCTCCTCAATTTGGGCACTTCACTTTGGCATATTCAAACCCATTCAAAGATGCCATATGACTTGTCATAATGCAGGTCGGTATTTCAATGTAAATCCTCTATAATCATGCTCTTACGCGTCATAAGAATCTATCACAAGTAACTCCCATCCTACGATGCCATAATGACATTAGATGCTCTTACACACCTCCCAAAGTATCTGACACATGGAAAATAGTGCCAACACAAAGTGGGATGCCTCATTTCCCAATATGAGGCCAAAATAATAAATAAATACAAATAATTAATAAATCTGAATATTAGGATGCAAGGTTGAGATACCTTTCCCAACATTCTTCCACTTGTTGAATACCTTGTCAAAGAGTGAAGGGGAACAACATTGGAATCTAACTGCTAGGGGCTATGAGGCCCATAAACTCACTACACAACCTAAACTTCTTTGTGCTAGCTGTCTTCATCAATGTGTCTGCAACGTTTGCCACAGTATCAACCTTCTCTAGCATCACCCTCTCATCATCTACCATGGCACGAGAAAACTGGTAATGAACATCTATGTGCTTCATCCTCGTATGAATGTTTGTGTTCTTTGCCAGACATATGGCACTTGACTATTACATAGAACTTTGATAGCTCCCTGACTGTAATGTCCCCTTTTTGGCACATAGACCTTTTGTGCGCATTATGCTTGTTCCTAGTCTTCCAGAGGCTATTTGTTATGTTTGGAAGAACTCCATCGTTCTTGGAGTGGCCGTGGCTTAGTCTTACAGAGTAGTTGTTCGTGTTTTTAAGTTCGGCTAGTCATTTGAAGTTCATAGATGCTTTCAGAGTTCAGTTCCGACCTCTCGGGTGCTCTCCAACTTTCTTGGAGAAACATGCTATTTTTAGACAGTCACCCGATGACCTCCCATTTTCATTCCAAGTCTTCAGTATCCTGTTGGTATGATCAAAATTGCAAAATTATATCATTTGGATGCTTTCTGCAACTTAGGTATATTATTGAGTTATTTAATTATTTATTCACTTAAGTTGTCTAAGGATGGGAATATTAAAATATAACTTAAGTGTAATAGCTCTTTGGAAAGGTGTTGAAAAGTATTATTTGATGCTCACATAAAAGGAATGTTAGGCAAGGGAGACATAAAGTGAGCAATTAAAAAGGTTATTTTTATGTGAGGAGGAAATTAAAAGAAAAGTGAAATTATTATTTTTATTCTCTTGTTGCCATAAAAATGTATATAAAGGGGTTTAGGGCTCATTTGGAGGTTCATGTTGTTGAATATATTTTCATTTCTTCTGAAAACTTGTGCTGTTGAGCAGAGTTTTTTCTTGGGGTTGTTTAGCCTCAACTTCTCATCTGGTTTCGATTGTGGAAGATCAACCTTAGCTATATATCTGGTGATTTTATTCAGAAATCACAAGGAGCTTCAATGGAGTCATCATGTAGAGATTTTGGGTTGAATAGCTTTGATGTATTTTGATGTGTGAGGGTTTGAGATATTTTTCAATGATATTTTTGGATTATTTTGTGCTAAGTTTTGAGGTGAGTTGTGGTGTGTGAAGAGTTTTGGGGTCGTGAGTAGTATTTCTGTGTATTTCTAGTTTGCTGGGTTTTGTATCAAACCTGAGTATTTTGCTGTTAGAGTGCTTTCAGAGGTGTCTTTTCAGTGTTTGAGCTTCATTACATCCATAATCAGCAACAAAGCTTCATGGGTATGCTTTAGGGTGATGTTTGGTGACTTCTCAACTCCTCATATTCTGATTTTTAATGCTACAACAGTTTATTTCAGTTCTGATCAGAATTAATAAAATATTGCAGGATGCCCTAACTCTTGAGTTTCCTTTATATGCTGCAATAAATTTGTGAATGTAACCCTAGATGGTATAATGTAATGTCCCCTTTTTGTAGGAAGCACTTAAACTTGAATCTGTTCATTGTGATTCTCAAAGAGAACGATAAATAAGAAAAAATCAATGATGATGCTTGCATTTCATTTCTTTTAAAAGATTATTTAATTCCTAATTGTTACTCATATAATGATAACCCTTTAATTCTCATACTCCTCATTACTTTCTTTATGGAACTAGGCTTCACATGTATAGGGCGCGCTGAAACCATCTCTTGACCCAGCCTACGGGAGACTTTGTCCTAGCCTACGGGCCTTCCTACGGATGGGATTACTCCGCCTCTCCCCACAAGACCTAACATTCCTTTAAGGATAAAGTAATAGAGAAATATAGAGGTAATAATTTAAGTTCATCTTCCCATATCATCTTCCTTCTATTCCTTAACCATGGATGGGGAAATTATATGTCTAGGGCGCGTTGAACCCTCTCCAATGCGATTGGGAATGGAATTACTCTGCCTCTCCCTAGCATCGTTGTCTAGGGCGCGTTAAACCCTCTCCAATCCATTGTGATGGAATTACCCCGCCTTTCCCTAACAAGACCCCTCTCCTATAGTTATAAGAAATGGAAGGATGAGATGGTTATGTTTTCTCTTTAGATTGTATATATTCACATATGACTTGATCATGCTTCTTATTTAAGATTGTATTTCCAATTCATTTATTATTCATTGTTCACCTAATATATATTTCTGTTTGTTATACAGTGGATTACCTGTATATGCTATTTATCTTATTGAGTATTGTCTAACACCATTCATTCAGATTTCTATTTAACCATGCTTCTTATTTAAGAATGTATCTCCAATCATTTATTATTTATTGTTCACTTAATATATATACTTCTGTTTGTTATACAGTGGACTTCCCATTTTCGTACATATAAGTTTATCTATCCTATTGAACATTATCTAGAATCTATATCCAGATTTCTATTATTAATTCTTGTCACCATTCCTATATTTATACCATTTTCTATATGTAATACTTATTATTATTAATCATAACATATTTATATTCCAACTTACCTGTTCGCTGCCTCTGGTGATAGTGATTTCAGCACCTTAATTCCTTCGCTGGAGGTTCCGCTGCCTACCTTTTCTCCCGATCTTCTTCTTATCCTTAATGATGCTTGGTAATGGGCAGGAGCGGACCCTTTTAAAGACCCGAAAGGCCTTGATGTCAAGCGACACACCACTTAGACATTTCCATTTGCTTTGATTTAATGAGATCGGGCTTATTTAGGGAGTCCGCTCACTTAGAGGCCCGATATTAATAATTATATGTTATGTATTATCATATATATAGACACACTTTTAATTGTGTTATAAATCTATTATTATTATATGTATTTACTATTATAATTATTGGGTCATATTTAATATACTAAATTTTATATAATTCAGTATGTGTATTTTATTTATTAATATTACTATCTTAACATATATTTTGTATTTACACATGAATGCAATTTATAGAAGTATATTATAATATATTTGAAATATATATGTAAATCATACTTGTACAGTGTGATTGTAGAGGGAATATGACATATAACCACTAGTAGAGTAGTTGTTTTCTGCTCATTTTCTCACCCCATTGGATAAGTGGTTTAATTGTTAATGGCTTCCTGTTGAATAAGTGGATGTGCCTAACTTTACTTTTAGTTTTTCCCCATTGAATAAGTGGTGATTCCCACGATTAAGTGGATGCTTGTTGGATAAGCGGATGCCCACTGAATAAGTGGAAGTTGTTATTATTGCATGTTGGTTTGAAATGCTAACTCGGAAGCACTTGTATGCTCTCACCTTGCCTTCATAGGGATCTGGGTGATCAGAAGAGTGTGGAAGAACTTAACCAATTGCATCTTGTTTGTGTGTGGAATTAAAAAAAAAAACTAGGTTGCTCATTACACCGACTCAACCCCACATCTGAACACAATCTCTTAAGCTAGATTGCTTCCTTATAGGCATGAGTAATTGTCACGTACTCGGCCTTTGTAGTGAAAAAAAGTGATCAAAATTTGTTGCTTAGTCATCCACTTGATAGCACCTTCAAATAAATTGAAAACATAACCATTGGTGGATCTTTTGTTGCCGACATCACCTGCTCAATTTGAATCCACAAATATCCACCGAGTGCTGGTCCACTGTAGAATCACAATGATAACAAATAGAGTACTCGGAAGTACCCCACAAATATCTAAAGACCCTCTTAGCTGCATCCCAATAATCTAGTCCAGGATTAGCATGATACGACTAAGGACTCCCATTGCTTGGGCAATGTTAGGTCTTGTATAGACCATAGTGCACATCAAACTCCCAATGGCACTAGCATAAAACACTTGAACCATGCTCTTCATCTCATTGGGTGAAGACAAACATTGCTCTATAGATAACTTAGTCCCCGTTGAAATCGGAACATTCAAAGGTCAGCAAATCGACATGTTGAATCTCTCCAACATTGAGTTCACATACTTGCCTTGGCCCAACCAAAGCTTTTTGTTCACTTTATCTCTTGTGATCACCATGCCCATAATCTACTTGGCCGCTCCCAAGTCTTTCATGTCAAATTGTGTTGAAAGCTAAGACTTAAAATCACAAATCACTTCATTACTATTACTGAAGAATAACATGTCATCTATGTACAATATGATAACAAGGAAATGGAAATTTTGAGAACGACTATATTACCTATGCACTGGCCTTTGCATAGCTTCACGCCAATCTCCAAACTTGATATTGTAACTTTGAATTCCATACCAGGCACAAATGTCACACTTCACACATTTGGCCCTCCACATAAAATCTCTGCATACAATGTGTGTGCCAATTTTATTGTGCGCGAGAATAGACTCCTTGTGACGTGTTATAAGTGTGACCTTCAAACCAAAATGTGAATGGTTTCAAATCCAATCACTGCTGTTTGAAGGTTCAAATCAACTACCATGCACGGGCAGATAAAAGTAGTTAGCATGTGCTTTGCTTTTATCTGTGTATATATTTGTCTGTTTTTATTCTTCTTCTTACCTCCTCACGCATCAATAATAAGAATAAAGCACTTCTGAAAACTGTAGATTTATCTTAGATGCTTTTATAGAGCACACACTAAAGCAATTCCTTCCAAACAATAATCAAAACTGTGGACACCCCTTCTGTGCAAGATCCATACTATGGAAAACCTAGAAACTTTGAATCACTTGCATAGCAGAACTGATTGGGTCCCAGCAGCAGAAGCAAATATCGACCGGGATTTCCACCTCTTGTGCTTTTAGGACCAACTAGTCAATCATTGAAACCCTGTGCACTGGCTTGCCACTCTGTGAACGACAACCACCCTTGAAAGGGTAGTCTCACTCGAAGTGCACAATGGATTCGAAAATCCAATACTGATTCTTGGTATGGATGCAAACATGTAGACCTGCAAATTGCAATAACAGTAACAATATACAAACTCACAAATTTACAAAATACTGAAGTTTCATAATCACATCACAACAATGGTTACATACACATAGCCTCCCTTGCCCAAAGGGCGAGAGGGAAGCTGTAAACTCTTACACTACCTCCTTTGCCGTCTTGCCTAAACCTGTCACAAATATGGATTATTCTCTCAATTCACTATATGCAATCATATGCATAAGAGACATGCTTTTATAGATACAAGAACCTCCTATGCTTACAATAAAAGCTCTTCTATAATTATCCTTTAAACACATTGCTTCATGTGCAAGCAAACCTATGCACATTCCCAACACTAAATACATATCATTACATTGCTTTATCGGCAAGCAACCTCTTTGCACATGAATCTTCTAAATAGAGAATTTGACAATAATCATTATTATAATTGCAAAGTCTAATGATAATCGTTTATTCAAATGGTCTATATTCCTGGCGTGGATCTCTTTTCTCATGTGGGGTGCATCCTTGCCCTATCTCTAGATACCAAACCACGAAACAGTGCAAATTGAAGTAGCGTTGGAGAAGCTCAAAACCAATTACCAAATCTGAAAAACATCATGCCCCTCAAAGATGTCAACACACAAACAAACCCATACAATCCACCATCTATCACTGTTAAATCCTCAAACAATAATCGTGTGCACTCACTCACACATCACATACTCTAGTGTGCATATCCTCCATTGTGAGCATACCTCAAAAACCAAATGTTGCAATGTGTCCTTAAAGATAATTTTGGAAATGTTGTCATCATTCTGCATTGCAATCTCATATGCTTAGAAGACATTAACATCACAATCAATAAGTCACCTAAGAAAATAGTAATTGCTCTTAAATAGGTGGCCAGCCCATTCAATAGAACTCATAATGTCGATACCCCTTCCACAATCATGCTGCACTCATCCATATTCATCTCTAAACAATTGGCAAAAAGAGGATGACAAATGTGAAAACACTCCGCTGCACATAAAAGAATGAAATCTGCCTCTGTTTTTGGGTTTCTATAAATATTCACTTCCTTCAAATCATGTGTGAATCTTCACTGTAGAAATCTGTACTTTTGCTGCTTGCCTACATATCATCCAAATACATCTTTCCTTGAACTATGCCCTATTGAACAATTTTAAAGTTATAGGTGTTTGCACCATATGAATTATGAGGTGCATCCTTATCGCATACACACCAACACTGTGTGCGCCTAGCTTCTCTATACCCACGACACATTCAATCTTGGCCTTTGCTTGTGCTATCTTTAAATTATGCACATGGAATAATACTTTTACCTATTGTGCATACATCATACATCTGCACGCTAGACAAAAATCTTGATCTTTGCATTCTGGCGCACCTATGATCCTTTGGCTTATCTTTGGTGCAATAGGCTAAGCTATTTTTACAATGTTGTGCAATAGGCTAAGCCATGTACTTCGCTGTTTTAATTTGTGCAACCAATTGTTAGCCTGCGGATATAAACTATTCATGCGTAATCTGTGCCATAATATCTATGTTGTCCGTTGTAATGGCTGTGAATACATCTAATTGGTGTTCTCTGTTGAAGTTGATCTGGCTTCCATAGTTCTAGGCACACAGTCAACATTATTGCTGAGTGTTACATTATTGTCCACACCTTATTATCTTGTGGCCAATTACACATTGGCCTCTTCTCACATGATTTTGCTGATATTATCTTATCTGTTCTGCAGCATCTTTTGAAGCCTTGTGTGCATCTTTGTTACTATAGAGCACAAATTCTTGCTTTGTCTGTGCCATAAGCTATAAACCAAGCCAGCTCTGTGCCATGCTTTACACATTGTGCCCAGTTTCCACAAAGTCATGCACCTATGCGCATATACACATATTCTAATGGGAATTTGTGGGCACTTGATTGCATACAAAATCATCATGCACAACTATTTTATACATGCTTGAATTTATTTCTTATATATGCAGAGTCCTTCCTTTATGCCGAGTTGGCATGCACAACACTCTTTGATTGGTTGGCACTCCATTCATTTGTCAATCACAATTCAGTGCACCTTGTATCTTATGCGCAACAGAGACTACACACTTGCATTGTATTTATTCACTATGACCATATCCATTGTTGTGTGCTTTATCACTATTAGTTGTGCACACTACATGTCCTTGCCTGTTATGCATCCTTCATAACCCCAAATTTCCATCTGTGACACGTGCACCATGTTGGTGTATGAAATTTTCATCCTGGGCATGACCTGGGTACTGGTGTGGCACTGAATATGTGTTATGCGGCTTGGATTCTACATATTCTTTTGTGGGTAGAGCCTGCTTCAGAAACCATTCTGTGAACATTATCTACAGATCCATGATAACAATCTTGTAAATGCCTCTACTCGCTGCCATGTTGCACAGGATTCACAAACTTGTAAGGGAATTTCGGTATCTTCTTCCTTTTATTATAAATTATCTATATCATATCATATTGTCTTTTACTTGTTTCCTTGAGAATCTTTGTAAAGACCAATTCATGATATAGTTAACTCAAATTTTGTGCATGCAAGACAAAACACGACATGTAGACTCATATATCTTCTTTATCTTAGATAAAAATAATAAATATAACTTCTTTTGAGACTGCAACCAAACCTGTAGAGAATTAAAACCAAAAATTCTTTTCTGTCATTCACAACAACCAATCTATACCTGCAATTTTTTTTTTAAAAACTTTTGCTGCAACACTGCTCAAAATAAACAAAACCCAGAAATTCTAAAATGTTTCCATAGCGGAAACACTGATTTGGTCCCAGCAACGAAACCAAATGTTGATCAAGATTTCCACCTCCTGTGCACTAAGACAAACTGGCCACTCATTGAAACCCTGCCCACTTGCTTGCCACTATGCGAAGAATGTCAACAACCCTCAAAAGGGCAGACTCTCTCAAAGTGCACAACGGATTCAAAAGCGAAATATCGATTCTTGCTATGGATGCAAATATCTAAACCTGCAAATAACAGCTTATGTGCAATAACATCAACAATACACAAACTCAGAAATTTATACAATACTTGAAGTTTCATATTCACATCACAACAATATCTACATACACATGGCCTCTCTTGCCCAGAGGGCAAGAAGGCAGCTGTAAAGTCTCACACTACCTTCTTGCCTAAGCCTGTCACAAATATGAATTATTCTCCCAATTCACGATATGTGCTGATATGCATAAGAGACATGCTTTTATAGATGCAAGAACCTCCTATTTTTAGGATAAAATCTCTTCTATAGCTATCCTTCTAAGTTACCGGAGACACCAAGTTTCAGGGCTGGCTTAGGACCAAACGGGAGCAGGAAAGGGAGTGAGAACAGGACTGCCAAGGACGCCCCTGCTGCGCCTTGCCGTGATTTAAAAAAAAAAAATGTTTGTTTAAATTTAAAAAATACGTTTTAAAAGCTTAAATTATAATATATAATAAATATTATATAATAATAATATATAACAATATATTAAATATAAAAATTAATATATATATATTGTTATATATTTAATATATTATTATAATAATATATTTACATATTATTAAATATATATTAATAATATATATTATAATTTATATATAATAAATTAATAATATATAATATTTATTATTATAAATTTAATCTGTATATTATATATAATAAATTAATAATATATATAATTAATATATTATTATTATTATATATTTAATCTATATATTATATATTTAAATATATATATACACACAGCTGTATCCGAACATGGGGAAAAAATGCCGTACCTGCGTACCCGAATCCCGAACCCATTCCCATTCCCGTACTTGTACCGGCAACTTAGTTATCCTTAAAACACATTGCTTCATATGCAAGCAAACCTATGCATATGTGCAACACTAAACATAGATCATTATATTGCTTTATGTGCAAGCAACCTCTTTGCACATGAATTATCTAAATATAGGATTTGACAATAATTATTAATTGCAATTGCAAAGTCTAATTATAGATGTTTATTTGAATGGTCTATTTCTGGCACCAACACAACATCTTTGTTGACTTTACAATCACTTCAAAATGTCTTTTCAGCCTTTTTTACTTAGGCTAGGAACTGCTTAGCCATAGTGATACATCATGAAAGTTCTAGGGTCTAAGAAAGATCCACTAAAGGGCCTATTACCTATTGGGAATGCAAACGTCTTCATACTGCTAATAACTCTGTAAGAGACTATCCAAGGAACAAATACAGAAAGAGTGAGGTACATAAACTTTGGAATGCGGACATAACACTAATATTCTAGTAGCCCCTAAAACTGCTTCTTCTTTAGGGGAAACTGATTGATGATGAGCTTGTCTTCATTCCTGAAGTAACAATAGCTATGCAACATCTCCACATTCAGCAGCAAGGTGCTACACAGATTAGAGTGATGG
Source organism: Cunninghamia lanceolata (assembly GCA_027924645.1). Classification (NCBI taxonomy): domain Eukaryota; kingdom Viridiplantae; phylum Streptophyta; class Pinopsida; order Cupressales; family Cupressaceae; genus Cunninghamia; species Cunninghamia lanceolata. Next base: position 7,318,772 of record BSBN01000400.1, read on the forward strand.
CCCAACGCAGGTATTTCTATCCCACTCTGCTTTTTCTTTTCTAAGAGCTGGACTCCCTCCTTTGCCTTCTGAATTTTCTGATCGCACTCAAGTTCTTTCTGCAACAGAGCACTGATTTGACCCAGGCTAGGTGTTAAAATGTGGATAGTTGACTCCAGTTTGCACCCTTGGCTACCTCAAGTTACAGGGAGGAATAAGGTGACCCACCATGCAAGGGAACATCGGCTTTGGCCCCAGCCATTCACCCTTGGTTGGTCACTACCTCTCTGGAAAACCCATTCATTCTTGATTGGTCACTACTTCTCTGGAAAATCCCTTACATCTCTGGGTTGAAGAGTCAACTTCTGGACCCAAGGTTAAGAATGGAAATGATGACCAGATCAATGTAATCGCAGCCCTGCCACCATCACTGAGAGCATTCATGGAGTTGGTCAAAAAAATGAGAAAGAAGTTGATAACCAGAATGAGGAGAAAGGAGTTACATTGCTTTCTTTGAAAAATGCACAGCACTAATTGTTAATTGCATTAAACAATAAAAAGAATGCATTCAAGCTATGAAGGAATGTCTCCAACAGGAAAAGGAGTTTGTTATGAATTATCTGTCATAATCATCACAACCTTAAAAGCAGGACTGAGGCAATTGAACAAATTCTTGCTGTCGAAAAGGCTGGCTGAATTGATTCAGCAAAACTCCCAACAATCTAGTATGAAAACGTACGCTGCCTAGCAACCAGAAAGTGCCATGGATACTTCTATTCAGGATGGAATATGGAATCCTTCTTTGTGCAAGCCCCTTTCTACAGATTCTGCCCCTGTTTGAATCTGGAAAGAATCTGTCAATACTTCCATGCATGACCAAGCCTCAAAAATCCCCAGCTTTGCATTCGCCAACCCCAAGGGGGATGTGAGTGATTAGCTTGGATGAGTCTCGACTCTCAATACAAATTTGGCTCTGATTCACACAGTGTACACAGGCCAGGGAAAATTTGCAAATATGTATAGTATATGCTTTCAGATGAAAATGTATTGCATGATAGGATTGACTTGGTGTAAAGTGTATACAGAAAATATTTCTGCTCTATTGTAGGGGCCTTAGCTTTCTTTGCTTTCAGAAGGTGATTAGTATAGATCTTTTGAATCTGCTGTATCCTTCATTTGTCATACCTCCGTGACAACTATTTCCTTAACATCTGGCTGCTCAAACCAATGCCTGGTTGTTTTGTAAATTTGTCTTTTTATTAATGCAATTTGATGTTTTATTAAAAAAAAGGCAACGGTCATATTTTACTCTATTAATGTATCTGACATATTGTAAATTGCTTTTTCTTTTTCCTTTTAATCTTTGAGCCCAAATTCCTTTATGAAATTGCTAAGGCAAATGGTTATGTATTTTCAGGCTACTGTCCAAAGGAAATTGGTTCATCCAAGAGAAAAGCTGCAAAATACTCACTATGATAATAAGGTATGAATTACTACCTAGACCTTTTTAAGTACGAATAATTAGGGGCATTATGATAACCACTTTTTGAATTGCTGGTTATAGCTCTAAGAAGAAATCGATGAAAGATGCTATTGTTTACAATGGAGAAGCTTCAGGTTCAAAACAAACATTTACAACCCTTGACGATGTTCTTAGAGGATTGGTCGGATGGTTATGTAATCAGGTGTGTTAGTTTTCACAAATGTTAGTGACAAGTTAATTAAAATATTTACTTTTTTTCTTTTGATGAATGTCCTGAGATGTTATTTTGGAAAGAAAATTAGTTTAAACCCATGCCAAATAATCACCATGGGTCCAAGATAACCAGAGAGAACACTGTACAATCTTAGAGTGGATCGTGCTTTAGTGAGGGAGACAATGCAATACATTTGGGGTGTTCGGGCTTGGCTGGGTTAGTGTTCTGATGCTTGGTTAAGTTCTATTTGAAGGGTAAAAGTTATTTACTTAAGATGTATGTAAAAAATCGGAAGAAGAGATAAGTAATTTCAAGTTGTTTATTGAACTTTATCCCATAGCAGTGAAACTCACCAAATCCCAATGCAAGTTGACCAAAATAAGTCATTTTGACTTTTGACCCCTTAATATGGTAAAGTATGTCAAACTTAAAGAACTGCAGAGTTTTTTGCCATATATTTTTATTTTTCAATTTTCTGATTGTTTTACTGAATTTTTCTCGAGTTTATCTCACAGAGAAAGGCCAGAGGAGGAGGAAGATTGAAGTATAAAAAGTCTTTAATCTATTGAATGCTTGTGTGTTGATGGTTTGTGGAGGATTAATCCATTTTAGCCTCATGGAGGAAAAGTGAAAAAAGAAGTGATTTTTCTTAGGCATTAGTATTATTTTAATATTAATAAAGGTTTTATGTTAAGCGTTTTCTAAATATTTAAGTGTTATTCTTCTCTTTCAATGGTATCACATATCACTTTCAGTGAGCATAGAAGAGACACATTTCAGGATTCAAATTTCACATATCAGACTTTTAGCTATAGGCTTTTTGGTTGCTATACCATATATTAGCTTCAGTTTTCATTCGTCACTTATCCTTGTTTAACAGCAAGTTTCTGCTTCATTTATGGGTACTAATTTATGTTTTATCAGCTTTCCAGAACTCAGATTTTCCATAACAGTAAATTTTAATTGCATTTTTCCATTTTCCATCTCTTGTGTTGCATTAGCTTGGGAAAGAAGGGAGTTATGGCTGCTATACTCTTTTAAAAATATGGTATAATATTATTAGACCGTGTATTTTCTTGGTTTTGGTAAAGGTAATCTAGTTGTATTTATAGCCTGTAGAATATTTGTTAGTCCAAGAAAATTGTTTCATGGTGTAATAAAAATAACAGTTCTTAGAGCTAAGAGTGTTAATTAATTACTAATGTTGGATTTATTCACTTAATAATTTGATTAGAACTAGAATAGCAGCAATAATGAAGTTTCAGATTTAACCGAGCAAATAAATGTGAGAATAGAGGTTGCACAAGAAACTAGGAATGGAAATGAGAGGGATTTAGAGAGAGCATGTCTGGAAAATGGTTGCAGAAGGCTGAAAATGGCTGAAAGTCAGCTGGAGGAGGTTCTGCACTGTCGAAAATGTGCTCTGGCAGGTTCTGGAAGCTTGTGTTTCTGACCACAGTTGCTCATGCCCCAAAAGGTGTGCAGATGTCCACTCTGGCACTTTGGTGTCCTCCCTGGGGTGGTGGTATCCTGTAGACTTATGCTAGTGTCCTATGTGTTCTCTATCAGAAAGATCCCTGCAAATGTCTATCCTTATCCATGTTGTTGCAGAAGTGACCTCTGAAGTTGAAAAATATGTCAGCTATGGTAAGGAGTGGAATGTTTGTGCCTAGGGCACGTTTAGGAGATTGCCGCAGTCAAGCCCCTAGGAAGCATGTTCTAGCATGAAAGTATATGTAGATTTGGGTGTGTGATCTTATGAGTGCATGTGAAGTTAAAGTTAAATCAGTAGTGGAACAAAGCTTGCACATGCATACAAACTCACAAAATAAGGAAACCTGCAAATGAACATTGTTAGTTATCTTGAATAGATCAACAATATCCCACATGTAGCAAAGAGAGACCATTACAAAATAGTTTGCAATGAATTATAATGCTGCTGCAACATTAATTTGCCCTTCATTACATCAGGCCAGCAAACGTGGCAAGAGAGAACCGATAACTAGGTTCAAAGATTTCTTTGAAACATTATAGCCTGCCATGGAGACATTCACTTACAAGAAAAACCCTACTATACTACCCCTTCCCCTAATTTGCAAACATATTTCATTATTTACAGAGTGGGGCTTTCATCATTTGATGCCCTAGATGCCTTGAGACACATTCAAGAAATTGGCTAAATGACCAACCCTTGTTACATATTTTATCCTTGTATTTATAGTTTTCAACTTTCACGCCTTCTGGTTGATTGGGTGGGATTTGCGGAGGTTGCAAGGTTCTCTACCAGCCAAATCATGACACACACCAACACAATAATCTACACGGAAATCTTCATGGGATCTAATGTAGGACGACCTAGAGCATTAAAATATTCCTCTCGTGCTTAGAAAGGTAGCCCTAGTACCCGTTTGTTGACCTGCAACAGCTAGGGCTTGCATTAATGATGTTTAGAATGCCCATACTTCTCTTTATTCTTTGCACCGAGCTTTTTATTGGGAATAGGGCAGGTATACGTGTTCATCGCTATCATCTCTGATCATTAATGGCATGCTGGGACATGCAGGAAGGTAGGTGGATAGTGTGTTTAAATGTCAGGGTTCCTCGAAAATGCATGCCATGAACAGTGCCTAGGAGGTATAAAATGTCTAGCAAGCCTGAGAATAGGATTTCTGGAAAATGCGTGTCAGGATGCTAAGAAGGATGGGGGACTCAAGAGTAGGGATATAGGATGCGACATGATGGTTTGCTTTAGGTAGGGAGACATTATGAATCACGGGAGTCCAAAAGGAAAAGGTGTGAGGAAGAGCGGAGATCGGGGAACACACGTACCTGTTACCATTGTGGAAGAGGGAAGGTGGTAGGAGAAGTTTTGGGTTTCCGCAAGAGGAAGCAATGAAGGGGAGCGGGAATCAAGAAAGGAGGATACCTGCTACCAAGAGAAGAAGTGCAAAGGAGGATTAAATATTGCGGAGTCCTGAAAGGAGAGTGAGAATGAGGTGCGGGGTTCGGGAATTGGGCTTACCAAGTACCGGATACACTTTTGGGAAGGGGGATAGGAAAGTTTGAAATCTCATAAGAAGAATGAAAGCAATTGGGGATCAAGAACATGGGATGCCCAATACAAAAGGAAGAGGACGTGGGATCAAGGATTAGAGGAATCCGATACCATTGGCATGAAGAAACAAGAAAAGGAAGGGGGAAACTGTTGGGGACCAGTGATTGGGAACACATTAAATTGGGTGATCCTAAAGCATGATGGTAGGAGGAAATCGGGAAGCTCGAGCCCAAAAGCAGAAGAGGTAGGTGTGAAGTGAGAGTTTGGGGAAATGGGGAAATGGATACCGAGTAGACAGGTAAGACAAAGCCCAAAAGTCTGATATAGACAAAGGACTCAGGCAAAAATGGAAGCGTGAGGTTTCGGGGAATGGAGGATGAGGGAGACAAGTAAATGAAATCTTGAAAGTCTGAACTACTTGACAATGCAAGGAGTGGGGATGGGGGTTCAGGTCTACCAGGTACTTTGACAAGGGAAACCTTGAAAATACGCAAGAGGAAAAGGACTTGGAGGAATTAGGGAAGCATGGGGTTTCGGAAAAGTGAGGGAAAACATGCAAGCAAAGGGAAGTCAAAAAGCCCGACAAAGGCCAAAAACGAGGATTAACACCCTTAGAAAATTTTGGATTTCTTGCAATTTTGGGCCCATGAATGAAGTATGAATGGAGGCAAGGTAGAACACCAAGCAGATTTTATGAAGGGAGCCTATTGAAGACTTCTCAAATCGGTTATAGATGATGTGCAAAATAGGGCCAAGACAACATAGGGAGCACCGGACTTGGATAAATTTGCACATGTTAGATTGGGTCCCAACATCAAGAGCACTGACAAAATCATCAAAAGACAAAGTGGGAAAATCCAAAGGGGGAGTGGATGAGGAGGGAAGAGCATTTGAAGCAGAAGGGGCAAAGGACTCGAGGACACGATCCACATGATTGCACTAGTGATGTTGGGTGAAGGGGTTGGTGTAAATCTAGAGATTTTGATTAGGAGCTACAAATTTATTACCTTGATCATTATGGCCATCCACATGGATAATGTTATTATTTATATGATCTTGGATCTTATGGCAAAGGCCAATACACTTTTTAGTGTCATGGCTAGAGACTTGGTGGAAGTTACAAAAGGCATTAGGATTGTACCCTTGGGGAAGGGCAGCAAAAACATCAAGTGGGTAGATGGGAGGAAGGGTGATAAGGTTTATAGAAAGTAGTTGGTTAAGGATGATAGGTATAGGATCAGCCAAGTGAGTGAACTTATGAAGATTTTGAGGTTTAAAGGTAATTGCATTGGAAGAGGAAGGAGATAGGTTAGCCTAGTTGACATTGGGCTTTGAATCAGATTTGGAAAAGTTGGGAGGGGGATTAGAACTTCTTGAAGGGTGGTTTGGAGAATCTGGAGGGGTATGTAGAAGAGATTGATGGGGAGGAAGAAGAGAAGAGGAGGGAATATAAGCCTATAGATTAGCATCTAGGAGTTTGGTCTCATAATTCTGTAAGCTAGCGCACAAATCAGAAAAGGAAGAGTAATTGTTGAAGAGAACTTTATCCTTGATTGGTGAGATTAAGTTATTGATGAAGAGATGCTGAATCTCATCATTAAGAAGGTGATAGTGCATCTTGGCATGCAAGGATTGAAATCGCAAGACTATTAGTAACACGCTTGGTGGGCCCTTGCTTGCACTGTGCAAGATTGGAGAAAGTTAAGGCATGCACCCATTCTACAATGGAGTCGATAGAATTGTGAGGAAGGGGATAGAACTACTCAAGGGCATAGTCCTTAAGTGTATGGGGGAAGGGCTTAGCTAAGAGGCGGTCATCATACATAAGGACTGCACATGTGTTGTATGATTCCCTTTACCATTGTACATTTTGAATTGAGGGGCTATAAATGTGGTAGGGAAGGGGTGAGAGATAATGTTAGGGGAAAGTGGGTTATGATGTAAGTCCATAGTGACATCCTTGTGGGAAGAAGAGAGAGTCAAGTTTAGCTACATGGACCCCAAATGATGCAAAATATGGTGTACGGCCAAATTAGAAGTAGGGAGGTGATATGTAGGAAGAGGATGATTGGGTATGCCATGGGTATTGGGGATAGAGGTGGGGATGTAAGATGGGGCAGAGGGTGTGTGGGAGGTGTAGGGATTGTAGGTGGAAAATGAGGTGGAACTAGGGAAGGAAGAGGGGTGAATGGTAGGCTGAGAAGAAGTGGGAAATGGAGGGTAGGAGGGAAGGAATGGGTGGAAGAGGGATGGAGATAGGTGGAATAAGGAAATCAAGAAAGAATCCAAAACTTTTAGATTTCATTATGTACATGGGAGATATATGAAATCATTTGGTTCTAGTTCCTTGAGAATTTGGTCTAGTGGTTGGTGGATTTAGAATTTTTTTGCTTTTCAACAACTTCCATATGGACAAGGGATTGGTTGATAACACTTTGAAAACTCGACGAGCCTTGGATGAGCAGTTTTGGGCATTAATAAGGTCACATCAAAGGTTGTTGTAGGTTCATCAACTACTTTGTTGTTATCAATTCTCTCTACTTGACAAAAACGAGACAAGGTTGTGTGGAAATAGTCCTTGAATATCTCAACATTGAATGGTTCAACTATATCATTGACCATACTTTTTTGACTATACGGCTAGTTGTCTATGTAATAAACATGCCTATGGAGTTCTACATTTCTCTAGACAAACTTTTTCATATTGTACTTGGTCTAGAGGACTTGGTTATTCAAGAGCTTGGTGTTTTAAGCACGCAGACTGGAAGCCTTCCAAATTGCTATCTCATTCAAGTCCAACTAATGATAGTAGTTCTAACTACCCTAAGTTTCTCATCATAATTATTGGCAGTTCAACCAATGATAGTAGGGTTTTCAAAACAATTTCAAACTACTACTTTCCCCAAATCATCCCCAATGTTATTGACACAAGCCTTGGCCTAGCTCCTAGTTTAGGCGTGGAAGAAAAAATCCTGGTCAATAGAACAAAGAGTAGCATTTCTTGAAGAATTGTTAGCCCTAGCATCCTTGAAGAATTTCCAAGGATTTTATTGTTTTTTTGTTTCCTACAGCTTTGTTGGCCTTTTGGTGGATGTAATACAAGTTAAGGGTCATTAGAGTCAGTGGGCAAATCAAGCTCTCTTTGGGGTCATTTCTATCATAGGGGTTTTTGGAAATTTCTCTAAATTTTAAATTCGAACACCATCCCTAACTTTTAGACTAGAATTGAACTTTTCTTAGTTTCTACAAGGGCTTCACAAATTCAAATTCTCAATCTCATGATAAATTCTATAAGCAATTCAAGTACAAAGGCAACTCTAGGGTTTTCAAAGGTTTCTCCTAAACTTTCAATTTTACAATTGTAACCCAAATTTAAGTTCAAATCCAACTTTAAATTGACTGGAACACAAATTAGGCCAAAGATTGTTTACTCACCTCTCAATTCTCTTCAATTCTCAAATTGTTTGTTCTCTATGCTCTTGGTTGTTGGTACTTGACTCTTTGGATGCTCTACAATGCTTTGGTTCGCTTTGGATTGGTTTGCAAAAGGCTTTGGTGAAAATGAGAGAAAATTACTTAGGTTTTATTGAGCTTTACAGAGAAAGCACATTAATGGTAAATGCATTGAATTCACCTGACACCAATCTATCAAACACTTGTTGGATTCCAAATCAACTTTGATCACATATTCGGGCTTGTGCATTGTGGGACCAAACATGAGTTTGGCAAAGGCCGATTGGTTGAATCAACAACTTAAATGCCATTTGTCAAGAGATCAACAACGACTGACTCACTGAGCATCGAGGGGTGGATCCCATCTTTATATCTACAAATATTTGATCAAAAAAGCTTTCTTTCTCGTTGATCACCCATTTAGATATTTGGTCTACCTTGTATACTCTGCCATGGGGGAACTTTAGACCAAAAGATCGATAACTCATATTGTCTTCATTGGATAATCCAACGATAATCAACCATTCAAGAGTTTAAGAGTTGGGCCCATGTCATGTCCCCTTTTTCGACCTAGCATGATGGAGAAGACCTCTACCCTATCCTCTTTTCCCGTATAATATAATATTATTTTTAAGTTGGACCCGGTAATTCTTTATTTAAGGGGCAACCGGTAACTCTTTATTGAAGGGGCAACTTAATATAATATTATTATATTTAATTAAAAAGTTTTTTTAAACACTTAATTATAAAAAAAATATTTTTAAATACTTGGAGGGAAATTTAGATCCAAGGGCCTGATTTGGAAAGGAATAAAAAGGCGGCACTTGGCTTCATTTGATCATCATGATTTCATTTGGCATTTTCACTTTGGAGTTTTGTGTTTGAATTGCATCCAAGGATGAAAACCCTTGGTTGTTTTTAGAGGTCCAGGGGGACGAAAACTCTCTTGGATTTTTACTTCGGAGGTAAGGACAAAAACCCTCATCTTTAGCATTGACAATTCTACACGGAGGTTGCATGTGGCGCTAATTTGGAGATTTTGTGCCTATTTTTTAGGATTGAGTGATCAAGATTTGGAAGCAAGGAGGGTTTCCTTGCTGATTTTTAGAATTGTTGCTGTTGGATTATTACTTATTTCTGCTGATTATCATCACATTTTGAGCACCACATCACAAGAGAAGGTTTTGCCATCATTCCTTGCTGATTTCATGCTGATCACTCATTTTAATTGCTGATTTTGGGAGGTGCACCAGCCTTACAGGTGACTGTACAACATCTTGGCAGCCATTAATTATTATTTTATGCTGATTGCCATCATTAGAGGAGTTTGTTGTACCATTTTGGGCAGTTTGGGAGGCGGTCGTACCATTTTATAGCTGTTTCCAGTGACTGACCTGCACTTGCAGCTGCCGAACAATTTCTATTTTTTGTTGCCACATCATTAGCGGCCGTACATCAGGCTATTCCAGCATCTCAGAGAGTTATAACAGCTGTACCTTCATTATTTTCAATCATTTGATCAGCTGTGAGTGGAATTTGGCATTGTTGTAATTTTGCAAATTGTTTCCAGCACCATTACATCTGTCATCAACATTGTACTTGTGCAAATTGAACAGATATTAGATCTGGGGTTTTCTATGAAGTTGTTGCTGCTGTGATGATTTTCCAGCCATATATTGTCAAACTTAATTCTCAGATTTGGTTAATTTCAGCACATGAGGGTTTAATATTTTCTATCCATTGAAATTAAGGGTTTGATGTGATAAATTTCAGTTGTCTACTATGATAACCAGCACTCTATTTTCATTTCCAGTTTGCTGTTTTCAGTTTTTCATTTATTCAAAAATTCAGAAAATACAAAAAAATCAGAAAATTGCAAAAATATAAAAGCGGGACATTACAGCCCAACTTTAGAAATGGTGAACACCTGATCAAAGAAGACTTTCCTCATTCTTCAATCACTTATTTAGACATATAACATTCTTTGTTTTATCTACAAACTCCAATTATTCAATCAAAGGGTACAACTTTTGCTTTGGGGCCCAGTAGCACGCATAGGATCATCTTAGCTATAGGATCAAGTAGATTGACGACCATTGTGGATTCAATCATTGAGATACAGACCCCTTTTCGAATCAATGATTGATGGTCAAAGGCCTTAAGAATCCTTCAATCACTCCAGAGATTTGACTAGCCTTGTTTACTCTGCCAAACTCAATCTCTCAATTGAGTGATTCATTGACTACTAGGCCCACCTATCCACATAAGCTTCTCTCAACTATTAGATTTGATCGAATCAACGACCATTAGGTATATGTTTCTTGATAAATGGGTCCCTTCGTCACAAGCACGTTCAACTAATCCAAGAAACCTTTAAAGTCATCTACAGCCCCTTCCATGTTTGGCTTGGAAGATTCTCAACCATTAGATGAAATGTTCAATGACATCCATTAATTGAGTTAGCAAGTGTGCCTCCTCTACTTTGTTGCTTCCTTGTCTTCATTGAGCTATTCAGAATTTGTGAAACAACTGACTAACCCTGTTCAACAAACACTCGAGCATCTAGTTTATCGATTACTTCCTTTTATGTGGCCATTTGGACTTGAGATACATGATGGGTTGAACCAATCATCGAATACTTGAGTGAAGACTTTCTTAAATCTCTGATGAGCCCCCTTTGTTTGTGTGATCAACTTTTGCTTTGCCTTGGTAGTATCGATGATGAGCAATCACCCAATCAAAGACCAACACACTTTCTTTGATCACTCATTCGTAATTTTGACTCAACTTAAAACCCAAGCCCGAACCAATGATCAAAGCAATTTTAAGTCGTTTAATCAATACTTAGCCTTGTTGATGGGTGTTTTTGTATGCAACAACTTAGATAAAATACTGAGTGTTCTCTCTCTCTTGAAAGGAATAAAATCCTGATAAATCAGAAAATGACTACCCCAAGGTCTTTACCGTCAGGTCTTTACTGTCAGGTCTTGACTCATGAAATAACTCAGTAGCTTGATGTATTTTACTGTTACAACAAGGGGCCTTATGTAGGAACTGGAATTGCAAAAAGGTTTCTTGAAATGATTTGCTTCAGAAAATGCAGAAAACCTTACTTTATCATCGGATTCCTAAAGGATTAATGCAGAAAAGGTAGAGAGGGTTAAGAAATTTCTAAGGAAAACTACAAGTATAATGTAATGATTCGGATAGACAAATTCCAGAAATAAACTAATTTCTGCTTTACCAGACAAGTCACAATGCTGCAAAAATAGTGCAATCTTCGAAGGAAACTTGAGATTTTCAAATCATAAGAATTGATTAAATATCCAAACATAGGCACAATTTAATTGATTCCTTACAATTGAAATTCAACAAATGTTCAGACTAACCATACGCAACAACTGATAATCAGCAAATTGCCAATGGTATGAACATGGAATCCATCAAATACCTCAAACATTCATCAGAACTGCAACTGAGCTTTATCTAATGTGTGAAATGAACCATGAAAAACCAAATTCTCAATCAATAACACAACACAAATAAACAACACTTGAAATTTGTTTGTATTTGATCAAAATTTTGGCAGTTTCAACAATTCTATAGTTTCACCACCTTGTACAAAGAGAGTGATTGTCTTTATATAGGGGAGGCAAGAGCACTTAGTATACAATGAAAAGTGAGGATTAATTCAACACCGAGGGTCTAGATTCATCAACATTTATTTAATAATGGTGGCAAATTTTGTTACAAGCTTGTTTTTCACTTTTGTCTTTTAGGAAAAAGACGAAATAACACTTTGTGACAAGTCAAATGAGACAAAATATCTCCTTTCTTAATGAGTTGACAGGTAAAAACAAAAAATGCGGCATGTTTTTTGAAGGAAGGGGCTCCATTTCTGAACTGATTTGCTGAAGAACATGTGTGAATAGGAGCTAGAATTGAGCGCTTCCTTTGTCTTCAACAACAATTTGATCTTTTATGTTTCTTGCCTCAGAAAACTTCGAATAGACCTCTGATATTTGCTATACTGTTTTTCCTGATCTTGAAATCTTCTTGGAGCATTTGTTTCCTCGTACTTCCCATCATTCAGTCTGGATGTTTGCCCTGCAAGAGAGAAAAATGATTAATTCTATTTTCATGTGGAAATTTCAATCAAGATAGTCCATTTAAATCATTGAAATTCATTCATAATCATGAAACAGTCCATTATCTCTTAATCACAAAGAAACAATTGAAACCAATGCCATACGTTATACTTATTTCATCTCATCCTTCTCATTTTGCTGGTCTCAGGGGTCTAACAGGATTGCAAAGGTTTTGGGGTCATCAGGACATGTCCGAAACTTCCGTAGAAAATGGTGAAGTGATGGTTTGGTGGAGAAAGCCATCTATTAGGATTTTGCGGGTCAATGTGGGTGTACCAGATTTGCGGGAGTTTCGGAGTCCTTGGGATATATCCATATCTTAATCGGATCCCCACAAAAGATCTGCATCGCTTTGGCGGAGATATCCGAGCATTTAGGGGGTTTTGAGGTGATCTGGAGATATCCGCATGTAGATGGAAGTTCTGCAAAAGTCAAGGCAATGCTTAGTGGGAGTCTTTGAGTTAAGATATGCGGGAGCATGGGGGCCAATAGGACACAATGGAGACTAAAGCTAACTTTGGATAAATCCAGACCTAGGTGATAGGCTTGCAAATGAATTTTGAGGTGTGCTACGCAAGAATTTTGGGTTTGCAGGATTTTTGGCTTCATTCGGATATATCCTTGTGTACTTCATTTTCCTGCAATGGTGAATAAGCTTATTTGCGAAAGTATATGCTTCATGTGGATATGCGGGGAAATGTAGGTGCTTTAGAAATATCTTGACCTTATATGAATCGCCGCAAAAAGAGCTTTACACATTTGACTTAGCGGGAATTATAGGTTGGCGGGACTTTCTATACCGATAGGATATATCCTATATCCTCATGAAGTCCCGCTAAAAGTGAACATAACAGATATTGGCAAGGATGTGAGTTTGGTAAAGATTGTGGGGATTTCAAGCTCATGTCGACATCGGTTTTGCGGAGGTTATGACCCCTAGTGGACCTACGGGAACTTAGGCACCATAGGGATATATCCCGATCTTAATCGAACCTCCGCAAGAGATGTAATATAGTGTTGCGGCAGAGATATTGGTTTCTTCGGAAAATGCGGAGGTTGAGGGGTATTTTGGACTTGCGGGGTTTCAAGCATGTTCGGAACATTCAAAAGGACCCGCAAGTTACTAACTATAACGTGTTTGGTGAAAGTTTTGAGGCTAAGGGATTTAGCGGGGGTGAGACTATCCTCGGGATATATCCCATCCTCACCAAAAGTCCTATAAATGGATTCTTTGTACTTCAAGCAATGTAACAGAATGTGAGGATATCTATCTGTTTAGGATTTGTGGGGCTTTTGAGGTCTTCTGGATACTTCCCAACAAATGATGAACTTCCACAAAAAGGAATTAAATTGTCGTTATAAATTGAATGCAGATAGAAAGGCAACAAATGGATTTACGGGGGATTATGAATCCTTGGGATATGTCCTAATCCTATGCAAACTTCTGCAATAAAGGTATCCGGGTTATGCGGGAGCTTCGAGTATAACTAAGATATGCAGGGTTTAGAGGGATGTCCGGAGGTAGCTCAAAGCCCCACATCCAACTGTAGAGGAAAGATCCGCAAATGGTAAAGAAGACTCAAATGAATGAATTTTATAAGTCAACTCATACAAACACTTGATTGCTGCCATAACAAAGATAATTCTTTTAGAGCTCCTCGAGACCATAATATTAAAATATTAAATCAGGTTAACTCAAATAAAGCATATCAAATCGACTAAAACCCTGATATACCAAACCAAGACCTCTTGCGATCCAAAATCAATTAAACCAATCATAATAAGACTTTGAAGGACAACCAAATGTACCTTGTAACCATTATTAGGCAACCAAGATCCGTAATCATCAAAACTTGTCAAATTAGTACAAATGGATCATGAACTTGTTCAATCAAACCAAGCCGCTCAATCAAGACCTAGAGCACTCATAACCAGTTGAAACACCAACAGAGGCTGGAAAACTCATCTTTATGATGGAAAATAGAATTGACATATCAAGATACCAAAGGCCACATGCAACTAGAACTGGGAAGCACCTCTATAATCCATATACAAGCACATCCAAACTAATCATGCTCATGCCACAAAAAGCTCCAAAAACATCTAGATGCTCCCAAAAACAAGAGAACCACTCTCTAAGGTACAAAACTAGAAACCAAAGACTCAAACCGAACAAGCAAAAAAACAAGGGGGCCCACATTTTGGAGCAAAATGGTGTGTGTGTGCAGGGCACAACAAGCCTATTTTGTATCCTCATATTGACAAGGATGAACCCATTTATAGATGAATTGAACCAAAATGAAAACCCAAAATTTGTCAATGTAATGTCCCCATTTTCTGAATGATCATCTAGCGGGGTCCACTAGCCTATTTTTATTCCCATAGGCTAAGTTGGGAGATATGAGGGAATAATTTGATTAATTAAGTAATAAATAATCCTAAGTCATTTTTGGGTTATTTATATTTAATTAATTAGCTGGGCCTATTTTTATTATAAAAGTGACTTGGATAAAGGAAAGTTAAGTGAAACTAATTTTAAAGTCACTTGGAGAAAGGAAAGAAGTAACATAATAAAATATAATAAAAAGTCAAATAAATTATTATTTTATTATGGATGTCAAAAAAGAATTAAAATTGGCAAAATGGAGCGGACCTCTTGGAGGCTTTATGAGGTCATTTGGAGATCATTTCATCATATTGTATTTGTCATTTGCATATTGAATATTCTACTTTGAGCTGCAACAATAGGTTTAGCCATTTCTAAGGATGAAAACCCTTGGGAATTTGTGGATTGGACGAAAACCCAATACCACTTGAGAGATGAATCCACCTAGGGTTTACTATTAAGCTTCATTGTAGGATTTTGGCATTGAGGAGCTGGAAAAGGCATTCATTTGTAGGTTTACAACTACTTGGGTTTTGACTTCTTCCAAATTGGAAGATTTGTGCCAAATACCAATTTGGAATTGGTATGATTTGGCAAGGATTATATCTGATTTTATGAGCAGGGTTTTGTGATGGCTTTTGGTATTTGTTTGAGTACATTTTGAAGAGGAATCACTACCCTTTGTGAGATCGTTGCCACCCGTGGAAGGACAATCCCTATACATTTTGGTATCATGGAGACATTAGGTGTTGAGGAGCTGTTTGGAGGTTCGACTGGCATGAAGAGAGACTGAATCGCTGCCCAAACATTCGTATAGGGTTTGATTACCATTGACATTTTGTGGAGACATTGCCATTGTGTGGAATTGCCATGCCAAGGATCTAGTGCTACCATATTGGAGGGTTCGTGGATACCTTCATCATTATATTGCATATCAGATTTCAGTCTTGTGAAGCTGCTGTTATATCAGATTTCCAGTGCTCATATTCAATCATCCTTCATTGCTATTCAAAGTATATCTGTAAGAACCCTACTGGTTCTTTGCTTCTATATTGTTCTGCTACTGAATGCACTGTCTGAATTTGTTTTGGTGTTTTGAATAGATATATTGTTTTTTTTGTGTTTTGAGGGTTTATTGACATAAAAAGCAAATAACATAAAACTGAAACTAATTACAACAATTTGAAAATTTTAAAACAACTGAACTACTGCTGCAATGAATCTTTATGTCTCAAGAGGATGGGAAAATTACATTATTTTTTCATAATAAAAATAATGGTAGCAACAACATGGAACTTGATTTTTATTGGATTTTGCTGAAGCATTTCACTATTCAGGACATCATTGTAGCGCGTCACTATTCACGGGTACTGTTCACATGCACTATTCAAACGCACTGTAGCAAATTACTATTCACAGCTGCAACTTATCTCACCCTTATGTTTTGTGAATTCGATGGACGCTGAAATAAATATTGTTGAAGCACAATCAAAACCTCTGTATGAGATTCTCTCTGAATTATCAAATTCACCAGGTATTTCACTGGTTCAAATGATGAACACATAGAAGAACTACGTTCTCCAATGGCAAAGCTGTAAACCCTTCTCAGAGTTCAAAATCACAATGATCAAATATATATTTCATGAGCATCCCAGAATGAGCTTTTAAGTCTCCTTTTATTCTTTTCTTGTGAGAGCTCAACACTTTCCTGGCCAATGTGAGATAAAAGACATATTCCCACCTTTAATATTTTTTTTAAAAGAAACTTTTATAGATGGTGCACAAATAATTTCTTTAAAATTAATTGTTCACTTGGCCCCATCTATGATAATTTGACCTTTCACTTAAGTGACTTAAGTTATAATATAAAATTATATTATAACTTTACAATATGAGCTCGAAACTATTAATATTTATTTTAGCCAAATAAATATTAATATCGCCATTATTACCCATCTGTTCTGTACACCGTCTGAACTGTAAACTGGCATGAAGATTCTGCATATGACCAACCCTTATTTCTAAAAATAGTAGAGGTCCATCTCGATCACCCATTGTCTTACTATAAATAGTAAGTTCTGCATGCGGGGTCCAAAAGACTGCAAATGAACACCAATCCTGCGTAGCTCTGACCACTGAAGGAGAAACTCCCCTCAAATGACCCTCTATCCAACCTCATCAGCCTACGAGGGTCTATTATAGGCCAATCTACTTAATTGACATAATGTCAACTAGAAGGGGACATGACAGTCTGCCCTTCTTGAAGTTGCTTGTCCTCAAGCAATCTCAATTCTGGATGCTGTAAAATTTCTTCGCTTTCCCAAGTAGCATCCTCAACCGGCATGTCCTTCCATTTGACCAAGTACTCCCTAATAGTATGCCTCCTCAAATTCCTCTCCCTGAACTCAATGATAGCCTCAACTACTAATATCAACTTCCCCACATCATCTAGGGGTGGTAAAACTGCAGATGGCACAACTCGGTGTCCCAATGCCTTCTTGAGGCAAGATACATGAAAAACATTGTGCACTCTGCTATCTGCTGGTAAATCTAGCTCATAAGCCACCTCACCTACACGCCTGATCACCCTAAAAGGACCATAATATTGTGGCTTGAGCTTCTCTGCTCCACTCTTCTTGAGAGTAGATTGTCTATAGGGCTGTAGCATCAAATATACCATATCACCTACCTCAAAAATCCGCTCAGTCCTCTTCTGATCAGCATACTGCTTCTGCTGATTCTGTGCCTTAGTGATATTCTCCTTAAGAGCCTTTACGATGTCCTGGCCCTCCTGTAAAAAGTCTCCAGCACTAGGCACTCTACTATTTGATAGCAACAAATCCATGAAACTGGATGCCTCATATCCATATAATGCCATGAATGGTGACATCTGGATAGACATGTGATAAGTGGAATTATAACAATACTCACATAGATATATCCACTTAACCCAAGCCTTCTGCTGCCCTGCTATGTAATTCCTGAGGTATCCCTCCACCCATTTGTTCACTATCTCTGTCTGACCATCTGTTTGGGGGTGGTAGCTAGTACTCGGAGTGAGCTTTGTCCCGCACAATCTAAACAACTCTTGCCAGAAGTGACTCATAAGCCTGCTGTCCCTGTCGCTGACAATGCTCCGAGGTGACCCATGCAACCTGAATACCTCTCTAAAGAATAAATCTGCCACCTGTGTAGCAGTGTATGTAGCAGTGATCGGGAAGAAATGGGCAAACTTCGTAAGCCGATCAACAACAACATATATACAGTCTCTGCCCTGGGCTCTCGACAGTCCTATGATGAAGTCCATAGACAAACACTCCCACTTCCTGTCAGGAATCGGAAGTGGCTGAAGTAAACCGGCTGGATAAGAGTGCTCCTGTTTATTCTGCTGGCAAGTAGGACACTCTCTAATATACTGTAACACCTCAGCTTTGAGCCCTTTCCAAGAAAAACGCTCATGAATTTGCTGGTAGGTTTTATAAAAACCTGGATTTCCTGCCATAGGTGAGTCATGATAAACTCTCAACACCATCCTCCTCACCTTTGACCCTGGCACCAAATAAATGCGCCCTTTGTAAATGATGAGCTCACTCACAAGGGTGAAATCACTATCTTGGACCGATCCATCTATGAATCCTGATGCCCATGTATCCTTTGCATACTCTGCAAGGATCAAATGTCTCCAGTCCTCTGAAATATCGGTCATCAAGCTCAAGTGGGGTCTTCGTGACAAGGCATCTGCTACTACATTCTGTGTCCCCTTGAAATAGGTAATATCAAAGTCATATGCCTGTAATTTACTTACCCATTTCTGCTGCCTATCATTAAGATCTCGCTGCCCCAGGAAATGTTTCAAGCTATTGTGGTCGGTTTTTATGCTGAATTTACTGCCTACTAAATACTGCCTAAATTTGGCCAAAGCATGCATTATGGCCAACATTTCCTTATCATAAATGCTGAAGCTCCTCTTAGGCCCCCTAAGCTTCCTACTCTCATACACAATCGGGTGCTTGTCTTGCATAAGCACCACTCCAACGCCCTCACCAGATGCATCACAATGAAGCTCAAATGGCTTACTGAAATCTGTTAATGCTAGCACTGGACAAGAAGTCATCAACTCCTTGAATTTATCAAAACACTCTTGTGCCTCAGGAGACCACAAGAAAGCCCCCTTTCTCATCAAATCTGTCAAGGGTGCTGCATGCCTGGAATATCCACTAACAAACCTCCTGTAGAACCCACACAACCCCAGAAATCCTCTCAACTGTGTCAGGTTCGCTGGAGTAGGCCACTCAACAATAGCACAAATCTTTTCAGGATCCATGCATACTCCCTGTGCACTGATAATGTGACCCAGATATACTAACTCTGATAATCCCAAATCACATTTGGACTCCTTTGCATACAAGGACTCCCTGCTCAAAATGCTCAACACAGTGTCTAAGTGCCGCACATGCTCATCCCATGTCCTACTATACACCAGGATATCATCAAAGAAGACTAACACAAATTTCCTCAACTGAGGCTGAAAGACCTTGTTCATCGTGGACTGAAAAGTAGCTGGAGCATTAGTTAGCCCAAATGGCATAACTACCAACTCAAAATGGCCACAATGACAGCTGAATGTCGTCTTCTCTATATCCTGCTCTCTGACTCGGATCTGATGATAGCCTGATCTCAAATCAATTTTGGAGAAGAAACATGCTCCATGTAGCTCATCTAATAACTCATCAATCCGTGGGATGGGGTACCTGTTTTTGATAGTCTTCTTGTTCAGGACCCTGTAATCTATGCACATCCTAAGAGTACCATCCTTCTTCTTCACCAAAACCATAGAAGAAGCAAAAGGAGACTTACTCGGTCTAATGTGCCCCATAGCAAGTAGTTCCTTGATGGTTTTCTCAATCTCATCCTTCAATCTCTTTGGATGTCTGTAGGGTGTGATCATGATGGGTTTGGCACCCTCCTCTAACTCAATAATATGCTCAATACCTCTATCTAGAGGTCTACCTGGCGGTATGTCACTGAAAACCTTGTGGTGCTTGATTCTCAGTTCCTGTATGTCCGGATGGTATTTGGATTCTTGCTGCCCCTGTGATGGCATCAATGTGCAACGGGCTGCCCACTCAACTTGGTTATGACGTAACAAGCTCTCCATGCGCCTGCAAGACATCATCCTAAACTCACTGTCTCGGATGGCCATAAGAATGTGAGTTTTACCATCACTCTGAAATTTCATCACCAGTTCTCTCAAATTGAGAGTGAACTCTCCAATATCATGTAGCCAAGTCATGCCAAGAACTAAATCCGTGTCACCCATGTTAACCACATAGAATTCAGCCTTGAATTCAAAGTTAATAATTTTCAATGGCAAACCTGTAATCTTTCTATCACATTTGAGTACATAGCCATCCGCTACCCTCACTCTCAAACCCTCAAACTGCTCAGTTTGGATCCCACGTCTCTCAACCAACCTGGAATCAATGAAATTGTGTGTGGCACCTGTATCTAGCAATGTGATAACTCGCTGTCCAGCCAACACTCCTCTCATCCGTAACGATCCCTCCTACTGCACACTAGTGAGACGGGCCTCCTTAAGCCTACCTTCAACCTTCTCTTCATCAGTAGACATTTGCTTGAGCTTTTCATCATCTAAACTTTCCTTTTCTTCACTGGATTCCCCATTTTCAGTTTGCTGGTCCTAATTTTCAGAATCGGAATCCTCATAGTAAGCCCACATAACCCTGTTTGCTTTCCCCTTTGGTCTCAAAGGACAGTCATGGTTCATGTCATAAGGCCCTTTGCAATAAAAACAGAGTTTTTTCTTCCTTAAATGATTCAATGTCTCTCTATCCAAGGGAGCGAATGATTTATCCTTATTTTCAGCCTTTGTTTCATTCCTCTTAGGTTTCTTGAAGAATGGTTTGTTGTCTTTGCTAGATGATGCACCCTTTGACTGAAATTTATTTATTGGGGCTGCTTGTTCCATACTTCTAGCCTTCTTAATTGCTTCTTGCAAATTGAATGGATCAAAGGCCTTTACCCAACCTTTTAGTGGTTCGGATAATCCCTCAGTGAACAAAACAACCAATCTCCTATCTGAGATATCTAGCACCATAACGGATAACCTCTGAAAGTCACTAATGAAATACTCCAATCCGCCTGTCTGTCTCAACTATGCCAACTCTCTGAAGTAGACTTCTGGATCCTTCTTATCAAACCTCTCTACCAACCTATCCACGAAGTCCTGATATGAAGTCACCTGGTTATGCTGAAGGGTAACCATCCCATGGTACCACCAATCATGTGCAGCTCCCTCTAAATGTAGCGTGGCATATTTTATTGCCTCCACCTCTGTCATAGGTCTTAGTGCTAAGAAGGTATCAAGCTTGTGAATCCAAGCCCGCGCTGTCATTCTGCTACTACCATCAAATGGAGTCAAGGAAAGCTTGGTTGTAGCACGCTTTAATTCATTATTCTGGCCACGAGGTCTCCTATCCTGTCTCGTTGCCCTGTAATACTCCTTGTAATGCTCTCTCCTTTGATTAACAAACCTCTCGAATGTCATCCTCTCTCGCACCTGTGGAGCTAATAATTCCCATTCGTCATTCGCAGCCATGAGGATATCTGCAAACATCTCCTCCTCTGCTACTTCTGCAGGTGCTACCTCAGGCTCATCTCTAATGAAGGTAGGACGAGTAGGCCTATTTGCTGTCCTGGAATGAGTCCTATGAGCTCTAGGTGATCCCACTGCACTCCTGTTATCCCCTTGCTCTTGATTTTGTCTGTCCTGTGGGTTCATGCGCTCAATCATGGTGGTGAATGCCTGCAAGGCCTGAGCCACCTACTGCTGTCCTGTAGCCATAGCCCTGAAAAACTCTCTAGTTTCCTGATCCTCATTATTCCTGTTTCCTCTGGGGGGGCTACCATCATGCCTGTCACCCATGGTGACCAGCGGCCTGTCTAAAACCTGTTCACCTTCAAGTAGGGCTCTCCTACGAGTATAATATTTGTGAGGTCCAACCTCCTGTGGCTGCATATGAATTCCCAAACCCTCAGGATGGCAGGATTGTAGCTCTGATACCAATGTAAGAACCCTACTGGTTCTTTGCTTCTATACTGTTTTGCTACTGAATGCACTGTCTGAATTTGTTTTGGTGTTTTGAATAGATATATTGTTTTTTTTGTGTTTTGAGGGTTTATTGACATAAAAAGCAAATAACATAAAACTGAAACTAATTACAACAATCTGAAAATTTTAAAACAACTGAACTACTGCTGCAATGAATCTTTATTTCTCAAGAGGATGGGAAAATTACATTATTTTTTCATAATAAAAATAATGGCAGCAACATGGAACCTGATTTTTATTGGATTTTGCTGAAGCATTTCACTATTCACGACAGCATTGTAGCGCGTCACTATTCATGGGCACTATTCACGGGTACTGTAGCGTGTCACTATTCACAGGTACTGTTCACATGCACTATTCAAATGCACTGTAGCAAATTACTATTCACAGCTGCAACTTATCTCACCCTTATGTTTTGTGAATTCGATGGACGCTGAAATAAATATTGTTGAAGCACAATCAGAACCTCTGTATGAGATTCTCTTTGAATTATCAAATTCACCAGGTATTTCACTGGCTCAAATGATGAACACATAGAAGAACTATGTTCTCCAATGGCAAAGCTGTAAACCCTTCTTAGAGTTCAAAATCACAATGATCAAATATATATTTCATGAGCATCCTAGAATGAGCTCTTAAGTCTCCTTTTATTCTTTTCTTGTGAGAGCTCAACACTTTCCTGGCCAATGTGGGATAAAAGACATTCCCACCTTTAATATTTTTTTTAAAAGAAACTTTTATAGATGGTGCACAAATAATTTCTTTAAAATTAATTGTTCACTTGGCCCCATCTACGATAACTTGACCCTTCACTTAAGTGACTTAAGTTATAATATAAAATTATATTATAACTTTACAATATGAGCTCGAAACTATTAATATTTATTTTAGCCAAATAAATATTAATATCGCCATTATTACTCATCTGTTCTGCACACCATCTGAACTGTAAACTGACATGAAGATTTTGCATATGACCAACCCTTATTTCTAAAAATAGCAGAGGTCCATCTCGATCACCCATTGTCTTACTATAAATAGTAAGTTTTGCATGCGGGGTCCAAAAGACTGCAAATGAACACCAATCCTGCGTAGCTCTGACCATTGAAGGAGAAACTCCCCTCAAATGACCCTCTATCCAACCTCATCAACCTACGAGGGTTTATTATAGGCCAATCTACTTAATTGACATAATGTCAACTAGAAGGGGACATGACAATATCTTTGTACATTTCAAGGAGACAATACCGGGTATATGGAACAAGCTTAACTATTCAAATATTTAATTTGAATAGGGTTTGTAATCGCTGTCATAAGTGTATCAGATCTGTCACAAATTGTAATAAGACTTGTCATGGTGATAATAAAGATATGATTGATGTTGGTATTTTGATGTTTATGAATGCAAAGTTATGTGTTATGTTTCTACTATATTGGCATATGTATATCCAATGAAAACCATCAAAAACAAGCATAAAAAACAAATGTTAAACTCAAAAATCAAAATTCAGTTACATTGCATGACAAGTGTTTGACAAAATGTCAAACCTATAAAACTCAAAAATTTAGGGCAGAACTAGACAGGGTTCTTACAGTCTAAGGGGCAAATAACCTTAGGAACTTCAGGGACATATGAACATTTTGATCAACACAAGTATTTTTTAGGTGGCACATATTAGGTACCAACATAGTATCGACGGTGTTAGTCTAACAAAGAGTATAATTTCAGCATATTCTCTACAAAGTGCAAGTTGTGATGCATAAGTGGGAAAAATAAAAGGCACAAGAGGAGGAACATGACAGGTGGTTGTGAATTCAAGCGGCCTTGCAAGAATATATGAATTGATTTGTCCAACAAAGGTGAGTTAACCTACTTGTTTTGAGATTGCAAAGATTTGTGTCACATGGGTAAGTGGAGATTACTATGTCAATTTGCAGCAAGATGACTAGATCTCATGAGCTTGTAATTACTCAATGAGCACAGATTCCAACACTTTGATGATAGGGTGGATGAGAGGAGAGTCTGAAATGAGACGATTGTGACTGGTATTCAATAGGGAAAGGAAGCTTCCTAGGTTCTATGGAGTATGGGAAGTTAAATTCTTGCATTCTACTCAAGGGAGTAGTTGTGTTCTAGCGGTAGGTGCATAGGGAAGAGATGTAGGTTTTGCGAGAAGTGCAAATGTGTCATGTCCCCATTTCCAGAGTGATCTCCTATGGAGAAGTTTGTTGGCCTATGCACCATTCCCGCAGGCTAACTCTAGTGGTAAGGGAATGATTTGTGGTTGAGCTAGGACCTTGAAGGCTTGGAGAACGGAAAGTTGGCTCAACTAACTCTATTTTATTGTATTTTTGGCTAGTGATATTTTATAATATTTTTATAAAGCCAAAAATAATATTATATTCAGCCAAGATAAAATTGAAGGATGGAAAAAGTGAAAATTGGACAACTTAAAGATGGAAATTGGGAAAGATGGAAGAAGAATAAAATGTAATCTTTAATTATATTTTATTATTTATAATTTCCCAAAGGAAAATCGACGCCACAAGGAGAAAAAGGAAAATAAAGAAAAAATAATAAAATATTATTATTTTCTCTCTCTAGCGCCGCCGCTCAAGGAGGAGAAAAATAAATGAAAATAAAATAAATTATTGGAGGACGTTTTTTTGGCGGTTATGGACTTCAAAAATTATAAAATTATATTCTATATGGGTGTCCAAGGGAAAAACCTATAAAAAGAGGTCTTTGGCATCGTTTTTGACATCTTAATCATTTGGTATTTTGCATATTGAGTATTTGCTCTTGGCTAAAAGTGATTTTAAGTTTGTTCAAGGACGGAGACTCTTGAATTATTGTGGTTTGGACGAAAACCCAATCCACTATGGAGATAGATTCATGTGGAGTTCATCATGGAGCTTAATCGAAGGTTTTTAATGGAGATTTTGCTTCAATCAGCTAGGATTTGGAAAAGATATTTGCAATCAGCTAGGGTTGGTGTTTAATATTCAGATTTGATCTGAGGAGTTTTTGGCATATACATTGAGGTTACATGATCATTTTAGCATCCTAACCCTATTCGCTTCAATTTGGTGCATGGCCGCTTGGATTTGGAGGGTTTTCTTGGCATTTGGCACTAGGGTTTTGTGATCAGCTGCAGGTACAGGTTTATAACAGCGATCAGACATTGGTTTTGCCTCCTATTCTTCATCATCAATCATCTCTAGCACGGCATCAACCATTGGGTGTTATCATCTTTGCATTGTACTAGGGTTTGATCACTATTTGAGGCATTTTTGTACATCATTGGAGGTTTGATTTGAAAATCAGTCATGGCTGTTATGTAATCAGCGATCACCTATGTATTTGATTCATGCCATTTCATAATTCGGGTGTTAGGAATTGCATGCAGAAGAGATCAATTAAATGCAAATAAAGATTAAATAGAGGAATGAAAAGTACACAGAAATAATAACAGTGAGAATTTTTAACGTGGTTCACCCAAACTCGGGCTACATCTACCAACAGAGAGTCCAATATTATTATCCAGCAAATTGAACCAATTACAACCAGCAATCTTTGCAACTCAATACCACTGCAAATGCTACAATACAATATCAACGAAAACCCTAATCCTTAGCCGTTTTTATCAAGATTTATGTCTGTTCCAAAATAGAGTTTTTTATATCGGCCAATAGAAAAAATAACTCCCGACGCCTTTATAAAATAATAGGTAATTTTTGCTTCGTGGGCCCCGCAGGAGAGGCTCTCCCCCCTACACTCCCCTGTTAAATAATTTGGGGGGAAAGCACGCCGATAAAAGTGGGGAAAATTTAACCTCTGAGTCTGATTAGGCTCCATATAACAACAATCTCCCACTTGGAGACTGATTAGACTCCACACCATATCATCTCCCACTTGGAGACTGATCATAACACCACTGACCCTGGCCCACTGGAAATAAACACCTTGGACCTTGCTGTTCTGATTTTATTGTTTTTAGTCTTAAAGACCAACCGAAGCTGAAGAGGAGCTCAGTTTCTCCCTTGTCACTGCCTTCGTAAACATATCCACCTGATTTTCATCTGTATGTATCTTTTCCAGCCGTAACTGTCCATCATCCAACACCGACTGGATGAAGTGATACCTTAGTTGTATGTGTTTGGTCTTTGAATGTAAGGCATAATTCTTTGTAAGATGTATGACACTCTGGCCGTCAGTAAACAAATAACTGTTAGCCTATTGTTTGCCCAATTCTTTCATGAAAGATTGCAGCCATATCATCTCTTTGCTTGCCTCTGTTGCAGCTACATACTCTGCTTCCGTGGTGGATAAAACAACCACTTTTTGCAACCTGGATATCCAACTCACCGCTGTTCCACCTACAATAAAGACATGTAGTACTCCTCTTGGTATCAATATCCCCTGCCAAATCTGAGTCCACATAGCCTGCTAAATTAGTATTAGAGCCCCCAAAACATAAATGTTTATTGGATGTGCCTCTCAAATATCTGAGAATTGATTTTACCGTATTCCAATGCTCCAATTCGGGATTACTCATATACCTGCTTACGACTCCTACATCATGTGCAATATCCGGTCTCATGCATACCATGGCATACATTAAGCTTTCTACAGCTGAAGCATATGGTACCTTGGACATTTTGTCTTCCTCCTCTTGTGTCTTTGAACACATCTCCTTAGTCAATTTCAAATAACTAGGCAAAGGTGTGCTGACAGCTTTTGCATTCTCCATATGAAATTTCTGCAACACCTTTTCAACATAATCAGCCTGAGATAGTCAATTTTTTGTTCTTCCTAGCTCTGCAAATTTTCATACCAAGGATTTGTTTTGTTGCCCCCAAATCCTTCATAGCAAATGATTGTGCTAATTGCTATTTTAACTCACTTATGTGATCCATGTTAGACCTTGCTACAAACATGTCATCAACATATAAACATAAAATAATGTAGTTGTCATTATCCAACCTCTTAAAATAAACACAATGGTCATAATTACACCGACTGTAGCCTTGCTCAACCATAAAACTATCAAATTTCAAATACCATTGTTGAGGTGCTTGTTTCAAGCCATATAAACTCTTCTTCAATTTGCACACCAATTTCTCCTTACTTTTGACCTCAAATCCCTGTAGTTGTTCCATATATATCTCCTCCTCCAAATCACCATGGAGAAAGGCAGTTTTCACATCTAGCTATTCCAAATGCAAATCTTCAGCAGCCACAATACTTAAAACAATAGGAATAGAAGTCATCTTAACAACCAGAGAAAAAATCTCTTCAAAATCAATACTGTTTTTCTGTGCAAATCCTTTTACAACTAACTTGGCTTTAAATCTTTTCTTACCTCCATCTTCCTCTTTCAGCCTATAAACCCATTTGTTTGGTAAAGCTTTTTTACTTGCAGGCAACTTACATAATTTCCAAGTCTGATTTTTCAGCAAGGAGTCCATTTCTTCTTTCATTGCAAGCTCCCACTAAACCTTTGTATCCACCTGCATAGCTTCATCATACCCTTCCGGTTCACCAGCTTCTGTTAACAAAATAGAATACAAAGAGGGAGAAAACCTTTCAGGTGGTCTACTTAGTCTTGTTGACCGTCTAACATTCATTGGAGTTTGTGGTGTTTCTTGTTGCTGTTGCGGAGCATGAAGAACCACTGGAACATCATTATCTGGAGTATCATCCAGCACAACAAAATCCTTTTCTTTGTTCTCATGCTGCTGCAACTGATCTTTGTCCAACACCTTCTCATTGAATTCAACATCCCCGCTTCTCACAATTTTCAGATTTTCAACATCCCAAAGCCTATAACCAAATTCATCAATGCCATATCCAACGAAGATACACTTTTTTGATTTTGCATCCAGCTTGGTTCTATTTTCAGAATCTACATGCACAAATGCTTCACATCTGAAGGTTTTGAGAAAAGAATAATTCACTTTCTTACCTGTCCATGCTTCCTCTGGAATACCACAACCCAAAGGAACTGAAGGACCTCCGTTAATTAAATATACAGTGGTATTGACAGTCTCTGCCCACATGTTTAAAGACAGCCCAACATGCAATCTCATGCTCCTTGCATGCTCCATTATTGTCCTATTCATGCGCTCAACCACTCCATTCTCCTGTGGAGTCTCTGGAACTATTTTCTACCTGCAAATTCTATTGAAAGAACAATAATCCCCAAATTCTTTGCTGCAATACTCACCACCATTATCAGATCTGAGACATTTTAATCTTTTACCCGTCTCATTCTCAACCAAGCTTTTCCATTTCTTAAATGTTTCAAATACATCAGATTTCTGCCTAAGGAAATAAATCAAAACCTTCCTAGTTGCATAATCTATGAATGTAACATAATACTGAGACCCACTGAGAGAAGATACTTGAGCTGGTCCCCATACATCCGTATGCACAAGCTCCAATTTTTTATTTTTCTTTTTCTTTCCATCCTTGAGAAAACTAACTCTCTTTTGTTTGCCATACACAACTTTCACAGACATCTATATTAATATATTTCAGACCTGGTAAAACTTTCTTAGAATGAAGTACCTTCATACCTTTTTCACTCATATGCCCAAGTCTGTTATGCCACAGTGTTGTCTCAGAACTTGCAGCAACTGTTTCAGTCTTTTCCTGCAAACCCGCAACAACTGTTTCTGAACCTATTTGTTTTTTCTCTGCAACAACTAAAGTAGAAGGAACAGTATGACTTGTACACAGATATAAGGTGCCTACTTTCACAGCTTTTGCTACTATTAGCACCTTTTGAAACCTTCCAATTTTTATCATTAAAAGTTACTGTGCAACCTTCATCACCTAGCTGCCCTGTTGAAATTAAATTCCTACTTAGCCTTTGAATGTGCCTTACCTCTTGTAGCAACCAATGATTCCCATTTTGCAACTTAATCTTGATTCTTCCCTTTTCAACAATCTGACAGGGTTCGTTATCTCCCAAACAAACCAGCCTAAAATCCCCTTGGACATAATCAAGAAAATAACTTCAATGGGGTGTAGCATGAAATGAGGCCCCTGAATCTAAAACCCATGAATCATCAGCATTATTTAGGGAAATAATCAAAGCATCATCTTCAGATTTATTACTTACCACATTTGCCTCCTTATTGCCTTCTTGTTTGTCTCCTTTATTCTTCCGAAACCAACAATCTTTCTTTAGATGACTTGGTTTCCCATAGTACCAGCAATCCTTCTGTTCTTTGGATTGGGACCTCTTGTCCTTTGATTTTCCTCTCGACTTCCCATGATCTCCAGAATCTTTTCCTCTCTCCTTTGATTTGCCCCTGTTTTCTGCATTCAAAACACTACTTGATGTGGATCCACTTGAGCTTTTCTGTCGCATTTCCTTGCTAAGGATAACACCAACAATATCATCAAATTTCAAAGTATTTGAACCAGAGATAGAGTTATAGCCATTACCAAGCTATTCCAGCTTTTCGGCAAAGAACATAAAACCAAGAGAGCCCTGACCTCTTCATCAAATTTTACTTTTACAGAAGTTAACTGACTGGTAATCGTATTAAACTCATTTAAATGATCTGTCACAAATCCACCTTCAATCATTTTCAGATTAAACAAACGCTTCGTGAGAAATACCTTATTTGAGGCTGAGGGTTTTTCATACAATTTAGCCAAAGCTTTCATTAGTTCATCTGTTGTCTTCACTTCTGTTATATTGAACGCCATAGATGGTGCCAGACACAACCGAATGGTTCCTAGTTCCTTTTTGTCTAGAAGATTCCAATCCTCATTAGTCATTGCTGTCGGTTTCTTGGCTTTTCCTTCCAACGGCCTCAATAAATCCTTCTGATATAGAGAATCCTGCATCTGCATCTTCCATAACTGATAGTTCTGCCCATTGAATTTATCTACCTTCAATTTACCCTCGTCCGCCATTGCTCCCACTTAATCGTGAGACTCCCACTCAACCGTGAGACCTTCCTATAGACGATAATCGAACACAACCCGCTCTGATACCACTTGTTAGGAATTGCATGCAGAAGATATCAATTAAATGCTAATAAAGATTAAAGGGAGGAATGAAAAATCGACAAAAATAATAACAGTGAGACAATTTTTAATATGGTTCACCCAAACTCGGGCTACATCCACCAACAGAGAGTCCAATATTATTATCCAGCAAATCGAATCGATTATAACCAACAATCTTTACAACTCAATACTGCTGCAAATGCTACAATACAATATCAATGGAAGCCCTAACCCTTAGTCGTTTTTATCAAGATCTATGTCGGTTACAAAATAGCGTTTTTATGTTTGCCAATAGAAAAAATAACTCCCGATGCCTTTATAAAATAATAGGCAATTTTTGTTTTAGGGGCGCTGCCCCCAGCAATCCTTGCTGAGGGTGTTGCCCCCAGACCCCCGCCGCAGGCTTTGCCCTTGGACCCCGCAGGAGGGGCTCTGCTCCCCTACACTCCTTGTTAAATAATTTGGGGGGAAATCGCGTCGATAAAAGTGGGGAAATTTTATCCTCCGAGTCTGATTAGGCTCCATATAACAACATCGGGTATGTGAATAAAGAAACCAATTTCATATCTTTAATTTGAAATTGCATTTCCAGCTGTTCTATCTATTTTATGGTTATCATTTGGTGTCATATGAATGTCATATTTGAACCTTTCCATCTTTATATCATAAACTACATGCATGTGAAAACAAATCTTCAAAATCATAAGTAAATCAATAGGAAAACAAATCAGAAATTCAGGACAGTGAAGGAAAAATTTGGGTTAGATAAGACAGGGATCTTACAAAATGATGCTTTAGGTGAGATTTTGGACACCATGAAGAGTTTGTTTTGTATAAATTCAAGATTGGATATAGCCCAAAACATCATATAGTTAGATGTATTCAAGAATGGAAGAGGAGGATATCTCTGAGAGATTTTGGATAATTTTTTTCCCAACTATTATGGAGGAATTGCCACTTACATGTTATACTTAACAAGAGAGGAGGGAGATAGGTACTTGGACACATGAGCAATGTGGGTTCATTCAAACTTTTATGTTTTAAGATCCCACCCAACTGACTAGTCGATACTTGATAGAGATTTGTAGAAGATCAAGCTTTATTGTGTGTAGAGGAGAAAGATTCTATAGAATATTAGAAGCAACAACAATGTAGAACAAGTTGCAAAAGGGTAAGGCTAAATTGGGGGAAGTGAAAGAAGAGGTGAATCCTTTATTGCAATTCAAGAAAAGGTTGGTAGATTGTGGATTTTTACTATAGCCTTCCCTCAAGATTGATGATCCGCCACAAGAGAATGATGAAGAAGAACAGCATCCTAGGTGTGAGGATTTGAAGCAGCGTTAGAGGAATGTCATGAAGTAGATGGGAGTGATGAAGAAGATCCTTGTGTAGGACCATAGGAAGATGTACCATTGAACATGGATGGCTTATTTGAAGCAGAAGAAGACATCCCAAAATGTTTTGCAAGAGCAGAACAAGAAACACAGAGAAAGAAATTGGCAAATATGTGAAATGAAGCTACAAATGCACTAGTAAACACTGGGATACAGAAGCTAGAAGTACCCCTAAAATCCTAGAAATGCTTTTTGAATAGGGAATTATCTTGGGGATTGGGATGAGGATGGGGATAAGGATGGGGACAGTGGACTGAGGAGTGGGGACATGTCCTTGTGGAGCACAGACAAATAATAATAGGAAGAAACCCAAATAAGTATAAGAGGAACAAACATTGATGCCTCTTATTGCGTCTTTGTGTAGGTGAATTCACATTTGGTTCCGATTCCCAACTACTTCAATTCCTCTCTAGGAGCATTTGTATTTGGTAACTCCTGATGGTATAACATTAATTCCACAATTATCTTGAATTCTATCTTTTCTTTAATGGGTAACTCACCATGCTTCACATGGCATTCCCATTAAATATAGGCTTGTCATAGATAATTGTGAAGCTCTTGTGGTATTTGATGCAATGATGTGCAGTTCTTTTTGTTTTTCTCATGGTTCTGGGGCCATAACATAAAACAAGCAAGTTTAAGGGACAGGAAGTAAAAGGCTGTAATAGTTAGCATTTTATCTGTAATTTGCTTGAATGGTTCCTTCCCTTCTAATCATGTCCTAACATATACAAAGTGCATTCTTAATCACTATAATACAAGTGATTGTAGCTTGTATTATACTACTTGTGTCGTATAACTAATCAATAGAAAACATAGAAATTCTTTTTGGTGATGTTTTTTTCTCTAAACTTCTGAACCCAGTTTGTTAAAATAACAAATTAAAAATAAGTGGTGTTAGATAAACTGATTTTTCATTGGAAAATGATTGCCAACCTTTGTTTTCTGGAATTTGACTTCAGAAGATTTCATCTTTCCCGCCAAACTCCCTCCATCCATTGTAAATTTAGTGAAAGAGCAAAGTTGGAGCACTATGAATTATCTTTATGTTTTCTCACATATACAGTAACTGCTTATTCTAGCTTTTCGATTTCTATTCTCCCTTGATCCTGTAAACTTATTTATGCTTGATTTTGCTTCTCAAGATGGTTTATTTAAAGCAAAATTTGTGGCCTTCTTGAATGTATGTATACGCCAAGGACCAGGTCACTAGCAACATGTTAAATATCATTCTAATGGGAAAATTTATTTGTTATAGTGGCACTTTAAAGTAGGGCATATCCTATCCTGAACATAACCATCTTAATATGTCACTGATAAAGTGAATATGTTGTTTTTTTTCTTATCTGTTCTGATTGTGAGATTGCAGTTAAGAAGGCCTTCACATCCATCTCGTGGAATACCTACAGCTGTGAGTTCCCTGGCAACATTGCTAAGAGAACCTCTGGTTAGGTCACTATTTGTAAAGGCAGATGGGGTGAAACTCCTAACTCCTCTTATTTCACCAGCATCTGCTCAGCAGTACGTTCAGGTAGTCTGAAATATTCTTCTAACAACATCTAGAATCTTGTTTTTCTTATTTTTGTGTATTTTTAAGCTGTTAGTTGTAATGCAGTATTGTATGAATTTCTTTAACAAATTGTGATGCTTACCTGCCACAGAGAAAGGGATGCACTGCACACTGATTTTAGTGAGTGAGCTGTTATAGCAAAAGTAGGCTGATTATATTCTTTCTGAAGGCTTAAAAATAAAATATCAGATAAATGAAATTTATGCGAACAATTTGATACTGTTTCTTGGTTTGACACATTTGATAAATGAAATTCACGTGAGCAATTTGATAACACACACACACACACACACACACACATGTATGCATATAGATGTAGGTGGATTTGAAAGGATTGGTTTACTTTTGAGGTTGATCATGAAGTCGAAACCCAGGAGTATAAGATATGAAAAAATTGTAAGGTAATGGAATAAAATCCCCTTACGGAAGCCCACAATGGGGATGCACACACCAAATTGGTGTCTGGCTTGGTCATGATAAAAAATGGAACCTTTTTGTAGGTAGTTCTGTAAGTACCTAGTTTGTATTCCAACATTACATGAATGAAAAGAAAAAAAGTTAAGATTTGTTTCTCTTCATATATGTACATAGGAATGCACTCATCTATGTGCATTTTCATATTCATATTTATAAGAAGAATGAAGAAATTTATTTTAATGTCCATGAATGACCAATATAGCTTACTGTTATGTTGGAAAAGTACTAGTAACTAGGACAAAAGGAATCCTAGATTCAACCAAGGCAAGAAATTGATTGCTGGTTAAAATAATCATTTCTTGAGTGTTCTTGGTTCAAGAGGATAAGCGGTACAAAAATAACTCATCGAGAAACATGGATCATTCACTGAAAATTTAGTGCATACTTAACCCATATTTCTCAGGAGAAAATAAATTCTGCCCCCAAAATCATTTACACTGGACATCTGATAGATCAAATTCTAGGCATGTTGGTAGGAAATGACCTTAAAATTGCCTTTTTCTTCTTAGCTTTATTAACACTTCAAGAGTTGATGTTTTGATAACTTCTATGCCCTTATTTATATTGGATAAAAGATTTTTTTCCATAATTCTCTTTGATTTTGTACTTAATTATTCAGTTATCTTTAAAACTAAAATGATTATTCATCAACAAAATAAGTATGCACTTGTAACAAATAAACTCAAGCAAACAGGAACAGACATTAGTGGTGTTTTTATAGTAATTTACCTTGAAGAAATTTTCGTACTTTTAAGGATGATCGAATTTGATTATCCCACTCTCTACCGATACATACATATAATATTATGGGTTTAAGTTCTGAAAGGAGAAACTAAGGAAAGAAGCTACATTGCTATTCACAGATTTTTGAAAATTGTCATTGGTTAGAGAGGTGCACAACCTGAGTTGGTGTGATTGTGAAGGCATGTGTACTCCATAGTAGAAGATCATGTGTTCAAATCTGAAAGGGGTTGCGGTTGTACATGTTGTTGAACAATATGTAAGGTAAGATGGAAAGAGTTCACATGATTGAATTTGGAAGGGGGTAGGGTTATACACCTTGTTGAACAATATATAAGGTAAGATGGAAAAACAATCTCCTTGTGTAATTCTTGTATAAAGGGGTTTCTAATACACCAAATTGGTGTTTCACTTGATGGTGACCTAAAAATTTATCTTCACCTTCATCTATCACGTATAAATGTATGGTAAGAAGAATATTAGGAGCATGAAGTGCTACAAAGGTCATAGTCTGATGAGTTCCTTAAGCACCTCAAGTTTTAACATATATATTTTCAAGTTAAACAGAAAAATTGTAATCATCCTGAAAGTAATGAAAGTGCGACATTTTTGTAGCTCCTCTATGAGACAGCTCTTTGTATATGGCTTCTTTCATATTATGATGCTGCTATGGATGCATTGGCCATGACCCGCACTTTACCTCGTCTAGTGGAGATTGTCAAAAGCTCCACAAAAGAAAAGGTATTGGGTTGTTATTTGTGTGCTGTTATATGCATGTTTAATTTGAGTTTGAGATGGTTATGTGCAGAAATCCTTAATTCTGGTTTTGATCTTTCTGGAATCTTCCCAGGTTGTAAGGGTCACTGTCCTGACATTGAAAAACATGCTTTTAAAAGGAACGTTTTCAAGTGAAATGGTGGATCTTGGGTTGCCACAGATTGTGCAAAACCTAAAATCACAGACCTGGAGCGACGAGGTAAGAAACAAGTGCTCTTGTTTTAGTGGCCACATACTTGATGTCCTATTGAATTAGTTTTTACCTATAGATGCTAATGTTTCTCAGTTTCTAGATTGCTAAAGATTTTCACAATTTAATATTACAGGATCTAGTTGAAGCATTAAATTATCTGGAAGAAGGCTTAAAAGATAGCATCAGAAAATTAAGTTCTTTTGACAAGTACAAACAGGAGGTTATGCTTGGAAATCTTGATTGGTCCCCAATGCACAAGGATCCAGCATTCTGGTTTGAAAATATTACTAAATTTGAAGATAACGACTTCCA
This sequence comes from Cunninghamia lanceolata, assembly GCA_027924645.1. NCBI lineage: Eukaryota > Viridiplantae > Streptophyta > Pinopsida > Cupressales > Cupressaceae > Cunninghamia > Cunninghamia lanceolata. Next base: position 7,354,118 of record BSBN01000400.1, read on the forward strand.
GGTATGTTGAGGGGGCCATTTTTCTACAAAAACATTTCATATGCATGCACATGTCTATATAGATCTAAGTATATTTGCAGACTCTCAACCTAAAAAGATAAGCAGAACTGTTTCCAATAAACCACAATGAGAATGATACCCTTTGATTATTAGATATACATGCTTGAACACAATTGATCAGGTGTGGAGCTTTTATATATATTTCCCATGTGTGATCCCTATCTTTGATGAGAATATATTAGATCAAATATTCCGTTTAGTGTAGGTTTATTTTATATTAGCTAGGTACAAGTTTTGCTTTATTAAAGAAGCTAGAGTTGTCATTTAGATATCATTAGTGTTAAACTATTGTGTTACGTGTAGTAATCAAGTGTCGTGGTTATAGACTAAACTTTTGATAATGTATAAATATGACATCTGAGATCAATAAAGTTGCCTCATTCTTGTCTTCTATTATTTAATTGAATGCTTAACTCTGATAAAAAGTAGCAATGCGAGTAGCCAAAAAAAATATTTTGGGAAAATACCATAGTGTCTGAAATGTCTTGGGAAGCAAAATTAGGGAGCAGGATTATCAAAATATATGAAATAACTTTTGATTATATATGATGAAGCGATGATGTGTCACATATTTATGCAGAAAGCATATAAAATTAGATGGCAAAGACATAATCAGCTCAAATTTGATCAGCAAGGCAGCCTTCCACTGTTAGATTAGCTTACACTAGGGTGGTAGGAACTTTTATTGAGATTGGCTTTGATCATATTGTACACAAAACCTCGCTTAGCTGTTTATGGTTTGTCCATGTGAGCTATTAACTAGCATTTTCTTCTTGATGACATGTAATCATATGAAGTATTAGGTCCTGTTTTTGACACTTGATATCCAGCCTCCTTGCAAGTTATTTGGCTGGCATCCTGCAGGAAATAGAAGCCTTTTATGTTATCTATAATGAGATCCCTGTATCTGGCTTTTCTTTGTTGGATACCTTGACGAAATGGCCATTTGGCATGCTTTGCCATTTGTTTTGCATATATTCTGTACTCTAGCCATTTTATCAGAATTCATATCCATTCCCCTCACCATTGACTCTCCTCTGCTCTTTAGATATTACATCAAATATATATTTATTCCAGGATCACAACCTTTCACTAAAATTAATGTACTCTTCCTAATCAGATCTTAAACTTTTTTAGGATCGATTATATCAATAATTTTCAAGACTTCGTTGGGAAGTAAAGGATCTTCTATGGGCTCATCATTGGGTATGGCCTCAATTTCAGGCCTTTAAGTGGGCTATGCCGCCTCAGAAGACTCAACGGTGCTTTGAGTTTAATGTCTCTTTCTATGCTGTGTGCAAGCTTGGCTTGGATGATTGCCATAATTTTAATTTCAAGCAACTCAAGGGAATTGTCTTGCATGAAGAAATCGTTTTTATCCAACATTTTATCTTCAACTTCTTCCTTCACAGGATCAGCAAATTATCTTCATCTAGGGGAATAGGTCCCCTTAGGGCAGAATCAAATCTATAACTTTTTGGTAATTTAATGCTACCATGATTTTCTTCCCATTCATCTATGATGTTTCCTACATCTTTTTGTTACATCAACATCCTTTGGATTTTTTGTTATCTTTTCTTCTGCTAAGTATCCCTTATAATGCTTATCCATTTTAGTTTTCTGTTCATCCATTTCTTTAGTTCCGCTTTATCCAAACTGTCTGTTTTATCTAATGGATTTCTAACCCAATCTTTTAATAAATCAAATGCATGGAGTCTTTGTGAAATTCCAACCTTCTTTTTTGCCCCTACATTAACTCACCGGGGGTCCTGGTATTTAGGCCTTTCCAAGTCCAACTGAAACTTGTGTATCATGTCTTCAGCTCAGGTGGGGCATTTTGATGGCTTATTTAGAATTTCTCTAATTGAAAAGGGAGCTTAATAATTGCAGCCTTTGCAGTGTTCACAAGGATATTGTTGGCATGGTAAATTTGCCTTATGGATTCTAAAGCAAACATCCTCTTGGTGAAGAACTTAGGCATAAGTTAAGTTGCACCATACTACCCATACAATCTGATATGTAACTGGTTGTTGTGAGTCCAATTGTTCCCTAAATTTTCTATACTTTGGGGAACATTTCTTGACGAGGTTTTTGGTAACAGGAAGATTCTAACAAAGGGAGGTATCCTAGAGGCCTGTTATTATATAAAATCTCATTTGCAGGTTTCAAAAACATCGTATAAAATCTTGAGGGGTTGGGAGGAAAGGTGGCAATGATGTGCCTTGTACACATCTGAATAGCCCTTTTAAGTTTTTAACTGCTTGGCCCATAGCCCCATTAATCATCGAATTAATTCTTAAATCATGAAATGTTTCCTTATGTTGGTCTGGAAGTAAGGACACAAGGGTGAATAGAATCAAAACCTACCTACTAGCTTGAAAGTGCCGAGGGCTTGTCAAAGTGTCACAGACCAGAAAGCAGCAATATTGAATTGATACCCTCATTCTTTGATAGATTGTTGCACAAAATATAATATGTTTCGATCAAAATCCTTCCAAATCTTTTCTCAATACCCTGAAGGCCATAAAAAACAACACCTTTTTCCATGAGATAAATGTCTCACTTCAGCATAGGTCTATTATCTCTGTGAGGGAAGATGATGTTTTGGAAAGCTTCCTGCTGCTATTTATCTGTAAACATTGCCACATGTTTGTCTAAGCCCAATGATTGTTGGATATTTTTTTCTTTAGATCATTCATTTTGGATATCCTTGTAGAAAACTTGAATTGAAACAGGGCTGCACTTGCCTTGGGAGATAGGTTAAAAATAATTCTATTAGTCCCCTTGAAATAACATTCCCACATTCTTTATCACAGGTGTAAAGAACTCAAGTAAAAAATTCCATGAATGTTACACAAAAATTCTATTTATGAATTGAATGCATCATTTGGTGGCACCACAGATATTCCTTTTCATTATCAGCTTATAAGACAGATTAAAGGCTCCATTAGTTCTTTGGGATCATTAACATCCCACAAAGCATCTCCAAAGTGTTTGCTTTCATAAAGTGTAGGTTCCACTAGTCCTTCCCCAGGTTTTTCCACATGGTTTTGTGCTTTTCTTTTGGATGATCTCCTCTGGATGACCCTTATCCTTTAAAAATGTCCTTCCCACAGGGTCTGGTAATTTCATAATAGGAGGATCCTCTATTGTTTTTCATTTTTGTGATTATCTCTACCAGATGAAAACACGTCATCTTGATCTCATCAATAATTAATTCTGAACTTTTCTGTAATGGCCTTTACGACTCTTAGTGGTTGCAAGTGCACAGATGTTAAATAGAGGTGTTTTCAATCAAATCAATTGACGTGGTCAATTGCAGATGAATTTATTCATCAATGGAAGCCGACTACTCTTATATGGGATGATGTTACATGGATGGTTGGTGCTGTTAGTCTGTTTGAAAGTTTATATTTGATTTGGGTGTTTCGGACTTAGCTTTTTGGCTATATGTGATTTAAGTCCAAAAGGGCAACAAGGGCAGGTAAGCATGTGGCCTTGATCATCTTAAATTACCTTGATTGGGCCTTTGGAGATGACATACAAGTGGGTGGCATTTAGTATGAAGAGATGTGCATATGACATAGGGAATGAATATGGAACCTTGGTTCTTGATTGGATGGCTATCACACTTTTGGATTAATTATTCGGGTCCACAAGAAGTAAGTCTGAGAGGGTGAACAAGGATAATGAATAAGCTTTTTTTTTCAAATCAGTTGCTGGGATTGGGCGAACTTAGATCGTAGGGTCATTGGTCTGACAAGGTTAACCAAATTGTACATATTTGAGTGAAGCCCTAATAGGGCAAGGGCCAAACAAAATTGAGGAATGGTGTAATGTCCCCTTGTCACAAATCAAAATCTCTTTACCTCGTTCACAAATTTCAACTTGCAAAAAGAGAACATTAGTACATTCTTGCATTTAAAGCCACATATATAATTTACATAAGAACATTGCTTTTGTCATTTCTATGATCAATTGCCAACTCATAACTTTAGTTCATCATTGGTTACTTTCAATATACATTACTATCATCAATCTATGATTACTTTTAATGCATATCACTATTACTAATCTTATGATTGCTCTCAATGCACATTATCTATCATTCATATTTTACATGTTATTCTTATGATCACTATCCATATGCCTTGCATATCATTAATATTTCACATGTTACTCTCATGATCATTATCAATATGCCTTGCATATTCTCTATCATGACATTTCACATGATCTATTATTAACTCATGATTTTTATCAATATATATTGCATACTTGCTATCTCTTCATATGTCACTCATTAACAGCCTATGAAAGAGATGAGATGAGAGATGCCAGTATCCACCATGAGGCTCTAATGTCTCTTATCCTTAGACTCAAGTAGTATCCTTAATACTCTTAGAGTCAAGGCCTCTATGAGACTCCTTGGTACTCTTATGATACCTTACATCAAAGTAGCCAAGGCTATTAATTCACAATCCTTGCACTATGGGTACCTTATACCACATGTGACAAGGCCTCTATGTGATTAATATCTTTTGCACTATGGGTACCTTATACCACATGCGACAAGGCCTCTATGTAATTAATATCCTTTGCACTATGGGTACCTTATACCACGTGACAAAGGCCTCTAAATACCCATGAATGGCCTCTAGGCACTTTAATCTCACTCTCCCATATGAGGTTAATGGGTCACATATTGTTATGGCCGATTGCATACAAAATACATTATTATGAATAATTGCATATGACTGTCTATACTTTACATTGTTAGCAATGGCTGCATATAAATCACAATACTATCATAATGATACATGTATAAATTAATAACAAGCAAGAAATGTAAATATGCGTTCATACCTGTATGACTATGACAGTCCAATCAAGAATATAGTAAGAATGATAATGTATAGATGCTTACTTGCTGATATAACTTCTGTGTTGTATTTACTTCAATAATCTTGATGGCGGATCTGATATAATGTCAGATATAATTCTTTAATGCTGTCAATACTGATAGATACTATTGCTGTCCCTTAACTGGTTTTGTATCTGCTGTTATGAACTGAAGGATATTGAATGGTATTCGTTGGATATACAAGACAAGAAATGTTCTTCGATGGATGATCTGATGATAGTTGATTGCTTCTTAATGCCTGAGATGCGGACTGCTTACGGAGTTTATTCATGGTGACTTAATGTAGTTTGAATGCTTGATGATTCCACGACCTCATTCTTGTATCCCTTAGCAGTCGTATCATATGATATCTACCCTTCTTTCTAATGGGTGATTCCATATATCTATATTAGATTCAGATGTATATTATAATCTTTTGATGTTATATTTTCAGAGAATGTTTGATGATACATTATTTCTGAGCTCCTGAGGATGAGTAGTGAAGGCCTCCCCCCAATCCTCCTTTATACCTTGATTGGTTGCTTCTTCCAACCGTTGCATCCCCTTTGCTTCATAATGGATGTTTCCTCACAGTTTTATTAGAAAGGTAATTAATATTAATTCCTTCGTTGCATTAGAGACTTTCATCACTTTTAGTTATATGATACTTAGTGATGTGAGCGCTCCCTTTGGGAAAGGGATGATCATTCAAGGGGATCGGCCTTTTTATGAATATTTAATATATATTATTTATTTCATAATATCTAATCAATATATCTATAATATAATATATATTTATCATATAATATCTATATTAATATTTATATTTATATTGCATACATACATATATATATATATAATTACCTCTATAATATATATTGTCACATATATATATGTATATATTTATATTATGAATTATATATATTATAATTAATAATATTCAAATTGATAATGCAATAAATATATTGTATTTTAATCATATATAATATTATTTTTTATTAATAATACTAAGTATGTTTATTAAATGTATTATCATATGACGACAACAAATATCACGTCTGATGGGAGCAATTCAATTCTTAATTTAAATAATGCCTTAATAGGGGAACATGACAAATGGAAAATTAATAGTAATGATTGAAAATGTCAAAGATCAATGGCCTTTGTGGTGTTGTGTTTAGGTAGCAGGGCCACATAATATAATCTCAAAAAGGCGAAGAAAGCGATAAAGATTATCCAGCTTTTTGGCAAATCAATGGTAGGCAAATGGGGATCAATGTCAATTTCTAGGGACTAAAGAAGATGTGTGACTGAAGTTAAGCCTAGAAAGGCGAGGCCTGTCAAAGAAAAGTTTAATTATAGGTTACAACTTTATAATATACGATAATGATGCCATTCTTTGGGCTTGCAGACCCAAGGATTTTCAACATTTGGACTTAATGGTTGTAGTTCCTCTCCAAGAGACACCCCACTGGATATTCTTGTTTAAGATAATCTGTGGGGAATGTCAGTGTTTCGATTCTGTTTTAGGTTTAGTTGGATGTAATCCAATGATATGATTTTCTTCATGTTGAATGTTTTTGGACCTAAGTTAATTTTAGTAAGTATCTTGGTTATGATGATTTTATAAAAATTAGGCTTGATGGTTTAATTGCTAAGTTACTGGGTTCTTTGCCCAGAGGCACCGGTCCAGTTTGGAGCGGGAGCGGCCCTGGCACCTCGGGTTCCTTGTGGGTTCTTCGACGGAGAACCCACAAGGAACCCGGGGTGCCAGGGCCGCTCTCGAGCCGCTCCCAGGCGCTCCCAGGCCCTCCCAAGCGCTCCCAAGCGCTCCCAGGTGCATTTCTGGGATTTTTTTTAAATTACAAATTTTATTTTAAAAAACTAATAACTATATAAATTATTAAATACTATATACTTAGTTACCGGGTTCTTTGCCCAGAGGCACGGGTACGGCTGGGAGCGGGAGCGGCGACGGGAGCGGCCCTGCCACACCGGGTTCCTTGTGGGTTCTCCGTCGGAGAACCCACAAGGAACCCGGGGTGGCAGGGGCGCTCCCAGGCCGCTCCCAGAAGCTCCCAGGGGCTCCCAAGTGCTCCCAGGCACATTTTTGGGAATTTTTTTTTAAAATTACAAATTTTCTTTTAAAAAACTATAATTATATAAATTATTAAATACTATATATTATATAATATAATATAATATGGAATATATAATATTATTATATTCTATATTCTATATTCTATATTAATATAATATTATTATATTATGTATTCTATATTATATTAATAATAATATATTCTATATTATATTATATTATTATATATTATTTATTATATAATAAATTAATAATATATTATATTATATTATATCATACATTATTATAAATATTAAATTTTATATATGTATTTTTATATATAATATAATATAATATAATATATTATATATATATATAAATATATATAGTACAGCCGTACCCAGCCGTACCCACAGGAAATTTTTTTTTGCCGTACCGGCGTACCAGAACCCCGCTCCCGAACCCGTTCCCGTACCAGAACCGGCAACTTAGACTATATATTATATAATAATAATATAATATAGAATATATAATATAATATATAATATATAATATTATTATATTATATATTCTATATTATATTATATTATTTATTATATAATTATAATAATATAATATAATATTATATTATATATCATACATTATTATAAATATTAAATTTTATGTATGTATTTTAATATATAATATAATATAATATAATATAATATATTATATTATAATATTATATATTTATATATTATACATTATTATAAATATAAAATTATATATATATATATATAGTACAGCCGTACCCACAGTAAAAAAAAATTGCCGTACCGGCGTACCAGAACCCCGCTCCCGTATCTGCTCCCGTACCAGAACCAGCAACTTAGTTTAATTGTAATAATAAGTTAATTGATTATCAAGGAAGTGAAATTATTGGATATCTTCAGATGGCAATTTTAAATTTTAATAATTGATATATTCTGCAAGGTGTCGTGATCCTGTTTGAGTTTGTATATGTAGATCACAGGTACAGATAATTACCAAAAACAAGTTAAATTGAAGGGGCTTTGTCTGTTTCCATGGGATGGTAACTGAATCGAACTAGCAAAGGTGGCTCCAGCTTTAGTAGTGGCACCTGGGGATTGGACAAAGTTCCAGTTAGTGCTTAAGCCTGAGAAGTGCACCAAGAGACATTTAATTCAGATGCGAGCCTGGAGATAAACCAGTAGCTTATCATTAAATGATCAAATTGGAAAATCTGATCCGAGAAAAGACAAGATTAAATGCCGAGGTAACCCACTTTAGAAGAAAGACAATCGTTTTGATTTAATGTAGGTGGTGGCATCAGCAACAAGGAAAACCAGGGATAGAATTGGATTAAAAAACTAACAGGAAATTTAATGGAAAGGATCCAGGATCCAAAAGCCTAGTGCACTGACTCTGAAGAAAATAAACCTGAGAAGGAAACTTGTGGAGGTTAGACTGCAGAACATGAAATGCAGAAAATGGGCATTGTGGATCAGTTGGGGAAATTAATTCCCACAAAACCCGAGGGAGAGAGAAGACCTGTCACCAAAAACCATGAAAGACAAATCTGTCAGGGGAAGGATGAGGAGCTTGTGCTGAATTTAATAAAAAATACATTTACTTGGCGAAAAGAAATTGGGTGAAAGATAATAAGAAGGGAAGACCTGATGGAAGTTGGGTAACTGTTGGGTGCACAGGAGAAACAAGTGGAAAAATTCAAAAAATGCCAATAAATATATGGTGGAACTAGAAGAAGAATTTAGCCTGAGAAACTCAGGGTTGCTGTGAATAGCACATAGTGGCTGAACTGAGAAGGGAAACCGTGTTGTTTTCAGGGTTTGATTCTAACCCCAAAGAGGTCTTGTGTTAAAGGTATAGACATTAATTTGGTAATCATTGTTGATCTGTTGCACATTCTTTCTGTGAAAGTGTTGTAATTTGTTTTGTACCTTTTCTGGTTTCTTGATAGCTGGGAGATTTTGTGAGTTTATTCCACCCCAAGGCATTCTGTAGCATGGGTTTAACAATTTATGTTTTGTGTGGGTCAGTGAGGTCGATAAATCGATACCAGTGTATTTTTAGTTAAAGTGAGTTTAAGCTGGATACTAGGTGAGATGGGTAAACTGATACCAGTTAAAATGGGCTGATCACCCTTGGAATTAAACTGGTAGGCACTAGGCACAGGGAGGGGGGAAAGCCTGGCTAGTGGCCATGATTATTATGAAATGTTCCTCTGGCTGGTCAGGCGGTTCATGTATTACATTATTGGTTAGTGATTAAGCTGCGTTGTAAATGAGGAAAAATCTAGACCAGCCAATGGCATTGAAAATCCTTGATCGAGGCACTAGGCACATAGAGGGGGGAAAGGATGGCTAGTGGCCAAGGTATCGTAAAAGTCAGAATGTGAATTGTGATGTTCCTCTACCTGGACCAGCAGGGTCTTATTTTGTGTTTTGCTCTTTGTTGAACTGTTCTCCTTGAATGAGATTTACTGGAATTTGTGTATATATGTGCCTTTATTGTGTACTAACCTTGAACTTAGTTCGACTTTCCTGATGAGTGGTGGAAGGTGTGGAAGGAAGTGAAGGGAATTGATAGTCTGGTTTAGACAAGAGAAGGAATCTGTAAGTCAGAAAGCTCTCCTCATTATCCCATATGGAACTTCACGCGTTGTGAGGATGATAGGGTGGATGTAATGTCCCCTTCTAGAGTGTAAGCTGATGGAGGACCTTAGCCTATTTTCCAAATTTTTCCCATAGGCTATTGGGGTGTTAGTAAAAGGGAAAATAGTAAGTTGTCAAAAAGTGCTTTTGAGTTATATTTGAATTGACAGCTTATATTTAATTTAAAAGGGTTGTTTTTAAGTTGTGTAGATAAAGTGTTGCTAGGTTCAAGGTACAAAAAGGTGATCATCAGGACACCTTACTATGTTTTTATATTTTTTAGAAGAATATTGAGGGAAAAATGAGAATATTATTTTATTCTCTTGAAAGTTATAAAAGGAGGATTTGGTCTTTAGAAAAAGGTTACTGCCTATTCATTTTATTTGCTTTGTGAATGAACGTGAGTTCTTCCATTCGCTTGAGGATGAAAACCCTTTGGTGGATCCAGTTTTGGCGACGAAAACTCTCCTAGCCGGTTGTGTGGTTTCATCTAGAAATCACCATTGTGCTAAAGTGAAGATTTCTTTTCCAATTTCTGTTTATAATGGAGATTTTGATGTGTTTGAATTACCAGTTTGTTTCTGAGTTTATATTTTTACTTGATTAAGTTCCAGCAGTTGTTTTGATGATTTTGGAGTGTGAAGGAGCTGTACCATTTGCCTATGTAGGCCATACACTTCCAGAAAGGGGCTGAACAGCCTTCTTGCAGGCCGTATAGGCTAGCACAAGGGGCATGTGAAGTCCAAAAGGGAAATTGCTGTTATGTCAGTCCTTGTCTATGCTAATATGTTGTCTGTACTATTTCCCTAGAATGCCGTACAGCCTTTTGAAGTGTTTTCAGCAGTAAATACAGTCTTTAGGGGACAGTACAATGCTGATAAATGACTGCAGCAGTTTGTAGGAGTTTCAAGCAGTCAATACTTGTCATTTTGGGGCCGTACTGATGTACTTTCTGACTGTACGTCACCTAATTTATTACTGTATTGCAGAATATCAGTTTTCCTTCAGTTTTGGGGCAGTTTGCACTTCCAGTACAGTCTGATTTAAGCTTCAGTGTTCGGTTTTAGCTACTTGTAGCATTTAGAATTTGGTGTTTCAGTTGTTCAGTCCATAGGAGCTCTTCAACTTGTGTTTCTTGGATTAATCCTCTGTGTTGCAGCAGTAATATCTTGCTCTATTTAGTTGTTTTCAGTAGTGTATTTAAGTTGATTTCAGAAATTAATGCATATGTAGTGCATTCAATATGATTTGTAACTCTGGAAGGTAATACCGCCAGAGCATATTGCATTTCATTATCATAATATTGTAAATTTGGATGGTAGTTCTGCCAAATAGCTTGAATTTCATGAGGATTAAATTATAAGGTTTTGGAAGGTTTACCCCCAGACCAATTGCATTCATTCATAGCCTATTTTGGCATTGATCAAGTCTGCATAGCAATCAACCATTTTGGCTTGATCAGACTTGTAATCTACTAGTGGCTTTTGCATTTCAAAGCATAATTGTTTGCCGAAGAGGTCTACATTTGGGTTAGCTTTGTCGCATGTATGCTCTTGGTTGGCTTGCCACCTTTGCATTTCAGCAGTGCTTTTTTATAGTAGATAGTTGTCCAGACACCGTATGCTCTGACCTTGCCCACACAGGGATCTTGGTGATCAGAAAGTGCTAGGGTTGCATTTGCATCTTCTTATTGCAAAAAAATAAAAAAAAATTAGTGTGGGTCTTTATAGTGGAACAATAACTTTGCTTCCTCCGTTTTGGCATCTAGGAGGCTAGTCAGAGGTTGCATAGTTGAAGTATTGGGAAACCTTTCATGGTTGAAGTATTGGGAAATCTTTTCATTTACTTACCTTGTGATAAATAGGATATAAAATTGGCATGAGAAGAATAAAATCAGAGGATAGGCACTCTTCTCTCTTAGAAATTGAAGATACCTTGGTGTATTCGAGGAAAGAAGGCCTATCTAAGAATCATAGATGAAGAGCAGAAACTTATATCATGTCCTCTAAGGACAACCCTTTTAAAAAAATGTAATATTGTAGACTTGATAAGGGTTGTGGAGCTTGACTATGTTGATTTTGTAAGGATAGAGAAATTTATGCTCAGTATATAAATGGATTGTTATATGATCTGAATGGAGTATTCTGTTTGATTTGTTTTTAGTAGAGATATTTAATACTTAATACTTTTGTAATAAAGTCATTTTAAGTTCTAACGACTTAGATTAGATTAGTCTTTTTTTAATATTAGTTTTTTTATTTTTAGTTAAGTTTACATGCATTGGACATGCAATAATGTAAGTTCACTTCAAACTCTATATAAGATGTGTAACATCTTTGTAATCGTTGATTCAATGAAATAGAAGGATATATTTTGTTCTACAAAATGGTATCAGAGCGGGAGAGGACACGGGAAAAGGAGTTGTACAAACTCGCGAGCAGCGACTAAAGAACTAGAAATTACATGCTCAACTTCGTCTAAAAATTGTGGATTTTCTTTTCTTTGAAATCACGTTTATTTCATTCCTAAAAATCACGATAGGGTTTCTTGGTCAATTAAGGCAGATTTTTGGCACGAAATCGTGCCATTTATTCCTTTGAAATTTCGCGGATTTTTATATTTTTTGAGAAATCGCAAATTTCTGGATGCGAAAATTAGGGTTTTATAAACCCATGCATCTCCAAATTGCGTCCTATTTTCTCAGGCCGCGGCCAAGGAAGTGATTAGTCTTTTTTTGCACATTTATCACAAAAATGTGGGCGACTTTTTTGGACAAAATCATGGCCGTTTTTGCCTTCTGTGAGGACGCACAAGCAGGAGTGAAGGTTGTGCGGATTGGTAATGGAGTTTTCAGCAAGATTTTCTTCAAAATCATGGGCGTTGTTTGCTCAAATTACCACATAATGTGCGGCTAGGGCATACGGTTTTGCTTTTGGATTTTATTTTGTTTAAAAAAAAAATTAGGGTTTCTACACAGTTAGGACAGAATTTGTATTGTTTGTGGAAAGAATTTGCAAGTATTTTGAAAATTTTTAGGTTCATTGTTTTGGATTGTTTATTTTCCGGAAATGGAATTTTCATTGGATAAATATTCCGGTTTTAACTTTCATACCTGGAAAGTTAAAATCTAGATGCAACTGATGCACAAAAACTTGTGGGGAATCGTAAACGGAAATGAGAAACTTCCTATGGATGCTAGTAAAGTATTGGAATTGCAAATTAGAGATGATAAAACCAAAGCCATTATTGGCCTTGCTCTTTCCAATTCAGAGTTACATCACATAGATTTCGCAAAATCATCTAAGGAAATCTGGGAAAATTTGAACATGCTGTTTGGAGCAAAAGCGGTTAATACTAAGTTTTCTTTAAAGCTTCAGCTTTTCAAGTTCAAGATGACTGACGGAGTCACTATGTCAAGCCACATAAACAATCTGAGATCTCTTCTTTGACAACTAGTTGAAGTCAGTGCTATAGTAGATGATGAGGATGCTAAAGCTATTTTATTGAACAATTTGCCTTCAAAATTCAGCAATGTCATCTTTACTCTTAGTCAACTTTCTACTAAAACTCTAGAAGATATGATTTCAGCTCTCATAGGTGAAGAAAAGAGGACTATTGCAGGAGATACAAAAGATGAACCTCAAACTAAGGTAGCATTATACGTAAATCGTAGAAGATTTGATAAGGACAAAAAGGGGACAGAATGCTACTATTGCAAGAAAATGGGTCACACATCTTGGAACTATAGAAATTGGGCGAATGATATTCTTAAGGGAAAGATCATAGAAGCTAATGTAGCCATTGTTGAGGATACTCCGGATGTTGACAATGGTGGAGATGGTGGAGAAGTTGTTTTTTATGCATTCTAAAGAAACTCGGTTCTTTGAGGACAAGAAGGAATCCAGTCTAGTTGAAGCTCAGTATTGATAATTGCCTAGTCATCTGGGGAGTCATACCCCTACGAAGCTGATGAGACAACATGATGGAGCTCTATGAGTGTAGCTTAGCATGGATTGTTGTCCAATGGTTCGGGGGATTCGTGATTCGGGAGTTCAGGGAGGTGGTAATCCGGGAACTCAGGAATTCAGCTCGGGAGCTATGCCTTTGCGAGGGTTACGAGGCAGCTTGATGGAGGTCTACTGGTTGAATTGTTTTCAAAGAAAAGCTTTTGAAGAATTTATGATTATGAATGTTTTTAGTTTGCTTATGTTAGTTTGTTTTGTTTTAGTGTAGTAAATCTTAAGAGGGGGTATTAGAGACATTTAATACTTAATACTTTTGTAATAAAGTCGTTTTAATGACTTAAATTAGATTAGTCTTTTCTAAATATTAGCTTTTTATTTTTAGTTAGGTTTACATGCATTGGACATGCAATAATGTAAGTTCACTTCGAACTCTATATAAGACATGTAATCATTGATTCAATGAAATAGAAGGATATATTTTGTTTCAAATTTTTTTAATCTATTAACTTATCCCAAGCCTGAGTTGAAGTTTGGGAGGTTAATTACTATTTCGCTAAGATTTAGACATGTTGAATGTTTTATAGTGGCCTGGCCATGAAGATTTTATTTAAAGTTTGGTAGTCTTAATGGACTCTATATTAGATATATATATCTTTAGGTTAAAGGAGAAAACGGTTTATACAAAGTCTCAAGGACCATGTTTTATTTCAGAATAAGACCGGGGAACTTATGTTAATTATATTGTGTATTGATTTTGGAGTCTTACTGGGAATGCCTGGATGAATTCGAGTAATTTGATTTCCCTAAGACCTTGCAATAATGTTTTGGCCTCTGATTTTAGCATGAATCAAATTGGGTGTGTCCTTGTTGCATTTCTGTGACATTAAATTCCCTAGTGTAGAGCAGCCACTTCTGTAGTGGCTAGATGATATCAGAGTGTGTCCAGGAATTCACAACCATTAAATTCTGCATTTGTGAATGGACTTGAGAATGTCAAAATTTCCTAAAATTTCCCCTTGCCCATTAAGTCTAAAAATCAAAATTCCTGGAAAGGCTTGGGAGACCAGCTTCTCTAAGAAACTGAGTTGCAACCTCATTTTCAAACCTACAAGATTGTGTTTCTTTGAATGCCTTGGAGTATTATTTTCTCTTCTCAAACTAAGGTTTTAAAATCCCGAGCTTTTGAGTAAGACCAAGCTTTGAGCATCGATCTGATTTACTTCTCTGTTACTGAGTTACCGGATTAATGATTAGATGCATTGGTGTAGATAATTTGAAAGAATGCCCAAATTCTTGGGTTACTGAGCCATCAATTCCATATCCGTGGCTAAAACGGAAAACATCCATTTTCTCTTAGGCAAATATTGCTTTTTCTCATGATGATCAAATAACTGTCAAATTTACTTAGGTACCCTACAAGTGCGAGATTCAGATGCATGCTGGAATCTGGTATCACCATCTACTGATTCGTGTCCACGAGTGAGTTGTGGTGGGTCCCATAAGTTGGCCAGTGGTCAAGGCCAATTGTGCGAGATTGCACCATTTGGCTGAATTCAAGTAGACAAGATTGTGTTAAGTGTCACAATTGCAGGGCTATTGCATTATTAAAGCCAATAGGAAATAAAACTGTTATTTTAGGTTGTGAAGATTTTGAGGGGTGAGTAATGAGGTTTAAGAGGTAATCTGTGCGATAAACCCTGATTAAACTTGGGTCTTAACCGTACAAAGTTCATAAGTGCCAGACTCAAATTAAACTGGATAGTAAAGTTATATTGTGTCTGAAGTTTTATTGAAGGGTAAACCGGTTTAAAACTCATGTGATGAGGTAAGGTTCCTTACTTGAGGTAAACTAGTTTAAAACTCATGTGATGAGGTAAGGTTCCTAACTTGAGGGATTAACTTGAGTTGTGTTTAACCATGCGAATAATCAGAGTTGAACTTGGGTTGAAATCTTTAAAAGGGCATCCAGAAGTTTGCGTTAGTATTGGGTTTAAATTAACTTGGATTCCAACAATCTCCTTGTGTTTGTCCTTTCTATCGGATTCAAAAGTGGGAGTTTAACCTTGTGAGGGCATGAGACTTTCAAACCATGCGATAAACTTGAGTTAAGGTATAACGTTTGTGATAAATTATGGTAAGCCAGGGTCAAGGTTCTATGAAACACATCTAGAAAATTGACTAGATGTTGGATAATAAATCGGTTTCTAATGTTTTCTTGCAATGGATGTAGTGGCCCTTTCCATGATTTTCCAAATCTAAGTTGCTGATGGCCTTGAGGATGCAATAAGTTGGCCCAGGAATCTTGTTTTCATTCTGAATTGAATTTTCCCTTGGAATCAGATTTCAAGTTCGATTAAATTATGCTTGAGAACAATCCCACACCCAGATTTCTATCTTGTGGCTTTGCTCTCTTGAAAGGACTTTTGCCCCCAATAAGGTTACAAAGACAATATTGGATTTCAATCTGGTTAAGATTGTTGTTGGGTCTGGATCCTTCTCGCAATTAACTTCGGTGATAACTCCATTGAGTGTCGAGAGTCGAGTAACCATGGTTTGGGAAGTAGAGTTAAAACATTTACTATAGTTTATCGCCCCATTGGGTTATTTGAGATAATTTTGTTGAGAAACTTGGTAAATGAGTGCAATAGCGCAAGTAGTTGGAGTTGGGCAATCTGGGTTTAAAGAAACCTTGGGTTATCAGATTTAAATGTCGTAAGCATCTAAGTCTGTGGTTTAGCCAAAATTGATAAGAAGATTGAGTCTTGTTTCAAAACAAGATTTAGTAGGTAATCTTGGGCCCAGCTTGCTTATAGTCGAATACTCCATTTTTGTAAATCATGCTCTCGGGGACCCAAACTATGTGATAGAGTCAGATTATAGTAAAATGGTTGTGTCAACTGGATTTTAAAAAGGAATGGCAACCCGGTCAATAAACATAAATTAAACAAGATTAAATAAAGTCCCCACATCTGGATAATTATTGCCCCCAGATTTGGGTTTAGGAGATGAATCATTCACCGATAGGACTAACTACATGATTAACCAGAGTTAGTTGCTTGGAGCCATAAACAAACCAAGGTTATTGGATTCTTAAGTTCTTTTAAATTGGACTTATAGATGATTGAACTTTTGGGTCTAAAGCGTGAGCGTCTAATACACAAAATCCGATCATGCGATTAACCTGTGATTAATCTATAACTAGAGTCTATCACTTAATCGGGTATCTGGAAGGATATAGAGGAAACTGATCTTGAATACATGGTACACCAGATTTGGATAACTTGGGTAACTTGAGACCTAAGTAAATGAATTCAAGTTTTTTGGGTATATGCTTGAGCTTGATTTTCAATGCAGTATCTAAATGATAAAGCCAAGGACTATCGGAACATGAATCAAGATTGGGTTGTGTCAAATACCCAAGGCAATTACCCATGTCTAGATTTGTGGCTTTTAGACTTGAACGGGGTTTTCCTCATGTGGTGCATGAATTTATTAAGTATTATTGTAATATTTAATGGTTAATTAGTCTTTAGGATAGACTTTAGGAATATTCTTTATTCTTTTAGTTAAGTTCTTATTCTTTTGCTTTATTCATTGTCACTTAGTTGCGCTCTTATCCTTTTCGGATAAAGCGTTTGTAAACTCGTATTTAAGGATGCTTTCGCTCCTTAGTAAATATCGAATATCTTAGTAATCATTTTGTGTTTTATATTATTTTATGGTATCAAAGCCCAAGTTGGAAACTTCGGGATCAGTGAACACAATTAAGTACCAAAAGATTGTCGTTCGGAATAGTACGGTATTGTATGGATTCGTACAAGGGGTTTTGGTGAATTTTTTTACAAAATTGCACATATGCATATTTTTGTATAAAATTTGTGGGTATTGTTTGTGGATTTTATTGAAGAAATCTTGAATTTCTTGAGGTGAAATTGCGGGATTTCTTGGTCTGAAATCACGATTTGTCAAATCACCTATTTTTTCATCAAGTTTTTTGGCGGATTCTTTAACTCTTTCTTGTGGAAATCACGTGAAGATATTGGGAAATCATGTCTCTTTATGAAAGAAGTTTTGGCAGATTTTTTGTGCCAAGGTTAATTCGCATTGACTATTTACTCACGAATCTCCTGTTTTCGCGTCATTTTTTTGGTTGAAATCGCGCATTCTCTGGTTGAAATCACAATTTTTTCCAGTTGCGTGTATAGTGGGCATTCAGTCGCGCCTATCTCGGAGGGATTTCCTCAGTAAATCGTGTCCCTCTTTTTTTTCTGTACATGTTTCTATATGCTGTGGCCAAAGACACATTTATCTGAAAGATTTTGGACGATTTTTTAAATAAAATCATGAGTTTTTGTATTTTTTTGGTGATGCCTAGGGTTTTTGGGTGTATTACAGACCTATTCGCGGAAGATTTTCACCATTTTTTTGTGATTTTTTGACAAAATCATGGGTTCTTTTTTATTGTTTTTTACAAACAGTGGGTGGCTAGGGTTTTCAAATCTTTGTGAGCAGTTTTATCAAGATTTTGAATTTTTTTAAAATTGTGGCTATTTGGCGCTGTCTAGGGTTTTGACATGCGAAATTTTAGTGTGACAACAAACATGATTTTGAGTTGCGAGAGGGATGGCTTCATTACCCAACATTATGTTGGAAGGTAGATTGTGGTTCACTGGCAAGAATTATAACACATGGAAGCAGAGAATGCTTACAATCTTTGAGTACATGTGTCTCGAAAAGATCGTTCTCGGTACCGACGCCCGGCCAGCAACTGCAGGTTAAGACCAAGACAAATTGGACGAATGGGATAGAGAAGCTGTCATGTTGATAGAACTATCAGTGATTGATGAGATGCTTCCAGAGCTTCAGACAAGCAAAACCTCTGCATAAATTTGGAAGCACCTACGAGATCTGCACGAGACGTCAGATAAAGGTAGGGCCTTCTTCCTCAAAAATATGCTTTTTTCGATTATGATGAATGAGACAACATCCTTGCAGGAGCATTTGCTCAAAATCAAGGACATCAGAGACCAGCTGTGTGCCATAGGTCAAAAGATGGAAGAAGATATGGTGGTTATTAAGCTGAAAAGCTTACCACGGGCCTATGAACATTTTATTGAGACACTCAGTATCACATCTGCCAGTGTTGACTTGAAGTTTGAGAAGCTGTGCAATAAGCTCTTGCAGTAGGACAGATGGAAGAAACAATTTGGCAGCAGCAACAATGATACATAGAGTGTGAAACAGGCATTTGCAACCAAGGACAAAGGCAAAGGCAAATGGCCACAGAAGAAAAGTCAAGGTAATACTAAGGAGATTTTGAAGAATCTGAAAAATGTCACATGTCACTATTGTAGTAAACTTGGTCATATGAAGAAGCACTGCAAAAAGAGGTTGGTTGAAAAGAAAACCAACCAGGGAGGGCCTCCACCAAAGGCTCATGCCGCAGAGCATTCTAAGGAGTCAACCTTCTATGCTTTCATGGTCAAATGACCAACAGATCAGTCAAAATATCTGTGTGGTACATAGATTCTGAAGCATCTCGACATTTCACCCACAAAAATGATTGGTTCGCAGGGTACATGGCTTGCTTAGATTTAGTGATCTTCGGTAGTGGTGAGGAGTACACAGTTGTTGGCAAAGGGTATGTGCAGATATCTTTTGGAGAGAAATCTCACTTTCCTCAATGTGTACTATGTGTCGGGAATGGAGCTTAATTTGCTCTCGGACAGTCAGATTGTGTGACAGTCCCAATTTGGATGTCATATACTTAGCACACACAAATGCTATATAGTTGACAAGGAGTCCAAGAAAACCATTGCAGTTGGCATCGAAGATCATGGATTGTATCGGCTGGTTGATACTGGAGAGGTTCAAGAGCGTGCATTGGCAGCCAAGAGTGCATTTGCTATCAGTACACTTTGGCATCAACGGTATGGGCACCTCAACCTATCTTATCTCTCTCAATTGGCTCAAGAGAATTTGGTAGAGGGTTTACCTGAAATCCAACAGCAAATACAGGGTGTTTGCAGAGCTTGCTAGGCAGAGAAGCAACACAAAACTTCATTCGAGGAAGGACAGGCTTGGAGAGCACAAAGTGTCCTTCAGCTGGTTCATGCAAATGTTTGTGGACCAATGAACACGACATCGGTCACTGGTGCCAGGTAATTTCTTTTATTTGTAGATGGTTTTAGTAGGAAAATGTGGGTGTTTTTCCTAAAATCCAAATCAGATGTGTTTAAGGAATTTCAAAAGTTCAAAGCATTAGTAGAAAGAGTCTAGTTGTTCAATAATCACTCTTAGGTTTGATAATGGAGGTGAATTCTGCTCAAACGAATTCAATGACTTTTGTGCTAAACACGGAATAAAACGATAATTTACAACACCAAACACTCCACAACAAAATGAAGTCATTGAGAGAAGAAATTGTACTATTATGGAGATGGCTCGGTGTATGTTGGAGAACAAGAGTGTTCCCTAGAAGTTTTGGGCCGAGGCAGTCTACACTGCAGTTTACCTACTCAATAGGTCTCCAACACAGGTAGTGAAGGAGAAGACCCTAGAGGAAGCTTGGTCTGGGAGGAAACCAAAGATGTCATCTTAAGGTTTTTGGTTCTATTGCATACACCTAGATTCCAGACGTAAAGAGAACTAAATTAGACCCTAAGAGTAATAAGTTAATGCTTACAAGGTACAATGACAATCATAAAGCCTACAGGTTGGTTGATGTGGACACTGATCACTTGACATTCAGCAGAGATGTTGTGATTGATGAAGAAGTTGGGCTCTTTCAGCTCTCTCGAGAGATCAAGATTACTACAGATCATCCTGTTAAGGCTAAGGATTCAAGTGTCTAGCTTCACTTAGCTCCACTTGAAGGGGGGAGTCTGAGCATGCGGAGTCTCCCAGGAAGGTAATTGTGTCTGAATTTCTTAATGATAACCTGGATCAACATCCAGATGACACAAAAGTAGACAACCCAAGTCATGGTGACAATAATGATTTGGATGGAGAGGTTCCTAACAAGAGACCAAAGTGGTGGGAAAGCACCATTGGTGATGTTCGGGTTAGTGAAATGATCAAGGGCAGATCATCCAGAGGCAAGAGCTAGTAGAACACTGTAAACTTTGCTTTAATGGCTAACATTCATAGTATTTTTGAGCCATAGGTGTTTTAGGAGGCAAAAGGAAAACCTGAATGGGAAAAGGCCATGGCAACCAAACACGAAAGTCTTATGGAAAATAAGACTTGGGAACTCTTAGATGTTCCACCAGGGAAAAAACCATTGGCTGCAAATGGGTGTACAAAGTCAAGTACAAAGCAGATGGTACTCTTGACAAGTACAAAGCATGGCTGGTCGCAAAAGGGTTCTCACAAAGAGGAGGCCTTGACTATGAGGAGACCTTTGCTTCTACAACAAAGATGAGCACCATCTATTTAGTTCTAGCCATGGCAGCACAGTTTGGTTGGAAAGTCCATCATATGGATGTAAAGAGTGCCTTCCTCAATGGCGGCTTGGAGGAAGAAGTGTACATGTCATAGCCTCAGGGTTTTTAGGTTGTAGGAAAGGAGCATTAGGTTTGTAGACTGAAGAAAGCTCTATATGGCCTAAAGCAGGCACCCAGGGCATGATACATCAAGATTGACAGGTATTTGGTCGAACAGGGATTCCAGCGGAGTCCTTCGGATCCAAATTTGTATGTTAAAAGCGTAGGCAATGAGATCATGCTACTGGTCATTTATGTAGATGATATCATTATTACAGGTAGTGAGGCTCATTTGATTGACCAGATCAAATGTGATTTAAGTAAAGCTCTTGACATGACTGATTTAGGCCTCCTACATTACTACCTAGGTGTAGAGGTTTGACAAACAGGTGGTGGTATTTTTATTTCTCAATCTAAATATGCCAGGAGTTTGCTCGACATGTTCAGGATGACAGATTGCAAAATCTCATCTACACCTATAGAGAAAGGGTTGAAGCTATCAGCCAAAACAAACTCAAAGGTAGTCAATGAATCGGCATTCATGCAACTAGTGGGCAGCCTTATATATCTTATAGCCACTAGATCTGATTTGAGCTATGCAGTGAGCTTCATTTTTAGATTTATGATAGCACCAAAGGTAGTACATTGGGTTGCAGCAAAGAGGGTCCTTAGATATGTGAAAGGGACACTTGACTTTGGCATTTTGTACAGCAGAAGCAAAGATCCTAGGATGGTTGGGTTCACAAATTTAGACTGGACAGGTTCTGTTGATGACAGAAAATCCACTTCTAGATATTTTTTAGCCTTGGCGCGGGTGTAGTCACATGGACAAGCAAGAAGCAACAGGAAGTAGCCCTTTTCTCGACAGAAGCAGAGTATTGAGGAACAGTCAAAGCAGCATGTGAGGCAGTGTGGCTCCGGAGGATGCTTTCAGACATGTAGATGTCTCAAGCAAGCCTTCACCCTTGTATTGTGACAATCAAGGGGTACTAAAGATTGCCAAGAATACAATCTTCCACGAGCGTACCAAACATGTGGAACTACATTGTCATTTCATTCGGCAACTTGTAGAAGATGGATCAAACAATATTGTCCTTTTGAGGATCAAATTGTTGACATTCTTACCAAGTCTTTGGGTCTTGACAAATTTGTAAAATTTTGAGATAAGCTTGGTGTAGTTAGTAGATTGACCATTAAGGGAGGGTATTAAAGTATTATTGTAATATTTAATGGTCAATTAGTCTTTAGGATAGACTTTAAGAATATTCTTATCCTTTTGTTTTATTAGCTATTGCTTAGTTGTCACTCTTATCCTTTCCGGATAAAGTGTTTGTAAACTCTTATTTCAGGATGCTTTCGCTCCTTAGTAAATATCAAATATCTTGGTCATCATTTTGTGTTTTATATTATTTTAGAACTAGAATACAAATTCCTCTAGCTTCCAAATAGATTGAGAAAACAGGGCCATGGAGAAATCTGGAAGTTAGATTTTGTAATGTCCCCTTTCTAGTGGAAACACTTAAACCTGAATATGCATTCAAAGTGATTCTAGGGAGACATTAGAAACATTATAGATTAATAATTTTCGATGATAAGATCAAATAATATCAATGATAATATAATTATATCATTCCTTGTTGACGGATTATTCATTTCACAATTGTTACTTATTATCGATAACTATTCTATAATACATTCCATAATTCAATCATGCATATTTTCCTTATTACTTTTCCCCATGGAACTAGGCTTTAGATGTATCGGGGCACTGAAACCATCTCTTGACCCAGCCTACGGGAACTATGTCCCAGCCTACGGGCTTATCTCTTGACCTAGCCTACGGGAGACTTTGTCCCAGCCTACGGGCCTTCTTACGGATGGGATTACTCCGCCTCTCCCCACAAGACCTAACATTCCTTTAAGGATGAAGTAATAGAGAAATATAGAAGTAATAATCTAAGTTCATCTTCCCATATCATCTTCCTTCTATTCCTTAACCATGGATGGGGAAATTATATGTCTAGGGCGCGTTGAACCCTCTCCAATGCGATTGGGAATGGAATTACTCCGCCTCTCCCTAGCATCCTTGTCTAGGGTGCGTTAAACCCTCTCCAATCCATCGTGATGGAATTACCCCGCCTTTCCCTAACAAGACCGCCTCTCCTATAGTTATAGGAAATGGAAGTGATGGGATGGTTATGTTTTTCTTTTCATAATGTATATATATGTTCATATATGTCTCAATCATGTTTCTTTATTTAAGAATGTACTTTCAATCAACTATTTGTTCACATAGTATAGTTCTATTTTGATATAGGGATAGCATACATATATATATTTATTCTTTAATATATAATAATCTTACTATTTTGATATAGGGATCGCATACATATATATATTTATTCTTTAATATATAATAATCTTACTATTTATTTTTACCAATTATAGATTGAACAAATTAAATATAAATACTTACTTGCCTGCTGTAGCTTTACCTGGAATTCTACCTATGCTGTCGTAATATAATTTTTATTATTTTGTTGTTGCCATTTATATATTTTATAATATATATTTCACTCCCTTTTCCTGCCGATGTACATATCTCTATGACATCTTTCCTACTTATGAATCAGAAATATATATATCTATATATAATGCAGATCTAAATATATCTATTTATCCGATACTCTTTTTATATTTTCTTCCGATAATGTTTTCGTTCTATCTCACAACCTTTATTTATTTATCTTTCAAGGGATATATTCGAAAAGGTGTCTCTTATTATGCTTGGTGGTAAAAGACATACTCACCCTCTTATAATTTTTATTACTTTATATTAATTCCCTTTTGTGGTAAAACTAATTCTAACCATACGTAACTCCCTTATCATAAGAGGATAGGTTAAAATATATTTATTTTATCTTATTATTTATTTATATTATTTGTATTTATATTATATCATTATAATAAATGATATATTATTTATTTTGTATTATTTATGTTATATCATTTATATCATAATAAATGATATATGATTTATATTATATTATTTATATTTATATTACAATATAAGATAATAATAATAATATTTGTATTTATATTATTAGATATATTTATAATATATTATTTATTAATATGATTGCTGGTGTCAACCAACTTAATTGCCGCACTTATAAATATCCTCCTTCCTCACATATTAAGGAGTGATATTAATTTGAATAATATATATATTATATTATTTATATAATATACTATATATTAAAGTATATTATTTATATAATATATATAGTATAAATAAATACATTTGTTATTAAGTACTGGGAGCTCTTTTATCTTGTTTTATTCACAAGCATATATCGTCGGATAATATTTTTGTCTTAGTAGACTATTATCTTTATATGTTACTTTGCCTTATTCTAAATTATTTTACTTTCAAGCTTTAATGGATAAGACTCTTCATAATATTTATTTTTATATATATAATAATAAATCTTATTAATTATTCACATAAATATTATATTAAAAATATTTATATTTATAATATATCTAGTTAATTAAATATATATATTTCATATATTTTATAATATTTATATTATATTAAATTAATAATATTATTTATTAAATAATACATATTAATAATATATTTTAAATAAATATATTATATATTTAATTTATATAAAGATAACTTATTATTTAAATAAACGATTCAATTATAAATCATTATAGGGACATGACAGATTTGTGGATGAATATGCTTGAGCAAATTAAAAATAGAAATATTGATTATTAGATGTTTGGGATTGGAATGTTTAAAAGATTATGATAAATCAGATTTTGGGCAGAGTTCCAGTGACATGAAGAGGGGTGCTATGATGGCGACAAAAAATATTGAGGTGCATAGCCAATGGTAAAGCCATAGTCATAAAGTGTGCACATAATATATAAGACATGACACTTTGCTGTGCTATTTGGGTAAAGTGAGACTAAAGCCAAAGTTAAGCCTAAAAAGGGTGAAAAAGGATTGTAATGCACATGAAAGACAACCTTATTGATTGTTATATATTACAAGCTTTTGCATTAGTGTTTTAGTCTTAGCTTGAGATTATGTCAGATGCTACCCCAATTTTTTTAAAAAAAATTGTACAATGATATGGCAATGTTAGCATCAAATGCATAAACCAACTAAAATGCCTCACACTTTCTGATCACCCAGATCCCAGGATGGGCAAGGTGAGAGCATACAGTGATGTTGGCTTGCAATGAACAATCAATGTAACAATAACATTCAATTCATCCGCTGCGGCGGGCATCCACATATCGCGGGAATTCACCACTTTCAGTGGGCAGAGTAGCAAGCATGAAGAGATTACAGAGTCATCCACTTATTCAGTGGGTAGGAACAATTAAAGAAGGTTCTTTCTCCACACTGGCGGTTAAACTGTCCAGGGGTACTTAATGTGTTTTCAAACAAGAAAGATTACAATAATAGCCAGTACAATGATGATCATTGACTTGATTACAAACTTGATAATGCCCCTTTAAGGATAGATTGATATTACCTTGCAAAGTCTTGAAGGATCAGATGACACCACTGAGAATATCCTACTGGTCCTCATTGCTGCAACTCGGAATTATTATATCAGAACTGTCCCTGACAAGATGATGCCTTCCATCATGATATTTCATAGGATATGTTATAACTTTGTTGTTGACAACATAAGAGTGACTCAAAACATGTATCTTAAGTATTCCAATGCACAAGACCATTAAAGATCAGGATGAGATAAAGATGCCACACTCAGGCAAGTATGGATGCACTGCTGGTATGGACAACATGAAATCACTCCAAACAGAAGACTCAGATAAATGGATAATAAATAATAGAATTACTGCCTTAGATGGTGATAAACAATTGATTAGAGAGACCATTGAATAGTGACATTCAAAGTATACCACATATTATTCATCCTTAGGACCGTATGGCTGGAGAAGTACGATCAGCTAATGACCACCAAGAATCTCCACCAAACACTCTTCTTCCTCTTGGAATATCAACGCCTAGGAACATAAGACAGATCCCAACTAATGCTTCAGCAAAAGACTTACAACATTTATAACTAGAATGAATCGTACCTTCCAGGTACGACAATGCAGATGTACGACAAAGCTCAGATAAAAAATAAATATTCATAAATGGCTTTTGAAATGCATCAAGATGGAAACGCCCATGCCAGATAACAATAATACAATATCAAAATGGATACAAAACATCTTATTGGATTATATCTTTCATAACTCTAAAATTTGCACGTACGACATCAAGATGTACGGATATCATCATGGTAAATTCCAGCCATGTTCAAATCACTGTAAGAATGCTCCTAAATGATTGTCTATGCCTACCAATCACACTGCAATCTCAAATGAATGCCAAGATAGGCTTATCAATTCAGATCGATTCCCATATGACTTCAGCTTGTACGACAATACAAAGGGTACGAATGGCAATTAAAAATCAATCTTTGCTTTTAATCCCATCAAATTGATCTGGAAAGAATCGATTCCCTCTCACAAAGACATCATTAAAGGTAAAATGCATACAAACTTATATTTTATCTGAATTCTTCAAAGATGTGAATTTGCTGTACGGCCAAGGAATGTACGACCAGACCAAGCACATAACCAAATATAATTAAGTTTCTCAATATCAGCATCAAAATGCATCTAAATTATATTACAATCCAATCTAACTGAATCACAACTAGACTTCACAAAACCAAGACTCCAAATCCGCTCCATGTGGCTTCCTGAATGAAAACCACCATTACCAGCTAGGGTAGGTATCATGAAAGATCCCTGATGGATCCCTTTGCTGAAATGAAGTATTTGTTTTTGTGATTTTATTTGTTTTATGATTTTTATTAATTTTTGTGTGTTCTTTTAGACTAGAGAGGAGATGTAGAAGGAGTTCCAGTTTTCTTGAATTGTGTATTTGCCAAGATAGCAGATAAACATACATGCAATTGCAAGTCTCATATAAGGATGAACTAAAAATAACAATTAAATGATAGAAAAGCACCAACTAAGAATTTGAAGCACATACCCATCAGATCTGTATTTAATATTCATGTAAAGCTTGGTTTGCAACCCCACTTGCATACAAAGATGGTATTGGCCTAGGAGAGGCTATGCATGCAACTGAAAATGAAGGATCTGAAGAATAATGCTGATTTGGTACTGCTGCAAGCTTAGATCTGCAATAGAATGCCCTAGAATCTGTCCAATGATACACAAAAGAAGACCCAGAGTAGGCGTCCCACAAGCATGAACTGGGTTGTCGTCCAATTCACCAAAATCCCTGAGAGTTTCCGTTCCCAAGAGACTATATGCTGCTGCCCTCTTCCTCAGAGTTCAGATCTGCAATGAAGCTTTAAAAATAATATGCAAAAGATAACCAAAAAGTGAATCCAAATTCACTTTATGAGACTCCCAAGTTGGGCGTCCACTTTTAGGGTTCAAAAGGGCATCAACAAATAAGAATCTTTGAAAGATTCTTTTATTCATGGAAACACCTAAGTTGGGCGCCCAAGTTGAGGGTCCAACTTCTTCATTAAAAGGCCACCTTTTTAACACAACATTGTGTCATCTAGGTGGGGATCCTTTTAATATTTTATTAATATAAAGTGACATTAGTTAATCACTTTATTTTATTTTTATTAAATATTAAAGCCACACTTTAATATTCAATAATTATTCCAATTCCATCACCTGGCCATTTTGAACTGAAAACTGCTGTAGCCTACGCCACTGGTGATGTCGCCACGTGGCAGGCTAACTGACAGTGCCTTCCTAAAAATTAGGGATACCTCCTAAAAAATAGGAACTGTGACCAAAACTCCCAAAATGCTCCTGGAGGTCCCCTGATGCCTCCTGGTCAACTCTCGGTCAAACCCTAAAAAATAGGAACCCTTACTAAAAAATAGGAAACTGTCGCAAACTGTCTGGAAAGGCCTGTAAAGCTCCCTACCAAGCTCTACTGCCTCTGGATAGGTCCCCTAACCACTCCGCTGACCTACGGGAACCCAGATGATAGGCCAACTCTCATGTCTCTGCTAGACAAAGCTAAAGAGGGGACATGACATATCACACTACCGAAACTGATCTTCTTCGAGTGGGTTTCCATCCACAAGAAGGAAGAAAATGGAAGAACACGCAGGTTCAATCCAACAGAATAACAATACCATATCCAAGCATGCCCTCCAAATGAGCTCTCCTTCAACATATAAAGGCCTCTGGGAGTTACAAACTCCACTTTCTTGAAAATATAATCTTTTTTTTCCTCAACTTATAAAGTTCTCCTATTCAAAGTGGTGCTCACTTTAATAATAAGTCTAGGAGAAAAATATAAATATGTCCTCATCCCACACTTAAGTCACTTTATAAAATATAACATTATAACTTAAGTGCACCAAAAATATAAATAACCTAATTAATTATCAATTTTTCTCCCATTACCAAAATTGATAATTAAATATCTACTCCAAAGATTTGGAATGAGGATAAGTGGCTTTAGGACGACTAGATTGAAAATGGGAACATTACAGTTCCCCCTCCTTGAAATTGCTTGTCCTCAAGCAATTAGATCGCAACCCGCTGCTCCACTTTGAAGAATATATATGCCATACTATAATACTTGAAGCAACTCATCGCGATCACTGAGTACCAATGCATCATTTTGTCAATACTTGGATCCCAAATCAACCTGTCCATCCGGCTATAGGAGAAGAAATAGATATCTATCATGACCCAGTCTTCACATATCAACCATCTGTATGAGTAAACCATCAAAAAGATCTGAAAATCAACTCCCATGTACACATAAATCAAGTTATTAGGCCACCAAATGCTGCTGTTGTAACTCAGGCCAGCAACAAGAATGAATTCAGAGTTTTCAAGATATCCATGCATACTAAGAATTCCATCAAATACTCAATGTCCATCAAAAAGACATGCCTCCATACACTCCTAAGCAACTGAATAGCTGATGTAGACCATGAAAAATCAGAATGTGCAATGGAATTCCAAGGAGGACAACTACTAACCCATGATGAATCAATGAAGATGAAGTCACCAATCAACAAATAAATAGCTGCCATATCAAATCAATTGGTGACATAGCCAAAGATGAGTTATGGATGCCTACAACACCCATCAAAGACCACTCCTGAGTGGCTGATCCACTATGGGTGTCATCAACAAAGTCACAAGTTAGAAATTCATAAATCTTTACTGAACCATCCAACTGATATGTCTCATGATTCTCATCACTACAAACATATGAACAAAATGAATTTTCATGATCAACCTCATTATAATCATTTGTTAGTAAAAGGGATCTAAGGTAAGTCTCCCTTTGTTGTCTTGTTTGATCTATGTAGTGAACTTGTTCTCTGACTTGTTGAAGATGCTTTTTTGCATGGGCAGCTACTAACTTAGCATCCTTGGCCCTTTGTGACCACATATCACACCAAAATTGTGTCCTTTGCACATCATCCCAAGTCTGATATACAAAATCAGAATTCTTATGGATTGAATTCACCACACAAATTTCATTTGCAACAACCGAATTTTGAGAGCCATCTATAGAAGATTCCATGGTATTATCATCCTCATGTGAAAAGAGTGTTCTTTCATGGTGGAGTAAAGAAATCTGACTACTGTCATAAAAATCAGAATATCTGTCAAACTCTTTTGCCATGTCTTCAATCTTCACAAGTGCATCTTCTTTGAAATTTTCATATCTAGCACTTGTAATTTGAATGCCAACATTTGTAGACTCTTCTTCCATCAGTTCTCCATGTGTAAGAGTAGCAATCTCATAAGGATGAGGAAGAATGTCGCTGTCCCAAATCGGAACTTTGGAATCCTCTTTATTGAATTCATCAAACACCACCAAATCTTGCTTTGTCCCAGCTTCTTCCCAAGTGATTAGGGACGGAAGTGGCTCAAAGAAGTCATCATTACTAAATATCACAAGGCTGCAAGATTCATTATTATATGATTTTTCAATCCTTTCCTCATCTTATTCAACTCCTACACCATTTGCCTTGTCATCTTGGACCATAGGGACAGCTGTTATAAAGGACTGATTTTCTGAATTATGCAAGGATTGATTATGCCTACTCAAAAGTAGACAAAGATCAACAATCTCTCTATCTTGATCTTTCACCAATTGGATAGTCCTATCTCTATTTCCAACCATTTGTAAATAGTCTTCTTTTATCAACTCCAAAGCCTCTTTGAAAGGGAACAAATGAGTATGAGAAATACCATGTCCCATTCCTTTTTGTCTTTCCTTTCTTTGGGCTGACCAAATGAGGTCTTCTAGGTGTTTGAGTGCTATCCATTCTTGACAATGCTTGAATTATTCTATCTTCCTTCACCACCATTTCATCTTGCAAGACTTCCCAAACTAAGGGCTTTTGTTTCAACTGTCTTTGGCTGCCATATTCTGATTTTTCATCATGTGTAGGTGGAGAAGCAATATGATCACCCCAAGAATCCATACCATTGCTACTCTTATCATTAACATGCTCTTCTTTTGAGTCATCTGAGAAGTCAAACTGTGGTTCTCGTATGGGAAAATCCCACTCAAAATTGGAATTGCTATTTCTAGATTGATAGGGATGCTCCATGTTTAGTGCTGTCCTAGAAGTTTCAGCAGCTTCACATTCCTCAACTGCTGCAACTCTACTTTTTTCAAACCCTTAAAGATACTCAGCTGCAACAATCTTAGGTTCACTTGATAATTTTCCTTCTAATATTCCATCAATCATTCTTACTTTTGTTTCTAGAGAACTGGCATCCTCATAGTCATTAAGCTCCTCATCAAATTTAGGGCTTGCAAAGTCCATTCTTTCATTTTTCAGGTCTTCATTGACTTCATCAAGAAAACTCCAACACACTTCTTCTACACTTGCCATAGGACTTTCAGCTTTGTGAATATCCATTACTCCACATGAAGACTCATCCTCCCACTCAACTGATTTATTTGATAATGACATGCTATCCACTGGCAGAGAATGAGGAACTTGTATACCAAAAGAGATTAACTCTTTTGTAGTCAGTTAATCCTTGGACTTCTCAATCTTCAACTCCATTAGTTTAGATGTGAAATCATATGCTGCAGAGGATACATGTTCTTTCCTCCAAATGATCAACAAATCTGATTGCAACTGTGAGCAAACATCATCATCACCTTCATCTAGGATCAGGGATATGATGCTGAGCATACTTGTTTTTACACTTCCTTGATGACGTTTCTTGATTCTGGAAATGAAGTAGTCAAACATCATGAGAATCAATTCATTGCACCTTAAATCAATCATCAAATAACTTAACTTAATCTTCGCCATAATTTCCAAGATTTTCACCCTTTGACTAAAAGTAGGACTTTTTACATCATGCAGCCCTTGGAAACCCTTCACCATCAACTGAAATATGAATTTCATAGTATCATAATCATAGGGTGCCTTAGGAGCTGAATCCTTGCAACTTCACTAATGCAGGTGACAGCTGCAAGCCATATTTCCTCGTCCTGATGTCTCATCAACTCTGGCTTGACTAGCAAACACACCAAAGGAGACAAAGCTTTACGCACTGCCTGAGAAGGTGATTGGCCAACCTTACACAGACAACCTTCTGCTTCATCCAAGATGCTAAGAACTTCTTTAGCCCGAGGTAAACATTCAAGCTTCCTACCAACAATCTTCAGCTTCTCTTGTAAATCTGAGATGGCTTCTTGTACTTTGCACCATCTTTCAAATCCCTCTTCAATGGAAAACTGGTTTTGCTCCACTGATTTCAACAAAACTTTTAATGGCTCACAAACAAAAGCCATGTTGCCCAACAAAAAATCTGATCTGGCTTTGACAAACTGCAACAAGATCAGTTACCCAACAGGCTGGCAGGATAACTGTGAGCTCTAATACCACTGTAAGATTTTACCCCAATTTTTTTAAAAAAAATTGTACAATGATATGGCAATGTTAGCATCAAATGCATAAACCAACTAAAATGCCTCACACTTTCTGATCACCTAGATCCCAAGATGGGCAAGGTGAGAGCATACAGTGATGTTGGCTTTCAATGAACAATCAATGTAACAATAACATTCAATTCATCTACTGCGACGGGCATCCGCATATCGTGGGAATTCACCACTTTCAGTGGGTAAAGTAGCAAGCATGAAGAGATTACAGAGTCATCCACTTATTCAGTGGGAATACTCCACTTATCCAGTGGGTAGGAACAATTAAAGAAGGTTCTTTCTCCACACTGGCGGTTAAACCATCCAGGGGTACTTAATGTGTTTTCAAACAAGAAAGATTACAATAATAGCCAGTACAATGATGATCATTGACTTGATTACAAACTTGATAATGCCCCTTTGAGGATAGATTGATATTACCTTGCAAAGTCTTGAAGGATCAGATGACACCACTGAGAATATCCTGCTGGTCCTCACTGCTGCAACTCAGAATTATTATATCAGAACTGTCCCTGACAAGATGATGCCTTCCATCATGATATTTCATAGGATATGTTATAACTTTGTTGTTGACAACATAAGAGTGACTCAAACATGTATCTTAAGTATTCCAATGCACAAGACCATTAAAGATCAGGATGAGATAAAGATGCCACACTCAGGCTAGTACGGATGCACTGCTGGTATGGACAACATGAAATCACTCCAAACAGAAGACTCAGATAAATGGATAATAAATAATAGAATTACTGCCTCAGATGGTGATAAACAATTGACTAGAGAGACCATTGAATGGTGACATTCAAAGTATACCACATATTATTCATCCTCAGGACTGTACAACTGGAGAAGTACGATCAGCTCATGACCACCAAGAATCTCCACCAAACACTCTTCCTTCTCTTGGAATATCAACGCCTAGGAACATAAGACAAATCCCAACTAATACTTCAGCAAAAGACTTACAACATTTATAACTAGAATGAATCGTACCTTCCAGGTACGGCAGTGCAAATGTACGACAAAGCTCAGATAAAAAATAAATATTCATAATGGCTTTGAAATGCATCAAGATGGAAACACCCATGCTAGATAACAATAATACAATATCAATATGGATACAAAACATCTTATTGGATTATATCTTTCATAACTCTAAAATCTGCAGGTACGACATCAAGATGTAAGGATATCATCATGGTAAATTCCAAACATGTTCAAACCACTGTAAGAATGCTCCTAAATAATTGTCTATGCCTACCAATCACATTGCAATCTCAAATGAATGCCAAGATAGACTTATCAATTCAGATCGATTCCCATATGACTTCAGCTTGTACGGCAATACAAAGGGTACGGATGGCAATTAAAAATCAATCTTTGCTTTTAATCCCATCAAATTGATCTGGAAAGAATCGATTCCCTCTCACAAAGACATCATTAAAGGTAAAATGCATACAAACTTATATTTTATCTGAATTCTTCAAAGATGTGAATTTGCTGTATGGCCAAGGAATGTACGACCAGACCAAGCACATAACCAAATATAATTAAGTTTCTCAATATCAGCATCAAAATGCATCTAAATTATATTACAATCCAATCTAACTGAATCACAACCAGATTTTACAAAACCAAGACTCCAAATCTGCTCCATGTGGCTTCCTGAATGAAAACCACCATTACCAGCTAGGGTAGGTATCACACTACCAAAACTGATCTCCTTCGAGTGGGTTTCCGTCCACAAGAAGGAAGAAAATGGAAGAACATGCAGGTTCAATCCAACAGAATAACAATACCATATCCAAGCATGCCCTCCAAATGAGTTCTCCTTTAGCATATAAAGGCCTCTGGGAGTTACAAACTCCACTTTTTTGAAAATATAATATTTTTTTCTCCTCAACTTATAAAGTTCTCCTATTCAAAGTGGTGCTCACTTTAATAGTAAGTCTAGGAGAAAAATATAAACATGTCCTCATCCCACTTAAGTCACTTTGTAAAATATAACATTATAACTTAAGTGCTCCAAAAATATAAATAACCTGATTAATTATCAATTTTTCTCCCATTACCAAAATTGATAATTAAATATCTACTCCAAAGATTTGGAATGAGGATAAGTGGCTTCAGGACGACTAGATTGAAAATGGGAACATCACAGATTACTTTGCAGTCTTTTCCAAATTGGGACTCAATATATTCAGGGCTGATCCAACTATTGGCACACTCATGCATCCTGGCCACTGACTTATGCAAAATTTGGAGGAATGGCCATGATCATTAACAGGGGTCTCAATTCTACTTTTTGTAAAGTTTATCTTTATGTGCTTTCATGTAAATTTCTGTATTTGAACTCAAGTATTGACATTGTTTAGTGATATTCAGCTCTTTGATATCTGTTATCATGTTCCTTGATTCATGGAACTTTAGATAATATCATAATTGTGGATCACAGATCACCAGGTGAGTGTTTATGATCAAATAATTTCAGCATACTAACTTTTTATAAGAGAAGTATTCCGTGTGTAGATGTTACGTGAGCTGAACATAACCAAAAGAATCTATTCATTAGGTTCCAGAAACACAACCCAATCTTGCAGCACTGCAAAGGCAACCTCAACTTTAATATACAAACTATTCAAAGGCAACCTCAAAACTTTAATATACAAACTATTGCTGTTCCATTTTAGCACTCGAATTATAATAAATTTGTGTTTCAACTGTTCAAGTTAGAAGCCACATATGTTGTCCTTCTACCTTTAGCACGAGTTTGAAATTTGGGCTCTTACTATGGCCTTGAGCACTTGGTAATTTGGTTCTGAGGACCCAGATGGGCCATAAGGTTAATGCAGAGTTTGTTTATATTAGATTAGAAAATATATCTATTATACAAATTAATTTCTGGTGTGGGTAGACAGAATTTACTAATGTGGATGTTGGATTTGGTGTCAGGTCTTACGTGTTTTAATTGCAATACTTGATAATTCTGGAGAACCAAGGTCACTCGCTGTGGCTTGCCATGATATTTCTCAATTCATTCAGTATCATCCAGTTGGGAGAGGCATTATTTTGGACCTGAAAGGTAAAGAGCGTATCATGAAACACATGGACCATGAGAGCTCAGAAGTAAGGAAGAATGCACTGCTGTGTGTGCAAAAGCTTTTACTTAGCGCAAAATATGTCAGCTATTTGCAATCATAAATTAATTTATTATTATGTTAGGTATTTGGCGCGTTAAGGCTTTCTAACATGGCAATGTTTTGCAAGAAGGCTTATACATATGAGGAGCACTCTGAGATTCCCTTAATTTTTTTTTAAAGCTACATATTGTTGAAAAGGTTTATGTATATTTTAATAGATCCTGGTTTCTAGCCATGTAGTGGAACCTGAGGTGCCACCCACTCAATCTGGAATATGCTGATAGAAATCCCTTTAATGTGGCAATGAATGCCTATTAATCTTTACATGGTATATGCACAACTTATTTTCCTCCAATGTGACATAAGTCATATTTCCTTAAGAGTTGAATTGACATGCAATTGTTTGATTCAATTTTTTCTTTTAAATTTACTAAAAATACATAAAAATCAATGTATGAAGAAAATATTATAAAAAATTAAATGTACCGTGAAGAATACTCCTACCAGTCTTTGAACCTTTGATGGATATCACCATAATGCACATCTTTATTGTATACAAAATCCTTATAAGAGGTTATAAACAACATAAACTAAAAGACACAGACATGCACCATTCTGATACATGTTCGAACCAGCAAAATAAACAGGGCAACTTCACAAAGGTGAGCCTTAGTCAAAAGAAGGCCAAATGAGAAACCATTTATGGAAGCTGACATACTTCGTTGTTGAAAGGAACTGTGTATAATAATTTGACCATTGAGACCTGAACCATTATAACACCATCAGCATGGTAGTGACTGAGTGAACAAAATGAGTGATACCTGATCCATATTAGATTTTATGTCATTAGATATCTCAAGCTTCTCAATTATGTCCACTGAAAATAATGTATGTCAAGTCTCTTGGTGGTAAGAAGCAACTGAATTTGTACCTAAATTAACTCATCACAAACCTCTTGGAGAACATGATTCTGAGTTTGCACTTTCTCATCAATTCCTCTAAGTTGTTAAATCAATGCTGGAATAGAACTCCTTAATGTCCTCGGTACATTTTTTGCAGGGGAAAATCACGTGGCATAAAGGAATTGTTAATTATTTGTAATCAACTGCACCTAGAAACTTCAAGTATTGATACCATAAAAAATTTGCTGATAAAACATCCTTCCCATAGTTACTTAGCTCTTTTCTCCAAATGAGTAGTAGGGAGAGGCCGAATCTTAGGGTGACTCTAATCCTTTCCTCTCCTTAGTATCATTCTAACATTGTCAGAAGATGTGCTCTGAATTGGAAATCATATGCTTGACAGGAAGCCATGAGAGTGAATTGTATATGATCACAACTGTGTGACGACTTGAAAGTGGAATGCAACAAGAAGTTGTGAAATGTGCTCGATGGCCTTCATTTAAGGAAACTTTGAAAAGATAGAAGCATAAGATGCTGTTGAGAAAAAGGCACTAATAAAAAGAGAACTGAATATCATTGTTAATTTCAAATTGTAGCAAACAATGATACTAGGATAGTTGAAGCAAATTATAGCAGTTTTGTGTGGTTGTAGGGACCCATCACTTGAAGAATCTTATTACTGCCATGTACTTGTGTGTATGCATCGTAGATGAGTGTCAGTTATTCAGTGTTAAAGCTAACTTTTTTCCATTAAAATAATTAACTCATCACAAAACTCTTGGAGAACATGATTCTGAGTTTGCACTTCCTCCTCAAATCCTCTAAGTTGTTAAACCAATGCTGGAATAGAACTCCTTAATGTCCTCAGTACATTTTTTGCAGGGGAAAATCACGTGGCATAAATAATCATAGCAGTTTTGTGTGGTTGTAGGGACTCATCCCTTGAAGAATCTTATTACTGCCATGTACTTGTGTGTAAGCATCGTAGATGATTGCCAGTTATTCAGTGTTAAAGCCAACTTTTTCCATTAAAATAATGTTCTCTGCTTGATTGCAGTCCCAATTAATATTGGGGTTGAGCTGCGAAAGGATTATGTCTCCCAAATGACTTCTTAAGCTTCTTAACATTATACATCACTGCAAACAGCTTGCAGATTGAGCTGCCAAAGGCTATGTCTCCCAAATGGCTTCTTAAGTATCTTAACATTATACACCACTGCAAACAGCTTGCAGAGGCATTCAATGGGGTGCATAAGATGAGCATTGTGTCTCGCAAACATAATCTGATTATAGTGTGACCTGGCAATGGCAATGGGCCACCTGTATTTTTCATAAATAGAAGAGTGACAAATAGGAAGCAGAGTGGGTCGAAGCTCGCAGGTTATAGCCAATAACAATACGAAGATCGTCCAGAAGGTAAACCATACAGACTCGACTTCCATCCTTATTATGTGTTTATTTTCCTATATTTCATTTAGAGTCACCAACCACGGTGTTAAGTAATTGACAATATTTATGGGTAGAACATGCTTAATATTATTGAATACATTATGCATAAATCATAATAAGAAATGACTACTCATTTTTCCCTTTTACAATCACTCTTTAGAACTAGTTTCTTCCTTTACATGCCTTTGGCATGGACCTCAACCATAAAGTTTAACATAGACTACTATTATTTCAAAGAGTTTCTCGAGGTTGGAAGGCTTTTTTTTTAATTAAAAAACAATTCATAACAGGTTTTAACTTTGAAATTGGGACCCAAAAAACATTATCGTAAGTTGGAAAGCTTTTTATAAATTACAAAACAATTTTTAAAAAGTTGAAGTTTGGAATTAGGACATATTATTTTGTAGACTAGCCATGTTTATCGTCATATGAAGTAACCTTTCTCAAGATACATAGAAAAATTTGAAAAATTCTAGCAACAATTTATTATTAATCAAAATTTAAAACCATGGAGAGTTCTCATGATTAAGAGGGTTGAGTCAAAGTAGTAATGGGATGGGTGATATTTTGAGAAGGTTTGGTGAGCATCATATAATTGTAATGATTTTTAAATAAAGTTTTTATGCTTATTAGAGATGGGTTCTTGTGAATCATTAATAAAATATGGGTCAATGTAGATTAATGTGCATCGCTATAGAGTTTTAATATAAGCTATCTAAATTAAGTAAAGATAGTCATCTTTCCATTGCCAAATGATCATGTTTAACCCATTTTACTTAAAAAGTTTGGCAAAAGAAGATAGTAAGAATACTAGGATAGTTATGGAAATAAATTACAAAAAAGAATTGGATTATTTATAATGAAAATCTGAACAAAATTAAGTGCAAAATGAAACATAATGAAAAACTATGGTGTTACACTATCAATACTAAGCTTGCAAAAAAATAGATAGAATACTAAGATAGTTATGGAAATAAACTACAAAAAAGAATTCAGCTGTTTATAATGAAACATCCAAATAAAATTAATTGCAAAATCAAGCACAACGAAAAACTATGGTGTTACACTATCAATACTAAGCTTGTATCCCCCACCAAGCATCACGAGATTTGTTTGCTAAAAACATTATAGAAGACTACCCAAGGATTTAATGGGAACATTTTTTTGTGTTTGTATTTTGTCCAAGGGTTCCTAGGGTTGAGGGGTTCTTGATTTGAAGAAATTGTTGTTGATATGCCATGTTCCAAGTGGTGTTAACTAAACAAATTATGAATATAAATATATGATATGAATTATAAAATAAAATTTGGACATCCAATTCTCTAGCTGCAAAACATTCTCCATTCTTTAGCTCCATGCACATTTGAGAGGAAATCCTTTTGTTAATTATTGCTATTTTCAAATATTCCAATTCTAGGAAAAACTAAAATCATCTCAAATTGGTAGGGAAATTCTTAATATATAATTAATATGATTGCTAACTAAAGTTTTTTCGAAAGTAGGAGGTTGGACCACATTTAATGTGTTTGGTGGGCATGTAGATGGGAGGAATGCTATAAGTAGATGTTAAATGATGTTGTAGCATTGTAGTGAGTCTATGGTGGATCAATAAAATCCACAAAGTATGATTTGCATCCTAGTCCATCTCTCAATAAGGGATCATTATGTTATGTTGCCTATTGTTTTCCACAAATTCAATGTGTTGGGAGAGGTAGATTGGTAATAAATGAGATAATGGGGAAATGGTATACTCTTCCTTTATTTTGTTGTGTTACTACAATGAAGTTTAGGGTTTTCAAGTTGAGGCATTTTCCTTGGATCTAGTATCTTGCATCAACTAGCTTTGTTTGCATGGTAGCTATGGAGATTCAATGATGGTTCATGACCTTGCATAGATACCTTCAATGACATGATGTAGCTAAAGAGTTTTAATACATAGGTTTATGGAGTTTGTAAAAAAATTCTATTGTTTTAGATGCATTCGCTATAATAGTAATAATTATTATTAAAGATTTATTGACTTTTGAACTTTTTGGGTAGATTGCTATTATATAGATTTACTAGTCCAATGGATTTTCTTTTTCCCAATTTTCTTCTATGCTATTTTCTTACTTACCTTGTATTGTACCTTTTCTGTTTTCTTCACTTATGTGCAATATTTCTTATGCACCTTTTATTATGAATTTCTTTAGGTCATTCTACAATATTTTCTCTTTGCACTATCTCATTCTTTTGAGCTATTTGTTTTTCTCTATCCCACTATCTTTTGTGCTCTATTATCCTTGCTTTCTTCATGTGTATTACTTTGTATTTCTAGCAAATTTCTGCTGTCTTCTTTCACCTTACATCTTCCTTCCTCATTATCTCTTCTTTCCTACACACTTTTCTTCTATTGCCTTTTATTTGAGTTTCACACTTCTTTTTGTGCATTATTCTTGACCATTATACTCACTCTTGCTTCTAATATTTCTACCATTCGTTTCCACAACTTGCTCATTTCTCTTTTATGCATTTTCTACTTTCACATTCCTTCATATTATCTTTCTAGTCTCTCTTTGCAATATATAATATAAAGTTACACATAATCTTTGGTTAATGTTACTTTGCATGTTATTATACACGAGCATGCATTTTCACTATCATAATATGTTTTTATACACAAGAGCATGTCATTTTCACTATCATAATGTATTCATGTATTCATTTCTCTTGTTTCTCACTTGAATACTTTTGTCTTAATAACAAATTTATGAGGAAGATGGATTTCATGTGGAATGTGAGAGCTTGAGCATTAAGGATTATAGATGTCATTTTTAATTGCAAATTTCTCTAGAAGTTTGTGCTCAATCCTTGAAATATTCATATTATTTGCTTGTTATTGAATGAGTCCTTGAGAAAATTATGTGGTAAAATTTTGGTATACGGAGTTAAATTCCCTAGACAACTATCTAGGGAATAAACAATAGAATGAAAATGAAAGCAAGCGGTCATGAATCTATTTTACTATACCCCTTTTATGCACAAATTTAGGGCTATTTCATTCCTATTTGCAAAACAAAAAAAATGTGCCTTGTTCTTTGGGCCAATATGACACCCAAAAGTTGCTTGTGTGATAAAATTTTGGGTATTTTCTGTATGCCCAACATGGCCTTCAAAATTGATAATCACCCTTGGTAAAATTTACATCTATAGCTATGTTATTGACAACCTTATTTTTGTTTTTCAAAATTTTGATTGCAACATTTTATAGTTGGAATTATTTGGATAGTTACAACGCTCCTTTATATTGTTGAAACTATTTGAGTTGCAAACCAAATTTTTTGGGATGTGTTAAATAATAATAAAGTGATGGAATCTTTGAAAGCTATATCTAAATTATCTTTCTCATTATATTATGTGTATGGAAAAGAGAGACTTCTTGTTTGACTTGGGAATAGTATATGTTGTTTAGATAGGTAAACACTTTTGACCCAAGCTATGAATTGGTGAGGCCACAACACGAGGGACGTCATCCCTTGGAATGAATTCCTAGCATGGACACACTACATTAACAAGAGCCACGAGCACAGTAGCCCAGCGAGGGTTTGAGCCTAGGCGACAACAACCACTCTAGGCCCTAAGTGGCAACAACCACTCTGAGGATTCAAATCCATGAGCTCGATGACCCAATGGGGGTCAAGTGGGGTCCAAAGCCCATGAGCTTAGCGGCCGAACATGGGTTGGAACCTTGGTGGCCACAACCACAATGCCATGATTTAACAGATGCACTATGCCATGAACAATAATTTGAGAACACTAGGGCTCATATTAAATTATAGCACCTATGATAAGGAGTTATATGCTTTGGTTTTTGTGGTGAAGAAGTGGAAGCATTACCTCATGGGGATGGAGACTCTGGTGCACACAGAGCATAAACCCTTCTAATACTTACAAGCACAAATAAAGTTGCAACAATCTAGATATTACTTATAAATGGTATTCCTTTAGCAACTACATCTTGTGGTCAAATTTAAATGTAGTGTAACTAACAAGGTGGTTGATATGCTATCCAAACCACCTCTTTTATCTATTGTGAGTAGCTTATCTAAGTTAGAGATTTTTTGTGGTGAAGTTTATGTGGAGAGCTATGTGTATGATATAGATCTCAACAAGGTAGATTAGAATGTACATAATGAAAAACATCTTATGTTTGAGCCTAATCAAGACTACTACCTACAAGTAGAGCTCCTATATAAAGTAGGTAAACTTTGTGTGTTAAGAGAGCATAGGGTTTTGCTTATGCGGGAGGTACATACACACATATTGTAAGCAAGAAATTTTGGAAGCAATAAACAAGAATCCAAAACACAATAATTAAGCTCTAATTCCAAATTCAATTACAAACCTCAGATAGAGTGGAAACATAAACTCATACCTTCACTTACCAATAAACATACTTATGTTGATGATGTGGATGTGCTCTTTTGATATAATGTATGTGGATGCTCAAATGTGTTTCATTGATTGTCCCCTCTCTTGACAGAGGATGAGGATGTATTTATAGGATTGGATTGATTAACAAGGATAATATTTGAAGATATATAAGGATAAGATTTGGAAAAAGCAGGATAAGGGCATCCTCAATTTATTTCTAATTCACTAGTTGCACATGAGTTAGAAATGGAAAGAAATCAAGTAGGAAAATAAGATAAGGATGT
Organism: Cunninghamia lanceolata; assembly: GCA_027924645.1. Classification (NCBI taxonomy): domain Eukaryota; kingdom Viridiplantae; phylum Streptophyta; class Pinopsida; order Cupressales; family Cupressaceae; genus Cunninghamia; species Cunninghamia lanceolata. The sequence goes on from BSBN01000400.1 coordinate 7,396,520, forward strand.
GAGAAGATAATTAAAAGATTTATTTATTGATTTTGATAATTAAGTGCATGAGTTGAAAATATAAGGAAATCAAGGAGATATGATGGAATGATTTAACTAATTTAATAAAAAATTAATTAATTTAATTAGTATTTGGAATATTTAGAAGAATAAATTAATTGATTAATTAATTAAATAATCATAAATTATTTAATTAATGCTAGGAAGTGGGAAAGAGGGATAAATTTGGTGATTTTAAGAGAATTAGGTGTTGGTAGGATGAAATAGATGTGATGTTAAGACACTATCAAATTTAGGTGTACATTTTGCCCCTCTTTGAGATGTTCTTGCAAAGTAACAACATTTCAAAGAAGATAGTGATTTTTGGAAGAGATGCTCCAAACACATGGAGAAGTAACAAGGAGGGATATGGTAGGGATGCCCCCTCGAGAGGGTAGATAGGTTTGAAGAACACATGTGTGCTCTCAAAATAGAGGAGAATGGATGTTAGTAAAGATGCTAAGTGATGAATGTAACATAAAATTGAATATAGGAGACTAGATGGAGGAAAGGGATTGAAAGTTAATAGATAGAAGTGATTAAAGGAGGATTGGGAAAGAGAGATGTGAAAATTAAAGATGAATGATGGACATTGGTAATGTGCAACTAGATAGATGAATGTATATCATTACAAGATGGATGATGAAAGAGTTGAGATTGTGAAGGTACATGCTATGAATCTTTCACAAGATGTCAACTATTTTAAGCAACTTGATGTTTGTTGTAGCATAGGCATTATGCATCATTATATAATGGACCATGATGATGATGTGCCATATGCATGGAGGACTAACCCAAAAGAAAATATCACAAGCAAGCATATGATGTATGGCACCATGATGTGAAAGACCATGATTTCGTTGTGGCAATATGTGTTGAAATTGTTGTCACTGATGCCAAAGTTGAGAGAATAAGAACAATCCTTTATATTGTCTCCATTAAAGAAGAATAAAATCAATGCTATGAGGTGGAAACCTTTATGGGTAATGAAGAATTTGGACGAATATAGTTAAGTTTAAATTAAAGATTTAAACTTATATTTTTGGGCCGACTTCCATATAGGCCAATCTCTTTAAACATTTTAATGCTGGCCGACTCCTTAATAAATAGCCACATCTTTTGAAAAGGCCGACTTACTCCTTGGCGCCTATGGTTAATGTTTTCAAATTTCAAAATAAATAAAATCCTTAAGAGGCCAACCCTAGTTGGAGCACTCCATACTATAAGACAAAATTTTGTATGAAGAGGGGTATGTATAAAAGAGTTGCCTCCCTTTTGTAAACGACACATCTTTACATGAAATCGCCTCCCTTGAGAAAGAATAAAAGGAGAAAGAAGGTGTGAGTTGAAGATGAAAAAGGAAATGAATATTATTTGAGTGTTGGGCAGATTTAATGCAGACCTAAGGGCAGATAATTGTGAAGAGTTTTTCAGATCTATATTGAAGAATATATGCAGCCATTGTATGAAGGATAAGTGCAGATATATATGAAGAACATGTGCGAAGACTAAGAGTAGATTTTGAAGGAAGACATTGAAATATTTGTATTCAGATTTGTGGAAGAAGAGAGTACATTATTTGGATCATATTTGTGTGTAAAGGAGAATGATATCATTCATTGAGGAATTTGAAGGTTGGTGCCTATCAAAATAAGAGATTGGTGTCTCTTGCTAAGTTGATGCTCAATTGTGGGGATTGGTGTCTCCAGTGGATTGGTGCCTACAATTTCTGTAAGTGGGGATTGGTGTCTCCAGTAGGTTGATGCCTACATAAGAAGGCTTGTAAAGAAGTAGGTTGGTGCCTATGAAGAAGATCAATATATATAAGCAATATCTTGTCATGGTTTTCTCCTACAAGGGTTTCCATGTAAATCGTGTGTTATTCCTTTGTTCTAAATTGCTAGATCTTACATGTGTGTTATTGTTGTGGTTGATTAAGTTTTAAAAGCGAAAGATTGTTTTATACCGATTCACCCTCCCCTCTCAGTATAATCATGTGCTCACCAATTGGTATCAGAGCGGGTTCCTTCGAATATAGTTTAACCGCTAGAAGGAAGATCTAAAGAGCACACATGGTTGGTCAAGAAGGATATGGATTCTCATCCAATAGGGAACCACTATTTGATGGAATGAACTATGCTATTTGGAGCATAAGGATGCACACCTACTTAAATGCTCTAGGGTTTGATATTTGGCAATCTATTGAGAATGGTTATACTGCTCCATCAGCTCCACCAACAGATCAAGCAGGAAAGAGGGCAAGTGAAAACAATGCTAAAGTGATGAATGCCATCTTATGTGGATTATCCGAATCAATGTTTATAAAAGTAATGCAATGCAAATTGACCAAGGAAATCTGGGATAAGTTGAAAAATATTTGACATGTCCAGATAGTGTAGAGATCACGTACCTGAAATGAAACAATAACTTGAAATCCTCTTAGCTACATGATATAAAAAATATATCTCCTACTACATGATGAAATGTTAAAAAAATTAGAACCTAAACATCATGAATTCTAAAATTTTTAGGAAATTGACTTAAATTATAATTAAACATCAAAAAAGTTATTGAAGCATAAATTAAAATAATTTGACACCTAAGCTACATATATACGTAAGGCAATAAATTATACCATAGTAGGTCTAGTGAATACCTGAAATTAAAGGAAAGTTACATTTGAGGTCCACATATTTCATACCACATCCCTTAGTTCAGCTCACTCTTCAATAACATCTAATATTTTCTGATGGTAATTTCTATCTATTCTCCACTTATGGGGTCCATGTGCACATGGAACTTGACGAAGAGACATGCCAATAGAAATTACTCGGTGACTATACTGATACACCAGGTTGTGAGTTTGGTAATCAATAAAATGAATCCCACTTTGAACAATTTTGACTTGTTTGAGATATGTCCCTTGCACTACAACTGAACCTATGGGAAACAACATTCTGTCGCTTGTTTCTGGTTTTGTTAACTTCTTCCTCTCTTTCGTGCAATGTAACAAATAATAATTAACACCCTCTATAGTTTCGACCTCGACAATGACTGCAAAAGCATCTCCTGCACCACAATGTAATTTGTAAAAAAAATAGAATCTTTCCTGTCATGAATTGTAATATAATTTTAAGAGTGAAAAAATTTAAAATTAAATTTTATCAATACATGTATATTTTAAATTAAAAAACTGAACTACAAGTTGCACAAATACACACACACTTTTTTTAATCAATCCTAAAATGTGGTCATAATCAATTGAAATCAAAGGAATGTCTTCAAAGCTTTCATCTTCATCTTCATTTTATGTGTCAGTAACAACTAGTGGCATTGAATTCCATTCATTGACATATCCACGTTGGTTGTTGCAATTCTCATAATTTCCCAAAATGCAGTCATAACAAAAACAAGAGTAATCCCTAGTGCACAATGTCTATGTGTGCCTATCTTTACTCATGACACAACGTAAAAATCTTGTTTTCTCTACCCTCTTGCATCTATGCATTGTTCTTCTATCCACACCTACACATTTTATATATACATCAAACACGATTTACAATTATAATTTTGTTGAAATTATAAAACTATAAAAATGATGTATGAAATAAAACACATAAAATTTAAGTACTAAATATTAAACAAGTGAAAACTTTTTTCAAACAATATACACGTACCTGATATCTCCCATAACAGTCTATTTGGATGTGGGTTCCTCCCTGAAGATGTGCCGACCTTAGATGTGAAGTGTTTCTTACACCATTTAACATCATCATGTGCATCATTTATACAATCTCCCTCATAATTCATTTGATGTTTTTTTAATGCAATCTCCTACACCATCATGTTCACCCTTTCCATGCCTACTCTCAAAGAAACTCCAAACATGTGGTATATTGTCATGTCGATGATACCTACAAAGTACATAAAATCACCTTGATGATTTGAATTGTGATGCACACCCATCTAACCATACAAAATGTTTTTCGATTTGACACCCCTTGCTGCGAAATCTTCAAAAAACATCTTAAAGCAATGTTGTACAAAATGCGTGTCATGCTCTTTATCATCACTAATATAAAAGTGATATTCTTTTTTAATGACTCACTCTAGATATGTACTCTCAACACCATCCAAATCCAATTGTGCATGTCGATAACACACATGCACCATAATAGTGACTTGCTCCGAATAATAATACTGGGTTTGAATCTCCTTTTGATGGGTAAAAGAGTAATTTTTTGCAAAGTCCACTACTGATAAAACTATTCCAAGTGGGAAAGTATCTCTCAACATCTGAAATTGTTTTTCTTGCCACTTAGCAAAATATGCATGACGTATGTATGGTTATATCAATTTATAGAAATTTTCCATAAATGTTCCAATAGGTAGTTCCTCTTCTACGTAGTCTAACCTTGTGGATTCTTTCCCAAATTTTGTTTTAGACTTTATGCGCTTGTAACTCTTGCAATTTACCATCTTCTTCATGTCAGAATCTTCATTTCTCAAAGGCATTTTAGCCAAATCTCCACATGTTTCACAAAGTCCTTTAATGCATTTCATTGGACCATCTACACCGTCATTAGATTTATCACATAAGATGGATGTTATGAACTCACTTACTCGTTTAGGAGGTGTGTTTTGAACACCGTCACTTTCTTCTCTGATCTTTCGAAACATCTGATAGTAAAGATCAAATTCAATATGATAACGACAAGAACAAGTTTCAAAAACTTTGTTTGCCTTCACATAATGTTGCCTTAACATTTCAAACATTGTTTGCCCAATCTTTATATGAGGATTTGCATCACAAAACATCACATACATCTCATGCTGTGTTATGTCTAACAAATGTTTTGTAAGCAATTCATAACTATTTGACCCAATCCGATGTTTGGGAAAATCTCTACTATTTGATGATGGGCGGGTATGATTGTGCCAAGAATTTGAGATCAAATTCCCAACACCATCTTCAATCTTGTCAAAATGAGGAGCCCTACACATAATTGCCCAATTGCCTTCTACAGTACTATCATCCAAAACCTTTCTCCTTTTCACATATCTTGTTAGTGTCTTTCTACTTAAACCAATTTCACTTGAAAGTGAAGAGATCTGATGTTTTCTAGACATTTGTGCACTTACAATAAATGTCAACATCACTCTTCTTGAAATGCTCTTATCAATTGATCGAGACTTTTTGCCAATGAAAGTAAAACCTTTCGTAACATTTTGAACAATGTCTTTTTCTATGTGTCCTCTCCTCTTTTTTGTGAAACCTACACCCAACAATTGTAATGCCTCTTTTATTTCATCATGAAGAAGCATGCTTGATAATAGTTGGGCTTGACCAAGTGTGTCATGATGATTGAAATACTTATCAAGTATTTCCTTTGGAGTTCTACTCAACGACGTCTTAGTAACATGAGCAGGTTGCCCAACATAAAATTTCAACTTCTCTACATCCATTTCAAGTAAATGATCTATATTTGTATACAAAATTTTTCTCTTAACCTCATTAATTAGATTCATATACACATTTGTAAAAGGAAGCGATCCCAAGCCCTCTCCAACATCAAAGTTTGTTTGGGCCTCCTCCCTAATGTCAACTATGTGTGGTTGGGTCTCCTCCCTAACATCAACGGTGTGTGGTCGGGCCTCCTCCCTAACATCAACTATGTGTGGTTGGGCCCACTCTGCTACAATATCTAAATTAGATTCGACTTCTACTCCAATTTGTGTATGTTGAGCCCCTATGTTATATCATATAAAAGAAAGAAGATTTTAGAATTTATTTAAGGGACATGGATATATAAACTCATTTTCAATAAACTAGACATGTAAGTTTTAAAATAACAAATTTTAGTATTATTATTATAATATATATAAGATTAAATATACATAGCATTGTTTTTCCATTTAGAACTCAAATCACTGTAAAATTGAACACATGTGTACTTAAAATTCTAACATCGTTGCCCTCATGTTCTATCTATATATACAAACAAGTGCAACATTACAATGGTAGCTTGTAAATTAGGTAGATAGAGATAGTTTGAGGTGACTCAAGCATATATCATTTTAAATTATTTACTATAACATACACTTGATTGAATCGATGAATTGGTCCCATGATGTGGGAAATAAATTTTACTTGAAACTCCATGAATTTGTCCATGTGCATATATTACTTGTCCATGTGCATACATGAAAGATGAATGTAGGATACATATGCATTCCAATAGGTAATTCTACTAAATTAAAATTAAATCTAATTTCTAGTATACCCGTGATTTCTAGGATTAAATTATAGAACTATACATTAAAGTTCATCTCTAAGAGAACCTCAGAAATCATCACTTGTACACAATTTTTAAACAATTAAAAACTTTGAGAAGATTTGTAGGAGTTTTGTCACAAAATTTAAGTAACAAGATTTTCTAGCTCGATAAATAGAGAGCAAAGGTTTGTACATGCATAAACTAGATATTGAACTCCTACTCGTTCCATTCCTATGCAACAACACATTATTTAAGGGTCCATATTGAAATATCATGTTATTTGATCATATGTACATAATAATGGAATACCATAAGCCTTTTAAGATCCATATGATACTCTTCTTCTGCTTTTGTTGGTTCTTGGGCTTTTGGTCCCTTGCTTTCTTTGTAATGCTCCTCTTTGATTTTCAATAAAGTTTTTACCCCTTGTTTTAAAAAAGATCCATATGATACTCACCAAAACTATAAGAAATAAAGTCTAATGGACTCTGATAATCTTCTTGTTGAGACACTATGATCATGTTGACTAGGGGTTCATTTTGTGTAACACAATTGTTAGACATGTATCAATCAAGTACATGGTAACTATGTCAAATATTAGACAATGAATATTAGATCAGATAGTGACCACAAAATTTGAGATTTATGCTTTGAAGTGTGCAACTGACCCAGTAAAATTTGGAAGCACTATTTTTTGACCTTAAATCTAGACCATTGCTTAAATGGACCATTGACCATTCCAATGAGCTCACAAGATCAATATAAGGTTGATAAAGCACATTGGACACATGTGTTAACACAAGGGGGCATTGTTTCTTGAACAAATCCACTTAGTTATAAACTTGTATATATAATCTATAACAACAATAACAACAAATATGATGCTAGTATCCCATTGGGATATTAACAACATTAGTAGATGGAGGAAGGGTTGCACCCTTAGGGCATGACAACAAAATTTTGATAGATTAGTGTCAAGCAATATCATGTGGAAGCCCTACTAACAACTAGCCATATAGATGAGGATGACAAATTCTAGTTAGGTCATATTAGGCACTGTCATGGTGGTTCTTTAGTCGTCAAACAATTATAATGGATTTATTTTAATTTGATTGTGTTTTGCATATGTTTGCTATTTGGTAGATTGTTTCCATTGACCATATTTTTTATGTGTGAACAATAGTTTCCCTTCACTTGAGAGGGGAGAAGGATTGGCCTACATTGACAAATTAGGTTAGAACCAAAGATAATGAGGTGTATCTTGCTACGACTGATAAATGTGAGTGGTGATGTAGTGGTATCTCCTAGAATTTCCTTGCATAGCTAGATAGGGAGAGCCCTCGATCATTGTACATGCACTAGATGGTCCTAAGGAATAGCCCGTCATGGAAGGAGTTGATACATAAGGTGCCAGTGATATTTTCCCTCTACAACAAATTCTAGACTATTGAAAACTATTTAAAACATACATATCTAAATCTAATATTTTTGAAACATTTTTATACAAAAGAAAAAATGTACACACCTTGTTTTTTTTGTAGTATCTTTGTGACCTTTCTTGAGATAATTGTTTTTCCTTTTCTTCAGAAAACGATCACATAGATTTATTTTGCCTTGTCCTTTTATTGCCTATTTCCTCCTTTGAAAACTCCTTCACCAGATATATTGTCTTTAAAAAGATTCAAAAATTGAAAAATACAAATATAATTGAAGACAGATAATTTTTAATTAAATTACTTATTTATATATGCAACTTTAGTTAATTTATTTTTAAAAGTCAGCTTCAAGACCTTCAAACAAAGGTCTCTTGTTATGAATTTTTTAATTAGTTTTTTAGTCAGCCACCTTTGTTCGAAGGTGGATAGTTATGATTTTTTTTATATTTTTTTAAGCGGCCCAAAGAACCTTCAAACAAAGGTACCTTTGTGCGAAGGTATCTTTGAACAAAGGTGGTACCTTTGTGTGAATGTATCATCAAACAAAGGTGGTACCTTTGTTCGAAGATACCTTCGAACAAAGGTCCTTGGATGGCCTCTTCCACTCTAGGCCTCAAGATTTCCTCAGAATTCAGTGAAAACCCAAAATAATCTGCCTTGATATTAACTATTTAACCATTGAAATGAATGATATTCAAGTAACTATGTAAGAGGTTAACAAAAGGGGGAAGGGAAAGTGGGCAGTGGTTGGATGTTAGCATAACTGAGTGTGGTTTAAGACCAGCGTACCAGCCAACCACCTTTACCACTTCCTCCGCTTCCACCTTGTTCTTGCGCTACCGCACTGTCAAGGAGGGTCACTGCAAATATTAAAGCTCAATAGAATATAGCATATTATCTTTTTACGAGATGCCATTTCTTACTCAAAACATCCACACATAAGCATCTAGCTATGAGAAGCTCAAGCATGGCATTTCCTATTTATAGTTTAGTTAAAGCTATTGAAGATAGTGTAAAACATGCAGACACATCAAGGTCTAAATTTCTAACATTTGGAAACTTAACCACTCTACTTAAACATCATTCACTTCAATGGTCAAACAGTCAATTAAGCAATTTTACACCTCATCCACAACAAAAAGTGGTAAATATTTGTCCTATTTTTATTGGCAAATATTGACTTTTGACAGTTGAAGTGAATGATCTTTAAGAATAGCCGAAACTTAACTTCATCAGCTATTTATTATTGTTTTATGGGATTACATGATTATTGACTGTGAAAGTGAACTGAGTGAACTTTGCACCACATAAACAAATCGTCCATAAACTATAAACTCGGACCAAATGCACAAGAGACTCAATTCTCACATTATCATATTTTTTTGGACTCAAATCCTTCTTAGTTGGAATTCGGCTTGAAATTCTACAACAGATCTTAGCCTTTCTATCTAATTCTCACATCATTAGTGACTCAAATTAAAAACGTGACATGACAAACACAATTGTACTTGTATTTATTTACTAACATTTGAATCGTGTTATTGTCCATCCCTTTCATGATTGCGATTTTTTTTTTTTGCTAAAATAAAATAAATTAATTGAGAAATTAGAAAATATTACGAAAGGATTTCCAAACAACAACAACTGTCATTAAAGTCCAAAGGACAAAAATTTAAGGAGGTTTACCACAATCCCACCACCTCTCTGAACCAAAGGAAACCACAAAACCAACAAAACACAAAATACTAAGAAAAACTAGACCCGAACTACCAAACCAAATCATTACTGCGAAGAATACGAGAAGACAAGGACCCCGTTCCATAACCTGCCAATTTCGATCAACATGAGAGACCTATTTAACTAAACAATCGGCAACAACATTCCATTCTCTAAGAATATGAATAAAAGAGATGAAATCAATGTTCCACTGAATTGCCAACATCCTTAAAATATTTCTAATAATTCTGCCCATCTCAGACGCCCACATCACACCTGGTGCCCGCCTGCAGAGGAAGTTGATCATTATTGCAACAGCTACTAAACCCCATAACAGCAAAACAGTTGACATTGAGATGGTAATGTCCAGAACTCCACGACCCCACCTTCCAGCGGATCTTTCCCCCGATCTTCAGATTCACAGTAAGAATTTGGCTCTGCTGCTCGGTTCTCAAATGCTGTGCAATAAACGAAGCCAACGGAACGGCGTTCCTGTAGAGAACAAGTGAGGATAACTAAAAGCACGATTGTGATGAAGATTATCCGGCCTACGCTCAGCCTACGCAGGAACCGCTCCCGAGGATAGTCTACTGTTACTTTATACAATATTAAAAAGTGATGAATGTAGTAAACCTAACATCTTAAATCGCAACTGTTATTTTACACAATATTGAAAAGTGATGAATGTAGTCAGGTTTTATTTACTAACATCTTAAATCCCAACTATTACTTTACACAATATTAAAAGTGATGAATGTAGTCAGGTTTATTTACTAACATCTTAAATCCCAACCGTTACTTTACACAATATTAAAAGTGATGAATGTAGTCAGGTTTGTTTACTAACACCTTAAATCCCAACCGTTACTTTACACAATATTAAAAAGTGATGAATGTAGTTAGGTTTATTTACTAACACCTTAAATCCCAACCATTACTTTACACAATATTAAAAAGTGATGAATGTAGTTCAAGGTTATTTAATAACATCTTAAATCCCAACCGTTACTTTACACAATATTAAAAAATGATGAATGAAAAAAAAAAATGATGAATGTACTCGGGTTTATTTACTAACATCTTAAATCCCAGCCATTATCCATCCCCCTCACATCCTTTATTCCTTCAAACATAACTATTTGTTAACTTAAATTAATATATGACGGATAGGAATTATAAAAAGTTTGTAAATTAAAACTATTTTAGAAAATTAAATATAAAGGATAACATATTTGTTTTATGAAACAATGATGAAGAAATAAATCTATGTTGTATAGAGCTCAGTCTTTAGGTATAGATTTAAATAAGATGATCTTGTTGTGTTTATAGGTAAATTTTATGGCATTCAATCAATTTTGCATTGTGTAGATTTCAACTTTGATGCACAGTCCTAATTTGGCATGATGTAGACTTTTGTAATTTGATTGATTGTACTATTTGTGTTTCACTAATTGTTAAGTGCTAGTGATACTTAGAAATAACTTAGGGAGATTATTGGTTCACTAGGGTCAAGTTCTCCTATGTCAACCCCTTTGATGACTGTCTTGTACGGCCTTGGAAAATGCTGGCAAACAATTAAAAAGTGATGCAATGTCCTAGATAAGAATTTTGATGCAAATATTGTTCTTTTAACACTCCATTTCAAGTATTGAATGCTCCTTAAAGTGCTAAGATTTTGAATGATTCTAGGATGTAAATATATTGTTCAAATGAATTTATTTAAATACCAAGATATAACAAATTTTCACACAAATGTGAACCAAGTTGGTTCCTAATGGCTAGTCAAAAAGGGTGGTAATCGGCAAAATATCATTCAATTTAAATTTTGGAACATGTTTTTAATTGTGTTCAAGAATGGTGCAGAATATCACTAAAAGAATTCCTAATAAATCTGTGAGCCTTTGATGAACATAAAATTTCCTTCATCATAAATTTTACATTACTTGCATTAACTTACCTTAAGCCTCACATGTATTGATGCATCTAAATTTTACTTTGGAATATTTTCTAATTTTTCTTAATGATAGAACTCATGGTATTTACTTCTCCAAGCTCATCAATGGTGGAGATTTAGACTTTTCTTTTGTTTTATATTGAATTGGTCATTGTTATGAGTTTTGATGAATTTTAGTTGGTTTGGAAAGTATCTTAATTATGGCCTATCAAAGTACATCTTTTGTGGGTATAGTATGCACAAGACTTAATTTTGTTGCATTTAGATGTTATGTATGTGTTGTTTCCTTGAATGTTTTGGATCTCTTGCTAGCCTCTTATTTTACAAATAAGTCTAGCTATTGTGTAGTGCCCCCTCGTCATTGGCTTGTGATAGTGGTGGTTTTGCATTGCTCTCTGTCAAATTGGTGACAGTTGTTAGTCGTTCATTGCATTGATTCAGTCTGAGGCAGTTGATTAGTAGGTCATGATTTATGTTTATGAACTATGTTTGACTGGTATAATTAGACAGGTATTATGAGTTTATGATGGCACTACTGTTATTTTAGTTATGATGCGAATTAATATCATCATGTGTTATTTGAATTGTGGTGGTTGAATTCAGATAAAAGTTGTTATGATATTGTTTCAAGAGCAGAGACGGTGTAGTACTACTCGCTTCGAGTACCCTACTATGCCGCGATTCTCTGACTCTCTGTGTGTGTTGGCATATATGTGTTTGATTTTATACAACCAATTGCTCGGATGCAGGCTGCAGGTACCGAACCTCGACTCCACCTGATATAGCAGGTTCGAGCGGGTTCTTACACCAATGGGTATTAATGATGGGAGATAATGCGAGGTCTATTCCACTAGGTCGGTCCTTGTCTTCTGTTGTTGTCTCGAGTCGTGGTCTTGCCTTGTTATGTTGGGTATCTCGTGTTGTGATGTATAGTCGAGTCGTGTTAATAATGTTTATTTGTGGTTGGAAAAATACTTTTATGATCTTTTATTAACTAATAATGCTTCTATTATGATTATTACATAATATTTGGTTGGTTTAGAACTTGGATTGATTCCTTGGTTGGATTTTAAAATAGACTAGAGTTGATTATCTGTTGTTCAAGAGCATTTATGTCATTAATTTAGAATTATGGATTATCAATTTATATTGGCTCAGAATAATTTTAATATGGGAAATAAATGCCTTGAGTTGTCGTATATGAGTCTCTTTGTTCTGTAGAGTGTTATCATTGGAAATGTTTGGTATGTAATTTTGAGTTGCTTATTGTTGGTTTAATTGTTTCATTTAATAGAGATTAATAATCTATTTTGTAAATAAATAATATTAATTTTGTGAAATATTAAATATTTGATAGAAATTTAATTAATAATTTTTATAGTAATAATAGATAAATTATAAATATTTAATATCATATTAAATGAGTAAATATCCTTTGTTAGATACTATTTTATATTGTATTTATAAGTTTAATTTTATTAATAGTGAGTTGTCGTTTGAGTGGTTATAAATTATAAGATTGGAAGAATCTTCCTGGTGGTGGAAAATTTAATGAAATTTAATGTATTTAATTTTTGAGGAAGTGGATTCCAGTAACGGGAGAGTTATGGGATGGAATTTATGGTTTTGGCTATTTTTATGATAGGAGGAATATTTGAAGGGATCATGGAAAATTTTAGGGGGGAGACAAGATTTGGGGGTTTTTGGCAGAAGAGGAACAGGAAGAAGGAAGGAAAGCAAAAGGGTAGAGGATTCAGAGTCTCGAGGATAAAATTCCAGGTATGTCAATCGAATCAATGGATTAGATATTGTTTGTGATAGTTATGTATTCAAATGTGTATCTCCCTCACTCTTTAGTCATTGGTCTGTAGCAACTCTTTTGATCTTTTTAGAACTGCACCTCAACAATTTCTTCCTGCTGAGTGTAACAAAGCACATTCTTTATCATCCATGATGAGTTCATAAATACCTTGATGATAAAATTTATCTTGGCTCAAGCATCAAGCCTTACTCTCATTCTGCCATCTCATTCCTTTAATTCTTTCCACTTCTTCTCTTTCCTTTATTTTTGTGAAGTTTGATATGAGGACTCAGGGCCATTTTATGGAAGACATTTTTCCATGCTCGCCTAAGTTTAATGCTTTGACCGTAACTCCTAAACCTTTTCGAATTTGAGAAAACTGCCCGCGTGACTACTCAATATGGGCCATTCTGCACAAAACCCATGTCCCAGAAATTTGAGATTCGTCTTCATTTGCGCGCAGTTTGAGACAGAAGTTGGCTGCCTGGAAACTACTGAAAAAAATATGGGTTTGACTATATCTATGTTAAATCTGCATTTTGACCATTCCATAGAAGCATTGAACCTCAACTTTAAATCTGCATTTTGATCATTCCATAGAAGCATTGAACCTCAATTTTAAATCTGCATTTTGATCATGCTATGGAGGCATCCAGTCTCAGTTTAAACCTGCATGTTAGCAATATTATCAAATCTTTGTGCCATCCACTCATTAAATTTGCCTCTGTATGACAATCCATTCTTTTATTTCCTCTGCTTGTCAATGGTATTATACCATAATCTCTATACACTTGCTGGGTGTGAATCTCTGTATATAATCTTCTTAATATCATTCTATGAACAAAAACTTGTAGATAGAAAAATATTTCTTCTTGCCAAGCAATAATTAGATTTGTATAATGGCAGATGCCTTTGTGAATATTCAGTTATGTTTTAAAATCATCATTTGAGGCATCTCCATTTTAGCTTAAAAGCTTGATTACTTAAGAAAAGTTGCCTTTTCTCTTAACCTACATAGAATTAGGAAAGGTAACATTCTATTATATTTTCCTTACTTTCTTATGAGGGAGTGGAAACTAGTTAGAGAGAAAATAGAAATATAGTATTTTATCTTAATATATATATATTTCCTTATCTTTGAAGAGATTTCTCTCATTATTATGGAATGTTAATTTGTTTAGTAAATTAATAAAATAAGGTTTTAATTTAGTAAGTTGTTAGAGAGAGAGAGTTGTGGAAATTATGAAGAATACTTAGGGAAGATGTTTTTAGAAATTTGGTTAAACTTCTTATTAGATAAAAGAATTTGGAGATATTTTATTCTTTAAATTTAATCTCTTTTATTATTTAATTGAGTAATGTAACTATTTATTATTCATTAGGTATTGTATTTAATTTTATTTATTTATTTTATCCAAAGTACAATATAGAAATGAATTCGATATTGTGTTTATTTTATTTCATAGTTATTTATGTTATCTGAAATAAGTTAAAATCTCTTAAGTGATGCATAGTAGTATTATCCTTGGTACTCAAGTATTGCTAAGTTCTTGAAATTACATTTTGCATTTGGGTATACAACCTAATGGTGTGTTTTGCTAGATATGGTTAATTATTAAATAAAAGTTATGCTTGGGATATAAGTATATTTGTTGTAGGTGTTTTAGGTCAATGGGAGTTTATTTATTTAGTGAATTTGTGGCAGTTGGAAAAGGTAATGGAAGTTGTGCGTTTAGGGAAGTCATAGATTCATGAGGTCATAGTTGGTTATATATGAATGGAAGTTTTTGCTCTTGGTAACAAGATATGTATTTCAGTAGGAAATGGTAGATGATATATTATTAGATAGGAAATTAAATTGGAAGTTGGTTTTCTTAGCGAATCTGTTACATATGGATAGTGTGAAATTTATAATCATTTATAGTGTTTTTGATTTGAAATGATATTTGGTAAAAAGGTTAGTTGGGCATCTATGCCTATAGGAAATTGTATAGGTTTATAATGGTTGTTTTATAATGTTTGTAATTGAAGTTGTGATTCGTATAATGGTTTTGGCACGTGATCGTTCTTGTGAAATAGGAATGTAATCTTAAGAAAATCTATTTATGAATGATGTTGTAGAGGTTGTAGTTTAAGCCTGTAAAGGTATATATAAAAGTTTAAATAAGTAGATTGTGGTAAATAGTCTATTGCGATAGTAAATTATGCTTTTAAAGATATTTATCCTATTTTCATGAATGTGCTCGTAGAGTTAGTAGATTGGAAGGTGCTTATTGGGGAAATATTTATGTTATAGTTGTTTTGATTTTGTTTGTAATTGTTTTAACGTCGGAGAAAGATTTTGCTTATTGTAAATAAAGTACTTATAGATGTTTATTTAGAAATGATAAGTGGCAGATCTTAAATGGTAAGTTAAATTAATTAGGGTTGTAATGATTTGAAAATTGTAGTAGGGCAGTTAGTAGATGGCATGTAAAGGGAATTACGAGTATTGTTGTGGTTCTACAATTGGTAATTGTTAGGAAATGGACTTAAGGGAATGTATTTACTTTTAGTTGTCTTTGGAAATTGTAGAAGTAATTCGTATTAATGTTCCTGATTCATGAGGTAACAATATTGTGCTTCGGGTATTAATTACCTTGTTAAATATTAATCTTTTGGTCAGGCTTGTAATATTCTATTTCGTGCTTCATGAACAGAGGATATCATCGTATATGTAGTTTCTTCATTTTAGATACTTTTATTTTAGAAATCAAGGAATTGTGTTTTGTTATATTAAGGGTAATTAGAGTGTCTTTGACTTGGGATTGTTTTATTAATGGAATTATTTTATGAGATTTCTTTGACCTTTGTTTAAGTAAGGATGTTCAGTTTATGGTTCACCATTCTTGCCCTATTAACTCCTAAAGTTTTGAAGTTTTGCTATTTGTGATAACTTGATGTAAGTTGATTTCTTGATTGAATCTGGAGTCCTTTGAAACTCTTACTCGATCTCCTCCTTGGTCATAGCTTATGTTTGTATTGGAGTATTATGTTACCTTGGGGTGGAGCTTCGTCTATGTTGGTTTGTTGTGAAGTAGGAATCTTGTGTGATGTCATGGCCGCTTGTTGTCAATGTGGAAGGTTGACCTTGTCTGATTATGGTTTCTTTATCTTTGGTTGGACCTAACTCTAGAGGTGAGGTGTCTTGATCGTTGGTCCAGATAGTGGCATGTCAATGTAATGGGATATCTAGATTTTCATATCTTGTAATGAATGAGAATGGTCTCTTGAATATAGTTCTTGGTTTCTTGATGGTATTGCGTCAAATTTTGATGGGTTTCTATGGTCTTATTGTTGTGGCCTAGTGAATGGTGTAAGTTATGGCTCGGATCTGATTGGTGATTATTACCTGTATGTGTGGTATGTATGTTTGATCAGAGAACGCTAAGGGAGTGGCTTTCATGGTGGGGCCGGTGCCTAGTGAGAGGTCGCTTGGGTAACCCCATGGAAGTTGTAAGCATGTGGAAAACTTAATAACTTAATCAAGAGGGTTGGGGTATTAAAACACTTAACAAGATAAGTAAGAGACCTCACCCATGCCTTGAGTGCTCTCATAGGCTAAGGATGGGATGAGAAGGCCTGGTTGGCAAGGCCGACCTCCTTGTCTCCATGAGAGGACCTGTCGGCTCCGCATGTGTCACCCTATGGGGCCGGCACCTAGAGAGAGGCTGCCAGGGTAACCATAGATGGGGGCCGGCTTCTGGGGATAGATAGCCTGGGTAACCCATGTTAGGACCATGCGATGACACTCTCCTTACGCAGTTCTGTTGTTCTTGGTAGTACCTCTGGAGTGATGTCTTGTCTTGTGCAACTTTGATGATATGGTCGGTTGTGTCAAGTCAGTTTCGTTCTTTTATTTTTGGATGTTGTTTCTTGGCTTAGTGGAATCCTCGTCTTTATCTCCTAGCTCGGAGGGGTGGACCTCAGGGTTCCACATGGTTGGGTGGTAAGAGCTATCCATTGGTCTTTTTGGAGATGCGGTTCGAGTTCTGCATAGAGGTGTTCCAGTTCCAGTTTGCTTCCTACCTTCGGTGGTGTTGTATACTTTCTTATGCATTCTTTTGTAAACCGACAAGATCGGTCTTGTAATCTTGTAATCTTGTACTAAGACCTTGTTAAATTAACTATCTTGCTAATGTAAAAGTTGATTTGATTTATAGCAGTAGTAAAATGGTTATCACTTGTGTGGTTTATACTTTATATTCTCTAATGCAGTTATGTTTCCCTAGAGGAGTTAGAAGTGCACTTTTCTTCATGTCGTGTATTATGACATCTTTGGTTACTCTTATTGCATTTACTTGCTTAAAAAAAAAATTAGTTCTGTAATTTTGTACTTTTAGCCTTGCACTCTAGGGTTGCATGACGGGGCATTACATATTGTTACTGAGTGTCTATTACTATTCTTATACTAGATTTTCCTTTTGGATGCTAAAAAATAAATGGACCCTATCCTCTACCTCTATCTCTATCATTGTATCTTTTATAATTTAGGACCTTTGACTTTATACTAACAACCTATTTTTTCTAGTTCTACCACTATGTTTTTAATGGAGCATATCCTAAAGTAATGTGCCTTATAATTTTTTTGGGGGGAGGATAAATATATTAACTAAGAATCTATAAAAAAATACAAAAGATTTCCAAACAACAATAATTGCCACTAAAGTCCATAGGATAGAAATCCAAGGAGGTTTTCTACAATCCCACCACCTCCAAGAACTAAAAGAAGCTGTAAAACCATCAAAACACATAAGTCCAAGGATGAATAGACCAAAATGATCAAATAAAATCATTATGAAGGAGCTAGAGAAACTACAAAGATTATGTTGAAGATAGGGACTCACATTTTGTGACTTTATAGTTGAAATCAACATTAAAGGCCCATTTGGCCAAATAATCCACAACAACATTCCATTCTCTATTGAATATGAATAAAGAGATGGAATCAAAGTTTCTTGAAAGATAAAGTATTTTTTCAGAAAAGATGCCAACCTCCAAGAAGACTCATTAAACCTCCCATTATTCAAAAGGGAGACTGAAACCATGGAATCCATCTCATAGAATATCTTCTTCCAAATAAGATAATAGGATTTCCCTAAAGCCACAAGGATGTTTTGATCCTCCATTTGGTTATTAGTGCCAAATCCCATAACAAAAGAGAACAAGAAGTGAACTAAACCAACACTACCCCACCCAACTCCACCAATCTCCACTACACCTGATTGCTCCAAGAGGAACCATCAGTATTAATTTTGAAAAAAGCTATTGGGGGAGGAGACCATTTACCTACCTTATTCACCTTATTAAAATATTTAATCCTAGAACCAGAAAGAGCAAAGCCAATCAAATGACCAAAATCTAAATGCCTAAAAAATTATAATGTTATAGGAAACTAGGACTTCATCCATATAGCAACATCAAAAAGTTTCTTTTATCAATTCCAAAATCTTCTGCTAGACATACCTAATAAGACTTTAATAGTGTTGGAATATTTGATGATTAATTTCCAATCAAATTTGCCAAAGAATAAAGATGGGACCAATGTCTAAGGCCACCAAAAGGAAATAGGTAAAAGTAGGAGGACATCCCAAACTATCCCAAGCATTAGATAGAGAAGTAGCATGAACCAAAGGTTTGTTCTAGATGTGCCACCACTACCTTCAAAGACCCTAGAAAAAGGAGCATTGAAAGAAAAGATGAGATATACACTCCTCATTAACCCCACAAAGAACACAATTTGAAGGACCATGGAATCCTCTCTTTCTTATGTTGTCTTAGGTAAGACATTTATTTTAAAAAAGTAGCTAGAGAAAGAAATTACACTAGGCCAACAATAATTATTCTAGATCTTTTTTCACCAGGGGAAATCCCTGTACCTAGTTTTATCCTATTCTAAAATCTTCTACCCATGAGAAACAAAATAAACCCCTTTAGAATCATATCCCCAAGAAAGAGCATTAGCCTCCTCTAGATAACAACATGGTTGATATGCCAAAATAGAAGATAGGGACAATCAAGCATCCAAATCTCCCAGCAAAGGCCAACTACTCAGATACATCCAATGATGAATGTGAGATTCCCCCACCAAGTGAAAATCCTTAAAGTCTAAAACTTTAGACCACCTAGCTCTAGAAAGATATTACTCAAAGGGAGTAGATGGGGAAATGAGGTGAGAATCGAGGGTTGAAGATCCCACAAATCTATACAAAAAAGATCATTGTGGCCAAAATTGGCAATCCAGAAAAGGCCCTACTTAACAAGTAATGCACCCTTTTTGACAGTATTCTAAATCATAGCGCCTTTCCCAAACATACTCATTCTTAAAACCTCAACAATTGCAACACCTCATAAATATTTATGTCTTGGAATTTTGGCCCAAGGCCGATCTTGCTACTTACACCACCTCGAATAAAGCTTAGTAGCGAAGGCTTGGCTATTAAACTTAGAGCCTAAGACCAAGACCGCCATTTTTCTTAGACCTACAAACCAAGTCCCAACTAATAAGGCTCTATTAATGAAGTCTAGAGTCCTTGCCCAAAGAAACTTCCTAGAAAGAGAATTGAACTCCTTTAGAAAGCTTTTAGGAGTGGAAAGCACCAAAAATCTATAGATGGGAAGATCCTACAGTAGAGATTTAAAAAGGGTAAGATGCCCTACAAAAGACAACCATGTTGGAAGGTCCAATGAGTAACCCACATTCTAAACCTGTCAAGAATCCTCTTTTATTGGTTTCTCTTGATCCTCCTCCCGCCCCTATAGTAGTTAGAGAAAAGAAACCCACACTGAGAGACCCTCCTTGCTCCCCTATGGTTTCCTAGTATTTGACGGTTCCTCCTCCTACTACTTATTCAGTAGCTAGAGTAAAACAACCAATACTGCATAACACCCCATTCTCCTTGTGGTTTTTCAACCTTTGGCAAATTATTCCATTGGACTCCTACCTCTTCGACAACAAGAGGAAAGCAACTCATGTTGTGAGACCCTCCCCCTCACCCTATGATTTCCTAGCCCTCAATGGTTCCTTTAATTCATCCTCCTATCACTTTGATAGAGGAATAAAGGGAACTAATGTTGGAAAGCTCTCCCTCTCCTTCTACAGAGGCTCTAGTTCACACCTGATAGAATCAACTTATGAGAGATCACAAACATCATCGTCGTGTAGTAGCTTGATAGCACATTGTCCAACCCAATCCCATTCTTGAGCACCCTCCTCCTTCGTGGTTGTCTTTTGATTTGTTATCTCCTTCTAAGCCTTAGCCTCCTACTTCTCAACTTGAGCATCTTCCTTATCTAACCACTCCATCTCCTCAATTAGACCCAAACAAATGAAACCCCCAAAATGTTCAACTTGTCTTGGCCTTGTCTACTAAGGATCCCATTATTCCCCTCATTCTAGATTAGCTTCCTTTTCAGAGCCCCTAAATCTTCCCAACATCAGTGTAATTCCTAGCACTACCCTTTTATCATTCATCCCATTCTAGTGCACATGCCACCAATTTTTCTTAGATATCCTTCATCCTGCCACCATAGATATCAACATTCCCTTCCCTCCAGAAAAATGTAAACCGAGCCGTCATGTTGATATATATTACAGTGTCTTAGCATATACTGTATTTACCTTAGATGTTATGCTTAGTTTATTGTTGTGGTAATCCAAAGCAATTATCCATTGAGGGTATCTGTGTTTAACTATGGTCAGTTACTAGAAGATACATGTGTGAATTGAGACTGACAGAGTTGGTTATATTTGTACTACCTTGAAATAGGAGTTTGTATTCTGTATGCTTAAGATTATTAATCATGATATAGATCCTTGAGCAAACCTATAGATTAGGTTTTGTTAGTAATCCTTCTTTGTAACTAATAGTCTTGATTGTGTTTTGGATTAGCACATATAGGTGGTCAAGTAATTGTATGTATCTCTTACATGGGTGTGCTGAGCAGGTCGTACGGCCGAGTAAGTCTGAGTAGGATGTGTATGTTTGATAGAAACCATACATGCCGAATGGCCAAGGATCTGGTGAGAATAACACCAAATGGAGTTCAAGACTTAGTCAGATAATGGTTATAGAACTATGTTTTAAGATTAAGCCATGTTTGTATTTAGGTTTCTGTTTCAAGGCCAATGTAGGCTGTGAAATGATGAGAATCATCATTTAACCAATTCATTCTAATATTATATCTATGGACTTAGGATACGAGATCTTTGAGTTTTCTATATTCCAAGATAGGAATCTTTTTGAATAAGTGGACCAAGATGGATATATATCTCATGAGGACTTATAAGCTTAAGTTCTATTTGTTTATAAACTGAATGTGTTGTGATAAGTATTCTTTTATTTAAAGATGTCTATGTTAACTATAGCTTTGAAAATGGTATAAGGTTAAGTTTCTCTTTAGTATATAAGTTATCATATTTTTTATCATTCTTTTCTAAAGTTAAGTCTTAGTGAAGACAATCTATTCCTTATTTTTGAGTCAAGGGATTTGAGATGACTATGAGGTCATCAACACTAGTATAAACTTAAACTTATCAAGAGTATGATTGAATAAGTTTAGAGTTATTTGTGAATTTGATATTAATTTCTATGAAGAGGATAACTCTTGAATGAGATGACCATTTATATATATATATATATATATAATATGTGACTATTATAATGTTCAAGAGGTCAAGAGTAGACTAGTGGATATATTGTTATTATTTGGAGATTGTTAACTTTCTAATGTTTTGAGTTAGAGGAGTTTAAAACCCTAGAACTAACTCAGATGAGATTAGAGAACATAGAATCTCTTAAGTTTGATTATGACACTATGTTATTTTAGTGTATTGTATGGTCGACAGATAAGGTCGAGAAACCATAAAACAAGGTATTAATCTTAAGACTATGAAAAACTCTTTGAAGAGATTTAATATTTCTTGATTAAGTCGAAACAAGACTATAGTGTTAGGATTAAGGTGACATCAACTTTGTAAATCCTATGTAATTTATTATTCCTATTATTATTTGTAAATCACCCATAAGGGATGAAAGGTTTCACCAGTAGCGATCTTGTTTCATCTGCATGTTTATATCCAGTACCCGATGCTAATTCGTTTGCGATGGCGGGTCATAGGGGGTTTCCCCCTTGTGAGGGGTCTGTGGGGATCATCCTCCTGGTGGGGGGTCCGGGGGTCGTGCACCCTGGCAGGGGCTCAGAGGTAGTGCCCCTTGTTAGGGATTAAAACAAACCCCCTCAGCATGCAACAAGAATACAAACCACTACACATGATTTACCTTGGAAAACCCCAAACCAGGGAAAGACCAGCAATGAAGATCTTCATATTAACCCTCAGCCCCAACTGGGCTGAGCCTGGAGGCTTCAACTAGCCACACATACAATGGAGTCATGAAGCCATTATATAGATTTCCATACATGCAAAACCATGGGCTCAAAACTATGAGCTCCAAAACCATGGACCAATACAACTAGCACAAAACCATGTGCTCAAGACCACTTATGGTTAACCCACTAACTCTAACCCAAGAGCTAGTTTAACCCAACAACCCCCCCTTTAAGCTTGGTCTTGGGGTTAGCACCAAACCCCCCTTCCAACACCCGGGAGAACTCCTCTCTTAGCAGGCCTTTCCTTTCAAGGATCGAGCAAGCCATACCAGGTCTTATAGCCATCAGCCCATATACATGTATTAAAGCCTTGGCTATGGGCACATGCAACCAACACCTGTAGCAACACATAGTGACATAACCAAGCAACATGCCTGCAGCAACAACCATAACCAATCTTGTACAAACTTGCTCAACCTTCTTTCGGGAGCTTTCAGGAAGAATACTAGAGTGAAAAATAAATTGCTGCCTTATCTCCACATGCTATGAGCTGCATTAAATACATTAAATTCTTCTAAGCTATGACATCTTCAATTTCCCAGATCCTCCACAATCACAAATGCTGGAGCTTGCAACTCAAGCTCTGATACCACTTGTTAGGGATTAAAACAAACCCCCCCGACATGCAACAAGAACACAAACCGCTACACATGATTTACCCTGGAAAACCCCAAACCAGGGAAAAACTAGCAATGAAGGTCTTCATATTAACCCTCGGCCCCAACCGGGCTGAGCCTGGAGGCTTCAACTAGCCACACATACAATGGACTCATGAAAACATTATATAGATTTCCATACATGCAAAACCATCCAGGCTCAAAACCATGAGCTCCAAAACCATGGACCAATACAACTAGCACAAAACCGTGTGCTCAAGACCACTTATGGTTAATCCACTAACTCTAACCCAAGAGCTAGTTTAACCCAACAATCCCCCCTTTAAACTTGGTCTTGGGGTTAACACCAAACCCCCCTTCCACCACTTGGGAGAACTCCTCTCTTACCAGGCCTTTCCTTTCAGGGATCAAGCAAGCCATACTAGGTCTTACAACCATCAACCCATATACATGTATTAAAGCCTTGGCTTCGGGCACATGAAGCCAGTACCTGCAGTGACACACATCGACATAACCAAGCAACATGCCTGCAACAGCAACCCCGACCAATCTTGCACAGACCTGCTCAACCTTCTTCCGAAAGCTTTTAGCGAGAATACCAGATTGAAAAATAAATTGCTGCCTTATCTCCACACGCTGTGAGCTGCATTAAATACATTAAATTCTTCTAAGCTACAGCATCTTCAATTTCCCAAATCCTCCGCAATCACAAACCCTGGAGCTTGCAACTCAAGCTCTGATACCACTTGTTAGGGATTAAAACAAATCCCCCCCACATGCAACAAGAACACAAACCACTACACATGATTTACCCCGGAAAACCCCAAACTAGGGAAAAACTAGCAATGAAGGTCTTCATATTAACCCTCAGCCCCAACCGGGCTGAGCCTGGAGGCTTCAACTAGCCACACATATAATGGAGTCATGAAGCCATTATATAGATTCCCATACATGCAAAACCATGGACCAATACAACTAGCACAAAACTGTGTGCTCAAGACCACTTATGGTTAATCCACTAACTCTAACCCAAGAGCTAGTTTAACCCAACACCCCTAGAGACAAATTTTATCATTGTATATCTAGACCATTTGTCATTAGGTCATAGATCCAATGGTCGATATTATGTCGATTCTCTTGCCCCAGAAGGCAACCCCCTTTTATAAGGATATTTGTACTACATTTTTATTAGAGTTGAGAGTAATAGGCACCATTGGATTGAAGACTAAAGAAGAAGAGGAAGTGCATGTATTGTATTCTCATATTTGAAGATAATATAACTTGGAGTCTCTTTTCTTGGTGGAATTTTTTACCTGAAAGGGTTTTCTCCACGTTACATACTGTGTTATGTGTTCAATTTTTAATGCATGTTATTTCTGTGTAGTGGGTTTATTTATGTTACAATATCCATTGATTCTACATTATTTAGAAGACATTAATAAGGTTTGAATCAGATTTCCGTTGTGTGGTTTGCACCTTAACTTCTAGCATATATTTCCTTGAATATTTGTACCTTGAGATTTGAGTAGAATAACAAGAAGTCATAGATTCTTAGAGATTGCAAGCATGCAACTAAGAACTCTTTGAAGAAGTTAAATCTTTTGAATTTATACTTTTTATAAATGGATAACCTCGAGTATAAAGGTTAATTTCTAAGTCATAATTGACTAGGAGTATAGTAAAGTCTAGACATTATGAATCTAGTGTCTTTAGCTTATCAAGTCGCATTGTAGGATGAGATAGTCCTCAAGTCAAGTTAGAGGTGTGTGAACATACGACTACATTTACAACACATGTTTATTTATATTGAAACTTTGGCCAAAGTGATGCATTTGTCTCTACGTGCATTAGTCAGTTCACAAGTGTCTAGATTACATAACCCGTTAGGATGATCATACTTAGCTAGAAGATAGTCTAGAGTTGTATGGTCGAATGTGTTACGTAGGACACCACACTAGGACTCAGATGGCATAACTTGTTGGTTCCATATTTCTATACGCTTCGTGAAGGGTAGGGCCACTTCCAGGAAGGAAGATGTACGAGGGACCACCGGTTTGTGGTTGGAGGTAAAGCACTCGGATGATGCTCTCCCTCTGTAGTAGAAGACTCACCAGGATTTGAGTGATAGATTTCAAGATTTCAGATGCAATATTCATTTATATTGATGTAAAATTATTCTCATTGCCAAGTGCAAATTATGTATTTTAATGAAGTGAAATGATTCCACTATAAATCTCTTTGAATATGTTGTAATTTTCAAGCTTGAAAATATTCAGAAAAGATATGCTTTTATTTATTTGTAGTTATACAAATGATATTTATAAAAAATAGTTCTTTTGTTTACC
Source organism: Cunninghamia lanceolata (assembly GCA_027924645.1). Classification (NCBI taxonomy): domain Eukaryota; kingdom Viridiplantae; phylum Streptophyta; class Pinopsida; order Cupressales; family Cupressaceae; genus Cunninghamia; species Cunninghamia lanceolata. Next base: position 7,422,135 of record BSBN01000400.1, read on the forward strand.
ATGATTAATTACTTTCATGTAAATTCTTGAGTTAAAAACTAATAGTATGAGAAGGCATGTTACAAGTCTTGTGGAAACCAAATTGAAATTAAATTCTATATAGATACATCACCATCTTGCAAATTAGATCTAGACATTTTGAAAACTTGCCTAATCCTCAATTCATTGAACCTGAAGTTTAGATTGTTGGGGCTCTTAACAGGGGACAGGTTAAGGTTACAAGATGGAGGTTCAAATTTAAGAAGTTTTGGAGACTGAAATGAAGGTGTTGATAGATGCTAGACATGTGTTAAAGCAAAAGTCTCATCATAGAAAAGACTACCCTTGATTTTTGGTCTTTAAGTTGGCAAGTTCTATTTTTTCCATTGGCATTCATTTATAAAGATTACTCTTCTATAATTGACTTTGAAAGATAATTTTAGTTAACTAAATTATTAGTAGTTTGGTTTTGGTCAATGCCTTTCTTATGACATATATTTTCTAAACTTTATATATCAATTAAAAACTATACCTTTTAAATAATGCCAATTTGTTGTATTAAGCATTGTAATTGCATAGATTTCAAGAAAGAAATTACATATTCCACAGGAAGAATTCTCTCTTATTGTATGCCATAATTCCTATGACACAGTAATTGAATGAAAATAAATAGATCCAATTACCTGGAAATGCATACAAAAGAAGATATTTTGAATACTTAGAGGACCCCATGAGAGAGGTTGAGGAAATTCCTCAACCAATTTCATAGAATGCACGGGTAAACCTTTGTAAATGAAGATATTAAACAAAATGACATCCAAAACAAGATATTTTGAAGACCCAGAGAGCCCCATGAAAGCAGTTGAAGAAATCCCTCAAGCAATTTTATCAAACCCATAGGTAAGCCCTTGCATTTGCAGTATTCAATGAAAATGATGTTAAATACATTTTGAAGACTCTGATGCCCCCATGTGAGATGTTCACAAAATCCCTTAAACAATTTCATGAAATCCATCTAGGTAAACCTTGGCTTTTGTATTATTCAACAAAAATACTCAACAATAGACTTACAATGTCACACAACAAGGTTAAACATGGAAAATTAACATTTAGTTTTTCAACATGAAATTACTCTACTATTCATAGTTTAAACAAAACATCTTGACAAGGCATGACAGATGGTAGATATACATACTTAGTTTTCATGGCTGTAAGTCATTTTTGGCTGTTGGGAAGTGGCAACTCATTTGTTATCAACCCACCCTCACAGCCATATACAAAAATAGGAAAATGGTGTTTAAAATTTTCCCTTTTTCATGTGAATTCAACTCTAAAAAACTTTCTCCATACAAATTATTCAGACCACACATAGTCATAAAGGAAGAGCATAACCAACTGACACATTTCAAAATAGCCAGTGGGTCAAAACTCAATCGACATAATTATTTTTGATAGATTGATTGACAAAGAGTATTTTTGAATAGGTTGAGAGAACATGGTCGAATATGTTGATGATAACATTCGGCATGGAAGGGGGTCAAAAATTTTGTAAACAGTTGTCACGATAACGTGCTAGTTGTTTACAATGGGTAGTCATAAGGAGCGGAATAAATCTACCCACAACACTTAGGCAGTGGCTCCAATAGGGTTTTGGTGGGTATTTTGTTTTGTAACTTGACCCTCGAAGTTGGTAATAGACGTGTCCAACACAAGTCTGTGAGCATTTTGGGCTCAAATAAATGAAATGACAATGATGGTTGAAAGCTCCACTTTTTTTAATGTCTCAGTGAAGACGGGTCCATCATTGCCAAAAGTGATAATTGGAAATAGCATGGGACTAAATGTCACGTTAACGTATATTCTTTATCCCATCACCATAGCTGGCATGTCATCTTCTGTCATCATGGTATAGTATTGTGGGTAAAAGCACAAACCTGTGTCACACTTTATAAAGGAATCGGCCAATAGGAAAAAAAATTCTGAACTTCAACCTCATAAAAGTGGCATTTATGTTTTGAATTTCAAAATGATGTATGTTATGGGTAAAATGGGATAAATAAATGAATTATAAAACACCCAATAACTTCAATGAAGTGTGCAAATAACAAAGATTAAAAATAAGTAAACAACTTACAGTGCTTTGTTACCTGGCGGCTTCCATTGTTCACCTAGTCTCGATCGATCTTTGTATGGAGAATGTGGCCCTCAGGAAGCGCACTTCCTTGCTTTATTCTTCAAGATGGCGATGGAGAAATGGCTAGGATACTTGTTGCAGTGAAGATGAACTTCAAATACAACGGAGGATGATCACAAGCTACAGATTGATATGGAATGATATGGTGCACTAATAATTCTGCAGAGTAACGATATGAAAAGCTTCGTGGTATGAGAATGGGAGAATAGAAGGGTATTTATAGACTTGTGAGAGAAGATCAACGGTGTAGAAGAAATAAGAAGATCAATGGTAGAGGATGTTTGAGAGAATGTGCGCAAATAGAACGAAGACATCTGTCACAGAAAAAGCTATTCTCTTTGAGTTAACTACTTTCATGACAAAAATAAGATTTGCTTTTCACAAATTAGAATGTTTTATTCTAATTTAAGAGTTATTGATAAAAATAAGATTGTTTTAAGTCAAAAACTCAATTTTTGCTTTTGCATGACAAGGAAGATTTATTTTTGGAAGAAAATGATAAAGATAAGAGTGGATGAAATAGAAATTAAATAAATAAAATTTATTTAATTTATGTGCATCATGAATAAATAAATAAAATATTTAATTTTATTTATTTTTAGAAGAAGGATGCAATAATTAAATAATTTAAAATTATTTAATCATTTGATAGAAAATAGAAGAATAAGGAAATTAATTAAATAAATAGAATTTATTTAATTAACTATGGAGAGGGGAAGAAGATTTGATAAGATAAGATTTGATTTGATTTTTTGCTTTAAAGGAAATAAATCCTAAAAAGATGAGAGGAATAATAGATGAAATATCTAATTAAATAAATTAATTAGATATGCATGAGTTGCAATTTTAGAAAAAAAACAAGAAGATATTTGTAGGATAAGAAAGCAAATTAAATAAATAAATTTATTTAATTGATTTTGTGCAAGATAGAAGAATAAATAAAATATTTAATTATATTTTATTTTTTTTAGAGATTGAGAGGATTTAAATAAATTTAAATGATTTATTTAAATTTAGATGAATGAATGACTTAATTAAATAATTAGAAATTATTTTATTGTTTGGAAGAAATAATTAAATAAAAGATTTTATTTAATTTTGACTTTAGAGGAGGTAATTAAATATTTTGATATTTAATTAACTTAGAGGAATATGAATCAAATAAATAAATTTATTTATTTATTTATTGATAGAGGAAATAGACTTAAATAAATATTAAAAATATTTATTTGGATAGAGTCGTGTCATTTTTAGGTGTATACAATGTAAACTAATGAAATGTAGATCTATTGATGAATTTTATGCTTGTAATTTTAAAAAAAATTTAAAACATTATTTTGACAATATTTTTATAATTTTAAGAGCAAATTTTGAATTGCTAAAAATTTCAGGAAAAATTGACTTTGAGTCCACATCACAAAAAAAGAGAAAACAATCTTATTTTTCCCTAATTTTTTTTTCCCAAATAAAGGAGTTCAATATCTAGTGCATGGAGAAAAAAAATCAGTTTTCAATGCATATTTTCTTCGTAATATCATTTTAAAGTTAGACTTTACAGAATCTGATAGTTTTCATTCTACGTCAACTTTTGTATAATTTTTTTATCATTTTCACAAAATCAATTATACCCTTTTGGAAAGGACTCTTTCCTCTAGTGCACCGTATAATTTTAAAAAAATTTGGATGTGTTTTGATATTTTTTTAAAATTTCTAATTAGTGTCATCTCTGATTTTAACAACCTACTTGCAATAATTTTTAAAAAACATATTAAAACTAATCAAAATATTAAAAAAATCATATTTGGATTCTAGACTTAGAGCTCTACAAAAGGGTGTTTTTTAATTTTTGAAATAATCCATTCTGATTGAAGAAATATTCAGTTTAAGTTGAGAATTTCAGAAAACCATAGAAAATGAGGAGGTGGCTGCCATGTAAGATGCCACATAGACGATTTCGGGTGAATTGATTTGGGGGCAAAATCGACTCGCTTGAAATTAAATAATTCTGATGATCACCACTGGTCGGTGATTTTTTTTTTTAAACTTATATATATATAGCTTCATTTTTTTATGTTTTTTCTCAATTCAAGCATCAAGGAGAAAATAGAAGAAGTAGAATTTTTCACAATAGAGGTTAAAAATTATTTTTAAATTTTTTTTCAATTCAAGTATTTGGAGAAACCACACAAAAGGAGTTTTTTTGGCAAGAGAGGCTACAAATTTGTAAGGTATGTAACATGATTGGGCAACTTATTTACTTATTTTACCATGTAGAAATTGAACTTCATGCGTTATTTATTAGGATGTATATGTGTGTGTAGGTGAATTAAAACAAGCAATTTGTGATGGGAATAAAAGAACTAGAGCAAGGTTTTATGACCGAAAAAGAGATGAAAAAATCCTAGGAACATCTAGTCAAGAACAACCCATTGAAATTATTGATGAACAAGTTGAAGGGCGTGTTAATGAACAAGTACAAGATGAAATTGGTAGTAGTGATAGAAATTTTTTGCATGGAATTAAAAATCTTATGGAGATGGATGATGATGCTTTTTTCAAAAATATTTTACCTGAACATATGTTACTTGAAAGCACAATAAAATTGCACTCTAAAAGAATTTCTAGTAAGAAATTATCACATAGAAAATAAGTTAAAGCAATTGCCCAATTAATAAATGTATCTAGGAGAACTGTTCAAAGATATATCAAAAAGAGAAACAGATTAGATGAAAACATTGAAAATAATTGGGTAAATATTTGTCGAGTCGCTCAGAGAGATAGAATTTCAGAAAATGTAAAACAAAAAGTAATTGGATATTAGACTGATCAGTCCCGTGTTTCTTCCAATAGAAGGGACACTATACAAATAAAAAACGAAGATGGTAAAAAAATTGTTCATCCAAAGCATTTTATAGATACAACACAGTGAATTTTTTGAAGCATTTAAGCAAGAATTTTCACAGGTGAAGATTTCTTAAAAGATGTTTGAGAATTTACGACCAAGTTTGTACATATAAATAAAGTACGTGAAACTTGTTGCTGTCGAAATCATTTTGAATTTCTTCTACACCTACAGTTGAATATAAAAATCTTATGGCAATAGTTAATCCAAATGTAGCCATCCTTGGAAGTACAACATAATTTGTGAAGTCTATCTTATGTGAAAAATCAGAAGATTTAGATGAATTCAATGTACAGTCTATAAGAAATATATGTGTAGATTGTGGAAATTTGACAAAATTTTTACCATTTGAGAATATTGATCATTCAATGTCAATTATTTGGAAGAGATTTGAATATGAGAAATACTCAACGAAGTCAGGAGCTGAATCCAGAAAAATTGTTTTGAGAGAGTGAATTACCCTGCAACGAGTTTATGAACAAATTTTGTAACATTGTATACCCACATATCCAACATTGTCATGACGCAAGATGGCAGGCTAAGCAATTTCGTGACTCAAAGGATTGTTTTCCACTAGGTTGTATTCTCTCTATTGTAGATTTTTCTAAAAATTATACATTTAGTCCTCAAACTGAGATTCAAAGTCAATATTATCATTCAGAGCAAGTCGCAATCTTTGTACAAGTTTGCTATAGACATGTTGAGTTATTTGTAGATGAGGTAGAGAGTACTGAAGATGATCGAATTATCAAGGAGGTTCACTTTTATATCAATGATGATACGGGTCATGATAGAAGCTATGTAGCACATTGCTTTCAAATATTTTTTGAAGATTTGAGACGTGGCATTAATGCATTACAACACTAGATTTGGTCTGATGGATGTGATGGTTGTTATCACTGGGAATTGCACCCGTATGCAAGGTTGGTTAAAGCACTGCAATTCCATGTAACATGGGACTAATCTCAGGTTGTGGGTGCCCTATGACGAGATTAGACCTCCAAATTATGGGTTGGTTCCCTTCAAATGTTCTATTGAGATGTATGTTTTTATTTTTTGGGAAAAGGGAAAAAATAAACTAAATGAATATTAAAGGTAAAATGGTGATGCATCTGATATGGATAAAAAATAATGCAATCTAATTCACGATGTTTACCCAGAAATTTGACTTCTACATAATCCAGACTTGGCATAAATATCACAAAAATGATTCTAAGGAAGGTTTGAAAATAGGTTTTTATGAAGGAAATAGTTTTTTCATAGCATAAAAAGACTATTTCTAGTTACCACAACCTAAGACCTGTGATGAATATATGTTTTAATGCTGCAAACAAGGAGGTGAGATAATAATTTTGAAGGTTTGATAATAAAACACAGCAAAATTTCATCAAAATCACTTCAACATTCAGCACAAAAGGGAAAGGCAATTCAACTGATTTGAAATAAACAAAGGAAAGCTTTGCAAAAAGACAAAAGATAACCTGTAACTTGTCAAACTCTCAATAAAACTGTAAAAGTGAGCTACAAGAATTCTCCAATTTGTCTGAATCAGAATGAGAATCAAGAACTAGCAAAAACAAACTTTTGCTTTACAATATATAAGTCTGCTCTCTCTAAGAGGGATGCAAAAAATATGGATTTGCAGATAACCATCTCTAAAAATACTTATTCTCGAGCAACCTCAAAAATCCTCAAAATTAGGGCCTAAAACTGCCACAAATTGAGCAAAAATAGCTTCAATTTGGGCCTCTCCATATGTTTGACCAAAATTTTGACCAAGGACCCTAAAAATACTCTTAAAAGTCATGTAAAACCTCCTAGGTGTCATAGTTAACTCAACTAATCAATTTGCATGAGCAAAATTGATTGTGAGTAAATCATAAAGTAATAGAATATTACTCTATTATTGGTTACAATTTGTTCTATTTTTTGATTTTACAATTTGTGAAAAATAATAAAGTAATTTATAGAATATCACTTTATTATTTATTTACAATTAATTCATATGTAAAAATCGTGCATGACTAGAAGAAAAATATGACTCCTTATCACTCCAATTACATTTGCCTATTTTGCATGATATGAGAAAAAAATAGGACTTAGGGATAAATACAAAACTCCTTATCACTCCATGATCAATGAGAAAATATTATATCTCCCTCTGTAAGGAAAATAAAAATATGAGTCACTCCACATGACATTCCATGCACAAAACAAATATGCATAAATATCCTTATGACTCCCCTTTGTTGCCTTTGTGCACATACATCACATTTTCTAAATCTCCTTATATCCCCATATGCAATTTGAGATTAAGGAAGAAAAAACAACTCCATTATGCATAAAACCCCATGCATAAAAAATGCTCCATTATATCTACACCATCATATATTGCCACCACGCAATCTCCTATTACAATTGACTTTATGCAATAATCAAATCAATACAGGACAATACCTTATACCTCCCATTCAAATCATGCCTCCACCATGCATGAATGCTTACCTTTGAAAACTCCATGTATAGCCTTATGCATATACTATATCTAAGATCACACCTTCTTGGCTTTTTTAGCCACTATGCATAATGAGGAGATATCCCTATCTTTGGATGTTTTGAATAAGGGCAAGGAACCTAAGCATGTGTATTGTTGTCTATGCAATAGCCGACCACCAAGGAATCTTCAAAAGGTTTATAAGGCTTGAAGCCCTTCCCTCACATCACATCGGCTCTCTTGACTTAATAAAAATCAATTTGAAAACACTACTGTCAGCCACTCCATGTTATGATGGCTAGGAAAAAGTCTTGACCACGGCATTGTTTTTGGATAATGTAATTATTGGTTTTTTGTAAGTCAAAAATACACTTGAGAAGATGAAACCTTCGAACAAAAGGAGGAAAACAACCCTAATTTCTATTCATTCTTCATTTTGACTTCTTTCTTCGAAGATCTACAACTTTTATGTTGGCCTAAGGTTTCAACCATCTCCATCATGGCTTTGGTCTTCTCTCTTCAATGGCTCCTCTTTGTTGTTTCCATGGAGCTCTGCATGATAAGGAAGAAGGTAACACCTGTATGAGTTTTATATTAGGCATTTTATGGATCTGTAGTTCTATCCTTTCATGGCTATGACCTTCTTCAATCATGGCTCTCTATTTGCTGTGCAATCTTTAATACTTTCTTTTTTGTTTCTGTGTGCTTCTTCCTTCATGGTCTTCATCTGCTCTTCGAAAGTTTAAGGCCACTATGAGGCCATGGAAATTTTTTTCCTCCTACCAGCAAAAAAGGGTAAGCACTTGTCATTTTCACTCTGTAGCTTCAATTTGTCTTTGGTTTGACTCTTTATAGCATGACAAGTCTATTGGTAGACATGGGTATTGCATTTTATAGCAAAAAATGCTATCACTGTCAGCCATGACTGTATATTTCTTCTTTTTGCCTTAATCTATTTTTATCATGCAGAAACTCTGAGGGTTTAAAGTTTTGAAATGAGGGTTTTGACATCTTTTTCCATTTTTAAAGCCTCTACCTGCTATGGCTATGCTCCTCCTAAAAATAGGCATCAAATGTTGTAGACTATAGAGGGTTTGTGAGCCTTCAAGTTAGGGTTTCAACCCTTCTTGCATAAAAACCTTCAAAATGCTACGGCCATACTCTTTCACTTAATCTATTTCTCTTTTGACTATAAAGAAACAAAGGTTTGATACATCTTTGAAAAGATCTTGTTTAGTTTGTAGATACCTTCTTTCATGTTTCTTGCTCCTTTGGCATGGTTATGACTGTATCATCGCATCTATTTGAAGTTTCTTAACTGTGTTTGCAAAAAATACCATTAGGGTTTGATATCTTGACATGGGTCTATAGTTTTTTTATAAACAGTCTCTCCTTCTGTGTAGCACCACCTTGACTGTGGTTTTTTCTCCATCTATTGGCAAAAGTATAAAGAGTTTGAAGTATTACTTCACATAACACTTTCTCCTCCTTCTGATTGGCATGGATGATGATGATACGCTTCCCTTATCTGTCCCATTGTAGCTACTGGGTAGAAGCAAACTTTGATATTATGTATGACAACAAATCTTGTGATATTCTATATAATGACTGTTATCATATGTTTCCATGCATGAGTATCACCATTTGCATGAGTATCATACATTTACATTTCTGTGAGGTTCTTCTGTAGTATAGATAGCTTCTTTAACTTATTTGCATATGATAACTCGTACTCTTCAACTTGCAAACTGTAGCATAATGGACCCTTGTCATGTAGCATCATCTTTGACTGTGTGTTGTTTTTTGTTGCATCTGGATTCTACCATGACATAAGATCATGCTATCTTCTCATTAACTATTTGTATGTTCTCAAAATATACTTGTAGCTTAGATTTATTGATCTTATCTCTCCTGCTTATTTCATCACTTGAATGTCTATTGCATGGTATGTATCGTGCATGATATGAGCATCTGTAGCTGTCCTTGTGCATCTTTAAGGTATACCTATAGCATCCTTAACATGTTCATATCTCTTCTTGGCTGTTATGCATTCTTTAAATACACCTGTAGCATGCCTTTGTGCATAATGACTGCTTATCTTATCATTTGGCTCTCACAGTAACATATATATCAAGCATTTTTCTTTCATTTTTTTACCATGGTAATTGACTACTATGACTACATCATAATGACATAATGGCATAGAATAAAGAGGACTGTTTACCTTATAAATTTCATGCTCTTTTGCCAATCATTACTGTAGCATCTGGCATGTATCATGTCTCTTTCAGCTGTTCCTCTTTCATCATTTATGCACTTCTGAAGATGGATATGGACATTATGATATATCTTTATTGTATCTTGCTTGATAAACTACTTCATTGGTCAATGTCCCTGACTGTCCATGGTGATGGTGACTGTATCTCTCCTTGATCTTGCACTGTATCTCTCTTTGAGGCATGGCATCTTCTTGACTGCACCATGGCATCACTGTAGCTTTAGGCATGAGGAATAAAGTTTGTCAAAACACAACAATGTTGAAATGCATGGAATCCATCTTATTTATCCCTGGACTGTTGTATCCTTTATACTCCACTGTACTCTATGTATACTGTATTTGCAACTTTCCACTTTAGTTATGACTATCTCTTGATTTAGGACTTATTCTTAATTGTCATGATAGTGATGATAAATGCATGTTGCTCCTGTTTTGTTCTTCTTCTAAGATCCTTGATACTCAGTGACAATCTTTATCATTTGATGAATTGTGACCATGCTGTATGCATCTATTATTTGCATCTTTGCCTCTAGCATGTGACTGTTACACTTATCTCATACATCTTGTGAAGTTTTACTTTATGACAGTCAAGTTGGCATATTATTTATGATTGTCTTGCCTTCCACTATTTCATCTGTTGTTCCATGTGGCATTTTGCTTGACTATTTCTATGAGACACTTGCAACTTGAATGTGATAGAGCTATTTAAACTTTGATCATCTTAAACAGTATGAAAACAACATGAGAAATACCTGGTATAAAATGATGCTTCATCTTACTCCTTTGTCATAATGAGATGACCCTTCACATGATTTATTCTGCAACTTGTTCAAATGATACATAAGTTCTTGTATCCTCCTTTACTCTATCTCTCTTCTCTTTATCAGGCACAATAAACTGAAAACTTGTACCACTCCTTAGATGACTGTAATCTAATTTCTGTATTTTGTCCTTTTGTCAATCTTGACTTAGTCATATAGCTTTGATTTGCTTCAATCAACTGTAATAATGTCATGATGACATCTCCTTTATGTAAGTTGATTAGATGATGCATGATATAGCTTAGAATGATGTATCTTGTCTTTTCTGATACTCTTTTCAAAAATGAAAAGAAACATGTTGGGCTCAAACCCTTGTGGGAGCCACATTTAATCCACATGTTTATTTGTCTTCAAACCAACAACAAAATTTGTCCTATACATGCACAGTAAACAAACAAGTTAGCATAAAAAGTACCTGATAATGTTGATTGATCTTCCTCATGACTTCTTCCTAATTTGTATTATTATCTGATCTAAATTCTTATTTGAATGTATGATATGATAAGTAGATGTCTCTGTTTGATAAAAGCATGTGATAACTGTAAACATCCGGAGCACTAACAGGGATGTCCCCAAAATTTTGCAGATTTCAACTGGATGGTGGCTTGGAGTGAAAAATGAAGACTGAAGACTTAAAGGCCAACTTCAACAACAACCTCCATCATCAGGAAATGATGGATGTTTAGATTTATCATGTGTTCTTTTCTCCTTTCTTTTATCAAACAGATACATAGCTTGCATGTCTGTAATTGCTTAGTCTAGTTACTCCCACGGCTTGTGTGGGACACATTTGAACACTTCTTTTAAACATGATCAGTTAGTTTCTATGATGCATATGATGTACATGTATTTCCTTTTCAATCAATGCATGAGATAAAGTAACAGATACATGGATGTATGTTCAAAACATGACATGAAATAACAGTGTAATACAATATGTTTCTCTCTTTTATTCAAAACTGATTAATCTGAATAATCAATTTAACTTATAACTCCTGAAAGATCAAACTTTGTAAAACAACTGTATCTCCTCGAATGTTTGATCCTTTGATAATCAATTCTTTTGTCATGATAACTTATTAGTCCTGATTGGACTGATGGGTTATCCTGACAACTGTATCTTCTTTTTAACTTTGTCAAGGCATCAACCATTCAAGAAATGCATAACTTTGAAGTTTTCTATTATTAACAATTACACTTAGGTCCAACTAATTTTTAGTGTGAACAAAAAAATTAGTAAGAATGGTAAGTGTTGATTTTATTATTATTTTTTAATTTTTAATTTTTAATTTAAAAATTTATAAAATTTTAAAACTTGAATTTTAAACTAATTTTTGGTTTTTAAATCGTTGTTTATATATAACTATTTATACAAGACAATTTAAGTTTGCAAAAATATTTAATTGGTTAACACAACAACATGCTAAATCTAGCATAAAGTTTTTGTGGATTTTTTTTTAGAGTGGACATGGAAAAGGAGAGCATGATGGAGCAGGAGCATGTGTAAAGCATGCACTTCACCAATATGAACTTGCAGGTAATGTACTAGATACGGAATTTACAAAATTTAAAATTGTTGAATACAAGTCTACAATGATTTATGTAATTGATCTACATGTATTGTAATAGTTGGATGTACATGTGAACTTTTTTAAATTCTTACCTCTTACCTGGGCATTTCACCAACATGAAATTGCAGGTAACACCATATGAAATGCAAATCAAATTCTTGAATGGTGGAAAAGCCATGGTCTGCATCATGTAGAGGAGTCTCAATAGAAGCATTACCTAATCTTGCAACCTATAAATGACATGTGTTCATACAATATATAAGCATATGTGTGTTTAGTTAGAAAACTTGTACACGTGATGTCTGTATGTAGAAAGTTAACTTGATATAAATATGTGTGTGTGTGTGTGTGTGTACACTTAAATCACACTTATATGTACATGTGATATATAGACTTGGTTTTTAAATGCATCATGATGATGACTAGGATCGCCAGCATGATTCAAATCTCCATATCTAGGTTGTAAAATAGTAGCTTGTGTCTAATACATATGTACATTTAAGATTTCAATAAAGAGTCAGAGCTTCAATGTATGTGATTTTATTTAAAATTAAACTTATAATTTTTAAATATATAATTTATGAATTTAGATTATAATTTTTAAATAAATTGTACCTCAACTGCACCAGAAAAGGCCCTCCCAATCCCATTGAGGTCAGAATCATGGAGAGACAATGATGCACATGTAGATGGTGCAGTATCAGTGCCAAAAAGAAGCCTGCTATACTCACCTCCCATAACATCATGTGCAGTAACCTCAACCTCAGGACCAACTGGAACATGCAGAGGGGCAGAGCCTGTAGGACCAATTGGAACATCCTGATGTCCCCCCAAGCCCTATGAACCTGACTCACCATGGCTCCTCTGTCTACCAAAATATCGCTCGAGATGTGAGGATACAACAACAAGTGGGATCCCTTACTGATCGCTGATGAACTGGTATGAATCTAATAAATCACTAGCTAGGCATCTAGTCATATTTTGCAAAGCACTCTCTCCACTAATTTGTGCCACATCATGTGGCGATGGTATATCAACATGAATGTAATGATCTAAATAGCTGGTCGATGTGGCCTCAGTGGATGGAATGTCAACCCTCGGGTGTAACAAATACTTGCCAACATGATCAGATGACAACTGATCAACCTCAGTGGCAATAGTCGCCATGCTCTCAAAAAATGTACATCTTGAGGGGGTCAATGCTGGTTGGGTGGCATTTGCTAGTTCCACATGTTTTGGAAGAACCAAAAGATTTAGGCCAACTAAAGACCTCTTGTTCTGAAGAGGTGGCGCATCTGCTCTTCTATACTCAGGTCTCTCTGCAAACCTCCCTTTCCCTTGACCAACATGTTTAGGGAAAGATGTATAATCAACAGATAAATATAAATGGAACTCTACTTATAATTGTTTGCAAAAATACAATGGCAACTCATCATTGTTTGGCCATTGGTGATGAGCGGCCAAAAACCTAGGATAGACAAAAGGACCGACAAATGCATCCACACACTTGGTGGGAGAATAGCCTCTCACTCTCTCTTTTCCCCTATAAGAAGGGAACATGCTGAGAACATTATCTACTGAAACTAGCCTAGAAATAGATAACCATTTCTCCTGGCCAACAACACTCTGAGAAAGTGATGCATAGAACTTGTCAACACTAATGTCATCATAGGGATTGCATGATCGAACAACTTGGATCATACATGTGATCTCATCCCTAATCCTAACCAACCTGTCTCTACCTGACAGGTTTGGTGTACTGAAACCTCTGAATGGTGTCAACATATAATGTAGAATTATCACTATCGCCAAGTTGACCTGACTGATGTGATTGATGTGATGATTGATCATCCATGTGGACCTAAATTTATCTATAGTATTATAATTAAATTTTCTATCAAACATATTGTATGTCACGATGTAAATAAACCTACATATAAATTTTCCAACTACTACATACATCTTTAAAAAATCCATGATATAAATGCATATGTGCTTCTCAAATAAACCTACACCTTAGATGCTTGCAAATACATAAATAATAGGCCTATCAACCAAATCTGAATCAACCATAAAACACAGAACTAGGAATGCATAGAAAATCCAAATTTAAAGTCACATGTAGCATGTAGCATATTGACATGACAACCATATAGGAATTTATATAAATTAGATTTTATCATAATTTATATAAATCATATTTTATCCTATAGTAGTTGGAGTCATAAGAAGGTATATTTCCAATCTAAAAAAAAGCATTTGACAATCTAGAAAAGGTAGACTCTATTTAACATTCTAGAGTATTATATATGTATATATATCTAGTGTATGTTGTTTCCTTCTTTAACCATGTTATTCCCTAGCATTTGATGGGAAAATTTGAATGGATAACCTTACAAGAGATAAAAGTGCATGTCCTGCATTGCTGTAGCACTTGACTTGACCTATTTTTTGTGTGAACTGACTCCCACCTAGCAGCCATCAGCGACTTGCTACTTCTGATCACCACAACCTTTCCAATAACTTATGCACAAATTCTTTCTTGAATTGTTTCAAATTGTGATTAATTTTCCATCACCACAAGCTTGATAAAAACTTATGCACAAAATTCAATAAAGAAGAATTTATGCACAAATTCTCTCTGGAATGATTTCAAAATTTGATATATATTTTTTAGCTTATATTGTGTGGATGAAATTTGATGTTCCTTGTAGTTTCCTATTGCATCATGGTATAGGGTTAGGGCTTAAATTTGATAGTCGACCTTGCCTGTCAAGCAATTTTTTTATGACAGTTATCTATTGAATGTTGCCTTTAAAATACTATGACCTATCTTAGTATAAGTAGATTATATAAAAATTAGATATATATATCAGGATAATCCTATGTAAATTTTGATAGTTTGTCTAAAATCTTTCCTTTCATATGATACAGTCTTTTTAAAATTTTGATTGTATTTTACAACAAAAATGGCTAAATACAGCTATACAACTGTCAAATAATTTTTACTGTAAAACACAATCAAAAATTTAAAAAGACTGTATCATATGAAAGGAGAGATTTTGGACAAACTGTCAAAATTTATATGGGATTATGTTGATATATATATTTGGTTATTTATATAGATAACTGTCATAGTATTTTAAAGGCAATATTGAATAGATAACTGCCATAGTATTTAAGCCATGTTCCCTAGCATTTGATGGGCAAATTTGAATGGATAACCTTACAAGGGATAAAAATGCACGTCCTGCATTACTGTAGCACTTGATTTGACCTATTTTATGTGTGAACTGACTCCCACCCAGAAGCCAGCAGCCACTTGCTACTTCTAATCGTGCCACAACCTTTCCAATAACTTATGCACAAATTCTTTCTTGAATGGTTTCAAATTCTAACTGTAAAATACAATCAAATTTTTAAAAAGACTGTATGATATGAAAGGAGAGATTTTGGACAAACTGTCAAAATTTATATGGGATTATGTTGATATATATATTTGGTTATTTATATAATCTATTTATACTAAGGTATGTCATAGTATTTTCAAGGTTGTATTGAATAGATAATTGTCATAGTATTTAAGCCATGTTCCCTAGCATTTGATGGGCAAATTTGAATGGATAACCTTACAAGGGATAAAAGTGCACATCCTGCATTGCTGTAGCACTTGATTTGACCTATTTTATGTGTGAATTGACTCCCACCTAGCAGCGATCAGCCACTTGCAAAAGACTGTATCATTGTAAAGGCAGTATTGAAATTTTTACTGTATCAGGCATTTTTACTATAAAATACAATCAAAATTTTAAAAAGACTGTATCATATGAAAGGAGAGATTTTGGACAAACTGTCAAAATTTATATGGGATTATGTTGATATATATATATTTGGTTATTTATATAGATAACTATCATAGTATTTAAGCCAGTATTGAAATTTTTATTGTATCAGACATTTTTATTGTAAAATACAATCAAAACTTTAAAAAGACTATCATATGAAAGGAGAGATTTTGGACAAACTGTCAAAATTTATATGGGATTATGTTGATATATATATTTGGTTATTTATATAGATAACTGTCATAGTACTTTAAAGGCAGTATTGAATAGATAATTTTCATAGTATTTAAGCCATGTTCCCTAGCATTTGATGGGCAAATTTGAATGGATAACCTTACAAGGGAAAAAAGTGCACGTCCTGCATTGCTGTAGCACTTGATTTGACCTCTTTTATGTGTGAACTGACTCCCACCCAGCATCCATCAGCCACTCGCTACTTTTATCGTGCCACAACCTTTCCAATAACTTATGCACAAATTATTTCTTGAATGGTTTCAAATTGTGATTAATTTTCCATCACCACAACCTTGATAAAAATGTATGCACAAAATTCAATAAAGAAGAATTTATGCACAAATTCTCTCTGGAATGATTTCAAAATTTTATATATTTTTTTGGCTTATATTGTGTGGATAAAATTTTACAAACCCATTTTACTTGCACATACAATCATATAAGGTGTAGGTTTATTTCAAACATTGAACTATACATCGTGCCATAAAAAATGTTTGACAGAAAATACCAATGTGAAGATCTAGATACATCATGCCATACAAAATATTTGAAAGAAAATGCATACCAAGGCAAAGATGGCATACTTGGTTGAGACTGTTGCAAAAGGTGGTGGGAACATCCTTCGCGCAATTTTTTTTCAAACCCTAGGTCACTGTCATTGTCAAAAAACGACCGCCGTTAAATGTGGCAATTTTATTTTTTGTTTTTGTTTTTAATAGCATGATTTTGGGAAAAACTATCTCACCCCTAGATCGACTCGCCCGAAACTCGCTTGCCACATATGCACCATGCAGCGGCTATATGTATTCAGGGAAAACTATCTCGCCCCCAAATCGACTCGCACGAAAACAACTCGCTCTAAATTGTTTTGTTGGCCCAAAGTGTGACACAACTTTGTGCTTTTACCCTTGTATATTAGCATGCTAACATGAGGTCTTAGGCATGTCATTTTGAATGGAGAATAGCTGATGTTGTGTAACGGGGCTATTCTTAAATATCATCCATGTCAACAGTCAAAGGTCAGTTTTGGCTAGTAAAAATAGAACAAATATTTACCACTTTTTATTATGAATGAGGTGTACAATTGATATTAATTATTTGACCATTGAAATGGATGATATTTAAGTTGAATGATGTAATTGTGGGAATGATGTAAGAGGTTAACAAAAGAGAGAAGGGAAAGTGGGCAATGGTTGGACGTTAACAGAACCAAGTGTGGTTTAAGAAGAGTGTACCAACCAAGTACATTTACCACCTCCTCTGCTTCCACCATGTTCTTGCAGGTTGGGCTTAAACAACACAATCTAAGCTTTGAATTAGGTGGCTGAAAAGTCCTATCTTCGTTTCGGTTTTCCAATGTCACTATCGTGGTTTCCTCTCACGATTAAGTTTATCTTTTTTTTGAATCCCTCTTCCGCCTAATCCAACAGTCACGGTCAAATTTGAATCTCTTTTGACTCTGTATCTCTTGCTAACTGCCTAATCCATTAAAAACATCAATATATACAGAGCGCACCGCATATAAAAGAACAACTGCTCGCCGTTTTCTAGTTATTTGATAGAGACAACAACAACTTCATCACAACAGTAGAGTTGGCGCACTGCATGGATCGGTTGAGCCATGCTCTCACCATAAAGGAATTGACTAGAATGATAATGGAGGCTGATACTAACAATGATGGCTAGATCAATTTCACAAAGTTTTCAAAAGCCATATCTTTTGCTGGTTTGCATGACACCTCTTCTGCTTAGGAAACTTGATTTGTTTAATACATAACAGGAATAGGTTTTCCTTTCCATTCTAGAATTTCAGTTTCAATAAATGTGGGAATGGTAGGGTATTGTAGTGGTGGCTGATAGAAGATTTCAATCTTTAAGTCTTATGATTACATTGTACATGTTTTTGATCATCTATACTAATCATTGCAATCAATTGAAGTTAAGGTTTTAGCTCTATCCTACGCAATCAAGGATGGACTGAGCCCTGTAATTTGTATTTATTTCTTTTTTTTGTTAGTCCCTTTTTCATGATCCGGTGGACTGTTCATTCTAAGATTATGGAATTTCGTGGAGAAAATCTTCTTTTATTCTTTCAGATCTTTTAATAATTTAATGACTGGAAGATATTGATTTGTTAAGTTCATAAGATATTCATAGTCCATGAATCCGATAGAGTGTATTTTTATGGATGGTGTAATTTTTTCCATCAAAGTTTGTGATCACACTCTATGTGCACCATTAAGATGAAATGGAAATATATGATAAGATTGTCGAAACGGACATTAATTTGATTTGTTTTATTTTTCCTAGTATTTATTTAATTGTGTCTATTATTCTATCATTATTAGGGGCTTTATTTTATATCTTAGAATAATTGACCATACTGTCCCAGGTTTATTCCTCTAGAAAATAGTAACTTTTAGACCATGCATCAACATTTATAACTCCATAAGTTGTTAAGTCATATCAATAGTAAGAAAACCTTATCCATGAATCCGTGAATTATTTGAACACAATTGCCCACCCAAACTATCTTTAATCCTCTCGAAAGTTGCATAATTAGCCTTGAGCTTAGGAGAAGAACCAAATTCTAAAACAAATCCAAGGTTGGAGGTTAACATCACATTTGGTTTGCCCCTAAAGATAACAACATGCAATTATTAAATGAGGATTACAAAGTAAAGGGCCTTCATCCAAAAGGAAAATTTATTCTCAACAATTTGAGCCTACTGCAAAGAATGAATACAATTAATACTTCTTGGCACTGAAAACCAAACACCCACACTTCTAATGAAAGATACATATCTATTAAGGCCAAATCTTAATCTAATAATTAGACTAGTGATCCTACATTAACCCACAATTATCCTTTCAACCATCATTAAATACTATCTATTTCTTAGTTTTTTAAATGTAGTTTTTAGAGCATAAAGGAAATCATCACTATTTTCCCACTAAAGATATTCTTCCTTCCAAGTTCCCACATAAGCCAAATAACCAACAACAACATTACCCTCTCTATATGTGTGTTGAATTTGAATTTGATAAAAAACTTTACACATTTGTCTTATGCCTTTTATAGTGTCTTGCATTATCCACCCCATTGTGGATTTGTGTTTTAAACATTTTATAATATTCAAAGATTTCCAGGTTCTATAATCAAAATTTGAATTCCTAACTCTCTTGCTCTCTTGAAAACATGGCCCTTGCCTTCACTAAATTATTTGTTAATTGATCATATATGGCTTAGCAAAAGTGCTTATATTTGAAACCCTATCCAATCTCTTAAAATGTACCTCCCTCTCTATTAAATCATGGATTCCACTTTCAACCACCATCAAAATTCAATTTAGTCCAACGTTCCACTAGAGGATCCCACTTGACATTGTTGATAACTGAGAGGGGGGGGGGGTGAATCAGTTATTCTAATTATTTCTTCTTTTGAACTTTCTTATTAATCAAAGCATCATTGAATCAAACAAACAAACATTACCATGAAATGAGAAACACATGACACAGTATTTTTGAAGTGGAAACCCAGTTAAGGGAGAAAACCACAGGGTGATTAACCCAAAGATTATTCCTTGTTAGAAGAATAAGGAATTACAAAAATGGCACTTGCCAATTAGGGTTCACTGCCCGAGCACACTGCTCACAAAGAGGCACACTACCTACAAGGAGACACACTATCTACAAAAGAATGTTTATACAATACTTGAACTGATTGGAAGCATCTACATATGCTGGAGTTCAGTTCCGGTTAGGCTCAGTATACTGATCTGCTGCACTTCATCTTCCCTCTGCTCTTTATTCTGCTTTCCTTTCACATACCGGATCTTTCTTATTACTTCTGCTCTGCTCTACACTTATTCACATATAACATAACACAACACACCTTCTCACAACAAAATCCATCCTCTATTTATATCCGCACTAGTGATTTCATTATCTTTCTAGTCAGCACCCGGAATAGTCTATCTTTTCACAAACTCTATTCTATCGGCTGAATCCTTGCATATCAAGTAATGCGGATCAAGCATATACTTGTAGATGTCATTAATCATGTCGGCCAAACATGATTCATGCCTTCCTAACCTTTACCATCAACAGTAGCACATCTGGAAAATAGTCTGATACTCTATCAGTCAGTTCTTCCTCTGTTCTCACTGTTTTTCAGGAATTCGGTACTCAACTATTCATATCTTCTTCCTTGTCCATTATTGGAGGCTAAATCCTTGGAATATACTACTCAAGGTAGTCCTCTTGACTTCCCCAAATCCGCACTGCACCAAGACACTTCCTCTGAGAGATCTGGACCAATCTGTTGGACCTTGCCACATGCTCTGTTCTTGTTCACCGGACCACAACAATCTTTATTCAGACTTCCGGTAGAGACACATCATGACTTGCAGATATGTGGGATGACCTTTGTTGCCATCAATGACAACAACCATGAACCCATATAGTGTCTCTTGCCAACAATCTCCCCCTTTGGCATTGATGGCAACACTTAGTGAAAAATGACTAAGTGTTTACACTATGCTACCCCTTGGCTGATGCTCTAACTTTATATACAATTTCTAGAACTCCCCCTTAGTTGGATTCCTTATTTTTCACTACTCCTCACTCCCCCTTTGACATCAATGGCAAAGGGTAGGGTCCGCACACCAAAATTTTCAAAAATTTACTATACATAGCCGCATATTTACATACTCACATAAACTGAAGAATGTCTGCAAAGGATGTCTTCAATTGGACTAGTTCTGTAGCCCAACTTTGCTTCATTCTGTCCAAAATTGAAATGTGACCACTTAACAAAAATGCAAAGGCTTCTGCCCTTTTGAGATCTATCAGATCATTTGTTTGGGCGGTAGTCTGAGCATCACTGATGGCCTCATGCATAGTTTCTAACTTAGGGATTATAATCCTTCTAAGTTCTCCCATCCGGTTAGTTATATTCTTCCTTTCCTTCTCAAAGTTCTTTATTGCATTTGTGATTGCAATAGTTTGACATTCTTAATTTACTATGGAGGAAGAGAGAGGATCAAAACTTTGAGACAAACTTTGTAGTTTGTCCTGTTCTGCTTTTATTTTCTTATCAATTTCTACTGTTGCCTTTGACCAGGAGATACAAAATTTGTAAATGTCACCGCCATCCTTAAGAGCATTTTCTAAGCTCTTTATTCCAATACTCATATTTCTCCTATCATTAGAGATTAATCCTAGTACTTCTGAAAATCTTTTATCCAAAAATTCCTTCCGAACCTTTTCTTCAGCTAATTTTTCTAGAGAATCAAAATGTGTATCAACACTGCTGACTAAGGTTTTGAGATTATCGGAAGAGGAGGCTGTCGGATCTATCTGGACTAATGGCATAATCTTTTCAAGCACTCCGGAAGCAGCCTCTATCAACTCACAGTCTTCCATATGAGACTTTAGGAGTTTTTCATTTGCCTTAGCATTTGCAAATGTAGCTATCTTCATTGTCTGTACCGGAGAGAGGGAGTCAAAGTTGAATGGACCTTTTAGAAGCTCTGGTTCATCAATCTCTATTGTTTCTTGGCTCAAAAACTTTTGAACAGTTTGTGCAGTGTCTCTTGCCGGAGACAGATGTTTCTTCTCTTCTGCAGTTTTGTCCTTTGGAGTCTTTTCTCCTTCCACATTCTTTCCACTTTCAGTTGTGGTTTTCTTTGTTGGAATCTTCTCTTTCTCTGCATCCTTGGTGCTGTCAACCTCTTTTTCTTTTACTACTGCTTCTTTCTCCTGTAATTTCTCTTCTTCTTGGGATCCGGAGACTGTAGGAGAAGCCGAAGGAGAGATGTTAGTCTGTTCAAGGGGCACTTCTTCCGGAGCAGATGATTCCAAGTCCATAGCTGTTTCTGCACCTAAGTCCTCTACAACAGGAAGATTAAACCTTTTGAAGGCCTTCCAGAGGATCTCTTCTGTCTTTATGGCCATCTTGTCAGTCTCACCAAGCATAAGTTGATTCATTCTTGCTTTACTCTTGAACTCATCTTTGCAGTCTTTGAATATTATGTTCATTGTCTTGGGATCAATTTGAGGATATAGCTGAATAGCTATCTGCTCCCGGATCTCAAGATCTTTTGCCTGAGCATTATTCTTTCTTATTTCTAATTCCTTTTCTAGGCTTTTAGGGATTAGATATATGATCTCAATGAAAGCCTTATTGTATATGTTCAGATACTTGACTGTGGCTTCCTGCAGAATCTTTTGGTCAGCCTCATTGTAGTCATCATAGAATTCAGTCATTGGTTGAAGGTTTCCATCCACCGTGACTGACTTGATTACACTCTCTAGAGACAGGGTGGGCTTTTCAACAAATACCTCTGCCATTTCTTCCTTGTCTTGGCCTGTGGAGGGTTTACCGGATCCTTTCTTCTTCTACTTCTTTATTTCTTTTACTCCCTCATCTGACTCAGTTTCCTCTTCATCCTTTTGGCTTTCATAAGCCCTTGAGGCTTTTGTCTTAGATCTTTTATCGGATGCCTGGACTTCTGGTTTTGAGCTTTTGGTTCTGACAGGTGTAGATCCTTTTGATGATCTGGTCTGGGTTGAGGTTTCCACCGGAGCACTTTTCTTGCTTTTCTTTTTTGCCTCTTTCTTTTCTTCCTCAGCCTTTCTTCTCTTTTCCTGGTTGGCATCAAGTGCCTCCTTTGGGATGCCTAGGCCTTGAGCAATATGCTCTACTTCTTTTCTCACTTTCCTCTTTATCTCAGGTTCCCTGAGTTCCACATGGATCTTCACACTCAGCTCCTCAAAGGTTCCGAACCTTTCTTCCTTTAGATCTTTGGGCTGACTAAGCATGTGTTGAACATGCAGTTCTACAATCTATTCATCAACCTCATACCCCATGGGCATGATCTAGACAGTCCTTGGCTCCACTGCCTCCATTAGGCACTGATCAGTATCCACCATAAAGCAAACTGAGTCTTTGTATTTTTCAACAAGAGATTGGGGAATTCTTTCTCTTGCTTGCATCGTGCTCTGGAAGTTTTTGAAGTATCCCCATAGGGCTGTATTTCTTGCTTTGGCATCCCCAAGCCCATGTAAATAATCTCTTATCTGGACTGCAACAGGTTTGTCATTCTGCCATGCCCATCCACTTGATCCAGGCAGCTCATTCATGAAGTAGAAAAATAGACATAATATAAGAGTACCATACTTAAAAGAATTCTTTTTGTCCTTCTTGATTTTCTGTATATTTTCCATTAATTGGCTTAAGAGAAGTTCACAGAGATCATAATCTGCATTCTTCCTTAGCATTTCATAGGCAGTATATACTGCAGTTCTGGATACAGAATTCTCCCTGCTGGAGTGATAGATCTTGTATCCTATTATCATGGATGCATACTTGATATCCGGATCAGAAATATCTTCAATGGTCATTGCCCTCTTATCAAATTTTGATCCGGTGGCCTCAGTTACAATGTTATTTTTGACAGATTTGAGGATAGGTATCCTTCCGGAAGAGTATAGACCAGTTACTGCCCTAATTGCCTCTTTTGTGATCTTGCAAGGTCTATCCATCCATAGGAAGTTGTCATGCATCCTGCTCAATACATACCGGACCCATTCATCTTCTTCAAAGCAGGGGAAATGAATGAATTGATCAAACTGTTTCTTCTGGATACCCTTATACTCTGGTTTAAGCTCAAATGCATTGTCTATCAGTTGTTTGTGATAGAGATCTCTCAATTTGAATTCCCCGAATTCCTCAATGCTTGCATGTATGTAAACCCTAACGTCTTCTGTGTGTAAAACGCCATGAGGAACACTAGAGAATGCTCCTAAGGGATCTACCTCCAATGACTTGTATGGATGTTTCTTAAATTCAGTTCGGGGCCTATCTGAGATTTTTACTATATTTGGAGTAGCCATTTCTCAAAAGATTTGTAGCAAGATATCAAAAATGGAAAATACCTTATGCGTCTTCAGTTACACGGAGTGGTTGGATTGATTTCTGTATGTAATGACTTCGACAGGAGATCTTTGGTGAGCTTGATGAATCTTCTTGCAGAGCTCCACTTTTCGCTTCTTCTTGAGTGCAGAATGAGCAAGTGATTTTATGAGAAATCCCTTATATTGCTCCGCAAACCCTAATATCTGATGGCAATAAATGCTCGACCTACATTATTCTGGTTTGCCTTATCCGGATAGCTTGGAGTACCGGATCAGTCCTGATCTATGAACATCATGCGGATCTTCCAATCATGAACAAATCAAGATGATACATTACAAGAATATCCCAAACACTTTGTCCAATCCGCAGAATAAGACAATGCACTTCCGGATCTCTCCGGACCCTTTTGTAATCCTCTGTCATTCCGGAGCATCTCCCGGAACAGGTCTTACTTGATCGATCATAACTTCTTTACATCTTCATGCAGACCTCTAAAATCTTATCTGGATCATCTCAAGACATATATCTTTAAACCCTTTACTTCGCATCTTGTGCCACATCCGGCACCACTTGATTGGCTGGGGGAACAGGATTTTCTTAGAGTCTCCCCCTGAGCCAGAGCTCACTTTTTAATTTCTGGAAGAAATATCAGCACCAGAGTCTGGTGCGGATCCAACCTCTACATTCTCTGAACTTTTCTTCACCCAAATCTTGTTCATCTGATTCCTAACTGCATCCACATTCATCTTTTGTTTACCCTTGTCTTGATTCTGATTATATACCGAACCTCTTTTGTCCTAATTCTTGCTTCTGTAGACTTTTGCATTATGACTGGACCTATTACAGATTTGGCAAATAACATTTCTTTGCATATTTGACTAATAACCTCTTGATCTGCATTGATTAGCCATATGACCTACTCTATTGCATGCAAAGCATCTACCATTGAATGATTTGTTTATTTGCATATTTCTGCATTCATGAGACTTGTGTCCATACCTTTTGCAGTTAAAGCACTGTCCAGAGAAGGATGAATTAGTCTGATTCATTCTCTTCCTGTACTGATTAGCTTTGTGACCAAAGTGATTGCAGCTGTGGCAGTATCCATTGAAGGATGGATATCTTTGAGCATTGGGCTGTCTTACTGGAGGTCTTTTAGGCCTATTCCTTGGATTTTCTGATCCAAAATTCTTTTGACCGGATCCGGAGCTTTCTCCTTTCTCATATCCCAAACCATACTTGTCATCTGTCCTCTTTTGACTTCCAAGAAGTACTTCAAGTTGGGTAGAACTTATCTTGAATTTTTTTTATATTCATTTGCTATTTGAAGATCTCTTTTGAGAGAGACAATTTGATCCTCAAGTTTTTCTTCATTATCTTTGGCATCTTCAAGATCAGATTCAAGATGTCTGATAATCCTGTCCATCTGGTGGCATTCTTCTGATTTCTCTTTAAGAGATTGTCTTAGATTGTCTTCAGCTTTTCTTTTTTCTTCAATCTCTTGAGTAAACTTTATAGTTCCTGATTCCATTTCATGTCTTAACATAATGACTTCTTTTGATAACTTTTCACATAACTTGGTTTTCTCAGTCAATTCTTCATTTGTATTGCTTTCTTCACTTTGTCTTGCCAATTGTTGGAGCAGCTCCTTTCTCTTTTTCATAGAGAGACTTAATTTGTCCTTTAGTTCTCTCATTAATTCATCAGCCTGTTTGAGTCTTTCCTTTAATTCATTGACTTCAGAGTTTGACTGTTCAAGATCCTCAAGGGCAGTCTTGAGTTGCTCCCTTAAACCATATGCATCCATTTGAACTCCCAGATCTTCCTCAAGCTGTTAGGCTCTATTAGGAGGAACTTAGCTCTGATACCAATTGTTGATAACTGAGAGGGGGGGTGAATCAGTTATTCTAATTATTTCTTCTTTTGAACTTTCTTATTAATCAAAGCATCATTGAATCAAACAAACAAACATTACCATGAAATGAGAAACACATGACACAGTATTTTTGACGTGGAAACCCGGTTAAGGGAGAAAACCACGGGGTGATTAACCCAAAGATTATTCTCTGTTAGAAGAATAAGGAATTACAAAAATGACACTTGCCAATTAGGGCTCACTGCCCGAGCACACTGCTCACAAAGAGGCACACCGCCTACAAGGAGACACACTGTCTACAAAAGAATGTTTATACAATACTTGAACTAATTGGAAGCATCTACATATGCTGGAGTTCAGTTCCGGTTAGGCTCAGTATACTGATCTGCTGCACTTCATCTTCCCTCTGCTCTTTATTCTGCTTTCCTTTCACATACCGGATCTTTCTTATTACTTCTGCTCTGCTCTGCACTTATTCACATATAACATAACACAACACACCTTCTCACAACAAAATCCATCCTCTATTTATATCCGCACTAGTGATTTCATTATCTTTCTAGTCGGCACCCGGAATAGTCTATCTTCTCACAAACTCTGTTCTGTCGGCTGAATCCTTGCATATCAAGTAATGTGGATCAAGCATATACTTGTAGATGTCATTAATCATGTCGGCCAAACATGATTCATGCCTTCCTAACCTTTACCATCAACAGTAGCACATCTGGAAAATAGTCTGATACTCTGTCAGTCAGTTCTTCCTCTGTTCTCACTGTCTTTCAGGAATCCGGTACTCAACTATTCATATCTTCTTCCTTGTCCATTATCGGAGGCTAAATCCTTGGAATATACTACTCAAGGTAGTCCTCTTGACTTCTCCAAATCCGCACTGCACCAAGACACTTCCTCTGAGAGATCCGGACCAATCTGTCGGACCTTGCCACATGCTCTGTTCTTGTTCACCGGACCACAACAATCTTTATTCAGACTTCCGGTAGAGACACATCATGACTTGCGGATATGTGGGATGACCTTTGTTGCCATCAATGACAACAACCATGAATCCATATAGTGTCTCTTGCCAACAGACATGTATTTTATTAATTTTACTAGTATTAGACATAGAAGTTGGAGAGCACATGGCAAATCCCATATGGTTGCTATCTTAATTTTTGATAAAGACTCCTTAGGAGTGCTAGAATGTGTCTTATTTTAATTGTCTCAATATTGTAGTCTTGATTTGGTAATAGACCCTCTTTGATATTCTAATTTCACCTCTAAAAATCCTTCTATTCCTTTCCAACCAAACTCCCCAAGCAAAATATGATGGAATTATATTCCAAATGCACTTTAATCTCTCACTATGGAATAGGGTTATCCATTGATAGGTTCAACCTCTTACATTGTGTAACATTACCCAATCTACATTTAGATCTTTACGTAGTCTATACCAAATTTCCTAAGAATAGGTATATTCAATGAACAAGTGATCTAAATAGTCTTCCTTATTAAAGCAAAGAGTTTATCTATTTGGACCTTGGAAACCTCTCTTTTATAAATTTTGAGTAGTCAAGATTCTATCATGAGTAAGTATTGATAGAAAAGTGTTTATGTTTGGAATACTGTATTTGTTCCAAACTTTATTCCAAGGAAATTTTTTCTCTTCTTCACACAATAAATCATATTTTGACTTCATTGTATAGTCTCTATCTTTGAAACTCCCCCAATTTCACATATCTTCCTTCTATCATTTTGGAATATGGAAA
This sequence comes from Cunninghamia lanceolata, assembly GCA_027924645.1. NCBI lineage: Eukaryota > Viridiplantae > Streptophyta > Pinopsida > Cupressales > Cupressaceae > Cunninghamia > Cunninghamia lanceolata. Next base: position 7,450,016 of record BSBN01000400.1, read on the forward strand.
AAATTGAGTAAGCTCATTGAAGGAAACACCATGTTTATTTGATTACCATTCTAAGCATGACATTCCAATCTCTTCCAAATTCTCCCTCCTCCATTATCAATTTATATATAATCAAAAAACTTATCTCCCCATTTTATCTAGAAACCATCCTTGATCAAATTCCAATTAGGGTCATTAGGTAGTGTTGTTGTTCAATCCAAGCATCTTCCAAGAAAACAACCTTCCTGCCATCTCCAATTCTCCATCTTATATGATCCAAATATTAGGAGGTTTAATGGAAAATGATTTAAATATGAGACCTAACGTGTTACATCCATACAAAAGAAGTTACGGTCTAGATGAAGGATTAGATTGAGAAAAGTACAAGAACTAGAACATATCATTTTATTATTTTGTGTACTTTTGTAATGTGCTGCACCTGTTGGTTCTTTTTTTAATCTTAATAGTGTTATTTTTATTATTTGTTTTCTTTCAAACTAGAGAGAAGATGCGGAAGGGGTTTTAGTTTTGCATGCATGTGTTGTTGCCAGAATACATAGTAAATGAGGCATGCATTGAACACCCAAAAAATATACAATGAATTTACATAAACAAACAATGACCCAATTCATAAAATAGGCTAAAACTAATTATGGAGACATACCCATATGGAATCTTCAACTTTGTTTAATTGTTGTAATTTGCAGTAGCATTACAAGCTATGGATGATCAACATAAATAAGAAAATGATAGTTCTTCAACAAAATCAGAGATGTAACAACTTAAGGCATCTAGACGTCCATATTGGATAAAATAGAAGCTCCAAATGAAGGTCGAAACTCCTCACAATGAAACCCATGACCTCCAGGTAAGATGTACGGCTTGGCTGGAAATAACTCAGTCAATGAATACTTGAAAGATCTTTGAAATAGGCCCACAAATACTTTGCAGACCACTATGAACCCCAATGCCTAGAAGATAAGGGCAAAGAACAGCCCAAAATGCATCCAAAATGCCCTTATAAAGTGTACGACCATCATATACAGCAGTACGACCTGTATGAATTGGTATGGCTCAGCTAGGAGTGCAAACTCAGTCCACTACTGTCTAAAATCTGCAAGTTATTCTTGCTTTTAGCTGTCCATACAATCTACAATCAAGAACACCATGAAAGATGCAAGAATATGTCAAGTCCTTCCACAAACCCTCAACACATAGACTCCATTGACTCACAATTGCAAACACTAAATGTATTTGCCAACATAGTATTTGCTAATAGAGGTTTTAGTACCCAAAAGCCAAGATCAAATCCTATCTTGTAGAGGTTTTCATCTCAGCAAGCTTAGTCCAAACCCTCAAAGCTTCTTCAAGCTTCAAGAAACAAGAGAATAAAATAATAATTCCCAACATATCCTAATGAAGCTCCTTTTAGTGCTTTTATAAAATCCTCGAGGGGGTCGATGCACTTTTAGGGGGGAATATGTCATTTAATTTTACTTTATTATTCCCCTAGAGCTAGGTGCCCAAGGTAATATAGTGACACTTTTAATATAACTTAAATATGCCACTTTGCCTTAATATTTATAAAGTCCTGTATAATAATAATAATCTTCAGACTTTAAAATAATTGCCAAGATGAACTCATAATTTAGAGTTCTATAGTTCACCGGAAAGGTCTCAATGAGATGCATCCACTCCAAGTCTAAAAATCCTAAAACAACCCCATTTATGAATAAATACTAAAAATAGTAAATCCATTACAAAGCATCCTAACCAACACTGACAGTGCCAACTACGCCATCTGAATCCAAACCAACCTCTGCCTAACTAGAAGATCCATCCCAGGCTCTATCAACTAACAACTGAGAAGCTAGCAACACCAACACTGGGCCTCTAAACACCATTATTAGCCTACGAGGACCTGATGATAGGCTAAACCACCAACCCTGATGCTTGCTCAAAAAGGGGACATTACAACTTTGTACATGCCATACTCTTGAGGGAGATGTATACTTGTGTATTCATTGATATCTATCTTATTTTTTTCTCTTATCTACTTAAGTAATAGAAGTACATTTATGGATTACATGATCGTAAATACAAAGGTCATTATGGAAGTTGAATTGGTTGAACTTTTAGGTGTGAGGCTTCATCTTCTAATGGTTGGGATCTAGTTGTGCATTGTGCTAACAAGTAGTGTGTTATGAAATGACTCTATACTGCGAATTGGATTCTTTCACAATTATCTTAGATGTTGCATAATTCTCTACAATGAGTTATGAATTGTGTGCCCTATGTACACTAATGTATAGGGATGTAAGTGTGGTGTAAAACATAGAAAAATTATCACTAAAGTTGTGTAGCATGATCCTTAACAATGAGTGGAACATGATGCAAAGAGTTACACATGAGTTGGGGAGTGAATCCAAGTTATGTGGCATGGTTCCAAGTGCTACGTGCATGGCACATCGTGCAAGGAGTTGCATGTGGGGTTATGCACTACTAGGTAGGTTTTTGAGGTTGGAACATGTGCTTGCATGGTAGCATGCAATTTATTATTCCTTTCCAAAGAGATTCTTTGTTATCCACAATATGATTTCATAAGATTGAACTCCTACATGGGTCCAATATTATAAAGATATAGTTTTGATTAAAATTGTCAAGATATTTAAGCTTCAAAATTTTAGCCCTTACCCTATTAATTTTTTAAAGATTATCCATCCTAGCTTATCCCCAAAGCCCAAATTCATCACAATATTCTTCCGTAGGTGCAAACCTCCTACTTTTATATATATATAAACCTTCCTCCACCTAAGTAAGAGATCCTCCTTTTTCCTTCAACACCAATCCGAAGAAAGTTTTTTTGGATGGGGCCAACAACCTTATATATCTTCTTAGGAATTTTGAAGGCTAACATTAGATAAACTGGAATAGATTGAAATGTGCCTTTAAGTCATTTATCTTACCAACTTGGCTAATTATGTAGCCCTTCCAATCAACTAATTTTTTATGAACCCTATAAATCAAAAGTTCTAAAAGATTAGGTGTCATATGACCAAGAAAGAGAGGAGAAACAAGATAAGTTGATGGAACATAATTGACTTCACATCCCCAGTGGTCCAAGTGCAAACTTGCACATCATGCATTCTTGTGCATCAACTTAGTAATACACCATCTCATTTCTCAGCATTTTCTTGTACATTCATATAATGCCAAGATGTATCATGCATAAATGAATTTTCTAGGAATATGGCTTTGCATACATCTATGCAAGTATCATATACACCAACTCTACTTAGTGCAAATCAACCATACATCCATACTTTGTAGTTGTGTCACACAATTTCATGGCCAAATATCATCCCAAAGTTTGTTACAATAGCATCAACAAATTTGCCAACTCCTCACTCACACCTCTCTACACTAAAGTAAGTGGAAAAGGTTCTAGAATCTTCTCTTCTCAAATGCACTCTAGAGAAACGCTGACATCAATAATGGTACAACACATACTTTTTAAATGTGAACTCCTCAACATGTATTGAAAAGAATGCACCACATTGAAATCTTCAACTGGATCACTTAAAGCTAACCTCACAATGGTTACAACTCCAACTTTTGTAGCCATCGACAACACAATAGTCAAACAATTAAACAATCCTAAGGGTAAGTGCAAGAAGTTGGGTCCACATAGAGGAGAATTCGCGAGCAAAAAAAACATCCCAACAGAAACAGGTACCTATTTTAATAGAAACAGGTACCTATTTAGGAATGGGTGCCCAAGCCTAAACGGGTACCCGCTTAGAAATGGGTACCCGTTTAGGAACAGGCACCTGTTTCTATAAAGATATTTGAATTTGAAAAAAAAGCCTGCGCGCTTTTTTTTCCTATACAAAAGGAATGGGTACCCATTTTAAAACGGGTACCCATTCATAATGGGTACCATTTTTAGAATGGGTACCCATTCCTAAAAAAATAGGCTTGGGAAAGGCATGGTAAGCCAAACCCTTGCCTTAGACCTGCAAGTTTTTTTCTAAGTACAGAACAAGAGAAAAGACTGAGTTTAGCTATATGGCTGATGACATTTTTTTCTAAATTTTTTTACAAAATTAAAACCCATTACAGATGACAGTGTCTAGTTTTCAAATATGTAATTTTTTTTATTGGACTTGTTTTTCTATTTATTATTTAATTTATGAGCAAACTAGTCCAAAAACTTGAAATGACAGGTGTTTGTATTTTTTTTAATAACTTTTAATTTTTAAAGTTTTTTGAAAAAAAAATTATATTTCATCAATCTACACATCATTATTTACACAATGAAAAAATAAATTTTTATTTTATGATTAGTTTTGTTCAAATTATGTTGGTCGTACACGAGGGTTTTTGAAAACAACAATTAGGGCCAATAAAAAATTAATAAAAAAAATTATTTAGAAAAAAATTATAAAAAAATATCCTCATCAAACTTTACTGTACTACACATCTTTCCCCAAAAGGGTTTAGAAAAATAATTTTATTTATGTCAAATTATGTTGGTCGTACACGTGCATGGTATGGTAAAAAAAATGACTTTTAAATAGTGGTTTTTAGAAATGCCTATTGAAAATCAATTTGTATCATTTGGGTATTAAAATAAATTACATATTTGAAACTAGACTCTGAGTACTACATTTCATATTACTAACTTTTTTTAAGATTCAATCTTTAAGTGCCTCAAATGTTCAAGTCAAATGTGACAAATTCTAAAAATCAGAGAAAACACTTCCACTTTTTGTCCAAAAAGTGGACCCAACTTCTTGCACTGACCCCTAAATAGGTTTACCTCACAATATATTATGCAAAACACCCTCTTTTGTCTCTTGTGCACCAAATCTTACATTATTTAGTTTGTTGAAAGTGATAGAGCAACTTCATTTCTTATGGCACCACTTCTACAAAAAAACACCTTGGAAAACACATCAACAACCTTGACAGCATTGATCTTGTAAAGAAACAAGTTGGCCTACACCAACCATCTAACTATTATGTTCCAATCATCTCAACATGTTGACCCACACCAACCATGACATTGTCACTACCACACATAAGAACATCTAACTATTATGATCCACAAATTCTCCTTTGTTAGTAATGCTCCAGATAAACACATATGCTCATCAACCTCTGACACTAGAATGACATAGGCTCACCTCTACAACTTCACAGTTGTAGTTGGCCACATTCGAATTCACATTAGAAGCTTACAATTTTCCCCAAGCCTATAAGCACACAGAGCCACTACAACTTCACTTTGATATGGCTAAGATCTTAATTCAACAACACCAGAATTGTATCATGCTCGCAAGCAACTACTCACATCCATTAGCGCTAATCAACTATGCACTATACAACCCTACACAACAAACTTCAACATTATGCACCATCGAGCCACTTTTTATCTTAGAACATTATTTTGGATTGTTTGTCCTTTGTAACTATGTACTCTATGTTCTAGCTCTTACATACATGGACATCCCTCAATAAGGTATAATGAGTTCTTAAACACCCTCTCCTTTAAGTGCTAGAGTACAAGGACCAGCTTCCCTTGGTTTTGGCAAGCATGCACCGTCAAGACCAATTTAAATAGCTACTAGAATTGCTCCAAATTTTGAATGTTGGTGATACTTTTGTAAAGGCATAGCCTAAGATTTGTATTGTAACCTCTTAGTTTCTAAATAATATAATTGAGTTTTCTTAGAGTGGGGTTTTTTTATCCCAAAAGGGTTTTCCCCATGTAAGTCATCTTGCCATGGTATATTTTTTTTTGAGTATTCTTTTGTAACTACAAAATCTTTTGTTTTTGCATATACCTCCCCTTAAAGATCAATGTAGGAAGCCTTTATGTACCATCACTTCCTTTCATTTGGTATTAGATCTTGATCACCTTGAATTCTAGGTGTTAGAGATAGGGTTTTTCATACTTATCTTGGGTTGAGTGGGAGTTTGCACATAAGGAAATCTTGTTTTAGGAAAAATGGAAAGCACATCAAAGATAGAGATGGAGAGATTCATGGGTAGGAAAAATTGTCCTAACCATTAGGTGTGCATGTGAATATACATGAGCAAGTACACCAAAGTAAAAAGAAAGACAAACACATTTGGAAGCAAAATAATTAGAGCAATGATTTGGAGTCAACTTGTGAACTACACACAATCTCAAACGTAATTAGTAACAACATGTCCCCCTCGATTTGTATGTTCTATGAATGGGGACACACACACATAGAGATAACATAACAATGTGTGTCTAGAGAGTGTGCATTGGCATGACAAACTAAATATGAAGCAAAAGAATGATTAATTGAGTCGAAGAATTCTAAGATTAAAAAAATGAGATGCACACCTAAGATAATTACCTTTGCGTGAACCATGTGATTGGAGATGAAAGATGAAATGTGCCCCCAATTTTGCCCCCTTATTTGAAAAATCATGGATGCATGTACTGTATAAAAACAAACAACAACCTTGCCCTCAAGTGATAAGATCAAGTGCAAATCATATAAATGAATAACATGAAAGTATAATATATAGTATGTAGTAAGAGAAATAGGTAGGAGATTTAACCAATAAAGCCTACATCAAATATGTCTATCTCAATGTGTTCAAGAGATGCATTCCTAAATCCATGCTACCCATGAGATTACCCATGCCATGTTGGATAGAGGGTGATGTACAATCATAAAGTGTTTCTCTATGAACAAAAGTGCTATATAAAGATGTCTTATCATACAATTGTTCATTTCCTTTATATTCATGTAACTTGGTAACCTCATGTGTTCCCTCAACATATGGTGTGCTATGCTCATCAAAACTAATATCCTCATTGTAACTAATGGTAGTCGAGTCCTCATCATTTAAGCCCATATGATTAGCTTCAACTCATATTTTTCATCTTTATAAGATCTTAAGTTTCATATTTTAGTGTAATGCAACTATCTATAGAAAGTTCATTTACAAAATGATAATTAAAAAATATTAATATACAAGTTCGTTGTTACTAATGGTAGTAGAATAAGGCTGGGATTAAGTCACACACTCTAACGATTGACTTTTGATGTGGCTCATGGGCCCCTCCTTTCCCCCCTTCGTAACCATTTGCTACCACCATCACACTTCCAAATAGCACGCGGTCATTTCCCTCCCGCCATCACACTTCTAAACAACACGCGGTCATTTCCCTCCATCACGGTCTGCATAATGCTTTAGCCTGAATCTGCCACACCCACTGAGAGTGCAGAGACACGAGATGAGCCATACCTATTTAGTGCTCAGCTACAGGCATTTATCCAGTGGAGAGCTCAGGGGTCAGGGATGATGAATGTCCTTTTAAGGAGAGCCTGCCCGAAAGAGTAAATATTTAGGTTGTTAATCCCACATGTGCCAGGTGAACAAAAATGAGTGAGATGAATGAATGAATGAAAGTTTTTAATGACGTCCACAAGATCGAAACAATATATGGGACCCACAAAAGCAATAGACCACGCAAACAGGCCGCCAACTAAACCTGACTGTTGCTCTCAATCTCCTTGATGATAGTCAATCTTCTTCTATGGATTCTGTCCAAAAAATCAGCCACTCTCACAATCTTTGTTTCAACAAACAAGGCCGTTAAAGAAACAACATTCAAGATATCCTTGAATTTGAAACAAATGTCCTCATAGGCTTTGCACTCCATGATGTAATGCCATTCCATTTCCACTAACCCTGACGTACAAAGATGACAAATCCTATCTGTTCACTCTTCTTTGGGTGTCTTCCATCTTCCCGTTTCACACCTAAGATGGTGTGAGCTAGTTATGAGCTGGGCCAATAACATTTTATATTTCCACTTGATATCCACCATGATATAACACTTTTGATCGTGATCACATGTCGGGTTAAAATGAATGACATAATATTCTCTTTTTCGCCCGAGTTGTTGAGACCACATGGTAGCTTTGACTTTCCCTCTCACAAACTTTTTGATTTCCACATTTGTTCTTGGGAATTCTTGAATGTTGATGCCCCACTTGTGCAGCCACTTGGCATTTTGTTGCATCCACGTATTCTTCCTTCTGGTAATCTTTTCCTCCGCTGTAATTTTGGGCCAGCGGTGCCCCCCCATGCTCTCAATTCTCTTCAGATACCCCAAAAGCCTGGTTATCACCATCGCCTCAATAGGATAAGCACCTGCTTTAGCCAGGATAATCTCATATGGGACTGAGATTTTTATTTTAAAGCTGCTTGTGATTAGATGTTTTTGTAATCTTTCTATTTACCTCCATTTCAAAGTCAATGTGTTGTTGCCCCAAACTACGCAGCCATACAATATCACTGGTACAACCAATAACCCAAAGAGTTTCTGCTTTGATTTCCAGTCCCAGAGCTCCACAGATCTGCATCTATTTTGAAGCATGTACAATGCTTTCCATCCTCCTTGTATTCTTTTTGTCTTGCATGTCTCCCAACTGAGATTGCTACAAAAATCAAGACCCAGGTTCTTGTATTCCTTTACCACCTGAAGGGGGCTGCCCTTGAACTCAAAGTTTATTTGTTTCTTAGTCCTTCTCAAGGTGAAGACCATGATTTTTGTTTTGTTGATGTTCACTTGCATTCCCACCTCCTGACAGAAAGACTCAAGAGCCCTCAGGTGCTCCTGCAGGCTATGTGGTGTTTTGGCCATTAGTGTAAGATCATCTACATATAACAATAGCTTGACCACATAAGTGGCCAAGTGCACCCCTTCTCCTCCCCGCTTGTCAAGCCATTCCTCTAATTTGTCTATGTAAAGCCCGAACAAAGTTGGGGACAAAGGACACCCCTGCTTGACACCGATGTCGCTCCCAAAACACTCTGACATACCATCTTTAGTTTTTATCTTGGCCTGGACCTGTTCATATAGTCTATGCACCGCTGCTCTATACTCCTTTGGTATACCCAACTCCTCCATTCTGCCCCAAAGCTTACTTCTAGGCACCGTGTCGAAGGCCTTTTTAAAGTCAACAAAGCAGCAAAAAGCTTCTTCCCCCTACTTGTCCCAAATTTTTTCAATCAAATGCCTAAGAGTAACACCATGATCAATCGTGGAGTGCTTTGCTCTGAAGCCTGCTTGTCCTTTTGCCCTCTTGCCCTCCTTTTCTACCCAAGTGCTTATTCTTCGTTCTACCATGCTTCCAAAGAGTTTTCCGAAGAGGGGGTTGATCATAATAGTGCGATAGTTTGAAGGGTTTTTAGCATCCCCGTTCTTGTGAAGAGGGATGACCACACTTGTGGTCCAGATAGTAGGGAAACCATGCTGGATCACCCTGTTGAAAATTCTTTTGATATGTGGTGCTAAGGCTTTCATGCCCCACTTCAAGTACTTTGCCTGTAACCCATCTATATCTTTAGCTTTTCCCGTTGCTAACTTTTTGATTCCTTCTATGACATCCTTTATGGAGAATAGCTTGGCGCTCGTGTTGATTATCAAAGGAAGAGTTCTGTCTTGGTCTCTTTCGTACAATGTTTTAGCATACTGTAGCCATTGTGTATCAGTGATATTGTTCTGAACTATGATTCTAGTCTGCTACAATTCCCTCCAAAAGCCTCTTGGATTAGCTTTTCCAAGAGAAATCTGCTCTTTTCTCCTGAATTCCATGTACTCTTCTTTTTTTGACCTCACTAGTTTTTCATATATCTTTTTATTTGCTTTTTCTTTTCCAGATAACTTCAGCGATCTCTTTGCTGCTTTACATTCATCATCATACCAAGGATTCATAGGAAAATTATTTTTGATGGCTCTTCTAGCTTTCGTTCTTTTACACGCTGATAAAGCCTTGTGAATAATGTCAGTCAAGTGTTCGCTACCAATTATGTCCTATTTTTTTTCTGAGATAGCCAATATCATTACCCTTTTGTAGCTGCTTATCGATCATATTTTTAAAAATATCTTGATTCTCGTGATTTAAGCAAATCTTGCCTTGAAAGTCTTCTTTCTTGCGTATTTGAAGATTAACCTCCTACTGGTCACTTTTTTGCATGCTAAACTTTATGTATATTGGGCTATGATCAGATTTCATTTCAACAGGACAGCAGCCAATCTCCAACTCTTTTACCTTTAGAATAGCCCTTTGTGAGCAAATGACATAGTCTACCACGCATTGCCCATTATAGGTATGACACGTGAAGTTTCCCGAGCTTGGCCAAGCATTTATATCATTGCAAATGACTAAATCATGAAGGTTGCACATCCCTAACAGTTCTGCACCAAAAGACGAGATACCTCCTTTTGTGTCTTGAGATATCCTTTTCCATTTCTGATTCTCTTCTTCTTCAAGCCAAAGCAGATTGCTCTTCTTCTCCTCCTCCAAACTGAGGAAAAGGGCTTGGTTATTCGCAGTTCTAGCATTGAAATCTCCTATTAGCATGATCTCACCCATGGAGCTGAACACTTATGTCTTTTTTGAGTGTCTCATATGGATCCTCCTTGTCCAAGTTCTTTTTCTTGTATGTTTTAGAACCATACGGAGCAAAGTAGCAAGCAGCCATCCAAACTATGGACCCTACATTAGTAATCTTTATCCACATGTATTGGTTATTTGGGTCTTTCTTTTCCAATTTTATGGTTCTTTCATAATCTTTCTTGACTAAGACTGTCACCCCTCCATGTCCTTTGCCACTATCCGTTAATTCATTCCATACCGATCACTTCTCATACCCTTCAAAATCTGGGACTTTGCAGCCCTCATGCTCGTGTGTTTCAACAAGGACAATGATGTCCCTCCCCTCCACTATGGGCCCTAAACTAGGACCCCTCCTCCAAGGATAGCCTCTATAATTCCAGCCTACCATTGACAGGTGGTCCTGAGGGGGCCCGCCTTCCTATTTGCGAGTGAAGGTGTTGCCACCCACCTAGGATTTACCTATGTATAACCATGCTTCATTACCCGCTTTTCTTGCTGCTACCACCTTCTCCCACTCCTTTCTCCTTTCCTCTAATTGTGCTAGTGTTAGATCCTCGTCTATATAGAATTGTGTTCCTTTGAGGAGCTTTTTGTTTCTTAAAATCTGAAGCTTGTCTTCCTAATTTTTCAGTGACACCCTAATATTTTTGCTCTTTTCTCCTCTTGCTATTTGTCCAATTCGGCTTGCCTGTAGGATGTTTCCCGCCCACTGAAGGTTACTTAGTAAGAAATCTCTTACTACCCTGCTAGTTATTTCACCTTCTCCTTGTTCTTTCACCCCTTTTATAATTATATTTGTTGCTTTGTCTTGCCTGTCCTTTTCTTCCCACATTTGCAATTTAATCTATTTCTTTATGATCTCTGTTTGTGACCCTGACACCCCTTTTACCACTTGAGTCCAAGACTTGGCCTCCTCAAGTTTCTCCATGATTTGAGTTTCCTTGACTTCCATGTTCTCTAGGACTGATTCAAATTTCTTGAAATCAGGAATGTTTTCATTCTCCTTTGTTTGAACTGTATTTTTGTTCGTGATTTGACTTAGTTCCTGTTTTAATGCCAGAATCTGCTGCTGCCCTGATTCAAAGTTGTTTTGGAGTTTGTTTACTTGGTCTTTGAGTTCCTTATTCTCCTATTCTATCTTGCGGTTGGTTTCTATAAATTCTTGAAACTTGGTATCTTTCACCTATTCTCTTGCCTCTAGCTTAGCCAGTCTACTTTTCAAGTTACTATTGATATAACACTTTGCGGGCGGGAATAATAGCTACTGCTTATTTCTTTGGTTTTAAAACATGGATAGTATAAAATAGGCAATCCTCTTATAAAGCAATGGAATGTAGTACATTATGAACCTCCTATAAAGCAATGGAATGGAGTATAATTTGAAGCTAATTGACAAGTATTGCTGTCCGTTCAATTTTGTTTCGGGTTAATTTAAATGTGTTAATACAATTTTGTTTCTGAGTTAATTTAAATGTGCTAATAATTAATTATGTTATAATTAAAATTTAAATGTGCTAATAGTTAATTATGTTATAATTAATATTTACAAAGAAGGCAAATAGTTGGTGGTTGTTGTAGCGGGTAAATTATAAAAGCTATAAAAACATAAAATTTTCATTCACCTATGTATTGTGCATCCTAATTTCACACTTATTAAGTTTCTAAATGTATCATTTTTGTATATGAGTAAAGGTTATAAAGTTATTGTTTAGAATTTTTGCAATTTTGACTAACGCAGGAAGAGCCTGGAAATTTCATTTTTAAACCATAATTATGCCTACCAATGATGTCCTATCCGACCAAACTTCACAATAACCAATACACGTGAAACCAAATTAGGATGTCATATATATAATGTTTTTCTATTTGCAAGGCTGCAAATACTATGGTTTATGTGTGTGGCAGATGGCCAGTGACCCAATAGAGTGGGAGATCAGGTGGAATTTATGCTAGAGCAATTTATGAATGTGGAAGTGGATATAAGTGGAGGCAAGGGGATAAAGATGATGCCATATGGTGTGGGGAGGAGGATTTTCCTTGGCTTAGGTTTGACCATGCTCTGTGTTATGCTTATTGTGGCTACATTGGTCAACAAATTCAAATTACACAACAAACTAGGAGAAATAGTGGATATTGTAGAGATGCAGGAATTCATCGTGGTTATGAAGAATCCACTATAGGCTACCTTAAAAGAGAGCATCACAACGCTTGGTTATTGAACAATACAAGTTTTACTTCTGGTGTGAGATATAATAATCATCTATATGAGTAAAGTAGGACTAAAATATCTGGGGAATATATATGTAGTTAGTCTCCCTTAGCGTATTTTTAAATTTGTTATGTTGCATTTCAAGTGAGTCCCCTTTACTAATCCTCACTAGCACACACCTAATACAATTTATATTTTATTTTCTTCAATTTAAATTTATTTGAAACCAAGTTTGTAGGGTCCCTTTTCTATTTGTAGGGATGAGATACACTATTCTATTTGTAGGTTGCCCTTATAAAGTTGCTCAAGAAGATCATAAAATTTGGGTCATAATCTATTGTCCCAATGCTTAGAATGCTCTCTCCCTCAATCACCTCTAGGTCCTACTTCAACACCCTCATGTGGTCCTACTCTAGCTCCATCCTAACAACACACACAAGATTTTGATACATGAGAAAAAAGATAGCTAGTCTTCTTTCCGATGACTATATTCCTCCTATTCTTTTATCTAAGAGAATAAATGACCTTGAAGACAAGAAACCTAATGTTGAGAAGACACTTAAAACATTGTTTGGAGTTGTGCAAGTTATGTTAGTTTAAAGAAAAAATTAAAAGCCCAAAAAGTAATTGCCAAGAGGTTTCATGTTTTTCTTTTTAACTATAAAATCTCTAATCAGATGGTTGAGATATGAGACTATTGGGTGCTAACTAAATATATTGATTATCCTCTCTAGACGTTCAACATAGTGTTGGAAATGGTAGAAAAATAGATTTTAATGCCACCAACCAGTGGATATGTGTTGAAATTTTTAGCAAAAATTTGTCTCTATATTTGTTTTATTTATTTATTGATTTCTTGTGTTAGAACCCTGTACCTTTTGGATAGTACTTGGGAACACACTACATATAAAATTATGTAGCACATAGTCTTGTTGAGTTGCACGACAGTTGAAGCAAGGAGATCCAAGATATGAATTTAGATCTATTTCTAGTAGATGGTGGCTAGACACTATTCCAAGAAGCTTTATTGAGTGCTTTAGCATCTACTAGTGATTTCATGGACAAGTGGGACTAGCAGTAGATGGATCATATTTTCCATGTGGCAAAGCACTTGTTTTGATTTGATTGATTTACATGGATGAAAAGGTAAAGAAGCAATAGAAGAAATGATATTAATGCAAAAATTACATCATCCATAATGGGAAATTCATCTAAAATGTCTCTTGTTTTGACCTATTCTACTAACATTTTGTGTTTTGGCTTTCAATGTCTATGCAAACTAGGTTTGTTCAACTACATAAAAAAACATTGTAGTTTACTATGCTCTTAGATAAAACCTAATGATTCCAATTTCTAAAATTGTTTTCCTTGTATATTAGAATTCTTATATTTGTAGGCTTGAAAGGAAAGTATACTAATTGGTGCATTTAACATTGTTCCTCTACATTCATAAGCATGACTTTTGATTGATATTTATGTTTGGTATCCTAACAAGTTGACTATTTTGTAACTTTGGAAACATAAAATATTGAATTGTTTAACTAAATTTCAAATGAAACTTCCTTTTATCTACAATCCCTCTTGTTCATCCATTTTTCCTTATCCTACCATATTTCCCTGTATCTTCTTCCTACGGTTTTTCCTTTTCCTTAATTTTTTACATTTCTTTTATTGTTACCCATTGTATCCTCTTGTACCCATTTTCACAGCCCTAATGAATTCACTTAATAAAACAATGATGTAGCATGTTCATTCATAGGATACTAAAAGATACCCCTAATTTGATTTCTTCGCTTCAAATTATGTTTTTTATACTACTTCAACATACATTATTATAATGGCGCTGAGCGGGCACATGCGTTTACGGTGGTGCATGACTTACCTATAGGTTTGGGAGCCTGTTTGACTGTGCCATGTGCACAGTCCCCCTTGGATTTGGTCTCCATCCCAAATGGCACCTCATAGAGTTTTGTTTCTGCAAGACGAGAGGATATTTTTGGGGTTTTGATAGTCTCTATGCCGATAAATATTAGTAAGACACTGTCTAAGTAAGATTCTGGAGTTAAACTTCTAGCTCTGGGGGTTGGAGGTGTTAAGCCCAATGCTTTTAGCTGCCCTCAAAAATCATTTTCTAATGTTATTAATGGCTCAAGAGCTCAAGAACACCCTTCCTAAGATAGGGCTAGGCCTATGCCTTGTGCCCGCTCATCTCCTATGGTGATGTGTGGCCCTGAGGTCTCAAAAAATGAGGGTTATTATATGAATCCTGGTGTGATCTGTAGATTCAATGGTTTTTGGCCCTCTCTCCCCAATCTCCATTGCCAGGTCATGGAATCCTAGAAACCTCTTGTTGCTAGATAGATTGAGCTTCTTCCTAGTGCAAGAGGGTTCTTCATTGCAACTTTTGCTTCCTCTGAGGAAAGAGATTTAGTGCTAGATAGGGCTTGGATGTGGGGTGATCATTCACTGTCCATCAAACCATGGGCTTGCTCCTTCAATCCTCTCACTGATCCGCTTAATACCAGTCCTATATGGGTGAGACTTCAAAATCTCCCTCTACAGTTTTGGGAGGATTCTTAAAGGTTGACTCAACAACACCTGCATTTTAGTGGACATTGACATCTCCAACCCCTCCATGGAGATGTTGTTTTGATGGTTGAGGACAGGCCATGGTCGTAGCTATTGGACTACGAGGGTCTCCCTTTTAGGTGCAATAGATATTTATCTATTGGTCACTTAGCCCTTGGTTGCCCTCATTCTCATCGCAAGGGTGCAACAACTTGGTGGAAGAATGCACTCACTAATCATTTGAGTGTTCGTGCTTCCCTGATGGATGATTCTTCCTAGGAGGGCGAGCCTCCCCTGGGGGGTGATTCTTCCTAGGAGAATGACCTCTCCCAAGACTCTTTGCTGGAAGCCCCTCTTGTGAAGTCTATGGCGACTGGGTCTGCCATTGCTGTTCATGTAGGGTCTACGTCTCTTGCTGCTTCTATTGGGACCTCAGCTCCTCTATTGGTCCCATCTGCCATGTGCCAAGATACTTCTTTGTCGATCCCCGATTCTTCTTCTACGTTGTTGGCTTCTCGCTTAGTGCACGATCTTTCTTTGGAAGTAGTTGCTGCAGAGGGTCCCCTCCTCTCACCTCGATATGAGGATTTAGACTCAGAGTTTACTTGGACTATTGTGCAGAGAAAGAAGAAAGGCATCCCCAAATCTATCGTTGCTTCATGACAGAGGGTTAAGGGAGTTAGATTTTTTGCCCTCAAGTTAAGGGGCATGTTCAACTATGTCGTGTATATAGTCCCCTTGGATCTAGTCTCCATCCCAAATAGTGCCTTGTAGGGTTTTGTTTCTATAGGATTGGAGGACATTTCTAGGGTTCCAACAGTCTCTGTGCCGATAAATATTAGTAAGACACTACCTAAGCAAGATTATGGAGTTAAACTTTCAGCTTTGGGGATTGGAGGTGTTGGGCCCAGTGCTTTTGGCCATCATCAGAAATCATTTTTTGATGTTGTTAATGTCTCAAGACCTCAAGCATGCCCTTCCCAGGCTAGGGCTGGGCCTATGCCTTGTGCTCTTTCATCTGCTATGGTGATGTGAGGCCCTGAGGTCTCAAAAAATGAGGTTTATTATATGAAGCATGGTATGATTTGGAGATTCAATGGTTTTTGGCCCTCTCTCCCCAATCTCCAATCCTGGGTCATGAAATCCTGGAAACCTCTTATTGCTAGGTAGATTGAGCTTTTTCCTAGTGCAAGAGGGTTCTTCATTGTGACTTTTGCTTCCTCTAAGGAAAGAGATTTAGTGTTGGACAAGGCTTGGATGTGGAGTGATCATTCATTATCCATCAAACCATGGGCTCACTCCTTCAATCCTCTCACTGAACCGCTTAATACCAGACCTATATGGGTGAGAGTTATGAATCTCCCTGTTTAATTTTGGGAGGATTCTTTCTATGAAGCCATTGGCCACACTATAGGGTGCTTCTTGAAGGTTGACTCAATGACACCTACATTTTAGTCGACATTGACATCTCCAAACCCCTCCATGGAGATGTTGTTTTGATGGTTGAGGACAGGCCATGGATGCAACTGTTAGACTATGAGGGTCTCCCTTTTAGGTGTAAGAGATGTTCCTCCATTGGTCACTTAGCCTTTGGTTGCCCTCATTCTCGGCAAGAGGGTGTGGCAACTTGGTGGAAGAATGCACTCACTGATCATTTGACTGTTCACGCTTCTCTGACATACGATTCTTCCCAGGAGGGTGAGCCTTCCCTAGAGGGTGATTCTTCCCAGGAGAATGACCTCTCCTAGGACTCTTTGTCGAAAGCCCCTCTTGTGGAGCATATGGCAACTGGATCTGCCGCTACTGTTCATGCAGGGTCTACGTCTCTAACCGCTTTTGTTGGGCCCTCAACTCCTCTATTGGTCCCATCTACCGTGTACGGGGACACTTCTTTGTCAATCCTTGATTCTTCTTCTACATTGTCATCTTCTTGCTCAGTGCATGATCTTTCTTTGGAAGCGGTTATTGTAGAGGGTCCCCTCCTCTCGCCTCAATATGAGGATTTAGACTCAGAGTTTACTTGGATGGTTGTGCAAAGAAAGAAGAAAGGCCTCCCTAAATCTATCACTACTTCATGACAGAGGGTTAAGGGAGTTAGATTTCTGCCCGCAGGTTCTGGTGTTGTTTAGTTTGTCTTGCAGCTAGGTTGTTGTTTGTCTGCAGTTTCTGTACTACTTCTGTGTTGTGTCTGGCTTGTTTGTGGCATGTTTGTTCTTCCCTGTGACTACATGTCATAAGGTCCTAGCACTTTAGTTAAAAACTATATCAATTATGTCGATCGAGTAGTGTCCAAAGGCTGTATGCAATAGGGGATAGTTTGGCCATCTCTCTTAGTAAGTTTTTTGGAATTTTTTGAAATGATTGAAAATAGAATTTAAACTAGAAAGCATGAAATTGTTTAAGCTAGAAAGCATTTGAATTCCCATTCTAAAAAGCATGTAAACTATCTAAGAATCAACACTTGCAGTTTAACTAGGAAATTGAAACAAAGGTGACTACCTACTAATGACTAACTACTAACTGAAAGTACACTTAACATTTTTAAATCAATAACTAACAATAGTTTTAAGAATAGAGTGGATGCTCCAGAAATTTCAAATAAACAAAACTCAGAGATCAGTAACTTGAAAAACACAACCTGTAGGGACACACAACAGAACTAAACACATAATAACATTTATTTAAGCATAACATGCACAGAACATAAATAACAACATTAATGATATAAATACTTATCTACTCTATGAGATCCCTCAAGCGGCCAGCTCTTGGGCGTTCCTACTAATAGCTCAAATCACATATAGTGCTTTTGGAGCTTCAAAGCAAATACATTCATAGTGCTTCCATTACTTAGAACAAATTTCTCAGAACAATCTAATGATATTCACTCATTCATATCATAAAAGTGTAACAACACAAAGATCATAACCGAACAGTATTCAAAATATTATCATAACAACATATCCTTATTTTTAGCAGCTACACATCTATATACTGCATTACTACAAAATCCTAATTTGCAGATGGTAGGAAAATACCATTGAAAAAGTCTTTAAATAGAATTACAACTAATTGATGTTCATGACATAAAACATAATAAAGGCTCTGAGTGGAGTCGTAAAGTCTCAAATAGTCTTTAACAAAAAATAATAGAATGCCTTAAAAGAAATCTTCCACTATGCACGCCTAAATTTCTGGCACCCCAACTTCTGGCAATCTGACTTCAACCACTTGAAGTCAACTCCTTTCATAGGCCATGCATAAGTCATGCACAATTACTCAAAGTCTATACTATTATATCAACATTAGTTAGTAAATTCCAATCAATTTGAGAAATAAAGACTTATACACCATTTTATAAAAAGTAGACAATTATTGCTTCTAAAATTAAACAAATTGGCATGGTTGAGGTGGTTAGCAAGAACAAAAAGGGGTATTTAGCTCATCATAAGAATGAGGTTGTTTATATCTCATCACCCTGGAGGCCTTGTTTGTAAAGGGTGCAGTCCCTTATAAGTTTCTTATCTTAATAAAAAACACATTATTATAATTAAAACACCTCCCTAATTTCAGTGAGTATCCTATGTACCTATTTTTTGGTTACATTTTTATATCCCCTTATTATTTCTATCCCTTGTATGCTTGATAGAAAATGACATGTCTATCAATCACCCATTTCTCATAACATTCAAAACTTTAAAGTATTGACTTAACAAAAGTTAATGGATCACTCATTCACTTACTTTGAATAATGGATTGTCTCAATTAAGCCTCAAAACAGGATGACTCAAACTGCATATATTTTATGTAGAAAAATCTAATAACTTGTATTTACCTTAAAATGATCCTCAAATTGGTACATACTCTTGTATTTATGTGACTCCAAACTTATTCATTTTAAGGTTTCATTGGTGGGATCTTTCTACTCTATCTTCATTGAATGGAGTATAAATAAAATATTCAAGGTGTAAAGTGATGTTGAATTGTTGGAGACATGAAGGAGTATAGCATTGTCAAAAGGCCATGTAGAAAAGAGAAAGGAGAGAATTTTATTTCCATATGAACAAATTTAATATTTTTAATTAATGAAAAATAGTTGATTCACAAGAAATACCCTACATGACCATATAAATAACACATTCATGGTGAAAGAGAAGTAGACTTATCCATTCGAGATGAGTCATGATTTGACATAAACCTAACCAAACTACACCCAACCCTATACAATATAGTGAAAAATGAAATACATAGCTCACACACATGTAGAGCATTATAAGTCATGCATGATGTCAAGAAACATCTTCCTTCATCAATTTTTTTACCAATGTTAAGAGATTCAAAAATCCACACCTACCTCAAAGTGTAAGTTTGGAACCTTGTATGATTGAACTCCAAAGCATTATCAAAGCACCTAAAGCCCACATTTCTTATAGCTCACAAACATATATAAAAAAGAATAACTTTTGTAGTATGTACTATGATGTGCTCTAGAAACTACATTTTTAAATGTTCAAAAAACAAATTATGCAAAGATGGAAGGAGATTTAGGTGCAAACTATAAGTAATTATCATGAACAAAGTCAACCAATTTAGGCCCTATATAATAGATTGCATAAAAGGATAACTCACACATATGTAAAACATCATAGGTCCTTAAATGTCACCAAGATGTATCTTTTGTCTTAAGATTTGTACCTAAATTGGTAGAGGTCTTGGGAAGGCCAAGGCTACATCAAAGTTTGTGGTGCTTATAGATTTAGATAATTGAGCTCTTATCGTTGAACCTAAAGTACACATTTTTCATATTATGCAAATGTATGTGAGGAAATAACATTTCTTCTATTGCTTCTTTACCTTTTCATCCATGTAAATCAATCAAATCAAAATAAGTGCTTTGCCTCATGGAAAATATGATCCATCTACTGCTAGTCCCACTTGTCCATGAAATCACAAGTAGTAGATGCTAAAGCACTCAATAAAGCTTCTTGGAAGAGTGTCTAGCCACCATCTACTATAAATAGATCTAAATTCATATCTTGGATCTCCTTGCTTCAACTGTCATGCAACTCAACAAGACTATGTGCTACATAATTTTATATATAGTGTGTTCCCAAGTACTATTTAAAAGGTACATGGTTCTAACACAAGAAATCAATAAATAAATAAAACAAATATAGAGACAAATTTTTGCAAAAAAATTCAACACATATCCTCTGGTTGGTGGCATTAAAATCTATCTTTCTACCATTTCCAACACTATGTTGAACATCTAGAGAGGATAATCCATATATTTAGTTAGCACCCAACAGTCTCATATCTCAACCATCTGATTAGATATTTTATAGTTTAAAAGAAAAACATGAAACCTCTTGACAATTACTTTTTGGGCTTTTAATTTTTTCTTTAAACTAACATAACTAACACAACTCCAAACAATTTTTTAAGTGTCTTCTCAACATTAGGTTTTTTGTCTTCAAGGTCATTTATTCTCTTAGATAAAAGAATAGGAGGAATATAGTCATCGGAAAGAAGACTAGCTATCTTTTTTTTCATGTATCAAAATCTTGTGTGTTGTTAGGATGGAGCTAGAGTAGGACCACATGAGGGTGTTGAAGTAGGACCTAGAGGTGATCGAGGGAGAGAGCATTCTAAGCATTGGGACAATAGATTATGACCCCAATTTTATGATCTTCTTGAGCAACTTTATAAGGGCAACCTACAAATAGAATAGTGTAATATTCCCTACAAATAGAAAGGGGACCCTACAAACTTGGTTTCAAATAAATTTAAATTGAAGGAAATAAATTTAAATTGAAGCAAATAAAATATAAATTGTATTGGGTGTGTGCTAGTGAGGATTAGTAAAGGGTACTCGCTTGAAATGCAACATAACAAATCTAAAAATATGCTAAGGGAGACTAACTACATATATATTCCCCAGATATTTTAGTCCTACTTTACTCATAAAGATGATTATTAAATCTCACACCACAAGTAAAACTTGTATTGTTCAATAACCAAGTGTTGTGATGCTCTCTTTTAAGGTAGCCTATAGTGGATTCTTCATAACCACGATGAATTCTTGCATCTCTACAATATCCACTATTTATCCTAGTTTGTTGTGCAATTTGAATTTGTTAACCAGTGTAGCCACAATAAACATAACACAGAGCATGGTCACACCTAAGCCAAGGAAAATCCTCCTCCCCACACCATATGGCATCATCTTTATCCCCTTGCCTCCACTTATATCCACTTCCACATTCATAAATTGCTCTAACATAAATTCCACATGATCTCCCACTCTATGGGGTCACTGGCCATCTGCCACACACATAAACCATAGTATTTGTAGCCTTGCAAATAGAAAAACATTATATATATGACATCCTAATTTGGTTTCATGTGTATTGGTTATTGTGAAGGTTGGTTGGAGAGGACATCATTGGTAGGTATAATTATTGTTTAAAAATGAAATTTCCAAGCTCTTCCTGCGTTAGTCGAAATTGCATAAAATTCTAAACAATAACTTTATAGCCTTTACTCATATACAAAAATGATACATTTAGAAACTTAAAAAGTGTGAAATTAGTGTGAAATTAGGATGCACAATACATAGGTGAATGAAAATTTTATATTTTTATAGCTTTTATAATTTACCCGCTACAACAACCACCAACTGTTTACCTACTATTTACCTTCCTTTCAAATATTACTTACGATATAATTAACTATTAACACATTTAAATTTTAGTTATAATATAATTAATTATTAGCCCATTTAAATTAACTCAGAAACAAAATTGTATTAACACATTTAAATTAACTCGAAACAAAATTGAACGGACAACAATACTCGTCAATTAGCTTCAAATTATACTCCATTCCATTGCTTTATAAGAGGTTCATAATATACTAAATTCCATCGCTTTATAAGAGGATTGCCTATTTTATGTTTTAAAGCCAAAGACATAAGCAGTAGCTATTATTCACGCCCGCAAAGTGTTACATCGGTATTAACTTAAGCCTCTTCTTATAATCCCCATCTCACTCGTTTATGTTCACTTGGCACATGTGGGATTAACAACTTAAATATTTACTCTTTCGGGCAGGCTCTCCTTAAAAGGACATTCATCATCCCTGACTCCCGAGCTTTCCACTGGATAAATGCCTGCAGCTGAGCTCATCTCGTGTCTCTGCACTCTCAGTGGGTGCGGCAGATTCAGGCTAAAGCAATATGCAGACCGTGACGGAGGGAAATGACCGCGTGTTATTTAGAAGTGTGACGGCGGGAGGGAAATGACCGCGTGCTGTTTGGAAGTGTGACGGTGGTAACAAACGGTTACGGAGGGGGGAAAGGAGGGGCCCACGAGCCACGTCAAAAGTCAATCGTTAGAGTGTGTGACTTAAGCTAGGCCGTAGAATAATCATCATTCAATTCCATATGATTAGCCTTAATTCTTGTATTGTTCCTTTGTCTATAATATCTTAAATTTTATATTTGAGTGTGATACATCTATCTATACAATGATAAGTACAAAAAATACACTATCAGATTCATAATAAAAGAAGAAATTCTCCATGAAATTTCATAATCTTATAATGAACAGTCCATCGGATCATGAAAAAGGGACTAACAGAAAAAGGAATATAAATACAAATTGCAAGGCCTCGCATAGGATAGAGCTAAAACCCTAATTTCAATTGTTTGCAACTTAAAAAATTGAAACCCGCTGTCAGCCACCACTGTAATACCCTGCCATTCCCACATTTATTGAAACTGAAATTCTAGAACAGAAAGGAAAACTTGTTCTTGTTATGTATTAAATAAATCATGTTTCCTAAACGGAAGCGGTGTCATCCATAATAGCAAAAGATATGGCTTTTGAAAACTCTAAGAAACTGATCTGGCAATCACTGTTAGTATCAGCCTCCCTTATCACTTCAGTCAATTCCTTGACGGTGAGAGTGTGGCTCAGCTGAGCCAGCTCTACTGCTGTGATGAAGCTGTTGTCGTCTCTGTCAAATAACCAGAATATGGCGCGCAGTTGTTATTCTATATACGTGCGCTCTGTATAGTTGATGTTTTTAATGGATTGGGCGGTAGGCGGGAGGTGAAGTGATCGTAACTGTTGGATTAGGGGGGGGAGAGGGATTTAAAAAAAAAAGTTAAACCGTTAGAGAAAACCACGACAATGACGTTGGAAAACGGTTTCAGATACCTAATTTAAAGCTTAGAGTGTGATGTGTAAGCCCAGCCGTTCTTGCGCTACCGCACCGTCAAGCAGGGTCGCTGCAAATATAAGGCCCAACAAAATATAGCATATTATCTTCGTACGAGATGTCGTTTCTTACTCAAAACATCCACACATAAGCAACCAGCTATGAGAAGCTCAAGCATGACATTTCTTATTTATAGTTTAGTTAATGCTATTGAAGATAGTGTAAACTAGTGTAAAACACGCAGGCACATCAAGGTCTAAATTTCTGACATTTGGAAACTTAACCACTCTACTTAAACATCATCCACTTCAATGGTCAAACAGTCAATTTATCAATTTTACACCTCATCCACAACAAAAAGTGGTAAATATTTGTCTTATTTTTATTGACCAATATTGACTTTTGACAATTAAAGTGAATGATCTTTTAAGAATAACAAACTTAACTTCATCTACCATTTATTATTGTTTTATAAGAATATATGATTATTGACTGTGAAAGCTAACGGAGTGAACTCTGCACCACATAAACTAATCGTCCGTAACTATCTACTCGGCCCAAATGCACAAGAGACTCAAATCTCGTATCATGATTACTTTTTGGACTTAAAATCATTTCTCAGTTGGAATTCGGCTTGAAAGCCTACAACAGATCTTAGCCTTTCTATCTAATTCTCACATCATCATTGACTCAAATTAAAAACGTGACATGACAAAACACAATTATAATTATAGTCGTATTTATTTACTAGCATTTGAATCTAAGTAGTCATTGTCCATCCCTTCCACGCCCAGTAATTGGGAAAATCCTTACAAACATTCCGAATAATTCTACCAACCTCAGACGTCCACATCACACCTAGTGCCCGGCTGCAGAGGAAGTCGATCGTTATTGCAGCAGCTACTAAACCCCATAACAGCAAAACAATTGACATTGAGATGGTAATGTCCAGAACTCCACGACCCCACCTTCCAGCGGATCTTTCCCCCGATCTTCAGATTCACAGTAAGAATTTGGCTCTGCTGCTCGGCTCTCAAATGCTGTGCAATAAACGAAGCCAACGGAACGGCATTCCCGTAGAGAAGAGGGGAGATAACTCTGACATCGCTGTGTCCCTGGTAAAACGGCGGTAACTGGGTGTAGGGGGTGATCTGCTGGTCGAGGTAGTCGGCGGAGGCGCTGATCCGGTCATAGTAGACGCCTATCCGGTCATTCGGATTGTGCGAGATGATGGTGAACTGCAAGCTGGAGGTAAGCGTGTCGTCGGCTGTAACGTTCCACTGGCGGATAACGGCGTCTTGCACATAGAATCGTGGCTTGTGCGGATGGAGTGCTAAGTATACGACGAGGATAATGAAAAGCACGATTATGATGAAGATTAGCAGGCCTACGCACAGCTTACGTAACCGCTCCCAAGGATAGTCTACAGGAAAACAGAGGAATCTGCGGTGCTTGCCACACTCATGAGACATTTTGGATTCTGCTTGCTTTCTTACGGACCAAATCTGACTTGAAGCCCCAGAGAAAGAAGGCAAATTATCTGTGGCTTGTGCAAGCCTGATAGAATTTTTATAGTCGGAAGCGGAACAAATTCTGCAATTCGTCAGGCTTTTTCGAATGGTTCTGAGAAATTGCATCCGTAGACTACTGTGAGAAATTTCTCCCGTAGGCTACCGCGCTTCCGAATGGTGTGAGAAGTTTCTCCCGTAGACTAGAGCGCGTTTTTTAATTCAAAGACTGTTAAATGTGTCAATTGTTCTAGACTAGAACAAGAAAAATGTTTTTTTATTCAAGGACTGTTAAAGTGTCAGCAAGTGTCAGCTGTTCTGAAATAGCATCCATTTCAACAGTGAAAGGTCAATTTTGATCAATAGAAATAGGGTAAATATTGTAGGGGAAAAGACCCAATAGGTGGGATAGTTCCAATGGCTGAGATGGTATATGTGCATTTAAGACCCAATATTTTTTAAGTTTAGTACTAGTATATGTACATTTAAGGCTCAATATTTTTAAAGTTTAGTATTAGTAGTTGTGAGTTTAAGGTTGTTAATGTTATTATAAGTACTAATAATTGAATGAAATGTGCCCTTTAGATTTAAAAAGCAACCAATCATGTGATGCCATATCAGCGCACCATCAAAGGAGGTCTTAATGCACACCTATTGGTCAACACTTTTTTTTGGTGAAGTATTTGACACCTCAACAAAAAGCATGTTGATGTGGCATCATATTTGATGATGTAGCCCTGAAACTTTAGTTATAAGTAGGGGTGTTGCCAAGTAAGCTACTGTAAAAACTTTGGAGTGATTTGAAATTGCCACGTATGATTTTGAGAGGCGTGAATTTAGGGTGCACCACTACTGGGTCCTCTCCCCTAGATGCAAGAAAAATAACAGAACTAAAACAGAGTAGCAGCAAAATGAAAAGAAAAATACTCAAACAAAACGACAATGTAATAAAGTCACAGAGTACACAAGATCATTAACGTGGTTCACCATATTGATGGCTACGTCCACAAAGAAGGGGATTCAATTCCTTTTACTGTTCATACATTCTCTGTATTCTGCCGAACAACAGCAAGCACCTTGCATACTAAAAGACACTTCTCAAAAACTCCTACCAAAATGTCTTTTACATCTAGAATCATCGACCCAGATTAAGGAACGGTTACAAGCCAAGAATGGCAATTGCAAATAGATGGTTACAAGGAATAAAAGAAGACAAGATGTTATTAAGTCGTTACATTGGGCTTCACCAATCCATGCGTGGGCTTCACCAGTCTACGTGCTCAACAATCTCCCACTTGAAGACCAATGGGATCACCGAAAGAGGTGCTCAGACAAATCCCCTCAAGAGGTTGAGGGTCACAAAGGAATGAGACTGAGAGAAGATCTACAAAATTCAAACTTCTCTCGTGGAACAATTTTAGTTAATGCATCCGCCGGATTGACCTTCGTGCCAATTTTTGTGACCTGCAACTTGCCTTCGTCAAGAACATGGTGGATAAAGTGATATTTGAGGTCAATATGCTTAGTTCGATTGTGGAAAGCTGAATTCTTAGCCAAGTGTATAGCACTATTGCTATCACAGTACAGTGCAAAAACTAATTTTGGACAACCCAATTCGGTCAGCAAACGCTCTATCCATATCATTTCCTTTGCTCCTTCAGTGAGAGCAATGTACTCTGCCTTTGTAGATGACAATGCTACAACTTGTTGCAGTCGAGAAACCCAACTAATCGCTGCCCCCACAAATGTAAATGCATAACCAGTGGTAGACCGACGTTTATCTAAATCTTCGGCCATATCCGAATCAACATGACCACGAAGCTGAGTGTCAATACCTCCAAAACATAAACAATAATGTGAGGTACCTTTCAAGTAGCGTAGAATCCACTGAACTACCTGCTAGTGTAATTTCCCTGGATGACTCATGAATCTGCTCACAACTGCCACTGCATGAGCTATGTCCAGACGAGTACACACCATTGCATACATTAGACTGCCGACTACAGATGTATATGGAACATACCTCATTTGCTCCTCCTCTTCCTGATTTTTCAGAGACATAGCTGAAGATAATAAAAAATGATCAGCCAAAGGAGTAGATACCTATTTGGTGTGAGACATATTAAATCTGTCCAACACTTTGGCAATATATTTCGCTTGGAATAATTTGAGTTCTCTTTTATTTCTGTTTCTAAATATTTTCATCCCAAGAATTCTTTTGGCTGGTTTTAGGTCTTTCATGGCAAAACGAAGAGCCAATTGTTGCTTTAGTTGAGCAATAATCTTAACACTAGTACCAGCAACTAACATATCATCAACATAGAGCAAAAAGATGACAAACTCACTGGTATTAAGCCTCTTGTAGTAAACACAAGGGTCTGATTCACAACGAATAAAGTTGTGATCAGTAATGAAGCGGTCAAATTTTAGGTACCATTGTCTTGGGGCTTGCTTCAGCCCATACAAACCCTGCTTCAACTTGCAAAATAGATGCTCTTGAATTGGTTGAGCAAAGCCTTCAGGCTGCTCCATGTATAAATCCTCATCAATATCTCCATGTAGAAATGTTGTTTTCACATCGAGTTGCTCAAGTTCTAGGTTCCAAACGGCTACCGAACCCAACGCTGCACGAATTGTATGCATTTTTACAACTGGTGAGAAAATCTCATGAAAATTGATACCTTTTTGTTGATCAAATCCTTTGACCACTAATCTGGCCCTGTACCTTTTACCCCCTTGATGCAGCACACAACATAAACTCAATACAATTTTGCCATTAATCATGTGAGAGCCAAAGATTTGAAGACCGAGACATTAAAAAACTTCTATTCATCAACTCTGCTACTATAATGAGAGAAAACTCTCTTATATCTAAGAAAAACAAAAAAAATCAAAAAATTACCTTTTGTGGCAGATTTCAACAATTGTCAGATTTTGCCATTTTAGGTAATTTTGCAATCATATCTTGAAAATCCTATTTTTTCCCAAAAGATTCCTAAAACTTAGGTAGGATGAAATGCCAACTAATATTCTAAATTTGAAACATGAGTTTCCATTTATTACAAAAGCAACTTTTTAAAAATCTAGAAAAAGAACACTAAATTGCTATTTTGAGGGCCAAGATGAAAGTTTCAAGCCCCGAAAAAGTGCCAAGACTAGGTCTAACCCACTAGGGTCGGTTGCGAAACCACTTTCCCCTCATAACTCATCCACCTGTAAAATCTCGTAGAAAACCCACATCCGAGTCAAAAGTTATGATCTCTACAAGTTCCTGCATCATTCTCCTCTTATTGAAAAGAACGTAGCTCTTGCAAGTGAGTGTCTTCGAACTACTATACTTCATTCTTCTCTTTTTTTCCCTCTTTTTCCACCATTTTTCCAGAACAAGCTTCACTCTCCTCGAACAAATATGCACTTTATTCTTCTCTCGTCTCGTAGATTTGCATCCACCAAATATTGTGTTCCTCTACCAAATTATTTGCCCTCTCCTCTCCTTCTTCGTGGGATCCAACCCACCACTAACCAACCAGCTCCACTAAGTCTCTCCTGCAGCTTCCTCTACAACCTCTTTTATCTTACTATTTGTGCTTTCCAATAGACATGTTCCTGCTGCAAACTCATTCTTTTCTTCTTTTTCATTATTCTTGAGGACTTCCACTTCTTTATCTTTATGTTCCTCTTTATCCGCAAACAAAATAATGTTAGGTAAAATAAGGTTTTCGTTATCACTCTTCTCTGTTGCAATCTCATCCATGCGTTTGAAAAGACATGTTTCAGTTGCAACCATGTGTTTTTTCTCTTTCATGCCACTTTCATGAAATTCTTTCACACCTTTTATTATCAACATTTCCTCTATTCATTTCATCTTTTAATAGATCCACTATATCATGAAGTTTTATCAACTCTTCATTAAGACTATCCGTGAACTTTCTATCCCACTTTTCTATATATGAAATCATTATAGGTCTCTTCATGACCCATCTCATCCTCTTCTTCGAAAACAATTTGCTCATTCTCAATATGCAATTTCTACAACCTGCACACATAAACACTTTAGAGCCAATGCTTTTTGCAGTTACAGGTCCTCTCTACAAAAAAAAAACTCTCATAACTAAAGTCTACCAACAAAAGACTCTAGAAGATGCACCTCTCCAAGACCTCTTTTACCCACTTTCTCTCAGTGGAAGAAGTCTCTACACCTTCTACCCAGCTTTATCTTTGATGGAGCACAACCAACATATTTCACACAAGTTTAACTCTCCTCTACTTAACAAAGACTCTGGAAGATGCACCTCTTCAAGACCTCTTCTACCCACTTTCTCTCAGTGGAAGAACTCTGTACACCTTCTACCCAGATTTTATCTTTGCTGGAGGACAGTGAACATATATCTCACAAAATCAATTTTCTCATACTTCAACACATAGGAAAATAATTTGCTTCACAAACTCCTCTCGGTCCTGGTGCATACTCTGCACACTTAAGAAGGGGATTCAATTCCTTTTACTGTTCATACATTCTCTGTATTCTGCCAAACAACATCAAGCACCTTGCATACTAAAAGACACTTCTCAAAAACTCCTAACAAAACGTCTTTAACATCTGGAATCATCGACCCAGATTAAGGAGCGGTTACAAGCCAAGAATGGCAATTGCAAATAGACGGTTACAAGGAATAAAAGAAGACAGGAAGTTATTAAGCCGTTACATTGGGCTTCACCAGTCCACATGTGGGCTTCACCAGTCCACGTGCCCAACAAATATTTAGTAATTTTTGTTGTGAATGAGGTGTGAAATGGCTATTGACTATTTGACCATTGAAATGGATGATATTTTTGCCGAGAGGCAAACTATAGTCGCAGCAGGGGTGGAGATGAGAACAGTCATTTTTTGGTTGTAATTATAAACCAAAAAAATTAAAAGAAAAATAAAAAGTGAATAAATAAATTGAATCTTTTCTATTTAACCCAACATAGAAGCAGTGTAATAAATTCAACAGGCATTATAAATTTATGAAACCATCAATACTATTTTTAGTGGCCACAATTTGTAATAAATCCACCACCAGCTATCATAATAAGAGGCGTTAAATTCAAAAGATAAAACTTAGTTTTGCAGATTATAAGTATGCATTTCACTCCATATTTCGGAAGGGGCATGAGCGCATTCTCATAGGTGCCTATTCAAGTTTTTCAAAGGTGCTTTTTTGTGGGATTCGTCAATCAAATTTGTACCAGCTCCACAACGATTGGCATAACACCCAATAACCATTGGCTCCAGGGAAAACCCATTTTTCTACCTTTTTTCCTTGTCTGCACTATATTTGCATATCAAATATCACTGTTCTTCATAGCCATGCAGTTGTTGGGATTGTAACTGAAGTGGGAACAAAAGTTAAAAAATTTTCCATGGGCAATGGTGTTGGAGTGGGTTGCATGGTGGGTAGCTGCCATAATTGTGAGAATTGTGAATAAGGGGTATTTTGGAATGATAGAGAAAGGAATTCGTTTAGAGGTAGTGGGGCTTGGCGGTCTTGGTCACATGGCGGTTAAATTTGGCAAAGCCTTTGGCCTGCATGTGACCGTCATCAGCACATCCCCAAACAAAGAAAAGAAGCTAGAGGTTTTGGGGGTAGATTAGTTCCTTGTCAACAAAGATGTGAACCAGATGAAGGACACAACTAAAAGGATGCAGATAAATCCCTATATTATATAATTGATGTATTATATCCACTGATCATCTTGTAGTTGGCATTCCTGATAAACCTCTACAAGTTCCTACTCTTAATGTTATATTTGGTAAGTTATTCCCCTCTTATAGTGTCAAATTGGCAATATTAAAAGCTTCAAATCTGTATTGGATTTGATCTTTGAATTATTGGTGGGTCTGCATTTTATGGTCATTATTTTTTAGTTTTCATGAATACCCAGTTGAAGGAGTTTCCCCAATTAAATTTTTGTTTTTGTTGTTCACTTGAAATCCGTTTCATGGTATTTCAGGGGGGAGATTTGTTGCAGGGAGCTGTATTGGTGGAATTCAAGAAACATAGGACATGATGGACTTTTGTGCAGAGCACAACATCTCATGCATGATAGAAAAGATCTTTGTTGATTATATCAACACTGCAATGGAAACGCTGCAGAAGGGAGATGTTAAATACCAGTTTGTTATTGAGAATGTTGAGAGTTTTAAGATTTAAACCATAAGAATATACCTTTTAGTGCATAAATATGCAGTGTAAAGCTCCTATTTGTTAGGACAAATTTTGGAGTTGATATTTAGTAGGAATTGCTCACATGGTGTTATAACTGTCACATGATTTTTTTCATTAGATGGGGGTATAGAATCTGTACCCATGGAAATGTAAAGTATTAGTAGAATATGTAGTGATGGAAATACAAAACATTGGCAAAATTGTCTTTTAGACAGTAATAAAGATTTTTGATAATAATAGAATAGCCTATTTTTAATTTCCTTTAATCATTACCTATGTTTTTTAATCGTTACCTATGTTTGATCTAAAGTTTTAGATACTTCCAATGATAAATGTGAGATTCCCTCACCAAGTGAAAAGCCCTAAAGTCTAAAACTTTAGACCACCCAGCATCTAGAAAGATATTACTCAAAGAGAGTAGATGGGGAAATGAGGTGAGAATCGAGGGATGAAGATGCCACAAATCTATCCAAAAAAGAGCATTGTGGCCAAAATTGGCAATCCAGAAAAGGCCCTACTTAACAAGTAATGCACCCTTCTTAATAGTATTCTAAATCATAGAGGCTTTCCCAAACAAACCCATTCTTAAAACCTTAACAATAGAACACCTCATAAATATTTATATCTTAGAATTTTGGCCCAAGGCTGATCTTGTTACTTAAAACCATCTCAATAAAGTTTAGTAGCCAAGGCTTGGCTATTAAACTTAGAGCCTAAGACCAAGACAACCATTTTTCTTAGGCCTACAAATTGACTCCCAACTAATAAGGCTTCATTAATGAAGTCTAGAGTCCTTGCCCAAAGAAACTTCCTAGAAAGAGAATTGAACTCCTTTAGAAAGATTTTAGGAATGGAAAGCACAAAAAATCTATAGATGGGAAGATCCTACAGTAGAGATTTAAAAAGGGTAAGATGCCCTACAAAAGATAACCATGTTGGAAGGTCCAATGAATAACCCACATTCTAAACATGTCAAGAATCCTCTTTCACTAGTTGCTCTTGATCCTCCTCCTGTCCCTACAGTAGTTAGAGGAATGCAACCCACACTAAGAGACCCTCCTTGCTCCCCTATGGTTTCCTAGTATTCGATGGTTCCTCCTCCTACTTATTTAGTAGCTAGAGAAAAACAACCAATACTACATAAACACCCCATTCTCCTTGTGTTTTTTCAACCTTTGGCAACTTCTTCCATTCCTCCTACCTCTTCGACAACAAGAGGAAAGCAACTCATGTTGTGAGACCCTCCCCCTCACCCTATGATTTCTTAGCCCTCAATTGTTCCTTTAATTCCTCCTCCTATCACTTTGATAGAGGAATAAAAGGAACTAGCGTTGGAAAACTCTCCCACCCCTTCTACAAAAGCTCTAGCTCACACTTGATAGAATCAACTTATGAGAGATCACAAACATCATCGTCATGTATTAGCTTGAGAGCGCATTTCCCAGCTTGATCCCATTCTTGAACAACCTCCTCCTCTATGGTTGCCTTCTAATTTGTTACCTCCTTCTAAGCCTTAGCCTCCTACTTCTCAACTTGAGCATCTTCCTTCTCTAACCCCCCATCTCCTCAATTATACCCAAACAAATGAAACCCCAAAAATGTTCAATTTGTCTTGGCCTTGTCTACTGAGGATCCCATTATTCCCCTCATTCCAGATTAGCCTCCCTTTTAGAGCCCCCAAATCTTCCCAACATTAGTGTAATTTCTAGCACTACCCTTTTATCATTCATCCCATTCCAATGCACCTAGCACCAAATTTTCTTAGATATCCTTCGTCTTGCCACCATTGATATCAACATTCCCTTCCCTCCACCAAAATGTAAACCAAAGCATTACCCCTCACTACCTTTTCATAAATTGAAGTGTAATCCTCCATTCCCACCCCTATAAGCCCTTCTTCATTAGTTCTTCCTACTATGGAGGACCTTCCTCTACCCACGACTCTTACTGCTCACATTTCTACTAATAGTAGTGAGCAATAATGTCTTCTTCATATTCAGACAATGATTCACATGACTCCTCTCCCAAGGAGTGCATGTTTGAATCCTTCATAGGTATTCCATCTGTCTTTGATTTTTCCAAGATTATTGACAATA
Organism: Cunninghamia lanceolata; assembly: GCA_027924645.1. Classification (NCBI taxonomy): domain Eukaryota; kingdom Viridiplantae; phylum Streptophyta; class Pinopsida; order Cupressales; family Cupressaceae; genus Cunninghamia; species Cunninghamia lanceolata. Next base: position 7,483,271 of record BSBN01000400.1, read on the forward strand.
TTCCATGCTGATGCTCAAGAGGATGCTACTCTCTCAACTAATCCTTTGTAGTCCATTGTAGGAGATTCTCTTATTACTATTTGCCCACGATTGATGTTAAACTAAAAGGTCAACCTACCAATTTCTGATACAAGTGCCAGAGTTAATGAATCCATGAGAGGCAATTAGTCCATGCCACGAATCCCACGGGGAGCACTGACCATTTACCAACAATTACATCTCTTAATTTGGTTCTTTTATTATCTTATCCTCTGTCCCCTTATGATGAAGATTGGGAGGTGGATGATTTGATGGATCCTGACCCATGAGAGCAATACCTTCATTGCATATGTATATATGTGTATGTGTGTTTATCTATCTTGTTTTCCTTGTAATATTACTTGACATGTGTTTGTCAATTTCTCCTAGAATACCCATGCTACTCTTGTAGGTACATAGATATAGCCTAGGAATAAAAATGTTGTGTAATTCCTTTATTTGAATGTATATTATTGTATCTATTCTATCCTTTGATTTTTTACATTTTGGAGATGATGCAAAGCATTGGAAGAATTGCCTTCCTTCAATGTTGACTTAATTTTTTTGATTTTCCTTTGCTTTCATGTGAAATTCCTCCTTTGTGTTCGTAGTTTTGTAGGTTTGGGGGATGTGTTGCAAGTATGAGGTAAACCAGTGTTGTCATTGATGTCAACATACTCATATTGCTTTGACAAGAAGGATTCAATGAGCAGTGTGCTGAGGATATTGAGAAAATTAGCCTCAGTCAGGAACAGTAAAGAACAGTGATGAGAAGAAGGCAAATGTACTGTATAGGATGCGAACCGGAGGATGCGGATTAAAGGGTTTGTAGATATGAGTCTTGAGATGCTTCAGTTAAGATTTCAGAGGTCCGCATGAAGATCTGAAGGAGTTGTGGCTGTCGGTGTAGAACCGGTTCCGGCAAGTATTCAGAGGTGACAGAGGATCACAAAAAGGTCCGGTGAGGTCTGGAACTGTATAATCCTAATCTGCGGATTGGAAGGAGTCTTTGGAATGTCCTTGTGATGTGCCATCTCGAGTTGTGTATAATTTGGAGGTCCGGAAGTACCTCCTGCATTATGACAGTGGGGACAGTCTGTGTTCTTGAAGTTCCGGATGAGGAAGACAAGAGATTCCAGTAAGTAGAGGAAGTGCGGATGTATCCGGTCATTCAGGTAGGCTTGTGAAGGTTCTTGGATCATGTTGAGGTTGTGTTGTTGGTCCGCATTGATAGTAGAGCCCGGAATTGAAGTTATTCTTCCGGATGAAGTTCTTGCTCTGTTTAGCTGACCGGATGAGTTGTTCATCCTGCGAATGTTCTTGTGGTGGCCGACCGGATGTGTTATTCATCTTGCGGATACTCTTATGGTTGTTTGCCGACTTAGATGTTTGTTCCTAAGTCGATGTCTTGTATAAATAACAGTTTGTGAGTTCATTTCGATGTGTGGATTGTGTGGATGAGTGTGGCATAGCGAAGAGAAGTGCGAAAGGCAGAGCAGAGGTTTTTGGGCTTAAATGGAACTGATCCAGACATGGTAGAGATGTCATTCTCTAGTTCAAGATTGTGATTCTTATCACTTTGTAGACAGTGTGTCTCCTTGTAGGTAGTGGGCCTCTTTGTGAGCAGTGTGCTCGGGCAGTGAGCCCTAATTGGCAAGTGCCATTCTTTTTCTTATTCTTCTAACAGAGAATAATCCTTGGGTTAATCACCCCGTGGTTTTTCCCTTAACCAGGTTTTCCACGTCAAAATCTTGGTGTTCAATGTGTTGATGTTTATCTGCTCTTGTGTTTATGTATTATGCTTTCATGGATGATTAATTGATATGCTGTTAACTAACAACGAAGAATCAAGCATTTGAAAGAACAAGAAGTTTTATACAACTGATTCACCCCCCCTCTCAGTTGTATGCCTTAAATCCAACAATTGGTATCAGAGCCAAGTTCCTCTGAAAGGAGCTTAACCGCTTGAGGAGATCTAGGATGTCGTCATACAAGAAGGATAGTCCGAAGTTCGATGGAACCAACTTCACTCTCTGGAAAGGTCGCATGAAGTGTCACTTGGAATGTATGGGAAAAGCATACTTGGCTATGGTCTCAAAACCATATGTACCTCCACAAGGTGGTCCGACAACTCTGAATGAAATCATAGATGCTAAAAATAATCTGCGGACCAAGGAAGCCCTACTAAGCGCATTGAATGATTCAGATCTCTCAAATGTTATTGACCTACCAACTGCATATGAGATCCTGACTAAACTGGAACTTCTGTATGAAGGAGATGAGTTTGTCAAAAGTGCAAGGTTGCAAAGTCTGAAAGGGAAATTTGAAAGATTGAAGATGAGAGATGATGAAAACATCACTACCTTTATGCCAAGAGTGAATGAGCTGGTATGTGGAATTAGAAATGCTGGTGGAACTCTAGATGAAAATGAGATTGTATGCAAAATCCTAAGATCCCTTCCTGCTGCCTACAAAATCAAGGTTGCTGCCATTAATGAATTCAGAGCCCACACAACTGTCACAAGAGAACAACTAGCTGGCAAACTAGCTGCATTTGAAATGACCGAGTTTGGAGATGATCCTCCCAAGACTGAATCTGCTTTCAAAGCCAGTACCTATGTGAAAGGCAAACAGAGATTTGATCCGGGAGAAAACTCATCAAGGAAGATGTCATGGTATGATCAAGCAAGAAGAGACATGGAAGAAGAAGAAGCAGAAATAGCTCAACTTGAAGCCCTCATTACAAAGAGACTGCCAAGAGGATCCGGTAAGTATGAAGGAAAACTACCCTTTAAGTGTTTCAACTGCAATAAGATTGGTCATTTTGCTTCAAGATGTCCGGAAAGATCTGCAAGGTCTAATACTAACAGACAAAGGTTTCAAAAGAATTGCTATTATGTTCATGAAGAAGATGACAATGAAGGAGTAACAGATGATGAATCAGAACTAGGAAGCAAATCCGAAAATGAGTGGGTGTTTATTGCCATCAAGGAAGAAGATTCAATACTCTCTGAATCTGTCAATCACAAAGTTGTTGAAAAAGCTTTGGCTGCTCAAGTGGAAGAAAAGGATGATTGGGTTATTGACAGTGGATGTTCTCACCATATGACTGGTGACAAGAATAAGTTCTTGAATTTGGAAAGGTATGAAGGAGGAATGGTAAAGTTTGGTGACAATTCTGCTGGCAGAATCAGAGGCAGGGGAACTATTTCCTTTGATGGAAAGAGCAAAACAGGTAATGTACTATATGTTGAAGGATTGAAGCACAATCTTCTCAGTGTTGGTCAGTTAGTAGACAAAGGCTATGATCTTCGGTTTAAGAATGGAAAATGCAGAATCTTTACAAGCTCTGGAACTGAAATTGCATCTGGTACTCAGTCAAAAGGTAATATCTTTCATCTGGTTGGTTCAAATAAAAGTTGTTTGTTTGTTCAAATTGATCAGAGTTGGTTATGGCATAGAAGAATGTGTCATGTAAATTTTGATAACATCATCAAGATAAGCAATACTCAGGCTGTAAGAGATCTTCCAAAATTGATGAAACCTACAAATAGTTTGTGCAAAGAATGTCAGCTAGGTAAACAAAGTAGAGTCTCTTTCAAAAGCAAAGATCAGTCTTCTACCGGACTGTTGGAATTAGTACATACTGATCTCTGTGGTCCGACAAGAATCAAGAGTCTGCAAGGTGATAGATATTTCATGTTGTTAATTGATGATCATTCTCGGATGATGTGGGTTACCTTTCTAAAAGAAAAATCAGAAGCATTTGAGAAGTTCAAAATCTTCAAAGCTTTGGTGGAGAATCAAACCGGATTGAAACTAAAGTGTCTAAGGTCTGATAGAGGTGGTGAATTTACATCTGGAGAGTTCATTGATTATTGTGAGAAGCAGGGTATAAGGAGACAATTGTCTGCTCCTAGGACTCCACAGCAGAATGGAGTAGTTGAAAGAAAGAACTGGACCATCCAGGGAGCTGCCAGGACAATGATGTTGGAAGCAAATGTTCCTCAGATGTTCTGGAAAGAAGCTATCAGCACTGCAGTCTACACTCTAAATCGAGTTCAAATCAGAAACAATACCGGTAAGACCCCCTACGAACTCTGGTTTGGCATCACTCCTACTGTGAAATATTTCAGAGTATTTGGTAGCAAGTGTTATATCAAAAGAGATGAAGATCTAGGAAAGTTTGATGCTAGAAGTGATGAAGGAATTTTCTTGGGTTACTCCACTCAAAGCAAAGCATACCGGTGTTACAATAAGAGACCGAGGAAGATGATAGAAAGCACTAATGTGAAAGTTGATGAAGGAATTGAGAAGCCCTCAAGATTTTATGAATTTGATGAAGATGACCAAGACGGTGTTCAGATTCAAGGAACTCAATCCTCTCCGGTAAGACAGAGTCAGCCTGATCCGGTAAATCAGGAAGAAGAGATAGGTTTGAATGAGCTTGATCAAGAAGCAGCAGTGCAGGATACTCCCAAAATTCCTAGGTATGTAACACTAAACCACTCTCAAGATCAGATCATAGGTGACAGAAGCAAAGGTGTGCAAACTAGAAGGAATGTTGCTCAAAATCAGGATGAATGTTGTCTGATTTCAAAGATTGAACCTAAAGCAGTAAATGAAGCCTGCAATGATGAAAACTGGACTAAAGCAATGAAAGATGAATTAATGCAAATTGAGAAAAATCATACTTGGGATCTTGTTCCCAGACCTAGAGACAGGAATGTGATTGGAACCAAATGGGTCTTCCGGAACAAACTGAATGAAGCTAGTGAAGTTATCAGAAACAAAGCTAGATTGGTCTGCAAAGGCTACTCTCAAATAGAAAGAATTGATTTTGAAGAGACCTTTGCTCCAGTGGCAAGAATTGAAGCAGTCAGATTATTTCTTGCATTTGTTGCCTTCAAAGACTTCAAGGTATATCAGATGGATGTCAAGTCTGCTTTCCTAAATGGTGATCTGGAAGAAGAAGTTTACATTGAACAACCGGATGGATTTCAATTGTCTGATAATAATGATATGGTCTGCAAGTTGAAGAAAGCATTGTATGGACTAAAGCAAGCCCCAAGAGCATGGTATGAAAGGTTGGATAAGCATCTTATGCAGATTGGATTCAACAAAGGTACTGCTGACAGTAACTTATATTTCAAAATTGTTCATGAAAATATTTTGATTGTTGAAGTGTTTGTGGATGATATCATTTTTGGAGGAAGAGATAGTATGTGCAAAACTTTTGCAAATCAGATGAAAAGTGAGTTTGAAATGTCCATGCTTGGTGAAATGAATTTCTTCTTGGGTCTGCAAATTACTCAAACAAAGAAAGGAATCTTCATTTCTCAGACCAAATATGTGAAAGAATTGTTAAGGAAATATGGTATGGAAGATTCAAAACCAATGAACACTCCCATGGCAACCGGATGTAAGTTGAGCAAAGATGATGACTCCCCAAAGGTAGATCAGACAAAGTATAGATCAATGATTGGTGGATTGTTGTATCTCACTCAGACTAGACCAGATATAATGCAGGCTGTTGGTCTTGTGGCAAGATTCCAGGCTGATCCTAGGGAATCTCATGTTATGGCAATCAAAAGAATTTTTAGGTACCTGAAAGGAACAGTTGAGTATGGTCTATGGTACCCTAGAGATCCGGATTTCTCTCTTCATGCTTACACAGATGCAGATTGGGCAGGAGATGTGGATGACCGAAAGAGCACTAGTGGTGGAGCATTCTTTTTGGGGAAGAGATTGGTTTCTTGGCTAAGCAAGAAACAAGATGCAATATCTCTGTCTACAACTGAAGCAGAATACATTGCAGCAGCAGGTAGTTGCACTCAAATCTTATGGATGAAGCAGATGCTAAGAGACATTAAAGTTGAATATGAGGAGCCTATCACAATTTTCTGTGATAATTCAAGTGCAATTAATATTTCTAAGAATCCGGTATTGCATTCTAAGACTAAGCACATATCTATCAAGTTTCACTTTTTGAGAGAACAAGTGAACAAGGAAGAAGTCAGACTGGAGTATGTTCCCTCAAAGGATCAGATTGCAGATATCTTTACTAAACCTCTTCCCAAGGACTCTTTTGAATATCTCCGGGAGAAGTTAGGGGTCATGGCCCCTCCGGTGATGAACTAGGATGCATTGATGTGCATCAATCCGGTGGATATCACAGTCATATCTTGTGATCCGGATTGATGATGGGGAGATGCAACTAAGGGGGAGCAGCTGGTATGATTCTGATGTATTAGAATTGCAAGTATGAGCCCTTTGCCATTGATGTCAAAGGGGGAGAGAAGACATGTGAAAAACAAGTAGCTGATGATCAAAAGGGGAGCAGTAAATGAGGAGAAGACATGTTGCTGATAGGGGGAGAAGTGACAGAAAGGAGAAGTTTCTTGTCTTGATGGTTTTTCACATCATATGTTGCCATCAATGACAAAGGGGGAGATTGTTGCAAGTATGAGGTAAACCAGTGTTGTCATTGATGTCAACATACTCATATTGCTTTGACAAGAAGGATTCAATGAGCAGTGTGCTGAGGATATTGAGAAAATTAGCCTCAGTCAGGAACAGTAAAGAACAGTGACGAGAAGAAGGCAAATGTACTGTATAGGATGCGAACCGGAGGATGCGGATTAAAGGGTTTGTAGATATGAGTCTTGAGATGCTTCAGTTAAGATTTCAGAGGTCCGCATGAAGATCTGAAGGAGTTGTGGCTGTCGGTGTAGAACCGGTTCCGGCAAGTATTCAGAGGTGACAGAGGATCACAAAAAGGTCCGGTGAGGTCCGGAACTGTATAATCCTAATCTGCGGATTGGAAGGAGTCTTTGGAATGTCCTTGTGATGTGCCATCTCGAGTTGTGTATAATTTGGAGGTCCGGAAGTACCTCCTGCATTATGACAGTGGGGACAGTCTGTGTTCTTGAAGTTCCGGATGAGGAAGACAAGAGATTCCAGTAAGTAGAGGAAGTACGGATGTATCCGGTCATTCAGGCAGGCTTGTGAAGGTTCTTGGATCATGTTGAGGTTGTGTTGTTGGTCCGCATTGATAGTAGAGCCCGGAATTGAAGTTATTCTTCCGGATGAAGTTCTTGCTCTGTTTAGCCGACCGGATGAGTTGTTCATCCTGCGAATGTTCTTGTGGTGGCCGACCGGATGTGTTATTCATCTTGCGGATACTCTTATGGTTGTTTGCCGACTTAGATGTTTGTTCCTAAGTCGATGTCTTGTATAAATAACGGTTTGTGAGTTCATTTTGATGTGTGGATTGTGTGGATGAGTGTGGCATAGCGAAGAGAAGTGCGAAAGGCAGAGCAGAGGTTTTTGGGCTTAAATGGAACTGATCCGGACATGGTAGAGATGTCATTCTCTAGTTCAAGATTGTGATTCTTATCACTTTGTAGACAGTGTGTCTCCTTGTAGGCAGTGGGCCTCTTTGTGAGCAGTGTGCTCGGGCAGTGAGCCCTAATTGGCAAGTGCCATTCTTTTTCTTATTCTTCTAACAGAGAATAATCCTTGGGTTAATCACCCCGTGGTTTTTCCCTTAACCGGGTTTTCCACGTCAAAATCTTGGTGTTCAATGTGTTGATGTTTATCTGCTCTTGTATTTATGTATTATGCTTTCATGGATGATTAATTGATATGCTGTTAACTAACAATGAAGAATCAAGCGTTTGAAAGAACAAGAAGTTTTATACAACTGATTCACCCCCCCCCCCCCCTCTCAGTTGTATGCCTTAAATCCAACAGGATGATGGTGATTTCATCCTTGTCCCTCGATGACCTTTGAATCCCATATGTTTATACTAACTCAAATTGTGTAGATCCCTTTGTGTGTCTTGGGATGTTGCTTGATTTTAATGTGACATGATTTGTCTTTGCTAGTTGTCATTCCATGTTTACACAAATTTTTATGTATCATGCCTACAACATCGCTTTGGTTGCTCTCCTTGGGGGCACCCTTTCTATAGGGTGACTTAGATGGTAGAGGATCCAATAAATTGACAAGCCTCATGGAAACCAAATTGAAATTAAATTCCATAGAAATACATCACCATCTTGCAACTTAGATCTAGACCTTTTGAAAACTTGTCTAATCCTCAATTCATTGACCTCGAGGTTCAGATTATTCTGGAAGGGGCTCTCAACAGGGGACAAGTTAAGGTTACAAGATGGAGGTTCAAATTCAAGAAGTTTTGGATATTAAAATGAAGGGGTTGATAGATGCTAGAAATGTGTTAAAGCAGAAGTCTCATCATAGAAAAAACTACGCCTGATTTTTGGGCTTTAAGTTGGCAAGTTCTATTTTTTCCATTGGCATTCATTTATAAAGATTACTCTTCTATAATTAATTTTGAAAGATAATTTTAGTTAAATAAATTATTAGTAGTTTGGTTTTGGTCAATGCATTTCCTATGACATATAAATTAAATTCTAAACTTTATATGTATCAATTAAAAACTATACCTTTTAAATAATGTCAATTTGTTGTATTAAGCATTGCAATTGCATGGATTTCAAAAAATAAATTACAAATTTCACATGAAGAGTTGTCTCTAAGTGTATGTCATCATTCCTATGCCACCCTTGCAGATATTTCATTCCATATTGGCACTGGTATGCTACTTCGGAGAGTTCTGGTCCACGGTGTCTTCTATCAGCATAGTGCACGAGCCCTTCCAACCAGGTCAGTTAATTGTGATTCTCTCTCACTTGTTCTCTTCTTCTGTAAATTTAAATTTTCTTAGTTTGTATAGTGGAAAGATCATTCATTTTTCATGAGTTTGGATTACTCGTCTTCCCCAAATGTTCTGGGAGTTTGCTTGGTACCCTTTGTAATCACAGAAGCGTACATTTACTAGTTACTCAAGATGGTGAGAATGAAATACAAATATCAGGGTTTTCCGATAGCCTCTATTATTGAAAAACAGGGCAACTTTACTAGTAAATGTACGCTTCTGTGATTACATTAACTATTTAACCATTGAAATGAATGATATTCAAGTAACTATGTAAGAGGTTAACAAAAGGGGGAAGGGAAAGTGGGCAGTGGTTGGATGTTAGCATAACTGAGTGTGGTTTAAGACCAGCGTACCAGCCAACCACCTTTACCACTTCCTCCGCTTCCACCTTGTTCTTGCGCTACCTCACTGTCAAGGAGGGTCACTACAAATATTAAGGCTCAATAGATATAGCATATTATCTTCATACGAGATGCCATTTCGTACTCAAAACATCCACGCAAAAGCAACCAGCTATGAGAAGCTCAAGCATGGCATTTCCTATTTATAGTTTAGTTAAAGCTATTGAAGATAGTGTAAAACATGTAGGTGTATCAAGGTCTAAATTTCTGACATTTGGAAACTTAACCACTCTACTTAAACATCATCCACTTCAATGGTCAAACAGTCAATTTATCAATTTTACACCTCATCCACAACAAAAAGTGGTAAATATTTGTCTTATTTTTATTGACCAATATTGACTTTTGACAATTGAAGTAAATGATCTTTAATAATAGCGGAAACTTAACTTCATCAGCCATTTATTATTGTTTTATGGGAATACATGATTATTGACTGTGAAAGCTAACGGAGTGAACTCTGCACCACATAAACTAATCGTCCGTAACTATCTACTCGGCCCAAATGCACAAGAGACGCAAATCTCGTATCATGATTACTTTTTGGACTTAAAATCATTTCTCAGTTGGAATTCGGCTTGAAAGCCTACAACAGATCTTAGCCTTTCTATGTAATTCTCACATCATTATTGACTCAAATTAAAAACGTGACATGACAAACACAATTATAATTATAGTCGTATTTATTTACTAGCATTTGAATCTAAGTAGTCATTGTCCATCCCTTCCACACCCACTAATTTTGAAAAATCCTTACAAACATTCCTAATAATTCTACCCACCTCAGACGTCCACATCACACCTAGTGCCCGGCTGCAGAGGAAGTCGATCGTTATTGCAGCAGCTACTAAACCCCATAACAGCAAAACAATTGACATTCAGAAGGTAATGTCCAGAACTCCACGACCCCACCTTCCACCGTATATTTAAGTCGGAAGCGGAACAAATTCTGCAATTCGCCAGACTTTTTCGAATGGCTCTGAGAAATTTCCTCCGTAGACTACTGTGAGAAATTTCTCCCGTAGACTACCGCGCTTCCGAATGGTGTGAGAAATTTCTCCCGTAGACTAGAACGCGTTTTTTAATTCAAGGACTGTTAAATGTGTCAATTGTTCTAGACTAGAACGGGAAAAATGGTTTTTATTCAAGTACTGTAAGTGTCAGCTGTTCTTACATAGCATCCACTTCAACAGGTAAAGGACATTTTTGACCAATAGAAGAGGAAAAATGATTTTTATTCACTAATTTTTGTTGTGAATGAGGTGTGAAATCGCTATTGATTATTTGACCATTGAAGTGGATGATATTTAAGTAAAGTGGGAAGAGGACCGATGGATCATGGGAGAATGAATAGTTTTCTTGGGTTTAATTTACTCCATCTTTGATATTACTTCACACAATATTAAAAAGTGATGAATGTAGTCCGATTTATTTACTAAAATCTTAAATCCCAACAGTTACTTTACACAATAATAAAAAGTGATAAATGTAGTCAGATTTATTTACTAACATCTTAAAACCCAGCCATTATCCATCGCCTTCACATCTTTTATTCCTTCAAACATAACTATAAACATAACTATAAGTTAACTTAGTTTAATATATGATGGATAGGAATAATAAAAAGCTTGTAAATTACAATTATTTTAGAAAATTAAATATAAAGAATAAGATATTTGTTTTATGAAACAATGATGAAAAAATAAATTTATGTTGTATAGAGCTCAGTATTTAAGTATAGAAAAATAAGATGATCTTGTTCTATTTATAGGTCAATTTTATTGCTCTTAATCAATTTTGCATTGCATAGATTTCAATTTTGATGCACAATTCTAATTTGGCACAATGTAGATTTTTGTAATTTGATTCATTGTACCATCTGTGTTTCTCTAATTGTTAAGGGCTGGTGATATTTAGAAATAACTTAGGGAGATTATTGGCTCACTAGGGTCAAGTTCTCCTATGTCAACCCCTTTGATGACTGTCTTGTATGGCCTTGGAAAATGCTGGCAAACAAGTAATGCAATGTCCTAGATAAGAATTTTGATGCAAATATTGTTCATTTTAACACTCCATTTCAATATATTTGTATCGAATGCTCCTTAAAATGCTAAGATTTTGAATGATTCTAGGATGTAAATATATGTTCAAATGAATATTCAAATACCAAGATATACCAAATTGTCACACAAATGTGAACCAAGTTGGTTCCTAATGGCTAGTCAAAAAGGGTGGTAATCAACAAAATATCATTCAATTTAAATTTTAGAACATGTTTTTAATTGTGTTCAAGAATGGTGCAGAATATCACTATAAAGAATTCCTAATAAATTCGTGAGCCTTTGTTGAACGTAAAATTTCCTTCATCATGAATTTTACATTACTTGCATTAACTTACCTTAAGCCTCACATGTATTGATGCATCTAAATTTTAATTTGGAATATTTTCTAATTTTTCTTTACCATAGAACTCATGGTATTTACTTCTCTAAGCTCATCAATGGTGGAGATTTAGACTTTTCTTTTGTCTTATATTGAATTGGTCATTGTTATGAGTTTTGATGAATTTTAGTTGGTTTGGAAAGTATCTTAATTATGGCCTATCAAAGTACATCTTTTGTGGGTATAGTACACACAATATTTAATTTTGTTGCATTTAGATGTTATGTATGTGTTGTTTCTTTGAATGTTTTGGATCCCTTGCTAGCCTCTTGTTTTACAAATAAGTCTAGCTATTGTTACTAAGTGTCTATTGCTATTCTTATACTAGATTTTCCTTTTGGATGCTCAAAAATAAATGGACTCTATCCTCTACCTCTATCTCTATCATTGTATCTTTTATAATTTAGAACCTTTGATTTTATAATAACAACCTATTTTTTTCTAGTTCTACCACTATGTATTTAATGAAGCGTATCTTAAAGTAAAGTTCCTTATATTTTTTTTAGGGGGGAGGATAAATAAATTAACTAAGAATCTATAAGAAATTACAAAAGATTTCTAAACAACAATAGTTGCCACTAAAGCCCATAGGATAGAAATCCAAGGAGGTTTTCCACAATCCCACCACCTCCAAGAACTAAAGGAAACTGCAAAATGATCAAAACACATAAGTCCAAGGATGAATAGACCAGAATGATGAAATCAAATCATTATGAAGGAGCTAGAGAAAATACAAAGATTATGTTGAAGGCAAGAACTCCCATTTTGTGACTTTCTAGTTGCAATCAACATCAAAGGCCCATTTGGCCAAATAATCCACAACAACATCCCATTCTCTATTGAATATGAATAAAAGAGATGGAATCAAAGTTTCTTGAAAGATAAAGTATTTTCTCCAGAAAAGATGCCAACCTCCAAGAAGACTCATTAAACGTCCCATTATTCAAAAGAGAGACTAAAACCGTGGAATCCATCTCATAGATTATCTTCTTCCAAATAAGATAATAGGATTTCCCCAAAGCCACAAGGATGGTTTGATCCTCCATTTGATTATTAGTGCCAAATCCCATAACAAAAGAGAAAAAGAAGTGAACTAAACCAACACTACCCCACCCAACTCCACCAATCCCCACTACACCTGGATTACTCTGAGAGGAACCATCAGTATTAATTTTGAAAAAATCTAATGGGGGAGGAGACCATTTACCTACTTTATTCACCTTATTAAAAGATTTAATCCTAGAACCAGAAAGAGCAAAACCAATCAAATGACCCAAATCTAAATGCCTCAAAAATTAGAATATTATAGGGAACTAGGACTTCATCCACAGAGCACTTAGCCATGAAAGTTTATTTGTTAGGAACTCGTGTTTAACCTTTCTCTTTACTTTGTTAGTATATTGCTGTTGGACGCATATGCTTTGTAAGTCATCTTGTGAGTATAGTGTATTATCCCACATTCATGGGAAGTAATAGTTGTCTAGATTAGACTTAGTATATAAGTATGTGTTGAGACCAATGAAGGCATCCACAAATTTATTGTATTGAGCTTGCTCAAAGGAGGTTGCCCCCTCGAAGTGGCCTGTGATCAATAAATTATTTATGTGTTTCTGTTATTTTTGTTATTTTGTGCATTTTTCATTATATTGTTGTAGGAGGTTCCTCTCATCTGGTATCAGAGTGCTTTCCTGGGCTTGCTGGGTGGAATTTCTGCTGAATTTTTTTCTACAGCGGCCTCTAGGTGCTGTGATTATTGCAGTAGTTCTTTCTTCTTTGCATATGTATTCTTCATTTCAATTACAGGTTCGGATCAAGGAATAACCCTATCCGCTTAATTGTGGGAAGTGCCTGGGTATAGCCCTAAAACTCATTGTGAGGAGTACCATAGGAACCCCGAAGTAGCTGGCCCATTGAGAGGACCTGCTAGCGAAAAGGGCAATAGCCCCTACCTGATTGAGTAGTTCTCATATGTGAGGTAAACCAAGAGCTGTCGTTTGTGGCAAAGTAGTTATTAGTTTTACCTGAGCTGTGGAGTGAGGGGTACTGACACAATACGCAAGCCGTTAGACAACATTGGTGGCCAAGTGACTCCCCTGAACCTTTAGGTAGTCGAACATACCTGGGGCCCATATCTATTGCCAGTTGGCAAATCGCAGATTGAATCTGTCCAGAGCCATTTTTAAGATTTTCCAAAAAAAAAATCACCATAGCTTCCTTGCTTTAGCCTCGTTTCCTCTCAAAATTCACTGGAACCCCTGAAACTTCATTATGCATATTTCCTTCCTTGAGGACACTATCTCAAATTCCACTTATCAAAGCCAGAAATCCCACATTTGTCTATTTTTAGGGTTTGCCATAACTTATTCAATTCTCACCCAATAGCCTTCAAATTTTTCCACAGTGTTCATTTCTTATTTCTACTCTTTTGTCCCTCTTAGACAAATTTTCCCATTCTTTCACCCCGCTTCTCAAATCCCCATTTTCTGCTTCTTTGTCCCTCAGAAAGTGTCCAAAACCTAGTCAAACCCCAATTACCCATCAGAGTTTTTCCCAAATCCAAAATTTCCTTTACTAAAAAAGTTTCCATTTTTGTTTTTCTACCCATTCCCAAAAAATAAAAATAAAATTTTTTCTCCTGGCTATGGTTGTCACCCACACAGGAGCAAAAAACATGGAGGATGAACTTGCAGCCCCCAAGACCAAACTCCAAGATCTGGATGAAAAAGTTCTCGGCCTCAATCTTCAGCATTCAGCCATGAACAATAGATGGCAACCAAAGTCTTTTGCAGACACTGGTTTCTCTTCTTCTGGCAATTTTTGTGGGACGACGCTTGATTTTCCTCGCTTCAATGGTGATGATCTGACTGGATGGATATACCAGACATAACAATATTTCAGTCTGCATAATACTTTTGATGTCAACAAAGTCCCACTTGCATCCTTTCATTTGGAACTTGAAGCGTTTCAATGGTTCTGTTGGTACATCAAGGCTCATGAAGAGCCAAAATGGATAGACTTTTGCAAACTCATTTTGCAATGATTTGGCCCTAGTGCTTTTGATGACTTCACAGGAGCACTCACTAAACTTCACCAAACTGGCACTGTGAGAGAATATCAGACATAATTTGAGAAACTAGCCAATCACACAGAGGAATTATCTAATGAATTCTTCAGGAGTTGTTTCGTTAATGGTCTGAAGGATGCAATCCGATCTGAGGTTAAAATGTTCTGTCCCAGCACAATGATGGAAGCCCTAGGGTTGGCTAAGTTGGCAGAGGACAAGATCACATCTCAACAGCGCTCCAAATCCACTTTTGTTCCATTCAGAAATATGGTTTCCCAAAGACCTCCAATCATGCCAGCTCCTAGAACAACTCCTATCAAGCATTTGTCTGAAGCAGAGATGTGGGCACGTAGAGAAAAAGGGCGTTGTTATAATTGTGATGAGAAATTCACTCGAGGACATAGATATGTTGAGCAAAAGCTCTATTCTTGGATGTGGATTCTCTGCCTGCAACTGAAGTTTATGAAGATGCTTAGGATACAGGAGATGATCAGGTCGCAACTCAACAACTGCCTGTTGACCCTACTTCTTAGGAAGACCACCTAGAGATCTCTCTCCATGCTTTAGTAGGAGTCACCATCCCAGAAACCATGTAGGAGTTTTTGAGAAGTGTCTTTTAGTATGCAAGGTGCTTGATGTTGTTCGACAAAATACAGAGAATGTATGGACAGTAAAAGGAATTGAATCCCCTTCTTTGTGGACGTAGCCATCAATATGGTGAACCATGTTAATGATCTTGTGTTCTCTGTGACTTTATTACATTGTCGTTCTGTTTGAGTATTTTTCTTTTCATTTTGCTACTACTCTATTTTAGATCTATTATTTTTCTTGCATCCACAATTGGTATCAGAGCTCTATGTGAAGCTCGGTCTAGGAGATAGCCTGTGACGACATTTGAAACTAGTAAAGAATTTAAAATGGATGATACAGAAAAATGGAAGATCGAGAAATTTACAGGCCAAAACTTTGGTCTTTGGAAGGTGCAAATGGAGTCACTTCTTATCAAACAGGACTTATAACTTGCCTTGGTGGGGAAGACAAAAGGGAAAGGCTCTATGTTAGACGAAGACTAGGAA
Organism: Cunninghamia lanceolata; assembly: GCA_027924645.1. Taxonomy (NCBI): domain Eukaryota; kingdom Viridiplantae; phylum Streptophyta; class Pinopsida; order Cupressales; family Cupressaceae; genus Cunninghamia; species Cunninghamia lanceolata. The sequence goes on from BSBN01000400.1 coordinate 7,499,019, forward strand.
ACATTGGATAAAGGCAGGGAAACCATTTTCCTCTCACTGTCCAATAATGTGTTGTTCAATGTATCAACCGAGAATACAACGAAAGAACTTTGGGATAAGCTCTCCAACTTGTATGAGATTGCATCGGCCTCCAATAAGGTATTTATTATGAAAAAGTTGTATAATTTGAAAATGAGAGGAGGGGTTATGTCAAACCATTTGAATGAATTTAATACCCTTGTTACTCAATTAACCTCGGTGGGAATCAAGTTAGATGACGAGATTAAAGCAATTTTGTTGTTGTGTTCATTACCCAGTAGATGGGAATGTGTAGTAATGGCAGTGAGCACATTGGTGGCTGCCAAAAGTAAACTCAGTTTTGATGACAATGCAGCCACCCTTCTCAGCAAAGACATGAGAAGAAAAAACCATGAACCTTCTTCCGATGATGCACTAACAGTGGTGAGTACAAGTAACAGAGGTAGAAGCCAAGAAAGAGGTAGATACAACAACTGGAGAAGATCAAAATCTGGTTCGCGATTGAAGTCTAGGGGTAAAACTCCAGTGCTTGTTGGTTTTGTGGAAAACCTGGACACACTAAGAAGAATTGTTGGAACTACAAGAAAGCTCAAGAAAAAGTGAGCACAAATAATGAAGCAAAACACTGCTTGTGATACTATTTTGGTCCTATCAGCTAGTGACACAGATGCAGATTCGTGGGTACTTGATTCCAGCACCTCATTTCATGCTACTTCATGCCAGAAAGCTTTTACAAATTTACACGAAAGCACATTCGGTAAGGTGTTTCTTGGTGACAATAAAGAATGTGACATTTTAGGTAAAGGTGATGTAACATTGCATTTGAAAAATGGAGATAAATTAACTTTGACGGATGTTAGATATGTTCCCATGTTAACAAGGAATTTAATATCAGTTAGTCAGCTTATAGCACATGGCTGCAATGTTAAATTTTCTCTTGATTCATGGAAAGTAACAAAGGGGGTTCTAGTGCTGGCAAGAGGAAAGAAGCAAGGTAATCTTTACATTTTAGAATGTCTTGGCGAAGTGGGAGCTACCTTGCCGGCTATGGACAGTGGGTCTGAAATATGGCATAAAAGGCTCGATCATATGAGCCAAAAAGGATTACATGTTATGCTTCAACGTAATCAGCTACCAGGCCTCACCTCTGTTGATTTGGAATTATGTGAATATTGCCTTTACGACAAACAGACACAAAGCAACTTCTTGAGAACGGGGCATGATCAGAAAACTACTCCATTGGAACTTGTTCATTCCGATGTATTCGGTCCCACTGAGGTAACTTCTTTCGGTGGTGCTAACTATTTTGTTACATTCCTTGATGATTGCACTCGAAAAGTCTAGATTTATATGTTGAATAGAAAATCAGAGGTATTTTCAAAATTTAAGATTTTTAAGGCTACTCTTGAAAATCAAATTAGGCATAAAATTAAATGCCTACTAATAGACAATGGTGGAGAATATTGCTCTTCAGAGTTTGACACATTTTGTGCAGATCATGGTATTTGACGAATAAAGATAGTCCCTTATACGCCTTAGGAGAACGGTACAACTGAGAGACTAAATCGCATGATTCTTGAGAGAGCTAGGTGTATGCTCTCGAATGCCGGACTGGGAAAAGAGTTTTAGGTAGAGGCTTGCAATACAATGGTTTATTTGATAAATTGAACTCCTTCATCTCAGCTTGATTTCGACATTGCAAAGGAACGATGTCTTGGCAAATGAATTTCATATAATCATCTTCGAGTGTTTGGCTGTGAAGCTTTTGTACACATTCTGAAAGAGCACAGAACAAAGTTAGATTTCAAGTCAAAAAGGTGTATTTTTCTTAGCTATGGTGAAGCTCAATTTGGCTTTTGTCTTTGGGATCCACTTCAAAGACTATCATTCGTAGTTGACATGTTTTCAATGAGAAGAGGTTTCTAGGTTTACAACCTCTCAGTTCACCTCCGAAGGAATATGTTGATGTAGATTTGTTTGACAATGGCATCACCTGGCAAACCACTACATTTTTCTTAGCCCCTGATACTTCCTCCTCAGCCATCTACTACTCCCTCTCTACCTTCTTTTATTGGCACCCCTGTTTATACTTATACATAGTCAACACATGTTCCAACGCACTCACATAGTCTTAGCGTCCCTTGTGGAGATAGTGTCCAAGTTTCAACGGATATTAATATGCCTATTTTACATCCCACACAGCCTTTCATTGGTTCTCCTTTTTCAGCGCAGCATGTTGTGGCTCATACATAGCTAATGCACCCCTCTTCATATATTATGCAACCAGTCCAAGTTGATTCGTTGTCTCCAAACCAACATTCGCAGCAAGGTATAAAACAATCACAGTCTCTCTGTGATCCCTCACTCCCTATACTTCATCACCGAGAGGCATTTACATCTCCATCATTGCCTAGAGATACTTCCACCCATCCCGTAAGTGGTCAAATGTTGTCTATTTTGGATCATACACAGTAATTTCATACACAGGGCAATATATAGTCATAGACACCTATGTCAGAAGTCTCTCTACAGAGAGAGCGTAAGTGCCCTAAATAGAGCATTATTGGAGATAATGTGCAAAGAACAGATAATTTGTTACCAGAGATTGTTGGAGCACAGAGGCAGGCCTTGAAGGAAATTTATAGTGTGATATTGATGATATTCAAAATTTATTAAAAAGATTAAATTTGGACACAAATTTGTAGCCTGGACAGGGTTCTCAACTGAGGCGATCCACTCGGGAGAAGAGGCAACCAGCAAAATATGATGACTACGAGTTATTGCTCTATGATCAGGCAGAACCGACAACATTTAAACAAGCATGCAAGGATGAGAATTTAGTTAAATGGATGGAAGCCATGAACAAAGAAATGGAGTCGCCGAGAGTAACTAACATTTTGAATTTGATTCCTCTTCCACCAAATCGAAAGCCTCTCAAGAACAAATGGATTTATTGGTTGAAAGACAAAGACAGAGGGGGTAAAAGGTACAAGGCCAGATTAGTGGTCAAAGGCTTTGATCAACAAAAAGGTATCGATTTTCATGAGATTTTCTCACCAGTTGTAAAAATGCATACAATTCGTGCAGTGTTGGGTTTGGTAGCCGTTTGGGACCTAGAACTTGAGCAACTCGATGTGAAAACAACGTTTCTACATGGAGACATTGATGAGGATTTATACATGGAGCAACCTAAAAGCTTTGCTCAACCAAGTCAGGAGCATCTATTTTGCAAGTTGAAGCGGGGTTTGTATGGGCTGAAGCAAGCCCCAAGACAATGGTACCTAAAATTTGACTGCTTCATAATTGATCACAACTTTATTCATTGTGAATCAAACCCTTGTGTTTACTACAAGAGGCTTAATACTGGTGAGTTTGTCATCCTTTTGCTCTATGTTGATGATATGTTAGTTGCTAGTACTAGTGTTAAGATTATTGCTCAGCTGAAGCAACAATTGGCTCTTCGTTTTGCCATGAAAGACCTAGGACCAGCTAAAAGAATTCTTGGGATGCAAATATTTAGAAACAAAAATAAAAGAGAACTCAAATTATCCCAAGCGAAATATATTGCCAAAGTGTTGGACAAATTTAATATGTCTCATGCCAAATCGATATCTACTCCTTTGGTTGATCATTTTCGATTATCTTCAGCTAAGTCTCTGAAAAATTAGGAAGAGGAAGAGAAAATGAGGTCTGTTCCATATACATCTGCAGTCAGCAGTCTAATGTATGCAATTGTGTGTACTCATCTAGACATAGCTCATGCAGTGGTAGTTGTGAGTAGATTCATGAGTCATTCAGGGAAATTACATTGGTAGGCAGTTCAGTGGATTCTATGCTACTTGAAAGGTACCTCACATTATTGTTTATGTTTTGGAGGTACTGACACTCAGCTTTGTGGTTATGTTGATTTAGATATGGCCAGAGATTTAGATAAACGCCAGTCTACCACTGGTTATACATTTACATTTGTCGGGCAGCGATTAGTTGGGTTTCTCAGCTGCAACAAGTTGTAGCATTGTCATCTAGAAAGGCGAAATACATTGCTCTCACCGAAGGAGCAAAGGAAATGATATGGCTAGAGCGTTTGTTGACCAAACTGGGTTGTCTAAAATCAATTTTTGCTATACACTTGGCTAAGAATTCAGCTTTCCACAATCGAACTAAGCATATTGACCTTAGATATCACTTTATCTGCCATGTTCTCAACGAAGGCAAGTTGCAGGTCACAAAAATTGACACAAAGGCCAATCCGGCGGATGCATTAACCAAAATTGTTCCATGAGAGAAGTTTGAATTCTATAGATCTTCTCTTGGTCTCATTCCTTTGTGACCCTCAACCTCTTGAGGGGATTTGTCTGACCACCTCTTTCGCCGATCCCATTGGTCTTCAAGTGGGAGTTTGTTGAGATTGTTTTAAATGCTAGTAATAAATTTAATAGAAGTTCTAAATTTTCATTTTCTAGTCGTCAGTTTTAGGCTAAAAATTGTCTCCCACGGATTTATACTTATTCACGTTTGAAAAATGGAAGACAATTCAGAGATATTTGCTTAAGGAGGTGGAAGCAAATATTTAATGAATTCAGATATTTGCTGATTGAGGTTATGTGAAGTAAATAGTAAAATTTAATGAATTCAGATATTTGCTGATTGAGGTTACATGCAGTAAAAAATTTATGGTTTTACAGTGGGGAGGCATTGTGAAATTTATAAATATGTGGGCAAATTACTTGTAAATTTACCAATCTATTTCTTTGACTGTGATTGATAGCAATATCTTTAGAGCCCAGCACTACACATGATGCGGTTTGAAGGTATCCATAAATTTTATGGTTTTAATCTAATTTAATTAGAAGCTTGAAATAAATCTTTGTAATAGTTTTATAATGTTTGTATTTCAATTTTGTTATGTTCTCATTGAGAAACAGTATGGACTTGATTATTAATAGTTATAGTTCCAATAATCATGGCACTGGTCTGCAGTTTCTGCTGGTTTTTTTTACTTCCTTAAACTTTGTCTCTTATGGCTTAGATACTAATATATTTTTGGAGCAACTGATTTCTATCGTATATATTATATGGGCTTCTAGGGTTTCCTGACAAATCCATAACTTAGTTACTGCAAAAATCTATAAATATGCTACTCCGTAATGCTGTCTCTGTGTTTCTCAAGTTTTCTGTTAGCATACATTTAAATTTTTTTCGTCTGTTTCAAAAACATTAATACATGGTTTTTGTAATGGAAAGATACAGTTTTCAGTCAATCTGTTCATTATTGTTAGATTACATCAAACACAAATTGATTTATATCTATGGGGTAGTTAATAATGATTACCACCAAACAATTGTCAAAATTCAATCATACTGTCATTTTCAATTACATTGAAGACCCTAATTTAGAAAGTATGGTTGATGTTGTAAATAGAAGGCATCATTGTTACAATCTCTCCCCTTAGTAATTTATACTTTCATACTCTTGGGTTTCAACTCTTTCTATCACCATTTCCTTTGCCTCTTATGAGGTCTTGTTGAAGATACAACAGACAAATTTTCTAGCTTATCTATACTCAGCTTCCTATTTCTTTCCGTCATTTCTCTAAACTAGTTTTTCCACAATATCTAACATTTACCTTATCTTGAAGAACATAGCCTTGTCCATTCCTATAACCAGACAAAAACCTCCAAATGTGTCAATATTCAATTGATTATGACTTCCTTTTCCCTAGGGAGTACTTTAATTCAACCCCAGATTTATTTTATCTTCTAATTACCTGCAAGTTTTCTATAGCTATAATTCCCTATTTCCTTTGCTATTATTTTAGTTTTAATATTTTCTAAAAAATTTCTCATTCTGGCTTGTTCTATTTTTTCTTTAATGGTATTTTCTCATTTCAGTGCTTACCAGTGCCTATCTTTTAATCTAGACTTCTATCCCTCGTGTATGCCTGCCATAGACTTTGACATGAGTCAAGGGGAAACTACCACACTGTTTGATGAATCCTTCATTTCTAGATATATTTCTAACATATTACTCTTTATCCGTTTCAGAGGAATCAACTGATGGTGTTTCTACACCATGTGCCTTACAAAATTTCATATCTATATCATGAGCATCAATTAATGTGCTTGATTCTAACCACGACCTTGTGTCAAAACCAAATTCCCTTCTAAAAAGGTCAATGCAACCACCATTGCTTGAGTTTCTCAAGACAATAAAGTTTCTAATGGGATACCTTAGATTGAATATCTATGTTGTGGGCTCTTCTTCCATAAATTGTTTTTCCTTCTCTTGTGATCTCAAGCTTTGCTGAAATCTCATGCTGTCACTTCTCTTGGAGGGGTTTTGTAGTCCCTCGACTTGTAGTGTAGGCATGCATTAACCCATATTATGATAAACCAATTCCTTGACTTCTCTAAACTGATTATTCTATAATCCTTTTAATTGCTTGGACAAGCCTTTATTCTCATGCCTCAAGAAATTGGCCACCTCTCTGGTCTTTTGAATAACCCATCTTAGTGATTTTAGAGAGGGAAACAATTTTTTCTTCTGTACAACATTGACCCCATTCCAGATCCTCTGAAGCAATACAACAAATAGTTCATTTGCCTCTATGCTACTCATTTGCTTATAGCCACGGGTGTCACTCTTACCAACATTTCACTACTTCATTCTCCTCTAGATTTGTTCATTGCATCCTTTTGAGTAACATGTGCACCTATACACTTTCCTGAGAATTAGTCCTTGCAATTAGCTCCCTAGCATGGTTTCTAAGGTGGCGAGGATTAGAAAAGAAGTCTATAAAGACTTGTCTCTCTCACCCTACTTCATGTGGATGATGCCTCTTTATCTCCATTTTTTACTTGGCTACCTGTCATATCTACCTGGGGATAGACATCGACTTTTGTCTTCTATATCTATTATACAAATGACAAAATCCCTAAATTGTAAAGCTTCTCAACCCATCGCGACCTTTCATGACTCCTTGATCTCTGTCTTCTATGATCTCTATCTCTGTAATGATCACTTCTGTAATCCCTGTCAGGACCACGACATTTCATTCTGGAAGACATTTTGTCAAGTAATTTCCATGCATAATTGGGTGCAGTCTTCCAATCATATCTATGAGGCCTACTGTGGTCAAAGTTTGTATAGATTATGATCTTTATCTATTGTACACCCCATTATATCTACTAGCACTTGCACCCATTGGAACCCCATATCAATTTGGGTATCAATGATATCAGTTCAGTTATAGTTACACCGGTAAGTGCATCAGTAAATTTCTTTCATTGGACATGTGGCTTTATTTAAATATCATCCAGTTCAATGGTTAAACAGTCAATAGAAATTTTACACTTCATCCACACACTAAAAACTGATAATATCTATTCTAGTTTTATTAGCCAAAATTGACTCTTAAATGAAAGAGATGTACACTTAGTTTTGCTATAAAATATTTATATATGGTGACCATTTCACTTCAAATATTAATGCAGGTAATTCTGCTTTAAAAAAAAAATCTTTTAAAACCTTATGATTTCAATGAAGTTTTGGGGTTCCTTGTTATTGTACGGTCCCATGGCAGGCCTAGGGCTTTAAAATTAGGGTTTGTTATTGGGTGAAAGAATGGAGCTAGTTAGTATTGTTTATGGGATATTTTTATTGTGTTTTGTCTTAAAAATCTTCTTTCACGTCACTACTTGTAGGAATAGTAAGAATTATTTATCATAGCTTTGATAGCTTTGTTATGTTAAAAAAACTTATATGTATACGTATCATACAAAAAATCTTCCAAACTTCCTTCATTGATAATTCCTTATAATTAAATATCAATAAATATATACAACTTTAATTTACAAACTTAAAAGTAGTTTTTTTCACATTGCATGTAATGAAAAGATTGCCAAAACCAATACTTCAATTATCCTTTCTAATAAAAACATATTATATAATATAATTGCATATATCATATTCCATATAATTAAGCGCATAAAAATTGAAACCCCATTACTACCTTTTTAAATGTTCTGCTATATCATAGAGTTGGGAGCTAAAAAGAGGAAGTTTTTTTGCATTCTTTTTGTTTTTGGGAAAGAATAGAACTTTTTTAAGCTGACAATTATTAACTTTACCACTAGCCTCAAATTTTAGATTTGTGACAGGACTCATTCCATTAGTTTTCTTTTTACTAGAAAATAATCTTGTTTATGTTTCTACAAATTTAATATAACATTATTACATTTGATATATATATATATATATATATATATATATATATATATATATATATATATATATATATATATATATATATATATATATATATATAATTTGTTTGTGCAATTGCATTAAGCGCATAAAAATTGAAACCTCATTACTGCCTTTTTAAATGTGTTGCTATATCATAGAGTTGGGAGCTAAAAAAAGGAAGTCTTTTTTTTTTTGCATTCTTTTTGTTTTTGGGGAAAAATAGAACTTTTTCAAGTTGACAATTATTAACTTTACCACTAGCCTCAAATTTTAGATTTGTGACGGGACTCATTCCCTTGGTTTTTTTTACTAGAAAATAATCTTGTTTATGTTTCTACAAATTTAATATAACATTATTACATTTGATTTCCAAATTTTAAATATGTATTTATTAGTCTCAATTAATCTTACTTAATTTCAATGAGTTATATATACTTATAGAATAAACAAAAATACAGTCAAAAGTATATTTAATGTGTGTTTAAGATTTGTAATTTATATGCAAAAAAAATAAAACAAAAGTTAGTTATGATAATCATGATAAAGCATAATGAATGCACCTACAATTTTTATGTTGGTGGTTCCCAAAGATAGTATGCATACTTAACAATTTTCTCATCCATAAAATTGACATTTTTGTGGATGCATTTTTTGTTTAGGCTATGGAAAATCCTCTACAACCAATTGAGATAATTGAAACTTCAAGTAGTCAAACACAAGCTATCATCCAACAGTTTGAACAACAATGTCAAATTGAAAGAAGTGTTAACGACAACAATAGTCAACCTACACAACGTTGGAACCTTAGGAATCCTAATAGAAGAACGGTGACTAGTGACTCTTCGGGTCAGATAGTTATTTTAACAATGGTCACAAAACACTGGATTAGAATCAACACACAAGAAAGGCCCCAGGACGGGCTGACCACTTTCTACGAAGTCTAGCTCTCAAGCGAGCTAGACCACCCCTGTGTCTCGCCTCCTCTCGACTGGCTACTTCCACGAGAGTGAGAGTCATGTGGAGGTTCGCCCCGTGGCAAGGAGAGGGTCCATGTGTGCGCCAAAGTTGACTCTTTCGATCACTACTCCAAAATGAAAAAAAATTCGTACAACATTATCAGAAAGAGAAGAAGCTCGCCTACAACTACTCTCACAACTGTAACTCCAGGTATGTACAATTACTTGCAAGATCCCTCAAATAAGAAATAATGATATTTTTTCTAATCTTTGATTATCCTCTTTTTTAAAAACATAAAAATAAAATTCTAATCAATTACATTGTTTATCTTATACATGTCAACAATTGATGACCAAAAAAATTAAAACTTCAAGAATTGTCCGAATTTATTTTTTATTGCTTGCTTTTCATTCATAAGAAAATGATTAAAAATTATGATTTTGGACTAACAACATTATGTTTTCGTGCATAGGAATCACAACAATTGCAAAAGAGAATTTTATTACAAAGATGAAAAGAAACTCTTATGGAATTTTGTTCGATGCAACATCGATACGAATCTTTGATCATGCAATGACACTGGGACTATTTACATTCATAGAACAAATGTACCTATTACAAATGAATCTTAGAACTTGTTGAATAACATCTTTATTTGTACTTAAAGCATGTATAAATTTATTGTTATACATCTATTTATGTATTATTCAATTTATTGACTCTTTCCATGAATATCCTATCGGCGTATCCCTTGAACCTCCAAAAGGGTGCAAGTACTAGTAATAGTGTAGTGTTGCCATCTCCTTCTTGGCTCAAGAAGGTAGTTGAAAAGAAAAGAAGATACACTTCCATGGCTGATATGAATGCAGATACTGTAGCCAAATTGCTACAAACCACACCTCAGCCTAAAAAGGCTAAGAGGATGTCAAGGATGATTATGGATTCTTTTTCAGGGTATTAGATCCTAGAAATTGCTGACCTAATCGGAGACACAAAGGAGCATGATGTTACAGAGACATGCTTTAACATGAGTAAAATTGATATGGGTCCTCCCACTATAGAGGGAGATATTTATCATGCTAAATTTTCTATGGGAATGTTAGCTAAAAGAGTTGAAGAAGAGCAACAAAAAAATGTAAAATTGCAGACTCAGGTGAACTCTCTAACTTCTTTTATTCAATCTATTGTAAATGCTACTTCCCAACCCTTCGATATGCCTCAAGTGTTATTGTTGATGGAGTAGACCTAGGTATGTTACAACATATCAAAAGGTATCAGAATTTGGCTAAAATTGTAATGAGCAATGGATTGAAAAAGTTACTATTGACAGTCTGTTGTACATCAAATATAGGCTATGAAGTTATATGCTCTCATTTTGAATAAAAGAAAGGAGTTGATTGTAGAACTGCATAATTTAAAAAAGGATGAAACTGCTTTGCTCATGGTGTCCAAAGAAGTATAGGAGATAATAAAAATTGATACTAATATTTTGGTGGCTGAGAAAATTTTAAATGATCCTAAAGAAAATGATTCTACCTCTCTTGGTTGGATGCAATTGATTAGAAGTTGTTTGTACTTGGGCAGTCTATTGGTGAAATAAGGAGAATTCTAAATGAATACCACAATGTCTTGGTAGATATTAGGAAAAACTGTACAATTCTGGAGACGAAGATTCTCGATGAAAGTAGAGAAAATTTTCTTGATGTGAAAGAAGTGAAGCAATGCTTCAAGAAGATACTGTAAATGACACTTCATTGGGAAAGCTTGGTCATATAGCAATTTATCTCAAAACTTTCAGAACTGAAATCAATGATGTCAATAAGAGATTGGCAGATGTAGAGAGAACTATGAGTAGGTGGAGGCTTCGAGTACACATCACTCTAAGTCCAAGTGGCAAGATCCTAACTCCCATCATTTCTAGATTCAGGAGTTACAAAGCAAAGTTGAGGTCACAAGTGGATTCAATAGACGTTGATGAACTGGACAAAGAAGGCGAAGTGGCTCAAGAGGGTCATCAAGATGTTGCCACGTGATGGTGTTTCTTTTTTTATGCTATTTCTTTAAGTGCCCTGAAAACCTATTATTTCAAAAGAATTTATTATTATTTATGTTTTAATTGGCTGCCCTCAAGAAACCGTTATGTTGTTTAAAGACAATTATTTTAGGACAAGGCTATATATATGGAGCTTGTCGATGCTAGCAGGATCTCTTGGCAAACTCTGTGTTGTTAATTGGTCATTTTTCTATTCTATTACTCTTTTAGTTATTTCAATATACAAACAAAATTTGGGAAGTTGTATACAGATATTGTAGACTGTGTTACAGTAGATGAATGTTGCATTCTTCTTATGTTGGATGTCATCAACTTTTTGAATTATAGTTTTATATTGGAAAATTTAGGAATCTCTGTTTAAGCTCATTGCTGTGGATTTTTTCTCTTCGATGAATAATTGCAGTGGTGATTTTATTATGCAAAGTATTAGTTTGTGAACATTGCTACATGAAGTCTTTGTGCTTCTCCATTCTTTAATTAGTATTTGCAATATTGAATGCCTTTATTGCTTTCTAGTTAAAAGCACCACCTTTCCTACTTTCTGGTTAAAAGCACACTTAGTTTTTATTCATTTTTAAATATTTCAAAGGTAGCTACTCCTTGTAAAAAATGCAGAGTCGTTGTAAATATCATTGCAATCGAACTCAATTGTTAGTTCAATTGTCATTGCATGGGTGTGAGAATATAGAGTTTAGTGACAAATCTGTAAACTAACAATACCCAATAAGATTATGACAACCTTGGAATATCTGATGATTAATTTCCAACCAAAATTTCCAAAGAATAAAGATGGGACCAATGTGTTGGTACCCATTTTTGCCAGATGGTTGAACTTGCATGTTGGAGGGTTTCTTCGTTCAAACCCTAGGGTTTTTGTTCATTGCTGTGACTTTTGATATCGGCAAGGGTTCTTTTTGTTGCTTCGATGTCTTACATCTTGCCTATGGAGGATGTGTCTTGTTTGTTGCCATCAGAGTTACCTTCTGCATCGGATGGACGGTGGAGTGTTGGCCCGACAGTCTACCTCTGGTCGATGGAAGGTTAGAGGTTTTCAGGGTTGGTTTCGGTGTGACATGAGCTATCGGTGGATGAGTTTTTGGCTAGCCCGACGGGGTTAGTCATACCGACGAGAGTTTTGGAGTGCTATCGCCAAGACTTTGGCTATCAGATGAGCGGGCAAGTGTTGGCCTGATGGCGTATGTTTGGTCGATGAGGAGTCATCAGCATGTGTCTTGTCGAAGGGCTTTCATCAGACTGATCGGCAGAGAAGTTTTTTGTCGCTCCGACGGATGGTGGTCTCACCAAAGACCTTGGGTTGGTGTTCATCGGGATAACATTTGCTATCGGATGGACTGAGGTGAGCTTGCCCGATGGTGTATGTCTCACCAACGGAGGTGGAAAGCGAAGGTTTCATCGGTATGACAATGTGTGTCGGCAGGAGGATTTTCGGCTCGGCCGATGGTAGTTGTCTTGCCGAAGAGGGTGTATTTTGCTTAGCCATCAGAGAGACTTGGTAGATCGACGAAGGTCTGGAGAGCTAGCCCGATGGTTCATCTCTGGCCGATGGAGGGGAATGTAATGTAGTGGTCGGCAAGACAATTGAGGTCGGTGAGAGGTTTTTTGAGTAGGCCGATGGCTTGAGTCTTGGCGACGAGCTTTGGGTGAAGACCTATGCATCAAGCGTGGCAAAAGTGCTCGACACTTGGTATGCAAGTGACTATGCTTTTAAAATGCTGAATGAGTCTCTGCGCTGTGCATGTGGGATTATTTTCCTACATAATTTGAACTGTGAGCGTAATGCATTTTGGCAGGAAACTTCCCATTTGAAAGTTGCGGCAGTTTTCAAGTGGGACGCGGGTGGTTGAGACATCAATGGTGACAGTGCAGGGGTGTGGGCGATGGCATGAATGATCAAGCTACTCGGCCGTGGGTAATGACTTCCGGGTGGTGGCGCAAGGCTCGAGGCCTCCCTTGTCTGCTACATTGATGACTTCTGAGTACCATTCCTTTGAGGGATCTATATCTGGCAAATTTTGATGTCCATCATGTAATTAATTTCTGTGGGTACACTTTCTGTCTGATATAGGCAGACTGTGTTACCAATTTTGGTGGTTGTTGAAAGTTGAATATTTGGGCTCTGTAATATAATACAACTATTTTGGTTGCTCTGTGTAGCGAAACCTGTGAGTTTATGTATCTCCTGTAG